>OX422217.1:358619394-359881894 GCA_949130495.1 Sambucus nigra | reverse complement strand
ATCACGTAGTCGCGGGACTCCCGGTTTGAGAATACGACTTTAATTTCCATATTTCTAGACTTAGGCTTAAAAACATGGCGTTAGAGGGTGAAAACTCAAAATAGTCCCCGAAAGTACCCGTGGGTGGAACCAACACCTCCCACGGGACCAATATAACTCGTAGCAACTAATCCCGCAGCCACGGGTCTCTCGGTTTGAGAATACGATGGTAATTTGAATATTTCTAGACTTAGGCTTAAAAACATGGCGTTAGATGGTGAAAACTCGAAACAACCCCCGAACGTCGTCGTGGGTGGCACCAACATATCCCACAGGACCAATGTAACTCGTATGAACTAACCCCGCAACCGCGGGTCTCCCGATTTGAGAATACGATGATAATTTACATATTTCTAGACTTGGGCTTAAAAACATGACGTTAGAGGGTGAAAACTCAAAATAGCCCCCGAACGTCCCCGTGGGTGGCACCAACACCTGCCACAGGACCAATAAAACTCGTATGAACTGTCCCCGCAGCCGCGGGTCCCCAGTTTGATATTACGATGGTAATTTGCATATTTCTAGAGTTAGGCTTAAAAACATGGCGTTAGAGGTTGAAACTTAAAACATCCCCCGAACGTCCCCGTGGATGGCACTAACACCTCTCACGGGACCTGTGTGACTCGTAGGAATTGACCACGCAGACGGGGGACTCCCGGTATGAGAATACGATGGAAATTGGCATTTTTTTAGACTTAGGCTTAAAAATATGGCGTTAGAGGGTGAAAACTCGAAACAGTCCCCGAACGTCCCCGTGAGTGGCACCAACACGTCCCACGCAACCAATGTAACTCGTAAAAATTGACCCCACAGTCGCGGGTCTCTCGGTTTGAGAATACGATGATAATTTACATATTTATGGACTTAGGCTTACAAACATGGCGTTAGAGGGTGAAAACTCGAAACAGCCACCGAACGTCCCCGTGGATGGCACCAACACCTCCCACGGGACCAATGTAACTCCTAGGAACTGACCGCGCAGTCGCGGGACTCCCGGTTTTGGAATATGATGGTAATTTGCATATTTCTAGACGTAGGCTTAAAAATATGGTGTTAGATGGTGAAAACCTAAAACAGCCCCCGAACGGCCCCGTGGGAGGCACCAACACCTCCCACGGGACCAATGTAACTAATAGGAACTAACCGCGCAGCCACGGGACTCCCAGTTTGAGAATACAACGGTAATTTGCATATTTCTATACTTAGGCATAAAAACATGGTGTTTAAAGGGAAAAGCTTAAAGCAGCCCCCGTACAGCACCGTGGGTGGCACCAACACCTCCCACGGGCCCAATGTAACTCGTATGAACTGACCTCGCAGCCACGGGTTCCCAGTTTGAGATTACGACGGTAACTTGCATATTTCTAGATTTAGGCTTAAAAACATGGCGTTAGAGGTTGAAACCTCGAAACAGCCCCCGAACGTCGCCGTGGGTCGCACCAATACCTTCCACGGGACCAATGTAACTGACCACGCTGTCGCAGGACTCCGATTTTGAGAATACGACGGTAATTGGCATATTTCTAGACTTAAGCAAAACATGGCGTTAAAGAGTAAAAACTCGAAACAACCCCCGAACGGCCCCGTGGGTGGCACCAACACCTCCCACGGGACCAATGTAACTCGTAAGAACTGACCCCGCAGCACCGGGTTTCCCGGTTTGAGAATAAGATGATAATTTACATATTTCTAGACTTAGGCTTAAAAACATGGCATTAGAGGGTGAAAACACGAAACAGCCCCCGTGGATGACACCAACACCTCCCACGGGACCAATGTAACTCGTATGAATTGTCCCCGCAACCGCGGGTCCCCAGTTTGAGATTACTATAGTAATTTGCATATTTCTAGATTTAGGCTTTAAAACATGGCGTTAGAGGTTCAAAACTTGAAACAGCCCCCGAACGTCCCTGTGGGTGGCACCAACACCTCCCACGGGACCAATGTAAGTCGTACGAACTGACCCCGTAGCCACGGGACTCCCGGTTTCAGATGACGACAGTAATTTGCATATTTTTAGACTTAAGAAAAACATGGCGTTAGAGCGTAAAAATTCGAAACAACCACCGAATGACCCCGTGGGTGGTACCAACACCTCCCACGAGACCAATATAACTCGTAGGAACTGACCCCGCAGCCGCGGGTCTCTCGGTTTGAAAATACGACGGTAATTTGCAAATTTCTAGACTTAGGCTTAAAAACATGGCATTAGAGGATGAAAACTCGAAACAGCCCCCGAACGTCCCCGTGGGTGGTACCCACACCTCCCACGAGACCAATGTAACTCGTAGGAGCTGACCCCGCAGCCGCGGGTTTCCCAGTTTGAGAATACGATAATAATTCACATATTTCTACACTTAGGCTTAAAAACATGGCGTTAGAGGTTAAAAACTCGAAACAACCCCCGAACGTCCCTGTGGGTGGCAACAACACCTCCCACGGGACCAATGTAACTCGTAAGAACTGACCACGCAGTCGTGGGACTCACGACTTGAGAATACGACGGTAATTTTCATATTTCTAGACTTAGGCTTAAAAACATGGCGTTAGATGGTTAAAACTCGAAACATCCCCCGAAAGTCCCCTTGGGCGGCACCAACACGTCCCACGGGACCAATATAACTCGTAACAACTAATTCCGCTGCCACGGGTCACCCGGTTTGAGAATACGATGGTAATTTGTATAATTCTAGACTTAGGCCTAAAAACATGGCGTTAGAGGGTGAAACTCGAAACAGCCCCCGAACGTCGTCGTGGGTGGCACCAACATCTCCCACGGGACCAATGTAACTCTTAGAAACTGACCCCGCAGCCGCGGGACTCCCAGTTTGAGAATACGACGGTAATTTGCATATTTCTAGCCTTAGGTGTAAAAACATGGCGTTAAAGGGTGAAAACTCGAAACAGCCCCCGAACGTCGCCTTGGGTGACACCAACACCTCCCACGGGACCAATATAACTTGTACGAACTGACCCCGCAGCCGCGGGACTCCTAGTTTGAGAATACAATGGTAATTGCATATTTCAAGACTTAGGCATAAAAACATGTCGTTAGAGGGTGAAAACTCGAAACAGTCCCCGAACGTCACCGTGGGTGGCACCAACACCTTCCAGGGGACCAATGTAACTCGTTGGAACTAACCACGCAGCCGCGGGACTCCCGATTTGAGAATACGACGGTAATTTGCATATTTCTATACTTAAGCAAAACATGGCGTTTGAGGGTGAGACTCGAAAAAACTCCCGAACGGCCCAGTGGGAGGCACCAACACCTCCCACGGGACCAATGTAATAAGTAGGAACTGACCGCGCAGTCGCGGGACTTCCGATTTTAGAATACGATGGTAATTTGCAAATTTCTAGACTTAGGCTTAAAAACAGGGCGTTAGAGGGTGAAAACTCAAAGCAGCCCCCGAACGGCCCCGTGGGAGGCACCAACACCTCCCACGGGACCAACGTAACTAATAGGAACTGACCGCCTAGCCAATGGACTCCCGATTTGCGAATACGACGGTAATTTACATATTTCTCGACTTAGGAATAAAAACATGGCGTTTAAAGGGAAAAACTTGAAACAGACCCCGTACGGCCCCGTGGGTGGCATCAACACCTCCCACGGGACCAATGTAACTCGTTGGGACTAACCCCGCAGCCGCGGGTCTCTCGATTTGAGAATACGATGATAATTTACATATTTCTAGACTTAGGCTAAAAAACATGGGGTTAGAGGGTGAAAACTCGAAACAGCCCCCGAACGTCCCCGTGGGTGGCAACAACACCTCCCACGGGACCAATGTAACTCGTAGGAACTGACCCCGCAGCCGCGGGTCTCCCGATTTGAGAATACGATGATAATTTGTATATTTTTTGAATTAGGCTTAAAAACATCGCGTTAGTGGGTGAAAACTCGATACAGCCCCTGAACGTCCCCGTGGGTGGCACCAACACCTCCCACGGGACCAATGTAACTCGTAGGAACTAACCGCACAGCCGCGAGACTCCTTATTTAGGAATACGATGATAATTTCTATATTTCTAGACTTAAGCAAAACGTGGCGTTAGAGGGTGAAAACTCGAAACAACCCCCGAACGGCCCCATGGGTGGCACCAACACCTCCCACGGGATCAATGTAACTCGTTGGAACTGACCCCGCAGCCGCGGGTCTCCCGATTTGAGAATACGATGATAATTTACATATTTCTAGACTTATGTTTAAAAACATGGTGTTAGAGGGTGAAAACTCGAAACATCCCCCGAACGTCCCCGTGGGTGGCACCAACACCTCCCACGGGACCAATGTAACTCGCAGGAACTGACCACATAGCCGCGGGTCTCTCGGTTTGAGAATACGGCGATAATTTGCATATTTTTAGACTTAGGCTTAAAAACATGGCGTTAGAGGGTGAAAACTCGAAACAACCCCCGAACGTCCCGTGGGTGGCACCAACACCTCCCACGGGACCAATGTAACTCGTAAGAACTAACCGCACAGCCGCGAGACTCCTGGTTTGAGAATACGACGGTAATTTGCATATTTCTAGACTTAAGCAAAACATGGCGTGAGAGGGATAAAACTCGAAACAACCCCCGAACGGCCCCATAGGTGGCACCAACACCTCCCACTAGACCAATGTAACTCATAGGAACTGACCCCGCAGTCGCGGGTCTCCCGATTTGAGAATACGATGATAATTTACATATTTCTAGACTTAGGCTTGGAAACATGGCGTTAGAGGGTGAAAACTCGAAATATCCCCCGAACGTCCCAGTGGGTGGCACCAACACCTCCCACGGGACCAATGTAACTCATGGGAACTGAACACACAGCCGCGGGTCTCCCGATTTGAGAATACGATGATCATTTGCATATTTCTAGACTTATGCCTAAATACATGCCGTTAGAGAGTGAAAACTCGAAACAGCCCCCGAACGTCCCCGTGGGTGACACCAACACCTCCAACGGGACCAATGTAACTCGTAGGAACTGACCGTGCAGCCGCGAGACTCCTGATTTGAGAATACGATGGAAATTTGCATATTTCTAGACTTAAGCAAAACATGGCGTTAGAGGGTGAAAACTCGAAATAACACACGAACGGCCCCGTAGGTGGCACCAATACCTCCCACGGGACCAATGTAGCTCGTAGGAACTGACCCCATAGCCTCGGGTCTCTCGGTTTGAGAATACGATGATAATTTACATATTTCTGGACTTAGGCTTAAAAACATGGCGTTATAGGGTGAAAACTCGAAACAGCCCCCGAACGTCCCCATGGATGGCACCAACACCTCCCACGGGACCAATGTAACTCGTAGGAACTATCCCCGAAGCCGTGGGTCTCCCAAGTTGAGAATACGACAATAATTTGCATATTTCTAGACTTATACTTAAGAACATGGCGTTAGAGGGTGAAAACTCAAAACAACCCCCGAACGTCCCCGTGGGTGGCACCAACACCTCCCACGGGACCAATGTAACTCGTAGGAACTAACCTCGTAGCCGTGGGTCTCTTGGTTTGAGAATACGACGATAATTTGTATATTTCTAGACTTAGGCTTAAAAACATAGCGTTAGAGGGTCAAAACTCAAAACAGCCCCCGAACGTCCCTGTGGGTGGCACCAACACCTCCCACAGGACCAATGTAACTTGTAGGAACTTTCCCCGCAGCCGCGGGTCTCCCAATTTGAGAATATGATGGTAATTTTCATATTTCTAGTCTTAGGCTTAAAAACGTGGCGTTAGAGGGTGAAAACTCGAAACAGCCCCCGAACGTCCCCGTGGGTGGAACCAACAACTCCCACGGGACCAATGTAACTCGTAGGAACTGTCCTCGCTGCCGCGGGTCTCCCAGTTTGAGAATACGACGGTAATTTGCATATTTCTAGACTTATGCTTAAAAATATGGCGTTAGAGGGTGAAAAATTGAAACTGCCCCGAACGTCCCCGAGGGTGGCACCAACACCTCCCACGGGACCAATGTAACTTGTAGGAACTGATCCCGCAGCCGTGGGTCTCCCGATTTGAGAATACCACGATAATTTGCATATTTCTAGACTTAGGCTTAAAAGCATGGCGTTAGAGGATGAAAACTCGAAACAGCCCCCGAGCGCCCCTGTGGGTGGCACCAACACCTCCCACGAGACCAATGTAACTCGTAGGAATTGACCCCGTAACCGCAGGTCTCCCGGTTTGCGAATACGACGGTAATTTGCATATTTCTAAACTTAGGCTAAAAAATATTGATATGTTGATAATTTTAACTCATATATGCAATTTTTCAGCTTGATTAAATTTTTTGTAAAACTACTTGGTTACTAACATTTTTTTTTATGTATCCTATCATTTGTAGGATTTTTGCATGCGGAACAAATGTAGGAGGCAATGGTTTACAGCATGAAGATTGTTTATATGTTGTGGACATTCCGGATTTTATTTTTTGTGTTACAGCCGTGCGGGCTTTTATTGTTTAGTTTTATGGTCGTGCGAGCTTTTATAATTTGATTGTTGAATTTTATGGCCGTGCGGGCTTTATAATAAGTAGGTTTTACATTTACAAGTTTTGGAATGTCAAGAAAATAAAAGAAACTCTGTCCAATTTTATTTTTTGGTCTGTGAATTATTAAGACGTTTAATATTTATAAGTTTGTATATATATTTGTTTATTAACAACGTTCTCGATTCGCAATTTGTGATTTTTTTTATTGTTTAGTCAATAATAAATATTTGTAACACCTCGTACGCGCCAAACGTTACACGTAGCAACCGACGGTGCACTCACAGGACCCCCAATTTTAAGATTTTACCAAAAAAATACATTTTTTTTAAATTATAGTTAAATATGGTCATGGACTTTGTCCATGACCATTTTTTTTTTTTCGTCACGCATAAAAATGGTCGCGGACTTGGGCCGTGACCATTTTTTTCTTCACAGTTGTGAGTCACAGACAAAGTCCGCGACCATTTTTTTTTATTTATTTGTCATGGTTGTGTGTCATGGACTTGGGCCGCGACCATTTTTTTATTTTTTTTGGTCACAGTTGTGGGTCATGGACAAAGTCCGCGACCATTGTTTTTATTTTTGGTCACGGTAGTGAGTCACGGACTTGGGCGGCGACCATTTTTTTAAAATTTGTTTGTCACGGTCGTGGGTTGCGGACTTTGGCCGCGATCAATTTGTCACGGATGACGGTCGCGATCAAATTTTTTAAAAATTTTTTTTGTCACGGTTGTGGGTCGCGGACTTTTGGAGGGCCTTTTGGATCCTTTGGGGGAAATAACGATGCATTTTCTTACTAAGATCAAACCTAGGATCATTAAGAACTACACCGAACTAGCCAGGTCCATCGTAGTCCAGTTCGTAAAACCTCAAAAATGCACAAACCACCAACCTTGTTCCTCAATTTTTGACAATAGTTATGAGAAACTTTGAGAGAATATTCCAATATATTCAAAATTGAGGCCATATAGATAAATGAGTTTGACGATATGATATGTGTTCTCCCCTTATTGCAGGTCTTACCTCTGAACATCTTCTAAGGTCTTTTAACAAGAGGCCACCTCCCTCTATGATCAAATCACTTGAAAGAGCGCAGTCGTATATAAATTTAGAGGATTCCATTATATGAACCCACTCTGAACTATCAACCTCAGTAGGTATAATACTCCGTATTTTCATATATTTTAAATATTGATGATTTATTATCGATCATTGTTTCTCGTGTGCACGATGATTGTGTGTGCATGACAGTTGTGTGATCTATTATGACGTTGATTCCATGTGATAATTAAATTTAGAGTGAATTCATTTGTCCCCTAAACTATCATTGTTCTTTCAAAATGGTCCTTGAATTATCAAAAGTGTCAATTAAGCGCTCAAACTAACCAAAACGATTTAACAAGACCCTTCAGTTATCTTGAGTTATTAACTTAACCGAAAATGACTTATTGTGTGGGGAAATACTACTCATAAAAAGTTTAAATGGGTTATGAGAAATTTATTAAAAATCACGGGTCAAAATAACAGTAATAATAAAAAAAAAATCCCTGCAAATAACCCCCCTGCCCCCCTTTCTTGAGAAACCATCCCCCACCCATACAACCTTCTTTAGCCAATCCCTCCCCCACTCATAACCACCCCACCCACAACAGCAGCTCGCTGGACTCTTCGTTGATCCTATATCTATCTTTCTCAAAAACCCAAAATGGATTATCTTCCCCATTCAAATCGTTGAACTCGAGTAAGAAGAAGAAAAGGGTAGTGGATTCAACATGTTTTGTCCTAATGATGGGTGGTCTGATGATATTACTTCTCTTACACGGATTTAATTTCTCTCTCTTTAAATCAATTTGTGTTCCTATTGGTTTGGTTTATTGTTAGGTTTTGTAGTGGTGGTGGAATGTAGTAGTTTGATGGTTTTTTGGGTGGTGTTGGTGTGTCAATTTTGACGATAACAAGGTGGCAGTGGTGGGTTGTGATTGGGATGATAGTCGTAGGAATATGATGGCTTAATGGTGTTGGGGGGGGGATGTTTCGTCAGAGAAGGAGGTGCGTGTAATGGACAGGGTTTGTTCGTAGAAAGAAATGAAGACGGTGGCGGCTTACTGGTAGGAATATGGTGTCTTGACGCGGGTGCGGGAGGAGCAATGCGGGTGCTAATGTGAGTAAGCCAATGCGTCCATGTTTTAAAAACAGGGTTTGAGAACGCCACCTTATATAATTATGACTTATATATATATATATACACAAACGCTCTTCTGCACACTAAGTTAGTACATTATTTTTTTAAAATAGTAAAAAAATATTTTAGTTGATTTTTTTTGTGTGATATTTAAACATTTCAAGGGACCCACATTGAAAAAATCAACACAAATTTTTTTTGCTAATTTGAAAAATTCGGTCAAACTTTAGTTATTTTTAAGCACTTTAAAAAGTGCGAAAGTTTGACCGATTTTTTAAAAATAGCAAAAAAAATTGAGGTGAATTTTTATATGGGTTCATTGAAATGTTTAAACATCACATAAAAATTAACTCAAAAATATTTAATTTAATATTTTAAAAAAATTGGTGTGCGTCAGCAAGTGTGCACCGGAGCCTGCATATATATATATATATATATATATATATATATATATATATATATATATATATATATATATATATTCTCTTATTTCCTTTATTTAGTTAGTAATTTATTTTTCATGTTGGTGTAAATCATTTTTATAATTTGTTATTTAGCATTTATAGATGCATATATGTAAATAAATTTCTAAAAAAATGTATACAAATAACCATGTTAGAATATACCTTATCATACACCCCCATATAAATCAAATTTGTTTAAAGTATAAAAAAGATAGGGCACAATTGGATTTTTTAAAGCTGTAAGGTAAAAGAAAAAAATTGTTACGATAAATTAAGGGGCATAAGTTGTAGGAAGCTTTAATTCTCCTAAAAAACAACTTAACAAGATAAAAAACTACTGTTGAATGTGGTGTAAGTTCCACATCGGCTTAAGAAAAAAACCTCAAGTTGCTCTGCTCTATAAAAGGGATGAATATCCCTTAAGTTTGTAAGCGAGGCCTTTTGTTTGGTTATTTGACTCCATGGCACTTTTAAAGGTTTAACGTCCTTTTTACCTTTAGTGTTGAAAATGAAAATTTGACTATTTCAGTTCGCGAATTTGACTATTGGAATTTACGAATTTGGCCCAACATCGTAGAGGATTAATAAATTCACAATTTTGAATCGGGTTCGTCAACCTAGGTTGACGAATTCGCGCACTAAGGGTGGGGTAGTAGGATTATTTGCAAGAAAATATAACTTTTTTTAATTTTATTTTTATTGTTATTTTGAGCCATAATTTTTGGGTAAATTACTCATAACCCGTTTAAACTTTTTGGAATTAGTATTTTCCCCCACAATAAGTTATTTTTGCCTAAGTTAATAGCTCAAGGTAACAGAAGGGTATTGTTAAATCGGTTTGGTTAGTTTGAGGGCTTAATAGACACTTTTGATAGTTCAAGGGTCATTTTGAAGAAGAGTGATAGTTTAGGGGACAAATGAATAATTTACTCTTAAATTTAATTCAAAAAATTAAATTATATGTGGACATGTCATGAATTAATTATAGCGTGCTTTTTATCTTATATTGATAGTGTAAAGTGCTAGATTGGACTCTTGGGAATAAAGAGGCTCGAAATGGTGTTTTTAGTATGTTGGATTGGGCCTTAGGGTTGAGTAATTCTTTAGGCTATGTTTTGAGAGTATAAGGATATTGTTTTGGGATTATTTTGAGTTCTTAAATTAGGTATGTAGAAAACCTGCGGAAATTAAAGCATATGAATAAATGCTTAACCCTCATAACTAACATGACAAAATACTAAACCATAGCTGCAGAGGAAATAATTAGAGAGAAAGAGATTCAACCAAGAGATTCTGGACAAGAAATAACTCGTTTTCTTACATATTTCTTACAAGTTATTTATGATAGATTTCTAATAATAATCTTGTTTAATTTAATCACATGTTATGGTTGAAATCGTATTATGAATCATGAAGAACTAGATTCACTCATTGTTTAACGCTTAGATGTATTTTAGATTCATTGTGTGAATGATTTAGAATGATAATTCACATTTATAGGTTCAATATATTTACTTACACTTGTTGTTTCATTAATCAAATTCAAACATCTAAAATTTGGGGTTTGTTATAACATATTGAAAGTTTAGGGGATGTTTGTCAAAGGTTTTAATGAGTATTTAATGTAATCTATAGTAATATATGAAATTATAGAAGACTTCACCATGTATTGACACATGGAAAAACTCAACACCAATTAATTTCATCTCTTTATATTTTAATCCAGTTAAATGACTCTTTAAAAGTCTCTAAAGTCTTCACTATATTCTCTCTCTCCAACGATTCATCCCCCCCCCCCCCCCCCCCCCAATTTCCCATATGGCATTTGCAACGTTCAAAAACCACAAATCGTTTCCTTTCAACAACCTTCTCAATAGGTATTGATGTATATGGCATCTCATATAATTTCTTCATATCTAATTGGTCTTAATCAATCATATATGTTTATTATAGGTATTGAACTATTCCATCTTCTCAACTATATCTTGGTTGAAATACATTCCTAAGACAAAGAACAAATTTAAGAATGGAAGCGGGGATCGGCATTGTTCATCCACTACCACGTTCCTTCACAATTTGTTAATAAAGAGTTATTAAATCAGCTTTATTTTTTAACTCCTTTGTAAATATATCTATATCCACAACTATATATGAGGTATTCTTAAGCTTTAATTCTCAACAAATGATGCATTTGTTATTTGATAAGTCATAGTTGGAAATTTTCCCTTTGAATTCTTTCAATTAGTGTCAATCTTGATTTGAATTTAGTTTGTTTGTGTTATAATAAAACTTGAACCTTTTGGTTTTGATTTTTTAACTTTCAAGTGTTTGTTTGTCAAATCCTTCAGCAGGTGATGTACGTTATGTTTCCCAAAAATCAAATGATGAGGAATGATACATTTGTATGGCCACTAAGGTGTGATTTAACTGATCTGCAAGTTGTCACTTTATATCTACAACTATTATATGTGACACCACGCCTACTTAAATACCGAGTGATCAGTCATTTATTAAATTAAGAGAGGTTTCTCATTTAGTTCATTCTCAGCATCATTGAAAACCATAATAATTACTAACCACTTATTAGTTAATTAAGTCGGTGACAAAAAAATTATCTTTTATTAAACAATTATTATTAATGTGCGGAAAAACTAAATTAAAACATTCACTCAATTAATATAGTCTAAACCATCACAAGGAATAAATAAATGAATAAATGTATTTCCGTATAAACCATCGGCTATAAAATCCAAATCCAATGAATAAGTCCAACAGAATGTAAATAAATCCCAATATAAGTTTGAACTGAATAACTGAATAAATAAAGTCTAAATGGGGCAATATGCCCAACTGAGAGACTGAAATGAAATCCTACATTAGGAATGAAAGGTGAAAGCGTCTAATCAAGTCCTGCAAGCCTCCATAGTATTGCAGTTAATCGCCCCTGGAATCGATCTTCAAGTTTGGCATCCCTGTAACTGGACACCTAAAAGGTTTTGGAAAAATATTTATAGCAAGGGTTAGAACCCAAAATATTTTGAAAATATTTAGCAAGTATTTATCATAATTTAAAATCGGTTATTAGATACACATGTTAGGTTTATGTACACTCTCTTTAATATTCTCACCTCTCATCTATTATACACCCCTAACGTTTTCTACTTAGCACACCTAGTCATACTACCCAAGATAACTAGACGTAAGTATCTATCTAGACTATCGACACCTATAAGTCCTCGTAATGCCGATACAGTTTGTTATCTGAATTAATAACTCTTGTATGTTATTAATATCATAACTAACGTTCTCTATCTGTTATCATTTAATCATTTAATTAAGTTTCATTACTTAATTCATTATTTATATACACACTATTTAACTGTATTTTATCACACGTAAGTAGAATTATTCAAACTAGTATATATATATATATATATATATATATATATATATATATATATATATATATATATATATATATATATATATATATATATATGCCCCTAATATATAATTACGGCGTCTCTCAGAAGGACCACCTTGAAAATAGGCATACTCTGCTATCAGTCCATGTACCTCTAAGTCGTGGACCACGCATAAACCTAACGTAGTCGAACGACTAGTCGGTACCATTATATTCACGTAAATAATGGTCCGCCCTAAATTCTATGTCTTAGGGCACTCATCCAAACCTTATTGGCATCGTCAAGGTGGGATCGCCCACTGCACGAGAACCTCTGTGATAGCAGGCAGCATAGGTATTCTAACACATAACATCAATCACATTATAGGTATACACACAACCTATATATACATTTATTCAGTAGGCATACTCACAACCTAATCATTATCATTCGTACGTAGGATATATCATTAGAATACTCGTCGTACTTATTATTTTATGAGTACATTCACTATCGTATTAATCTTAGAATCATTCTCTACTCTAAGGGTCCTAGTTACCCCCTTATAGTTAACTTATTTATAACCTACTGGTCCATTAAATAATTCCTTCAAACTTCCAGTAACTAATTCTCATTCTCTCGAATTAGTTATGCCACAATTTGAGTATATTAAACACTCTTAATTCTCTCATTAAGACTAAGTCATAATCCCATCATAAGCCTATTGTAATATAATATGTCCCTCATTATATTTTATCAATTTCCTAATAATTTTTCCAATAACAATTTAGGAGTTCTAGGCTTAAATGGCGATTTTCACATTTTTTGGGAAATCGAATTGATTCGCCCAAGAGGCCAAATCGATTCGAAATGCACCAGATCGTCTTCTTCAACTATGCAAGTGCGTTTTTCACCATTTTTATCGTTCAATTCTCTATGATTCTTTACCAAGCTTCAAACCAATTGTCCACTACACCATATAAGGGCAAATGGTCATGACCAAAGTCCTTGACCAGTACTGTGGGTCACGGCCAAGGGTCGTTACCATTTTCATAGATCACGGCCCAAATCCCTTACCATAATAAGGGTCATGGACCTTGGTGGTCATGGCAGATGGTCATGAACCTTAGTCGTGACCCATACACACACGTAGTCATGACATTTAGTCGTGACACATCCTTTAATATAAGAGACTGGTCACGGCTCTGGTCACGACCCTCAGTCATCCTAAATAATATCACAATGTCCACCATAATGGTCACGGATTAAGGTCGTGACCCCTGCTTTGTCCTTACAAATATAGTCACAATCCTAACTCGTGACCATGTTTATGCGTGATAATAATTATAGATGGTCACAACTTAGATCCATGACCAGTTTTAAATATATTTAAAAAATTGAAAGAATTTTCTTTGTTTTCTAGACATTCTAAAACTTGCATAATGTAAACCCCGCACGGCCATAATACTAAACAAAAAATTATAAAATCCCGTGTGTTTATAGGACCCCCGGTTTGAGACCACGAAGATATTCTCAAATTCTTTGTTCGTACACCAGGATCGGGGGTTTCGTGACCACGCGGTTGGTTTCTACGAGTTACATTGGTCCCGTGCGAGGTGTTGGCACCGATTATAGGGCCGTTTGGGGGGTGTTTCGCCCTCTAACATCATGTTTTCAAGCCTAAGTGTGAATATTCTGAAAATTGGTTCGTGCTCCCTGGCTGGCCATTTCATGACCACGTTGTCGGTTCCTACGAGTTACATTGGTCTCGTGTGAGGTGTTGGCATCGCTCACGGGCCCGTTTGGGAGGTGTTTGGGTTTTACCCTCTAACGGAATGTTTTCAAGCCTAAATGTGGATATTTTGAAAATTGAGCCATTCTCTCAGGTCGAGGGTCCCGTGATCACGCGATCGGTTCGTACGAGTTACATTGGTCTCATGCGAGGTGTTGGAGCCGCTCACGAGGCCGTTTGGGGGGTGTTTCGGGGTTTCGCCCTCTAACGGCAAGTTTTCAAGCCTAAGTGTGGATATTCTGAAAATGTGTCCGGGCTCCTGGACTGGGGGTTTTGTTACCACGCGGTTGGTTTCTACAATTTACATTAGTCCCGTGCGAGGTATTGGCGCAGTTAACGGGGTCATTTGGAGGGTGTTTTAGGGTTTCGCCCTCTAACGGCATATTTTCAAACCTAAGTGTGAATATTCTAAAAATTGGTTCGTGCTCCTGGACTGTGCGTCCCATGAATACGAGGTCAGTTCCTACGAGTTACATTGGTCCCGTGCGAGGAGTTAACACCGCTCACGGGGCCATTTGGGTTCGAGATTTCACCCTCTAACAGCATGTTTTCAAGACTAAGTGTGGATATTTAGAAAATGTGTATGTTCTCCCGGATCGGGGGTCACGTAACCACGAATTTCATTCCTACGAGTTACATTGGTCTCATGCGAGGTGTTGTAGTAGCTAATGGGGCCGTTTTGGGGGTATTTCCAGGTTTCTCCCTCTAACGACATGTTTTCAAGCCTAAGAGTGAATATTCTAAAAATTGGTCCATGCTCCGGGACCATGGGTTCCATGACCATACGATCGATTCCTATGAGTTAAATTGGTCCTGTGCGAGGTGTTGGCACCGCTCATGGGGCCGTTTAGGGGGTGTTTCAAGGTTTCTCTCTCAAACGACATGTTTTCAAGCCTGTGTGTGGATATTATGAAAATTGGTTCATGCTCCCGGACTAAGGGCCCCATGAATACGAGGTTAGTTCTTGAGTTACATTGATCTTTTACGAGGCGTTGGCGCCGCTCACAGGGCCGTTTGGGGTGTGTTTAGGGATTTTGCCCTCTAACGGCATGTTTTCAAGCCTAAGTGTGGATATTCTAAAAATTGGTTCACGCTCCCAGATCGGGGGTCCCATGACCACGCAGTTGATTCCTACGAGTTATATTGGTCCCGTGCGAGGTGTTGGCACCACTCACGGGGACATTTGGGGTTTGTTTCGGGGTTTCACCCTCTAACGGCATGTTTTCTAACCTAAGTGTGAATATTCTAAAAATTGTGTCGTGCTCTCGAACTGGGTGTTCCATGACCATGCGATTGATTCCTATGAGTTACATTGGTCCCGTGCGAGGTGTTGGCACTACTCACGATACCGTTTGGGGTGATGTTTCATGGTTTCTCCCTCCAACAGCATGTTTTCAAGCCTAAGTGTGGATATTCTGAAAATGTATACGTGATCCCGGATCGGGGGTCCCGTGACCATGAGATTGGTTCCTACGAGTTACATTAGTCTCGTGCGAGGTGTTGGCGCGGCTAACGGGGCCGTTTGGGAGGTATTTCAGGGTTTCACCCTCTAATGACATGTTTTCAAGCTTAAGTGTGGATATTCCCAAAATTAGTCCGTACTCTCGGACCGGGGGTTTTGTGACCATGCGGTCGGTTCTTAAAAGTTACATTCGTCCCATGCAAGGTGTTGACGCCGCTCACGGGGCCGTTTTGGTGGTGTTTCGGGGTTTTGTCCTCTAACGGCATGTTTTCAAGCCTAAGTGTGGATATTCTGAAAATTGGTATGTGCGCTCGAATCGAGGGTCCCATGAATACGAGGTTGGTTCCTATGAGTTACACTGATCCCGTACGAGGTGTTGACACCGCTCACGGGGCCGTTTGGGGGGTGTTCGGATTTTCTCCCTTTAACGGCATGTTTTCAATCCTAAGTGTGGATATTTTGAAAATTGAGCCATTCTCTCAGGTCGAGGGTCCCGTGATCACGCGATCGGTTCGTACGAGTTACATTGGTCTCATGCGAGGTGTTGGAGCCACTCACAGGGCCGTTTGGGTGGTGTTTCAGGGTTTTGCCCTTTAATGGCATGTTTTCAAGCCTAAGTGTGGATATTCGAAAAATTGGTAGTGGTCCTGGACCGGGGGGTCCCGTGACCACGCGAGAGGTTCCTACGAGTTATATTGGTCATGTGCGAGGTGTTAGCGCTGCTCACGAGGCCGTTTGGAGGATGTTTCGGGGTTTCTCCCGCTAACGGCATGTTTTGAATCCAAGTGTAGATATTCTGAAATTTGGATCGTGCTCTCGGACCAGGGGTCCCGTGACCACGTAGTAGATTCCTATGAGTTACATTAATCTCGTGCGAGGTGTTGGCCCCGCTCACTAGGCCGTTTGGGGGGTGTTTAGGGGTTTCTCCCTCTAATGGAATGTTTTAAAGCCTTAGTGTGGATATTCCAAAATTGTGTCTGGGTTCCCGGACCGGGGGTCCCGTGACTATGCGGTCGGTTACTACATTGGTGCTGTGCGAGGTGTTGGCGCTGCTCACGGGGCTATTTGAGGGGTGTTTCGGGGTTTCGCCCTCTAACGCCATGTTTTCAAACGTAAGTGTGGATATTCTGAAAAATTAGGTCGTACTCCCGGACCGAGGGTCTTGTGACCACACTATTGGTTCCTACAAGTTACATTAGTCCCTTACGAGGTGTTGGTACTACGCACGTGGCCGTTTGGGAAGTGTTTCGGAGTTTCTATGTTTTCAATCCTCAGTGTAGATATTCTGAAAATTGGGTTGTGCTCTTGGACCGGGGGTCCCGTGATGACGTTGTCGATTCCTACCATTTGCATTGGTCTCATACGAGGCGTTGGCCCCGTTCACTAGGCCGTTGGGGGGCGGGGGTCAGGGTTTTTCCCCCTAACGGCATATTTTCAAGCCTAAGTGTAGATATTCTAAACATTGGTTCGTGCTCTCGAATCGGGGGTCCCGTGATCACGCGGTCGGTTGCTGTGAGAAAGTGTTCCCATTACTGATTATAGATGGTGGAGTTCGATTTTGTTGAGGAGAGTGAGAGTTCGATTTATTATGCAATTATAGTTTGATTCCAAGCTCTCCTTCTCAAATGCCATATTTTTTGTGGGAATTTTCATTGTAAAGAGAAGAGTTAATATGAGCGAGAAAGTGACCGTTGTGTGAAAGAAATCAAAGGTCGGGTCACAAAGATTTTTGTGACCTAGGCCGTACCGTTCTCTACTTCAATTACAAGAAATGTAAGTTGCGAAATTATATTATAGTGGAATTACAAGCTATGTCAATTGCGTAATTATATTTCTGCGTGGTCACAGGACCCCCAGTTTGAGAATAAGACAAAAATTTGAAAATATCTAGACTAAAGCTTGAAAACATGTGGTTAGAGGGTGAAACACCCACCCACCCTAAAACGGCCTCATGAGCGGCGTCAACGCCTCTTACGATGCCAACAGCCGAAAACTAACTACAAGACAACAACCAATAATTATTTCGTACTCCTTCCAACATACTATCCAACAACTAATAATTATCCAACAGCCAAACCAAACAAAACCAATAATTATCCCATGCTCCTTCTAACATATTATTCGACAACACGGTTATTATCTAACATATTATCAAACATTCGTAAAAGTAACTAAATATTCATATGCACACGTGCATGGAAATACACACACAAAGGGTTTACCTTTGAGATTGAGAGAGAGATTTGGGCTGAAATTACATTCGTAACAGTAACTAAAAATTCATACATTAAATTCAAGCTCTAATACAATGTCAATATCATGGTAGGATACGATTAACAAGAATAACATAATATTTTGATACTCAATCTTCCTGTAAATCAACTAAAAGATCTTTAGAATTAGGGTTGTCATAAAAAACAGACTGGAACTCTTGTAGAGTCTTTAATGCATCCACTTTAGTAGTTATACCCTTTTGGTGCATGAAAAATAATAAACCAATTGCCATAGTTTATGCACTTTGAGTAGAATACCATATTTTCATTCTGAAAGGCACATATAAAAGGTTTGTTTACTATGCGATCTTTACTCTCACTACACCAAAATGGGAGATTTGTGAGTGCTGTTAGCAGTCACAAATGACATTTATAACTGCTATTTACCGTCATAATTTAGGGGGTGACAAAAGAAAATTTATAACTCCTAACAGCAATCACAAATTTTTATAACCCCTATGGGGTTATGACTAGTGATCCCAATTTGTAATTGCTATTTGTAACTGTTGTTAGCAGTTACGAATATAATGTTTGTAACTGCTGTCAACAGTTACGAATCTAATATTTATAACTGCCGTCAGTAGTTACGAATCCTATATTTGTAATTGCTATTAGAGGTTACGAAATTGACAGTAGTGACAAATTTATGACTGGTATTAGCAGTTACAAAAGTTGAATTTGTTAAATGTTGTAAGAGTTACAAATATCTTTAGATTTTCACAAAATGATGAAATGATGAGAGTAGAATAAATATCATGAACATATAACAAGTCTAAAAAATTTGATGACATTTCATTTATATTTCTGATGTTCCAAATATCCGTACACATAACTTTTTAAAACTTAATTTAATATCATACAACCCCTTCTTGGGCGCCAAGTAACATATAATAAAAAAGAAACTTAAAAAAATAACGTCACAGCACTTCGATGTAACAAATCATTCTAAACCTAGACCATGGGTCACCAGGCAATGGATATGCTTCGTGAAGTCTAGGTATATCAACCGTGGGGGGTATTAAAGCGGTGACATCCTCCCTTGTGTACTCGGATTATGCCTGATGAGCAAGTTCAATAGATCGACATTTGTTGAATACGGCGCCTCGGTATCCATTGACTTATGCTTGTGTTGCTTGCCACGAAGTGTAAACACCTTGATTTAGGCCTTTAAATACTACGTATGCCGGGTATGCCATGTGTAAACCTGAAAATAATAAAATATAATTGGATTCAGGATTGTTGCCATCAACATTTTTTAAGACGGATGTGTAATTAAAAATAAACACGCTTTCATGAAGTAGCCTAGTTTACTCGAGCAATATTTTGTGTGGTACACTAACTTGTCTTGTCTATACTAGTAATTGCCCAAAAAATAATAAGCGAATGATAGACGCCACTAATGCATTATATAACACTAACTGTTATAACATTTATGTAACATACAAAATGAATCATTATGCGTAACACAAAAATGGTTCTAACTTGAGAAGAGAAAATTAAAAATTATTTTGTACCAAAAGATATAATCAAACTAAGTTCGATACCAAGAAATAAATTAAAGAACATAATAATTATATAACATAACTGTACAGTTATACAACACTGTTATATAACATATAACAGTTATGTTATATGTTATAGGGAGATGTGGAGATTAGTCCTCCTTTGAGATCATTTTTAGTCTCCCATCCCATATTCATTTGCCTTAGGTTTAGGTCCCATTTTCTACTGGTTTTAAAGAAAATACACTGAATCCCGGTGATAACTTCTTGCAGTTATTGGAGAAGAGCATACCTTGAGGCAGTTATGGGACTCAATGCTAAAAGTAACATAACATGGGATTGGAGACTAAAAAAATTAGCATATAGGACCAATCTTTAGTTTTCTATATGTTATATAACAGTTATCAAAAGGATACGTTTGCATCAATACTCTTTGAGAGAAGACACTGCAACAGAAGTCAAAATTTAAACAATTAGTAATCACTTCAATGCAAGAAATTACTAACACTAATCATACAATGATTTTTTTATGAATTTGTAATGAAGATAAAGGATATAACGAAAGATTCCACTCATTCAAAATTATAGATTAATTACTAAAGAGAAACATAATGGAGAGAATGAGCATCAAACCATACTAATGAAGGAGGGAAACAATAACATGCTCATAGAACTTCCCCAATCATTCAGTGTTATAACTATAAATGATGCAAAAATAGAGTAGGGGAAGAAGGGACTAGTTGGTACCTATTGAGATAATTCGGCCATATACCTTTGAGTTACCAAGGAGTAAGATAATTAGTGTTGAAGAAACAATTGAAAATTGAGAAAGAATCAACCTCAATCAACAAATACATCCAACATTTATTATGTTCAATATCAATAGCAATTAATACTGCCATGAATTCAACATAGAAAGTAGTATGAAATCCTAATTTCTCACCAAAATTGCCTTTATCAAAACCTCTATGATTTCTGAATAGACCACCACATTCAGCTTGACCGTGATTACTTTTATAAAGGCCATTAGTGTTCACTTTCACCTAATAAAGAGGTGGGGTTGCCAAGTCACTCGGATAATTTTAGGGATTTTTCTGGGCTTACAGTGAACACCAATATATTTTACTGTCATAAGATTCTCAATGGAGTTGTGCATATGCCCCCTTCAAATTAAATCCTGAATTGAATGCATAATATATATCCTTAACTAGTTGGAAACTCGTGCGATGCAAGGATTATACATTAAAGTAGAACCCAAATAACTTGCACTTAAAACGTATGCTCAACAATAGCAAAATCTGCTTATCCATTCTAATATACCTACAGACATGGAGTTCACCGATCAAATTCCATCTGTCCTTCTAGATTGTTATCCTTCACAATGGGTATTTGAGCATAGATATATAGGATATACATAAATTTACACCGACACACTTTATTCGGTGCATTATGAGTTTAAACTGATAAGAATTGAAAACACTATCTGCGTTGAGGTCAAAATTGCACTTTAGATCTCTATCACCCCATTGATCTCTGCTACATGCTCACAGGACAATTTTCATTCTTTTTAAGTTATTAGACAAACACCATAAATGATTACATGTGTTAAAATGATTCCAATTCAACTTAACAACCTCCCTTTAATTAGGATTTCTGGTCCAGAAATTATGGGAAGTAAATTTTTTTTGCGAGTTTATTCACCATAGTTTTCATACCAACCAACAAAGGAGCATGATCCAAAATAGATGATCCACTTAAGTCTCCATAATTAGATTACGCCATTCATGAGTACATAAAACTCTTAACATTCTACATCATATTCTAGTTGTGCCTAATCTACTATTTTGGGAAGTAAATTTGGTGCCTTTGCATCCCAGATCAATTAAAGCCTTGCTGATATGACTGTTACACTTGGATTCTATGCTTATTTAAATGAATAAATAAGATCTACAAATATGATAATCATAATCATAAAAATTGACAAATCATAAAAATGACAAATCAAAATAAGCATATAAAAAGTATTAACAAAAGATTTAAAAATGATTCACAAAGAATGGAAAACATAGCCTGCAATGACAATCACTTTTTCTATAATATTAACAAAAATGTAACTGATTAAACAGGTATCAAAATACAGTGTAAGAGAAACAAAATAATATACACCTTTGAATAATATCTAACAACACTATAATCAGTGTTCAGACCACAAAAACCACAGGAAAATACCATTAGCAAGACTCTTACTTCGATTATATCAAGACTCTTACTAGGAAATACCATCTTCGATCAAACAATCTAGTTACACCGATTACTTCTTTGATTGTATAAACACTATAATCTGGTTACTCTTACTGGGAAATACCATCTTTGATCGAAGATGGTTTTCTCAGATATTATATCAACACTATAATCAGTCTTCTCACTTCTTCCATTGTATCAAGACTCTTACTGGGAAATACCATTAGCAACACTATAATATATTAACACTATAATCAGTGTTCATAGATTGTTTGATCGAGATATTTAAGGCATAATTTCTAGCTATTGACCCGAAAGAAGTGAGAAGATGGTTGTTAAAAGCCCCAAGACAGCTGGTGAGTGGTGAGATTATCCAGGGGAGAGGAAATGGCGAAAGAGGAAGGGGTTGGGACTTTAGAGTTTCTAATCTTTGAGAAAAGGGTAAAAATAATAGCCACGGCCACGTGGATAATTTCATAGGCAACTCACACTAAAGCCTTGTTAAGCATTTTAGAGTATATAAAAGATTGTATCAATAAATTTAGGTTTATTATCTTATCTCATATCATTCCTCAACAATCAAAGATAATTGAACATGACTGCTGCAACTGCAATCCAAAGATTAAAATTTTGAACACTAGCCTTCACAGATAGAATATGATATAACAACTCATAAATGGAACTAGCATGATGGGAAGTGGATTTGAAAATGGTATATAACAAATTCTAGTAGTGTGAGGTATGATCACAATGCAAAAATAAGCGATCTTCAGTTTATCATGAGAAGGAGTATGACAGAGGAGATAGCATGACATAATTTTAAATCGACGTTTTCTAAGATTACTATCACAATGTAGTTTATGTTGAATAATTGTCTATAAAAGAAGAGATCTTTTTGGGGGATAAAAGGCTGTCAAAACTTCAAGTATTTCTTGAATCTAGAATCACCAATGGCTCCGCAAGCATCATAGATAGACTTTAAAAAGTCATCAGTCACTGATTTTTCACGTATCAAATAGCCTTCGCTATAATGAATAGGCGTGGAGAGGATATTTGTGGCAATGTCTGGAAATTGAGAGAAAAACTGAGTTGGAAGGGACCATTTCCCATTAAGAATGATGTCTGAAATAGAGGATTTGAGTCTTAGCTTCTTTGGGATGGATTTGAATGGAGTATGCAATGGAATGTCTTAGCCATTTATCTTTACAAAAGTTTATAGTAGAGCCATCTCCAACCCACCAGTTATTGAATGCATATAAAATGGGAATAGTTGATATAATACCATTCCATAGAGAAGAGCCTATATATTTGGAAGACATATGTCTTGGAGTCTTCAATCTTGATATGAGAAAAAAAGAAAGGATGTTTCTCTTACATATAATTGCAGCAACAAGTTTAACAAGACAATCTCTATTAAAACCTTTATGGCTTCTCAAATCAAATCCCCCCTCAAAAATAGGTAGGCATATGGAAGCTTAAGATATAGTGATGAGCTTCTTATTAAAAGGTGAACTAGTCCAGATAAAATTTTTAATCTTCTTCTCTAAGAACTTCACTAACTTAAAAGGCCATTTCTAAACTACAAAAGATTGTATAAGTTTGCCAAAAATGATAGTTTTAACAAAAGATTTCACAACTTTAATATGCCTTTTATTTACCACTTTTGCACAAAGTAGGGTAAAACACAAACTGATTTGCATAATTTCCCGACAGAGATATCTGTGTTCAGAAAAGCAATGTCGAAATAACAGAGGGATTAATTGGATGATTACATGCCTATCGTGAGACTTGCACTGTTTTAAGTCATTTGCTTGGTAGCTTACTGCCCTACATAAATTACCAGAATAATCGGTTAGAGTCTTCAAGTTGAACAACGTGTCTAAGAGGAAGTTCTTCTCACTAGTAGTCAAAGTGAAAGCAGCCCACGGGGTAGAAATTCTTCCTGTTGTAGGATTGTTTTTTAACCACGATTTCTTTTTTATTTTCATCTCCTGTAGATCTAGGTAGGATTGTTATCCATCTTTGGAATGAGATTCACTTAAATATGTTCCAATGAGATGTTCTACAATATTCTTCTCTATGTGCATCACATCAACTATATGACACGATGATCTTCCCAATATGGCAAATCAAAAAATATTGATCGTCTGTACCACGACTTCTCTTTACTAGGGTCCTTCGAATCCCCCTAGATTTATGCTTCAGGTTTACAAACTGAGGATGTTTTCCTATATACATATTCCCCATAATTGAAGCCATCGCCTCTCCTCGATTTACTGACCAGGAAGCCGAGCAGGTGGTATTTTGCGCTCGTGACTGACATGCAACAAGTTAGACTTGTCGTTCCTAAAAGGGTGACTGGTCGACAGATATCTACGATGACCCGTGTAACTCATCTTACTATTATGTTTTAGACAACGGGCTTCAGTTTCCTCGCCACATATGGGACATTCATAGTAACCATGAATATTACAATTGGACAAGGTCCCATAAGCTTGAAGGTCATGGATCACCCACGTCACCATAGCTTTAAGTGTGAACTCTTCATCCTTATGAGAGTCGAACGTCGTCACGCCTTTATCCAACAACTCTTTAATTTCTTCGATTAATGGTGCTAAAAATATATTAATATCATCACTGGGAGCCTTCGGCTCCAATATAAAAAAATACAACACTTTGAACTCCTTTCTCATGCATATTGTCGGAGGGAGACCTAAAGGCACCAAGAGCATTGGCCAATAACTCTGACTAGTACTTAAATTGTCGAAAGGGTAAACCTATCCATTGATAGTGTAAGACGAACGTTGCGCGGTTCCTCTGTAAATTCATAGTGTTGTGCATTTGAAATTTACCAGATGGGTGAATCAACTGGATGATGCATCAGGTTCCCACCCACCTCACGTCGAGCGTGCCATGTCATGGACTCCGCTATCCACGGTACAAAAAAAATTATTTTAGCCGTGGCCCGAGTGAAAAATACTTTAAAACCTTTTGTGGACTTCCGAGCACTTGCGATTTTTTGCAGGTTTGTCCTTTCTATTCTCACAAACCACATATCTAGGTTCGTTGCATACAGGGCATTCATCCTTGTCTTCATGCCCGTTGCGGTACAATATGCAATCATACTTGCATGAATGAATAGATTTGTATTTCAAACCCAAACCCTTCAAGCTCTTCTTCATGGTATGATATTTGCCTAGTAACGTGTTCTCTTTTGGGAGAATATTGTAACACCCTGAGTTTTATTAATTAATTTAATTAATTAATTAGAATATTCAAAAAAAATAAAATTTTGAATTTAATGATTTTTATTAAATATGTTAGTTATGATTTTAGAAGAATAAAACTTCAACCGAAATTGAATTCGGAATTAAAATTGAGTTTTTATAAGGTTTTAATTATTTTTGCCTTATAAGCATTTTGTGGGGGAACTATCTCCAGACCTGTAGGGTCGATCGATCGACTATGCCCAGATTTTGAGTCGGAGAGTTATTTTTTTTAGTTTGAGTTGGTTTTGGATTCTTAATTGGTATATAAGACTAATAATTCGTGGGGGGACTTTTAATAATCACTTTTTCACAAGTATTTCACCAAAGAACTCTTCCAAAAGTTTTTCCTCTCCTCCATAATAATCAACCTCCTACGTCATCAAGTTTTTATCACAAGTTTTGTAAGGCTTCATTGGGGTTTAATCAAGTTTGTCAATGAACACTTCTTTGTTAAATTTTCGATGGGAATCCAACCGAACTACCATTTTTTCTTCAACTTAATCTTAGGCATTAATACTCTATTTCTTTCCTTTAGTATTATACGTTTTAAGTGTCGCTTAAACCTTTAATAATGTGTTTTTGATTAAAATCAATTAGTAACTTAATTAGAGAAAGTGGACACTAATTATGGGACTGTTTTTATTAAATCTTTTAATTTGAATAACACTCATAACCCTTGGGTACGTAGGATTGATGAGTGGATTTTGAGTTTTATTGGTATAGATTGCATGTAGAAAAACCTTGGTTTTGAATTAAATGAATTTTGCGGACGTATAACTCATGTAAATTATGTAGAGATAATGAAATTGAAAATATGATGTAATAATGATGAAATCTCGATGTATTTAATTTAAAATAATTAAATGGGATTAATTGGGTGTTTATGATGATGTGATAAATAAATTAAGATTTAATTGAATTGGACTATTATGCATAGTTTTATACGTTAATTAATTATGCTTGTTTGTGTAACTTTATTGGTATTATTAAATTGCCATTCTGACGATGGGTTGTTGGGTATTTTTACTCTCCCTATATTTTAGGATGTCTTCTAGGTATGGGACTAGTGGGTAG
Organism: Sambucus nigra; assembly: GCA_949130495.1. Classification (NCBI taxonomy): domain Eukaryota; kingdom Viridiplantae; phylum Streptophyta; class Magnoliopsida; order Dipsacales; family Adoxaceae; genus Sambucus; species Sambucus nigra. The sequence goes on along the minus strand of OX422217.1, from coordinate 359,855,693 downwards.
GACTTTTGATGATTTACGCCTTCTAGATATGGGACTAGTGAGGATAGATTATTACGACTTTATTATGTCGGGGGTGGGATGATTTTTGATACTTTATCGTCGTTACGCTAGCCTAGGCATGAGACTAGGTCGAGATTTATGTTAGAAATTCATCCTATATATATAGTAGGACGTATTGGTGACTTGGGGACCCTTAGGTATGGGACTAAGGGATGTTTTGAGGATCTCATGTCGATTAAAAGGGTGGGGTAATTCGTTAATTATAAAATTAAGAAATTGAGAATTAATACCTAAGATAATAAGACGGGTATTAAAATATATTGGCGATATAATCAGCGAGGGACGGCAGTTTAAACGGGCCAGCCGGCATTTTATGTCGTGTCGTGTGTGGAACCTCGTCAATCAGCAGGGGTCGAAAGTTTAAATGGATCAAGTGGCGTTTTGCCGATGGGATGTGCATTTTGGTGGAGAAATCACCTGAGGCGGGAGGACCGCTATACTTAATTAAAGTAAGATTTGAAAAATAATGATAATTTGAGTTAATTTAATTAAACTAATGCTTTGGGGCTGTGGGATAATTAAAATGATATTGGTTTGTCTTCATAAGAATCTTTGGGGGTGGTTAGTAATTTATCTTGTCTGCGTTTAATTATATTTGTAATTAAAATGCTTTATTGTGATATTTATTGCATGTAATGCTACTGTCTAGGTTCACGGACCCTATTTGAGGGGAATAGTGTGTATTCATGCTCGGATCTCTGACCTCGTGCATCGACTAACTTTTTCAGGAAATGGTATTTGGATAAGCTGTATAGAAATATTTGAAGATTTCCTTGGAGTTGCAGTTGGAGGTGCTCTACCTTATGCGTATTGATTTAGTTTAGTCTTCGATTCCTTCGTATTTACTTTGATACAAAGTTTGTGGTTTTTATTGGGCCATTCGGTTCCAAAGTTGTTATGGGTTTTATTCAGTTATGTCACTGGATTCAGTTGAAGATTATTGAGTTTCATATTATTAGAGATTGAATTTACTTTGAGTTTAGCATGGAGATGGATCTTTTTTCACTTAATTGACTGGTTTATCTTTTGGGATTATTATAATTTATCTTGTGGGTTAATTACATATGTCTCATATATGTCTCATGCTAAGAATGGTATTTTATTTACTCACGCTCGGCTTAGTTTTGGTGGCGGCAGATGCCAGAATTACGCGGGGTGTGACAGATGGTATCAGAGCATATTATTGGGTCTCGTAGGTTATGAGTCCGTTGAGCTTCCTCCCTACCGATTTGATTCCCTTTATTGATTCGTATTCCTCAAGGTATAGGGTCTAGTATACGTGTTAGATGTGTTTCTTGGAGATATGGAGTTTTGTGTTAAGGACGTTGTAGGCATTGAGTTTAGAATTTGTAAGCTTGATGTGAGGATCTTTAGAGTTTATTTTTTTAGACGATATTTTGTGCGGGAGATCGTTAGTATGAATTTTGGGTATGACTTATATTAATGCATCAAGGTCCCTTCATTATGCGTCATGCTAGAAATCAAGGTCCGTGAGGAAGACTGACACCAAAGTCATCTTGACGAGCTATCCCTCTTGGACAAAAGAATGTTGAAGGCTCTATATCATATACAAGGGTACCATCGCTATATAGCGTGATCATTCAACAAGAGAGCGAAGGACTGCGGTGTCCGAGAAAGGGACTTAGACCTCGAATAAATAGTACAGCACCCCAGAGGGAAATTCAAGTCCAATTGGAGAGGCCCCTACATTGTGAAGATGATTTTGTCAGGTGGTGTCGTTGTGCTCACCGACCTCGATTGAGAAGAAATGGCGCTTCCGGTCAACCTGGACCACCTCAAGAAATTCTACCCCTAGTCCGAAATCTTGGGGCGCTACGACTCTTCTCATCTCCTTGCTATTATAAAAAAATCTCTTTATTTCCTTCTACCTAGAATTACGTGTGCCTGATCCTCGAAAAACATTTTCAAAAATGAATTTCACAATTTTTCAAAAAAAACCTCTGAGGTACGTAGGTAGCTCATCACTTCACATGAGCGCGGCCCCCTTCTTTTTCAAAAAATGCTATTATTTTCTTATCCCTGAGAACGACAGTTCATTTTAACATATACATGAACAAAAGGATAATGTATGCCTTAGCGATAATTATAAGATAGTTCAAAATGCAAAAAGTCATCAACGGGCACAACTAGATGATCAAAAACTTATTTATTTCATTATCTAAAATTTATGTACGATTACATTGGCGTAAGGAGTCAAATGACTTCCCTTGTCATCACTACACCTACTTCCCTAAAAAACCCAGATAATAATAAGCCCCACTACTATTTAAAATCACCCTCCAATTATTTCCATAAAGCACAAAACCACACCTATTACAAAGAGCTTCCCAAAGCCCTACCCGCAGCTGCTAGAGGAACCAGCACCATCATTACGTGCATCCTGGGCTCCCCAAACCTCCCCTGCCATAATAGAATATCGCAGACGCTCCATAGAGCGATAAGCCCGGACTATCTTGGGGAAGACCACAATGCCTCCCTCAATGGTTTCAAACCACCTTTGACCAGTCTCCACAGCCAGTATCTTGGCCACTACCTTCTTCCACAACCACTTCATTTAGTCCCCGGAGACATGCCAAACTCGCCTAGTAGACTGAGAAGGATGGGTCGACGAATGACTATTCTCCGATAGAGAATCAAGTCGCATGCGCATACGCTCTGTCAGGTCCTCCACAGAAAAGATGTTCCGTGTTCGCGGTGGAACGATTTGCTCCCAACTAAATTGGCGCAGCAGCTGCCAGGGAAAGTAGAAAGAGGTCTGCCTGAGGCTTACTAATCGGACATATTGATACTCCCTGAGTTCCAGAATGGGTAGCTTCTCCCCCCCACTAAGTCACAGACCAGCGTAGGCCTCAAGCCCCGTGCTCAACAAACCCGTTCCCTAAAATCTCAATGTACGGGCCTACGTTAAGGAAATAGAGCGAGAATAAATTTGGCACCGCCAACAAAGGATATTCAGGTGGGACCGCCATACGAGATCTCTCTGACAGCCACATAAATAACATTACGTATCTACCCCTCAGAAAGTCATAACGACCCTCCCTCGGGGCATCCAGGCCATTCCAGGTCTCTGCTAGTATCACTGCCGCAGGATTGTGACGAAATGACATCCAAGAAATGATAGTATCTAGTTGGGGGTCCACCAATATCTCCCCAGTCACTAACCGGACTTTTGAAACAATGCCTAAGATGACGGCCTTGGTATATCTAGCATCACCCACGTCCTGCGAATGCATGGACTGCAACACCGTCGAAAGGGAAATCATTAACCTCGTAACCAACGGCTTGGCTACCGAAGGCGAGATATGAAGAATCCCATCCAATAATTCCCTAGAAGAACGGGAAAACTCAGGCAGACCCGCAACAACACTAGGATTTATCCCCAGCATGGAAGAAAATTTCTCATAGGTAAGACAAATCCCATCCAACCCAAAGCGAAAGACATAATCCTCGGGATACCAAAACTCGACAGACGCCATCATCATGTTCCACTCAATGGGCCTGTTGCGCCACAAAGAGACTCGTCGCATGTGAAAGGCGTCATAATAGACATTGTAAGGACACATTGCTTCCAAGGCTTCGAGGTAGTTGGTGAACTCAATGCTACTAGGGAGAGCCATCTTAAAGATAATAAGTAATTAAGAATGGGAAAAAGGAAGAATATGAAAGTGTGAGGAGGAAATCCCCATTCACCCCCATTTATACTTGGAAACTCTCAAGAAAGGATAAGAAACCCTGCAGAAATCAGAGTAAAACTTGTCCCACCAAGTACCAAGAAATTGAAGAAAGTGCAATCAAAGACTTGGTTGATTGGACTGGACTGATATGATGATAGGCAGGACAGGGGTCATGCTGATTGGTGACCCTTATTTTGGGAAAATTTCCTTTTTCCTCTTTTGTAAAAATAAAAAAAAATACATTCATATATATATATATATATATATATATATATATAAACTCAATAAAAATAATTTTTATCTTCAGAAAATTCTGAATTTTCTTTATACTTATGCTTTACTAATCTTATTTTATGTAAAGTCCTTCTTAAATCAATTTTCAAATTCTTTTCACGATCTTTACAGCAAAGTAAAAGGAGCATGTGCATTAATCACTAAACAAAGAAAATTAACAAAAAACTTCATTCTTCATTTTCATATGTTTTGTTGTATTACATTGATATTTTGTAGGAAAGGCGAAAAAATAACGGGACTCAACCCGAACCCAATTTTTATTTTCTCTCTCTTTCTTCTCTTTCTTCTCTCTCTCTATCTAAGATCCCACATCCATATGGCTCGCCCTCTTCCCCCTGCGGCGAGATGATGTGCCACCATTTCTAGAGCTCGACCCTTCCCCGGACAAGGAAAATGGCACCAAGCAAGAAGGGATCGGAATCGCCTCCCAAATATGAGCAATCACCAAAGATATCCAGTCCCTGATGTCCTTCAGCCAAGTGTTCGAAACACTAATATGTTGTGAGGAATAATAGAAAATATCAAATTAGTCAAGCATGCGAAAAAAGAGAGAAATCAAGGAAAAAAAAGACATACCGCAGGCCGAAGGACCTCCTCCGTCAGACCCAAGTCCATTATATGAGGAAGATGATGTAGATGAACCGATCACCCATCAGCTTTCCTAAGGTTGTAACTAGGGGAATGCAGTAGTATAAAACAAGGCCCTACATCGTCACTGCCACTGCTGACGTAGCCTCACCACCTGCGCATAATTGGGTGCATGTGCGCCCAATTGTGGCATTCAACGAGTAGGCGTATGTGAGCCGTATTTTTCGTTTTGCATTTTACGCTTGATGTGTATGCTTCATCTAATTTTGAGGACTAAATTCTTTGCTAGTGGGGAAGTATGTAACACCCTGTGTTTTTATTAATTAATTGGAATATTCAAAAAAAATTTGAATATATAAATATGTCGGTTATGATTTCAGAAGAATAAAACTTCAAGTGGAATTGAATTCGGAATAAAATGGAGTTTTTATTATTTTTTTCTTATAGGCATTTGTGGGGGAACTGTCGCCAAACCTGTATGGTCGATCGATCGATCGACTATGCCCAGATTTTGAGCTGGTGAGTTAATTTTTTTAGTTTGAGTTGGTTTACGAATCTTAATTGGTATATAAGACTAATAATTCATGGGGAGACTTCTCATGATCAATTTTTCACAAGTTTTTCACCAAAGAACTCTTCCAAAAGTTTTTCCTCTCCTCCATAATCATCAACCTCCTACATAATAAGTTTTTATCACAAGTTTTGGAAGGCTTAATTGGGATTTAATCAAGTTTGTCAACCAACACTTCTTTGTTAATTTTTCGAGGGGAATCCAACCGTACTACCAGTTTTTCTTCAACTTAATCTCAGGCATTAATACTCTATTCCTTTCCTTTAGTATTCTGCGTTTTAAGTGTCACCTAAACCTTTAATCCTTTGTTTCTTTATTAAAAACAATTAGTAACTTAATTAGAGAAAGTGGACACTAATTATGGGACTGCTTTTATTAAATCTTTTAATCTGAATAACATTCATAACCCTTGGGTACTTAGGATTGATGAGTGGATTTTGGGTTTTATTGGTATAAATTGCATGTAGAAAAACCTTGGTTTTTAATTAAATTAATTTTTGGGAAGTATGACTCATGTAAATTTTGTAGATATAATGAAATTGGAAATATGATGTATTAATGATGAAATCTCGATGTATTTAATTTAATATAATTAAATTGGATTAATTGGGTGTTTATGATGATGTGATAATTAAATTAAGATTTTATTGAATTGGACTATTATGCGTAGTTTTATACGTTGATTAATTATGCTTGTTTGTGTGACTTATTGGTATTATTAAATTGTCATTGTGACGACGGGTTGTTGGGTATTTTTGCTTTCCCTATATTTTAGGATGCCTTCTAGGTATGGAACTAATGGGTAGGACTTTTGATGATTTACGCCTTCTAGGTATGGGACTACTGAGGGTAGATTATTACGACTTTATTATGTTGGGAGTGGGATGATTTTTGATATTTTATCGTCATTACGCTAGCCTAGGCATGAGACTAGGTCGAGATTTATGTTAGAAATTCATCCTATACATAGAGTAGGACGTATTGGTGACTTGGGGACCCTTAGGTATGGGGCTAAGGGATATTTTGAGGATCTGACATCGATTAAAATGGTGGGATAATTCGTTAATTATGAAATTGAGAATTAATACGTAAGATATAAGACGGGTATTAAAATATATTGGCGACATAATCAGCGAGGGCCGACAGTTCAAACGGGCCAGCCGACATTTTATGTCGTGTCATGTGTGGAACCTCGTCAATCAGCGGGGGTCGATAGTTTAAACGGATCAGCTGGCGTTTTGACGAGGGGATGTGTATTTTGGTGGAGAAATCACCTGAGGTGGGAGAACCGATATATATAATTAAAGTAAGAATTGAAAAATAATGATAATTTGGCCTAATTTAATTAAATTACCGCTTTGGGGATGTGGAATAATTAAAATGATATTGGTGTGTCTTTATCAGAATCTTTGGGGGTGGTTTGTAATTTATCTTGCTTGCGTTTAATTATATTAGTAATTAAAATACTCTATTGTGATATTTATTGTGTATATTGCTACTGTCTGGGTTCACAGACCCTATTTGAGGGGAATAGTGTGTATTCATGCTCGGAACTCTGACCTCGTGCGTTAACTAACTTTTTCAGAAAATAGTATTTGGAGAAGCTGCATAGAAATATTTGAAGATTTTCTTGGAGGTACAGTTGGAGTTGCTCTACCTTATGTGTATATATTTAGTTTAATTTTTCATTCCTTCGTATTTACTTTGAGACACAGTTTATAGTTTTAATTGGGTCATTCGGTTCCAAAGTTGATATGGGTTTTATTCAGTTATTTCACTGGATTCAGTTGGATATTATTCAGTTTCATATTATTAGAGATTAGATTTACTTTGAGTTTAGCATAGAGACGGATCTTTTATCGCTTAGTTGGCTAGTTTATCTTTTAGGATTGATTATCATTTATCTTGTGTATTAATTTCATATGTCTCATATATGTCTTATGCTAATAATGGTATTTTATTTACTCACGCCCGGCTTAGTTTTGGTGGCGGCCAACGCCAGAATTATGCGGGGTGTGACAAATATCTTTAACCCACTTAAGAAATCCGATTACGATGTTACTTGACAAACCAAATTGACTCTTTAAATTATGCAAACTAATCATTGTAGATAATAATGAGTGATCTTCATTGCAATCTTTATACAAGGGTCTAACCACATCGACTTTCAACCGTATGTATTCCCGATCGCCTAGAAGTTCAACATCAAAATTTTCATTTAGTTGTCCATAATGTGCATTATCCGTATCCATTGGTTTGTGGTTTTGATGGTTGTGGAGTTCGTAAGCATCATCAATTAAGTCGGTCAATGGACGATGTATTGGTGAATAATGTACCAATTCCACTCGTTGGGGTTCCGTTACGCGGTCGATTACTAGAAATTCTTCTGGAACATAAGCAATATTTTTTTCACCATGGTGTGTCCATATTTTATAGTCTTGGAAGAGTTCCACTTTATTAAATACAACTCAACGTATTCCAATGACTTATATTTTTCGTTCATACAACATATGCATAGACACGGAATCTTATCACTTTTAAGATTTTTAAAAGCATATTTAACAAATTCATGAACGTCATTTACATGATTATTTAAAATTTGATTAGTTTATCCCATCCACTCTTTGTATAGTGGGAAATCCATATAATAATCTTCAAATTTCAGTCTTGTGGTAATAGGTAAAAAAATATTATTACAAATGAAGCAAAATAATATTCTTACAACTGAAGCAAGAAAAATATATTGTTAAAACTAAAACAAAACCAATATTCTTAAACTGAAACAAAACTGATATTCTTACAACTGAAACAAAACCAATATTATTACAACTGAAACAAAAAAAATGTTATTACAACTTAAATAAAACAAAAAATTATTTGATCTTTTCCAACAGATAAATTGGCCAAGAATGAAAAGGGTCTGCATAATTTCTCAATTCCAACCCATCCCCACCTGCAGCGAACACAGGTACATCTCCGAAGCCATTGTATATTTCATCGACCAGTATTTGAGCCTCACCCGTCTCGAAAGGTCAGTTTTTTACTCGAGTTTCGGCAACCTTGGAGATGAGTGTGCACACCCCTAACAACCCTCTTATTGCTCAGGTCTTTGAAATAATGTTTTTTTCCATAGTCATCGTGAGTTGTGGATGATGATCCAAGTCCTGTGACAAGAGGAGGGATGGGGAATGGTAATGTTGGATGAGGCAGCATTTGGTAGGGGAATGTTGGATGAGACGGAATTTGTGAAAGGAAACTTGATATAGGAGTATATGGAAAACCTTGAGGAGGAGGCATTGGGATCCCATAACTTTGGAAAAGGGACACAAGTTGCCCAATTTGATTTGTCAATATTCCCAGGTTATTTTTTATATCCTGGACATCCCCATGAATCTCGAATTGTCGTTCCTCATTGGACAAGAAATGATCCTTGATCGAAGAAAACTCATCCACGAGAGGTGCGGTCCGTTGAAATTTTATTTTTGGCATATGTGAGACAACACCTCTCGTCCTCCCCTTTTTGTCCTTTCCAAAGGTTTGGGTCGAGGCATCACTTTCAAGGTCAAAGTCATCAGTAGAGCTCGAACCTGACTCACTGTTGATGGCCTCTATTGATTCTAGCATCTCAGCCAAGTGCGGCGGGAATTTATTATCTTTGCCCCGTCGAGCATGAACGAATAAGTTGAAACGATTTGGTTTTTTACCCGCATCTGGACCATCCATTATCCTACCCGCCCATTCATTATTCAAACCCTCATAATATTTAAATCCCAGCCTATGGATATCAGTTTTTTGTGCCCTATTTTTTTTGTTTTTCTCCCTTTGGACCAAATTTTTCTCCATCGCCACATTATCTAAAAACTTATTCCACTGCTCCACCCAAATTTCCACATTGGGAGTCACTCTCTCTTTTAAAGACAAAATATGAAAGTTGCTACCTCCTTCAAGAAATTCTTTTTCACACCCCTAAAAATTCGACAGGCGGGGTGACCAGCCACCGCCTCCGAACTAAACCGAGTGTGAACTAAATAAATACCAGTATTAGCATGAGACGGATATGAGACCTAAATAAATTAGTCCATAAGATAAATAATTGAATAAATCTCAAATGATCATCAATAACTGAACAATAAAAATCCAACACATGCTAAAACTTCGAATAAATCCAATCTCCAATAATAATTAAATAAAATCTGAATATCAAACCAACTGAAAACCTCTAAACAACTTTGGAACCAAATGGCCCATAAAAACTCAACTAAAGTCATCAAAACGGAATACGACTGAAAGAAAAGTCGAACTAAATAACGCAAATAAAACTAATAAACTCTAGTTGCACTTCCAAATGATAAACTCCGATAATCCTACGCAGCTTCTCCAAAATGTATCCTGAAAAAGTTAGTCAATACCCGAGGTCAGATCCCCGAGCATGAATACACACTACTGCCCTCAAATAGCATCCTTGAATCCAGATAGTAGCATTATACATAATAAATATCACGATAGAGTATTTTAAATTAAACAAGATAATAAAATGTGATAAATATAAATCACTAAGTACCCGTCGAGATCCCCATTTAAAAGTCACACCAATATGATTTTAAATTACCAAGTCCCACGATGTTAATTAATTAAATTAACCACTTTTATTATTGTTCTCACTTTTTAATATGATGGCAATCCCGTCCCGGCTGGTAATCAACCAAAGTGCCACACTTCCCCTTATCAATAGCCAGCCAAATCCGTTTAAACTGTCGATCCCCCATAATATGACAAGGTTCAAACTCACGACACGACATAAATTGCCCAAGATGACCCGTTTAAACTGTCGATCATTGACACATTATGCCTCCACCAATTTCAATACCCGTTTTTATCTTAGGCATTAATTCTCAATTCTCGATTTCATAATATATAAATTAGTCCACCCTTATAATCGATGTGAGATCCTCAAAATACCCTTTGGTACCATACTTAAGGGACCCCCCAATTTATCAATACGTCCTACCCTAAGTATAGGATGAATTTCTAACATAAACCTCAACCTTGTCTCATTCCTAGGCTAGCGTGACAACGATAAAGTACCAAAAATCTGCCCACCCCCGACATCAGAAAGTCATAATAATCTACCCTCACTAGTCCCATACCTAGAATGCGTAAATCATCAAAAAGCCTACCCACTACTCCCATACCTAGAAGGCATCCTGAAACATAGGGAGAGCAAGAATACCTAATAACCCGTCGTCACGAGGCAATTAATGAATTCCAACAAGTCACTGAATAAGCACAATTAATCAATGTACTAAACTACGCATCATAGACCAATTCCATTAAATCTTTATTTAATTATCACCACGTCATAAATACTTAATTAATTTCATTTAATTATTTTAATTACATATACTGATTTTTCATCATTAAAAACATCAAAATTCTAATTTCATTATCTTTACATAAACTACGTGAGTTAGGCGCCCCCAAATTCATTTAATTCAAAACTAGGGTTTTCTACGTGCCAACTACACCACCAAAACCCAAAATCCACTCTTAAATCCTACGTACCCAAAGGTTATGAATGTTATTCATATTAAAATATTTCATAAAAACATCCCCAAGTTTTATGTGTCCACTTTCTCTAATTAGATTGATAATTAGTTTTAAGAAAACATTGAATTAAGGTTTAGGCAACACTTAAAACGCATAATACTAAAGAAAAAATAGAGTATTCATGCCTGTTATTAACTTGAATCAAAATCTGAATAGGAGTTTGAACTTTTCTTGAGAAAACACAAATTGAAGCTTCAAGACTTGTGAAAGGTAGGGGCTAGGGGTTGAAGATGAGAGAAATATGTTTTGGAAAATCTTTCTGGAGAAAGTATGAGAGAAAGTGACTTGTGAAGTCCCGGCCCCATACTAGTTTAGTTTATAAAGGGTTTAAGAGTTGGAAAGCAATTAGGAGTCTAATCCATCCATCCACCGCCTGTCGTTCGAACGAGAACGCCTGTCATTTGAACGACAATGTGACGTCATTCGAATGACATGCCATGTCGTTCGAACGAGCCCCACAATCCCAAAATCAAATCTTTTAAAATCCAACTTAAATATCTAGTAAAAATATATTAGTTGAACAAATACGCACCTGCCAGTTAAATATTTAAATAAAAATCGTATAACTATTATAAAAGACTCAAATTAATCATCGATTGAAAATTTTAATAATAAAACCAAGTTAAATTCTTATAGTCTCTTAACTCCAAAATTTTATTTTACGCCAAATTAATTAAAATCAATAATAAAAACCCTAGGTATTACATACTTCCCCACTAGTAAAGAATTTTGTCATCGAAATTAGACGAAGCATGTACATCAAATGCGTAAATTCACACAACGTAAACTAAGGCTCACATATGCCTACCTGTAAAGTATCATAATTAGGCCATACACCTAATCTACCCGAACGTAAACCTTAACAAAATATATATAACACTCATATATATTAGTATCTTAAGAAAATATTACGTACCGTGATACTCTACTAGCCACATAATATATCCTGCTCTGCCTAAAGCTAAGGAGGCACATAGCACCTCCCATAACTGAGATTTGTTGGTGCGGTGACCACCCCCGGTGCACCTGACGTTGTTGGTATTGCTGGTGCTGGTGGTGCTTCCTGAACACTAACTGCTGCGAGAACTAGAGGCCTAAGTCATTGTTGACCCTGTACCCCTTGATCATGTTGTCCTTGAGTGACTTGCCTTGTTGGGCCTGTGCCGCTTGGACTTTTTATTCGTCTTTCTTGAAACACTTAGGCGCCTTACGTCCCACTTTCCCATAAAAAAACATTCACCCTTAAAAGGTTCATTACGTCTAGTATTTGTTCGTTCCTCTCCTTGACCTTGTTGTTCCTGATTGGTCCTCTACCTTTCCATGCTTGATCATTGCGACCCTTATTCTCATTCCCTTGTACATTAAACTCTTGTCTCTTTTCCAACTTCTTTTGATAATTAGCCTTCTCTTGTTATAGTAACATTGCAACATCCACCACGCATAGGTAGTGTACGTCGGGTTCCCTAACACCATTTGCCTAATTGACCATAACAATCCCTTAATGAAACACCTCATTTTCTTCATCTCAGTGCTAACTTCCTCTGGTGCAAACATAGATAAATTAGTGAACTCCTGTTCATACTCAACAATCGATTTTGAACCTTGATCCAAGTCCATAAATTCTCTCTTTTTCGCGTTCCTAATTGCATACGGAAAGTATTTGTTGTTGAACTTTATCAGAAACTCTGCATAACTCAATTGATCTCTCTCCTATGATGTGGTGGCAATTTCCCACCATTGCAATGCATCCCTGTTAGCTTAAATGTTGCTAACATATGTTTATTCACATCCTTGCATTCCACCATCCTCAAATGCCTGTACATATCTCTCCTCCATTGATGAGCAATCGTTGGGTCAGATCCCCCTCCAAAGGTGGGAGGATTGCCCTTAAAGAAACAAGTTCTCATGGGTGTACCTCGCTGTTGTGCCTCTAAAGTCACTCATCTTTGTCTCCCCATCTCCATACCAGTCTTCCTGGCCTCACTAATGATAGTCGCAAACTCCTCGGCCTCTAAAATAATCTGACGCCGCCTCTCCTGAGTCGTAGGACCAGAAACAGACTCCTCTCATCTACTCCCAGCTCTCCTTGTGTTCGCCATCTGAAAAGATAGGAACAAAACAACATCAGACTCGGAATGAATAAGAGTACAAATAATAAAAAAGGTAATCAAAGATAAGAAACGCGGAATCTAAAACGGACTCATAACCTATGAGACCTAAGACCATGCTATGTAACCATCTGTCACACCCCGTAAAATCCGACAGACAGGATGGCCAGCCACCGCCGTCGTACTAAGCCGAGCGTGAACTAAATAAATACCAGTCTTAGCATGAGATAAATATGAGACTTAAATAAACTAGTCCATAAGATAAATAATTGAATAAATCTCAAATGATCATGAAAAACTGAACAATAAAAATCCATCACATGCTAAAACTTCGAATAAATCCAATCTCCAATAATAATTAGATAAAAACTGAATATAATACCAACTGAAAAACTCTAAACAACTTTGGAACCAAATGGCCCATAAAAACTCAACTGAAGTCAACATAACGAAATACGACTGAAAGGAAAGTTTAACTAAATAAAGAAAATAAAACTAATAAACTCCAGCTACACCTCCAAATGATAAACTCTGATAATCCTATGCAGCTTCTCCAAAACTAATCCTAAAAATGTTAGTCAACGCACGAGGTCAGAGCCCCAAGCATGAATACACACTACTCCCCTCAAATAGGATCCTTGAATCCAGACAGTAGCATTATACGCAATAAATATTACAATTGAGTATTTTAAATTAAACGAGATAATTAAACGTGATAAATATAAATCACTAAGTACTCGCAAAGATCCCCATTTAAAAGGCACACCAATATGATTTTAAATTCCCAAGTCCCACAATGATAATTAATTAAATTAACTACTTTTATTATTATTCTCACTTTTTATTATGACGGTTCTCCTTGATAACTTCGACTTTTTGTGTGTATCGTCGTTGCAAGCCAAGTCAATCAAAACCTTAAAATACCTTTGTTGATGTAAAAAATTAGATCGCTATAATTATTCAATCACAGATAAATAAAATGAGACAAATATTTTTAAAGTGGTTCAGCCTTATATGAATGGCCTACGTCCACTATTATGTTATTGCTGAGTGTTTGGGAATTCTCGAGTATAAGTTCTCTCAAGAAATTTCGGTCCCTTTGAATGAGGGTGATACAAGGTATTTATAGCCCTTAGGTTGTACATCAAAGGGTTGATACATTAAATGATATACATATGAAAGGGTAATACATTTAATGAAGCGTGTGCGTCAAGATGATAAACATTCAATGAATAGTTGCACTGTTGATTATCTGGCAATTAATGCTATGGCCGAGATGCAGCTCGGACCGCCTTAGTTTCTCGTTGCTTAGGAGTTCCTCGGAGCGCTAGAGTACCTCAGAGTGCTGAAGTTCCTCGGTGTATCCTCGTTGCTCGAAGAGATCATGAGTTGGTCGGGGAAATGAACTTCCTCATTGCTATTGTGCCAAGTAGATTGACACGTGTTCTCATATTATTCGTCCATATCAGCATATTAATTTTGGTATCAACAGAAGCCCCCAATGTTTCATATTTCGAACTTTGAGGAGCATGGAACATTCTTTCTCGTTATATGGTGATATTAAATGACTTTCCTAGGTTTTAGGAGCCTTTTCTTCATATTTAAATTTTCCTTCCAAATTCGCAGAATCCGCCATTTTGCTTCGGTCTTCGTGCCCTTTTTGTCCTTTTAGCCGCCGGAAGTTCGATAGTTTCTTTTTGTAATCATTTCTTTCGCCATTTCCCAAGGTAAAGTATTTAAACTTCTTAGATAACCATACCGTCTTCTACCTTTTCCCATTTTCTGCATTCAAGCTTTCTGTTCTCTCTCTCTCTTGTGCGTTCGTCTTTTCCTTCGCTAGTTGTCAGCTCTTCCTTTTTCCCTGTAAGATTTTCTTCTTTTTCTTCTATATTTCTTTTATTCACTATGGTTTATCTTGTGGAATCTATTGAGAAATTTCGTTCCGATTTTTCCATTCCTTCCTGGGTAACTCTGGAGGTTCTTTCTGAGCCTTTAGATTAGTTTCGATTGGCTAAGGGACATTGGTTCCCCAGTCTATTCATTGCTGAATGTGGATTTTCTTTTCCACCAAATCCCTTATGCTTAGAGTTCTGTCAGTACTTTGACGTTGTTCCTGCAAAAATAGCCCCCAATTCATGGAGAATAATTAATGGGGTGTATAAATTAAATCTGACTCATGGGACTCGTATAGGGATTCCTGAGATTATGTATTGCTATAGATGGGCTATTTTAGATAATGTTTATTACTTAAAAACTAGGTTTTTAAATAGGGTTCTTGTAGTTAACCTCCCTGATGCAAATAGAGATTATTTTGAACATGGAGTGGTTATTAAAAATTGGCAATATGCCCCCTTGGTTGGAGATGCAGTATACCAGGGTCCTAAATGTCCCCCATATGGCAATGGGATAGGTTTATTCTTATTTTCCTTTACTTATGAAAATATACTTTTATCATATTTGACAAAATGTATGACTGATATTTCATCATGTATTTATTTGCAGTGGATAGTAAAAGAAAAACTCCAAAAGAATCAGAGGTTAATATTAAGCATCTGAAACTTATCTGGGGTTTGCATAAGAACGTGGCAGACGAGCACATCAAGTCTGCATCATATTTGCTGCAGTACAAGAGCTATACGACTTCTTATACTGCTCATCCTGTGATTAGATCTGTTGAGCCAGCCTCAACTCCAGAGGATTCTTCTTCAGATTCTCACATCCCTTTAAGTCAGAGAATGGGCAGGAAAAGAGCTCCTCCTGCTCTATTTCATGACACTACTTCTGCTGCTGAGGCCAAGAAAAGAAAAATTGATGTCCCAGAGGGGACTAAGAAGGTAGATGTTGTGCCTTCTAAAGCTACCGAGAAGCCCCCAGTGGCTCCGAGCAAGAAGATTACTCCTGTGGAGATGACTGTTATCTCTCCAACCAAGAGCTCTTCCTTGGTTGAAATTGCTGAAGTCCCTTTGAGGAGATTGAGGAAATCGTCCTCAGTCAATTTGGCTAAAACTATCAATCCGGCTGAAACCATATCCTCTCTACCAGCTGGTGGTGTTGGTGTTCCAACCATCATTCCTCCGAGCTCTGCCATGAGCTCGGTAAAAACTTGGATCATACCCGAGGTCCAAGGAACTGATGAAAAGATTTCTAGGGATATGCTGACATCCCTAGCTACCCGTCACCTGGCTTCAGTAAATCTCTCACACTCTGAATTTCCTCTCTTTCTTTGAATACTTGTATTTTTGTACTGATTTGTCACTTTTTCCCTTGTTTAGCTGGTGAATTGTTTTAACAACATCGTGAAGAAAGATGAAGCCCAGCTCCTCGTCGGGGGTAGAGGACGCTTTGCTGGGTTTGACCCAATCCCTGAAGGATTCTCGTCAGCAGTATAATGAGGACAAAGCTATCTGGGAGAAAAAGTTGTCTATAGTTGAAGCTGAGAAAGTGAAGCTGGATGAGATCTCCAAGAGTTTGGAGAATAAGGTGAAAAGTTTAGAGGTCGAGCATCAAAAATATGACGACAAGCTCAAGAACTTTGGAGAGCTTGAAGATAAACTGAAAAAGGCAGAGGAAGAGTTGTCCGTCCTGCGAGATGTAAAGCGCCAAAAAGAAGAATTGGATGTGAAGTTTAAGGCTGCTGAGGATCTTCTATCCGAGAAGCTCTCCTCGGAGAAATTGAAAAGAAAGCTCGCAGTTAAAAAATCCTTCAGCGCTGGCTGGCATAAAGGATGGGACAAAGGGATTGTTGCGATGACATCCCAAGTACAATACGGGAAGTTGAAATACTTCTGAGATGGCTGGGTAGCTGTCCTGCAGGAATTGAAGATCAAAGACGACTCTGAGCTATTTCAGCTACACCTCCCTGGTCCTCCCCCACCAATTGTAGAAGAAGAAGAAGAAGAAGAAGAAGAAGATGAGCCCATCTCTGATGAATCTTCCATGGCCATGGGTGATCAAGTCCCTGCCTCTCTACCTTCTGCCAACGAGGACATTTCTTCCATGCTTCCTCCTCCTGAGAAAATTTCAACTCCTTCTGATGAAGCTGCTGTTACCACCGAGCAACCAAGCTCCTCGTCCCAGCCTCCCGAGAAAGTCTTGGGAGACAAGGAAAAGGTGTGAAGTTGTTCGGTATCATTTCTATCTTTCATTATTTGTAATCAAACAATGTAATCTTTTTGTGATCTAATAAAATACATCTTTGTTCATCTCCGTTGTTGATGATTTGTTTTTGTTGACTGTTGTCTTCTCTTCATTATTAGTTTGTGGCTAGAATGGAACTAATATCTGCACATGATACAAAGCTGATGCAACAATGCCATGAATATTATAGAGCTGGTCATACAAATTTGAGCGTATCAGAAATCGCTGACATCCTTGGCCATGATGCCTCAGAACAATCAATTGAAGCTTATCGATACTTGAAGGATTTACTTGACCGAGCTGTGGCTAACAACGTGGCCTACTATGACTTGATTGAGGAGCTTCATTGTTCCTTAGAAGATCTTCAGAGTCAACACAATGAATCAACTGCTTTGTTGCACAAGGAATACGAGAATAGGTATCAACAGGTTTCCTCTGAGACATGTCACAAAAAGATCATTGCTCGGTACGATATTAGGGAGAGAACCCTAAAAGGTGAGGTTGAGGCCTGCAGACAGATCGCCGAGCTGCTGGAACAAGAGAACAACAATT
This sequence comes from Sambucus nigra, assembly GCA_949130495.1. Taxonomy (NCBI): domain Eukaryota; kingdom Viridiplantae; phylum Streptophyta; class Magnoliopsida; order Dipsacales; family Adoxaceae; genus Sambucus; species Sambucus nigra. Next base: position 359,838,081 of record OX422217.1, on the reverse strand, counting down.
TGCAGAAAAAGTTGGCGCAATACGAGTCTGCAGCTTCATCTTCTACTGCCTTGGTACCGGTCACTGATGAAGGAGTCTCATTATTAGAGGTTGAAAACGCCAAATTAAGGCAAGAATTGGATACTTTAAGAAAGTCTGGTGTTTCTGCTACTACTCGGGGATGAGGAAGAGGTTCTCGTGGGCGAGGAAGAGCTGTTCAAAATATTGTCGAGGAGCAAAGTCCTCCACCTGCTCGGAGTCGATCAAGAGTTCTCAGCCGTAATGTTGAAGAGGCTCGCACTCAGTCTACTTTGGAAACTCAAGCGTTCCAATTGAATGCAAAAGATCGTGCTCTGTCTGAAATGTCCAAGAAAAATCTGACCTTGGAAGATCAACTTACTGCGACGAAGTCTGCTCTACATACCAAGGACCTTTTCGCTAAAAACCTTCTTGAACAATTGGATAGATTAACCTTCCAATTCCATAAACAGCCCAGGGAATTTTGGATGGCTGGATACAACGAAGCTCTAGTTCATTTAGATGCTCGTATTGAACACGCCAATAATGAAGGTTATAAGCAGGGGTGGTTGAACGCCCTGGGTGTATTAAAATTGGAGCAAGGGCATTTTTTATGGGATTATCATGCTCCAGGGTTACTAGACTTTCCTGTGCCACCTTTCAAATTGGACATGGAATGGATCCCAGCTCGTTCCATTCCTCAGAGTTTAATTTCAAAATATCTTGGTGACTATAGTCTTCATTCTCAGATTGAATTATCTCGTCCCGAGCATCTCTTGGATACTCCTTCAGTAATGAATGTTAGAATGCTCAGAGGTATTAACTTCATTAATTCTCCTCTTTGCCTTGAAGATCCTCCTGCTGGTGAGGAACCTATTTCAAAAGCTAAGGGAAAGAAACCAATAGAGTAGGGATCTTAATGTAATAGTTAGTACACATGTAGTTTGTAATACATTTTGATCTTAATGAAAGAATTTCATTTTTGTTTGCAAATTTGTATTTCTATTCTTCTGTGCTAAACACTACATATGTATCTATTAAAAAGATAACAATTTTGTGCTGTTCATCAACCAACTTAGTAATAAATGGTTACAAGTATCAAAAATGTTGTTCGATCACTTAATAATAAAGTAATGAGTATAAAAATGTTTAAAAAAATTTCTAACCAACCAAGGTTGTTAAATTGTGCTTGTCGACCAATTATAGTTAGTGAGAGTTTATCCCCGACTAACCATACTTGGTAAATTTTTGTCTTTTTCATAAAATGTGTCCGACCAACCAAGGTCGATAAATTCTCCTCGTCGACTAACTACAGTTAGTGGGTTTTTATCCCCGATCAACCATACTTGGTTCAGTTTGGAATATTTTGTATTTTCTGGAAAGGTTTTACCTTCCGACCAACTTGTTGGCATATTTTGTTTCTTAACCAGCCAAAATTGGCATTTTTAAGAATGTTTTTCATGCTCTTTTACCATCCAAAGTTGGTTGTGGGTTTGAACTATCAGGTTCTTTCGAACTATCTTGTCCACAAGCTCTTTTACCAACCGAAGTTGATCACGCAAGTGTACGCCTCCTAACCAAAGGAGTATAATTTGATCTCGCTATTTTACCAACCGAAGTTGATCACGCTCGAACTATCAGGTTCTTTCGAACTATCTTGTCCACAAGCTCTTTTACCAACCGAAGTTGATCACGCAAGTGTACGCCTCCTAACCAAAGGAGTATAATTTGTTCTCGCTATTTTACCAACCGAAGTTGATCACGCTCGAACTATCAGGTTCTTTCGAACTATCTTTTCCACAAGATCTTTTACCAACCGAAGTTGATCATGCAAGTGTTCGCCTCCTAACCAAAGGAGTATAATTTGTTCTCGCTATTTTACCAACCGAAGTTGATCACGCTCGAACTATCAGTGTAGTGTATCACACTAGTATTCCCCAAAAAACTTGTAATAATGGGAAGGAGATGGTGAAACATCATCGTTTTAATCATAATGAAGGAATTGCTTTACATTTTACATTATTGATAATACTTGCGTAGGTGTTCAGCATTCCATGCATTCTTAAATTCCTCTCCTTCTAGAGTTGCTATTCGGTAAGTTCCTGGTCGGACAACTTCTGTAACTCGGTAAGGTCCATGTCAGTTGGCTTCAAGTTTATTGTGCTTTTGAATGACCTTATTTAGCACATAATCCCCTTCTTTTAAATCGCATTTCTTCACCCTTTTGTTGTAGAATAGAGCTGTACGTTGTTGGTAAGCAACATTCCTAATGGCTGCCTCTTCTCTAACCTCCTCGAGCATGTCCAAATTTAATCTTCTCATCAAGTCACTGACTGGGGAATTGAAATTTAGCACTCTGTGTGTTGGGAGACCCAACTCAGCAGGTATTACAGCCTCACTTCCAAATGCCAGCATGTATGGTGATTCTCCAGTTGCTGCTCGGGGAGTTGTTCGGTAAGCCCACAATACTGACTGTAGCTCATTAATCCAATTAGCTTTAGCCTCACTTAGCCTCTTCTTCAAACCATTTAGTAGCGTTCTGTTTGTCACCTCAGTCTGCCCATTGCTTTGAGGATGACCTGGTGCTGAATGAGTCTTCAGGATGTTTGATTGTTGACAATAGGCAGCAAAATCTTCGTTGTCGAATTGTGTTCCATGGTCTGTGATGAAGGCATGAGGGAGACCATATCGACAGATGATATTCTTCCAAACAAATTGGTATACCTTCTCGTACGTCATGTCGATAAGGGGTTCAGCTTCTACCCACTTAGTAAAATAGTCTACTGCGACGACGAGGTACTTGAATCTTCCTCGGGTGGTCGGCAATGGTCCAACCAAATCAATTCCCCACATGGAGAATGGCCAAGGGGAAGTTATGGGAGTCAACAATGCTTGTGGAGTTCGTCGGATGGAGGAAAAACGTTGGCACTTATCACATCTCTTGGCGTAGGCTATACAATCAGCCCTCATCGTCGGCCAGAAATATCCCCGTGTCATCACCCTTTGTAAAAGTGTTCTACCTGCTACATGGGCTCCACATGACCCTTCATGGATCTCTTCAATCAATTCTTTCACCTCGGAGGGATGTACACATCTCTGCAAACCTACCATAATTCCTCGTCTGTACAAAACACCATTAGTTAGTACATACCGGGCAGCTTTAAACTTCAATTTCTTTACCGCGAGATTGTCCTCTGGCAATCATCCTTCTTCAATATATGCCCTGATGGGATCCATCCAAGAGGGTCCTAGATCAAGGGTAATAACATTCATCGTCAGGTCTTCATCTATGCTCCGACTTTACAGTACTTCAATTGGTATCGCTCTCCGCAGCTCGGTACGAGTAGCTGATGCTAGTCGGGCCAGTGCGTCTGCTTGTGCATTTTCTATTCTGGGTATTCTGATCAACTGAATGGCGTCAAATTCTGCCAGCAATTCCATCACCTTTGTTTGATACTTGACCATTAATTCCCCTTTAACCGCATATGTTCCCATCATTTGATTCACAATTAATTGAGAATCACTGAATACCATCACTTGTTGTGCTTCCATGATCTTTGCTAGATTAAGACCTGCTATCATGGCCTCATACTCAGCCTCATTATTGGAGGTTTTGAATTGAAATCGCAAGGCATATTCTATATCAATCTCGTCTGGGGTTTTCAAAACAAACCCTGCTCCACAACCCGCTGTGCAGGATGACCCATCTACATACAATCTCCATGTAGGTAACTCGTCTTCAAATTTCTTATCCAATAGAGTTCCTTGGTGAAATATTTATTGTTCTCTTCCATCCTCTCCAGCTAATTTTCGCTCCTCGTCGACCATTTCTTCTCGCCCTTTCACCAACCGGAGTTGGTCTGGGTTTGAATTTGATGATCTTTCTACATTCGTAAGCCCTTTTACCAACCGGAGTTGGTCTGGACTTATGTCTGTTGATCCTGTAACATCCACAGGTTGGTCAGTGAGCAACTTTTGTTCCTCGGTAGTATCAGGATATGTAAACTCTGCTATAAAATCTGCTACAGCTTGCCCTTTCAATGATGACCTGGGTTCATACACAATATCATATTCACCGAGCTCTATTGCCCAGTACATCAGTCTCCCTGACTTTTCTGGTTTATGAAGGGCTTGTCTTAATGGTATGTTGGTATACACGATGATGGTATGGGCTTGGAAATATGGCCTCATTCTTCTACTTGCCTCAATTAATGCCAATGCCAATTTTTCTAACTTTGGGTACCTGATCTCTGCACCTCGGAAAGCCTTACTTGTGTAATAAATTGGCTTCTGGACTCCATTCTCCAATCTGATCAATGCCGAGCTGACTGCATGCTCTGATACTACCAGGTATAAGTACAACGTTTCTCCTGTTATTGGCCTCGACAACAGCGGGGGTGTTCCCAGATATTTCTTCAAGTCTTGAAAGGCTTTTTCACATTCATCATTCCACTCGAAAGTTTTTCGAAGTGTTTTGAAGAATGGTAAGCATCTATCTGTTGCTCGAGATACAAATCTGTTGAGCGCTGCAACTCGTCCTGTAAGACTCTGCACCTCTTTCTTCGTCGTTGGCGATCGCAACCCTAAAAGAGCTTTGATCTTTTCTGGATTTGCTTCAATGCCTCTTTGGTTGACGATGTACCCGAGGAATATTCCTTCTCGTACTCCAAATGTGCACTTCGTTGGGTTGAGCTTCATCTGGTATTTATCCAGTTGATCAAAAGTCTGACTTAAATCAACTAGATGATCAGCAACTTTCTTGCTTTTTGTCAGCATATCATCGACATAGACTTCCATATTGCAACTGATTTTCTCGGTAAAAACCTTGTTCATCAGCCGCTGGTATGTCGCTCCTGCATTTTTTAAACCAAAAGGCATAACATTATAACAATAAGTTCCCCTAGGGGTAACAAAAAGAATGGCTTGATTCTTCTCGGGGCTAAATACTCTTCTTCTCTACTTTACAGGCTTGATTTCCTTATTCACATTGAGCTCGTGACATAAGAAGTTTGGATCTATTCCTGGCATGTCTTCATGACTCCATGCAAAAGATTTCTTCCTATTTCTCAAGAAAATTATCAACTCCTGTTTTATTGAAGCATCCAACGTTGAACCTATCTGGGTTACTCGTTCAGGGTGCTCGTCGTCTAGAATAACATTTTCTGTAGATTCCACCACCTGTCCTTTTACAAGTTTGGATTCATCTCTGGGATCGAGAGTTTCGATCTCTGTATCTTCTTCCACCTGGTAGGTAGTAGTCTTTTTCCTTGAGTCCTCAAGCTCTTCTTGCTCGGCAGATGAATAATAGCATTCCCGAGCTACTTTTTGATCACCTTTCATAACTCCTACTCCAAAGTTTGTTGGGAATTTTAAGCATTGATGCACTGTAGATGGAACTTCTTCGAACTTCTTCAAACCAACTCTTCCCATGATGATGTTGTAGGCTGACTGCACATTCTTATCCATCACAAAAAAGCGTATTCTTTCTGTTCGACAAGCAGGCCAAGTTCCAATGAGTATATCCAACTTGATCGTCCCAAGTGGAAAAACTTTCTCGCCAGCAAATCCCAGGAGGGGTCTGTGATAAGGTTCTAATTGAGATAATTTCAGATTCAAGCTATCAAAGCATGAATAGTACATGATGTCTGCCGAGCTTCCATTATCTACCAACACCCTTGAAATCACTACTTCCTTCATCCTCATTTTGATCACCAGAGGATCGTCGTGAGGATAAAGAGCACCTGCCAGGTCATTTTTTGAAAAACCAATGACCAGCTTCTCTTTGTTTACCTTCCTCGGACGATCGTCCTCGGCCAAATTTATTCGCTGAATATATGAACAAGCTTGAGCCTCTCCGAGGTAAGCTTTTCTTTCTGCAGTATGATCTCCTCCTCCTGCATCTCCTCCTGTAATAACATTACAATCAAACGATCCAAAACGTATGGAAAATACCTCTCGTTCTGGTTGCCTTGGTTTCTTGGGAAGATCGGGGTCTTCATCTGGATCATCTTCATGGTCCCTCTTCTTTTTCTCCTCTGTTCGGCGAGGAGATATGGATCTCTCTCTAGTTCGGTCATTATTTCTTTTTTCGCCTCCCCGATCAACATATTTTGCTAGCTTTCCTCTTCGGATGAGTGTTTCAATCTCGTTCTGAAGAGCTATGCAATTTTTGATCATGTGACCATGATCTTTATGAAACTCGCAATATTTATCCTTACTCCTTGAATCAGGGTATGACTTCAGTTTCTTTGGCCATTTTACCTCCTCGTTGTTCTTGATTTCTTCCAAGACATGATGAATACCCATTTTCAAAGGAGTATAATTATCATATTTCTTCAAGACTTCCCATGATGATTTATTATTTCTGGAGCGTTTATCACCGCCATTGCCCTTATGCTCTTTATTCTTAGACTTGTCGACTTCCACCTTGGTGTCTTTATCTATATTCTTCTTTGCAGCCATAGCTTCCTCGGCATTCATGATTTTGGCCGCTTTTGCCATCAGTTCTGACATAGTTTTAGGTGGATCTTTCGCCAAAGTATAATACAACTTATTAGGCAACAACCCACTCATCAAAGCGGTGATTGTTGTCTTCTCTTCGTAATCTATGACCTCCAGCTTCTCGTTATTGAAACGAGTTATGTAATCTCTAGTACTCTCACCAGATTTTTGTCTAACACTTAACAAATGTGCTACTTGTTTTACTGCCTTTGCTCCAAAACAGAAATTGTCGATGAACAACTCAGCCAACTGAAAGAAAGTTGAAATCTTACCCCGAGGAAGATTGTTGTAACAAATCTGGGCAGCTACAGTAAGAGTTCCAGAGAATGCTCTACATCTCATCTCGTCGGGGATAGCATAGATATCGGCGGCAGCTTGAAATTGCTCTATGTGTAGAACAGGATCTGTCTTTCCATCATATTTGGGGGTCACCACAGGTGCTTTAAACTTTGACGGGGTAGGAAAACCCACAATGGCTTGGACAAAAGGTGTCCCTTTAACAAAAGTTCGTTGTAAGGGATTCTTCGCCTTAGCCATTTCTCCCAATCTATCCTCCAAGCGCTGAAGGGATCCTTTCCACGCTTCATTTCCTTCCTCGGGTCTATTGATTCGAGCAATAGATCATTCTGAAGTAGCCTCCTGAGATTTATCTTGACGAGCAACTGGTCGTGATTGTGCTGATCCTTCTCTTAGATATGATGGTCGTCGAAAACTTCTCGACATGGTCTTAGGTGGACTCCTATTCCTCCTAGGGCCTAATCGACTGAAAGGAGACACCCTACTCAATCTTTCTAAGGCACTGGGTCTTTCTGGAGAGAGGGTGATACGTTGATCAGTATCTGTAGCCCTTATTGACGAAGTTCGCCCAGGTTGATAAGAGAAATCATCAGACTCCTCATTACGATATGACTCAGTACGCCTGGATCGTGAAGAAAGTAAATAAGTTTGTCTCTGACCGCTTTGCTGTCCTGAACGTGCAGGTGCATTGCCATGAAGAGTTTGTATGAGTTGCCTCATTGTGTCTTGCATGGCGATTTGTCCTTGAGCCAGATTCGTCATAATTCCGACCAGATCTGGAGGTGCAGAGGGATTTGGAGGATTTCCAGCATTTCCAGCGTTTCGATTGCTAGATTCTGGATTATCCGCCATTGATGATGAATGATTTTTGGTGAAAAACGATAATAACAATCGTTTCCACAGACGGCTCCAATCTGTTGATGTAAAAAATTAGATCGCTCTAATTATTCAATCACAGATAAATAAAATGAGACAAATATTTTTTAAGTGGTTCAGCCTTATGTGAATGGTCTACATCCACTGTTATGTTATTGCTGAGTGTTTGGGAATTCTCGAGTATAAGTTCTCTCAAGAAATTCCGGTCCCTTTGAATGAGGGTGATACAAGGTATTTATAGCCCTTAGGCTGTACATCAAAGGGTTGATACATTAAATGATATACATATGAAAGGGTAATACATTTAATGCAGCGTGTGCGTCAAGATGATAAACATTCAATGAATAGTTGAACTGTTGATTATCTGGCAATTAATGCTATGGCCGAGATGCAGCTCGGACCGCCTTAGTTGCTCGTTGCTTAGGAGTTCCTCAGAGCGCTAGAGTACCTCGGAGTGCTGAAGTTTCTCGGTGTATCCTCGTTGCTCGGAGAGATCATGAGTTGGTCGGGGAAATGAACTTCCTCGTTGCTATTGTGCCAAGTAGATTGACACGTGTTCTCATATTATTCGTCCATATCAGCATATTAATTTTGGTATCAACAACCTTCAAAATATAACATCAAACTAAGGTGTAAAGGTTAGTAAGGGTATCAATCCATTTCAAGGCGGAAGTGAGGGGGAATAATTGTAATTCAATTTTTATTTTCTTTTCGGAATTTTTAATTTTTCCATTTTTTTTAGCTTTTTTAATATCAAAAAAGTTATCAAAGGTGAATGACACTATACTAAACTAAATGAGAGATGAAAACAACTAACTAAAAAAATGTGATAAAAATAAAATAAGTAAATCTAACTAAATAAAAATCTAAAATATGAGATTAGTGAGAAAATAAAAGTAAGAACAATCAAGGGATAGGATGACTCAAAATATTTAGTTAATCAAAATTAATTAGTTAATTAAAATTAATTATCCCAAGTTAGTATCAAAATCACAAATCAACTCTCGTTGCAAATGTAATTTTAATAATAATATTTTAGTTAATTAAATTTAACACTCCTACAACTCTTAAAAAGTAGATAGAAATATCATTTAATAGATCACCCGCTAGGATCGATCTAATAGACTAGTTTAAATCATAGAAAATAAATTTTAGAGTTGAAATTCAAATCATAATACCGAACTTGAGGGACCCCTATCTCTAGTTCGAATCTAAAATGGGTATTATAACTAGAATTTTGATTTTCTCTCGAAAATCATTTATCCTCTCTCGAGGCGTATATACAAAAGTAAGAGTGCAAAATTAATCATCAAAGAGATATTTAATTTAAATAAGCTAATTAAAGTAAGATTAACATCAAACAATGGTCACCCCACCCCTTGAAAGAGTATCTAGCCTAACATGATTTTAAACATGATGAACAAATAATTAAGGCTATAAAAAGATAAAAGAGAAGGGTAAGAGGACAAATCTTCAAACAAGTCTCCTTGATTTGCAAAATTGGACTCTAATCCTCCATTGAAATTGATCAACATCCATTCACTTTGAGCTTTCCACAATATTCAATTACATACAAACACTCAGTTAAATCACCCAACAATTAATTTCTCATAATTCTCTAAAAAAACTAAAATAAAAATAAAAACCTTCCTAAAAAAATTAAAAATATGAAGTGTTTCTCTCTCTAAAACCCTCATTTTTTCTTCAAATGGCCTTATTCTTCCTTAAATAGTAGGCATAGAGCTAAGATAAATTGGGTAGGGATTAAATGGACATGAGAGGTGTGAGGATAAGTTGGGGTTAAAATGGAAAAATGCACACATGTGCATGGATTGTGTGAGGTTATGAGAGTGAGGGGTGAGGGAATTAAAATCAAATTTGGTTAAGAGGGTAATATAGGAAAATGAGGTAAGTGGTTTATAAAACATGTGCTGGGGGTATAATGGGTAAAAGGGTTAAAAGGGGTTTTAAATGGGTTTAACACATGTGGGTCTTTTAGAGTTTGTCTTGGCTTTGGTTTATCATTTGGAAGGTGGAGTCGTGTTTGGCTTATAGGACAAATGGTTGATCGGTTTGTGTTATGGAGGATCGAGGAGTTCTCGGGTTGCAGAAGTAGGGTCGGTTCTGGTTCGCCGGGTCAGGGGGTAGGTGGTTGCTGATCTCGGGCCTGGACAGAGTTGAGGATAGAGATGGCGGGTTCGACTCGAGAGTTTCAGGGTTTCAAGTTAGAGGTTTGGGGTGGCTGGGTCATGGGTTCGACTGTCGAAATGGGGTGACACCGGAGGTGGGTCAACGCAGGGGATATTTCCAGCGGGTTCATACCGGGTTGGGGAATGGTTGGCCGACGACTGATTGGATGCTCTGGGTTTAACCCGGTTAGAGGGGTATGGGATTTGTTTAGAGGTTAGAGATGGTTTGGTTTTGGTTATGGAGGGAGGTGAGAGAAATGGGTTATGGAGGATTTAGGAGAGAGAAAGAATGTTAGGGAAGAAGATGGGAGAGGGGTTAGTGTGTGTGAGGGTCTATGGCTTAATGGTGAGGGTGAGTGAGTTGGATATGTGAGTGTGTGGTGTAGGATTATGGGTGTGTGTGTTTAATTTAAACACCTAAAAATAACACTAACAAACTAAAAAAAATAAAATTTAAAATTTAAAAATAAAATCCTAATCTAAAAATAAAATAAAGACTCAAATAAAAAATAAGACTAAAAAGAAATAAAAATAAAAATCTATTAAACTAAAACTAAAATCCTAAAAAGTAAAATATAATAAAAACAAAAATAAATGAATTCCTAAAAAAACTAATCCTAATAAAATAAAATAAAAACTAATCAAAATAAAATAAAATTACACTAATAAAAATAAAATAGAAAATAAAACCTAGAAATTCTAAATAAATCTAAAATAAACTCTAAAAATAAAAACGACTCAAACTAAAAATCTAAGAAAATTTTAAAAAGCATAAACTAAATAGAAGGGCTTCGGGGTAGATTTAGGGACAGGTTAAGGTTCGGGTGAGGTTACAGGGCAAGGTAACTAGCTCCATTTGATTCACATTTGCCTCGAAATTATGCTTTTGACACCGCATCTGCAATCAAGCCTACACAGTATACAATTATGCATATAAGACCCAAATTGCCGAAAATTAGTAACTAAAAAACATCTATTCGGGGTATAAAATGTACACTTTTGGGTGCTTATCACACCCGTCCCGGGTGGTAATCCACCGAAGTGTCACACTTTCCCTTGTCAATAGCCAGCCGAATCCGTTTAAACTGTCGATCCCCCGCAATATGACAAGGTTCCAACTCACGACACGACATAAATCGCCCAAGCTGACCCATTTAAACTGTCGGTCACTGACACATTATGCCGCCACCAATTTTAATACCCGTTTTTATCTTAGGCATTAATTCTCAATTCTCGATTTCATAATATATAAATTACCCCACCCTTATAATCGATGTGAGATCCTCAAAATACCCTTTGGTCCCATACTTAAGGGTCCCCCAAGTTATCAACACGTCCTACCCTATGTATAGGATAAATTTATAACATAAACCTCAACCTAGTATCATGCCTAGGCTAGCGTAATGACGATAAACTACCAAAAATCAGCCCACCCCCGACATCACAAAGTCGTAATAATCTACCCTCACTAGTCCCATACCTAGAAGGCGTAAATCATCTAAAGGCCTAACCACTAGTCCCATACCTAGAAGGCATCCTGAAATATAGGGAGAGCAAGAATACTCAATAACCCGTAGTCACAAGGCAATTAATGAATTCCAACAAGTCACATGAATAAGCACAATTAATCAATGTATTAAACTACGCATGATAGACCAATTCCATTAAAACTTTATTTAATTATCACCACGTCATAAATACCCAATTAATTTTATTTAATTATTTTAATTACATATACTGATTTTTCATAATTAAAAATATCAAAATTCCAATTTCATTATCTCTACATAAACTACGTGAGTTAGACGCCCCCAAATTCATTTAATTCAAAGCTAATGTTTTCTACATGACACCTACACCACCAAAACCCAAAATCCACTCTTAAATCCTACGAACCCAAAGGTTATGAATGTTATCCATATTAAAAGATTTCATAAAAACAGCCCCAAGTTTTATGTGTCCACTTTCTCTAATTAGATTGCTAATTAGTTTTAAGAAAACATTGAATTATGATTTAGGCAACACTTAAAACGCATAATACTAAATGAAAAGAATAGAGTATTCATGCATGCTATTAACTTGAATCAAAATCTGAATAGGAGTTTGAACTTTTCTTGAGAAAACACAAATTGAAGCTTTAAGACTTGTGAAGGGTAGGGGTTAGGGGTTGAAAATGAGAGAAATATGTTTTGAAAAATCTTTATGGGGAAAGTTTGAGAGAAAGTGATTTGTGAAGTCCCAGACCCTTATTAGTTTAGTTTATGAAGGGTTTAAGAGTTGAAAAGCAATCAAAAGTCTAATCCATCTATCGCCTATCGTTCGAACGAGAACGCATGTCGTTCGAACGACAATGCGACATCGTTCGAACGAGCCCCACAATCCCAAAATCAAATCTTTTAAAATCCAACTTAATTATCTGGTAAAAATATATTAGCTGAACAAATACACACCAACCAGTTAAATATTGAAGTCAAAATCGTATAACTTTAAAAAAAGACTCGAATTAATCCCCGATTGAAAATTTTAATAATAAAAACAAGTTAAATTTTTAAAGGCTCTTAACTCCAAATTTTTATTTTACTCCAAATTAATTAAAATCAATAATTAAAACCCGGGGTATTGCATGCTTCCTCTGAAGGTTTCTCCTATATTTCCTCAATGATTCAGTAACCCGAGATAGAACCTTATTAGTACAACGATAAAAAAATGAGAAACACTTGCAGAGTTGATCGTATATGTTACCTTTGACGGCTTGATCAACCAAGTTCCAACTGTCTGGTCCACTAACCCCCACGTTTATTTTTTCCAAAGCCAAACATCGGGTTTTAATGTTCAGAACCTCACTCCTATCACCCGTCGGTTTATTCCCGAGAAGGGAGAACCCAGTGGGCTTCTTTTGGATTGAGTGGGAGACGTCGACAGTGTTGGATGGGGGAGATGGAGCAACGGGAGTGCTGGATGAGGGAGCCGAAGCAGCTGATGTTAGACTTTGTGAGGAGGGAACCATTGGTGGAGTTATCTATTGCTCACCAATTGGTGTTGAGAATTCGAGTTGTGGAGAAGATGGTGAACCCCGTTGTGGTGTCCCCTCAGAACTTTGTTCCCTTGCGTTGTTCTCTCTCGACATTATCTACAAAAATGAAAAACCATAAGTGACTAAACAATTATAATAAGAAATTATAATATATATATATATATATATATACCTTGTCAAAGTAAGACTTTAGAATATGTTCAATGTGCCTGATCTTCATCCATTCGGTATTAGTTTTTATAAACCTATGATTTTTTCACGTGGCCAACTAGGAGGACGGGTATCTATGATTGATGTGCAGATATCCATGATATGAACTTGAAATCCAATCCTTTTCAACTTATTGTCAAAATTCAATTTAGCATGCATATGGGGCGAGACATCACGATCTATGTCAATGCTCTTTGTACGCAGTTGTATCCATAACAGGCGGATTTTTTTTTCGCCTTCTCCAACAACGTAACTAAGGTCAGGGCTACGTCGAGATTATTTGTGTGAGATATATTTTTTATAACGTCATCCTAGTTTCCTGGTAGGGAAAATAGAATACAATCGAACACATAATCTTGGTGGAGATTAACTCTACGATCTTTTTATTTCCATATCTATAAATAGGAGTAACCTCTACATGATGCTCACTAATAAAAGAATTACGTGTGCGGTCCAATTGCAACCTCTCCAACTCTCGTTGCCAGTGATTATCACCATGCCTCATTTTTTTCCTGAGAAAAATATACGAGGGCTTGAATATAAGTTTTACGATTAAGGTATAAGGGTATATTATCGTATATTAGTTTGATCTCTTAGGAATTCAAAATCCATATCTTTCTTTGCTCATTTTTTAGACCCTCCAAAATTAGTTAAAGGAGTTACAGATTAGATCTCTTAGGAATTCAATCTATAAAGATGTTCAAATAACTCCCCTTTTCATTTTCTAAGCTTTCTCTATCTTATTCAAACCATCATGTTAGGGCTTTTCTACCATTATTCTAATAAATCTGGGGATTTCCATAAAAAAAATTCGGTTAAGGTTTTGAGAATGGAAATGATTTTCAGTATATCTGTTTGATTAGTGTGCGGGACCTAAAATACTCAATTAATATTAAACTCTAAATAAATACCAAGTCCTAAATGACAATACCCTTAAATAATGAAATTTATTTTAATCCCTAAGTAACCACATTCATTCAATACTAATAATATTCAATTAATTTCAAACTCTAAATAGTTTTTAAGCCCTAAATGACAATACCCTTATGTGTCGTAATTTATTTTAATCCATAAGTAACCATATTAAGTCAATACTAATAATGACAATACCCTTAAATAATGCAATTAATTTCAAACTATAAATAACTGTTCTCAAATAATGTTAACAATACACGATAAATACCTAATAAATGATGCAATAAATAATGACAATACCCTGTTTCTTGAAAAAAAAAGTATACATGCGTAAATACACATATACACATACATACACACACATATACAGATATACACATAGATATACATATGTACATACATTCACACAAATATACACACTTATACACACATTCACACACATATACATTAGGGTTTAACACAGAAATAAAAAAATTAGGGTTTACCTTTGAGATTAAGAGAGAGATTGAGATTGAGAATGCAAATCCCCAAAATTAGGGTTTGGGAATGCAAATTACCGAGAGAGAGAGAGAGAGAGAGAGAGAGAGAGAGAGAGAGAGAGAGAGATTGACGTGGGAAGAAATGAAATGAAGGCAGGGGGTTTTTATTATAAGGAACTTTGTCACGGATAAAAGCCGTGACCCATTGCCATGACCCTTACATTTTTTCCACATCAGCGCGTAGGCTACCATGTGGTCACGATCCTAAGTCGTGACCCATGTGCGTGATCAAATTGGTATAGTCACAGCCCAAAGCCGTGACCCATTAGGTGTGCATTATGGCCTTGATCACGACCTTGAGTCGTGACCCTACCGTGACCAATCGTGGAGGGAACTTTGGCTCGAATTTAGTTCCATGATGGTCACAACCTAGTCACGGCCTAAGGTCGTGACCCATACTGGTCAGGGATTTGGTATGTGACCACTTCCAAGAGCATCCTGGCCACACTGGGTCATGGATATGGTCACGCCAAATTTTATGTGGTCACGGCTTTGGGTCGTGACCCCCTGGGGGTGATCATTCATATGATTTGGTATAATGGTCCTCAACATTTTCTATATGTATTATGACGATTTCCAACGTAATAATAACATAAAAACATTATGATTTCTAATCAAGCATGGATCATAACCTTTATTCATCAAAACCCTAAATTTTCATGTTCTTCATTCATACACAACTTAAAGCACGGATTTTTCTCATCTAGACTATCCCTCATTATCTGATTTCATATCCTCTACATGCATACAATCAGTCTACATGAAATCCTACCCCTAACATGGATTTAAATTCATTCAAATTCCAATTTCATTATTCATATCAAGGTGTATAAACCCTACTCTTACATTGGTATTATAATTACAAGAAAAATTGTAAATAAACACTTGCCTTGGTTTATGTGATATGATTGTATTATTTGGTGATGGATTGTGTGCCTTCTCTTCCAATCCTGACTCCAATATTGATTGTGGTGCTAGAACACACTATAATTTCTCAAGAACTCTTTCTAAGGCTTCACAAATGGCTTCTCATTCTACTCCAATGTCTTCTCTTGGTTTTCTAACTTTTAAACCCTAGCCTCCCCCATCTATATGCTAATAAAGATGTTGTAAATTCGTAGGTCTCTTGACCCTTGGTTACCAAATGACTAAAATGCCCTCGTACGGTGTCGGTTTAGTCTAAAATTATCGCGGGACCCAATCAACACCCCTGGGTATACTATTTTGACTATTTTGACCCTTTTGGAGTCATTTATGACCTCAAAATCATCATTCGAGTCACTCTAAACAAATATCCTATCTCAACCTCAATTTTGATCTATACGCGACTCTCGATTGAGATAAATCCAATTACGCCAATCTCATTTGCTATGACGCATACTAATTTTCATACATTATTTACTATCCACTTAGTAAATTTACCACCCAATATTAATCATTATCTCCCTTTCTTGATTGATATTTAATAACCACATTATTATTTTAAAATAAAACTAAAATGACTAAATTACCGAATTAATTAAATTTCAAGTACGAAGAAATACGGGGTATTACATACTTCCCCCCTTACAGAGAATTTCGTCCCTGTAATTAGGTCATACCTGCGATGAATAACTCTAGATACTTATCTCCCATGTCATCCTCCCGCTCCCATATATACTCATCAACATTGTGGTGTCCCCACTGAACTTTGACTAATGGTACCACTTTAGATCGTAGTTTATGCTCATTATAATCCAGAATAGTCACGGGACTCTCCTCGTACGAGACATCTGGATGCAAATCAATCTCCCTGAGTGGAACATGCTAGAAATTTCTCTCTCCCCTGTTGTACTTCTTCAGTGATGCCACATGGAACTCGTCGTGTATCCGCAGAAGATGCACTGGCAAACTCAGTTTATATGCCATTGATCCCACTCTATTAATAATCGATAAAGGTCCCACATACCTCGGTGCTAACTTTCCTTTCTTACCGAATCTTATAACCCCCTTCATGGGAGACACACGTACCAACACCTGGTTGCCGATTCTCTAACTCTATGTGCCTCCGGTTTGCATCGGCATAACTCTTCAACCTGTCTAGAGCTATTCGAATACGTCCCCAAATTAGATCTATCTTGGCAGTCATCTTCTATATCATCTTTGTTCCCAATATCTTGTTGTCCCCCACCTCTAACCAGTAAGCGATCGAACAACAAGGCCTCCCATAAAGTGCCTCAAATGGTGCCATATCGGTGGTGAATTGGTAAGATTTGTTGTATGAAAACTCTACCAATCGAAGGTGTAATACCCCGTATTTTTATGACTTTTAAATTTTGGGGATTCATTAAATTTAATTAGAGATATTAATTTAATACTAATCCGGAAAATCATTTAAATACTTACTAGCGTGATGAGAGTTAGTAATTATTGGAATTGTGTTGTAAATTACTTTATGGGTAAAGTAAGAGATGTAATTGTATTTAGTAAAATTATCACGAGAATCTAATTTGATAATGTTGGAAATTTATCGGGACGCACTGGTGTCGTGTCGGGATTAAATTCGAACTATTAAAAGTGAATAAATTATAAGTCACCCATATGGCCATTTTGAGTGCGTCAATGTGTCCGGAAGGGTCGAGATAGTCAAAAAAATGTATCCGGGGGTTTAGTTTGGGTCTCGGGACATTTCTAGGCCTAATTAACATCCCGAGAGGGCGTTTTAGGCATTTTATATTTTTGGGCATGGAAACCAACGATTTTTCTAAGGTTATATTAGATGGTAGGAGTCATCTTCTAGAATTAGAAGAACCATAAACCATAGACGGCCATTGGAGAGGAAGAGGAAGAGTTTTCTAAGGAGTTCTAGGCCAAGAACTCCATCGTTTGCACCGCCGTCATCGTCAAACGTTAGATCGCGCAACGAGGGTCACAACCACGCAAATCTTTTCCACAAATCAGAATCAGGAAATCCCAGGCAAGTATTTATCTTGCTCTAATTCAGTTAATGCTTCAATGATGTTAGTCTAGGGTTAATTAGAACTAGTTTTCATGAAAGAAAGCATGTTTGGGAGACTTTGATTTGCATGTTGTAGAGATAAAAGATGTATGATGGAAATATAAATCACATGTAGAGGTTGAACCATGAAATTCATTAAGTTAGGAGTTGAAAATCTGGAAAAATAATGAGAAGAACTAAGTTAAAGGAATCATTAGGGTTCTTGAAATTTTCTGGATTTTAACACGTTTAATCCGTTATAATTGATGGAAACTCGCATGCCTTACGTAGAATAATCATTATTTCTAAGTATAACACTTGTGGTGTAATTGGTTGGAAGTTTGGAAATCAAAAATGTTGATTTGAATGATTTTTGTATAGCATTCCCGTAACTGGAAATTCTGCAGATTCGCCATACCTGCTTGATCGATCGATCAAACCAGGAGTATCGATCGATCGACGCATCGATCGATCTAGCACCTACCATTGATCGATCGACCCCTCCTGGAAAACTCAAATTTCCCTTTTTAAATAGGTGGTTCCAACTTAAATGAATATAAATTCTTGGACATTATTGTTAGAATATTTTGGGAGGTAAAGAAGACCAATAGGACTTTATAAAAATGGAACCCTTAATCTAAGATGAGATTTAATACTTAACAAAGGTATTTTACAGTTAAGAAATAATGGGAACGTGTGTTTAAAGGGTGAGACTCGTAAGGAAGTTACGTTGTAAAATGAATGAGTACCTACTGAAATTACACTTGGGGAGATAGGAATTCACAAGTGCTACGTAGTAAGTTGGAATAATCCCATAAATAAGAATAAAAGAGACAAACTATTATACGGGTTAATCTAGCAATGTGCAATGAGAATAAATATCATAAGTATGGGTAGTGGGTATAACTAAATTTGAAATGGGAATAGTAGTATACATATATGACTGTGTTTGCGTATATACTATATACGTGTAAAAATCATGCCCGCGCTACTTGTTATCCATGAGGTTACCGCGCTGGGACAGTCTTATCTCGATGGGACCTTTATGGGGGATATTGACTCGTACCCTAGAACATAGGAATCCTTGGTACAGGCTATCGGATCGATAGTCAGACGGTTTTAAGAGACGTGGGGGTATGTGTTGACCTCTTAGTGACTTGGAACTATGCTTCACCTCAATTTGTATGCACTACACCAAAATGACAAAATTATCACCTTTCAGCCGGTCACCCTTGTCAAGGTCATTGACCGTGATAAAAAGCAATCATTTTGTGTCACGGTCATTGATCTTGACACGACCGTGACAAAGAATTTTCACGGTCAATGACAGTGACAATTCTTTAAATAGTTGTCACGGTCAAGGACCTTGACACGATCATGACAACTTCTGCAGCAAAAACCATTTCCCCTTCTCCCCCCCCCCCCCCTGCCCCAGACGTTCCCTCCTTTTTACAACTCTCTCTCTCTTCTATTTATATATATGTTTATGTGTATATATATGTGTGTGTGTGTGTGTGTGTGTGTGTATATACATATATATATATATATATATATATATATATATATATATATATATATATATATATATATATATATATATATATATATATATATATATATATATGTGTGTGTGTGTGTGTGTGTGTGTGCGTGTGTGTGTGTGTGTGTATGTGTGTGTGTGTATGTGGTGGGTGAGTATGTGGAAAATAGGGGGTTGTTATATTAGAGACAAAACATTGATGATTATGTATATAAAATTAGCCTTGTATGGGTATAAGCTAATTTAGATTAATATTGATGATTATGTATATAAAGATTAACTCATTTTCATTCGAATTACACAATTCACATCTTAATATGTTGTTGCTTAACCTATACTTTTGTCTTAAGGTTAGATATCGTTCATGAACTTTAGAATATTAGTGTTATCGACTTAATTCCACATTGAAGATATTTGTACTTGTATATTTGTGTCTAATTTTAATTTCAAAGGGAAGATTACGATATTTTGACTATGGTTAAAGATAAAAAAATAATTCGTTGTGATTTTATTTCTAAGTGATTCTAGAATTTTTATTCTTGGAGTTAAAGAAATTAATACATTCTTTCTGTTGAAAGATATTTATTTTTTAATAATGCAGGTTATTTTGAACTTTCCTTCACCATTAAAACATTAAATTGGTAGCATTTTTTCCCTACCAATTTTTTTCATCGTGGATGTCGCCAAATTCTTAGTAGATTAGTATTTAACAAACAAAAGCGAAAGAACCATTATTGTTCACTAAATGTTGGCAAAAGTCTTACTGAAAATGTAAACATTTGTATTATATATAAATTGGCTCTCTCATGTATCAGAACGTTTGAGTCTATCAAGTTAAATAGTCTTGGTTCGTTATGAGTGTGACACAATCTAGTTAAGGACTAAAGATTGAAGATCGTGGACTATCTCTCATTGGAGCCTTCCATGATTGAATATGAGGATTATATCCTTTCGAGAAGTTTGATATAATATTGGCTAATTGCACACACTAAGATATTTTTTAACTTGAGAGAATTTTTTTCGTAAAATGTGTTTTAAAAACCTTTTGAAGTATTGAAGAATTTTTTTTGAGTTGTGTATTTACCTTTTGAAGTATTGGGATCTAGGAACAAGTTTTAAAAATAATTTTGGAATTTTTTATTTTGAGGCATTCGAACGGACATAATATATAACATCTATTCCATGCTTTACATCTATTCCGGCATATATAATATATATAATAATAAACAAAACCTCTTAAAAATAATATATAACATCATCCCATTGTAACATATATAAAATACAACAATGGTAATAATAATTTTTTCAAATATAAGTAAAATCTCTCTACACAATCAACAATTCTAACATCATATCCACCAACCTAAATCAAAGTTACTTCAATCAAAACATTAATGGTAATAATAAGTTTTTCAAATATTTCACTCGTCCCAATAGAAAAAATACATAAAAACCCATCTACTCCTAACATAAAATGATATCACCGAAGTAAACATGCGATCTTGAAGCATATGACCTCCAACAAAATGACTTCAATGATTTTTTTTGTCCAAAAAATGTTTTCACTTGCAATAAGATTTATTAAGTGTCAATTACCTTAAACGAAGAAGAATTTTTTTTAATAGTTCCAATAGATGACATAAAATCTTGATACATGTATCCACGTTAGATGTTTTCAACTAATTTAGACATATAATTGTGTGTATGTGTATATGTGTGTGTATATATGTGTGTGGTGGGGGAGGGGGCAAGGGGTGTGGTGGGGGAGGGGAGGGGGTGGGGGCAGGGATGGGGATGGGGGTGGGGGAGGGGGAGGGGGCAGGGGGTGTGGTGAGGGGAGGTGGTGGTGGGGTGTACGTGTACGTGTGCGTGTGTGTGGTAGGGGTGGGTGAGGGAAAGAGGGGTTGGGGCAGGGATGGGGGGTGGGATAGGGGTGTGTGTCTATGTGTACTAATAACATTTTTTTATCTGTACTAATAATATTTTTTTACAGCAAATGTCTCCTTCATGTATTAAGGCGAAGACGATGATGCTGTTTATGATGATGTCGTCTGGGCTCAGTGGTAGCGGAGGCGACGAGGGCTCCTCCGTACCTAGGCTCCCCAAATATGGCAAATTTGGGATTATCATCGAGAACAAATCGGAGCTATTAGCGATATCCCTCGAGCTGCTAAAGATGGTCATCGGCCCGGGGTTTATGAGTTGGAAGGAGGTGCCATATGAGCTCAAGTTAGCTATTTGGGTGGCACTACAGGTAATATATTTAGATTTATATGAATATTTCAATTTCAATTTCATTTTATATTATATTTATATTTATATTTATATTTATTCGCAACTAACATTGTATTTATTGGACATGAACAATTCAACTTGGATCCAAAGATACGCGATTCCGTCGTGGAGAAGTTGAGGGAGCAACACAAGACGTGGAAGAAAAATATGCGAACACGGTACTTTGTAAAAACACGAGAGTCCATTATCCAATGGCGTGGATCCGTCCCTCCCAAGGAGCCGATCTCATTGGCACAATGGCAAAAATTCATTGACAATGAGATCGAGGATCGACAATTGGCATCTCGCCAATCGAGGAGGGAAAATCGGGCAAAAAAGACGGACGTACACTATCCGGCCGGATGTCTTACGCCGAGGTGGAGCATAGGATGAAGGTAAGATTTAATTTTTCTATAACTACAGAAATATATTATTCTTCATCATTTTACTTTGCGGGGCCGATACTAATTTTACTTTATTTTGTTTCAGGGGGTAGGGAGTGGCCCAGGGGGTAAGCCACATAGGCTCGATACTTATGTGGCTCTTCGGACGAAGAAGGGGAAGGACAAGGAGGTGTCCCTGAGCGTCGCGATCTTGATTGTAAGTAATCCGACAGTTTAATTTTTGTTAAATACGTTATAATTTTTTCGTTTACTTATTTTACTACTCATGTGCATTTTGTCGTTTCAGGCAAAGCTTAAGGAAGTGCATGAGTCGCAGTCTGATGCCGAGAATGCTTCTTTTTCCACAGAAGCACTCAGCCAAGTGCTTGGATCTGATCGCAAGGGGGGTGAGCTCGAGGGTGGCCAAATCTAGGATCATCGAATTGGAGACGAGCGACACCAGGTTGGCTCGAACGGTGGATTAACATGACGCGAAGTTGTCCCGTTTGGAGGCGACGATCCAAGATATGTACTCATTCATGAAGCGTACGTTGGGCGGAGACCATAAGGGGAAAGGGAAGGAAAAGGCGGTAGAGGAGGAGGAAGAGGTGCGAGAGAACGAGGCGCAGGATGACGAGGATGTGGACCTCGCCGCTTCATCACCGACACGTGCGTACTTCGATGATCCACTTCCTTATTTGGCTCCCTTCCCCAGACCGATGTCGATAATTGGTTGGCCGAGCGTGTTCATATTGGACGTATTTGATGGCCAACGGATAGGGCGGGTGTCTAGGGACCCGAATATCGTCCAGGGTGGAATAGTTCATGGACGTGCGCCTCAAGAGATCGAGTCCAAAGTTCTCGTCACGCATGTGATACCCGGGAAGGAGAACTCCCTATTGTGGTTGAGCGAACAATGCGAAACGATGTATATTAGTGGGTGTGTCAATTCGTATATCGTGTGGCCTACTCACCTCCTCACATTTATCCCAGACATGTAGTAACATTATCTTTAAGTTGGTACATTTTAATTATATTTGGATTATATCGTCATGTATATTATTTCTATTTTGAATATATATTTGCATTATCTTTAGTTTGTTTGGATATATGATGTTTGAACAGGTACAACATTGCTATAACAGGTACAAATATACTGCTGGGCAGTGGCAGTGGCCATACTGCCCAGCAGATTTTTTTTAAATTCTGCCAAGAATTGTCACGATCATTGATCGTGATAATATTATTTGTCAAGGACTTGTCATGGTCAATGACCGTGACAATGTTTTTAAAAAGGGTCAAGACTTTATCACGGTTATTAATCGTGACTAAACTGTCACAGTCATGGCCCGTGACACGACTGTGACAATTCTAACGAACTTGTCACGGTCAATGACCGTGACACGTCCTTGACAAAAAAAGTTGTCTCGCCCCGAATTGTCATGGTCATTGACCTTGACAAGTCCAACTTGTCAAGGTCAATGACCGTGACAATAGTGAAGATTTAGTGTAGTGATGTGTTTTGTGTTAATACAG
This sequence comes from Sambucus nigra, assembly GCA_949130495.1. Lineage (NCBI taxonomy): Eukaryota > Viridiplantae > Streptophyta > Magnoliopsida > Dipsacales > Adoxaceae > Sambucus > Sambucus nigra. The sequence continues at coordinate 359,814,813 of OX422217.1, read as the reverse complement.
TTCTAGAGTGATTCCGAACTAGTATTTCCCTTCGTACGAGTGATACGGGAACTGGATAGTAGAGTATGCCAGCACCATAAATGTTATGTGGGGTTCCGTTGTTATATATATTGTATGAGTAGTAAATATATATTTAAACTTGAAATTTGGAAACTACCTACTGTGACTATGGTAAGTAAGAAATGAATAATTATTTCAACTTGGAAATAAGTGTTTGAAAAGTATGATGCGTTACTAGGAAACTTTATAATCAAATGAGGTTTATGTGAGAACTTTGCTTTTAATTAAAATTAACTTCCTTAATATTAGAAATTATCGGCATGAAATCTTATGAGTAACTTAAGATAAGTTAAACTGTTTGGAGTATTAGTGCGATAGGTGTGCACATTAGAAGAGAGGTGAGAATTTCTCAAGGGAGTGCGGCACTAATATGATTGTTACATTAGCCGGTAAGCATTTTAAATACTTTTTAAACTAATTTTAAACTGTTTTACAATCGGGCTCTGACCCATTCCCTATTTTCTTTTCTCTCTTGTATATGTATGTATATATTACAGGTGCCCAGCCATAGGGGCTTCTTGCATAGGATCCTTTGGAAGGAACGTGCTGCAGCTTAGGTGGGAGTTGCAGGCCTCTTGCTTAGACGACCTTATTATTGATTCCACTTCTAGTTTTACTCAATCCAGTTGGGCATGTGTCGCCCTATTTCATTTATTCAGTCAGTTTTATCAGAGATTGTATGTTCATTTATTTTCAGTATTCGGTACTCTTTGAGTATTAACTCTTGTCAGGATGATTTCATTTGTAGTTTAAATTTGGTTTGGTTAATCTAGATGGATTAATTCTTTTGTGTTGACTGTTATCCATAGCACTTATGTGATTCTTAAACTGTTGGTTATTTAAAAGGTTTTCAAATTGGAATTTAATAAAAATGGAAATAATGTTTTAAATTGTTTTGACACGTATCTTAATTACTTAGGGTGTTTAAATTGGGAAATTTTTTTTGCGACAGTGATGCTAAGAATGAACCAACTGTTCACCTTGGTTTTAATTTAATAAAGGATTGATCGTCCGGTATTTAATTAGGCGGGGTGTCATAGAAGGTATCACTCTCACCCTCCCCCGAAGTCTAGGATGCACATCCTCAACAAGTCCTTTAGCATCTGATTTACCCTCTTAGTCTGTTCGTCTGTCGGTGGGTAGTATACGGTACTTAGTTACAAGTCAGTACCCATGGCCTCCTGAAAACTCTGGCATAAATGAGACACAAAGATCTTGTCCCTATCAAATACAATGTTAACTGGTACCCCATGCAGCTTAACTATCTCTGCTATGACCATTTGAGCATATTGTATCGTCTCAAAGTTGGTAAAAACTGTCAAGAAATGGGCCACCTTGGTCAGCCGGTCCATTATCATCCAAATGGAATCTTGACCCATCTGTGATGTCGACAGTCCGGTAAAAAAAGTCCATCGAAATGATCTCATATATCCACAAGGGAATATTTGGTAGTTGTAACATCCCTGAAGGTCTCTGGTGGTCTACCTTAACTAACTGACAAGTAACACACTTTGAGACAAACTTCGTTATGTATCGCTTCATCCTTGACCACCAATATTGTCTCCTCATGTCATGGTACATCTTATCCCCATCAGGATATATCGCAAATCTCGTACCTTGAGCCTCAGTCATTATCGCTTACCTCAAGTCCTCATCCTCTGGCATTACTAGTCTCCCAGTAAAACATATACCTCCCTCTGAGCTGATCGAGTAAGACTCCGCACCCTCAGCTAATAATTGTCTCACTCTGTCCTGGCAGAACTGAACCTCCACCTATGCTTTCACTACCCATAATATAATCTTGGGAGTGATAGCTAGAACTGACATGCACGCTATGGAGATCCCATCATCGGGTCGAAGTCCACTCTACTTTTCTTTCTAGGCCTCTACTAACTCCCTAGTGGGTCTTTGTCTCAATGCGTCTTCCACCACGTTAGCCTTCCCAGGGTGATACTTTATATTGAACTGGTAGTCCTTCACGAATTTTAGCCACAACCTCTGCCTCATGTTCAAATCCTTCTGTGTGAAGATATACTAAAGTGGCTTATGATCCTTGAATAACATAAATTACTCGCCTAAAAGATAGTGTCTCCATATCCTTAAAGCAAACACAACTTCTTCTAACTCAAGGTCGTATGTAGGGTAATTATTCTCATGGGGCTTAAGCTTTCGAGAAACATAAGCTATAGCCCTCTCCTCCTGCTATAATACACCCCCAAGTCCCTTCAAGGATTCATTCATGTAGACTTGGTACTCCACCCCAATCCTAAGCAATGCAAGTATAGGTGTCGATGTTAATTTGTCGTTCAGCTCATCAAAGGCTAACTAACAGTGGTCACCCCACACAAACGGTACCCCTTTGCAAGTCAAGTTCGTCAATAGACCCGAAATATTCAAAAACCCCTTAATGAAGCGGAGATAATACCCGACCAATCCTAAAAAGCTACAAATCTCTATCAATCTCGTGGGCTATCCCCACTCCTTCACTGTCGATACCTTATTCGGATCAACATCAATACCCCTTTCGAACACGATCTGGCCAAGAAATTGTACCTCCCATTGACAAAATCCACACTTCTTAAATTTAGCATACAACTAGTGGTCCCAGAGTGTTTATTGAACCCTACGTAGATCCTCTGTGTGCTCCTCCTTAGTGTGAGAGTAAATCATAATGTCGTCTATAAACACGATGACGAACTAGTTTAAAAACTCCTTGAATACCCTATTTATGAGATCCATGAACACTGCTGGCACATTGGTGAGCCCAAACGGCATTATCCTGAACTCGTATGACCTGTACCGCGATAGAAAAGCAGTCTTGGGATCATCCTCCTCTCGAATGCGCAGCTGGTGATACCCCGATCTCAAATCAATCTTGGATAAGTACGCAAACCCTCTTAATTTATCAAACATATCATCGATCCTCGATAACAAATACTTATTTTGTATCGTGACCTTGTTCAGCTCCCTGTAGTCTACACACAAGTGAAGTGAACCATCCCTCTTCTTTACAAATAACATCGGTGCACCCCACGGTGATGTACTCTGACGAATGAAATCCTGCCCTAATAGTTGCTGGATCTTCTCCCTCGACTCCTGCATCTCTAAAGGGACCATAGACATGGTTCTCGAGAAATTGGTCTCGTACCTGATTCTAGGTCGATAACACACTCGATCTCTCTACTGGGTGAAAACCCTGGTATCTCCTTAAATACATCATCGAAATCTCAGACAACTGGAATCGAGTTCAAAGGAATAATTACCTCATGTGAGGTCTCCTCCTCAATGTAGTATAGGTGGGTACGCGACCCTACCTCAGGAACAGGCATCGCCACTAAGAACATCTCCTGACCCGAAATGGAGAACACTATGGTCCTCTCGTAATAGCCTATCGTTGCCCTGTAACCACCAACCAATCTATACTTAGGAAATCATCGTATCCCTCCATATCTAACAGAAGAAGGTCTGCTACTAAGCTCAGACTCCCAATAATTATGTCCACACCTCTACATACCGAGTGTCTAAGTGACCCACTACCTAATGGAGACTTTACACACATAAGACGAGTATCGGTTGTCTCTAAAAGACCGACTGCTCGTGCAAATCTAGTGACAATAAAGGAATATGACTCCCCCATATCAAAAAAGAATCCTACCATGAGTAGGAAATATAATACCCCTAGATTTTTTAGACAATAATTTATTTATTTTGGGAGAAATAAATATTATTTTAATTGGATATTAATTAAATTGGCATTTGAGGTAAAAATGTGAAGATGTTAGAAAGTGATTTGGATGATGATTCTAAGGGTGCGGTTGTTTCTGAAAGGGTCGAGATAGTCGAAATGACTGTACTTGTGGCTTATTTGGGTTTCGAAATATTTTAAGTTCGTTTGGCTCGAATTAAAGTTACCGAGTCATTTAAAGTGTGTATTATCATTTAAAGTGGTGTATTTTGTATTCAAGGCTTAAAAGCCTATAGGAGAAGCCTTTCTCATTTAGAGAAAAGAGAAAGCCCTAGAAAGGGAGACAGAAAGAAGAAGAAAGAGAAGAATAAAAGAGGAAGAGAAAGGAGAAAAGCTTGGGATTTTTCGGTCAATTCGTAATTTTGAGGACGAATCAGACTCTACAATCTTAAGGCAAGTTATTAAACTTTCTAAATAATTGTTGTGTATCATTTATTTCCTGATTTGGGGATAAATTTATGAAATTTGGGATAAATATGTTAAAGCCTAGATTTTGGGTCAGATCTTACATTTGATGTGTATATAATGGATTTGAGGTTATAAATTAGTTGGGTTGAGTTATATTATGAGTTTTGATGTTATATATATGTTTGGGTTGAAGAGAAATGGTTGGAAGATTATAAAAAAATGAATTTTGGGATTTTGGATTTTGGAGAAGATGATGAATAGTAACATAGCAGCTTACGGGGTCAATCCAGCTAGGAAGTGTACTGATTCAGCTCTTGGTCAAAACATAAAAGTTGTAGATCTTTTCGATTCGGGCGCGTGGGCTCTGACCGCGTATTTTTATTATTTTTTTTCGATTTGTTATGATTTTTTTAAGATAGCAGTTCCGAGGTTGAAATCATCAACTCGAAAATCAAACCGGAAATTGGAAAAATAAAGGCTAGAATTCATTGTGCAGATGTTTGTGATGATTTTGGTGTAGATTAGAAACCATGAAAATGAATTTGGGTTGTTGGATGGAAAATTTAGAGAATTAATTTTCAAAGATCTGGTATGACCGTTCGATCGCGCCCCAATGGTCGGTCGACCGCGTCAAGGAAAAAGGGCCTACTAGTTGGTTTTTTAGGCTTATCTGCAAATCGCGGTCGATCGGGGGTCCAGGTTTAGCCCAAGGTTTTGGAGATTGTTATTCCTTCTCCCCTTTGAGTTTAAAGCGAGCTTTCTAAATTAGAGTATTATAAAGGATTATGATCTAAAGAACTCGATGATGAATCTCTATATGACTTAGGAGGAGTATGTTTTGGAGACTTTTAGGAATTTTTCCGCTTATAATAAATTGTTGGGGTCCCATGGACTTATTTTGAGAGAATATCCTTAACGTAAATAAAATTGAGAGATGATTCATACAAATAAGAGTGAGGTGTGAATTTCAAGTGAGAAATCGCATAGTGTATACAAAGTGGGGAAGTTATGTGAGTTGTTGACGAATAGTATATCGAAAGTAAAATATACTAATAAATGATATTATTTCATTTACGTCTAAGAGCGTAATAAGAGTATGTAAATAGTGTGATATATATATACCTTTTGCGATGGTATACATTTATATGATGTGATGATGTGTGTGTATATATATATATAAGTGAAGCATACCCCCTCTATGCTATTATGGGAAGTTGCGCGATGTGGATGAGGCCCCTGGCTTGAGGAGCAAGGTGCGTATAGTCCCCATGCCATAGCGTCCATTATTATTGTGTGATTGTTTTTATTAGGGGTGAGACGTGGTGGGTATGTTTCGTCTCATTTCTGGGGAGGAACTATGATCGCTTCCCGTACGTTGTGATGTGGTTTTTGCCAAGGCGGTGTGAGATTCTGACCGTTGGTAACCAGGATGATATGTGAGTGATTCCCTGGTAGATGATAGCATTGAGAACCTGCATCCTCGAGTTATAATACAAACGTAGGGGAAGCGGTCATAGTTCCTCACCTGAAAGTGAGACCGAATCATACCCAAGACGTCTCACCCATGATAAACTGCCACACTACATAAATAACTAGATGTTATGACCTGGGGACTATACTCTCCCTACTCCTTAAGCCAGGGGATTCACCCACATCGCGCAACTTCTCATGATAGCATTAGAGGGGTATGTTTCACATAAATACGCCATTCACAAACAGATATATTTATAGTCATCTCATATATATACTATCTCTATACCCGTATATATATCATGAAATCTTGCTATTCCTGTCTATCTCATGTGGCATTTAGGCTATAATCCCGAGTATATCAATTCGTATTAACTCATAAGTATACACAAAACTTATTTTATTCCCATAAGCATTCACTCACTCAGGATACAATTATCACATTGATTACTTCTGAATATTAGCTTATCACGTCTAGCTAGTATTCTAATTTCATCCTACTAACACATTCGGATTTTACTTATATAATATTAGAATAAATATTCTACACGCGTAAATGTATATATAACCGCCGAAATGATTTTTCCCGAGTGTCGTTCGTCCCAAACACTCCTAAATTTTATAACCTGGATCTTATTTCCGCTAACCCGAGGTTTAGATATCACTCATTTAATCTTTTAGAGGCCTTCAGGGTTCCCTATTATTTATCTCCAAAAAGGAATTCTTCTCCCATCCCTTTTAAGTCCAAGAAAATTTCCCAATTTTAACTGTCATAAACGAACCTAACCGGTCATTAAAAAACGAACCGGTCCGGTAACGAACCAAACCGATGGCCTCAAAGACGAACTGGTCGGGTGACCCAAATCGAACCGCATTTCACCGGTTCGACGTGTTCAGTTCGGGAGTTCTTCATCTACTCCAACTCTAAATTCAATCCAACACTCATCCAACCCAAGATTTATGGTTTCTAACCTTACCAGCCATAAATATAATCATATGCACACTACGATTTACCAAACACAATAATTAATTCATGGGATTCCTCAATTTAACTAAGATTTAAATCCTAACTGAGTTAAACTCTCATTTTATTCAACTCTTACAATTTCTCATAAAAAATTTATACCATAAACATGGATTTAAACTCAGATTTCATATGGAGTTGTTATGACCTCAAATTTATATGAAATCATTTCCAAAAACCCCATTTTGATTCAAGAATCCCAACCCAAAAATCATATAGTTTACACCAACTATAGTATGAATAATAAACGCACATAAATAATTAATGCAAGTTAAACACTTGCCTCGTTGGATAAATTCGACGACCTCGTGTCGGGATCCGCCGGGGCTTGGCCGGAATCTCCTCTTCTTCTCCCTTTATTTCCTTATTTCTTTCTTTTCTCTTCCTCCCGTGGATAATAAGAGATAAATAAGAGTTCTCCCCTTATTAAACCCAAAATTTTCTCATATACTCAAATGTGAGTCGCTACTAGTCCGAAAAGTCCCCGGAATCCAAACGTTACCCTCGGGTACTCTATTTTGACTATTTCAGCCCATCTGAGATCAACCGTGCACTCGAAATCTCCATTCGAGTTACTTATAAAAAATTCACCTTTTTAAATCCAATATAACTCCACACATATTTTTTAAATAAAATATTATTACTTGTCGCTTTTCCCAACCGCGACATGATATAAAATAACTTTATTTACTTATTCCCGTAAGTAAATATAGCACACATCAATAGTAATCCGTCACTCGCTAAATTAATATTTATCCATTCACTATAAATTCTCAAATTAATAAATTACACTCACTTATGTAATTTACATGTCCATAAAAGTACGGGGTATTACATTGCGGTGCTCCATTGGTACCACCCCTACTTACGTTGCCCGGCTAGCTAGGCTTGCCTCCTCTCTTGCTTCCCTTCATGTGGAAGTGATGGTCTTAGCAGTGTAATAATGCGACATTGATGACATATGTGTACGTCACCAATGCTGGGTCGTCAATCAAGTGGTTCCTGATCCTCCAAGCTAATCCATCCATAAATTTTTCTTTCTTCCGTTTCTCATTGTTCACCTATTCTGGCACAAAATTAGCCAAACGAGTGACCTCCTCTTTATATTCTGCCACAGAGTGGTCACCTTGTGTCAACTCACTGAACTTTTTTCTCATTTCGATCTCCACTGTTGGCGGAAAGTACTTGCGGCCAAACTGCACCCAGAACTCGGCAATCGTCATCATGCCTCTCTCCATTGAGGTGGTAACAGACTCCCACCACTGCAACGCGACCCCCACAAGTCTGAACGTGGCAAGCATATGCTTGTGAGTATCACTGTACTCCACCATACGTAAGTGGCGCTGAATGTTCTTTTCCCACTCACATGCTATTATCACTTTCGAGCTCCTCGAAAACTCTGGCGGGTGGCCTTTCTGGAAAGCCTCCTTAACTTTCTGCCATGGTAACGACCCCGGTTGGGCCTGAATCACTGGTGCCACTGGCGGCTATGTCTAGGCCTATGGAAAATGAAAAACCATGGTTGTCATACCTGCATTGATTGCCTGTGCCACTATCTCAGCCATCGGTGCAATCGTCACTAACCCTAGTGGTGGCTGTGACTGAGGTACCTCCTAATCCTACTGAGCCTCTCTAACCTCATCTCTGGCCACTGCTCTATCCTCTCTCTCTCCTGGGTGGCATCTGAAAACATGCCGAATTATATAAGTACACAATCTATACAAAATTTAATAGCAGAAGTAAGATATCTCAAACACGTAAAGATAAAAGCAACAGTCCTAATAATAGGGCTCTCTATCAAAAGAATGATGCGCTAAAATCGTAGTAAGTCGTACAGATCCTATGGACAATAGAACCTGATGCTTTGATACCATATGTGATACCCCACCTAATTAAATACCGGGTGATCAGTCATTTATGAAATTAAAAGAGGTTTCTCATTTGGTTTTCGACAATGATGCTGAGAATGAACCAAATGAGAAACCTCTTTTAATTTAATAAATGACTGATCACCCGATATTTAATTAGGCGTGGTGTCACATTATCTTTCACAAGCTGTGATGGAGGAAATGTCCCCTATCACAGCTTGTGAAAGATAATAGTTGTAGATATGAAGTGCCGATTTACAGATCAGTTAAATCACACCTTAGTGGCCAACACAAATGTATCATTCCTCATCATTTGCTTTTAGGAAACATAACGTACATCACCTTCTGAAGGAATTGCACAAAGAAAAGTTGAAAATTAACAACTCAAAACCGAAAGGTCCCCCCCCCCCCCCCCCCCCACCCCTTAGGGTAGTAAATGACAATTGTACCCTTAGGTTTATAAAATCTAAATGTCCAATTTTTTCACTTCTAGCTAAAACAAATACATTTGATAAAAAACAAAAAAATCTATTTTCAATAAAAAAAAAAAAAATAATAATAATAATTATTAAAAAAAAACTGTTTATAAAACGTAAATCTTATCTATTTTTTTATTAAAAAATTATTTATAAAACGTAAAATGTGTTTTCTTAAGAAACTGTTTTCTTAAAAAAGTGTTTTTTTTACATATTTATTTTTGGTTAAAATTTATTTTTTTTGCATTATTTAACAATATTTTTTTTACTATTTTAAAAAAATATGATCTGAGACCGTAGTATGTATAGGCGGTATCGCTGGTGCGGACCATTTTTTCTAATATGTTGGTCCGCGCCAGCGGTATGTATAGATGATCAGACCGCCTACACATACCATTGGCACGAACTATTTTTTAATAGTAAAAAGATTATTTTTAAAATAGTACAAAAAACGTTATTAACCAAAAATAAAATTTGTAAAAAAAACACTTTTTAAGAAAACAGTTTCTTAAAAATCAAATTTTCCGTTTTATAGACAGTTTTTTAATTAAAAAATAGATAAGGTTTACGTTTTCTAAACAGGTTTTTTTTATGTAAAAAACAATTTTTTTCTTGAAAATATAATTTTTTCTTTGTTATCAAATGTATTTGTTTTAGTTGGGGGTGAAAAAATTTAACTATTAGATTTTATAAACTTAAGGGCGCAATTGTCATTTATTATCCAAAGAGTGTGAGGGGAGACATAACGGGTGTGGAAATAGCTATATATATATATATATATATATATATATATATATATATATATATATATATATATATATATATATATATAGAGAGAGAGAGAGAGAGATTATTTGCTTACTTGGCATGACTCTAATCTTATATGAATCGACCCATTCAAATGATAATAGTCGGCTCTCATTATCGGGTATACTTTTACCATATTATTTTGCATTTAGTTTCACCTTTTTTTAGCAATATGAACATGACCCTCCTATTAAGCACTTTATTCTAATCAGGCCGATTCTGAAATTGAGATAGACCTACGCAAAATTGAAAACAAGGGATTCTTTTGATTTAGGCTTAATAATAAGTTTTTTTTAAAATCAATATAAAACATTGTACAACTTATAATTTCATATCTCAATAATGAATAATTGTATTGTTGTTTTGTAAAAAAATATTGTAACTAATTCAAAATTCAATGAAATAACTGTATAACAGTAGCACCTGACTTTTGTAATGTGTTAAAAAAAACTGGAATTTATATTGTAAAGAAATTTTTTGAGATGGAAAAAAAATATCACAGATTTATAAATGAGAGAAAGAGAGAGAAGTTAGCACACCAAAAAAAAAAGATAAATGTGATGAGAGATTTTGTCGTTCATTTTATTTTCTTTTTACTTTTACAAATTTCATCAACCCTCTAACTAACTGCAAACAATTCCCTTTTGTGCCCAAAACATATCGATTATGGGTCGCTTATGTAGCCTACTAATAGCAATTTTGAAGAGGGGCCCTGTGCAGTAGCCCGGATAGCACTTGCCCAGTGACCATGATTCTAATATTTTCATTTTATTTGTAGATTTAGGGCCAGTTTGGTTGCTTAAATTGTTTAATTTTATAAATTGATCAATTTGGAATGAATATATTGTCGATGTTTTCATTTTAAACAGGTTTAAATCTAATTTTTGGTACGTTTGAAAAAGAAAAATGGAGTTACACACACACACACACACACACACACACACAGAGTAGTAGTATAGTGAGAGTACTCTATGGGAGTGGTGAATTTAAGATTCATGTTATAATTAGGAATTGTCCAATTTCAAGTTTTTGGTGAAATTGACTAATTTGAATTTTTGTGAATCAAACATAAATTGACCAATTTTTGAATTTGTTCATTCTTACGACCAAACACTAATAATAAAACAATTCATGAATGAATCTATTTTAAATAATCTAATTTATAATTTTAGGGACAACCAAACATGCCCTTAGTATACTTGAAACCACTTTAATTTTTTAATTAAGGAGCAATGGTATAAAAAGATTTTTTTTTCTTTTAACAAACTTTGGTCACAGACTAGGGTGATCCACTTTCCCCCTACTTGTTTGTCCCCACAAGAGGGCGTAAATAGGGTGATCCACTTTCCCCCTACTTGTTTGTGATGTGTATGGAGTACCTTTCGGCTTGCATTTTCGACAGAGTAGGGAAAGGTATCTGGAAAGGCATTAAAACATCCCCTAATGGCCCGTGCATATCGCACCTCTTCTTTGCTGATGATCTCATCCTTTTTTCCAACACGAAGGTTAGCTCCTGCGAGGCTGTGTTGGACACTCTTGATGAGTTTTGTCACATCTCGGGCCAGAGAGTTAGCTACCCTAAGTCAAAAAAATTTGTCTCGCCAAATATCCCAAGATCTAAAGCTGTCGAACTTAGTAACTTATTTGGGATGAGCCTCACTGACAACCTGGGACCTATTTGGGGGCTAATCTTGTACACGGGAGGTTTAATAACTCCCACCTTAAAAATGTCGTCGAGAAAGTCCAAAAAAATCTTATTGGGTGGAAAACTAAGTTGCTCTCTTTTACGGGCAGAACTACCCTTGTCCAATCTGTTACGTCCACGATCCCTACGTACAATATGCAAACCGCACTTTTCCCTAAGAAGACTTGTGATACTCTTGATAGGCTCAATAGAAACTTCTTGTGGGCTAGTAAGGAGAGTAATAAAAAGATACACCTTGTTAGTTGGGACAAAGTCTGCAAGTCCAAAGACAGGGGTGGTCTGAGCATTAGGAAGGCCCATGAAAACAACAAAGCTACGATCACCAAACTAGGGTGGAATATTATAAATAATAGTGGTTCCTTGTGGGTGAATGTCATCACTAAGAAGTATAAGATCGATCCTAACCCCAGATTATGGTGCAAGAAATCCAATCCCTCCCACATTTGGCGTAGCATATTCAAATGTAAGGAGGTGCTAAGTAAGAATATTAAATGGAATGTGGGTCAGGGTAATAAAATTAATATTATGAAAGACTGGTGGTGTGGGGATGCCCCCCTTGCTGAGAGGGGAATCCAAAGTTCCAATTCTGATACAAATGTTAGCACGCTCCTAACGGATAATGGAACTTAGGACCTTTATAAGATTAGGCAGGGATTTAATAATAATACTGTGGATGATATTATGAATACGTCGCTACCCACTAGGGGGGTCAGGGAGGATAAACCCTCCTGGTATCCGAGTAATAATGGAAAGTTCTCTATCCTCTCTTGCTACAATACTATTTCCCTGGGAGAAGATGCAACCCCACCCTGGTATGGATGGAAGAAACTGTGGAAACTTGGTATTCCTCCTAAATTGAAAAATTTTATTTGGACCATTATGCACGGTAAGCTGCTCACAAATGCTCATAGAGAGAGACGTGGTCTCACCACGGACAATACGTGTCCTAGATGCTCCAACAAGGAAGATCTCTTTCACATTTTCAAAGATTGCTTCTTTACTACCCAGGTATGGCAAAACCTCAACTCTCCACTCAATAGTAGCCAAGGTATGTGCACTGATTTTAATTCTTGGATAACTGCAAATGTGTGGAATATTGCGGACAATATTTGGTATGTAACTTACATTTCTTTCCTTTGGTGTATTTGGATTGCCTACAATAAACTTATCTTTGAAAATGTTAACACTACTCCTACTACGGTTAATAAGCTCGTTTTTTTACCTCAAATGTAATATCCTCGAAGCTCAAAATAAGAGTATTAACCAAGAAGGAGCTAGTGCTAGCACGATCACTAATACTGGTGTTTGTATTTCAGGGAATCACATTGTCACAACCCCGACCCAAAATAGTATTAGGTAACGAGTGTCTTGACATGCCACCAAGGCAACAAATATTCCGATTTAATTGTTTCCTTAAATAAATGCAACGAAAATATTATCACATGGTTATGAATCGTAAAATACTGAAAGTAAAGGAATTACGTCATCAGAGCTTTCTAAAGGAAACTTAATATATATTAAAAGTAACAACGAGTTACAACTTAAGAGAAAATTTAAACCTTATTACAAGAGAGCCAGACATGCTCTAAATAAACGTTTTACAAAAAGAGCTCTAAAAGCTAAATCTTCAAAATAGTCCATTTTCGTTCCGTCCGTGAGCCTAAACGTTTCCTGAAAAATATTTATTTATACAACATCAGCTAAAAGCCGAATGAGGTTCAATCTCCAGACATTCCAAGGTTTTCATAAAATAGATACCTATTCAAGTCAAAAGAGAAGGCATATACATATATGGAGAGGAACTTGCAGTAAATAGATATAATTTTGAAATGAAATTATATATATCACAATTGGATAGCTCAGAATAAGACGAATGCAACAAATCAAATGTGATATCTTTTTATTTCAATCATATCATTTTGATGGCCAAGTACACTCTAATACCGTATTATACCCCGGTAGTTGAGGGTCAATCGAACTAGTTCATCACAACGCCTTATTTAGGGCACACCAGCGATAACCCAGTTGGGAAGGTCAGTCAGTAAAGAGGTCCCTTAGGCCGAACCATATTTTCAATATTCAATATCATTTTCAATGATCATTTTAATCGGTATGTTTATATGGATAAACATAAACATATCACAAATGAATCAATCATCGGTATCACATGAATTTTGAGAATAAAAGCAGTTCACAAAATATATAGTTTGCATACTATCATATAATTAAAATGCGCAAGGAATGTCAAAGTACTCACCCAAAATGGAGGTCAAATTTACTGGTATTGAGTCTTCGATCACACGTTAATTTGATAAAGATTTAAGTACACGTTCTAAGGTCCAGTTTATACTATACTTTAATAATAACTTCCTCTTTTAAAGGATTACTGAATCCCCATTTGTCAAATTTTAAAACTCCTTGATCATAATTGAAGAATTCAATTCATAGTCTTTCCTCATCAGTCGGTTCCCAGTAGAGATGGAGGGTCACAGGGGCACCACTTAAATACCATCTCATCTAGACAGAACATTTCCGGATTCATTCCCAGTAGAGATGGAGGGTCACATGGGGCACCACTTAAATACCATCTCATCTAGACAGAACTTCACCGGGCCTGACTTTGGAATTACTTAAATGGGATTCCATAATAACGAGCAATTTCTTTAAAAAGAATCATTTTTAAAAGCGTATAATTTCAAACAAGTTTATAAAATCAACTTGGATTTGTTCTAAATTTAAGTTTTGATTAATGAATTCTTTATTGTATTTTACCAGCACAACTACTAAGTAAAGTTATAAAATAATAAATTAAAACTATAAAGATGCATTATAACATTAAGATTACCTTAAGATGAATATCCCTAAGAACTTCTTCTTAAACTTTCTCACACTTTCTCTCACTATTTCTTTCTATAATTCTCAAGGAATTGGTGTGAGTTTCAAATGATCCCCAAAGGCCCTATTTATATTTTTCCAAAGATATTTAGGTGTTGACACGTGTCTGGGTGATAAGGTTTCACTTTGGTGAGTCGTCGTTCACATGTCGTGCAACGGATCAGCCTTGCAGTCTCGGTTTACCAAACAGCGACACGTGTTTTGCCTTTTTCTAGAGGATTTACATGGGTTTTATCCTTTCCTATAGAGGTGACACGTGTGCAGTGGATATTGTTACCCAGATTATACTCAAGAGGGGGGGGGGGGGTGAATTGAGTTTATACAAACTTTAAGTCAAATTAAAATTTCAGAAGAATATTTAATTTATAATACTTTGACAATTTTCAGATTAATAAAACTACAAAGAATAAATTCTACAATATCAAATAAATGTAACCAACTAATTTAAACAACTAGAAATGCAGATTTTAACACACTAGGAATATTAAATTAATTTTCGTATTTAATATTAAGTAATATTCTGAAATTAATTATTTAATTAAAAAAGATTATTTTAACCTTAAAATTAATTTAGTCAAATTTCTGAATTAATTTATTTGCAAGATAGTGTGCTTGAAAATATTAACTCAAGCAAGCATGTGCAAGTAAATAAAAGTGCGAAAAATAAATGACACATAAATTTAACGTGGTTCGGCCAAATCCCAGCCTACGTCCACGCGCCTAGAGCCCCTGTCTCCTTTGCGCTTCACTAAACCTGATCCACTTGCGGGTAGGATCAAACCACCACGTACAACTGTTTGCAAGCTAACTCCGAGCTTCAAACCCCGTGGCCCACTTGCGGGTAGGAACCAATTACCGGTATAAACCGAAGCTTCAACAAAGCTTCACAACAAATCTGAATTTTTGTAGTACAAGGTAAAATACTGAAACTCCTTAAAATACAATTTGTAAACTGAGTTTCTCCTTCGTTAATCAGACTTCAATAAATGTTGTTGAAGTAGGCACAAGTCTTCTTCTTCAATGATTGAGCAGATGATAAAATTAGTTTCTCTCTTGAATGTGTAGCTGAGTAGTAAAATGAATGCTCTCAATAATATTTCAAGTGTTGATCATATTCTCATTCAAGTGTGTTGTTATTTAATGCAGCTCTCCAAAGCTTTAAATGTGTCTTCCAAAAACTAGTTGTTAGACACATTGCTTGTGAGCATTAAATGCTCCTGAATTTGCTGAGATGATGATGGCTGAAAAATGATCTTGCAAATCTTCATTTTTATCTTCTCCATAAAAATATAGCTGTTGTAGCATGGAAATAGACATATGAAAATATATGTCATTTGAAAATAGCTTGATAGATAACCCATATATTTTCTGCAACAAGATTGTTAGTCCAAGAGATAAAATACAAATCTGATGTATAAATGTAGAGTGTTAGACCGAAAGTAAATTTGCAACTTGAATGATGGATTCACATGCAAAAAGTTATTCTAACATAGGAAGTAGCATTATAAAGAATTTTTGATAGATAAGTTCGTACACATGAGTGTATCAGAACTGAAGAAGCTTTTAAGTGCACAAAAAAAAATATAATTGACACAAAGTCAGATGTATAGAAGTAAAGACTGTATAGGCCGAGACCTTATAACCAAAGAACACACGTAAAAGGAATATCAGATTAATCATGTAAAAAAGATACAGCTCTAAAACGTGGACAGTTAAAAATAAACGTCAACTTTGGTAAAAACCTAAGACCACAGGCGGATAGGCTTTGCAGGAGCTACAACACAGATGTGGCCGAAAATTAGATATGGCTTTGTACGAAAACGTGTTGCCAACGCCATGACCACAAGTTAAGATGGCACGACAATTAAAAGAAAAACTGACTTGATACAGATGTTTCCTTACCGATTGTTATAGAACTGACAGCACAGGTATAAATAAAAAAAACGTCAAGTCTTATTCGGACAGATCTTCATAATGAAAATGAACCCACCTAATGCTCTGGTAAACCGTGGACCCAAATCGAAACATGAGCTGTTTATTTTTTTTATTATTTTTTAAAAAAAGGTCAACTCACTTAAGGACATAAGGACATAGGCGGTAAGGCCAACTGGTAACGTGTAAGGCATTCAAGGCACCAACATATATCTTGTAACATCCTAAGGCCATAGGCGGCAAAAGCCAATTGGTAATCGTGTAAGGCAGTCAAGTCACCAATGGACATA
This sequence comes from Sambucus nigra, assembly GCA_949130495.1. Lineage (NCBI taxonomy): Eukaryota > Viridiplantae > Streptophyta > Magnoliopsida > Dipsacales > Adoxaceae > Sambucus > Sambucus nigra. Next base: position 359,798,133 of record OX422217.1, on the reverse strand, counting down.
CATAATATATCATGCATACACGCATGCATATCGATTATATATATATATATATATATATATATATATATATATATTATCATACGATCAGGACAAAGCCTAAGGCAATAGGCAGTCAATTCGGTAGAGACTTTCGGCTATAGGGGAACAGCTCGTAATCAAATATTTAAATAAAGGAAGTCTTTTGCAAAAGCTTTTGGAAGCCAAGGTCATGTCTTAGGGACATGTGGCAACTTTTTGAGAAACCAAAGAAACTAATTGAATACACAGGATAATACCATAATAAGTATTTATAGAATAACCTTATAAAATAATATGTTTGGAATCATCAAAATCAATATATTAAGTTAAACTAAAATGTACATTAATTAAACTAATATGATTAATTAGGGATAAATAACATTTTCGTTAACAGATATGTTCAAAAGAAAGCACGAGGTGGAAAGTTATTAGGGGTATAAGGGTCATTTTACACCTGAAGGGTATTTTAGTAATTTTACACCATATATTTTCAATATTTCTTTTAGGTCCCTGAAAATATTTTATTTACAAAAAGGCCCCTTTTTATTTTTCATTTTGGTCCCTAAAACTTTCTTTATTAAAATAAAGTCCCTAAAGTTTCATAAAATTACATTTTCTACCCCCAAAACTTATCACTTAGCTTAGGATGTGCCATAAAATCTCAGTTTGACCCATTTTACCGTTGATTCTTCAAATTTAAAAATGGACTTTGTCATATTAAGAACTCAGAATATCATATATGTAATAATATATCATTATTAGATAGTAAGTGTGACGAAATTGAAAGAAGACAATTATATATTGGCATAAGAAAATGGGGCATTACACACATCATACAGACGGACGGGAGCTTCGACTCAATTAGTGGACTGGGAACCTTTGGAGGTATTGTGCGGGATGAGGAGGGGAGATGGGTTTTAGGTTTCACTGGTCGTATCCAAAGAATGACAAGCCCACTTAGAGCAGAACTGGAAGGTATCTTTCATGGGCTAAACATCGCCTCCAGGGAGAATTGGATTGGTGTCTGCCTGATGTCCGACTGTCTCGAAGCCATCCAACTCTTGGATTCGGAGGATAAGGGAAACCACCCCCTTGCAAATACCATTGAAGATTGCTGTGAGTTGGTCATGAGCACCAAGACAAGGGTCATCCACATCACGAGAGATATGAACACCTAAGCAGATTGCATGACAAAGATTGCTAAGGATTCGCAAGATATCTATATGGAGTATGAGCACACCCCGCAGAGGCTCCTCATGATGCTTGAACGCACCGAGATTGATAACCCCATGCTATAAGTCTTGGTTTTGTCTTGTTTTGTTTTTTCTTTCATTATTGTAACCAAAAAAAAATACAGTAGGTTTCTTTTACCTTTGGTCGTCCAATCGTTTCACCTCTACACTACAAAACACAGCATCCACATACTTTCCCATCCCCATTATTTTCTTACATTCCCATACTCTCCGCTAAAAATCCAAGGAATTTCCATCAACATCCCTATTCTGTCGTAAACTCTCAAAATTCCACCGATGTCCTCCTCTCAGACTCTCCCGATCTCGAATCCCCAAACCACCACCAACACCAACACCACCCCCTCATCTCAGCCATCCTCGTTATCCATCGCCACCCCCGCCTTACGCTCATTCCTCACGCGCCTCTCCGAGTCCCTCCGGCGCGCCTTCACCCACCGCCGCCCGTGGTTCGAACTCATCGACCGGTCAGCCTTCTCCCGCCCCGACTCCCTCTCCGAAGCCACCTCCCGCGTCCGCAAAAACGTCTCCTACTTCCGCGTCAACTACCTCACCCTTCTCGCCGGCGTACTCGGTTTCTCCCTCCTCTCCCACCCATTCTCTCTCCTGACCCTCCTCTCTCTCCTGGCCGCCTGGCTCTTTCTCTACCTCTTCCGCCCCTCCGACCAGCCCGTCATCCTCTTCGGCCGCACTTTCTCAGATCGCGAAACCTTAGGCCTCCTCATCCTACTTACTATCGTCGTCATATTCCTCACCAGCGTTGGATCTCTCCTCATGTCGGCCACCTTGATCGCTTTCGGGATCGTATGTGTTCACGGTGCTTTTAGGGTTCCCGAAGATTTATTCCTCGATGATCAGGAAATTTCCGGTGCTGGTCTCTTCTCCGCTTTAAGTGGAGCCGCTTCCTCCGCTGCTGCCGCCGCCGCCGCTACACCGGCAATGCGTCTTGTTTGATCACATGTTTTATTCGCATTCTATTACATTCGAAATTTTGCTGTTTAATTAAACTGATTTTAGATCGGATCTGAAATTGGTAGCTCTAAATTTCGTAATCCACTGAATCTGATGTATTTTAATCATAATGTTGAATACAAGGGGAGAATTATTGTTTCATTCATTTGTCTACTGTTTGGATCTGAGACTGTAAATTGGAATTCATTGTAGAGCAAGGAGGACCTTACATATTATTATTATTTTTTATTGAAAACCTTTTACATATTATGTATTGTGTCCAAAGTATCGTTTTTCTAATACTAAACCTAACCTTTGTAAATTGGATCATAATAATGATAACTTTTTAAGTAATTTTATGGGAGTGTTTTACCTTTATCCATGTGTTATTTAATATTAGAGCAAGGTTCTAAAAGGCGCGTGACGTGGTCGAGGCGTAGAGGTCAAGCTTAGGAGTAAAAAGACGTTTTTTCTTTTTTTATTATTTTAATTATTCTCAGGCTAGTAATATAATAAAATAGTACATACCTTGAGTTTTGAAAATATATACATATGTTTGGTAGCCATTTTTCTCATATTCATGCGCCATAACCAATATTTGTCAATTAATCCTTGTTTTTTTTTTTAAAAAGTGTGCCTTAAGCCTTTTACCAAGAATAAGGCGTAATAAGGCGTAGGCGATGCGTTTCTCTCAAGCCTCAAGCCTAGGCGGGTGTTTTAGAACAGAGCATTAGAGTATGAAAAAGTCTTCTGTTGAGTATTTTTATGATGTCCCGTCGGACAAAATCCCTGTGTATTATTTGAATAAATTCAGTTTTACAAATAATTAAACAAACATCGATTTAAACAAAAAAAGTTGTTTATTTATTCATGAACTATTTACCTGTTGTCGATTCATATGAAATAAGTATTGATTTTCATACAATAGATGTTAATTTGCATGAAATTGATGATATGCCTAATTATTTGTAAAAACTATGGATTAAATCAAATATTATATCATCAAATTGAGTTTCTAAATGTAACCCCTTTTATCATTTTTTTATGAATAAAGTACGAAAACAATCCCTCACTTTTGGCTCCGTCTCAATTGAGATGGGACTAGGGCCGTGTTTCGGTCGGATCGGAAATGACCCTTTCAGAAAATTTTTCAAAAAAATAGGCAAAAAAAATTAATTTTCGCAGCCAATTTCGATTTTTTTCGGAATAATTCTTTTTTGCCGTTTTCGACAAAATTGGAAAAATTCAGAATTACGAAAAATTTACCTAAGGTTTTATAATGAAGTCCACATGTCAGTTGTGAGGATACCCTCGTATTAAAACATTTGAAGTAATCAACTTTATCATTTCCTCATGGTATATCTTTAAACAATCCTTAGTGAGTGTGGTTCTACATATCATGTGGAATTTAAGTTGTAAATTAGCATAAAATATTTTTAAACCATCTTTTTCCACATGATTAAAAGGAAGTTGATCAATAATAGTATATTTAGTTAAAAACCTTCGACACCTTTATTAATCAAATTGCCAATTAGAAGGTTGGGATCCTACCATAGAAATAATGGTTTACATTGTGTTATCTCCTTCATAACCGGGAAACTCTTTACACTTTTTAAGGTGATTCCATAATTTGTTTGTTCCCGAGTAGAAGGTGCTAAAATTTGTACATTACAATAATTGTAATTACAAGTACCTGAATTTTTTTTTGTTCCCAGCCATAATTTTTTCAAAATGCTCCCACACACCCGACACTCCATGATGACCAACTAAACCTGATTTTGATGTTGTTTTGCTTTTTTTAGGATTGACTTTACTAGTTACTCCAGTGCTTTCATCCATTGTCGACGACATACAATTAATAGTTGAGTGGACAAAATATACCTCACGTTGAAGAGCTAAATTTTTTGTGTGGGGATTCTGACTCGCACGGTATATAAAATCTGCATAAAACAAATCAAGTTCCCAATCAGTAGTGAATATATTAGCTTAACAGGTAGTGTAAAAAATTAGCTTAACACGTATATAAACATATAGTAGTAAATATATCTTCGTAAACAGATCTGTAAACACATAAACAATAATGAAGTGAATATATATACCTGTTAAACAGATCTGCAAGTTGGTTTATATGTCTGTTCCACCGGAACAACGAAGTGAATATATTGCATGGGATCACTGTTCTAAAAAACCCGCCTAGGCTCCGCCTAGGCACGCCTAGGCTTAAGGCTTGGGAGAAACGCCTCGCCTTACGCTTTTCACGCCTTATTCTTGGTAAAACCCTTAACGCGCACTTTTTTCTAAAAACAACAATGATTTAGTGAAACGATGTCACCTTTTAAAGAATTTGTTTACAAACCGAACCATTATCTCATCCAAAATAATCAAATAGTATTTTAATTTGCATATATTCAGACATATTTTTATGATCTGTGCAATTTTTGTATTTTAATAGCCTTGTTATGGTTAAAAAATATTAAAATATATTAAGAAGGCCTAAACGCCTTTTCACGCCTTTTTACGCCTAGGCCCGCCTAGGCTTCTAAGGCTTAAGGCTTGGCCTCCACGCCTCAATCACGCCCCGCGTTTTTTAGAACCTTGCATGGGATATATAGCCCTCATCATAATATTGGAAATAATTAACAAATAAAGGAACATTGTTAAACCTGAACAAAAAGAAACCAATAAAGGATCGGTTAATATCAGAACAAAAACGACCAATAAAGGATCTGTAAAAGGCTAATATCAGAACAAATTGATCTCGGGATAAAAAAAAAAAAAACAAGCCAGAAAAAAAAACAAATCAGAACCCAAAACAACGAACCAATAACCCCCAAAAAATGATCAAATCAAGACATTGTTAAACCTAAACATAACTCAAGGATCTGTAAACACATAAATAAATCTCGGTTTATATAGAATTTAAACCTAGAAAGGACATTGATCTTAGTTATGTAGAAATTAAACCTAGAAAAGGAGTGTGTTAGGCTTGGGTGAGACTATGTTGGTACTAGTTAGATGGGTTGGGAGGAGAGAGTTATTAGCATGGATGGTTGTAGCCTACAATTCTAGTTAGTTAGTATTAACATGGGTTTTTACTAGAGCGATTAGACTCGTTTGGGAATAAGGAAGGATATGTAGATGTGGTATAAGATGCGTAACGATTAGTAACCCCCAGGTGTAGGTAATTGTAGATTAATTGTAATTAATTTAATTTGGATATTTGATTTCAATGCATCATTGTGTGTGATTATTTTTCTCTATTTGAGATCATGTAGGAATTCTCTTTTAATAGACTTAACCCACATTTTGTTACTAATATTTTCAGGTTTAGTTGATCTCCGTGCTTTTGATACTTAATTGTGCATCAGAGCTATGAAGTGGAGTCATTGTTAGCCGAACCATCATTTGTGTATATGTTTCATATCTATTCAATTATTTATTTCAGACTTTCAATTTGGTTTCGGGTCTTGGTTATGGGATTCCAGTGTTGTATTAATTTTTGTTTATTTTAGTTTTATTCAGAGATGTATGGATATTTTGGTTTTATTTTATTGGCATCCTTATGATTTGTGTGTGTGTGTGTGTGCGTGTATATATATATTGGTACTCTTTATGTTACTTTTCATTCTTATAATCATTTATTGGTAACGTACTTTTTTAGATGTGATCACCCAAAATATATAATTTATGGATTGTCCCGGATTTAACCTATGATTTAATGTCTTGAAGTGTCATTCGACTTGCAAACTCGCTCAAAAGTCATTTCACCATATACTTAAAGAAGGTCTTATGGTGCATTAAATTGTCCAAAAAGTTATGCATTGTGATTGTCGAGAAAAGTGATGTGAAGAATATAAGAAGGTATATTACTTTACTTTATGCACTTAATTAGCAATAAATTTATGGCAAAACTATATACATATGTATAGCTTACTTATAATATGTTTTATTTATATTTTAGAAAAATATATTCAATTTAATAAACATCTACACAACTTATACATTTCAAAATATGAAATAAAGTTACTCTCTCATAATAAACCCTTATTTAAATTATCTTAACAACTACCTTATCTAAAGGAAAGTGTTTCGTGAGGGTTCCTTGTTGGGATTTCACTTCGGTTAGACGTCTAATGCATGAAGTTTAGAGATGAGTAGGAGTGACGATTCAAAACACTTAATAAAATCAATATACTTTTACTTTAACATTTCATATTATGAAATGTTAGTTGAAAGCTTGTTATCCCATTTGCTCCTTACATAAAGCATTAAGACATAGTAATGGCTCTAATTGGTAATAACTCGAGAGTGGGGTAATTGGGTATCGAGGTTATAGCACGAAGTAGTAAAATATGTAATCAATTATGAATATCATTAATAAATAAACATGAGAAATGTGAAATAATGGGTGACTGTCAAGGATAAACACGCCTATGTTTAAACACTTGATGAGTATATCGTATATCATGACGGGCTGTTATTTGTATCACACGGAGTTGTGGAATTTCGACCATGCACAGTAGGGTGGCCACGGGTATTACAACACTTTAAAGCAAGCGCCTACAGATTGTGTGATGATTTAATTTGGCATACAATTGAGATGGCCGAAAGGAAGGGGCGCATATCATTTACGTGTTGATTGATTAATAAAAAGAATGAATTGAGATAATTCTATTACATTGTGAGATTGCATTTTATGTGATGGGTCATTCACTTTTATTATATATAAACTGTAATTTTATTATTTACATATACTTTGAGTTGCGTAGATAAGTCACTAGGGTTTTGACTCATCTCTACATGGGCTTCTAGTGCTAGGGTTGGAACTCTCTCTTAGCTTCCTTGCTCTAGCTAGCACTCACTATTCTTCTCTCTCATTCAAGGCGCCAGCTACAAGGATTATGTGGCTTCCTAATTTTTTTAGTTTTATCATTCTTATATTTCAATCTAGTTATATTCATATATTTTAATTAGCATGTATTGTGGGATTTAAACTTGGCAAGTATCATTGGAGTTGGGATTAGTTGTGAGGATTTATGTTGAGACATATCATTTTCTACCTCTTATGATTGCGGACTTCATTTTATGAATTTATATTGAGGACTTTCATATCGCTTTCACATCATTTGTCATATGTTTATTTGATCTCTCCATACTAAGAATGGTATTATTATATCCTTTATTATCATGTATGGTTTTATATTTAGACTTGATCAACATAAGTGTTTAAATATACACAGTATCACAAATCTCATCATTATCGTAGGTTAAAATAATCAACTAGGTTATAAGACCATAATCTTGCATGGCTCGCTCACACACACTAAAACACACAGACACTAACCAAGCCAGCGAAACAATTATAAATATTTAAAAATATGATATTAATTTATAGACATATTCATATTCAATACTAAATTGGAAAATATAAATTATTGATATTGTATTATTATTATTATTATTATTATTATTATTATTATTATTATTATTATTATTATTATTATTATTATTATTTTATATAAAAGTTGCAAATATAAAAACTTTAAGGAATGAATATTTTACAACATGTTAATATCTTTTAATATCATGTATAGATCAATAGATACAAATGTTTTGTGCAAAAACTATGTATGAAGTTAAATAACTTAATATAAATAAATTTGTAATATTAAATTTAGATTTTGCACAATTATTATTATTGTTATTACTAATATAAGTAAATTTTTATTAACAACTACAAGATTAAATTTAACGATTTCATTAATCTATTATATACCTATAATATGATAGTATCAGAAGTTTAATAGCCATTAATAAGGAGGATTTAATACTAATTTGGCTATAATTTATAAGACACAACTTACACGGATTACAATGAAATAGGTTGACATACGAAATATCCACAGGTGTTGGTTTCGATGTCTCGGCTGGAATCTCCCGCAAGAACTCCAGGTGGTCAGCAGTAAGGAAGAAGACGGCTTCTCCACAAGTTACTTTATAAGGACTCCCTCCACAATAATACGCGGCTCTCCGGTTGTAGAGTTCTCCTCACAAAGTGCAAAATGGTGTAGTGAATGAATTGTCTTTCGGTAAACGCACTCAAGATCACTAACTTTGGAATTGAGTAATACGATCTTGAATAAACACCGAATTATGAAAACTATATGGGAATACGGTTTTCGAAACTGTTTTGTCTGTCCAACTTTTGCAGATATGTTTTTTTTATTTATAACTGAGAAGCACAGAGTCCAAGAAAACGAAAACACAAAAATTGAGGCAGCAAGCTCGTTCGAGCGAGATGTGGAGATCGTTCGCGTGACATATGGATGCCATTTGAACGACCCACGGTTCTCGTTCGAGCGAAAGTGATAAAATAAACTATTTTTCTTTTAAATAAATGCTCAAATTTTCTTTAAACTATTTGAAGCTCAGAAATATTTTTAAAACATAAAAAGATTTAATTCCCAATTATTTAAATCACCCAGCATTTAATCAGTATACAAAATTACTCAAATGCTTATAAGTATTCATACCTGAGTGATCTTAAACATATGCAACACCTCTTGACTTGAAATCTTCTTCAAAGCTTTAAATTGCACATTCTTGGACTTGAACTTTTTCATAAGCTCAATTAAACTTAATAATTAAAACTAGCCTAGACTTAATATATTTTGTCCAGAATTAAGCCAATTAAACAAAAGTACATGATAAGAATTATGTTCTTACAAATCTCCCCCTTTGGTTATTCCGGGACAAAACTAAACAGATGTGCTATATGCCATAAATAAATGCATGTCCTATCTCAAAACTCAGAAATATAAAAATACAGGACATAGTGAAACTGAATAAACGGCAAGAATCTGAATATGATTATGTCTCTGAATGAAAATCATCTGAATCTGTCTTTGAATGTGATGTATCAATAAACATCTGAATCTCTGAAAACAATACCTACACATACGAGATACAAACAAATACCTAAGTGAAGTATGGAGGAATAAAACAAATATAATATCATAATAAATACTCCCCCTACATCACATATCTCTCCCCCTTTTTGCCTGGAATAGACAAAAGGTGGGACAGACACACCAAATCTAGTATTAAAATATGAGAATGAACAATATGGCTAGAGAAACAATAACAGTATGACAATGGATAGCAAAAGATAGCAGTAACTGACACATAATGAGAGAATCACTAAAACTGCAAACGAAACTGTACATCCATGTCATAAAATAAACCAAGAGAGATACAACTGTCCATAAAAGTACATTATATCTGAGAATAAATAAATACATCAGGAATCTCAATGTCTCAGATACAATAAAACAAATACAGTTAAGCATCGGCAGGAGCATCATCGTCATCAACAGCAGTAGTATCATCAGAGTATGTAGATGAAATATGACCTAGTCCAGAGGATCCTGCGCCTCTCAGCTGCTCTCTCTGTCGCATCTCATCAAAAAATGTTGTCATCCTGGATTCAGCACAAACACGTGCTTTGGCCTCAACATCAAATCTGGCCATGATAGAGTCATACATCCTGGACTGAGCAACTATATGTGTCTGTAAAGTAGAAACCTCCTCCTCAATAGAACGAGTGGGAGTAGGAGTGGAGGGTGGTGGCTGAGAAAACTCGGAGGTGCTCAGAACAGTGTGATCACCAGGCTGACAGGGATCAACATCGGGGAAGGCTCCCTCGGGGGTGGAGCTATAGCTCTCACAGCCTGTGTCAAATGACTCTCGAAACGAGTGAAAGTATTATGATCAATAATGGCAGCCGAAGGGAGACGCTGATCACCCTCTATAATAGGAAACCCAACAACAGTGCAAATAATAGAGATGAGAATCCCATAAGGAAGAGCAGGGTGGACTGGAATGGTACCACTGACGGTAACAGATGATATAACATGAAGCATGACCGTCGGTAGATTGATATCCCACCTCTGAGAGATGTGATACATGAAATAGACAATGTCAAATCTGATTTGAGTATGATTTATCCTAGGATAAATGGATGCTGAAATAAACCTATTAAGTACATGGAAGGCAGGAAAAAGCTGGCAATGGCACATAGTAGTACCTTCCTAGGGAATCTCCCAGAAGCAATGACGCGTAATATCATCATATGTAGGTCCATCGTCGGTATAACGAGGAAACATAGCATCAGGGACACCGAGAAGGTGCAAAAAAGCAGCTATGAGATCTGTTGTGACGAGAACAGGAATCCCAGGTACAGTAGAAAAGATCCCCTCAGCATGGGGAAGAGCGCGAAAGAAGAACTCTCGAAAAATATCTGGATAGACAACCCCACGAGCCTCAAACATATAATCCCATCCCCTATCAGACAACCAGTGTTGAATGCCTAACCCCTGAAACTCAGAATAACGAAACACCCTCTCCTGAACAACAGACCGAATATGGAGACCCAATAAGCAGTAATAATCATACTCAACACGGGTGTCCCATCTCACTAGGGAGTACGGGGGCCTACTGGCTTGAGCTCTCTGAGCTCGAGCAGAGGGTGGTGGCGTATCGAGTCGGCCTGTCAGGGAACCACGACGTCTAGGCGGCATGACGAAAGAGTGTAACGTGTGATGTGTGAAAGGGAACAGTCACCGAGGAACACACACACCTAAAAACCTATCTCCGTACAACCATCCAACCGAACCACCGCGAACACCAACCACAACCAATCAGCATATCAGATATATAATTCTAAAAACAGTAACCAATCTTTTCAAATGATTTCTAATAAGAAAAAATCAAGAGAATGTCATGAACAGTAATACCTCAAAAACGTCGGAGAACAGTAGGACCTCGAAATCGCCGAAAAATAGTAGGACCTCAAAATCGCCTCAGCGTGCGAAAAAAATGAGGCAGCATAACAAAAAAAACTAGAGGATTGTGTTGAACTTTGTTCTTGCCGAGGAACAACTCTCTTGGAGTATCACATGCCGGAGAATTACACCGGCAGAACAGTGATTGAGACCGCCGGCCGGAGAACAAAAGGCGATTTGTTGAAAAGGGATTAGCTATCACCGAAAAAAAACAAGCAACAATGGGTGGAACTCGAGTGATGATTGAGATGTAGAACACGACACAAGAAGCTTCAAAAACTGTTAATGGCAGTTTTTGAAGAGATAGCTGCAGTCTCTTTTTGAGCAGAGAAGGAGATATGAGAAAACGAAAAGGTCGAACGAACTGTGTTAAGTGAAGCCCTGATCTCGCTTGATGTCGCTCGAACAACTTTCATATGTCGCTTGAACGACTTTGACATATCGCTTGATGACATGTTCGCACGACAACTGGTGTTGTTCGAACGAGAAAAATAAAATTTCAGAAATACCCTAAAAACATTAAGGATTTGCCCAGTGAAAAAATTATCTCAAAACAGTGCCTGGAAAGCAGAAACAGACTTAAAATAGACTCAAAACAGAAAACAGTGTAAAAACGACCAACGCTAATTACATGATAACATGGTACCAATGTGCTCAATCATGAATGTTGATAGTATGGATGTGAACTACAATAAATGAGTCATCATTTCAATACGTCGAATCGATCAAAAAGTTCTAATTGATAGCAAGAAATCATCAAACTTCATCAAAGCCATTTGTGACAAAATAAGTGTGAGTTTAATGAACTAAAATTAATCAACATGCATACAAGTCCGAGTTGTTGACGATTCTACAAACAATAGTGTCATGATACGATGTTTCAGCATTGGATTCGTGGTGCAAACCCGTTTAAATTTATTTCCAACCAAACTCGCTCATATATATGAATTTTTCAAGATCTTTAGAAAAATCTATCAATCTCAACTTAGAGAAAGTCCTATTGGCCACAATTATCGGCATATGAATTTTTATTGCCTTGATTTTTTTTGGTCTCTTTTACACGGTGGCTTTCACAACGATTCAGTTTTATACTCTCGCAGCCCTTTTTCGTGAACACTCATCATTTTTCAATATCGATTCTCACGAAAAATGATTATTTCAAGCACACCTCCTCCTTAAGTTTACTTACGCATAGATGACAAAATTGAGATAAGAACGTCTCACCAAACTCAAATAAGCAAGAGAATTCAAACATTCATATAAACTCGTGCACATGTGCAAGATTGGCATATACACAAAGTCGAATTAAACTGCATATCAACTTCGAAAAAATCTCATAGGGCAATGGTTAAGATCATTCTAGGCATCAATAATAATGACCAAAAATCCTAGCCACATGAATAATGAATGAAGGGGGGAATCAAGCACACCAATAAGCCACATCAAACATGTAACCTCACGACTCAAAAACCAAAAATCTTTTTGTATTTTCAAACATTTTTATAAAAAGCAAAATCTTTTTGTATTTTCAAAAGTTTTTATAAAAAAATAAAAATCTTTTTGTATTTTTGATAAGACTCAAATACATACCAAAAACTAGAAACATGCCATAACACTAGTCAAATATAACGCAAGATGTAAATACTAGTGTATGACAAACCAACGAATAACCTCAATCGAAAGATGAAACATGAGGAGAACCACGAGCAATGATGCGAGAATCACCAAGCCTAATACCTAACGCTTCTAAATCCGACTTCCTAACCCAAGTAGGTGTGAACCGACGAGTAGGGGCATTGGGAAACGGAATGGCTTTAGACTTTCTAGGAGCGTTCTTAAGATCGTAGCAAAACCATCTAAGACGACCTCTCTTACCGCAATGAGTGCAAGTGTAGATACGGTGAGGAGCGTGTCCTATAGGCCGATTATACCTCACGTTCCTAGGTGGCTCTCTCCTAACGTTCCTAGGCAACTCTCTTGTTTGCACGGTTTTGGCTTTGGGAGCAGGTGCAACATGATTATCGAAGCCAATACCATGCCGATTATGTTTGATTTTGACGGTGCCTAAGATTTTGTCTAACTTTTCAGACCTAGCCTCCAAATCAAACTTTACTTTACTCGAATCTCTCAGTTTTTTCTCAAGCTCACCTATCCTTGACTCAAGTAAATGCGTAGAATTCTAAAACTCAATAAGTTCCTTTTTCATAATCTCCATCAACCCTCGAAGACTATCTCTCTCACCCTCGACATATTCTAGCTTCTCTCGAATTTTCTTTTAACGTGCCCTAAGATCCTTAATTAAATCATTGAAATTATTTATTTCTATAGCACGTTCTTTCAATAGAGCTCCTAATTTCACGTTTGCTTTCTTTGTTTTTAAAGTTTCTCCATACAATTCTTTGAAAGCGGTTTAAAAATCTCTCTCGTCTTCGCTCTCATCCTCACTCACCTTACCCTCACTCTCAGGTGTATCAACTTCTGTGGCTGCGAAAGAATCATGCAAAGGTAAGTTTTTATCACTTACATAACTAGCCACAAAGGTGGGAAGTTCACACTTACTAGCATTAAAGTTTTCTTCTTCTGGGTCACTATCACTAAGGGTAGAAACATGATTTATCGGTTTATTAAAATTCTCCCTAAGTTTAGTGGGACACTCATCTATCATGTGACCAACCCCTTCGCAGCAAAGACACTTTTCACAATCACCCTTATTAACCAATTTTCTAAGAGCAATTTTCACGTGTGATTTCCAATTAGATGATTCAAACAAGTGAATTCTAAAATCATCAAAACCACCGAAAGGCATACCTAAGGACACGGGGATCTCAAACACAATAAGATAGTGAAACAAGCTCTGATACCAATTTGAAAAGTCCCTTTAGTGTGTACTTTAGGTAAAAATAACTTTGTTCCAATTTTTAGTTAAAACCAATTTTAACTTCTTAAACCCTAAACATGCATCTAAGTGATTAAATCCATTCCATGAATAGAGCATGCGGTAAAAGAAATAATTTCAGGAAAAAAACCCTAAGGGCAAAACCTTTTTATATCACTATAATTTGTAAAACACAACTTACACGGATTACACTGAAATAGGGTGACATACAAAATACCCGCAGGTGCCGATTTCGATGTCTCGGCTGGAATCTCCCGCAAGAACTCCAGGTGGTTAGCAGTAGAGAAGAAGACGGCTTCTCCACAATTTACTTCATAAGGACTCCCTCCACAATAGCAAGCAGCTCTCCGGTTGTAGAGTTCTCCTCACAAAGTGCAAAACGACGTAGTGAATGAATTGTCTTTCGGTAAACGCGTTCAAGATCACTAACTTTGGAATTGAGTAATACGATCCTGAATAAACACCGGATGATAAAAACTATATGGGAATAAGGTTTTCGAAATTGTTCTGCCTGTCCAACTTTTGCAGATACAGTTTTTTATTTATAACTGAGCAGCACATAGTCCAAGAAAATAAAAACACAAAAATCGAGGCGACAAGCTCGTTCGAGCAAGATGTGGAGATCGTTCGTGCGACATATGGATGTCGTTTGAACGACCCACAGTTCTCATTCGAGCGACGGTGATAAAATAAACTATTTTCCTTTTAAATAAATGTTCGAATTTTCTTTAAACTATTTGAAGCTCAGAAATATTTTTAAAACATAAAAATATTTAATTCCCAATTATTTAAATCACCCAGCATTTAATCAATATATAAAATTACTCAAATGCTTATAAGTATTCATACCTGAGTGATCTTAAACATATGCAACACCTCTTGACTTAAAATCTTCTTCAAAGCTATAAATTGCACATTCTTGGACTTGAACTTTGTCGTAGGCTCAATTAAACTCAATAATTAAAACTAGCCTCGACTTAATTTTTTTTGTCCGAAATTAGTCCAATTAAACCAAACGTACATGATAAGAATTATGTTCTTACATCGGTTGAAATCTCATCGTTATTAATTTGTAATCTCAGCATCTTTTCCCATAATGGATCACAATCTCTAAAACTTTGAACTTTTAGATAAATTCCAACCTCTGTCCTCCAAAATCTCGTCTGCATAAGGTAATTCTCCATTTTTAAGTTATCTTTTATTTAAAAGGACCTGTCACTGCAAAAACACCATACATTTTCAGTATGCACTATAAAATATGAACATCTGCAAAAAATGGTGATCACATCATGGGTTTGATTATTTGAGAGTTGTGTGAGACCATAAAGGATTTGATCTTGAATGGTGGAGGGATCTTATGGGATAGATGAGGTTGCTATACAAATATAGATTGTTTGAGATTTTTTTGTGGTTGTTAGAGTAATCGAATTTTTGTATGGTTTATTTTGGTATAGTGGGATGTTCGAGGAAAAATGAGAAGTTGTTTAGGCTATTGTGAGCTCTTATTTATCCTATATTTTGCAATTTAGCAATTATATACGAAAGAAATAAGTTATTTGCTTTTAAATTTACTTATGATTCGAATTTATCTGCTGAAAAAATATTAAATTTATATTTTTCCAAACAAATTGCGATGCCCATATAGTTCATGAGTTCAAGAACACCTTATTTACTTACTGTTTGGGTGATGAAAAAAATAATCTTATATTTTTTCAAACAAATGATAATGATTGTAGATAGTTCACCATTTACTACTGTACTGTCAAAACTTCTTCCGAATTTTGTGTAGTCCACTCAACAAAAAAATTTCCCATTTGGGATCAACTACATGAATCCTAAAGGGTCTTAGTAAGTGACGTGATGTTGCCTTTTACATACAACATTTTTACACCATTGATAACCTTTCATTAGTTTGAATCGCTTTGATTGTTTTTATATGTTAAAAACATAGTACAAATTGGATTAGTTTGAAATTGTTGATGATAGTGATATGCCCAAGTATGACCTCGGCCTAGTGGAACATACCTCGGCCGAGATGAGAGCTGAGACGTTAGCCGACCCACCGGTGCAGGGGGGGCCCATGATATCTTCCCTCGGCCAAGGTAACCTCGGCCCAGGCCGACACTAAGATATGCACTTCCCCCCTCGGAACACTTCTCATATCACAGATAACATCAACTCCAGGTGCCAAGGAATAGCGACCCCGGTCAACAATAGGCCAAGATAACAAGAAGTTAAACACGCCTTCAGCATGAACCCTACCTCGTAGGAGGCCGAGGTTACCAGGGCGTACTTATCATCAGCACGATAAATGGCTCGGCCCAGGCCGATATATGAGTTTACCTCGGCTGACATGAAGCCGAGACAGCGCGTGACACCCCGCGAAGGGGTCGGACGACCTACCCTTATAGCTCGGCCTCTCCTAGGCCGAGGCCATTCACCAGTACGACTGTCAAAGTTTCCGCAAGCATTTGGATAAGGACACCTGGGCCAAGATCAGTTACAACAAGATTATTCCCCACATGTGGGGGGAATATTTCATCATCATCACTTACATGTGGACCTGACAGCTGGCACACCCTCATTGGTGAGGAAACTACACACATGCACATTACATGCATAGGGGGTACATTATACCCCCTAGGCATTATATAAAGGGATCACCCCCTACCAAGCCAGGGGGACAGAGATAAAAACCCTAGCTAAAACCCTGTCTAAATATACAGTAGAGAGAGAGAGAGAGAGAGCTTGAGTGAATTGTATCCATGGCCATTAGTGCCTTCATTCAGTGATATTACTCACACACTCACAGTGGACGTAGGCCAGATTGGCTGAACCACTCATATTCCGGTGTTGACTCCTCGTATCCTCACCTCCTTCTCTTATCTCTTTATATACCTGTGCTGCCATTGTCATTCGCGTATTGAGCTTGGAAACACCTTACCTGGTGGTGCTGATTCTTAGCATCATCATTTTGGCGCCGTCTGTGGGAACCGAAAGGCTATCCCATCCTTATTTCCTGCTTTACCTCACCGGAGACTCTGGTGGTGAACCAGAAACCACCCCTTGTGTGGAGCTGTTTCACCATTGAAAGAGGTCCTTTCAGGTATTAAGCTCCCCTGCAACCAAGACTCTATACAGTTTAACACATGGCACCAGACTTGCCGCCGCCTCTTCCGCCACCCGGAGGTGGGGGAGCTAGCTCCAGTCAGGTTCCTCCCCAGTCCGAAATGGCGGAGGTGGCAGCTGCCTTGAAATCTTTGGCTGCAACACAACAAGCGATGAAGGAGCAATTTGCACAGCTCAGCCAAACCATGATGATGAGACCACCTGCAGTCTCACCGGACCTGGTCACCCCGGCGGCAGTTCAACCCCAACCGGGTGCCAGGGGACCACCCCAGGCACCGATGAAGGACCAACCTGCACCCCAGCGGAGAAGGGACGTTGCTGACCCTAGGCGTTTGCGCCTGGGGAGGCAAGGAAACCCTTGCCCGGAGGACAAGTACGATGACATAGGAGTGAAAGAGGCCCCAGAAGACTGCTGGGAGCCATATGAGGTTACCGATGGTACCGTACGACCTCTTCGGCAAAGCCAAGGATGTGTCGGCCGAAGAAGAGATGAGGCCCAGCAGAGAGGGTCGGCCTTCAACAGGTTGAGCAGAGGCTCGGCCTTCGAGAGGCTGGGACCAGTTAACGACCTAAGACACAGGCTATCGAGGTCAAGGAGCGCGGCAAGCTCCCAAAGAGGGGCTCGGCCAGACCAAGGCCGACCCATGGATGGAAGAGCAAGGGAACAGGAAGAGGTCAACAGTCAGAGGGTCATGGCTGGGGAACCTTCTGTCCGTCGCAGAGAAGTGGCAGGGGACAACCTCGGCCAAGTTGACGAGAGGAGACCGTGGAATGACTCGATCCAACGTCTCGAGGAGAAGATAGGGGACCTCATAAAGAGCAAGGACCCCTTACAGAGGGGCTACACTGAGGGCTCACCATTTGTGGCTAAGATAGTGGGGTTCCCAACCCCAGCAAAATTCAAGCCTCCTGTAGTGTCCTAAGTACGATGGCAGCACTAACCCTATGCACCACATCGAGATGTATCAGTCGGCGGCAGATATTTACTCGATACCTGATGAGATGAAGTGCAGGGCCTTCTCGGGCACCCTAACAGGGGCTGCGCACAGCTGGTTCACCTCTCTTCCAAAGAATTCAATCGAAAACTTCAAGGGATTGGCCGAGCAGTTCATCCACAACTTCTGCTTTGGGGTAAGGCCCCAAAAGAAGACCACCCACCTCCTATACGTCAAACAGGCTAAGGGTGAAAGCCTAAGGGACTATATAGCAAGATTCAACAAGGAGAAGCTGGAGGTGGAGGATTACGAGGAGAGCATAGCCATGACCGCCCTTATAGGAGGTCTTCAGAAGGGAAAGCTACTATGGAAGCTGGCGGAAGACCCCCCCAAGTCTATGGCGGAGCTGTTGTCCACTGCAGGAAAAGTAATGAATGCAGAGGAGGCGATGGCCGCCAAGTACGAGGAGGAGAACCGTGGTAGTGCTGGGAGGTCCCAGGGCAAGAAGGAAGGAAGGAAGCGTTCAGCCGATGACAAGTTCTCCCATTACACTCCTCTGACTGTGAGCTGTGAGCACATCCTTAATGAGATCAAGACTGACCGGGCTCTGAGGTGGCCAGAGAAATTGAAGGCCCCACCACATAAGAGGGATAAAAACCTCTGGTGTGAGTTCCATCAGGATCATGGCCATATCACAGATAGATGCTTCGCTCTGAAGGATGAGATCGAGAAGATGCTGAAATTCGGGAAACTGAGAAAGTATGTGGATGGCAAGGCCCCAAAGGGCGGCAGAGAAGACCCTAGGAAGAGAAGAGACGACAAGTGCCGTGGTGATGTCCCGGCTAAAAGGCATGATGATTCAGATGGCAATGATGGAGATGACCCAGATCTCCCACCTAGAGATGACAACACCCCAGTGAAGAGGGTAGGAATGATCTCCTTTGGTGTTAGCACCATATGTGGGGGATTCGCAGGGGGTGGATCTGAGGTAGCCGATAGAAAGGCTCATGTCGCGGAGGCCAAGTCGGTAGTCAGGCCAGAGGTTGTGAACCTGACGTCTTTTGACGCTGTGCAGAAAAGAACGAAGGTGGACATGGACACCCTGGGGGTGGGTTTCTCCCGGCTCGACTTCAAAGGCATCTTAGCCCCCCATGATGACCCCTTGGTCATAACGACAAGGGTGCATGGGTGCGACGTAGGGAGAATCCTCATAGATGGGGGAAGCTCAGCAGATGTAATGTTCTGGCCTTGTTTCAAGAGCTTGGGTCTCAGCAGATCAAGATTAGTGCCATACCACCATCCCTTGATAGGCTTTAGTGGTGAGAAAGTGCACCCGTTAGGCATGTATGAGATGGATGTGCGTATGGGGGATGAGTGGCCTAAGAGGCTGACTAAGAAGATAAACTTTTTTATGATGGACGAGAATGTCTACTCTGCCTACAACCTCATCGTTGGAAGAGTAGCCCTCAAGGAGTTTGAAGCCGTGCCGTCAACGGTCCATCAAATGCTAAAATTCCCGACCCCTTACATAGCGACTCAAGGTTGGTTGTCAACCAAGTATTGGGGGCGTACGAAGCCAAGGATGAGAGGATGGCCAGATACCTAAAAAAGGTAAGGGGATTGCTAGAATTTTTTGAAGAGGCCAAACTGAAAAGAGTGCCGAGATTGGGCAACAATCACGCCGACGCATTGGCAAGGCTGGCCTCGGCTATGAAGACAGACTTGGGAAGAACCATCCCAATTGAAGTCCTGGGAAAGGCAAGCATCGAGGAGGACGAGGTGCGCAGCCCTTGTCACAACGTGAACCTAGGGGACTCTTGGATCGACCCGCTCGTCAGGTACTTGAGAGAAGGGGAGCTACCTAAGTCCAAGCTGGAAGGAAGAAAGTTGAGGTACAGAGCTGCCAAGTTCTCTTTAGTAGGGGATATCTTGTATAAAAAGGGGTTCCTCTTGCCCCTCCTCAGATGTGTGCATCCCATGGAGGTAACCCGGGTCTTGCAGGAGGTTCATGAGGGCTCTTGCTCTAGCCATATAGGAGGAAGACCCCTAGCCAAGAGGATCATCACTCAGGGATATTGGTGGCCAACCTTGTCGAGGGACGACGCTGACTATGTGAAGAGGTGCGACAAATGCCAGAGGTTCGCCACTATCCCTCACCAACCCCATCAGCCTATGACATCAATCTGTTCGCCATGGCCGTTCGCGATATGGGTAATTGACTTGGTAGGGCCTTTGCCGAGAGCAGTCAACAACTATAGATTTTTGATAGTTGCCATTGACTACTTTTCAAAATGGGTAGAAGCTGAACCCATGATAACAATTACGGAGCAGAAGACCTTTCAGTTCATCTGGAAGAACATCATATGTAGGTATGGCCTCCCAAACACGCTCATCTCAGATAATGGGACCCAGTTCAAGAACGCCTCCTTAGAGAAGTACTGCCAAAGTGTGGGGATTAAGAAGTTCTTCTCGTCTCCTGGTCGACCCCAGGCTAATGGCCAGACTGAAGTCACAAATAGGACAATCTTGGATGGAATCAAGAAGAGGTTAGAAAACGCGAAAGGGAGATGGATAGAAGAGGTTTACGCTGTGCTATGGGCTTACAGGACAACAGCAAGGACACCCACAGGAGAAACCCCATTCATGCTGGCACATGGTTCAGAAGCCGTCATACCAACGGAGATAGGCCTACCAACTCATCGGATTCAGACCTATGATCCGGACAGCAATGGGTAAAGGAGGAGGTTAGACTTGGACCTCATTGAAGAAAGAAGGGAAGATGCGGAGGTCAGGAAAGCAGCCTACCAGCAGAGGGCAGCAAAGTTCTACAATCAAAGGGTAAAGACAAGACCCATTGCGGTAGGAGACCTAGTGCTTAAGAAAACCCTACAGAAGGCAAACAAGCTACACCCGAACTGGCATGGCCCCTACAAAGTAACGGAAGAGGTTGTGCCTGGCACATATAGGCTAGATAACCTAGAGGGAGAACCCTTCACCAACCCGTGGAATGCCGACCACCTAAAGAGATATTTCATATAATGTTGCATCCATTGTCAATTATAAAAGTACTATCTTATTGAGAAGAGGTTGTGAATAAAGAACAGTTTCCATGGCAAATTCTTGTCTCATTTAAACATCATTAACTTGGTGAAAATTTTTGTGGGGGCTTACCTCGGCTCAGGTGATGACCTCAGACCCTCATAACACCACTCGGGGGTGACGAGGTCTGAGTTCAGACACCTCGGCTATAGGGCTTCAGACTTTAAACATCATTAACTTGGTGAAAATTTGTGGGGCTAACCTCGGCTCAGGTGATGACCTCAGACCCTCATAACACCACTCGGGGGTGACGAGGTCTGAGTTCAGACACCTCGGCTATAGGGCTTCAGACTTTAAACATCATTAACTTGGTGAAAATTTGTGGGGCTAACCTCGGCTCAGGTGATGACCTCAGACCCTCATAACACCACTCGGGGGTGACGAGGTCTGAGTTCAGACACCTCGACTATAGGGCTTCAGACTTTAGACATCATTTATTTGGTGAAAAAATTTGTGGGGCTTACCTCGGCTCAGGTGATGACCTCAGACCCTCATAACACCACTCGGGGGTGACGAGGTCTGAGTTCAGACACCTCGGCTATAGGGCTTCAGACTTTAGACATCATTAATTTGGTGAAAAAATTTTTTGTGGGGGCTTACCTCGGCTCAGGTGATGACCTCAGACCCTCATAACACCACTCGGGGGTGACGAGGTCTGAGTTCAGACACCTCGGCTATAGGGCTTCAGACTTTAAACATCATTAACTTGGTGAAAATTTGTGGGGCTAACCTCGGCTCAGGTGATGACCTCAGACCCTCATAACACCACTCGGGGGTGACGAGGTCTGAGTTCAGACACCTCGGCTATAGGGCTTCAGACTTTAAACATCATTAACTTGGTGAAAATTTGTGGGGCTAACCTCGGCTCAGGTGATGACCTCAGACCCTCATAACACCACTCGGGGGTGACGAGGTCTGAGTTCAGACACCTCGGCTATAGGGCTTCAGACTTTAGACATCATTTATTTGGTGAAAAAATTTGTGGGGCTTACCTCGGCTCAGGTGATGACCTCAGACCCTCATAACACCACTCGGGGGTGACGAGGTCTGAGTTCAGACACCTCGGCTATAGGGCTTCAGACTTTAGACATCATTAATTTGGTGAAAAAATTTGTGGGGCTTACCTCGGCTCAGGTGATGACCTCAGACCCTCATAACACCACTCGGGGGTGACGAGGTCTGAGTTCAGATACATCGACTATAGGGCTTCAGACTTTAGACATCATTAATTTGGTGAAAAAATTTGTGGGGATAACCTCTTAGGTGAGGACCTCAGACCTTAAACATTCATTCGGTGAAATTTATCGTGGGGATAACCTCTTAGGTGAGGACCTCAGACTCTTAAGTAATGGTCATGACACCACATCCAGTAATGACTACAGAGGGTGCATAGCATCCATGAACATTCACAAATAAAGAGGAAGAGACACTTGCATTCAACAAAAGCTTGACATTGCAAAATATTTAAGTGTGAAAGAATTACATGCGAAATTACAAGTCAAAATAAAAATGGAAAATACAAGTTAAACAGCTGAATGAGGAACGTCTGATTCCTCTTCAGGGTTGGCCTGCTCGGTATTGGTCACCTCTGCTACTTCGTTTGCAGGGTCAGTGTCCCCGAGGTCTGCCCCTTCCAGAGTGACAGTTTGACCAGGGGCAGCAGCTTCATCCTCTATCTCCTGCAAGGCCTGGGCAAATTGGGCATCGGCAAGGCCGAGGCCCATAAAATCTGAGGCCTTAATGATGCCAACCTCGGCCTCCCTTACCTCGGCCCACTTGGAGGTGACCTTGATACCTCTTTCAAGGTACTCCAGGCCAAAACCTACAAACTCCTCAGAGACCTTATAGTCGGCAATTATTGTCTCCGAGGCGTCTGCAAGAGAAGCCTTCACCGCAGCATCAACTTTCCTCTGCAAAGCATCGTCCTTGTCCTTCAGGGCCTTGGTATGACTCTGAACAAGTGCAGAGATGTCCTTCTCTAGGGATTGGGCCTTATTTTCAGAGGTCTGAGCCTTGGTCTCAGCCTCCTGTAACTCTTTCCTCAGACGAGCAACCTCAGCCTTCAGGGTGCCCTCCACTTTCTCCGCCTCCTGGCCCTTCTGAATGAGAGGCAATTTCCTCAGGGTCCAGTTAGATAGCTGATACATGGCTGCCGCACCCTGCATAGTAAATGAAGAAGTTAGATAAAAGCAAGATCAGATATTGCACTTCGAACAAAGGGACAAGTTATACCTGAACTACTCTGTGAAGGCCGAATTCAACCATCGTAGAGGTTTCCATGGCCCTGAGGAAACGCTTGTCGGCCTCTGTCATCATGTTGTTAAGAGCGTCCATGGCTTGTCGGCTGTGGCCGAGTACACTGTCAGAAAGTTTTAACTGGTCCAGACGAGCCGATAATGTGTCGGCTGTGATGGGGATCGCAGCATCTGGGGTCCTCCTCGTCCTGGAGCTCGGCCTCTGATCCTCAGGAGGAGGGACCTCAGGTGCCCTCTTCTTGGACTTAGATGTTGAGGGAGCGGGTGGAGGAGCATTTAGACCGGTCTTCTTGACAAGCCTAGCTAAGCTTGGGGCTGCCATCTCCCACAACTCTTCTGAAATCTCTGGTGGCTTCTCTGCAAAAGTGAAAAGATAATGAGTCAGAAATAAAGCACGTAAGATAAGAGGCTACACTTGGGGTCAAAATAAAAGTCCTTACCAAAGTCAGCTAGGGGACTTCCGCCCAGGCTCGTCCCCGAGAGATACTGGGGGGTCAGCAGATGTTCAAATTTGACAAACATCCCATGGGCCCCTTGGTCCTGCAGGGCCTTCACCCTCTTGTCGTGTTGCACACTTAGTCCAGGGTCGGCCCTGGCAGACATGGAGACTTTGCCCCATTTCGTCGGTATTCTTGGCTCGAAGATGGAAGAGGGAATAGAAGAACCAAATTCCCAAGGCCCCAAGACGAAAAAGTACCTGGGTTTCCAATTATGGTTGGAGGTCTGAGTGACCAGGAGCATCTTTTTCTCAGGCCTCCGAGCCACAAAGTGATAGTAGCTCGGATGATTCTTGGCCGAGGTAGGGACGTAGCAACCAGCAAAGACCTGCACTGGGAGGTCAGAGTGGTGAACCGCCCTCCACAAGATGGTTGCCCCTATAATGACCCTCCAGGCATTGGGAGAGAGCTGCGAGGGGGCCAAGTTAATGAAAGATAGAATGGTCCTAATGACGGGGTGGAAGGGAAGGCGAAAACCTAACTTGAACATCTGCTCGTACAGGCAGATTTCACCATCCCTGCCATGGTAGACTCTCTCTTCCCTCAGAGGTCTCCTTAAGTGGATAGAGGGGCTAATGGAATATAAGTACCGGAAGTGCAGTAAATCCACCTCGGTAATGGTACTCTCGTACTCGTCTGCCTCAGATGTGTCAACTTCACTTTCGGCATCCTCATCATCGTCAGACTCAACGTCGGCTGGAGCAGACGTTGACGGGTTACTGGGGAACCTTTGAGCAAACTCGGCCTCGGTTACGGCCGACAGGGGAATAGCATTTAGGATGCCAGGCGCGGCCACACTTGGCTCTACAAGTTCAACCTCTGAAGAAGAACTAGAGGTGCTTGTGCTATTCTGAGACGAGGCACGACTGGAGACCTCGGCATGGTCAGAGTTCTGGTCAGCCTGAGTAGTGAAGTCCATGGCCTCTTGGAAAGAGTCCACTGACATCGGATCAGAGGTAGAAGACTCAGACTCGGACATCGGCAAGTTATTGGCAGAGGCGTCTGTCTGGTAAAAATTTTCTGGAGGACGAGGGTACACCACCTTGAGAGGAGGAGGAAAGAGGGGTCTGATGGGGGACTCTTGCGACCTACGAGCTTCTCCCTGAGCTCTCTCTATTTGTCTAATTTTATCCAAGGTCTTCTCCGCTAGAGATGGAAAGTCTTCAAGAAGTTGGTACAAGGGTCTGAGCATTTGGGGACGACACAAGGTTTCTTCAGACCTTAAAATTGGGAATATCCTAAAAACTACAAACAAAGATGGCTTGAAAAGTTAAGGGAATTTTAGATCCAACTAAGGAACCTATGCAGGAAGCCTGCTCCACCGGAAAACTCAAGGTCTAACCGAAAATCCCAAGAACTCACCGGGAAACTCAAGATCTAACCGGAAAGTTCAAAATTA
Source organism: Sambucus nigra (assembly GCA_949130495.1). NCBI lineage: Eukaryota > Viridiplantae > Streptophyta > Magnoliopsida > Dipsacales > Adoxaceae > Sambucus > Sambucus nigra. The sequence goes on along the minus strand of OX422217.1, from coordinate 359,772,861 downwards.
AAAATATCAAAAACGAAGGAGATGGAGAGGGAAGATACCTGAAGGTGAGGTTGGTGAACAATGCGGAGAGTATCGCGCAGGAAAAGTGGTATCCCTCAGCGGAACAATCGCTGGAGCAGAGGCTAGCTTCGGAGAGAAAATCGCAGAAAACAGGAGAGTAATCGCTTGAACAGGAGAGAAATGAGGAAGAAGAAGAAAAAGGAGGGTTTTAGCCTTTAAATATTTGGGCACGATTCCCAAGGCTCATCATTGCCTTGGGAAGCCAAAGGGGACAATTGACAGCATATGCCAACCAAGTGGGCACGCCTTAGCAATGGACAAGTGTCATGCGGGTATTGACTTTGGGGTAAATAGACCTCGGAAACAAGAACCCCTTAGCCACCACTCTTCGCAAATGACTAAGGGCTGGGGGGTGATTGATATGCCCAAGTATGACCTCGGCCTAGTGGAACATACCTCGGCCGAGATGAGAGCTGAGACGTTAGCCGACCCACCGGTGCAGGGGGGGCCCATGATATCTTCCCTCGGCCAAGGTAACCTCGGCCCAGGCCGACACTAAGATATGCACTTCCCCCCCCGGAACACTTCTCATATCACAGATAACATCAACTCCAGGTGCCAAGGAATAGCGACCCCGGTCAACAATAGGCCAAGATAACAAGAAGTTAAACACGCCTTCAGCATGAACCCTACCTCGTAGGAGGCCGAGGTTACCAGGGCGTACTTATCATCAGCACGATAAATGGCTCGGCCCAGGCCGATATATGAGTTTACCTCGGCTGACATGAAGCCGAGACAGCGCGTGACACCCCGCGAAGGGGTCGGATGACCTACCCTTATAGCTCGGCCTCTCCTAGGCCGAGGCCATTCACCAGCACGACTGTCAAAGTTTCCGCAAGCATTTGGATAAGGACACCTGGGCCAAGATCAGTTACAACAAGATTATTCCCCACATGTGGGGGGAATATTTCATCATCATCACTTACATGTGGACCTGACAGCTGGCACACCCTCATTGGTGAGGAAACTACACACATGCACATTACATGCATAGGGGGTACATTACACCCCCTAGGCATTATATAAAGGGATCACCCCCTACTAAGCCAGGGGGACAGAGATAAAAACCCTAGCTAAAACCCTGTCTACATATACAGTAGAGAGAGAGAGCTTGAGTGAATTGTATCCATGGCCATTAGTGCCTTCATTCAGTGATATTACTCACACACTCACAGTGGACGTAGGCCAGATTGGCTGAACCACTCATATTCCGGTGTTGACTCCTCGTATCCTCACCTCCTTCTCTTATCTCTTTATATACATGTGCTGCCATTGTCATTTGCGTATTGAGCTTGGAAACACCTTACCTGGTGGTGCTGATTCTTAGCATCATCAGATAGAACTTCTTCAACAGTTTATAAGTCATTATTTTGATAATTTCATGCCTAAAACCTCTGTCCGGACAGGACTCAAAATGACCCTAATTTTGAAAATTGTTTCTATTCATACAATAAAATATAAAGCATAATATATTTACAAATTCTATCAGCTATTATCAATTTATATTATTATGATTGTTTTAAATAAATTTTTAGTATTTTTTTATAAAACGCTCGCGCATCGCGCGGATTACATAATAATAATAATAATAATAATAATAATAATAATAATAATAATAAAATAGATATTATTTTGTGAGATGTAGAAAAAATATTCATGTAACTTTTTGAAGAAAAAATATTTTGATTTTGTGGGATGCTTTTTACCCGAAAGCTTCTATTACTTATTTTTTTGAGGGTGTTGGGTACCCAAATTTCGTGACAAATACAAGAGAGAGCCTTAGTGAGCCTGACTCTTGGGCTTGTTAGTGGGTCCTCATCCTTGCTCGTGGCAACTTCTATGCTAAGGATGTATTAGTGACGCGACTTAATATGACCTTGATACACTACTCAAAGTCATCTGGTTTTATATATTGGTCATAATTCTAAATTTTGTGTCGTTTGGGGCATTATATGTTGCTAGTGTAGGTGTTGGGCCGAAGAGGTAAGTGGACAATGTTGCCATGCATATCTCCATAATTTACTCCCATGTTATGTTAAGAAATCAGAAATCATAACAGACCCATCAGTCATTATGGGTCAATCACGGTACCTTCCTTTTCCATGGTTTCATTCACTCATTTTCTCCATCCAAATTGCAATTCCCTCTCTCATAATTTACTCTCATGTTATATTAATAAACGAGAAATCATAACAGACCCATTAGTCATTATGGGTCAATCACAGTACCTTCCTTTTTCACTCATTTTCTCCATTCAAATTGCAATTTAAATAGTGCTGAACAATGAGCACACCACATACAATAAAGAGACCATTGAGATGGAGAGAAAAAGATTGTCTATGGGTGCAACTTTCCTTCAAGTAACCAACACATTTTTTTTTTTGAAACTCTTATGTAATACAGTACGATTATAAAGTATATTTATTTTATGATGATATATTGATATTTCCAATATAATCTGATTGATTTCGTATGTTGTAATTGTAGAGGAGGAGAAACCCCACGCACTTCAATCTTCGTCCCCTCAACTGTCTCATGGAAACACTATTTTCCATCTACAAGTTCACATGAACTTGTGGATGAAAAATGATATGATTCATCGTCACTAACCTTTCGACTAATAGACCTTGAACTTGGGTTTGCTTGATCAACCACCTTCCCCAAATATGTTATTGTGCCAGCTTGAGTCATCCCTTTCCTCCTCCACAAATCTGACATTATTGTTTTGTGCCGTGTTTCCATATTTATTGCAATTCCCTCTCTCATATTTATGCCCACCTCCCTCTCTCTGTTTTCTCTTATCATTGTTCAATAACGAGCACACCACGTATAGTAAAGGGGTATTGATATGGAGAGTTATAGATTGCCTAGCCTGTGTTTATGCGTGCCACATTCCTTCAGGTAACCAACACTATCTTTTTTTTTTAATTTTAAAATTCTATTGTAATACAATATAATTTGATTGGTTTTATATATTGTGATTGTAGAGGAAGAACCCCATGCACTTCAATATTCAGCCACTCAGTGTCATGGAAACACTGCACAAAACAACAATGTGAGATTTGTGAGGGGGAAAGTGATGCTGGCACAATAACAGATTTGGGGCAGGTGATAACATTGATCAAGCAAACCCAAGTTCAAGGCCTATTAGTCAGAAAGGTTAGTGACGATTCCGTTAATCATATTAAAAATGTCTAAAATGTTTTTACTGTCGAGCCTGTTTGATTGGAATGATAATAATGGTCTTGTAGTGTAAGAGAAAAGTGAACGTTCGCTTGAATCGAGGTGAGATTAGAGAGGTGAATGAGGTCAGAAAGAACAGAAAATGCAAAGGCGTGTCTATGGAATCAATTGACTCGAACCAATCTGATTCAAGTGCAGGTTCTTTTTCCTTTACGATGCAAGTATAATATCGTAAAACAATAATTCATTATAAGATGTTATTTTATAGAGAGAGATTATCGACTTTTAAATCACTTTTGATGGCAGTTTGATCCTTTACATTGTGCAGAATGAACTGGGAACCGATGGGCCATCCTGTGCGAATGCCTAAACCAGAAGAAGGCCTACACTTGAGGAAATACATCATGCCCCGGAGTGAGCGGTTTCAGGCCTATCAATGGGTCGGGACTCGGGTCTGGTCCCGAACTCGATCCGTATAATATGGTCGGAGCATATTTGTTTGGACCCGAGACCCGAGGACCCGAATACCCGTTTATTAAATAGGTAGTGTCTGAATCTTATACAAGACTCGGACCCGAAGACCCGATTCGGATTGAACATTATTATTTATTAAATATATATACAAATACTATAAATTTATATATATTTATAAATATATCTTATCAATATTAAGTAATATATATAAAAATATATATTAATATATAACATGTAAGTAAACATGTAAGTAATATATATAAAAATATATATTAATATATATAATAAATATATATAATATATGTTTTATTTATACTAATAATAATCTATAATACATTACAAAATATTTTAATTTAAGATTAAAAAAATAAAGAAGGGAGATAATATAAAATAAAGGGTCAATTATTAAATAGTCCCTACTATAAATATATATTTTTTAAAAAGGACACATATTTTTAGTTTAACCCATTTAGTCCCTCAAGCACTCAATATCCTCTTATTTTTAGAGGTCCGCGCCAGCGGCACTCCCTCTCCAAAATATGTGGCAAAGGACTTTTTGAGGCAAAATAAAAAAGTTTGGACTAAATGGGTATTAAAAAATGTCCAAGGGACTATTTGGTATATGTCCCTAAAATAAATGTATATATTTGGCAAGACTCGTACCCGAACTCGAGACCCGAAGGCCCGAACGGATCCGGGTTTGGATCCAATATTGTAGTTCCGATGAAGACTCGGACCCAGACCCGAACCCGATGAAGACCCGATTACACGAATTTGGATCTCCCTAAACCCAACCCGACTCCGATCCGTTGACAGGCCTAGTTTCACTATCCTAGATTCTAGCAGCTCCATATTTTCTCTCTCCCTCTTTCATTTTTTTAATGGTAATTGCTTAGATGTATGTGTGGGTAGATATTGCTATTTATTGTAGGTACCACGATATGTAATGGAGGGTGTTTGAAACTCGATGATGATTTTGACTGAATTCAGTGTTGGTTTGACCATATATGCGTATTCATATACAATTTTGGTTTTGAAATTGTTTACCTTTTTATAATCTTTGCAACGTTTTAGGTTTTCTAATGATGATTTTGAATGGGCTTAGTGTTCATTTATTTTGGCTAGTAGAAAATGATAAAAAAATATATGTGCACTAATATATAATTATGATTTTAAAATTGTTTAGTTTTTTGAAATTCTATGCAACTTTTTAGGTATTTTGAAATTAGGATTAGGGTTTTTTGATTTGGGGGAAGAAGATGAAGAAGGGGGTAATTTTCCAAGTAATATTATGGAGTTATGTCAAATTACACACTAGTGGCTTTCTTAAAGGAGAGTAACATTCGTCCGTTCACGGGGGTTGTGTCTAATAATGCATTAGAACAATGGGTTAAGTTGAAAAAGCCCTTAATATTATATGGCCTTTAGTCCCCCACTTATTTGCCCTAATTGAACATCCAAACTAATTTCTTAAAAATAGAAACAAACCCCAAAGATGGTAGAAGTTTTAGATATGATTACATATTATATTGAAGTTAAATCAAAGAAATCATAAGATGAATCTGAAATGCCAAAAATTGCAACAAATAGTAACTAAGGCATTCATGGGAAAGGATGAATTCCCAGCAATATATGTTAAACTTTTTTTTGGGCATGTGCATAAGTCATTTGAATACTCTGCCACGTTTTGTAGTAAATAAATGGCATATGTTGGATCACAACGAAAATAACTGAATCGGCCCTTCTTATTAACAACTTCCGAGACCTACCTACCTACATATTATGCACATGCCCAAAGAGAAGTTTAATACATGACTTCAGCTCCATAAAATTTGATGACTATGATGAATTTTAGATAGATCTAAACGACCCTTGAAATTAATTATTCTAATTATTTCACAAGAAGTAATGCTTAAGGGTTGTTTTGAGGGGGGGGGGGGGGGGGGTAGAATGTCTTTACCTGTTTTTCTAATAGAATAATGTCTTTACCTTTTACCACTGAAAATATTCAAAATTTTTGGAGCAGAGTACATCACTCTGAAAAAGATCGCACAATGGATCTTGTCTTACAATGACAATAAATATAACATAAATTCAAGGGTCTAAACGGTCTCAGTTCCTCAAATGAATACTATTTTTCATTTAAGATATGATATCCTCAGGTTGGGATCCTCTAGGAAATCCCAATAAGGAAGCCTGGCAGCTATTCTTTTCTGTAATGTCCTTCCTCCACATGTTAAAAGGAATAGACTGCTAGATTTTTTTTCTTTGATATATGAAGGTGAAATACCTAAAGATTGAAGACATAGATTTACATCAAGAAAATGTGATGCATCCTATGGTCGAACAGAACACACTTTACTGACAAACAAGTTGCCATCCAAAAACACCACAACTGCACTCATTCTTCAAGCTCAACATCTAAAACACAACAGATGTGATAGTATGAACAACAAATGGTTTTCACCAATTATTAACTTACTATATCAGAAAGATGATCCGAATAATGGGGCGTGACATCATAATGTTGAGCAGATTGGGTGGAACTATTTTTGTGTTGTATCTAGATCTTCCTGGAGCTTATCCATTTTACTGTTGGAAGTCATTGCTTCCCATTGCAACTTTTCCAGGGCTACTTGTTTGTCCGCGAGTTTAATCTGTGGAAGAGAATAGTTGTTATTAATGATTGAATAGTTCCTCTGCACATGCTACACCAGAAAAATTCTTTTTTATTTTTTTAAATGGGCCATTAACTAATTTAAAGGCCGAACTAATGCATTTGGAAAAGGTTCGCCAATTATTATGCATCAATATGAAGAAATAATAAGTGTGTCGAATGAATCTTCAGATTCCCAAGATACAGAAATCGTATTTCAAGAATAAAAATGAAAAATCCAAAGACTTCAAAAAAAAAAGAAATAAAGTCTCTATAAAAGCATTAGATGTATACCTTACATCAGAAAGTTGCAGTTGAATAAATTTAAGTAAAGAGTCCTTTTCTGAAGACTAGTGGTTGAGTTCATCAAGTTTGAAGTGAGCTATCTGGTCTTTGAAAATCTCTGTTGATTTAGGAGTTCATATTTATCTGAGAAGCTGTCGGCAGATCTATCTTAGATATTGCCTTTTGTATTCTAACTTTGGTCCTTGTCTCCAAGGTCCCTACACTTTTTTATCGGAATGGATTGAGTCACATTCTTTCCTTTTGATTCATTTATCTGCATAAATAACAAATTTAATGTAGCCCCAATATCAAAACCTACTGAAGGTTCACTAAGAAGTACAGACACTTCGCTGGGGGTTAAGTGTCGGTGTCGGACATGGGTACGGTTATGACACGAGCTCGACATGTAGCGTGTCAGACATGTTTGGAATTATAAGGTTGACGAACACTGAGTGGACACAGAGGGCATGGCTAGGACACGCGGTGACAGCTAGTTATATATTTTGAAAGTTGTCTTAGATTCTTTAAGGATGATTCTCCAAATTCATTTTCATCTTTGAGATCTTTATTTGTATATACTTCTTTTTAATTTGTATTCAAACATGTAATGTTTTCATGTTCTTTTTAATCTATATGTTTAAAATCTATTTATCTATCGTTGTGTCCCTGACGTGCCATATCTTTTGAGATTTTTAATGTCGGTGTAACCTTGTCATGTCAGACACGACCATGCTTCTTAGAAGGTCCATAAAAGGAAAATTAATTTTCCACACATGAAATCACAAGTTCCGAAAAGAAATAGAAAATAGTAACACCGATTTTCCCATTCAATGAAACAAATAACTACTTTTTGTAAAGTAAATGGATTATAAAACAAAAAAAATCCCGCCTTAGGGGCGGACCCGCATACAAGACGAATACACAAAGCAAAAAAAGAACCCGAGCCTAACTACAACCCACTATGGATCTCTTACAGGAAGTCTAAAAAGCAGGAGTACATGTGTAATGTATCCTCGAGGGAACAACTTCCTCGCCTTCAAAATATCTCACCTACAGTTCCCCACATATCTTCAAAAGATACATTGAGGAACTAGCTGTAACACCCCGTAAATTTAAGGATCTTTAATTAAATTATATTTGGAAGAAAAAGAATTTATTTTATTGGGAGGAATTAAATTCATGATTTTGGACAATTTTTAATTTGAGGAATTTATTAATTTGGTCAATTGCGGATTTATTATTTTAATATATTTTGTATGTCGCATTTTGAGGTCAAGAATTTGGAGAATGTTATAAATTAATTCGGATGGCAATTCGGAGTGCACGGTTAATGTAATACCCCGTATTTCTGCATATTTAGAATTTAATTAATTGAGTAATTAAATAGAAATACGTTTTAATTTAAATTATGTGAGTGGAGTAATTTAATGTGATTTAATATTTAAATTACGCGAGTGAAGTAATTTAATGCGGTTTAATGATAATTATGATTATTCGATATTAATTGAGAGATAGACACTGATTAATATTATGATTCAAATTTACTAAGCATGAATAGTAAATATTGATAGTTAATTTATACGACATAGCGAGTGATATGGAAGTACTTGATTTTATCTCACCCGGGTGTCGCGTGTAGACTAAATTGAGGATGAGATAGGAAATATATTTTTAGTTAGTCAAATGATAATTTAGAGGTCACAGATGATTTCCAAAGGATCGAATTAGTCAAAATAGTATACCCGGGGTACTAGTCGGGTACCGTGGCATTTTTGTGCTATACCGGGACCATACGGGGGCGTTTTAGTATTTTGGCATATGGGGGTGAGAAGACCTACAAATTTTGGAGTGTTTTATCAGGTGATTGAATGTGTGGTTAGGGTTAGAAACCTCATAACACAAAGAAAATCCATTAGAGAGAGAAGAGAGATTATTCTCAAGGCTAAAAAGGAAAATTGTGGGAGATTTCAAGGAGTTCTTGCACCACAAGTGATTGAGGAAGGAAGATTGGAAGATAAAGGAACCCAACACCTTCTGCAAACTTGAAATCAGATCATCATCTAATCAAGGCAAGTGGTTATTTGCAAATTATTTTGAGTTATAATATCCATGTGTAGGATTTATGAATAAATTGATTTTGATGAATAATCTTGGAGAAAAAGATTTGATTAATTGCATGTTTGGGTAGAAATAGCATGTTGTTAGATTTATATCTGTAGAGGATTGAAAATTAGAGGAATCATAGTTGTTAGTACAAATTAAAAATTGGGTTGATTATCTGGGTTGATGATTGAAAACATGGGAAGAACATGTCATATTATGGTTCTTGAATAATTAGAAGTTTTGAATTATTCTAGGCTAAATTGGAAGGATTTATAATGTTTAATTCGTTGGAAATCACCCTAGCATATGTAGGAATGGTTAGGTATTGTTAATTACATATCTGATAGATTATCATGTGAGTTAGATGATTGAATATAGTGAAAAACGCATGAAGAAGAAGAAGGATTGCGTCTTTCACTGCTCGATTGATCGATCGACCCTTGAATGTCGATCGATCATTGCACATGGTTGATCGATCGACCCAAGATGATTTTGGGTTCTTTTATTGGTTGAGTCCTATTCGACTGCAGGTGCTTGGGGGGAACCTTAGTGATGATATTATACCTATGTAGGGACTTAGAGAGTACCATTAGGTGTATAGTAGGGGTTCATTATAATCATTGAGTGCAAGATTTGAAGAGATGGACCGACGAAGATAAACCGATCGAGTAGCTCATTGGGAATTTGGGATCTGAGTTACGGAGAGAGAAAACATCATTCCAAGGAGTATACCATTAGGTTAGAGATAACTTAACTACTGAAATGAATGGAAGGGTAACTAGGACCCTTAGAGTTGCATGAATACTCAATTAAAATGCGGTTGTGAGATAAATCATAAATTAATAAGTACGGTGAATATTAAAGAGAAAGTATTACGTACGAGCATTACTATTGGGTTGCGTGTATACCTACTGAATTATATAGATACTTGGGTGGAGAGAATACCTAAAGTATAATTGCATATATTAGGGTCGAGGTAGGATTCCAAACTAATATATGGAAATAGTAAGTTGGGGACGTGATGAAAGATTTTTGAACCAATCTTTGTATGAAATTTCATTAGTGGGATCGAGGTGATTTTTCGAACCACTACATGAAATGAACTTGGGGTCGAAGTGACATTCCGAACCAATAGTCCTTGATGTGTATTAAGAGGACATATTTAGTAATTAATGAATTTATAAGTATATATTATTTGTGAAATGTATACTGTATTAATAATCTACTTATGGGAGTTAGTAGATAATGAGATGCCGTGAATACATCTAAAAGTAAATTAAGTAGGGAAACTTAATTATAATTCGGTTAAAGATAACAAGGCGTAAATAGTTATCTAAGTATATAAATCATGAGATATGGTTACTATTACATATTAAATGGGCGGTATGGGAACTCAGTTGAATACTATAGTTGAGTTAGCTTGGGTAGTACAGCTAGGTGAGCTAAGTACGGGATGTTAGGCATGCACTATATATGAGGGGTGAGGAACTAAAGAGAGTGTACGCAAATCTTAACATGTGTAATCAATAACTCATCTTACTCTGATAATCACTTGCTAAATATTTTCAAAACATTTTGAGTACTAACTGTTGCTATAAAAATATTTTCAAAATTTTTTTAGGTGTCTAGCCATAGGGACGCCAGACTTGAGGATTTAGTCCAAGGACTCGTAGCTGCAGCATTATGGAGGCTGACAGGACTTTGCATAGACAATTCATCCTTTCAGATCTAGTGTAGGATCTCATTTTAGTACTCTATATTGGCACATGTTGTCCATTGTCTTTATTTCAGTTATTCAGTTTTGGATTTTATTGGATTATTAGCAGCATTAGATTTTTAGCCAATTGTTGACTCGGCAAGACTTTATCCTTTATATGTTGCGTGATGTTTGAATTATTGTATAGTGTGACTGTTTAATTATTTTTGCATGAGTTTTGTTCTTGGGTTAATGAAAGATAAAATTTGGCAACGGTCTAATTTCACTTAGGTGATTAGTAATTAGAAAGTTTTCGACAGTGATGCTAAGAATGAACCAACTGAGAAACCTGTTTTAATTTAATTTAGGACTGATCATTCGGGATTTAATTGGGCAGGCTGTCACTGATGGTATCAGGGCATTAGGTTCTAGTGTCCATAGGATCTGAGCGTCTTATTACGATTTTACCGTTTTGTCTTTTGATATAGAGCCCTATTTTAGGATTATTGATCTTGTCTTTGCGTTCTTAAGATATCGTACTTCTACTATTAGATTTTTGTATAAACTGTATACTTATACAATTCGATCTATTTTCATATTCCACCGAGGAGCTAGTGAGCGGAGAGGGCCGAGGCTAGGGATGAGGTGAGGGAGGCTCATCAGGAGCCACAGATGCCGCCACCCCGACTCCCACCCAAGCTGATTTCTACTACTCAGGTGGAAGTAATAGTGGCTCAGGAGGTTGACACAGCTATGAAGGCCATAGAAGCCCATTTTCCTCAGCCCCAGGCACAGCCTCCAGTGGCACCAGCAATTCAGGACCCGACAGGGCCACCTTCTTGGCAGCGAGTCAGGGAGACCTTTTAGAAGGGCCATCCTCCCGAGTTTTGGGGAAGTACTGACGTGGTGGAGGCTTGCAACTGGAAGAAGAACATTCAGCGCCATCTGCACATGCTTGAATGTACCGAGGTGCAAAAGCAGATGCTTGCTACTTTCTGTTTGCCGGGAGAAGCTTTACAGTGGTGGAAGTCAGTTACCACCGCAGAGGAGAGAGACTTGATGTCGATTTTTGAGTTCTGGGTGCGGTTTGACCGCAAGTACTTCCTGCCTACAATAGAGTAAGAGATGAGGAAGAAATTTAGTGAGGTAATTCAGGGTGATCGCTAAGTAGATGACTATGAAAAGGAGTTCACCCGTTTGTCTAACTTTATGCCAGACGAGGTGAGCAACGAGGAGTAGAAAAAGTCAAAGTTCATGAATAATTTGGCCTGGAGGATCAGGCAACATTTGATCGGTAACCCAACACTAATGACATATACAGATGTCATCAACTGCGCACTAGTACACTGTCAGGATCATCGCTTCCATGTGAAGGTAAGCAAGAGAAGAGAGCCTAGCTAGCTAGGAAATGCAAATGGGGGTAGTGACAGCAGCACACCGCAACAGCAGAGAGCGGTTCAGAAAGGGAAAGATTCCCAATAGGGGAACTCTGCTAAGAGATTTAGGTATGGGAGACATTGATCTGAAAGGCAGGGACAACAGGGTCCCCATCAGCAGGTTCCTCAGGGAACCAAGGTGGAGGCCAGTACAGCCAAGGCAGTCAGGGCCAGTAGGGCCAAAAGCAAAGATAGTTCCAGGGGTAGTGTTTCACATGTGGCCAGCAGGGTCACAAGAGTAGGACTTTTCCATAGGGAGATATGGCACAGCATCAGGGTACCCAACAGGGGCAGCAGGCTCCGTTAGTTCCAGCACCATCACAGGCCCCACAGCAGCAACTGGGGCAGATACACTACGGGCATGTGTATAACGTCTAGGACGTGCCTATACAGCCAGCACCTTAGGCTCCACTGATAGTCGTAGGTACATTTTATATCCATAGGCATGAGGGTAGTATTCGATTTGACACAGATACGACACATTCTTCTATTGCCACTAGATTTGCACGAGAAGCCCATCTTTTAGAGACAGTCGACACTCATCTTATGTGTGTTGAGTCACCAATGGGTAGTGGGTCCCTTATACACTCAATCTGTAGGGGTGTGGATATTATGATCTGGAGATTGAGTCTAACGGCAGACCTTCTAGTGTTAGATATGGAGGGTTATGACATTATCCTAGGCATGGATTGGTTGGAAGGTTATAGGGCGATGGTAAATTACTATGAGAGGACTATCGTGTTTGCCATTTCGGGATAGGAGATATTTCTAGTGGATATGCCTCATCCCGAGGGAGGATCGCACACTCACTTATATTACATTGAGGAGGAAACCTCACAGGAGGTGGTTGTTTCTTTGGAATCAATTCCAGTCGTGAGGGATTTCGAGGACGTCTTTCAGGAGATACCAGGGTTACCACCCAATAGGGAAATTGAGTTTGTTATCGACTTAGCACCGAAGATGAGACCGATTTCCAGAGCACTGTATCGCATGGCCCCTTCAGAGATGCGAGAGATGAGAGAGCAGATTCAGCATCTCTTGGGACAGGTTTTTTATTCGGTGGAGTACATCATCGTGGGGTGCACTGGTGCTATTTGTGAAGAAAAGGGATGGTTTGCTTCGTTTGTGTGTAGACTACAGGGAGCTGAACAAGGTGACGATACGTAATAAGTATTCGTTACCAAGGATTGACGCTTTATTTGATCAATTGAGAGGGGTTGCGTACTTCTCAAAGATCGATTTGAGGTCAGGTTACGATCAGTTGTGCACTCGAGAGGAGGATGTACCTAATACCGCTTTCTTATCGCGATATAGGTCATACGAGTTCAGAGTGATGTCGTTTGGGCTCTTTAATGCGCCTGCAGTGTTTATGGATCGCATGAACAGAGTTTTTAGGGAGTTTCTAGACGAGTTTGTGATCGTATACATTGACGATATTTTGGTTTACTCTCGCACGGAGGAGGAGCACACCGAGCACTTACATATGGTCCTTTAGACGTTACGGGACCATCAGTTATACGCCAAATTTGGGAAGTATGGATTTTGGCTTCGAGAGGTTCAGTTTCTTGGCCACATTGTGTCCGACAGAGGCATTGTTGTTGATCTAAGTATGGTATTAGCAGTGAGGGAGTGGGGACAGCCCACGACACTGATCGAGGTTCGAAGCTTTTTGGGGTTGGTCGATTACTATCGTTGATTTATCAAGGGGTTCTCAAAGATTGTTGGTCCTTTGATGAACTTGACTCGGAAAGGAGTACCATTCGTATGGAGCGACTTCTGTCAGTTAGCGTTTGATGAGATAAAGGATAAGTTAACATCAGCACCCGTACTTGTATTGCCTAGGAGTGGATTGGAGTATCGGTTCTATACTGCCGCATCCTTGAAGGGACTTGATAGCTCTCCTCATTGAAATAGATAGGTTTGATCTCCCCCCTCCCGGGGATCCCTCACTATGGTACATATCTTTATTTATTAAGAGTGCCTGGTCCCTTTTCCCTATTTATCTCTATCTTTCCTTAGCTCTTCGATAGCATCCAGACTGCCTTAGTTAGCTATAAGACCCAGGGAGTCCATTACAGAAAAAAAGTAGCTACATCACAACTACAAGAAAAAAGGACAGCTACCTCAGATAGTCTTAGCTTTCCTTATCCATTCTAACCTTTAGGAAAGAGAAAATATAAGAAAGATTTAAGGACCTACTAAACTAACAGGGAATGCTGGAAGGGAAGCTACCATAATAAAAGCAGGAAAGAAAGAGATACATAGAAGGGATTATAAGGCATTATAGATTTCTCAAAGGTCCAACTAATCGTCGCGTCTGTATTGTAAATATGCAGTTACGAATAATCCAGCCAAAAAGTAATAGGAATTAGACCTAACATGATTCCAAATATAAAAACTTCAATCATTTCTATTTCGAGAATGAATTTTCTTTTTCAATTGTGTCGAATCCATTTTCTATTTTGGAATAAACAGCAACCAACTAACACTTTGACTTGACTTTCACGCATTAGATTCAGTAGTAGGTTTATTAATTTCACATAATATCTCGAATGAGAAGAGAAAAAGTATCGCACGATCGCTCGAAGAAATCAAACCTTAATTTCGGTCCAACTCGATTCTAAGACTAGTAATTCCTATGGGGGTGTGTTACAGCAAGAGGATACGGATATAGCTTATTCATCTCAAAGGATAAAGCCACATGAGAAGAATTACCCCACCCATGACCTTAAGTTGGCAGTGATCATTTTTTCTTTGAGGATATCGAGACATTATCTTCTGGGAGAGCAGTTTACTCTGTTCACATATCATCAGTCACTTCAGCATCTCTTCACACAGAAGGATCTGAATATGAGGCAGAGGCGGTGGCTCTAATTTGTGAAGGATTACCAGTTTTATATATAGTATCATCCTGGTAAGGCTAAAGTGGTGGAAGACACGTTGAGCGGAAGACCTACTGGAGAGTTGGCAGAGGTTTGGAAAGAGAAGTGGAGCGAACTTCGACATGAGGATGAGGTAGCCAGAGCATACATGGAAGTTTTAACTATCACTCCTGAGAGTGTTATGCGGGTGGTGAGGGCACAGGCAAAGGACCCATTTTGTCAGGACAGAGTACGACAGTTACTAGCCAAGGGGGCAGAGTCTTACTCCATCAGTTCTGAGGGTGGACTACCATTTAATGGAAGACTGGTAGTACCCGAGGATGAAGAGTTGAGGCATCCAGTCATGACGGAGTCACACGGGTCAAAGTTTGCAGTACATCACGGAGGGGATAAAATGTACCAGGATATGCGACGACAGTATTGGTGGTGGGATATGAAGCGAGACATAGCAGAGTTTGTCTCGAAGTGTGTTACGTGTCAGCTTGTGAAAGTTGACCATCAAAGATCTTCAGGGATGTTACAGCCACTGGATATTGCCGCGTGGAAATGGGAGAGCATTCCGATGGACTTTATTATTGGGCTACTGACATTGCAGAGGGGTCACGATTCCATATGGGTGATAGTGGATCGGCTTACCAAGGTAGCTCATTTCTTGCTAATTCGTATTGATTTTGATACGATGAAGTACGCACAACTATTTATTTCAGAGATCGTTAAGCTACATGGGGTTACTATTAATAATGTGTCTGATAGAGACAAAATATTTGTGTTACGTTTCTGGCAGAGTTTTCAGGAGGCCATGGGCACAGACTTGCGATTGAGTACGACATATCACCCGCGGATAGAAGGGCAGACTAAGAGGGTAAATCAGATGCTTAAGGATATATTGAGGATGTGTACCCTAGATTTTGGTGGAGGTTGGGAGCGATATCTTCCATTGGTACAGTTTGCATATAATAACTCTTAATAATTCACTATCGATATGGCTCCATTCGAGGCACTTTATGGGAGGCCTTGTCATTCCTGCGGGTTAGAGGCGGGGGACAACAAGCTATTGAGGTCGGAGATGATACAGGAGACTTCTGCTAAGATAGAATTAATTCGAGGACGTATTCGAATAGCTCAAGATAGGTAGAAGAGTTATGCTGACGTCGATAGGAGACACGTGGAACTAGAGGTGGGCGACCAGGTGTTGATTTGAGTATCTCCTATGAAGGGGATTATGAGGTTCGACAAGAAGGGTAAGTTAGCGTCGAGATATGTGGGAACATTTCCAATTATTGAGAGGGTGAAACCTGTAGCATACAGATTGGGACTCACAGAGAATCTTCAGCGGATACGGCGTGTTCCATGTGGCATCGCTGAAAATATACAGGACGAGTGAGAGAGCCTTCTGGCACGTTCCACTTGAGGAGATTGATTTGCAGCCAGATGTCTTGTATGAGGAGAGATCCGTGGCTATTCTGGATCATAGCGAGCGTAAGCTTCGATCCAAGGTGGTACCATTGGTATGAGTAGAGTGGGGACACCATAATATTGACGAGTCGACATGAGAGCGGGAGGAGGATATGCAAGAGTAGTATCCAGAGTTATTCACCGCAGGTATATCCTAATTTTGAGGACAAAATTCCTTCGTAAGGGGGGAAGTATGTAATACCCCGTATTTCTGCGTATTTAGAATTTAATTAATTTAGTAATTAAACAGAAATATATTTTAATTTTAATTACGTGAGTGGAGTAATTTAATATGATTTAATATTTAAATTACACGAGTGAAGTAATTTAACGCGGCTTAATGATAATTATGATTATTACGGGATTAAATAATAATTGTGATTATTAGATATTAATCGAGAGATAGACACTTATTAATATTATGATTCAAATTTTCTAAGTGTGAATAGTAAATGTTGATAGTTAATTTGTACGACATAGCGAGTGATATGGACGTACTTGATTTTATCTCGCCCGGGTGTCGCGTGTAGACTAAATTGACGATGATATAGGAAATATATTTTTAGTGACTCAAATGATAATTTAGAGGTCACAGATGATTCCGAAGGGATCGAATTAGTTAAAATAGTATACCCGGGGTACTAGTCGGGCACCAAGGCATTTTTGGGTTATACCGGGACCATACCGGGGAGTTTTGATCTTTTGGCATATGGGGGTGAGAAGACCTACGAATTTTGGAGTCTTTTATCAGATGATTGAAAGTGTGGTTAGGGTTAAAAACCTCATAACGCAAAGAGAAGCCATTCGAGAGAGGAGAGATTATTCTCAAGGTTAAAAAGGAAAATTGTGGGAGATTTCAAGGAGTTCTTGAACCACAAGTGATTGAGGAAGGAAGATTGGAAGAGAAAGCAACCCAACACCTTTTGCAAACTCGAAATCAGATCATCATCTAATCAAGGCAAGTGGTTATTTGCAAATTATTTTGAGTTATAATATCCATGCGTAGGATTTATGAATAAATTGATTTTGATGAATATTCTTGGAGAAAAAGAATTGATGAATTTCATGTTTGGGTAGAAAGAGCATGTTGTTAGATTTATATCTATAGAGGATTAAAAATCAGAGGAATCGTGGTTGTTAGTACGAATTAAAATCTGGGTTGAGGATTGAAAACATGGGAAGAACATGTCATATTAGGGTTCTTGAATAATTAGAAGTTTTGAATTATTTTGGGCTGAATTGGAAGGATTTATAATGTTTAATTCGTTGGAAATCATCCTAGCATATGTAGAAATGGTTAGGTATTATTAGTTACAAATCTAGTGGATTATCATGTGAGTTAGATAATTGAATATGGTGAAAAATGCAAGAAGAAGAAGAAGAAGGACTGCATTTGTCATTGCTCAATCGATCGATCGACCCTTGAGTGTCGATCGATCGATAGATGCCCATGGTCGTTAGATCGACCCAGGCTGATTTTGGGTTCTTTTATTGGTTGAGTCATATTCGATTGCCGTCACTTGAGGGGAACCTTAGTGATGATATTATACCTATATAGGGACTTAGAGAGTACCAGTAGGTGTATAGTGGGGTTCGTTATAATCATTGGGTGCAAGATTTGAAGAGATGGACCGACGAGGATAAACTGATCGAGTAGCGCATCGAGAATTTGGGATCCAAGTTACAGAGAAAGTAAACGTCATTCCAAGGAGTATACCAATAGGTTAGAGATAGCTTAACTATTGAAATGAATGGAGGGGTAACTAGTACCCTTAGAGTTGTGTGAATACTCAATTAAAATGCGATAGTAAGATAAATCGTAAATTATAAGTATGGTGAATATTAAAGAGAAAATATTACGTATAACCATTACTATTAGGTTTCGTGTATACCTACTAAATTATATAGATACTTGGGTGGACAGAACACCTAAAGTATAATTGCCTATATTAGGGTCGAGGTAGGATTCCGAACTAACATATGAAAATAGTAAGTTGGGTTCGTGACGAAAGATTTCTTAAATAATCTATATATGAAATTTCATTAGTGGGGTCGAGGTGACATTCCGAACCAAACTCTTACTTGGTGTCGACGGGCCATTCCGAACCAAGAGTCCTTGATGTGTGTTAAGAGGACATATTTAGTAATAAATAAATTTATAAGTATATATTGTGTGTGAAATGTATATAGTTTTAATAATCTAGTTATGAGAGATAGTAGATAATGAGATATCGTGAATATATCCAAAAGTAAATTAAGTAGGGAAACTTAATTATAATTCGGTTAAACATAACAAGGCGTAAATAGTTATCTAAGTATATAAATCATAAGATATGGTTACAATTACATACTAAGTGGGCGGTATGGGAAATTAGTCTCATATATGAGTTCAGTTGAATACTATAGTTCAATTAGTTCGGGTAGTACAGCTCGGTGGGCTAAGTACGGGACGTTAAACGTGCACAATATATGAGAGGTGAGGTAACTCAAGAGTGTACATAAATCTTAACATGTGTAATAAATAACTCATCTTACTGTGATAATCACTTGCTAAATATTTTCAAAACGTTTTAAGTACTAACTCTTGCTATCAAAATATTTTCAAAACCCTTTTAGGTGTCCAGCCATAGGGATGCCAGACTTGAGGATTTAGTCCAGGGACTCATAGCTGCAGCATTGTGGAGGCTAGAAGAACTTTGCATAGACGATTCATCCTTTCAGATCTAGTGTAGGATCTCATTTTTGTACTCTCTATTGGGACATGTTGTCCATTGTATTTATTTCAGTTGTTCAGTTTTGGATTTTATTGGATTTTTAGCAGTATTGGATTTTTAGCCAATTATTGACTCGGCAAGACTTTATCCTTTATATATTGCGTGATGGTTTGAATTATTGTATACTGTGAATGTTTAATTGTTTCCTCATTAGTTTTGTTCTTTCGTTAATGAAAGATAAAATTTGGCACCGGTCTAATTTCACTTAGGTGATTAGTAATTAAAAAGTTTTCGACAGTGATGCTAAGAATGAACCAACTGAGAAACCTGTTTTAATTTAATTTAGGACTGATCACCCTGGATTTAATTGGGCAGGGTGTCACAGTTAAGTCCGGATGGGTCAAAATAGTTGGAAAAGAGTGTCCATATGTATTATATGGGTTTTAGGGTTTTTCTAGACACATTTGAGCTCCCAAATAAGTGTTTGGGCCCTTTTTAGAAGGCCCATAAATCCAAAAATGTGATTTAGGTTAATAACCCTTATTGTGAGAGGGTGAGGGAACTTTAATTCATTTTTAGAATACCAAATCAGGGAAAGACAAAGAAGAGAGAAATTAGAGCATATTTTGAGAGATTAAACCAAGAACAAGATAGGAGACCATTGAATCAACCCATCATCTTCATCAGAGAATATAATTCTACAAACTCTAAGGAAAGTGGTTTAAATTGTATTTGATTAATTACATTTTTCCTATTCATATTAAAGAAGGTGTGAATTGTTTAATATGTTAGGGTTGGTTTTACATTTAATTTAGAGATTTCATGTTGTGATTTAAAAATTTGTAGAGACGATAAGAATATGTGGATTTTGATTCCCCAATGTGTAGATGATGTAGTTAGATTGAGAAAAGTAAATGGGTGGATTTAGGATAAATCTTGGAAGGTTTGGGCGTAAAATCTGTACAGAAACAAAGGTTTAAAAACTGTAATGGCAAAAATGAGTTTTCAGGGCAACGATGAGGAGAGATAACACCAGGGTCGTTCGATCGACCCAGCGTCTCGTTTGAATGACAATAAAACTCCTTCAAATGAGATTGTATCTTATTCAAACTACCATGGCTTTGGAAATGTAGACAGATCTTTTCGTTACAAACGCGTGGCCGCCAGTTTTATATTCTTCTGATTTTTTTTAATTAATTATGATTTTATTAATGAAGGGTGTCCGAAACTGAAATCCTTTATGAGAAATCAAATCTGGATTACTTAGGGATGTCCATAGGTGAGTGTAGGACTCTAAAAAATATTAAGGAACATTATTTCTACCTTGTAATTTGATGGGAAGTAATTCGGGGTATAGATTTAGAGTGTTTAGGATGAACAACACTCGAAAAGATATGAACGGATTCAAATGGAAATTTTGGATGAAATAGGAATACGGGTCCAAGGAGTGAGTTCGAGCATTTTGGTTGAGTTTCACCCTTTTAATAAATTAATTAAGGTATGGTTAATTAAATTTCGAGTTGGGATATGGACTCAGGTGAAATTTAGACTAGTGTTACGAGCGTTTAGGCAGGAATTTGGTCGAGTTAGTGTATTATAGGGATATATAATAAATTAAAGAATATTTGAATATAAAAAGGGTGTTAACCATAATATGTGGGATTGAGGAATAAGTTCTACATGATGATATTTAGGGTTGATTGTACTGGTCCGGGTATATATGGTCGAGTGACACCAAGAGAATGAAATTAATTAGTGTATGATTAATTGAAATTTGGGTCGAATTATAGACTTGAATGTGTTAGGCTAGTGTTACGGATATTGTACAATGCCAGCTTGGATTTAATATATATATATATATATATATATATATATATGCGATGATGTGTAGTACATATATGATTTATAAATATTTGTGTGAATAATATTTATAAGAAAGCATACCCACTCTAATGCTATTTAGGAGGTTGCGCGATGTGAGTGAATCCCCTGGCTAGAGAATGCAAGGAGGGTATAATCCCCAGGTCATGGCGTCTGTTTATAGGGGTGAGTCGTCTTTGGTATGGTACGATCACTTTCGGGGGGAACTATGGCCGCCTTCTACACGGTTGTAACAACACTTAGAGAATACCCGATGAGTGCCTACTCGGGTGGATATTATATATCTACGACATCTGTGTGAATGTTGTAATATAATCGTACGTATATATGGTGCAGATTTATATGCGTGTGAATACATGATGTGAAATGTATTAATTATATAACTTGTGAGAATGTTATATGGTATGAAATGAGAAAATATTTATATAAGTTAGTGTGATAAATAACTTATAAAACGTATACTAACTCATTCAGGATAGAGTAGTGGTAAGAGTAAGATGTATATATATGTGTGTGTGTGTGTGTGTGTGTGTGTGTGTGTGTGTGTGTGTGTGTGTGCGACAAGGCTAGTTACGGGGTAGATAACTAGATGGGTCATGTATAGGTACGTTAGGTGTGCATATTTGTCGAGGGGTGATGTGTCCTCAAGAGAGTGTGCAACACTAACTTAAATATGAAGAGCATTCATGCATTTTAATTACTGCAATTAAATTCACTTGCTAAATATTTTCAAAATTCTTTGGGTTCTAAACCTTGCTATAAAATATTTTTAAAACCTTTTAGGTGTCCAGTCATAGGGATGCCAGAATTGTTCTATTCTAGGGTTATGCAGTTGTGGCATATGTGGATGTTGCAAGACTTTGACTTAGCCGCTTCAGTCATTTCATTTCTAGAGTATGATGGAGTTACTAATCCATTTCGGTATGTCGCCCTAGTTGTTCCATTTTATTTTAGTCAGATGATGCATTCAGTTATTCTTCTTATGGTTTATTTATGGTATTTTATTTGTAGCTGGTGGTTGTCTCTGGAAAGGATTACATTTATTCCATATTTGGTATTATTTGATTCAGTGATTGTGTGAATGGTTAATTATATATTCTTTCGCATGTTGTTAGAGATGGTAAATAAAAAGATAAAATTTAGCACTATGTCTTTTGAATACTAGGTGATTAGTAAGTTTTAAAAAGTTTTTGACATTGATGCTAAGAATGAACTAGATGAGATTCCTGTTTAATTTGGTATAGAACTGATCACCCAGTATTTTATTGGGCGGGGTGTCACAAATGGTATCAGAGCATCAGGTTCTAGTGTCCTTAGGATCTGTGTGGCTTTTCACATTTCAGCGTAGTGTTTTTTTATATAGAAACTTATTATAGGATTGTTGTATTCCTTCACGTATGCGATTTACATTCTCCTGCTATAGGGTATAGTTCATGTGATTCACATACGATTTTGGTTGAGCATGGAAGATCGAACATTATAGAATGACAAGTGTGGGACATAGAAGGATTTACAAGAGGGAGGACTCAACAAGAACCCTAGAGCATTCTGGAAACACTGATGCGGTAGGAGTCACCCTATTGTTCGAACAACGAAAATTAGAGTATCTGCCCTAAGAATCATCGGGAAGGACGATGGTGAAAGATAAAACCCCAAGTGTAGATCGAAGAAGTATGGATCGAAGAAGATTTTATTTCAGAAGAACAATCCGTTAGGATTCGAGGGAGGTGCGGAAGGGTGATTTACCAATGGATGGAAAAAATCCAATTGGGATCATATGTGGAGGAGTGTAGTGATACTCAAGTCAAAATTTCGAGCAAAGAAGTTTGATCTTAGAAGCAGTATGGGACGACAAGATCCAGTCACCACATCCATAGAGAGATACTATAAATAACTACAAATTTGGGGTGCGGATTATTATGAATCCTCTCACTAGAGGTTAAATTGATAAGCAAGGGAGATTTCATTAATTTTCCAAAAGGGGACGGACAATGGCCTGATGGTAAGGAAAGTTGATAGAATTCGCAACCTTTGTGACCGATGAGAGGGATACGGAGAATCAAATAGGGTTTGAAAGTTGATATTAGACCCGTGGGTAGAATGTACAAGCATGGATAGGAGATCTGGCTAGGATGACTGGTGTCGTTGTCATCAAGGTTATACATTTACATTTGTATCAATGCTCTCGAGAGACGGGAGCTAAGGGAGTTGGAGAATCTATCAGAAGAGTAAGATTGGATTTTTATGCTAGTGAGGCACCAAGGGAAGGAATACCCAATAGAGAACACAAATTTATGATCGAGATTAATAAATTTTCTACCAAGTGACGGTCGGTTCAGTTAGGGTCGTCAAGGCCATCAACAAGTCCTAGGGACTAGCGGATTCAAAGGGACATTTGGGGTAGAAATTAGGGCCAAGACTACGAGTTCCATGAGAAGGACAACCCCGACAGGGCCGGTGGGGCCAGAGAAGGGGGGATGACACATAGAGGTGTCTTATATGTAAACGAGTGGAAACATAGGGGTGGATCTTGTCCGCAACAAGTCTTTGGATAGCAGTGGGATGTCTAGCAAGGGCATCCGTCAGAAAAGTTTTTGGTTTGATTAGGACAAGGGTGTTATGTCTAATAACCATTGAGCCGACAGTGTTATAGGCAACTAAAACTATGGGTTTTATTCCGAAATGATTGGGGTCTAGTTTAGGAGATACGAGTGGGTCACAGTAATGTATAAGTACTAGACTCACGTGAGAAATGGATTTAGTGGAGGTATAATTAATCTCACTAGTATGTGTATGTTTACCATGGAGTAACAGGGTACTCTTCGGTTGCCCCAGAAAGGAATGGGTGAGTACATTAAGACAATATTTCTTGAGGACTAGATCCTTTGAGAGGTGGTATTCGAGGCATGGTTATATCTTGGGTACGGATGGGTTCGTAATGGTGGGTGATCATAGCAAGGCTATCGTGTTCGTTGTTTTAATGTAGGATGTATATTCTTCTTGAGGTATCTCACCTGGAAGAGGGTTGAAACTGCGACAATATCTTATGAAGTAGACTTCAGAGAGTACAGTTGTCTAGTTATATTGAAATCCCGGGGAGTAGGGACATTTCTGAGGTGATTCAGGTTGGGTTGAGTTATTGTCAAGATGGGAGATATAGCTCAGGATTTATTTTCGCGCAGAGAAACTAGTGATAGTAAGGGCGCGATAGTGTATGTTGTCCTTTTTAGCATAAGAGTGTATATGTATAATTTTACGCCAAGAGAAGCATTTTTGAAATGTTATAACTGTGGGATTGAAGTTATATTACGGTTTAAGGGCTGGTAAAAGTCTGGTTTTATTTCGTGCAGTTAAGCACGAGTATATGGTGTATGGGTGCTCTGGTTAATTACATTCGCTTAAGAACTATGTGTAACAATGTTAAGGGTAAGTGATTAGGGAGCTAGTTGAGACTGGGAGTACTAGGCTTATCCGAATTTTGAGGCTGAAATTCCATTGTAAGGGGGGAAGTATGTAACACCCCGTAAATTCAAGAACCTTTAATTAAATTATGTTTGCGAGAAAAAGAATTTATTTTATTGGGAGGAATTAAATTCGTGATTTGGGATAATTTTTAATTTGAGGAATTTATTAATTTGGCGAATTCAGGATTTATTATTTTGGACTATTTTGTGTGTCGCATTTTGAGGTCAAGAATTTGGAGAATGCTATAAATTAATTCGGATGGCAATTCGAAGTGCACAGTTAACTTCGGATGGGTCGAAATAGTTGGAAAAGAGTGTCCATAGGTATTATATGGGTTTCAGGACTTTTCTAGACACATTTGACGTCCCAAATAAGTGTTTGGGCCCTTTTTAGAAGGCCCATAAGCCCAAAAACAAGATTTAGGCTAATAACCCTTATTGTGAGAGGGTGAGGGAACTTTAATTCATTTTTAGAAGACCAAGTCAAGGAGTGACAAAGAAGAGAGCAACTAGAGGAGATTTTAAGAGATTAAACCAAGAACAAGAGAGGAGATCATTGCATCAACCCATCATCTTCATCAAAGAATCTAATTCTACAAACCCTAAGGCAAGTGGTTTAACTTGAATTTGATTAATTGTATTTTTCCTATTCATATTAAAGAAGGTGTGAATTGATTAGTTCTATATTTAATTTGGGAATTTCATGTTGTGATTTAAAAATCTGTAGAGATGATAAGAATATGTGGATTTTTATTCCCCAATTTGTGTAGATGTTGTAGTTAGATTGAGAAACGAAAATACATGGATTTAGGATGAATCTTGGAAGGTTTAGGGGTAAAATCTATGCAGAAACGAAGGTTTAAAAACTGTAATGGCGAAAATGGAGTTTCAGGGCAACGATGTAGGAGAGAGAACACCAGGGTCATTCGAACGACCTGACGTCTTGTTTGAACGATAGTACAACTCATTCAAATGAGATTATATCTCGTTCAAACGACCATGGATTTGGACATAGAGATAGATCTTTTTGTTACTAATGCGTGGCCGCCAGTTTCGTATTTTTCTAATTTTTTAAATTAATTATGATTTTATTACTGAAGGGTGTCTGAAACTGAAATTCTTTGTGAGAAATCAAATCTGAACTACTTAGGGATGTCCGTAGGTGAGTGTAGGACTCTAAAAAATATTAAGGAAAATTATTTCTATCTTGTAATTTGATGGGAAGGAATTCGGGGTATGAATTTAATGTGTTTAGGATGAATAACACTCGAAAAGATATGAATGGATTCCAATGGAAATTTCGGATGAAATTGGAATACGGGTCCAAGGAGTGAGTTTGAGCATTTTAGTTGAGTGTCACCCTTTTAATAAATTAATTAAGGTATGGTTAATTAAATTTCGAGTTGGGATATGGACTGGGGCGAAACTTGGACTAGTGCTACGAGAGTTTAGGCACGGATTTGGTCAAGTTAATTTATTATAAGGATATATAATAAATTAAAGAATATTCGATATAGAAAGGGTGTTAACCGTAATATATGGGATTGAGGAATAAGTTCCACATGATGAGATTTAGGGATGATTGTACTAGTCCGGGTATATATGGTCGAGTGACACCAAGAGAATGAAATTAATTAGTGTATGATTAATTGAAATTTGAGTCGAATTATAGACTTGAATGTGTTAGGCTAGTGTTACGGATATTGTACAATGTCAGCTTGGATTTAATATATATATATATATATATATATATATATATATATGTGTGTGTGTGTGTGTAAGAGGGTACTTTAGATTATAGATGGAGGCGTAACCCCTTTTGAGTATGGTAATGATAAGTTAATTAGCCCAAGACCTTGGATTAATGAAAGAACATACAAACGCGAACCCAATGAAGACGAACTCAGTTTAAACTCACAAGTCTCTCGTGTATAACTCAGGAGATAGTAATGAACTTTTAGAAGTAACTTAGGTAGAGGGAGAGAGAAGTAAGCACCCTAGATACACCTTGGTAGGCAGGTAGAAACACACCATACACCCTCAAGAATCTCTGTCAAGTATTAAAAGCTTCGTAATAAATAACAATGGTGAGTGGATAAACCCTCTGGTTTGCAATAACTCCCTCTCTGATGTGTATCTCTAGTAATAACTCCAGAGTTCTCCAAAAAGATCATCTTATCTCCTCAGGGGTGGTTGGGGTCCTTAAATAGCCCCCCACACCATCCTCGTGGCAACTCAGTCATTAAAACTATAAAAGACATCCCTCATACTTCATGTCACAACATTAAATGCCTGATGCACTAGTTGGCTCCACGTCATAAACATTAAATGCCAAGACATGACTTTTGCCTGACCACTATGTGTCAGGGGAGGGGGCTGTTGCCGCAGAGGTGGCTCACCAACTGCCTGACAGCCCCAAATACCACGGTGGTCTACTCAAGTGCATGTCTAACATTATTTAGCTGGCTAGTGACATCACCTATAGTAGATGTGACATTAAGTAGAGGATTATTTGGTTCACAACCTATCGCCCGATGGAACTCCAAGCTGCTCCGCCCGAGGTTCCACAGTCAAGGTACTTCGGTGTTTTACCAGGTGTATCTAAGATGGTCAGGACAAGCCCCAACGGTGCCTCACTTCTCAATCCTCCAAACCAAGTCCCTCTAAAGTTCCCACGGTAAGGTCATTCGATAGAGCATGAAAGCTCTCCCAGGCCCTGCCAAGCCTGGTCTCTCGCAAATACCGTTTGACCTCACATAAACTCATTTATTATTATCGTTACGTCATTACAACCGTTATAGCTTACAGTCAACATAAATAAAAATACAATATGACTAATACAACTAGCTAAAATATGAGCTGCCGCGCCAAGCTGCTCACTTTGTTGCCACGCTTGAGCTGTCACGCTTGAGCTGCCTCGGTTGCTTAATCTCAAACACTATTGCCAATTAGGGATTTGTTCCTAATATCAAGATTATCTTCAATCCCCCTTTACATTTGCCCCCTCGTGGAGAGATTTGTTGGAACAAGAAATGTCTGCACGAAACGTCTCAAACCGATGGACCTTTCTCTGTGTGAAAAGATTCAGGCCTCTTCTCCTTTATTCAGAACCAGAGCATTAGAGTCTCTAGAAAAAAGTAAAATTCTTCCCGATGTACCTGAGCCGAGGCACTGTCGTTTGTTGATGCTTCGGTTGAGGGACATCGCTACTTTTTCCCTATGCTGAGCTTCGTCCATTCTAGCTTAAATATCTAAAATTCTCCCGAAAGACCTGCTAATAGTCTCAAATTTCGTTGGGACTGCAAATACCGTTGTGACTTGTGAAATTCTCCCTTGGAATGTTTTATCATGTTCAGAAAAGCAAAAATTCTCTCCGATGTAGCCGCGTCATAACTAAACAACATTTTAACTTATGACGAGGGAACATCGTAGCTTTTTGGAACCGTTGGGACATCTTCTTCGTTAGGAGTTTATTGGATATGTGTGACAAAAAATTTTGGCGCCAAAACTCAATCTTGCTAAGGAAGGCAACGGTTTGTGTTCTCCAGGTGTCACTTCATTAATGATGTGGCGTTGTCTTTTCAACTGTCAAAACACTTCCCGAAGTTCCACGTGTTCATTTGAAATGATTGCAAGCGGCCTTGCACGTGCGATGGTGGGAAACTTAAACAACAAACTCCAAAATTTCAAACGGCTATACCCAAACACTTAAACCCTTTTTTCTCTTACTTTGTCACCGTCTTCTTCAAACTTCCATTTGCTTTAGAGAGAGAAAGTCTGTGAGAACTCCATTGTTGTTAAGCTCTTGCTTACCTTCTTCCCCTCTCATCTTCTAAACCCCCGCCTGTGGTTGTGATCTTCCATTATCGTTCTTCAAACCCTTCTTGCTCGAAGCTTTCTTGTTACTTTATCGTTATTTTCCATGGCGTCCTCAAGCAACCCCACCACGTCTGCTGCCTGTGCTCCGCCCACTGCCTCTACTATTGCCACCACCCTGGATGCTGCCCGCCAGGAACTACTAAGGTTTTATGGTCGAACACCTATTTTTGGAGAAGGTGATGATTTTGCTGTTGCCTGCAAGACTGTCCATTTTTCTTCTAAGTTTGACGCCTTATTGTTGGGTGACGAAGACGAAGATTCTTCTGAGTGGGGCTTTCTTCCTCCAGAGGGGACTCTTCAATTTTGCCTGGAGCGAGGGGACTTCCCATGGTCCCATATTAATTTCGAAGCACTCGGGGGATCTCCTGTCCACTTCGCTGCCTGGAACTCCCATATGCAAAGTTCCCATGCTGATATTCTCACCAAGCTTGGGTTGCAACGGTCTAAATGGTTTGGTGAGTTCACTCTCTCGAAGAATAATTTTGCCCTTCATATCCTGGTCTCTCGATGGAACGTTACTACTCATACGTTCATCGCTGCGTGGGGCGAGTTCACCATAACTTTGGAAGACGTGTGTGAGCTCTTGGGCCTCGATACAATAGGTCATGAGCCCTATACTAATGAGGCTCTAGATACCCAAGAGGCTATTGACCGTTTGGAGTTGGATCGTATATGCCTAAGTTGCATCGGTTCGTCCAACAAGGCTACTTTCTCTCCTCTTATTAATTATTTCTTCAAGGGTTCTGGTGAATGCAGTTCTTCAACAGATGCTCCTAGTCAAGGAACAGCGTTAGAACCTCCTTCCTATATTCTTGTGATTCTCTCCCGTTTCCTTTTAATGGTAAAACCCAATGACCAGCCCCGAAGGGACCTTATCAATATATCCCTTCGTTTGGCCTGGGGCATCAAACTTCCCCTGGCTGTAATTGCCTTGGGATACCTCTACACCTGGTCGGATAGGACTTTGCTTGATATGGAATGATCACTTGGCCATTATAACTTGGCCAATTTTGCCAACTACGTCCTTCGAACCAGCTTCCTTTACTTTCGTTTCCCTACTGTAGCGGCCAAAACCAACCACCTTCCTTCAGGGGAAACAATTCTGCCTCCACGGTCCTTTATTTATCATAAGAGATAAGCCGAAAGGAGTTGATATCTGTGATTGATCGCTTTGAGAAGTTCATGATGAGGCCTTACCATGAGGATATCTTCTTCAACACTTGTGGATTTTTTCAACATGAAGCGAGGGTGGTACAGGCCCCTATCGTGGATATTGAAGATCCCTCGCTGGCAGTGGTCCTTCTATTCTCCCTAGGATATCTGCCTTCTTACACTGAATGGGGATATACTAGTGAGCACTATAATCCCAACTGATGCAGCCGCCAGTTTGGGTTTGAGCAAGGGGCTCCTCATCCAGTGTTTCAATCGTCAAGCCCCAAGATTTCCTTTAGCAACGCGTGTTCTCTATTTTCTTCAACCGTTGCATGGGGAATAAGTTCTACAATGGCTGGGCGAGTCACCATTCCCAGCATCACTAGGCAAGGGGATGTGACCCCTCTATTTGCAACAAAATACTGGCCAAAACAACTGGGTGAAAT
Source organism: Sambucus nigra (assembly GCA_949130495.1). Taxonomy (NCBI): domain Eukaryota; kingdom Viridiplantae; phylum Streptophyta; class Magnoliopsida; order Dipsacales; family Adoxaceae; genus Sambucus; species Sambucus nigra. The sequence continues at coordinate 359,743,095 of OX422217.1, read as the reverse complement.
TGCTGAGTTCATTGAGGGAGATCCAGTGTATCCTCCCATTTCTTCATTTTTTGCCTTAGAGTTGGGGTTAAAAGGCAACTCCGGTCTTGGGATTAAATTCCCTCTAAGTACGACCCCCAAGGCACCTCCTACTGAGCTTCCACCACTCTGTTCCATGATTCCCATTGCCACGCCCAAACCCAAAATCGCTGCAGCCCCGAAGAAACCTACCCCTTCAACTGAAGATGCTACCGGCGAGGGGCCTTCTCAACCACCTGCCAAGAAGGCGAAAACGGCCAAAAGTGGGGTGTCAAAGTCAAAATCTAAGTCCCAGAAGTCCCAGACTCCCGTGGCAGCCTTCCCCATAGCCTCCCTTCCTCCTCCCATGTCTGCCGAAGTGGCTGAGCGGTTAAGGAAGGAAGACCAGACGGAGATAGCTTGGATAAATGTTGAGTATCAATGGCACACTATTATTTTTCCTCCTTCGGTTGCTTTTCCCACGGTCGTGGTTGATCCCATGGAGCCAACGGAAAGGAAGAGAAAGAGTTCAAGGGTTCTTCAAGCTGTTGGCACTGATGCAACGGGAACAAGGAAAAAGACTCTGGGTACCAAGTCTCAGAGGAAGCAAACTCCTGAGGTGCATCAAACTCCTGAGGTGCATCTCTCTCCTTCCCATTATATTGTTGCCTCCCCTCCTTCTTCGCCCATGGTTATACCTTCTCGTTCTCCTTCTGAATCTGAGGTATGTATGCTTGTTTTACTCATTTCCTCTTTGCTTAAGGCAAGCTGCATTTGCTTATTTTTTTATTGACAACTGTGGTGCAGGGGGTTGAAGAGGAAAGACCCAATCCCCCTAGTCCTCCCGTGAGCCCTTTTGTGGGGGGACATTTTGGTATTTCTCGAACCGATGTGACTCCTCCCCGTTCCCTCATGACGGGGCTTATTTATTCTCGTCGTTCGGCCTTCCAACGTGCGAGGGAAGTTGCTATTGGTGATGCTGTTGAATCTGTGGGCGTCTCTTCGCAATCAGAGACAACTCTCCCCATCCCTTCTAGTTTATCCCCTTCATCCGAGATTCTTATGCCCATTGTTCTGGCTGAAGAAAATGAGCCCGAGGTATGATTTTCTCTATAATTTATTTGGTATAACGTCCTTTTAGTCTCACCCCTTTATTTATCTATCATGCTGAACCTTGAGGTTTTGGGTGCCCCAGGTTGAAGTGTCCTCGTTGGTATCTAACATTCTTCTTCCAACGATGCTGACGAGACCTTTGGTCGCAATTCCCCTTTTCAGTGCCATAACTGAGGTAAGTAACACCTAGAGATACTTCTCCCTTTTTCTGTACTTATTCCTCTTTTCTAACACTTGTCTTCATGTTGCAGCCTTCTCCCGATCTTGTACCACCTACTTCTCTTGGTGGTCTTCATGCACACAAGGCCAAGGTTGGCTCTTCTGCCCAGCATAGTGGCTCTTCTGCACCCCTCCGTGTTGGGGATTCGTTTGGGAGTCCATTATCTTCTCCCGATGGAACTCCTATGTTGGCCTTGATGCCTTATGTTGGTGAGGGAGTTTTACCGACCGTTGAGGCTTCTGCGACCAGGAACCCCGTTGTGGCTTCTGAGGTAATGAGCCCGCCCCCAACGGTTCTTGTCCCTACGGCTGCCACGATGACTCTCGTTCTTGCCCCTGCTGTGACTGAGGTATTTTTGTTACTTCTCATAAACTCCACCTTATAACGGTGACTTAACAATGAAAACGCTTGTTAAGATTTTTTCATGAACTCCACCTTATAACGGTGACTTAACAACGAAAAACGCTTGATAAGATTTTTCATAAACTCCACCTATAACGGTGACTTAACAATGAAAATGCTTGTTAAGATTTTCCATAAACTCCACCTTATAACGGTGACTTAACAGCGAAAATTCTTGTTAAGATTTTTCATAAACTCCACCTATAACGGTGACTTAACAACGAAAACGCTTATTAAGATTTTTCATAAATTCCACCTTATAACGGTGACTTAACAACGAAAACGCTTGTTAAGATTTTCCATAAACTCCACCTATAATGGTGACTTAACAATGAAAACGCTTGTTAAGATTTTTCATAAACTCCACCTTATAACGGTGACCTAACAACGAAAACGCTTGTTAAGATTTTCTATAAACTCCACCTATAACGGTGACTTAATAATGAAAATGCTTGTTAATATTTTTCATAAACTCCACCTTGTAACGGTGACTTAACAACGAAAACTCTTGTTAAGATTTTCCATAAACTCCACCTTGTAACGGTGACCTAACAACGAAAACGCTTGTTAAGATTTCTTCATAAACTTATTATGCCCTCTATCTCTTCTCAGGTTGCTCAGGAAAATTCTCCCCCAGTTCATTCACCTATGGGCTCAACCCATCGGGAACCTGCTGTTTCGGAAAACTCTGGACATGATCATCAAGGTTCCACGACCGGTGTTGCAGCAGAGAGCGAATCTGGGTGCGAGCTTCCTCTTCCTGACTTGGCTCCTCACGCTTTCTGCCTGATGGTGCTTCGACATTCTCCTCAAATGCCTCTCAACCATCGCTTGGTGATTGAAAAACTGGTGAATCATCACCCTGAGACCTTCACAGTGGATTGCTTACGTTCCAATATTCACGTGATGAGTCACAGACTTCAAGGCATGGCTATCGTTGTTGCTGAAATTGCCAGTACTCCTACTACAAGCGTTACCAGATCCCTCCTAAACTAATTTCTAAGTTTTCTGAGGGAGTTGGGTCATGATGGTTTCCGTTTTGACTGGCTTATAACACATTTAAAGACTTTAAAGAACCAGCAACTGATCAGCCAGAGGGAAGTATTGCAAAAGCATCAGGAGGACCAGCAGGCTGAGGAAGCTAAATTGGCCTCATTAGCACCCCTTTTAGAAGTAGTGGATAAAGAGGTAAAGGATGCCGAAGAAGCTTTGCGTCTGGTCAAGTTGAAACGAGAGAGACTCCTCATCGAACGTACATAAGTGCAAACGAGGCTGGAGGTTTCTATCAACGCCCAACGGTCTTTCACAGCAGCTTCTTCGAGCCTTCCTGGAGATTTTTTCTCTTCTTCGGATCTATGGTTTCTCTTAGGCTAATGTCTTTTTGTATATATCCTCCATCTTCTTCAATCTATGTAATTCTTGGGCGATAGCTCCCAATTTTATAATGCTCCATTGTTTATGAATGAAGAATGTATATTTTTCAATTCTTCCATGTGTTGTGACTGCTTTTGTATGTTATAAATTTCTACATTTCTACAATTCTTTCATTGTGTTAAAGTCATAACTAAAACTTGTATATTCATAACAACAGCTAGTTACAACAATGGTTCAAACTTGATTGTTTACACATGATAAACCTTCATCCATTTATTGTTAATCTTAAATGGCTTATCTTCCTCCAACTATGAAATTAAATAATAACCTGAATCATGAGCTTCCTTTACAACGAAAGGTCCCTCCCAGTTGGCTGCAAACTTTGGTAGAGGAAGACCCCTGATGTGCTTCACTGCTGCTTTCAAAACGAGGTCTCCCTCCACGAACTTACTTGGTCTCACCAAGTTATCGTATGCCCTGGAGAGTTGTTTCGTATACATTTGAAAATGTTGCATCGCATTATCTCTGTGTTCATCCAACGCTTCCAACTGCACATGTCTATTCTGAGGGATCATACTACTTCGCAAGGCATATCGAGCAGAGGGAACTTCCAACTCCACTAGAAAGATTACCTCATCCCCATAAACAAGGAAGAACAGAGTGTATCCTGTGGGCTTCCGCTGGGTTGTTCGATAGGCCCACAATACAGCTGGTATCTTGTCATCCCATGACCCTGGAAAGTCCTCCATCATTTTGGCCAAAATATTAACCAAGGTTTTGTTAGTCGCTTCGACTTGACCACTTCCCTTTGAGTACGCCACCGTTAAAGTGTGATGAATAATGGAGTACTTGTCTGTGAGCATTGTTACTTCTGAATTGATGAAGGAAGTCCCGTTATCTGAAAGAATAACCTTTGGGATCCCAAAACGGTAAATGATGTATTCTCTGATGAAGTTGCTCGCCACCCCAGCCGTTGCTCTTCTGAGTGGTATCACTTCGGCCCATTTTATAAAACACTCCGTTGCTACCAGTATCCATATATTGCCCCTCGGAGAAGGATGTACTGCCCCTACCAGGTCTAATGCCCAAGTATGAAATGGATAGGGTGTTACCATAGAGTGTAAGTCTACCGATGGGGCATAGATCATATTCCCATGAAGTTGGCAAGCTTTGCATTTTCAGACGAACTCAACAGAGTCTTTCTCCATTGTTGGCCAATAATACCCCAACATCATCAACTGATCATATAACTTAGCCCCTCCTATATGGGATTTATTGTGCGCTTGTTTGAGGACCTCAGCTGCTTCTTCCTTTGTGATGCAACGTAATGGCCTATTGAAGTACCCCCTTCGATAAAGTTGCCCCTCCTGAACATAGAATCTTGGGGCCCTTCGCCTCAGGCCCATCGCATCTATTTTCTCCGTTGGGACAAATCCATCCAGAATGAAGTCGATATAGGGTTGCCTCCAGTCCGTTTGAGTTTCAATGAAATAGCACTCAGCTGCTTCGAAGAATGGCTGACACTTATCGCACTTCCGTTACAGCTCTGCCGTATCTTGCTTCATTCTAGGCCAAAAATACCCCTCTCTTTGAATTCTCCTATATAGAGATATCTCATTCATTTCGTAGTGCTCCTCATGCATTTTTTTCAACCTTCGCTCTGCTTCCTCTGGGCTGATACATCTTGACAACCATCCCCCAGCATTTATGTAGTAAAGATTTCCCTGGTTCGTAAAGTATTGGGCTAACTCTCTTAGTCCCATAGCTCCTTCGCCAGACTCCAACTGCTTCCTAATCTCTCCCCACCAGTCTGCGTCCTCCTCCATCGGTAGTATTAACTGTACCACCGAAGGAGCTGTCCTTCGTTGGATCACAACGATAGTCTTATCATTCCTCATGACCATTTTTTGGGCGATAGGGGCATAGGCATCTGGATGGCAGTTCATCATTCTGGGATGTCTTCTGATCTTGGTCTGATGGAACTGGTTGAGAAGCCTCTGAATAATTGTTCTGTATGGCACCAGGATCATGTGCTTCAACGCATATTCTCCGTTTACTTGCTGAATCACTAAGTTCGAGTCACCCTTAATGCAGAGTGAACGAATTCCCCTTCGAAGAGCCTCCAGCAGCCCCAGTACCAATGCCTCGTACTCTGCTTCGTTATTAGAACAAGGGAAATCTAGCTTGTAGGAAAGGCAAATCTCCTCCATCCCTTTTGAAAGAATAACCCCTGCTCCTCCCTTCTTTTCCATCGAAGATCCATCGAATTGCATCGTCCATTTCTCATCAGTTGTATCCAGATAATTAGCCTGTAAGTCATCTCCTGGAATGTCTTCTTTAGGAGGTTCAAACGTTCTTGATGGAAAGATTGCCAATAGATCGGCATATGCCTGGCTCTTGATCGCACGAGGAACCACACACTTCAAGTCATATTCTGAGAGGATGAGGAACCATTTGACTGCCCTGCCAATCAAAATAGTCCTTGCCAACAAATACTTAATAGGATCACATCTAGTTACAATATGAATTGTAAAAGATAACATATAATGTCTAAGTTTTTGTGCTATAAAGACTAAGGCTAAGAAATGCCTTTCTAAGCTACTATATCTAATCTCTGGCCCATGTATGATTCTATTGAGGTAGTAAACCGGTCGTTCTTGCCCGTCCATTTCTTGTGCCAGCAGAGCTCCAACGGACTTCATGGTAGACGTAAGGTATAGCTGCAACGGTACTCCTGCCTGGGGAGGAACCATAATTTGTGGTGAAACGAGCAGTTTCTTCAGCCCAATAAGAGACTCCTGGTGAACCTCCTCCCACCTGAATTTTGTGTTCTTTCGCAATAGCTGCATCAGTGGGTGTGTTATTTCGGCCAATCCAGGAACAAATCTCCTAAGTTAGGAGACTTTATCGAAAAAACTCTTCAGCTCCTTCGCCGTTCTTGGACATGGCATCTCCAAGATTGCCTGCTGTTTATCTTGGTCCATCTGCACCCCTTGTCGATCAACCACGAAGCCTAAAAACTTCCCGCTCGTTACTCCGAAGACACACTTTAACGGGTTTATCCTCAATTTATACCTCCTGCACCGAATAAACACCTTCCTTAAATCATTCAGATGGGACTCCTCCTTCTTCGATTTGATGACCAAGTCGTCCATGTAGAACTCTACAAATTTATGGAAGAAGTCATGAAAAATGGCCATCATTGTCCTCTGGTAAGTAGCCCCAGCGTTCTTGAGTCCAAACGGCATCACTTTGTACATGAAGTTACCCAACGGAGTTCTGAATGTCATTTTCTCTGCGTCAGTGGGGTCCATCTTAATCTGGTTATACCCTACGTACCCATCCATGAAGCTATACATCTCATGAGCAGACGTGGAATCTATCAAACTGTCGATGGAGGGTAAGGGAAATTTATCCTTAGGGCAAGCCCTATTCAAATCTCTGAAGTCCACACAGATCCTTATTTGGTTTTTGTCTTTCTTCCCCACTGGCATAATGCTAGATAGCCAAAGGGGATGTTGTATTGGCTTGATGAATCCTGCTATTAATACATGTTGGACCTCTTCCTTAATCTTCATGTCTAGTTCAGGTTTGTAAGTCCTCGTTGCCTGCTTCACCGGAATAGCTGAAGGCATCACGTTCAGTTTGTGGTAGCTCACTTCCTCATCCAGCCCTTCCATTTCAGTGTATTTCCACGCGAAGACGTCTATGAATTCTCGAATCATCTAAACCAAGGCTTCTCATTTCTCCTTATCGAGATCTTTTGAGATAAAGATAGGACTTGGATCTTCCCCTTCTCTTGCTAGGTTCAGGTACTCCAACTCTTGTGCCTGGGGCTTCGATTGATCTGCCATGTAGTCTGGTTCTTTGGCGACATCTTCTATGAACTCCTGTATATTGGAGTTGTCTATCACCATACACTGCCCCTGTTGATCCACCAAGAAACACTCATATATCGGGTCAACCTCATCCTTAGTCTCTTCGGCCTCCCATTCACACTATTATAAGCGGTACACCACTTTTCCCTCTTCAGTGATAATTTCCTTGCATTGCTTGTTGGTAGCTATTGCCACGGCCTTCCTCTTCTTCTCTCTGGAAGCCTCAGTGATTCTTTCCCCTGAAAAGAGACTCAACACACTTTGCCGTTGGACCTCATGCTCCACCGGGTCTGTTCTAGGCCTCATCCTGTCTTTGAGTTGCTTCGAGATATTTTGGGGTTGAGGGATCACCTGATGGGCTTCTTTGGCCCTCACCCCTTCACTACTTGCACCCTCTTTACTTTGCTCGTTCAAGGTCCCCATTCTCTCTCTAATCGAGGGTACCCATGCTCCCTCCATTCTCCTTGTCAAGACCCGCACATCCTCCTCCAGCTCTGTATAAAATTTTGCATCCACCAAGTGTGCTTCTTCGATAGCGAAAGACCTCTTCGTAGCCCTAATGGTCACTTATGTTCCCTTGATATTTCCCTTAGCGCAGTGATGATAGGCTGAAGGGACTAACCCTTAGTTGTGCATCCACACTCTCCCTATTAGTAAATGATAGGAAGTTGCACTTTCTATTACATGGAACTTGATGTGGGAACTCATATTTCCCATCACAATCCCAATATTCACATACCCGATGAACTTGGAAGATTGGTTGTCATACCCCGAAATTATCAAAGGCATGGGAACCAACCTTTCTTCCGGAATATTAGCCGCGTGGAAGGAGTTGATCGGCATAATATTGATGGAAGCACCCCCATCCATAAGAGTTATTGCAAAGCTAACCCTATTGACGCTAGCGGTTACATACAGAGGCCTGTTATGAGGGAACCTTACAGCTCTATCTGCATCGCTGAAGGTTACTTCTGACAGAAAATTCTTCACCAGCCTAGCCATGGGTCCCCTCCACCTTAGCGAGGGGACTGCGTTCCTCCTTGCAATGTCCAAGATCGCCTGAGTTATCTCCATTCTGCTCTCCTTCAGGATCCCCACTTGATCGAAGAACTAAGTGAACTTTGGAGATTTTAAAACTGCACTATACTCTATGACCGAGTCTGTTTCCTCACCTTCAACGTTGTATACGTCTTCCACATCTTTAGCGCTTGCTTCATCGTAGGCTAAAACTACGTTATCCATTCCCGTGGTGCAATATTCCAGAGCTTCTTCGAGCTCCTTCTGCTTCATCGTTAACCCTCCTCCTTCTCTTTCTGCCTCCTCATCATAGGTCATCACTAGATTGGCCCCGTGCGCTGGAAGTGGGTTGTTATTAATGTTCCGCGAGGAGATTTGTAATGTCCCCGCCTTCATGTACTTGTCAATGATTCTTCGCAGTGTGAAGCAGCTCTCTGTTGGATGCTGGATCTTTCGATGAACCTGGCAGTATTTGGGATCCGCCCTCGTCGCAGCATCGGGTTCTTCCGCTGGAACGCCCTTTGGTTCATAAATCGTTCCACCTTGGACCATTGCGTTATAACAACTCACAGCCTCTTCTATCGTATAAGGCAACAGTGGTAGGTCTTCTCTGTCCCTTCCAAACTTTCTCTTGTTGTCCTTCTTCGGCGCCTTGCCCCCATCCGTTCCTTCGGTGTACCCCACCTATGGAGGCTGAGGCCTTCCTCCCCCAGGTTGCATCGGTTGCCTGAACATCATAGGTACCACCACCGGGTTTGGTCGTACAACCAGTGAGATGTTCCTTGCAGATTTTAGGAACGCTGAAAAAGTTCCCTCGCGCGTCTCGTTGATCAGGTGGCATATGTACTCAGGGAGTAGCCCTTCTGCACATATCTATAATAGTTTATACTCCTTGGCCTCCTCTATTACATCGGGGGACCTTTCCATGAACCTTCGAACGTACGCCACCACGTCTTCTCCCGGACGTTGTCTCTCTCTCCCTAATTGGGTTAGAGTAAACTCATCCTCTGCCAGAAAGAACTTCTGGACGAACAACACATGCATCTCTTCCCACGTAGAAACACTCTTGGGGGACAAGTGGGAGTACCAAGTATATGCTTTATCGGTTAGGTATTTGGAGAACTCCCTCAACCTGAGCTTCTTATTGTTGCAATGCGCCCCCAAGTGTTCGATAAAACATTCAATATGCTCCTTCGGATTTCCCCCCTTTCCTGTGTATTTTTCAAAGATAGGAGGAACATAATCCTTTGGATAAGGCTCTTCGTTGTATTCCTGAGGGTAAGGTGTTCGGAAGTCATCTTAGACCGAAGCTACCTCGCCCACAGATTGCGAGGAAGCCTGCATGAACTTCAGCATCTCCTTTTGCATCTCCCTTCTCATTTCTTCCATAGGTGATGGGGCAATGACCAATGGGGTCACAGGCATAATGCCCGTTACAGCTGGAGCCATCGTTACTGCTGGCGCCATTGATACTCCAGAGGTTCCCACTGCCGGATTCACGACGGAGGGTATGCTTGTCGGGGTTGTTCCTATTGTACCTGCACCTGGTGGGGCCGTTAGGGCTGCTCCTGGTGTGACGAAAGAATTGGCTTCGAATCCTCCCAGCACCTTTGAAGCTACGGGGGTCTGTAAAAACTCATAAAACTTACTCATGAGGAGGGTCACCTGAGCAGGTCCCAACCCAGCACTCGTGGAAGCTTGCGTTACCCCTGGAGCGCCTATTGTTGTTTGAACTGGAGGCACTTCTATTCGAGGAGCCCCGTCCCTTAGGGCCTCCAGTTCTCTTGTTGCTTGCTCTTCACTATGTTGAATGTCATCAAAGTTGAGCCTTCAATTAACGTTATCTTGCGCCATACTCCTTGCTTAGAAGAATGCCTCCCCAGCAGAGTCGCCAAATGTAAGAGGGTACTTTAGATTATAGATGGAGGCGTAACCCCTTTTGAGTATGGTAATGATAAGTTAATTAGCCCAATACCTTGGATTAATGATAGAACATACAAACGCGAACCCAATGAAGATGAACTCAGTTTAAACTCACAAGTCTCTCGTGTATAACTCAGGAGATAGTAATGAACTTTTAGAAGTAACTTAGGTAGAGGGAGAGAGAAGTAAGCACCCTAGATACACCTTGGTAGGCAGGTAGAAACACACCATACACCCTCAAGAATCTCTGTCAAGTATTAAAAGCTTCGCAATAAATAACAATGGTGAGTGGATAAACCCTCTGGTTTGCAATAACTCTCTCTAGTAATAACTCCAGAGTTCTCCAAAAAGATCATCTCCCAACCACCCCCGAGGAACCTCAATCATTAAAACTATGAAAGAGATCCCTCATACTTTATGTCACAACATTAAATGCCTGATGCACTAGTTGGCTCCACGTTATAAACATTAAATGCCAAGACATGCCTTTTGCCTGACCACTATATGTCAGGGGAGGGGGCTGTTGCCACAGAGGTGGCTCACCAACTGCCTGACAGCCCCAAATACTACGATGGTTTACTCAAGGGCATGTCTGACATTGTTTTGTTGGCTAGTGACATCACCTACAGTAGATGTGACATTAAGTAGAGGATTGTTTGGTTCACAGCCTAACGCCCGATGGAACTCCAAGTTGCTCCGCCCGAGGTTCCACGGTTAAGGTCCTTCAGTGTTTTACCAGGTGTATCTAAGATGGTCAGGACAAGCCCCAACGGTGCCTCACTTCTCAATCCTCCAAACCAAGTCCCTCTAAAGTTTCCATGGTGAGGTCATTTGATAGAGCATGAAAGCTCTCCCAGGCCCTGCCAAGCCTGGTCTCTCGCAAGTACCGTTTGACCTCACATAAACTCATTTATTATTATCGTTACGTCATTACAACCGTTATAGCTTACAGTCAACATAGATAAAAATACAATATGACTAATACAACAAACTAAAATATGAGCTGCCGCGCCAAGCTGCCTCGCTTAGTTGCCACGCTAGAGCTGCCTCGGTTGCTTAATCTCAAACACTATTGCCAATTAGGGATTTGTTCCTAATCTCAAGATTATCTTCAAGCCCCCTCTACAATATATATATATATATGCGATGATGTGTAGTATATATACATGATTTATAAATATTTGTGTGAATAATATTTATAAGAAAGCATACCCGCTTTAATGCTTTTTAGGAGGTTGCGCGATGTGGGTGAATCCCCTGGCTAGAGAATGCAGGGAAAGTGTAATCCCCAGGTCATAACGTCTGTTTATAGGGTGAATCGTCTTTGGTATGGGACAGTCACTTTCAGGGGGAACTATGGTCGCCTCCTACACGATTGTGATAACATTTAGAGAATACTCGATGAGTGCCTCGGTTGGATAATTTTATATCTACCACATGTGTGTGAATGTTGTAATATAATGATACGTATATCTGGTGCATATTTATATACGGGTGAATACATGATGTGAAATTTATTAATTATAACTTGTGAGAATGTTATATGGTATCAAATGAGAAATGATTTAAATAAGTTAGTGTGATAAATAACTTGTAAAACGAATACTAAACTTATTTGAGATAGAGTAGTGGGAAGAGTAAGTTGTGTGTGTGTCTATATATATGACAAGGCTAGTTATGGGGTAGATAGCTAGATGGATCATATATATGCACGTTAGGTGTGCACATTAGTCGAGGGGTGAGGTGTCCTCAAGGGAGTGTGCGGCACTAACTTAAATATGAAGAGCATTCATTCATTTTAATTACTACAATTAAATTCACTTTCTAAATATTTTCAAAATTCTTTGGGTTCTAACCCTTGATTTAAAATATTTTCAAAACCTTTTAGGTGTCCATCCACAGGGATGCCAGAATTGTTCTATTCCAAGGTTACACAGTTGTGGCACATGTGAACATTTCAAGACTTTGACTTAGCTGCTTCAGTCATTTCATTTCTAGAGTAGGATGGAGTTAGTAATCCATTTGGGCATGTCGCCCTAGATGTTCCATTTTATTTCAGTTAGATGATGTATTCAATTATTCCTCTTATAGTTTATTTCTGGTATTTGATTTGTAGTCGGTGGTTGTCTCTGGAAAGGACTACATTTATTCCATTTTTAGTATTGTTTGATTCAGTGATTGTGTGAATGGTTAATTATATATTTTTTCGCATGTTGTTAGATATGTTAAATAAAAAGATAAAATTTAGCACCATGTCTTTTGAATACTAGGTGGTTAGTAAGTTTTAAAAAGTTTTCAACATTGATGTTAAGAATGATCCATATGAGATTCCTATTTAATTTGGTATAGGACTGATCACCTGGTATTTTATTAGGCGGGGTGTCACACCAGTGTCTGAATTTTTTGGCCCCCTTCTAGCCCTTGGGACAAACAAAGAATTATAAAATGCACTATACGTTCATAGTAAGCCCTAAGAAGGTTAAAAACACTTTAAATGTAGTTTTTTTACTTAAACCCCGTTTCTTAATGTGTTATTTGACTTAATCTCCACTTTGCTAATCTGTTCGACAAAACCCCAAAATCATAACACCTTTAGAAATCTGTTAAAAAGTTTTAATTTTTTAATTAGACTTAACCCCCAGAATATTTTTTTTGCCAAAATACCCTTCTTTCAAACAATACCTCATCTACTTCCCTAAATCAAAACCATAAAGTTTCATATAACCCTAATTTTAAAAATCATAACACATTGCTAGATTTTATGAAAGCGAAAATTAAGTAGTGGAAAGTTGTTTGGGAATAAATCTTTTTCAAAATGATTATATCACTCAAATCTTTTTCATTATGGTCCATTTTTGTATGCTGGAGATTTATAAAAGTACTTATTAATATGTATAAAACCTATTGTACTAAATATGTACAAAACCTAATGTACTATCTACATGAAATTAAGGAATATTATAATATATTTTAGAGTAAACTACCTCATAGGTCCATTATCTTTCCACTTATTTCAATTTTGTCCCTGTCCCTGTCCCTTTTTTGTTTCAATTTCATCCTCAACCTTTCATTTTGTCTCAATTTCGTCCCTATCCTTTTTTTTGTTTCAATTTCGTCATCAATCTTTTATTTTATCTCAGTTTAGTCCCTCTCTTAACTATTTTGGATACAATTGACTATTTTACCCCTCTTTATTGAAAAATAATAAGATGGATGCTATAAATATTGTAAAACTATTTTTATTATTATTTGGGGATAAAACAATAGTTTTTTATCCAAGAATAATAATAAAAAAATAATTTTTATTTTTATTTTATCCCAACTATTTTTATTTATTTTTTAAAATTGGAAGAATAATTTTAATAGCCAATATAGTTTTTTTTATTTATAAAAAACTCTTTTTTAATTTTAATTAAAAATGTTTAATTTGATGTCTTAGATTCACGATTGAAATAAGAGAATAAAATTAGTGCCCAAAATCGGATCTTTAAAGCATATATATGATGAATCTTGGATCCTAAACTTATTGGGTGAAAAACTAATGTTCTTGGAGAGTTTAAACACTAAAGGAACTCTCAAAAAGTCTCTCTTCAAAATCTAATCCCGTATCTCTATTTATCGAGAAAGTTATTGCAAGGATGGCGATTAAAGATTTGAAAATATATGTTTTAAATGACAAAAATAGGCGTACTCGTTCGAACGAACTGACCTCTCATTCAAATGAAGTACCCATTCTTGTTCGAATTACGTCCAATGAAACTTCGAATAACATTCCAGAGCAAACCCAAAAAGCATCAATCTAGATCTTATTCGAAATAATGAATCTCATTCTAACGACCTATGAAAACTTGTTTGAAAGACATTTCAAGTCGTTCTAACGAAACGACAAAATTTTCATAAAATTTGTTCAAAACATTTTTCAAAAATTTAACACCCAGTAATAAAATATCCAAGGCTCAAAATAAATACTCATTAATACCTGAAAGATCCTTGGAACTTGATGATGGACACGAGCACGAAACATGACATGATGATATAATCTATAAAGCTTTACTGCTATGTCTTTATCCAAACACGTCAAAGGCTTGAAGGGAAAACAACAACTATAGCCTATGACTCAAAATGCTTTATTTGGAATTAAGTCAATTACATATAAATTGACTCAATTGTAAATTTATCCTTATAAATCTCCACCTTTGGATATTCTAGGATAAAACCAAAATAAAACTCATATAGGTCGTCAAGTTCTTTAAAACGAATCAATCCCCACCCTTAAAAAAAGGAGAGATGCCCGATAGACATATAAACCTTAGTAGGTTTTCTCTCTTGAAAACTTTGTCATGTGATGTAAACTTGGAAGTATTCACACTTAAACACACATTTCAAATGCAAAGAGAACATAACAAGTATAAATTTGCAAATGAATAAACATCTAACAATGTCTAAATTAATCTCAACCTAGGTAAGACTTGTCCCCCTAAGATAAAGATATCCTAATCATAAAGTGAAAGATACCATTTCTCCCCCTTTTGTTCAGAAATAGACAAAACAAGATAAGCATAAAACAATTACTCCCCCTAAAACTAAATCTCCCCCTAAATGTGTGAACATGAGATACCAATTATGAAATAGGGAGGAGGGAATAAAATCATGCAATGGTGTAAAGTGTATAAAACACACAACATGGAAACTAAAACACAAATAATCCACACAATGATCAAACAATACTATATTGATGCAAAAAGATACGATCCTTAACACATCGGATAGGAGAATACTGTTTGCACTTACAGGTTAAATAATCTAGTGGACTTGAACTTTCCCTTGTGATATAATATCGAATTTACTTGGTTAATTAGTAGACTTGACGTCTTTGAAATGTCAATCGTTTTTGTAAAACTAAACAATAGTGCTCACATAATATTTTTTCAAACGCAGTTGGTTCTCACATTTGTGTTCGTTTTGACCATGAACACCCCTTGGTTCTGAAAGTTTTTTTCAGAGAATTTTGCCTTTCAATATTCTCATAGAAGTATCCCCCTTCTTACTCACGTAGGTGACTTACATAAATATTATCCTCCAATACCACCACGTAAATGTCATCCAAGATATAGAACTCATTAAAAGTGTAATTTATCCTATTTCTTGCAGCATATATGCATTGTCTCATCTTTAGAATGGGTAGGAATAAAACCTTTAGTGAGTATCGAATACATTATAGTTCGGTTGTCCCATTGAACCTGGATCTTGCGATCTCCAGTCAACTAGGTTGGGTCTCTTATTTAATGTATGGGATTTAAACTCATTCCTCTCAATGATCTTTCAGCATACTCTCGATTCACACTTTTCGTAAGCAAATCCACAACATTATATTTTGACTTTTGATAAGCACCCAAAACTGTACAATTTATACCCCGAATAGATGTATTTTAGTTTCTAATTCTCGGCAATATGGGTCTTATGTGCTTAAATGTTTATTATGCAGGCTTAATGCACGTTGCGGTGTTCAAAAGCGTATTTCAAGGCAATTGTGCATTTAATGGAGCTAATTCTCTCTCTCTCTACCCAAATCACCAACCAACCCCTGCCGAACCCATAACCATCTCCTGCGCCGACCTCGCCGGAACCTCCTTATACCACCGGCCGAGCTCAACCCCAGCTCCGGCCCCGAAACCGTTGTCGGCAGCCCCCTCTTGTCCCTTACCCCAGCGACGCAGCCCCTCACTCCGGCGGACTGCCCTGCAGAACCCGATTCGCCGACCCCCTCTCTCTCTCAACCAGCAGCTCCGGCGACTCCTCCGACGGAGCAACCCGCTCCCCACCTCCGAATCCAATCGGACCTGCTCTAGCAAACCGAGACCCATTTCTAAGCCAAACCCCACAATTTTTCTTCACCTGCTTAAAACAAGGCCAAAGACCCCATTCCCATTTCTACAAAAATGTGACCTGCATAAAACATAAACCAAATGCCACTTAATTAAAACCCATGTGCCAAATCTTACCCCACATGCCATTTTACCCTTTTACCCAAAATACCCCTCAACTACCTTTCTAACCCCAATACCCATTATACCCCCATTTAACAAATCAGATTTTATCCTCCCCAACCTCACCCACATGACCTCACACCCCTCATGTGCACACCCTAACCAATTTCCAATTGTACCCCTTTGCTCCATTGCATATAAAATGAAGAAGAAGACCCATTTGTTGGGAATTCTAGAAAAGAAGAGCTTAGATAGGAATTTTAGAGAGAGAATTGTAGAGAAAATTTTCCCTTGTAAATAGTTTTTCCTTTTTTTTATTTTTAGATATTTGTGAGATTAAATATTGTTAGAGAATTAATTGAGTGGATATTTTAATTTCATTTGGATGATCAATTAAGAGGTGTATGCTTCAAATTCAAGGATTGGAGTTCAACTTAATCAAAGAGATTTGGTTTGATTGTTCTCTTCCCTTCTTTTATTATTTTATGCCTTTGAATATTAATTTGTCATGTTTCATATCATGTTAGGCTAAAACCCCTTTCAAGGGGTGGGGTGAAACCCTTATTTGATATTATTTTAGTTTAATTAGTTTGCTTACTTGAAATTTCCCTTTGAATGTTAAATTTGATCCCTCACCCTTAGGTTTACGCCTCGAGAGAGGGTAAATGATTTTCGAGAGAAAATCGAAATTCTAGTGATAATACCCATTTTAGATTCGAACTAGAGATAGGGGTTTCTTAAGTGGGGTATTATCATTTGAATTTCAACTCTAAATTTAATTTCTAAGATTGACATAAATTCTAATTGATCGATCCTAGCGGGTGATTAATTAAAAGGAGTGTAGATCTAATTTTCTAGAGTTGTGGGGTGTTAATTTTAACTTTCTAAAAGATTACTATTCTAATTACACTTGCAACGAGAGTTGATTTGTAATTTTGATATTAATTTGGGAGAATTCAAATAATTAAATTAATTAATTAGAATAACTAAAATTTGTGGTGTAATCCCACTCCTTGATTGTTCTCACAATTATTAGCCTCACTTTATCTTTTATTTTAGTGTTAGACTTTATTTTCATTTTAGTTACTTTCTAGTTAGTTATTATCATTTTACATTTAGTTTATTTTAGTTTAGATCTCACCTCACCCTTTTGTTTTAATATTGAAAAAGCTAAAAAAAATAGAAAAGTGAAAAAGTGAAAAAGCACAAAAAGAAAATAAATAGTGAATTACATTTGAATTTGTTCCATTTGCTTTACTCCCTAGAAAGTGGATTGATACCCTTACTTACCTCTACACTTGAGTTTATTATTATTTGTAGGTATTTGAGGTTTTGACTAACTTGGCTTTCAACAACAACGACATACACGCAAAAGTCACGTTATCAAATGGCGCCGTTGCCGGGGATCTCTTAGAGTTGAAATGAAAAGTCAACGTTATCAAATGGCGCCGTTGCCATTCTTGGGATTGTGAAGCTCGGAGCGGATTTCATTTTGTATTTCATTTATTTTTCGCACTTTCTTATTTTTTTTTGTACCATTTTTATATTTTTAGAAGGCTTGTATTTAGGATTATTCTATCATTGCTTGTATTGCGGTGCTTAGAGACACCATTTATTTTCCATTTAAATTTGTAATAATTAAAGACAAGCGTGATAGGGAAACCGGACAAGGTAGAGAGAGGGCGCCCATTGGTGAGGATTTAGAAGCCTCTCTACCTTGGGTCGGTAGGACTCCCGGGGACGACTGAGATTGACGTGATCTCCCCCCGGTCGACTCAAACTTTTCGGCACCCCACGGCGTAAAAACCGTGGGAGGTATATTTCTTACACCCTCGCGCCTCTCCTGTTAGTGAGTCAACTCTTTTGTGTGCTCTTGTGTGCTCTTATTTGATTTTATTCTCGCATTTATTTTTGAATGGTGTGATGAATTAATTAATTAAGACCTACACCCGGTCACTCACGAGAAGGGATTTCATCACCCGACTCACTCGCTTACCATTGTGTGCTACCCTAGTCATCACTAAATTTAAAATCAATCAACTAGGTAGCCCACTAGGAGAACATTTTGCAAAGGCGATCACTCAGATAATTTCGTGATTTTTATCGCCCGCGGACTTAATTAAAATTTGACTACCCTTTCGCTAAATCTAAAGATAAAAATTGGCTATGTGCTAGTTAGGAATTTTTCTTGACTTGTGTGTGTGTCCAATTCCATTTTTCGGTAGTCAATTTTAGTTAGTCCGTCAAATTCAAAGAGTCCATATTTTTTTCCCCACCTTTTCTTCCAAAAAAAAAAAATATCCAAAAATCCAAAAATATTTTTCTTCCTTTATTTTTCAAAAAACTCCAAAAATATTTTTCTTCCTTTATTTTTCACAAAAAATTCAAAAAAATTTTCTTTCTTTCATTTTAGAAAAATTCAAAAATATTTTCTTTCTTACCTTTTTAGAAAAAATCCAAAAATATTTTATTTTTTTCCTTTTTAGAAAAAATCAAAAAAATATTTTCCCCCTCATGGCCGAAGAACGTCCTTTAAGGGACTACTTTGGTCATTTTCCATTAACACGTGATACGTGTGAGAGTGGTCCCGAGCGATCTCTTTATGATATTCTTCATGATTTCACCTCTCTCACGAGTACCGTTGGTACTCTTGACCCATCCATGCATGCACCACCTATTCCATCACCCTCGGTGTCAAGTGTCACTTTGCCCCCTCCCTTGTTGTGCACCCACTGTTCTTATGCCGATCACATGTCCCATGAGTGCCCATACTCTTCATATCCCTACGCACCCACCATGGAACATGTGTATCCATATGACACTGTTTCGGAACCCACCTCGGCCTACTACCCTGCTATACCTAATCCCGAGCGGTGTGAGTACCCGAGTTATTCGTGGAGGCCTGATCACCCTTCCATGCAATACATATCCCAACCCGATGTTGTGGATCCTCACACGTTCCAACAGTCGTCATGGCAAACTTGTGCACCCAGTCACGATCAGTTTCCTCACTACGCACCCCATACGCATCAACCATTTGTCCATCACGAAAGCGGTCCTTTCGTGTATGATGAACTTGGCCCCACCCCACCCACTTCCTTTGAGTATTCTCCGTATACTCATGATAGTAGAGCGTTGTGTCCACCTCACCCACCGCCACCACCCATCATTCCACCAACACCTTCATCCACCTCCACTCTCGAAACCCTCTTCTAAAAGTTCATACTTGAGCAAGAGCAAGCAATTCAAACTCAAGCTCTCCAAAGGCTTGAACACAGATTAAATGAATTGGTGTGTGCGCGAGAGTCGGATATTCCCATGACCCCACCCATCGTTGCCACCGAGTGTGACGATGATGTGTCCCCTTGTGACACAGAATTTGAGTGTGACCAACCCTACCACCCCGAGAATCTTGAAGTTGAGACCATTCCATGGTCCGGGTCCCAAGTCGACAATTGTGTTGACTTACCTTTCATTAGTGAGCCTGATCCAACCCTACCATGTCCATATGAACCCCACCTTGAGGTTCCTATTCCATCTCCCGTCGAATCCAAAAAAATGCCTGAGTCTATACCTATCGAGCTTCACCCTTGTGTTTCCGAGGAACCAATTTATCCTAGGTTAGCTCCAGCTACGAGTGCTCACCATTTTCCCGAGATAAAATCCGTGATAGTTCCTAACTATTCGGATATGGATGATGTCCCTCCATGCATGGCTCCCATTGAGCCCGATATTTTTAGTGATTCTTCTATCTCCGATATTGGTGCCTCGTCTTACCCACCCACCCCATTTACCGATGCTACTCTTGTGGAGAAGTTGACAACTCCATCTTTAGAAACCACACTCCCTTGTGAGTATTCCTTTACTCCTCCCAATGAGTGTGTGTCTCCCACGCTTGAGTTGGATCATCTTCCTCCACCATTTATCCCACCCGACCCACCCATTATCTTTTCCACCCCACCACCTGGTTTGGATCTTGATTTTGCACATTTCACATTTCCATATACAATTTTAGATCCTCACCTCAAACCATCCCCCACCCACGAGAGTCTTTATGCTGCTACTCTCCACTTCCGTGACACCGAGTTTGTTCCTCCATGCACACCACTTCCTTGTGGTGTTGATTTTTCTCAACAACTCCCTGGCGTATCACGGCGCGACCATTACCATCGCCCATTCATAGAACAGTCGTGTGATTTTTATGAGGCCCATCCCATTACAATCTCCACACCCTTTTGCCTTCCCATACAACTTGAGCACCATGCTTATAGGGCCCTCGTTGCCCTCACCTTTCGGCTCAATAAGGCCCGTGACCGACACCTATTCACCCTCACCTTTACCCTTTTTCCCACCCGCCCTTGGTCCACCGATGCTTTGCATCGCGTGATGCATTTTGCTATACAAGTGCATTGACCACTTTAGCCTGTTTCCAGCAAGACTGACGCTTCAGTCTTGTTTGGGGGTGATTTTCATCACCCATTCTTCTGCCGCCCCGTGCTTTCATAGATCTTATCTTTAGGGTGAGATTCCAACGGTCTGGCTGAAGACGTTAAACGTAGCGCTACCGGGAGGCAGCCCGCATTTCTTGTACTAGTCTCATCCTGTTTGGGGGTGGTGTTTCACATCACCCTATGTTTTCCCATGCTTATAGACTTGTACATTTTTTTTATCACTTCTTACTCAGGTTTATTCTTGGATTCACATGTCCACTTCATTAGCGGTTCATTCTGGTAATCTCTTTCCTACCTTATGCTCTCAATTTTAAAAATCATTTTATCTAACATCGAGGACGATGTTCCTTTTTGTTTGGGGGTGGGGAATTTTATCAAAATCGTACCTCTTTTGAAAAAATTTGATTGTTGAACCTGATTTTTAAAATTTCGTGCAGTTTCTTTCATCTCACTCATTGATGTGAATTTTCAATCATCCATCTTTTAAAGTCTAGGAATCAAGCTAGACAATATTTTTTCTAAATAGCTTATGTAATACATAACAAGGCATTTTGCACCATGAATTTCTAGACTCAACAAAAATTTGCGCACTTATCATGTCATTACGTTTAGAGTTGAGGAGTACCACAATTCCGAAGAGAACCTTAAGGATCACTAGTAGAGACTTTTGCTTGTGAGATTTGTGCCTTTCACCCTTTCAGAGTGTTTTACGCAATCTCCGAGTCACAAGTTGATTCAACTTTCTTTGGGTCCGCACTTAATTGTTGTATGATCTCATTATCTTTCATCAAAATTTGGCTTGATCACTGAGAATGACATCTTTTTCGAGTTGTAAGAAACACGTGTCTTGAAATTTGTCCCGAACACTAGATTTTCATCCATACACCTACCACTTTCCCCCCATATCACGTTTCCATTCACTTCACCCATTATATTACCATGTTCTTCCAAATTCCAACATATTTCCCCACACACCCACCTATCACCTCCATTTATATCATCCATCATCATTTTCAAATAAAAGAGTGTTATTTCAAATGTAAATGTCTTCATTGTTAGATTGAAAAGAGAGAAAAAAAAAGAAAAAAAGAAAAAAAAGAGAGAAACATAAAAATAGCAAAAATAAAAGAAAAGAAAAAAGAAAAAGAAAAAGAAAAAAAAAATAGTTGTAGTTAATTTTTATGTGATAAAGACATTTTGTTCTTCAAGTATAAAACACTCTTCTATCATATCCATTTTTCATCCATTTCACATCGCATATCCACCATCCATCCATCATATAATCATCTCATCCTATCATACCACACCTTATATCATCCTTTCCATTTCATTTTCCCCTCACCCATATACATCCATATTTCCCCTAGGTGTTCGGGCAAATGATAGTCAACGTGGTGAATAACTCGACATTCTCACTATAGTGATTAACATTCTTTCATGAGATCAAATTTCTTTCTAATTGTTCGTTCTTTCTTATACGTGTGTGAGACGTTTGAACTTGCTTACATTTACTCACCTCCTCACACACAAGAGCGATACACTAACCCATATCTCGTGAGTTCGTTTGAGAGTGATATATCCGTGAGATTTTGAAGTTGAAGCGTTGATTCCGACAAGGCAATCTAGGAATTGCTTTGATGATACTTGACCCGTTTTGACTGATTCACACTACACACGTTGAGTTCTAGGAAGGATGTGCCTTTAGTATTTACTTAGCTAAACTTTTTACAAATTCTAGCTTGTATTTCTCAAATCATTTTCTCATGTGATGGATTGTGCGATTATTCTACATCTAATAAGAGATTGACTGCCATTTTTGCAAAATAAGAATTTTGTGGGTATATTCCCTGCAAACCCTCACGAGACATAACTCGTCCTGTACGGCAACCTATAGGTTTAAAGGCTTGTTGCACATGCTAAGTGCAATCGCAAGTGCCCGCGAAAGTGGTACACTTTTGGTTACTTATCTTTCTCTTTCTCTCTATCTTATTGCTCGAGGACTAGCAACGCTCTGTTTGGGGGTGGTGTGATAAGCACCCAAAACTGTACAATTTATACCCCGAATAGATGTATTTTAGTTGCTAATTCTCGGCAATATGGGTCTTATGTGCTTAAATGTTTATTATGCAGGCTTAATGCACGTTGCGGTGTTCAAAAGCGTATTTCAAGGCAATTGTGCATTTAATGGAGCTAATTCTCTCTCTCTCTACCCAAATCACCAACCAACCCCTGCCGAACCCATAACCATCTCCTGCGCCAACCTCGCCGGAACCTCCTTATACCACCGGCCGAGCTCAACCCCAGCTCCGGCCCCGAAACCGCTGTCGGCAGCCCCCTCTTGTCCCTTACCCCAGCGACGCAGCCCCTCACTCCGGCGGGCTGCCCTGCAGAACCCGATTCGCCGACCCCCTCTCTCTCTCAACCAGCAGCTCCGGCGACTCCTCCGACGGAGCAACCCTCTCCCCACCTCCGAATCCAATCGGACCTGCTCTAGCAAACCGAGACCCATTTCTAAGCCAAACCCCACAATTTTTCTTCACTTGCTTAAAACAAGGCCAAAGACCCCATTCCCATTTCTACAAAAACGTGACCTGCATAAAACATAAACCAAATGCCACTTAATTAAAACCCATGTGCCAAATCTTACCCCACATGCCATTTTACCCTTTTACCCAAAATACCCCTCAACTACCTTTCTAACCCCAATACCCATTATACCCCCATTTAACAAATCAGATTTTATCCTCCCCAACCTCACCCACATGACCTCACACCCCTCATGTGCACACCCTAACCAATTTCCAATTGTACCCCTTTGCTCCATCGCATATAAAATGAAGAAGAAGACCCATTTGTTGGGAATTCTAGAAAAGAAGAGCTTAGATAGGAATTTTAGAGAGAGAATTGTAGATAAAATTTTCCCTTGTAAATAGTTTTTCCTTTTTTTTATTTTTAGATATTTGTGAGATTAAATATTGTTAGAGAATTAATTGAGTGGATATTTTAATTTCATTTGGATGATCAATTAAGAGGTGTATGCTTCAATTTCAAGGATTGGAGTTCAACTTAATCAAAGAGATTTGGTTTGATTGTTCTCTTCCCTTCTTTTATTATTTTATGCCTTTGAATATTAATTTGTCATGTTTCATATCATGTTAGGCTAAAACCCCTTTCAAGGGGTGGGGTGAAACCCTTATTTGATATTATTTTAGTTTAATTAGTTTGCTTACTTGAAATTTCCCTTTGAATGTTAAATTTGATCCCTCACCCTTAGGTTTACGCCTCGAGAGAGGGTAAATGATTTTCGAGAGAAAATCGAAATTCTAGTGATAATACCCATTTTAGATTCGAACTAGAGATAGGGGTTTCTTAAGTGGGGTATTATCATTTGAATTTCAACTCTAAATTTAATTTCTAAGATTGACATAAATTCTAATTGATCGATCCTAGCGGGTGATTAATTAAAAGGAGTGTAGATCTAATTTTCTAGAGTTGTGGGGTGTTAATTTTAACTTTCTAAAAGATTACTATTCTAATTACACTTGCAACGAGAGTTGATTTGTAATTTTGATATTAATTTGGGAGAATTCAAATAATTAAATTAATTAATTAGAATAACTAAAATTTGTGGTGTAATCCCACTCCTTGATTGTTCTCACAATTATTAGCCTCACTTTATCTTTTATTTTAGTGTTAGACTTTATTTTCATTTTAGTTACTTTCTAGTTAGTTATTATCATTTTACATTTAGTTTATTTTGGTTTAGATCTCACCTCACCCTTTTGTTTTAATATTGAAAAAGCTAAAAAAAAATAGAAAAGTGAAAAAGCACAAAAATAAAATAAATAGTGAATTACATTTGAATTTGTTCCATTTGCTTTACTCCCTAGAAAGTGGATTGATACCCTTACTTACCTCTACACTTGAGTTTATTATTATTTGTAGGTATTTGAGGTTTTGACTAACTTGGTTTTCAACAACAACGACCTACACGCAAAAGTCACGTTATCAACTTTATATAATTGGTTAAGATAATTTCATTTGAGTTTGCAATGAATATGCCGTTACTTTACATTATACATACGATTATGTTCCTTTCCAATTGTCGATTGTCTAACTCGGAATGAAAATTATGTAAGCTTATTAGCATGGTGATGGATTTTTTTACTATAATTGAGTTTCATCTTGGAGTTAACATGGTGATGGATTTTTGTATGGGTGATTGTTGATGCAAAAACTAGAATGTATCTAATTATTTGATCATAGATAAATAAGTAAATAAAAGAGACAAGTAGGATTTTTAAAGTAGTTCGTCTAAAAGGAATAGCCAACATCCGCTGTCTTGTATTACCTGTTGAATTGTATTCCGATCGCTTTTGCTTGAAGGTATTACAATGTATTTATAGCCCTCTAGGGATTCAAGAGTCGGAATGTTAAAGGATGGAATTTCTTTATTAATTAAGCATTTACATTAGTATATACTGTTCATAATGTATGTGACTGTTGGTGCTTTGTTTAACCACGTTGGTCGGTCTTCTTGTTGTTGGTCATTGTTCATAATGTTGGTCGGCATTCCAGGCCTTGGTCGACTGTCAATAAACCTCCAAAGTTTGCAGGTCGATCAACGTTAACATGGCACAATTCTCCGGGAGGATAGGGAGAAACCTCATTATTTTGCACTTCACAATAGGGTGAACCACCATACCAAAGTATGTTTTTCACTTAGGAGGTTGATTGATCGTCATATCAAGAATGGAGACATCGAGCTGCCACAAACTAATGTGAACGATAATCCTTTACAACCACATGGAGCCCATATGGCCAGTGCTTTTAATGAAGAGGTCGAACGATCGATGAGAGAGCGGTGGTTAGAAGAGAGTGACTTCGAAGAATTTCTAAAGGATGACTTCGAAGAATCTCTAGAAGAATGCACCTTCGAGTTGGATCCGCTCCATTTAGGTGATGTGGTTGAGGATGTAGACGAACAAGAAAAAGAAGTACATGACCCCACCAAGGGACTTAGTAAGCAGTTGGAAGCCTGCTCCCTGGAGGAGGTAAATGCAGTGATAGCCTACAATGAGACTACATATAGAGACGTGGAGGAAGTTTATGAGTTAGAAGAAGACAAAATAAATACGTGGATCGAATGTGTGGCAGTTGCTCGCTCGCCAAAGTTTTGATGGTTCTTCGATCAGGTTGGCCTTCCTGAGAACTCCCAGTTGGAAGTTACACCAGCCATCTTGGAGATTAAAAAAAATATGGCGCCACACCTGAAGTGGAAGGGTCCTATGTCCAAGCTTGTGAGGAGGTACCTCTCAGAAGTCACGTTCTCAAAAGATGATAGATTGATCGGGTATCCCCATAATAGACCTTTGTATGTTACGGCGTCTGTAAATGATTATGTTTTCGCTCATGTTTTATTGGATGGGGGAGCATCCATCAATATAATGCCTATTAGGTCCTTTATGCTAATGGAATGTTGAAAACAAGGATAGTTCCCCATTCGTTCGTAATCTCGGGGTATAACAACCAGTCATCCAAATCGATGGGATATGTTGATGTAGGCATCATGATGGGGAATATAACTTCTCATATCAAGTTCCATGTCATGAACTACGAGCCATCATACCAACTTCTAGTGGGTAGGGTATAGATGCACAACCATGGGTTGGTACCCTCCACTTATCATCAGTGCGCTAAGGCAAACATAAAAGGCAAAGAGGTGGTTATTCGAGCTACTAAGAAACCCTTTGCGAAGGAGGAAGATCACATGGTAGACGCTACTTTATACACAGATCTGGAGGAAGACGCCATGGTGTTAACAAGGTACACAGGGGAAACAAAGGTCCCAACCACTCGAGAGAGTGTGCGAGCACCCGCCCGAACGGTGGTGACCTACGGAGAGGAACGGGACTTGGGTGTGGCGAGGCCCCCTAGTCAATTGAGATATTTTTGAGATCGAATGACTCTGCGTATTGATCTAATTGAGCACCAAGTCCAGACTCAGAGTGTCCTTAGCAAGCGAACAGTGAGAGAAGTGAACGAGAATCACAAGAAGAGGCCATTGAAAGAAGCTGCTCGGCAGTGCAAATGGGTAGTTTTACCTAACGGCATAATTATCTATAAATTATGAAGGTGTGAGTGGGCAGCTGAAAGTCTAGATGACAAGGCTGACCCGGTTTATGAATGCTTCCTGGTGGATAATCGGGGGTAATGTTTGGTGATTGATAACTCTGGAGTACAAGAGTTTGTGGAAGAGGTAGAAGAAGAAGAAGAACCTGAGTGCATGAAAGACAATCCCAGGCCGCAGATTCAAGAGTTGGAGAAAATTGACCTGGCCAAAGAAGGTGATGATCCTAACCCCATTTTATCTCTAAGGACTTGGAGGGATCACCTCAAGAGGAGTTGATCAAACTGCTGCTGGAGTTCAAAGATGTCTTCACCTATAAGTACATCGAGATGCCTGGGGGTAGACAAGGAGGTGAGCTGCTACAGGTTGAACGTTTTTCCATCATCCATCCCGGTAAAGCAGGCCACCCGAATGTACAAAACAGAGTTGGATTTAAAGATCAAAGTAGAAGTTCAAAGGCTGCTTACGGCTAGTTTCATAGTTGGCCATCATTGTCCTCTGGTAGGTGGCTCCTGCATTCTTCAACCCGAAAGGCATAACTTTGTACATAAAGTTACCCAAAACCGTTCTAAAGGCGGTCTTATCTACATCGATCGGATCCATCTTTATCTGGTTATATCTCACATAACCATCCATGAAGTTGTACATCTCATGGCTCGTTGTTGCATCAATCAAGCTATCGATGGAAGGCAGCGAGAATTCATCTTTTGGGCATGCTCGATTTAGATCCCTGTAGAAACTAGAAAGGGATCTTACCTTCGTTCGAATAGCGGATGAATCCCTAAGAGTAGATAGAGATATATGTTACGGTTTGATTAACCCTAGCTGTTCAACACTAATCATATATATGGGGTAAATGAAGGGATGAGATTAAATTAATTTAATCTAAGGGTTATATGATTATATTACACTGTAATTGTACACACTATTATTAGATAAGGGAATGTAAGGTAAACAAATATATAATATTCGAAATATTAATCGAAAAAAATATTCAGAAAATTTATCATAAATTATTTTGGAAAATCGGATCGACTAATAAATCCGAAAATCGGATCAAAAAATAGAAAATTCGGAATTTAAAACGTAGTTTTAATTTCTTATCCAATTTATTTCAAAATATCATAAATCAAAAAATCGGAAATCGAAAAACCCTATATACATTCCAAAATCGAAAAATATCGGATCGGTTATCGAAAAAATTGGAATGTTCGGGAAAAAAAATAGCCCTAGACGGGACCAAAGGTGAAGGATCGTTTTGATAATTTACTCTAGATATTAATATAGCATACAAACTAATATATATATATATATATATATATATATATAATAAGGAGTAGAATAATTTTAGTATTCAATAAGATGACAACTTAATTAGGGGCTAGGATTGAATGGTGAAAAATTGAATCCAATGGCTCACATTTTGTTACACTAAGATGATGAATGTTTCCCTCTCTTTTGCCATTCTCACTTTCACTTTAATTCAAATTAGTGGGTATTTTAGTAAAATACCTTACTCTCCCCTCAATCACTCACGATCATTCAACCACGTGCCATACCCACTCAACAACTACACTCAACTATTCCTCTCTCGATTTCCTCTCTCACAGTCTCCAACGCAGACTGATACCCTTTCTCTGTCTCTTGCTTCTCCATATTCCACGCAACCTCCTTCCCATCTCTATCTATGAAACATTCTCCATTTTCATGAAAGGTTGTCTTCTTCTGGATGAAATTATGCTTTTTCTTGATCAATTAGCTTATTCTTCGGATGACATCAAGACCACATGACCTATTTGCTATGGGTTTTGAATCTATAGTATTATTTTTTTGCTTGATATTTTATTTTATTCTAAAGGGTTTTTAATCTGTGGTATTGCTTTTTTTGTGTGTGTGGATCTGGTTATTATTTCAGGTTGTGATCTATCTCCGATCAGGTTTCCTACGATTTCGATTGGAATCTTCCTCGCAAACGACTGGTGTCTATTGTCGATTTCAAAAGTTTTCTTTCTAAGATGGTAGGCGTACTTTTATCTGAAGTTTTCTTTCATATACTACTCTATACGCTCTTACTGCATTAAATCCTCCCAAAGACATTATTTATAGATTTCATTATATTTTTTCCAAATTCCTTTGGAGTGATCCAATACAAGAAGAGCATATATGCAAGTGGATTAACTAGGACAGTTATTGTTATCCTACAGCAGAAGGATGTTTAAACTGTAAAAATATGGCGCTGTAACCGACTGGGTCTTTGTTGAGTTAAAAAAAACTATGTCTTTTATAGAGAATCTGAGGCGATTTGAAAATGGTTTTGATATTGTAATTTCAAAACGGTTTTGACTCATTTTTTGGGGGTTTCGAAACCATCGACTAGCACTAGGTTTCAGAATCATCATGTGTAAGTTTTGATTTATATTTTGTGGTATAATTTTGATTTATTTTTCTAATTTATTTTTGCGATGGATTCGATTTTGATATTGATTTGCAGGTAGGGGGTGATAGTGGGTTGAGTTTGACCGGGAGTTGTGATTGTTGGTTTCTCTAATGATACGTCCATCTGTTTTGACCAAATGTGATTATTTTCATTTTTGTTTTGTTTGTAGTACTTTATGATATTTATGTGTGTTGGCAGCTGACTAAGTTTGCGGTCTCATGGTGGTTATACATTTGTGTGTGAAAGGGTATTTTAAAGTTTTGGATGGGAGATTGAAAGAAATGGAATGTAAGTTCCTTTTGATTTCGAGGGTTCAAATGTTTTGGTTATGTTGTTGATCATATATTTTTGTTATTTGTTTTGTATAGTTCTAAAATGTTTTTGTGCCTTGAACTTTTGTTTTATTTCTCAAGTTAATAGTATTATTTTAGTTCTCTTTCAATTTTTTTCTTTTCCCTCATATATTGTCATTTATGAATCAACTATTAACACATTAGTTTAAATCTTAAGAGTCTATGTTTGGGTTGGTAAGTTTATTGTTTGAATTTTGTTGTTCTAGAAACACTAATCTACGTTGTTCTTAAATTACAAATATTGGCTTAAAACCAGGTATACCCATCTCTTTTTAATTTATAATCGAGTTTCATAATGGATTTTGAGTTTACATTTTGGGTGTCTAAAAGAGTTTCTTGGTAATAAAATCTGAGTATACCCATTTCATGATTAATTTTAACTTTATGTCTATTCTCATAATTTTTCTTAGGATGATTTTATTTGGTTAATTATTTTAATAATTATGACTAATTGTATTTTATTTTTTTAATAGGCTTCTAGGTCTCCGTATTAAATAGAACAGTTAAATTTATGCTTTGTCCATTTCCTCCCGTTCTTCAGTTTCTTCTGGAAAATTTTTATGTGGATTATTATTTTTATGGGGTTCATGATTTAAAAAAATATCCATTGTTTTGTTATTTACTCTCTTTGGGAGCTGCTAAATATTATCTTTTCATTTTTACTAATATTCGTAATGGTGTATTATAAGAATAATTATAGGGATATTTGTACTGCAAGGGTAATGACAGGTTGAGTGGGCTTCGAATTAAATAATAATTTGAATAGAATTTAAAAAATAATTTTGAAAGGTTCCGATTATTTACTTAATGTTTGGGAGAGTTTGATTTTTTTTACTGATATTGGAGTTTGCAAAAATTCTTCTTGAGCGTTGGTATTAGAGTTTCTTTTGTATATTGATGATATCTATTGAGTGTTGGTATTAGTCAGATTCAATAATGGGTTAAAATTTACTGTCAATTCAAAACGACGAAAAGTATGGGCATAAGGCTCAATGGTGCTACTTTTTTAATCAGATTTTGGGTGACCCAATGTAAAATTTGATCTTTTTCTTTTAAACACATGCATGTATACGCATCCTATCAAATGTAAGAATACACCTCCACTCTACCTTATTATATCAAGTCTCATCAAACCCTCCCTTCAAACCCATTTCCCTAACATCTACCCTAAGACACCCCCATTACATGCTCTTGAAAAACGTGAGTTGGAAGGATAATATAAGGGGATGATTTAGAGTAGTGCTATTCTAGCTCCAAAGAATGCTTCCACCCTTTCATTTTACTCCACAACGTAGAAAAAAAATAAGTACCCTTGCTCATAAATTCATCCATACTTTAGTTGACTTTCATTTTAATAAAAAACTTATTAAGTTTTTAAAATATTTTTTTTATAAATCAATAAGGAAACACTTTTTTATTAAATAAATAAAAAGAACACCCTTTTTTTATATAAATTAATGAATATTTTTATAATTTCCAGAATATTACGTTAATTTCTAGAATATTACTTTTAAAATGATAAATAATGAAACAGTTTTTTAATTAACATCCATTTATTAAAAAACATAACGTTTTTATAAATTGATATTTTTGTTTTTCCATTTCTTATTTGAAATCCAAAATTTATTCCAAATTGAAATTAAAATTTTGCAAAATAAAAAATGCAAATAGAAAATGGGAATTTGATTTAACATATTGTGAGGACTTATATATTGAGGAATTGGCTCCAACTAATCATTTTTTGGCATAAGCAAAAAAATTACCTCTTAATTATATAAATTATTTTTTTATTATTAAAGTTCAATAACAGAATGTTTGTTATAAATTAGTGTTATAAAAAAATAATAAGAAATAGTAATTATAATAAAAATTAATTGGTGTTTTTGTTTTTTTTATTCTTATTCCAAATGCACTACTTTTCCGAACCTGAAAATCAAAATTTTACAAAATAAAAAATGCAAGTAGAAAATGAGAATTTGATTTTATGTATTTCCAAGAATTAGATATTGAACAATGCACAACTTATTTTTTTAATGAAAAATGGATGTTCTTTTAAAAAAAATTGTTTCTTTTTACTTTTGTTAATAAAAGCGCTGTTTAGTTATTTATTTCTAAAAAAATCGAAAAAGACATTTAAAAAAAGAACTTATGTTTTTTTCAAATGCAAGTCATCTAAAGTATGAATTAGTTAAGGAGTAAGGATACTTTTGTCTTTCTTCTATGTTGTGGAGTAAAATGGTGTGCTAGAAACTTTATATGACTTTTTTTCCACTTTTGATTAGTCATATAAACCAAGCCCTTAACTCTGTGGTATAAGGCTGCCACTGGAACAGTCTTGGAGGTGGATTGAGTTTGATTCCCAGTTTGATCATTGGCACTGTCAAAACAATTCTTGGACAGCGAAAGCCACGAACTGCGAATGGGGATTAGTCGAGGTGCGCGTAAGCTGGTCCGGACACCTCATGGTATGCTACCAAAAAAATAGTCATATCAATTAATGCAACACGAGCATGATTCAAATAAAAGTGACATGATACGACAAGATAGGAAATAATTTTTTTTAAGTATCTCGAATACGATATAATTAAAAGTGACACAACACAAAAAAGTTTTTTTTTTACCAAAAATGGACGTGACACAAACAAAAACGACACAACACGAAATATATATTTTTACCTATTTTGAACAAGGCCCAAGTAAAAGTTCACATCACAAAATATCTTTTCAAACCAAAAAGGAATTCGACGATGAAATATGACTCGACATGAAATATTATATTTGATAGTTATCGCAATTACTGCGGGAGAAGCTCACTCTAGCTCTCACTGGTATCCTCAATTTTATTACTCAATTTATATGAGGGGATTTATTTAGTACTAGTATTATTAATTGTAAATGAAATCGGGGAAGAAACCGTGTATTCGTGGGGTAGATGAAGGATGAGGACATGTTCGGAGGGTGATGAGACTGGGAACAGGTTCTAAGGGTGACGAGGTGGTTCAAAGGGTGTAATTATATGTGTAATCTCTGTCGGCGCTTATCAAACTATTGTTAGAATATTTTTTTATTTTTTAAACAGGATAGATAGTCCTATAAACAAAAGAAACTCTGCCCAAATTTTCTAAATTGTTGACACACTTGTGACACCCCGTCTAATTAAATACCAGGCAGCTACTCCTTTATCAAATTAATACAGAATATCAAGTTGGTTCAGTCTTAGCATCACTGTCGCAAAATATTTAATTAATTACTAGCCACCAAATATTTAAAAAGAGAGATGTCAAATTCTATTATTTAAGTTATCGAATAACCAAGAATTAAATCATTAACCATTAATCGCATAAACAATCTCATATGAATAACCAACGAAATGAAATCAACTGAGTCTGGACTAAATACTCCAATAATAATTATGCCAGAGTAAAATAAGTCCCGATACAAGAGTTTGCATAAATAAACCAATAACCGAAATAATGATAGACTGTAACTACAACCTCTAAATAAGAATGGGCGACATGCCCTAATTGATACAAATGACTCCGAAGGAACCAAGGATAAATATAAAGGTGTCTAATACCAAGATCCTATAGCTTCCACAGCACCTACAGCACGTCATCAGAATGATTCTCCTATGCTTGGTGTCCCTGTGGCTGGGCACCTAAAATATTTTTACAAAACAAAAGAGATTTGGAGGAAAAAAGGGTCAGAGCCCGAGCTGAAAACAGTTTAAAACTTTATCAAGTGTTTAAATTACAATTAAACAACCCATATTATAAACATATTAGTTGCGTACTCTCACATGAGTTTCTCACCTCTTAACTAATGTGCACGCCTAACGTATAACCTTAACCCATCCTAGTTATGTCACTAACTAACTAGTATGTACCTCTTCCGCTTCCGCATTCTACCATAGGATGTCTACTCTTAGTACCCAAAACAGTTATATTCATAACCCATATTCGCATTCATTAAAATTACTTATCTCAAGTGTTAGATAAATTCTCATTCTTAGCCCATTCAAATATCTTACTTATTCACATCTACTAAGCAACAATGAACCAGTCACAAGTACATAAGTATATCACTCTCAGTACATAAATACATATATGGCACCCCTAGGCTAATTTACGGTGCACGTATACTCCGCTATCGAATTCCGATACATCACGTACATAGGGACTACGAGTTACGAATCTCTCAAGAACCATTTCAATAAGCAAAATCACACATATTAGAGGCGAACATAGTTCACATACCCATGGGTCATGCACATACCTACGCTCCCACGCTCAGTTGACTTATCAACTCACAAATAAGTCATTCACAGTCCTATGTCCTTAAGGTACCAGTCTAAATCCCCCCGAAGGCACACAAGGATAAGAGGGTCCTTCACAAAAAAAAATAACCTCCTGTGATAGCAAGTATGGTAGGTATGTCTTACACATAAGAAATCCATTCACTAGGCATTCACACAACCTTAGTAATCATATTTCAATATAGATATTCACATTCTATCTAGTAAGTCTCGTACGTGGTAAGATTATCCGGAACATCATACGTAATTATATGTTTAACTTGATAACTTTCTCTCGCCGTGTCAAATTGAGTACCTAAACCTACCCCAAAAGGTTACTCGGCCTCCTATTAGTTTCTAATGTTATCTCAGTAACTTAAAGCCCCTCCATTACTGTTCTTATCCTTACCTCAGCGTTTATTCCCATTATAGTTTCAATTTGAAAGATTTTTAACCGTAACTCACTCGGTAGTCCCCTCGTAAGCAATAGTATTCAAATCCCTAAGGTAATCCATTTTTTTCGGGCTTCAGCTAAGACCCTACTGTCCTTAACTAAGTCCCAAAATATCAATTTAAACATCCTAAGAATCATCATCGCCCTTGAGATTTTTATTAAGCCTTAAGGGAAAACAATTGCCAAAAATCAGAAGGGGTCGATCGATCTAAGAAAAGGGGTCGATCGATCGATCGTCGATCGATCGATATTTTTCAGTCGATCGATCGATCAAGCAGGTATCACCCCAGATTTTCTTAAACACTTACGGATTTTCCTCTTTTTACACCTCTAATTCTTCATTAGAATTTCTTAAACTCCCAACCAAGTATACTAATTATCATACCAACATGTTTGCATCACTTCCCACGTTTAAGAATCATCAAATCAAAGTAAAACATCAAGTTCTTGGATCAATTTACCTAATTTTTCATATAAAAACCCTAGTTTTACTATTTCTTCAAGAACACTATATAATTCAATACAATTTCATAATTCTCTACCCATAAATCATAATTTCGTGGCTGTTATTATCTCCAACATTAAACTACATGCAGGACCTACCCAGATTATGATTTTGATTCTTCAAATCCATTCAATTTTCATTATGTAAGGTTATTCTTCAATTCTAACCTAACATGAATGATATATGCACTAAATTATTGCAAGTTAAATCATTTGCCTGGTAATGACAATTTCGATCCGATGAAGTAGACGATATGTGGATGATCCTTGCTTTTCGATCTATCCGGTGGTGGTGACGGTGGTGCAAAAACCTCTAATTGGTGGTTCTCCTTTGGAAACTCCATTTTCTTCCACTCTAATTGTCGTTCATGATTTTTCGTTGAGAAACACTAAGGGACTCAAGTGTTGGCTGATATTAACTGTCTAAAATTCGTGGGTCACTATTCATCCAAAAATATGAATGACTAAAATACCCTCCCGGGTTGCCGGTTATGCTTAAAAACACCCTGGAACCGAAACTAAACCCCCAGCTAGTTTTTTCTGACTATCTCGAACCTTTCGGACACGTTGGTGCACTCAAAATTCTCATACAGATGACATAAAAATAAAATACTTTTAAATCCATTATATTGGGTCCTGACAAGACTGACACGCGCGTCCCATCTTAATTACCGAAACTGCCGTGTGCGCGTCCCATCTTGAATACCGAAACTACCGTATTTTCAACTCATGACAATTTTAATAAATTCAAGAATCACATATTACCATAATCACTCAATAATATTCAACAACATTATAATAATCAAATACTAACTCTCGTCTAGCTAGCATTTAAATCCGGATTATCTTCCAATTAATTATCCCAAATTAATTTTAATAAATCTCATAATTCAAGGCAATTTAATTTATTAAGTCACATAATGAAAAGCCATAAAAATACGGGGTATTACATACTTCCCCCCCAATAACGGAATTTCGTCCCGAAATTTGGAAAATAGGCATATCTGGAAAAATTTGTAATCCTCTAGTGCTCAAAGTAAAATACAAAGAAATGCTCAATCACTATAGCCCTCACTTCACAACAAGCTTATTGAACACTCTTGATACTTTATCAGTTATAGGGTTATACTTCAATAAATGCCCCTCACGTTGCGCTCTTACTGACCAACATTCGAATAAAAATAGTCTATACATCATTGACCGCATTATCTTAATATTATTGTGAGTTCACACCTCACTACGTATTAACTTCAGCGTTTATCTAAACACAATCCGATCCTGGTAGAAACCATAGAACATCTGACTGCTCTTGTCCATTTTTTGTATCTCTGTTCCCGGCGTTGTGACTTTTACACAAGGGGAAACCACTCACGACTGTTAGTGGTTATCCCATTTTAGTCATCGGACTCTAACTCCTGACTATCCAAAACTCTGATAATTCGCTCACCTCTAAACATCCAGAGAAAGAATGATAAGGTTTATCCACACAAAACCTCAGTAAGCACCTTGTCCACTATGAATAGATACGGGTGCTTTCACCCAACTGTACCATTAAGTAGTATCGTCTCCCCATTACCACAATATACCTCACTTACTAGCTATACCCGTTTTGAAAATGAAATTATCGCAATGAATCCAAAATTGCTTTCATACAGTTCCACCGGTCGTCAATCACCTTGCACTTATTCTTCGTGCTATAGGTGATACAACTTTCTTAAAACAAAGTTGTTCCCACTACTTCCTTATACCCCATATTGAAGGTGGGTTTCAGGTATCCATACTAGCTCAGAATAATTCTGCATAGGACCACGTATCGGCTTGTTCACTATCTAATAGTGTAATTCACCCAAGGATATACCAATTTCTCTCCTTCCGAACAACCTGTCCCACATATTTAAAGGAACTCGTTACTTATCTATAAGTTGGCAACCCCTCAAGGAAATTTACCAACTTAACTCTTCCATCACTGGAATCATCTGCTTGATACAAAATTATCTGGTTGATCATCTTACCCTAACCGATCTACTACTTACTATACCCCTTTCAATGTCGACTTTCACGTATAATTCTTCCCGTTAAGTGATACTTACTAACCCTCTTCTTCCCTCGACGTATACCAAAATTTTGACACGTGCACCTTTCACCACGTTGTGCACATCTGGACTCTTATACCTTATCAACATCCTCACTCTATTTATGCGCTCAACATTCGATTGGGTGGAACTCTTCTCCAAATTGTCCATAATAGTTAACTATCTGCCTTTTCAAGAGACACTCCCTTTTTAAATGGCTTCCCACTGCGTTTCAACCAATTTTGGACGTGTTATTCTGATTGCATAAGAATCAATAGATTGCCGTTCTTCTCACGACGCTTAATCCACTCTACCACTTCCATTTTTTCGTATTAGTCTCACAAGTAATAATTTCACCCATCTATGTCCCTCTTCCGGCGATTAACACATAAGAAAACCAGGGTGTCTGGACCCCTTATAACCCGTGCATAAGGGTTTAAACATCATATACGCTCCATACGTACTCCAAACTCTTTATTGTCCCTGCATTTGTAACGTGTCTATACCACTTGTACATTCTCAATCACCCCCAAATTTGAAATCCTAAATCCTCCTTAACCTCAGTGCATCCTTCAACCCACCGAAATAAAAACCCAAAATTTTTCAGTACGTCCTCACCACACCACTGGCTCTACTGGCCTTATATCGTAATTTACCCTTTAACTTCTAGTTATAACTACATACTTCCATAACGATCGAGGTATCCAAATCATGAACGAATGGACACACATCTCCTTACTACCAACCTTACGCTAAGTTTCATGCGTGGGGTGTCCCGCAAAGTGAAATCCAAATAAGGAACCCCCCCGATACACTACTTCCTAGCATTATCGGTCATCGAAATCTGTTAGGCCCTCGGTCCATAACATGTACCCCTATATTCCCACTTCTTGACAATAAAGTTACATCTCCTTCCGCAATTTCACTTAAACAAGGAACTCCTTTCGAAAGACATTGTCTCTTAACATTGATGGAAATCACCTTCCATAAACATCATGCAAATATATTGGGGTTCTCAAAATCCCGTCCCCAGACTTACAACTATGAGTATTAAATCCCACGTCTCTAAAGGGTGATATAACAATGCACTCTTCTTATTACTACATCCTGAGCGTTAATTATATTAACCAGCTAAATCTTTCCACTGAACGATAAACCAAATACACTCTGATTTATATCAATAAAGTCCCTACACATACTGAGAACAAATACCTAATACCATTGTACTTTTCAAAGTCTCAACAATATATATATATATATATATATATATATACACACATAAAAATATAATCATGATCTCGTACCTCTCGCAGATGGGGCCTCGCCAGAACAAAACATTCTACACCAAGGTAGTATCCCCGATAAACTTGCAATATCAGCACACTATCGGTATTAGCATACTATAAAACCATAATTAAGATAATATCATACTCGTATAACACAACACTAAAATGAGTAATTTCAATAAAGTATATATCACTATCAATATACCCATTCATCCTCCGCGGATAACACTAAAGGTAACCCCATTATACCAGGGGAAAATATCCACATAAATAATAACATTGCCGAGATACTCACTAAAATCGACTCTCATGCGAATATAGCAGTAACAAAAATGTAGTAACTCGTTCCTGACACATACAACACGTAACATCATCTGGGGATATAACTCATATTTTTATCTTATTGATTGCCCTGGCTGCTCAAATGGTTCCTGAACTTAACACACCTGTCCGTACCAAATCGAATTTTTTTTATAACTATTGCCCTTGCTAGGCACCATACCCTTATCCCTATACTTACTTCGGGAAACAGTTATTTCGCACGGGTTTTACTCCCCACAAAATACCTCTACACATACTCCACTTATCTCCGGTCACACTGACCATGTTAAGATGGTCCTACTCTCGTACGTTGATACTCTTAACTCTGATGACTATCTTCATTGTTACCTTAGCTTTGATGGCCCTAAGGAACATGCTACTGGCTTCCACATCTCTTTCTGAAATCACCATATCTTGGTAACAATTCAGCTATCCGAATCATTCAAATGGGCTCCCTGATGGGTCTCCCCCTTGTGGTGCTTCTTCAATACCATTTCCCCCAGTCTTACTCTATCTAAATCCTTCGATTCTTGTAGCTCCCCTCACAAGGAAGCGCTTACCTCCATATTAAGAAAACGCGACTTAATTACCATCTGCATTGACCATCCAAGCAGAATTTCCCAGAAGTGCTAACAATTCTTCTTGTACGCAAATTCTCCCTTTAATGTACTCTTCTCCATTTCACCTACTTCACCCGGTGTAAGGTTTGCCAAATAATGAAATTTCTCCTCACAAAGTGACCTCTGTCTGACCCTCTTGTGTGAGTTAAGAATAACATTCGCATCTCACTCTGAACATCTAATGAAGGAACTTATGATCAAACCATACTTAGGCGCCTTCTCTCGACGACACATTCCACTTCTAAGTGTGGTAGTTGCCTCTCATCATTATAACTCCGCTCTTACGGGCTAAGAAAAATTTTACCCTAAATTTCCACTCCAGATTAGCCATACCATGTCATATGTCCAAGCCTTTGGATATTTTACGTTAGTTAGATATTACACGCCATCTCCGTATTTCTAGTATTTCCATTGTTGGTTATCTTCAATGTTTCGTCTGATTCTCTCCCAATCCAACCTTGCTGGGTGATTCTAATTTGACCCCACTTTCTACTATAGTTGTACCCGAAAGCCACAAGTCGCGCCTTAGCCGTCTTTACCATCCTGAACTTCCGTGCCATAATATGGGTGACTCCAACTACTGTCATCCTTCTTTAATAAATCTAGTAACCTCAACTGATCTTTTCCTCCTGTTATCCGCCCAACTGTCTTCGCCTGACGTACTGCATTGTTCGGCAAATGAACACACTCGAATGCAAATAAGATTCACTATCATATACATTATAGCAGGAGAACGAAATCTCACCAAAGAAATCAACAATCCTAAACATAGGGCTCTATATCAAAGAAAGCTATACTGGAAGCATAATAAGCTGCACAGATCCTAAAGGACACTAGAACCTGATGCTCTGATACCACCTGTGACAACCCGTCTAATTAAATACCGAGTAGCTACTCCTTTATTAAATTAATACAGATATCAAGTTGGTTCAGTCTTAGCATCACTGTCGTAAAATATTTAATTAATTACTATCCACCTAACATTTAAAAAGAAAGATGTCAAATTTTATTAATTAAGTTATCCAATAACCAAGAATTAAATCATTAACCATCAATCGCATAAACAATCTCATATGAATAACCAATGAAATGAAATCAACTGAGTCTGGAGTAAACACTCCAATAATAATAATGCCAGAGTAAATAAAGTCCCAATACAAGAGTTTGAATAAATAAACCAATAACCAAAATAATGATAGACTGTAACTACAACCTCTAAATAAGAATGGGCGACATGACCTAACTGATACAAATGACTCTGAAAGAACCAAGGATAAATATAAAGGCGTCTAATACCAAGATTATGTAGCTTCCACAGCAGCTACAACACGTCATCAGAATGGAACTCCTATGCTTGGCGTCCCTGTGACTGGGTACCTAAAATGTTTTTACAAAACAAAATAGATTTGGAGGGAAACGGGTCAGAGCCCGAGGTGAAAACAGTTTAAAAATTTAGCAAGTGTTTAAATTACAATTAAACAACACATATTATAAACATGTTAGTTGCGTACTCTCACATGAGTTTCTCACCTCTTAACTAATGTACACGCCTAACGTATGATCTTAACCCATCCTAGTTATGTCGTTAACTAACTAGTATGTACCTCTTACGCTTTCGCATTCTACCATAGGATGTCTACTCTTAGTACCCAAAACAGTTATATTCATAACCCATATTCACATTCATTAAAATTACTTATCTCAAGTGTTAATTAAATTATCATTCTTAGCCCATTCAAATATCTTAGTTATTCACATCTACTAAGCAACAATGAACCAGTCACAAGTACATAAGTATATCACTCTCAGTACATAAATACATATATGGCACCCCTAGGCTAAGCTGCGGTGCATGCATACTCTGCTATCAAATCTCGGTACATCACGTACATAGGGACTACGAGTTCCGAATCTCTCAAGAACTGTTTTAATAAGAAAAATCACACATATTGGAGGCGAACATAGTTCACATACCCATGGATCACGTACATACCTACGCTCCCATGGTGAAATGACTTATCAACTCACAAATAAGTCATTCACAGTCCTATGTCCTTAAGGTACCAGTCTAAATCCCCCTGAAGGCACACAAGGATAAGAGGGTCCTTTACAAAAAAAAAAAAACTAACCTCCCGTGATAGCAAGTATGGTAGGTATGTCATACACATAAGAAATCCACTCACTAGGCATTCACACAGCCTTAGTAATCATATTTCAATATAGATATTCACATTCTATCTAGTGAGTCTCGTAAGTAGTAAGATTATCCCGAACATCATACGGAATTATATATTTTACTTGATAACTTTCTCTCGTCGTATCAATTTGAAACCTAACCCAAAAGGTTACTAGGACTCCTATTAGTTTCTAATGTTATCTCAGTAACTTAAAGCCCCTGAATTACTGTTCTTATCCTTACCTCGGCATTTATTCCCATTATAGTTTCAATTTGAACGATTTCTAACCGTAACTCACTCGGTAGTCCCTCGTAAGAAATAGTATTCAAATCCCTAAGGTAATCCACTTTTTGGGGGCTTCAACTAAGACCCTACTGTCCTTAACTAAGTCCCAAAATATCAATTTAAACATCCTAAAAATCATCATCTCCCTTGAGATTTTTATTAAGCCTTAAGGAAAAACAATTGCCAAAAATCAAAAGGGGTCGATCGATCGAAGAAAAGGGGTCGATCGATCAAGCAGGTATCAGCCCAGATTTTCTTAAACAGTTACGGGTTTCCCTCTTTTTACACCTTTAATTCTTCATTACAATGTCTTAAACTCCCAACCAAGTATATTAATTATCATACCAACATGTTTGCATCATTTCCCACGTTTTAGAATCATCAAATCAAAGTAGAACATCAAGTTCTTGGATCAATTTACCTAATGTTTCATATGAAAACGCTAGTTTTCCTATTTCTTCAAGAACACTATATAATTCAATACAATTTCATAATTCTCTATCCATAAATAATAATTTCGTGGCTGCTATTATCTCCAACATTAAACTACATGCAAGACCTACCCAGATTATTATTTAAATTCTTCAAATCCATTTAATTTTCATTATGTAAGGTTATTCTTCAATTCTAACCTAACATGAATGATATATGCACTAAATTATTTCAAGTTAAATCACTTGCCTGGTAATGACGATTATGATCCGATGAAGTAGACGATATGTGGATAATCCTTGCTCTCCGATCTATCCGGTGGTGGTGACGGTGGTGCAAAAGCCTTTAATTGGTGGTTCTCCTTTGGAAACTCCATTTTCTTCCACTCTAATGGTCGTTCATGATTTTTGGTTGAGAAACCCTAAGGGACTCAAGTGTTGGCTGATATTAACTGTCTAAAATTCGTGGGTCACTATTCACCCAAAAATAGGAATGACTAAAATACCCTCACGGGTTGTCGGTTATGCTTAAAAATGCTCCGGGACACAAACTAAACTCTCGGCTAGTGTTTTATGACTATCTCGAACCTTCTATTCACGTTGGTGCACTCAAAATGCTCATACGGATGACATAAAAATAAAATACTTTTAAATCCATTATATTGGGTCCTGACACGACTGACACGCGCATCCCATCTTAATTACCGAAACTGTCGTATGTGCGTCCCATCTTAATTACCAAAACTGCCGTATTTTCAACTCACGATAATTTTAATAAATTCAATAATCACATATTACCATAATCACTCAGTAATATTCAACAACATTATAATAATCAAATACTAACTCTCATATCTCTAGCATTTAAATCCGGATTATTTTCCAATTAATTATCCCAAATTAATTTTAATAAATCTCATAATTCAAGGCAATTTAATTTATTAAGTCACATAATTAAAAGCCATAAAAATACGGGGTATTACAACACTATTTGGGTAGGAAAACAAAATTTTGACTTAAATATTGTATACTTATTTTGACCATAATTTTGTTAGAATTTTAACATAAACGAGTATTGTTGTCATGGATTTTAACTATCTTTATTAGTTTAAGTGTGGCGTAATATAGTCAATATATTGTGCCTTTAGTAAAATCTGTGTTTTTTATACGAGGTCGCAAAAGGATTATTTGTGATGTTTGAAAAATTTCCTCCGTGCCTTCAGGTACGGGCATTCCGCTAGTGTATATATATATATATATATATATATATATAGGGAGAGGTTCAAAAGTGAACCAAGAAAATCAACATTTTAATGAACATTAACAAAAAAATACCTAACAAATCGACCCAACCCAAAAAAAACATACCCAAACCCCTATGTCTGCTCCTCACCAGAATATCCCAAAATGTTCATTATTTTGGGTTTAAACAACTGCTCCCATGGCCGGATTAGGAAGTTGGCAGGTGGTCGGCGATGTTGGTTCAGGTAGTTAGGATGGTGATGGGTACGGAGATGGTTTCCGGCTTGAATGGGTCGGGGATGTCCTGAGTTCGGAGGGTGCTCGGGTTGGTTCGAGTTTGGCCTGAGTTTGTTTGAGTTCGCCAGAGGGTTTGGCCTGAGTTTGGTTGTCACCGGTGAGAGGGTAATGGGTTTGACAGGTGGGTGAGAAAGAGGGGAGAGAAAGAGAAGTGAGAGGCGTGTATTAAGATTGTGTGTCTGCATGGCAAGGGGGGCGGGGGGGGGGGGGGTATTAAAATATGAGGGTCCGTTGCCGCTGGCACGGACCAATTACAACGTAGGAGTTAAAATTAATTATTTGTTAAGGTGTATTTTGTTAATGTTCATTAAAATATTCATTTTTTATTTTCACTTTTGAACCTTTCCATATATGGGAGAGGTTCAAAAGCGAACATAAAAGATGAACATTTTAATGAACCTTGACAAAAAACACGTAAAACCCAGTCAATTTTAATTCCAATGTTGTGATTGGTCCACGCCAACGGCAACGGACACGCGTGTGATACTTGTGTTTTTTAATACACCCGTGTGACACGCGTGTCCATTGCCGCCGTCGCGTCACGCGCATGTCCGTCACCGCTGGCACGGACCAATTACAATATATGAATTAAAATTGATTGAGTGTTAGGGACTT
The DNA here is from genome assembly GCA_949130495.1 of Sambucus nigra. Taxonomy (NCBI): domain Eukaryota; kingdom Viridiplantae; phylum Streptophyta; class Magnoliopsida; order Dipsacales; family Adoxaceae; genus Sambucus; species Sambucus nigra. The sequence continues at coordinate 359,699,215 of OX422217.1, read as the reverse complement.
TTTGTTAAGGTTCATTAAAATGTTCATCTTTTACGTTCACTTTCGAACCTCTCTCTCTCTCTCTCTCTCTCTCTCTTTATATATATATATATATATATATATATATATATATCATCCTTGCCTAATCTCATCATATGGGGTCGGCCACATGGATTCTCTGTTTTTATTCTAATATATTATATGCATTATTATCATTGGGGTGGCGTATTTTTCTTTTACCCTCTATTTTCAATAATCTTTCTCTTATTATCAGGGCATCTACTGGTCTACGCAACACATGTCCGTACCACCTAAGTCTACTTTCTCTTAATTTATCATTAATGGGAGTTACTCCTAACTTTTCTCTCACATATTGGTTTTTAATTTTGTCCTTTCTAGTAATTCCTATCACCCACCGGAGCATTCTCATCTCACTAACATGGAGACTTTGTCCATGTTTCTTCTTTAACGCCCAACACTCCGCTCCATACAAGATCGTTGGCCTAACAATTGTTTTATAAAATTTTCCTTTAAATTTATTAGTTATCCTCTTATCGCATAACACTCCACTTGCTTGTCTTCATTTCATCTAACCAGTTGATATTCTACTCGTAACATCCTCATCAATATCCCCATTACTTTGTAACATTGAACCTAGATAAAGACATTTATTAGTTTGGTTTATCATTTTTTCTTCAAACTTTAACATTATGTTACTCGACGCCTCATTATTAAATTTACACTCCATAAATTTCGTTTTATTTCTACTGATTTTTAGACCCTTAGACTCTAAGTCTTTTCTCGAAGTATCAACTCTCATCACTAAGTTTTCCTTTGAGGTGTCTATTAAAACTATATCATCCGCAAACAACATACACCATGGGACATCTTCTTGTATGTCCTTAGTAGTCTCATCCAAAATTACGGCAAATAAATAAGGACTTAAGGTCGATTAAAGTCATTAGTTTCCCCACATATAGTCCTTACTCTAGTCTTTGTGTTATCATACATATATTTAATAAATTTAATATAACTCATACGAATTCTTTTTCTCCTTAAAGCCCACCAAATTATATCCCTAGGTACTCTATCATAAACATTTTCTAAATCTATAAAGACCATATATAAGTTTTTATTCTTACTTCTACATTTCTCCATTAAGTGTCTAAATAAGTAAATAGCTTCCGTAGTGGATCTCCCTGGCATAAATCTAAATAAATTTTTCGAGATAGTTGACTCATTTCTTAATCTTTATTCTATCATTTTTACCCATAATTTCATAGTGTGACTCATCAGTTTGAGTCCTCAATAATTACCGCAGTTTTGTATATCACTTTTATTTTTATACAACGGTATAACGGTGTTTTTCCTCCACTCATCTGACATGTTTCTTTCACTTTAAATTTTATTAAATAAGCATGTTAACCATTCTACTCCTATACTTCCAAGGGTTCTCTACACCTCTATGGGTATTTTATCCGAAACAACCGCTTTATTCTTTTCTATTTTCCTTATTAATATATCTACTTCTTTTTCAATAATCGGACATACCATTCCTATATTCTGTTCAATGTTCTCGACATCTTTTTTCGGATATTCTTCGTTCAGTAATCTTTGAAAATACTCTTCTTATATATCTAGGATTTCTTTATCGTTAATTAATATATTTTGATTCGCGTCTTTAATACACTTAACTGGACCCATATCCCTTGTCAGTCTATCTCTATTCTTTGCCAATTTATATATTTCCTTTTCACCTTCATTGGGACCTAATTTATTATAAAGATTATTTAATGCGTTATCTTGCACATTTCTAATAATATTTTTTACTTCACCTTTTAACTTCTTATACTTTTCTAAATCTTCTTGATTGTTACTCTTTTGCCACTCTTTAAAACTTACTCGTTTCTTTTGTATTATCTTTTGCACTTCCTCATTCCACCACCAAGTCTCTTTTTTGTGAATCTTTTTCCTTTAGTCTCGCCTAAAACTTGCTTACATATTTTCTAGATATCATTCTTTATTTTTGACCAAATGTTGTTAACATTATCGTTCAAATTTCACTTCAAGTTTAATAGGAACTTCCGTCTAAATTCAATCTCTTTGCATCATTTTAAATCCTTTCATTTAATATTTTGATAATCTTTTTTTCTCTTTTCGATACTTAAATCCTTCAATTGTTAAATCTATTACTAATAGACGGTGTTGATTTATTAAGCTTTCACCTTATATGACTTTTCAATGTTTGCATGTGTACAAGTCTCTTCTTCTAAGTAAGCAATAGTCTATTTGAGTTTTATCCTCCCCGCTTTTAAATATTATTAAATGCTCTTCCCTTTTTTTTTAAATGTGTTTGTTAACGCTAGATCATATGCCTTAGCAAATTCTAAGATAGTTTATCCTTTTTCATTATCCATACCAATACCACAACCTCCTTGTATCCTTAGATAACCATCTCGTTCTACTCCTACATGTCCATTTAAATCACCTCCCAAAAAAATATTTTCATGCGTAAGAATTTGTTGTAATACTTCATTCAATAATTCCCAAAATAATTTCTTTGCATTTTCATCTGAAGATCCTTGGGGGGGCTAAGCACGTATAATATTCAATATCGTTCTAAGACGATCTTAATACTCATTAATCTATCTCCCTGTCGCTTAACATCCACAACTTTATCTTTCATATAGTGATTAACAATAATACTCACCCCAATTCTACGATTATCTATCCTTCCCAAGTAAAATAATTTATATCCTTCTCCTATCTCTCTAGCCTTTTCCCCCTTCCATGTAGTTTCTTGCAGGCATGCTATGTTGTTTTTCCTCCATTTTAAAGTATCCATAAGTTCTTTACACTTGCCAGTTAGTGTGCCTAAATTCTACGTACCAAATCTGATTTCATGTATGTTATTTTTATTTACGTTTCTTCTTTTAATTAGAGAATCCATCACAAGATTTGACATAAGTTTTACAGTCGGCTGTCAACCTGACACTAACCCATCTTGTTTCACATCCGGACTTAGGCACCGGCAATGATAGAGCCAAAAAAATTAAGTAAGTAAGTATTTAAACGATGTAAAAAAATGTGCTAACAGCTAACCAAGAGTAAACTATATGTACCAACAATAAATAATACCAAAAATGACATACAATTCAAATAAAACATATCTAAGTATAAAATCATACACTTCAACTAAGTACGTGCAAGTTAGATGAATAAAAATCAATTAATCCTTAGGTTAATGTTCCATCAATTACTTTGCTAAGGATTAAATTGAATAAATTGAAAGGTTAGAGATTAAATTGAGACAAAAAAAAAAAGGTGAGGACTATTTTGATATTTTACTCAATTTTTTATCATTGGTGCATTAAAATGTTATACTTTATGAGGAAGTGCAATCGTTAATGTATTGGTAGGGATTATTTTCACTTACAAGGCTTTTATCAAAGCATGTTGGACTGAAATAGTAAAATAAATAATTAAGTGAACATAATGATATTTTATCAGAGCCTGCTTCTCATTATCAAAGCATTTTGGGAACTTTCTGAAGAGATTTTACTTTTATCTCAATCAAAGAGATGAAGAGCAAGAAGAGAACATAAAAATGCCTTTTCCACTGGCTTCTCCGTCACCTCCACATGTACGATAGTAGTAACAATGTAACCACCGCCGGAATAAGAGAGGCTTGTTGACAAATTTATCACTTCTCTTAGCCATTTCCGGTGGGAGATGTTAAAGTCTAAATTTGCATTGTTTTGGTTCAAAGTGGGTACTCAAAAATTCATTTTTCGGTGAAAGACGATGTAATGGAGATGTAAATCTACATTGTCTGTACACGATGTGTAAATGGGGTCCATGGCTGGATGGGAGAGTGTCGTCCGTCCAGGGGTGTCAGACGGACCAAAGTCATACGTCCACCATTATAAGTAAATAAATAAAATGTGTAAAAGTTAGCTTGTTCCAGTGTGTAAAAAAATGTGTGAAAAACAAATCCGTACACCCTTTGACGGATTATAGTTACCTGTCCAACGTCCCCTGCCACGTCAAAGTTAGGCTTGTCCCAGTGTGTAAACAACTTATAAAATGTAGTCTCAAAAATGTAAGTTTACATTTTCTAAGCTTGTCCCACTGGAGATGACCTTAGTTAAAAGTACAGACAATTTAACACTTATAAGTTCAATTTAATCATCACAGGTCTTGACAATTGGATGTTTAGGATCCATTTGATGCTTATTTATAGCACTGTAAAACGAATCAAGCGACAAGCTCGAGTTCTTTTAGATAAAAGAATAAATCAAGTTTAAACATATTTTCATGTGCATTACGTAAATGAGTTCAGCTCGAATTTAGCTCAATTATCAATAACCATACTAAAAGAGTACATAAATATTAAGCTACTTAAGCTTTGCTCATATTCATAACTTGTTCAAACTCGGATAGTGATATAAATGAACAAAACTTGAGCACGTGATTATATTTGTCAACCTTGTCAAATCAAGCTACTCATTTATAGCATGATTCCAGGTTCTAAATATGTACAAAGTGCTCGCCTAATAAACAATAAATGATCCTTCGGTTAAATGTGTGTATTTAGATGCACGTTTTGTGATGTATTAAAGGTTGTTGAATTAGGTGCAACATTGGGTTCGCCCATTATTTGTGATATATATTAAGTGTTATTAAATTCATTTTTAGCTGAATAAAAGTTTTTAATATTGTTTAATTTTTTGTGTGTGTGTTTGTGTTGTGTGTGGGGGTGGGGGGGTATGATTGCTTTTAAAACAAATAAAACAACTTATTTTAAGCGAAGATATGAACTAGTTTATTAGAATAATCATGGGTAAGCATTGGTATTTGTGTAAAGAAAACAATTTTAATTCAGGTAAAAGAAATCAGGGTAATATTATAACTACAAGAAAGTCTATCCTCTGAAAATAATTTTACAATCCATCCACGCTATGGCGACGTTTACACAGTGATCAGTAGATAATACTTTAAGAAAAAAAGTCATTTTAAGCAAAGATATGGAACAGTTTTATTAGAATAATTATGGGTAAGCATCGGTATTTGTTTTAAATAAAGACAATTTATTCAGCGAAATCCAAGAAAGTAAAGCATAATGCACAGAACAGTTGAGCATTGTTTTATGCCTAATTCCTTGTAATTCCCAACCAAATCCAGTTGAGTTAAGGACAGTGGCGGATCTAGAAATTTTAAATGGGTGGTGCAGCTCAAAGAAAAAGCCGGGGGTTTGGGGGCGGTGGCCCCCGAATTTTTTTTTTCGAGGGCTATTCATATATCTAAATAAAGATAAGTATTCACACATTAGACTAGCAATCGATAATTTCTTAGAAATGTAAAAATCTAATTGAAGCCATCTTCAAAAAAATAATTGAAGCCCATCTTCAAAACATCATATGTTTGGAACCCATCTTAAAAAAGAATCAATAAAACCCATCTTCAACCACAACATCACAAGCAGATACCTACAACGTCACAACCACAACTACAAGCAGATACCTACAAATTCGCACTGGCAGTTGGGGGGGGGGGAGGGGGGGGAGGTGTCTGAATTTGGGCGGGCCAAATCCGGGTTGGGTCAGATTTGGGTGGGCCAAATATGGGCCGGAGTATGGTGGGTCGAGTTGGGGTTGGGCAACCCATTTTTCGTGTTCCTTTTTTCTTTTCAAGAAAAACATATCTCTAACTCTCGAATAATGATACCACCAGCAACTTGAGACTTGAGAAAGAGAAGAGGGGAGAAAAGAAAGAGGAATAAGAGAGAGTTAGAGACTCACCTGGAACAAAATCCAGAGAGAAACAGATCAGATCTGAGAAGAAGTAAAAATATGCTTGAACCAGTTTTGGTGGGCATAATTTACGAGTGAAGTTGCAACCCATTCAATTTTTCTCTTCAGCCCATAATTTACGAGTGAAGTTACTAATAAAAATGGGCCCCATAAAAATGAACCAGTTTTGTTATTTTAACTCTTTTTTTTTTTAACCCCCCCCCCGTAACACACTAAGTCCGCCCCTAGTTAAGGAATCCTATTTCAATTTCTATGGATATTTTCCAACACCCGTTCAACCAGTAATTTTCCTAAAGAATCAAGATTCGGAGCTAAAAAATGTAACTCACTACTGATGTGTCTATCAACGTGCTAAATCGTATGAACACCACAAACTAGTCAGTTCAATAATGCAAAAACGAAGAAAGAATATCTCATTTTAGGAGTCATTTTTCAGTTACAAATCTTCTAAATTGAAAACAGCGAACAACTTGCAAATGAATGAACCACAGTCCATAATATTTGTACACAATCTCTATAAAATTGAAATGTGATTGGGATACGCATGCCAGCGTTATGCTTTTATGCAAGATCAAATTATATGAATACCACATTCCATTAGAAAATTTGATAGTCTATCTTTGCCACTAAGTTTCCACATGAGAGAAACAATAAAATGTACAGTAGATTTTATTCAAAGTGAATTCATTATATATGTAAGAGCACAACATAATTCCTTTACCCCCGTGAAAAGGCCATGCAATCACCAAGCAACCAAAGTTGTCATGCCCAACAGTTCCACTGTCATCCCTATAGCGCTAATTTCCCTTTCAAAATGCAGGAATATCAAAAAAAATAAAAATAACAAAGAAATATTTTTAAAAAAAAGCTGCAAGGGCATACAAAAACCTTTTAACAGACGCAACTAGGGGAAAAGGTAAAACCTAAAAGGCTTAGAAGTGCTCTCTTATCCTTTATTTTGAATGTGTAACTATATTCTGCTAGAGCACAAGGTTAAATATGAGAAGGGGAAGGAAAATCAGAACATCTCACTGTACAGTCACAGATTTCAAGCACTCTCTTTCACATATCCGCTAGTATCCTCAGCAACCTTTGCCCACTCGTTTCCAATTTTCTCGGTATACGCCACCTATTATATTCATAGTTCAGTCAAGACATCAGGGACGAAAAGCAACATACAGCGATATGAAAATATGGTAAATAGTATGAGAAGAGCAAATGCATGTAAGATAACATATAAGAGTAAGGTAGAGATTTCTGAAATACATAAAATAAAAACTGTGGTCAATAAATAATCATAACATGGCCTTGGACAAAGTACAAACGCCAAATTCATGCTTGACAACAAGGGTGTTTGTTTAGGAGACATTTGGACCCAGAGAGTCTGACATCAGGCATATACAACACGCCGCTGTTACTACCAGTAACCAACTCTTAAGGAGTTGGGAGAGATTCCTAAGCAAACAGGCAATTGTTAAGAATTAATGTTATGCATGGTTGGAAACTTCAACTAAACAACGGACACATCTACAAGACAATAAAGTTGGCTACAGCATTTTGTATTCCTTTTTCATTGTTATTAATACTGATTAGAAATATAATTTTCTTGAAGAACAAATGAAAATAGCTAGCCAAAGGGGAAACAACATCAAAACGCTGGGGTTCTTTGACCTCTTATTATACAATAAACAATGTGTTAAATAAAAAATAAGTAAATTCTTTCTAACCCCGAGGAAAAGATGAATCAAAATTATATATTAAGAGCAACACATCCCTTAACTATAGAGTGATTTTTCTTTTTTAATTTAAATTGAATCATCTAACATTCAGATCCTCAATACAGTTCCTGAAGTTTTACTATTGCTAAGCCAGCTATATCCCCATAGTAATCTAACCAAATTGAACTCATTCTAAAACTAATGGTCAAAACCCCACTGGGGATATAATGATAAAACTGGCAATTTATGTTCAACAGACAGCTCCAGCCATTTAACAGACTAGGAACAGAAAGTACCTGATTGATCACAAATCCCTTCAACATGTTTAAAAAGTCAGCCTTCCTTTCTCTGTCTAACCTTTCAGTTTCACTCCTGTTATTTTCCTGCAGTTGCAGCAACATTGGCATCATATTATGCATGAGGTGAAGGTAGTGTTCCTAAATGTCACATACATACATGTGCATGAAGAGAAGAAGGCATAATTCTAATATAATATTACGCCAGAAAAAAAAGGACAAAAAAGGTATGTAATAAAGTGGATAATTCAACTAAAAATACTAAATAAATACCTAAGACTAGAAGAGGAAATATGGGTGGGGGAAAGGTGTGATGCATGCTCTGCAATTGGTTATTTCCTCCTCTCTTGCTAGTTATCTTACCATTATATATTAAATCTGCTTTTGATGAAGATTGAGCATTGTGCTTGTTAGGAATTATAATTTATTTTTGTTAGTTGCTTTCAACCCTTAGTGCAAAATCACCTGGAACTGGGTCGCTTCGGTGCGTGATACACTATTTTGCTCGGTATGTCATACATTAAGGGCGGCCTTAGTTGGAACCTTGTTTAGGGTAAAATCCTCCGCTTATTATTCAATTCATTGCTTGTAACAAAAGTGCTACACTATGATTTTTTAATATATCTTTGAGTTGGCTTTAAATATAAGCCACTTGGAGTCAATGTTTAAAAAAGCACGCGAGGCATACGCCTCAAAGAGCGCTTCGAGGCAAAGCATGGAAAAATAGCACAAGCCTCAGGTGCTATGGAAGAGGCGTACTCGAAGGGTTAAGGCGTTACGCCTCGAGACAAGGCGTGAGGTGAGGCGAGGCGAGGCTTAAAGACGCAGGAAGGAAAAAAAAAATCCATCTTCTTCTTTTTCTTTATAACGAACAATGGAGCAGTTATTTTATATACTCTTATTTTCCTTAGATTTCATCTCTGATGGCTTCCATTTCCAAGTTGATGGCGTTCGATTTCATATATGTATATAAGCAAAGCTCTGTGATCATTTATTTGTTCAACTTATATATATATATATATATGGTCTGTAGCTCTGCGATTAAGTGCGTATACATATTTGTTTGCCTCGTGCTGTTGGACTCCCTTTCGACGAGAAGACTACAAAATAATTGTCGATTTGTGATTTGTGTTTTACTCCGTGCTCAGTTATGTTTTATTATATATATATATATATATATATATATATATATATATTGTGATGATATATATTCGTTTTTATTAAGTTAAATAAAAGAATCAAAGCTCTCTTTCTTCGTTTTTGTATTTTCTTTTACTGTCTTGCATACTATTTTGTTAAAGTTTTATTTACAGATTGTTTTTTATATAATTATATACTATTATATATACACCGTCAATTTGATTTTTCATTGTTAAACTGCATCCCGAATTTGTCTACCACACGTAAAGGCATTTTGAGATTAAAAATTAAGAATCTAACACCTTTAAACTTACATAACAGACCTTTCGTCGCCCAATTGACGACTTGTCTAATAATTTGTATACACTCGATGTTCACCCCCAACCCCCTGCACCAAGGTGAAGGCATTTAAGCTCCTCCCAAAATGGCCACCAGAGAAGAACTTGGCGAAAACCTCTATGACATCCTCTCTCACCGCATGCCAACACACCTCATTCTAATCCAACACTTAAAATCTCCTCCAAATCCCTCGCAATATGCATGTTATAACATTGTCAAACACCTCCATATTCCACCTCTTCAGATCTTGTTCAGCAAATAAAGCTTCCTAGCTAGCACATAGCTTGCTATACTTGCCACGCTATATACCTTGCAATAAGATATGTACCTTTTCCCTAAAATCTTCCTCTTTAAGGCACTTGTTTTCAAATACCAAAGGTGTGACTACGTGTTAACCCCACCTCCCCCATCCCCCCACCCAAACACACTAGCAAAATGGGGGTGTGATTTAACACTGATATTGGCCACAAAGACTGGACAACTCTTGGAGACTTCTCCTCTCACCCGAGTCCGAATCTCCAGGGGTACTCTAATGCTATCTTGCTCCACCAAAAAACTAGTGCAACTCCATAGCATTATGCAAAATAAATGAAACCCTCCCACAGCTACGAAGGGTGAAATATAAATAAAAAAAAAATTAAAAAGGCCAAAAGTACTAAAAGACAAAAAAATGCTCGCGCAGCAATTCAAAAGCTATGGGAGCATCAGTTCTGCTAGATCAATGAGCATTTTTCTCCCATATTTGAAAATTTTTGTAGGAAATGTTATTTTGCTCCATTCTCCGAAGGGCCATAATTACCCAAATTGTTGGAAATCATGTAATTTTAGTATTTTTACTTTTGTAATGAGTCCTCCATGTTTTGGGCCTTAGTTGTGTAGGCTTGGCTTTGTAGTCTCTAGTAAAAAAAATTATTTGACTCCCAATTGGCTAAGCCATCACATCACAAAATTCTTCTTGATATCAGAGCCAAAATAAAATCACTCTTTACATAAACCTTCTTGGTGATTCTCCAATAATTATAGGTGAGTTTGTTTGCTAGTTTTGGTACAAATCTGCTCTTCAGAAATTTCAAAATGTTGTTTGGTCAATTTTTGAACAATTTTAAAGATATTATGGGTGATTCGATTATTGAAAAAAAAATGTTTTTCCATTGGATCTTTCGCCGGTTGTTGTCGCTTCTTCTTTCACTGCCACCATTAATTCAGGAATCCCGCTTGTTTGAGGTGTGAAGCCCACTTGGATTCTAGATTCCAGAACCATCACATGACGAGTGAGTCCTCCCTTCTTTCCTCACCTACCATTCTCATTTGTCAGTACGCTCATATTGTGGATCGCTCTCGTACGTGAATCTATAGCAAGGGGATGTGTTTGTCTCCCATCATTACTCTTTCCTTGGTTTTTCCATCTAATAAGGGTAGATAGCGAAAGCTAGAGGGGTTCCAATTTATATCCAAAATGTTGTTGACGTTGTATGGTACTATGGTGTCACCGGAGAGGCTAAGGTTGCATGTCGAGTTCCAAAGCGTGATTGAGTTTGTGGTAGCATGACCCAACATAACCAACATGAGCTAAGGCTATAAGCCTGTCTTGGGTTGGTGAGGTGCATTAAATGTATCCGAGTCTACAACATTCCTTCATATTATAGTTGATGATTACAGGCCGACAAGACAAAACATTATTCAAGTAATGTTTAAAAAGGTGCGGATGTGCTCAGGTAAGTCGAGGCATAAGCCTCTAGGCTGATCGAGGAGTATGCTTCAACTGAAAAAGAAAATCACAAAATATTATAAAGAAATACCATATAATAGCTATTATTACAAAATATTATAAAGAAATACTATACTATATAATGCTAAACAATTAGTTTGGCATCACCATGTTCTATAATCAGTCACAAAGAGGGTAAGCAATGAAGAAAAAAGCATTTCCCTCAATCTTCTTATAGCAAATTGATCATTCATTACGATGTGAATAAGCGCTTACCGCTTTACCAAAAGCTATAGCTATTAGTAATGACGCAACTTAATTCACATATACAAAGAGTGAGTCTGCTCCATGAGTCCAAGCCCAAAGAGCCCCGGCCAACCTCGTCCCATTTAATAAGACGGCGCATGTCAGGTTGGCTGTTAGCACCTCGCATCATTTTAGATGCACCTGCATCACAATTACACTCACAAAGGAACTAAAATGGTGTGAGTAGCCAAGGGGTAACTCAGGGCACCAAATAACACTAAAAAGGAAAAGACAAAAGTAAACCTTATTGTATAATTATATAATTATATATCTAATTAATGAAATAAAAATACAATTAAAATAATTATCTCTGTTAGTTGTTAGCCCAAAATGGCTAACATGCATATGCACCATTTTCCCCGGCATTGAAAAAAGCTCGGCATCAAGCTCAAGTGTCATGCCATAAAATGAGTATGTTCAATACGTATGCGTGTGGGTCTGGATAATATACTCAATCCAACATAGTATATATATGTACTTAATTGGACAAAAGAAGAAAGAGAACGAGTTGAAGAGAAGAAAATAGGGGGAGTTGAAGAATAGAGAAGAAAATAAAGTGAGAGAATAAGACTTATATGAGGCCAGATGTTAGTATACTCAGACGTTAGTATACTCTGAGGCTTAAGCCTCATAAGCCTCAAGGCGAGGAGAGCCTTAAGCCTTAAGTGAGTGAGGCTTAAGCCTCTAATGACCTTGAGACTTACGCCTCAAGGCTGTTTTTTCACACCTCGAGGGGAGGTGAGCCTCGAGGTGTAAACCTTAAGAGCTTTTTTAAACGTTGTATTCAACTTCATCACATTATCTTCCGCGTTGTTGCTGTCGAAGTATTCTGAGATCCTTTAAGGAGTCCAATCTGTTCTTCTGTGTGCCTAAGGTATTCAAGAGCCTTTCGTACTAAGTTCCTTTAGCTTGTAAACCCTTGTATCTTTGTCCTGACTAGGTTCGTACGACAGACCGGAAAGCCAATAGTATCGAAAAATGGGATACCATCACATATATTGTTTACCTCATTTGACATTGCATACGCAGTCCCAAGTTTTGGTGAAGGCTTTGCTTCCCATTTGAAGGAATCTCAGGTTCAAAAGGAGTGTCAAAGAGTCGGACACAACCCCATTTGTTTATTGTAGACTATTTATGCAAAAGGAACAAAAGTACCTTTAAGGACATGGAACACCTGTGTCTATTGCACAGTTTTTGCTACCTGATGTTTAGCTGTTTTCTTCTGGCTCAACGCGAAGCGCCGAGACTCCACGATCACATTGTATATTTTCAAATGAGTTCCTATCTATGAAGAACCAATTCTTCAAAAATGTCAATGAACCTGAATCGGATTGAGACTCTTCCTTGATTATTCTTCAATGCGTACCCTCCCCATATTTGATTTTTAAAATACATTTCATTAAGAATTCTTGAAGGATTATGTAAGAATCCCGAACCTTTTTTGCGAAAAATCCTCAAATCAAACGGAATTTGTGGTAATTTTATAATCAACGTCAAAAATATGTCTCTAGGGGAAACGACGAGGTAAAATATTGTTGTTTGAATTAAAATTGAGAAAGAGAGCTTAGAATATTACCCAAAGAGAGAGAGAGAGAGATTAGATCATTAAAGAGATAAAAGTGAAGTGTGTTAAAACGCTATTTTTTCCCCATCACCGATGTGTATCTTCGTTAAGTTCAATTCTTTTTACGGTAGTGTAGGACAATTTTGTTAGTTTTTTTTACCGAGTTTATCAGGGATGAATGTAACTATTTTGAAGATCCAACTCTAGTAGTGATATGTATGTATTGTCTATACAATATTAAGGAATAATAGAATAGATTTTATTTTTATCTCTGTTCTAAAAGGCCCGCCTAGGCTTGAGGCTTGAGAGAAACGCATCGCCTACGCCTTATTACCCCATATTCTTAGTAAAAGGCTTAAGGCACACTTTTTTTAAACAAAACAAAGGATTAGTTGACAAATATTGGTTATGGAGCATGAATGTGAGAAAGATGGAGCTACGAAACATATGGATATATTTTCAAAATTCAAGATATGTACTATTTTATTATATTACTAGCCTTGGAATAATTAAAATAATAAAAAAAGGACAAACGCCTTTTTACGCCTAGGCTTCGCCTAGGCGCGCCTAGGCTCCTAAGGCTTGAGACTTGACCTCTACGCCTCGACCACGCCTCGCGCCTTTTAGAACCTTGATTTTTATTATATTATTCATTGACGCATCGTATCATACTTTCTTAGATTTTTAAAATTGAGGTTTCACCTCTCAACTCTCCATATCTTTCATCAAACCATTGAAGAAGCAGCCAATGGCCTTATTTATAAATACATGGAACCCCAAGTTTTGGTTAACAAGGAAACTACAAGTAAGGAAATCTAGTCCTGAGAGCAAACTGCTAAAAATAGATAACTACTAATGAATTCCTAATAATCTACAAATGAACTAATCTACCAAAACTTTTCTATAACAATGAAATATAAAATTGGACTCTCCCCTTGGACATCCACCATAACTATACGTGTCATTCTCCCCTCCTTTAATATGTTTGTATTCTCTTGAATTCTGGCCCAAAATAATTTCTGCCCAAAAATAAAAATTTGCTCCATCCAAAAAATCAGGCCAATTTCAAATGTACCTGATCCAAGAAATCAATCTCTAAAGATTCATGGGTCAAAGTTGGCGCATTTTGGATCCAGATTTGTCTGCACATTAGAAGTCAAACTAACTTCAGAATGTATAGAGCTCAAACCCACCGAACAGCCCAGACTTCTTTCGAATCACGGCCTTCCCTTTTAATACCACGTCCCAAATCTGTAACATAGCCAAATGATCTCTCTTGTTCAGCCATATTTTACTTCCTCATCAAGAAGCTTTTCTTGATTAGGGAGTAGCACACAATATGAAGTGCGATGCATGGAATTAAGGCCCAGAGAAACTGAATATTCACAAACTTCACTGCTGCCACCGTCAAACACACCATTGTTTATTGTTTCTTCATCGTTCTTTTCCTCTCCTATATCTAGTTGGGAAACACATCGGCAGATCTGGTTGGAATCGTCGTGGCTTTCACTGGCGACAAGGTGTCAGAGGCGTCGAAGATTGAGGGGAGGATCCAAGTTGGCTGCGCTGCCGGAGATAGTCAATTGCGTGGGAACTCGGATTTGGGTCGTCTGGGACAGTAACTGACCAGGTTTGTCATGGACTGTGGTGTGGCATCAGAAAGCCTGTTACCAAGTGCAACAGGTGGTTAGTTGCATCGATGTGACTCGTGGTGGTGGACATCTGACGCTCAAAGAATTCTTGAACCATCCCATCAATGAACCCGTGGCACTGGACATGTTAAATAGAAATCCATATATACGATCCATGGATGTTGATGAAGTATTTGAGAATCGAGATGCGAAGAGTCCTTCATAGAAGAACGACACTCCACCTGTGTCGACTCACTTTGAATTTGACGTAAACTACACGTCAAAGGCCCAAAACAAAACAAACACAAATTCTAGAGAGAAAATCTAAGAACGTCTTATATTCAAAAATGGAGAATTCCCTCAAATGAGGAGTACATGGGTATTATATTGGGGGAATCACTTGATAATAACGTAATTACCTAAATGACTAAAAAGGACAACCATTAAAAAAAATATACCTAATTAGTTCCAAACATGCTTGGAGGCCAATTAAAAGACATAAAAGGAAATAAAAGAACTAAAATAAAGGAAAACTAATAACAAATATTAAAATGACTAACATGTCCTAATATGAAACCCATTTTCATCACTCTCCTGGGCTTCAAAAAAGGTTCGTCCTCGAACTTGAAGGGTAAACGGCAACGCAATTAGGCCTCCTTCCATGAATTCTTCAATTTTGAAACGAGATGCACCCTCATACGCGACTCACATACCTACTTGCAAGAAACCCAAAAAATACAAGCAAGAAATGTAAGGGTTTAGGCTCGGAAATCAAAAAATGTGGGTTGGAATTATGTTTTTTCTTATGGGGTTGGGGTGATCATTTAGGTCAAGTGCACACGCCTTCGGTGGACAGGTGCACCCCTGCTATTTGGATCGAGAGTTTTTGGAGTTTGGCCAAGGGTTTCGGCTTGGTTGCCACTGGCGGATGATAGAATCTGGGCCCAGGTCGGCCAATTGCTGGGTCAGGCTCCTGTTCTTGATCGAGAAAAAAAAATTCAACGGGTTTCTTCCCATGTCTATGGGAGGGTGATTGAATTTGGAGGAGAGGAGTTGGAAGAGGGCATCAAATTGTTGTTTTTGCCCCAATTCTTTTGTTTCAATTCTTGAGTGCTTCTTCTCAATTCTTGATCTCATTTCCTCAATTCTTGATTCTCCTCTTGTCGTTGTTTGAATTTCTTCGGAGCCATTGATAATGTAGCGTAAGATTTGTTGATAATCTACACACCGATACACCAATGTTGGCGCGACACCCGCTCTGATACCAATTTGATGTAAACTACACGTCAAAGGCCCAAAACAAAACAAATACCAATTCTAGAGAGAGAAATTTAGAATGTCTTATATTCAAAAATAAAGGAATTCACCTCAAATGAGGAGTACATGGGTATTTATATGGGGGCAATTAACTTGTTAACCAAGTAATTACCTAAATGACTAAAAAGGACAATCATTAACAAAAATATACCTAAGCAATCCTAAACATGCTTAAAGGCCAATTAAAAGACATAAAAGGAAATAAAAGAACTAAAATAAAGGAAAACTAATAACAAATATTAAAATGAATAATATGTCCTAATATGGAACCCACTTCCATCGCACTATTTTGACGTAAACTACACGTCAATAGCCAAAAACAAAACAAACACCAATTCTAGAAAGAGAAACTAAGAATTTCTTATATTCCAAAATGAAGCTATCTTCAAATGAGGAGACTAAAAAGGACAATCATTAACAAAAATATACCTAATTAGTCCCAAATATGCTTCGAGGCAATTAAAAGACATAAAAGGAAATAAAAGAACTAAAATAAAGGAAAACTAATGACAAATATTAAAATAACTAATATGTCCTAATATGAAACCCATTTCCATCATAAACATTCATTGACAACAATCTTTATTGATCAAAAAGTGTTCTGAGTTTCTGACCTATGAAGCACCGATTCTTCAAAAATAGCCTCGAGTCCGAATCCGATTCTTCTGAGGTGCGGGTGCGGCCCCGATTCGCACCCAAGAAGAATCGGTGGGGATTTTTTTTTTCCCCGATTAGTTTTGGATTCAGCAAGGATTCGTTTCTGGATTTGTTTTTTAATAAAAAATAAGTTGTGTAAAAGTTTTGGGTCTGTTTTCAAAACAAAATAAAAAACTTAAGTTGAGTTATATGGCCATTGAAATGGTGTTAAAGGGTGGGGGGGTATTTTTTGTTCTTGTAAAACTATCTTTTTGTTATGATTCACCTAAGAAGTTGACGATGCATATATGGTGTTTTGATTTGTAAATCCTTCTAGTAAACAATTGGTACATGAATCATATGATGTTTTTCTTCTGGTACTTAGTTGATGCTCCTGCTAGTTTACTTTTCAATTATAATTTAATTATTGTTCATATTTAGTTGTTGATTTTATTACGGTGCATGTTTTCTAACTCAAAAAATTGATATATATAATAAAGAATAATAATTTATATATTATATTAATTTATTTTTCTTGTCGCACCCGCACCCTATTTTTTCAAAAAATTTCGAATCGCCGCACCTGATATGCCATATATGTACCCAATAGCTCAGAGATTACAACCTCGGTCAGGGAGATGGCCGAGGTTAAAAGGGCCTTAGAATGACAACCAGCGGCCTCGTCCCCAGCAAGGTCGACCATGGCCGACGTAACTTGTTGCCTCATAGCCATGCAACAGTTGAGGCCCTCATGATCCATGGTGGCAGTTATTCATCAGGCCATCCAAGGTTGACAACCTCGGCTTAGGCCTGTCAACGGGGCGGAGATGGGTCGGGTTTAGGAAGATCCAGATCCATGTAATCGGGTCTTCATCGGGTTCGGGTCCGGGTCTTCATCGGGTCTATAATATTGGATCCAGACCCGGATCCGTTCGGGTCTTCGGGTCTCGGGTTCGGGTCTGGCCAAATATGTACCCTTATTTTATTTTATCCCCTTTCTTTATTATTTAATCTTAAATTAAAATATTTTGTAATGTATTGTAGAATATTATTAGTATAAATAAAACATATATTACTTATATTTGTTATATACATAAATATATATTTTTATATATAATACTTACATGTTATATTGATAAGATATATTTATAAATATATATAAATTTATAATATAAATGTATATATATACAAAATAATCATGTACAATTCGGGTCGGGTCTTCGAGTCCGGGTCTTGTATAAAATCCAGACCCTGCCCGTTTAATAAACGGGTCTTCGGGTATTCGGGTTTTCGGGTCTCGGGTCTAAAAAAATATGCTCAGACCCTATTATACGGATCGGGTCCGGGTCGGATCCGGGTCCAGACCCTACCCATTGACAGGCCTACCTTGGCTGGGTTCAAGTCGAGGTTACAAGAGCTACACCATCATCATAACCAACCTCGGCAGAGCATCAGCGGATGTTCCCAAGCTACTCCTCCATAACCTCGGCTCAAGCCGACATTATGACTCCACTTGTCTTACCTCGGCCTCATATGAGCCGAGACCAGCAAGATTAATTTCGAATTGGGCAACAGCCAGACTTCACCAACCTCATACTCTTCCAGGCCGAGGGTAGTATCAATTGAAGATAGCCGAGCCTTTACTCCCCTATGTATGACTGGGAACACGTGTACACAAATCAGTTATAACAAATCATTCCCCTCACGTGGGGGGAATATTTCATCATCATTCTCTACATGTGACAGTGACAGATGTCTTCATCAGATTGGCTAAATCAACACACACATGTTCATTGCATGCATAGGGGGGTGTATTACACCCCCCACATACTATATAAACCTGTCTTCTCCTACTTGGAGGGGGATCCAAAAAATTACAACCCTAGCTGAAACTCTGTCATTTTACACAGTAGAGAGAAAAAGCTTGAGAGATTGTATCCATTACCATTAGTGCCTTCATTCAGTGATATTACTCACACACACTCACAGTGGACGTAGGCCAAATTGGCTAAACCACTTATATTCAAGTGTTCATCCTCTTCTCCTCACCTCCTTCTACACACACTCATATATATATATTCTCCTGTGCTGCCATTGTTATCACTAGTTTGAGCTTGCAAACACCTTGAAGGGTGGTGCTATTTCTAGCATCATCATTTTGGCACCGTCTGTGAGAACCGAGAAGCTATCTCTTCCTCATTTTTTGCTTAACCTCAGATGTTTCACCATTGAAAGAGGTCCTTTAAGGTAATAAGCTAATTTCCTTCACAAGCTCTTTAGTTTTAACACATGGCACCAGAGTTACTACCACCTCCTCCTCCACCTGGTACTGGAGGGCCTAGTTCCAGCGAGGCACCACCCCAGTCCGAAATGGCTGAGGTGGCGGCAACCTTGAAGTCCTTGGCAGCAACGCAACAAGCAATAAAGGAGCAATTTGCCCAGCTCAGTCAAAATATAATGAGGCCACCGGGAGTCTCACCGGAGATGATTACTCCAGCGGCTGTCCAGGCGCATCCTGAAACCAGGGGACCACCTCAGGCACCGCGCAAGGACCACCCTACGCCCCAGCGGAGGAGGGACGTTGCTGATTCTAGGCGTTTACGCCTGGGGAGGCAAGGACACCCTTGCCCTGAGGATAGGTATGATGATCTACAGGCGGAAGATGTCCCGAAAGATTGTTGGGAGCCATATGAGGTTTCGAATAACACAGTTCGTCCTATCCAGCGGAGCTAAGGTTGTGGAGGCAGAATAGGTGGAGAAGCCCAACAACGAGGATTAGCTTTTGATCGATGAAGCAGAGGGTCGGCTTTTGAAAGGCTCGACCCCGTAAATGACCTAAGACAGAGGTTGTTAAGGTCGAGAAGTGCAGCCGGCTCACAAAGGGAAGGGAGGCAACGTCGGCCTCATCAGAGACGAGGAAGAGACCAAGAAGAGGTCAACAGCCGACGTTGTGCTGCGGCTGGGGAACCCTCAGTCCACCCTTTGGAGGTGGCTGGGGACAACCTCGGCCAGGCCGACGTTGCAAGGCCATGGAACGACTCCATCCAACGTCTTAAAGAAAAGATAGGAGACCTCATCAAAAGTCGAGACCCATTGCAAAGAGGTTTCTCTGAGGGCTCCCCATTCGTGGCCAGGATAGTGAGTTTTCCAACCCCTGCTAAGTTCAAACCGCCCACGGTGTCTCACAAGTATGACGGTAGCACCAACCCTATACATCACATTGAGATGTACCAGTCAGCGGCGGACATTTATTCAATACCAGATGAGATGAAGTGTCGGGCCTTCTCCGGGACTTTGACGGGAGCAGCACACATTTGGTTTACTTCTCATCCGAAGAATTCAATTGAGAACTTTAAGGGCATGGCTGAACGATTCATTCACAATTTCTATTTTGGGGTAAGACCTCAAAAGAAGACCACCCATCTGTTGTATGTCAAGCAAGGCAAGCATGAGAGCCTAAGAGACTACATCGTCAGGTTCAACAAAGAAAAATTTGAAGTTGAAGATTACGAAGAGAATAATATAGCCATGACCGCCCTCATAGGGGGTCTTCAGAAAGGGAAGTTGTTGTGGAAACTTGCGGAAGACCCTCCCAAGTCCATGGCAGAGCTATTGGCTACTGCGGGGAAGGTCATGAACGTTGAAGAGGCCATGGCTGCCAAGTATGAGGATGAGAACGGTAGTAGAGGCGGGAAGTTCCAAAGAAAGAAGGACGGAAAGAAGAGGTCAGCTGACGACAAGTTCGCACACTATACCCCTCTAACGGTGAGCTGCGAACATATCCTCAATGAGATCAAGAATGACAGGTCTCTAAGATGGCCGAAGAAACTGAAAGCTCCTCCGCATAAGAGGAACAAAAACTTGTGGTGCGAGTTCCACCAAGACCATGGTCATGTTACAGACAAGTGCTTCACCTTAAAGGATGAGATCGAGAAGATGCTGAAGTCTGGAAAGTTGAGGAAATATATTGATGGCAAGGCTCCCAAAAGGGGAAGAGATGACCCCAAAAAGAAGAGACGACAGGTGTCTTGACGATACCCTTGCAAGAAGAGATGGTGACTCAGATGGTGATGACAAAGACGATCCAGACCTCCCACCAAAAGATGACAACACCCAATGAAGAGGGTTGGTATGATCTCCTTTGGTGTTAACACCATATGCGGAGGACTTGCAGGGGGTGGTTCTGAAGTGGCTGACCGGAAAGCTCATGTGGCAGAGGCCAAGTTAGTGGCCAAACTTGAAGTAGTGAATCTGACGTCTTCCGAGACAACGCAGAAAAGAAAGGAGGTGGACATGGACACTCTCATAGTCGGGTTTTCCCGACTCGACTTCAAAGGCATCCTAGCTCCACATGATGACCCTTTTGGTAATCACAACAAGAGTTCATGGATGTGAGGTACAAAGGATTCTTGTAGATGGAGGAAGTTCAGCAGATGTGATGTTCTCGCCCTGCTTCAAAAGCCTAGGCCTTAGCAGAGCTAGGCTGGTACCCTATCATCATCCGTTAATGGGCTTCAGCAGTGAAAAGGTCCATCCGTTGGGCATGTATGAGATGGACGTGCGAATGGGCGATGAGTGGCCTAAGAGGTTAACCCGGAAGATCAATTTTTTCGTTATGGACGAAAACGTCTTCTCGGTCTATAACCTCATCATAAGAAGAGTAGCCCTTAAGGAGTTTGAGGCCGTGCCGTCGACGGTCCACCAGATGCTAAAATTCCCGACCCCCTATGGGGTAGGGGAAGTGCAGGGTGACCAGACCATAGCACGAGAATGCTACTTCAACTCGACTGAAGAGAGAGAGGACCATAAGAGAGCAACTACCACTTATAGCATTGATACACTTGACCCTATAGATGAAACAAAGTTAAAGAAAGGAGAGGCCGCGGAAGAGGTAGAATCCATCGTCCTCAATGAGGACGAACCGGAAAAAACCGTCCAGGTCGGCAAAGCCTTAAAAGCGGAGATCAAGGAAGAGCTGATAAACTTCTTGAGGAAGAGGCAGAGTGTCTTCGCTTGGAGTCACGCGGACATGCCTGGCATCAACCCTGAGGTTATGTGCCACAAACTCAACGTGACTAAGGATGTTAGGCCAATCAAACAAAGACGAAGAGTTTACTCTAGGGAGAAGTACGACGTCATCCGGGAAAAGGTCAGAAAGTTGGAAGAGGCTGAGTTTATCAGGGAAGTCATATATCCGAAGTGGCTATCGAATGCAGTCATTGTGCCCAAAGCCAACGAAAAATGGAGAATGTGCGTAGATTTTACTGACCTGAACAAGTCTTGCCCAAAAGACAGTTATCCCTTACCTCGGATCGACTAAATGGTAGATGCCACCGCAGGGCATGAGCTCATGAGCTTCATGGACGCGTATTCAGGCTTCAACCAGATCTTCATGGATGCCGAAGACTCAAAGAAGACAGCCTTCATCACTGACAAAGGGGCATATTGCTACAAGGTTATGCCCTTCGGATTGAAAAATGCGGGGGCAACATACCAACGTCTTGTGAATAAGATGTTTAACGACCAAATAGGCAAGACTATGGAGGTGTATGTAGACGATATCTTAACGAAGAGCTTAAAGGCCTGCACCCATGTGGCAGACCTGGAAAAGACATTCGATACCATGGACTTGTACAGAATGAAACTCAACCCTACGAAGTGCGTCTTCGGGGTAGGAGCTAGGAAATTTCTTGGATTCATTGTCAATCAGAGGGGAATGGAGGCGAACCCTGAGAAAATCAAGGCTTTGCTCGACATGAAGACACCAAGGAGTATCAAAGACGTTCAGAGGCTCACTGGAAGAGTAGCTGCACTCAACAGATTTGTTTTCAGAGCGACGGACAAGTGTCTTCCGTTCTTTAAGGTGCTCAGAAAGGCCTTCAAATGGGACAAAGAGTGTGATGAGGCTTTTAATCAACTCAAGTCCTACCTCGGATCTCCCTTACTCTTATCTCGGCCCATAGTAGGAGAGAAGTTGTATGTTTATCTAGCAGTCTCCGAATCAGCTATAAGTGCAGCCATAGTACGTGAAGACGTTGGGGTCCAAAGGCCTGTATACTTCAACAGTAAGGCCCTTCAAGGGTCAGAACAGAACTATCCTCGGATGGAAAAATTGGTCTACGCTTTGATACATGCCTCGAGGAAGATGAAGCCCTACTTTCAGGCCCATTCCATGGTCATCCTCACCGACTCCCCACTAAGACAGGTCCTCCATAAACCTGAGAAGTCGGGTAGATTGATGGCATGGGCCATTGAGCTGGGAGAGTATGACCTTACTTATCAGCCCAGGGTAGCCATCAAAGGGCAGGCACTTGCGGATTTTGTCGCCGAGTTCACATGGGAAGAGGCTGAGGTTGAGAATGACCTAAAGACTACAGAGCGGTCAAACAACAACGTCTTCCGAGATCCTGAAGAGGTTGTATCCAAGAGAATCAGAAACAGAATAGCCGAGAATGAGGAAGATCGGTACCTCTTCAGTCATAGAGTCATGTCAGAACGGAGCTTCTCATCAGATAAAGACATCTGGAACCTCTTTGTTGACGGGTCTTCTTGCGAAACCGGAAGCGGTGCAGGGCTAATACTTTCAGCTCCGGATGGTGCTAACGTTGAATATGCCCTAAGGTTCAACTTCAAGGCATCAAACAACGAGTCAGAATATGAGGCCATAGCAGGCCTCTCATTGGCAAAGACCCTTAGGGTGAGACGACTCCTGCTTCATAGTGACTCAAGGTTGGTTGTTAATCAAGTATTGGGGGTTTATGAGGCCAAGGATGAAAGGATGGCCAAATACCTGAAGAGGGTGAGAACGATACTCGAAGGTTTCGAAGAGGTAAAGAGAATACCTCAGCAAAACAACAGCCACGCTGAAGCATTAGCAAGGTTAGCTTCGGCGACTAGGACAGAAATCAGAAGGACAGTCCCAGTTGAGATCTTGCCCAAGGCGACCATTGAAAAAGAAGAGGCCAGTAACCCTTGCCTCAATCTGAACCTAAGGGACTCATGGATGGATCCCCTTATCAGGTATATTAGAGAGGGAGAACAGCCGGAATCAAAGCTAGAGAGGAGAAAACTGAGGTACAGAGCTGCAAAGTTCTCAATAGTGGGAGACGTCCTATATAAGAAGGGATTCCTATTACCTCTCCTTAGATGTGTTCATCTCACAGAAGTTCCCTGCGTCCTACAGGAGGTACACGAGGGTTCTTGCTCCAGTCACATAGGAGGAAGACCTTTAGCGAAGAGGATTATTACGCAAGGATATTGGTGGCCGACCCTAGCCAAGGATGCTGCAGCCTACGTGAAGAGGTGCGACAAATGTCAGAGATTCTCCACTATTCCCTATCAACCTCATCAGCCTATGACGTCAATCAGTTCCCCTTGGCCATTTGCAGTATGGGGAATTGACTTAGTGGGTCCCCTGCCAAGCGCTGCAAATAACTACCGATTTCTGATAGTCGCCATTGACTACTTCTCCAAATGGGTGGAGGCCGAGCCGATGATCCCGATTACAGAGCAAAAGACCTACCAATTTATTTGGAAGAACATCATATGCAGACATGGCCTCCCAAACACCCTCATCTTGGACAACGGAACCCAGTTCAAGAATTCTTCCTTGAAAAAATATTGCGAAAGAGTTGGGATAAAGCAATTTTTCTCTTCTCCTCGCCGACCTCAGGCAAACGGTCAGACCGAAGTCACAAACCAAACGATCCTTGACGGGATCAAGAAGAAGTTAGAAGAAGCTAAGGGTAGATGGACTGAAGAGGTTTATGCTGTGTTATGGGCCTACAGAATAACGGCTAGGACACCAACGGGGGTGACCCCGTTTATGTTAGCACATGGCTCGGAGGCCGTCATACCAACAGAAGTAGGGCTTCCTACTCATAGGGTTCAGACCTATGACCCTGAGAGGAATGGTGAGGAGAGAAGACTTGACCTCGATTTGATCGAAGAGAGAAGGGAAGACGCAGAAATTAGGCAGGCAGCTTACCAGCGGAGAACAGCAAAATTCTACAATCAAAAGGTAAAATCAAGACCCATAGCTGTAGGAGACCTGGTGTTGAAGAAGACGTTACAGAAGGCAAACAAGCTTCACCCGAATTGGCATGGTCCTTACAAAGTGATTGAGGAGGTTGTACCCGGGACCTACAGGCTAGAAAACCTTGAAGGGGAACCTTTCTCTAATCCTTGGAATGCTGATCACCTAAAAAAGTATTACGTATGATGTTGCAAGAGCTTTCATGTAAATGTATCATCTTATGAAGAGATTATTAATGAGAAGATCGGTTCCCGTGTCAATTCTTGATTCATTATGCTCTAGTGATGGAATTTTATGAGAGTAGCATCTTAGTTGATGCCCTAATATCATAATTTGGTGACAAGGTCTGAGGTGAGACATCATGATTGGATGACCTCAGACCTTGAACATCATTAATTTGGTGAATAATTTATGGGGGTAACATCTTAGTTGATGACCTCAGACCTTAACATCATAATTTGGTGACAAGGCCTGAGGTGAGACATCACGAATGGATGATCTCAGACCTTGAACATCATTAATTTGGTGAATAATTTATGGGGGTAACATCTTAGTTGATGACCTCAGACCTTAACATCATAATTTGGTGACAAGGCCTGCGGTGAGACATCATGATTGGATGACCTCAGACCTTGAACATCATTAATTTGGTGAATAATTTATGAGGATAACATCTTAAATGATGACCTCAGACCTTAACATCATAATTTGGTGACAAGGCTTGAGGTGAGACATCACGATTGGATGACCTCAGACCTTGAACATCATTAATTTGGTGAATATTTTATGGGGGTAACATCTTAGTTGATGACCTCAGACCTTAACATCATAATTTAGTGACAAGGCCTGAGGTGAGATCTCACGATTGGATGACCTCAGACCTTTGAACATCATTAATTTTGTGAATATTTTATGAGGGTAACATCTTAAATGATGACCTCAGACCTTAACATCATTAATTTGGTGAATATTTTATGAAGGTAACATCTTAGTCGATGACCTCAGACCTTAGCATCATTGGCCTCGGACCTTAACATCATTAATTTGGTGAATATTTTATGAGGATAACATCTTAAATTATGACCTCAGACCTTAACATCATTAATTTGGGGAATGTTTTATTTATGGAGCTTATGAAAACGTTATACGGAGGCTTGAGACCTTAGCACAAACACATTGCATGACAGAAAAATCATTCAAAGAACATTCAGCAACTAAAGAGATAAAGGCCTCCTCAGAGGTTGATATAGATTAAAAGAGTTACAAGATACAAGGTAACTGAGTTTGCAATCAGAGGTTACAATTTGAAATCAAAATCAAAAATTACAAAAAAGCTTCACAAAAATTACCTAAGGGTCTATAGCTACAGTGTTGGTAACCTCGGCCTCATTTCCTTGGCCGATGTTGGTCACCTCGGCCATATCATCTAGGAGGTTAGCACCCTCAGTCCCTGTAACATCCAGCGGCGCAATCTCTGCAGGAGCAGCATCTTCCTCCTCAACCTCTTGAAGGGCCTGAGCAAATTGAGGGTTAGCAAAGCCCAGACCAATGAAGTCAGAGGCAGTTAAGCTCCCTGACTCCTTCTCTTTGGCAGCCGCCCATTTTCCAGTTGCCTTGACATCTCTTTCGAGGTATTCAAAGCCAAAGCTGATAAACTCGTCAGAGACTTTGTAATCAGCCAGGATCCCCTCAGAAGCATCCTCAAGGGCAGCTTTCACTGCAGCATCAACCTTCTGCTGAAGAACATCGTCCTTGGCCTGCAGGGCAGAGGTGTGTTCCCTCTTAAGCTTGGAGATCTCTTTCTTCAACTGCTTGACCTTCTTGTCAAACCCTTCAAAGGCAGACTTCAGACAATCCACCTCTGCATTCAGAGTCTTGCACCTTCTTGGCCTCTTTGCCTTTCTCGATGAGGGGCAACCTCTTCCGAGTCCAGTTGGCCGAATGATGCATAGCAACGATGCCCTGCAAATCAAGGATCAGATGTATAAGTTCGAAATTCAAAGTAGAGGTTACATTTCGGAATCAAATTGAAAATCAAATCTTACCTGGATAGACCTGTGAAGGCCAAACTCAGCCAGCAGGGGAGTATCCATGGAGCGACAAAAGCGATTGTCAGCATCGGTCATAGCAAAGCCGATGGCATCCAACGCCTACACACTGTGGCCTATCAGACTGTCATTTATTTTCAGCTGCTCCAGATGAGCAGTCAATGCATCATCGGAGGATATGGGGATGGCTTTTTGGGCTTTACTCGGCCTCTGATCCTCAGGAGTAGAAGTTGTGGTTTTTCTCTTCCTTGTGGCATCGGCCTTAGACGTGCCGACACCCTGCTTCGAGGGGGGAGGAGGAGGTGCATTCAGACCTGTCTTCTTTACCAACTTCGTGAGACTGGGGGCGGACATCTCCCAGATATCGTCTGAAATGCCTTCAGGGCGCTCTGCAAATAGAAAGGTCTGAGTTAGAAAATCAGAGACATAAAAAGTCAGAGGTTTAACTTGTTGAAATAATAAAATAAGCACTTACGGAGCTCAGTCAAAGGACTCCCCCCAAGGCCAGTCTCAGAGAGATAGTAGGGGGTCATCAGATGTTCGAACTTGACCAACAGACCATGCTCCCCCTGATCTTGAAGGTCTTTTACTTTTTGGAGATTATTTTGGCTTAGCCTAGGGTCGGCCCTGCCAGGCATTGACACCTTGCCCCACCTCAGGGGTAAACTCGGCTCTAAGTTCGAAGGGGGGACACAGGGGGCAAATTCCCATGCCCCTGAGGTGAAGAAATATCGCGGTTTCCAATTATGATTTGAAGTTTGGGTAACCTGCAACATCTTCTTAGTTGACTTCCGAGCTAAGAAATGGTAATAGCTCGGATGATTCCTAGCAGAGGAAGGGATGTGGCATCCAGAGAAGACCTGGACAGGAAGGTCTGAATGGTGGACTGCCCTCCATAAAACTATAGCTCCAATTATCATCCTCCAGGCATTGGGGGATAACTGGGAAGGAGCTAAGTTAATATAGGACAGTATGGCCCTAATGATGGGATGAATGGGCAGACGAAATCCTAACTTGAACATCTGCTCGTACAAGCAGATCTCACCATCTCGGCCACCAAAAGCCCTCTCTTCCCTCAGAGGTCTCCTGAGTTTTATGGAGGGGCTTATTGAATACAGATGTCTGAAGGCAAGAAGGTCGAGCTCCCTGACAGTGCTTTCTATCTCGGCTGCCTCCGAGGTGTCAACATCGCTCACATCCTCATCATCCTCATCTCGGTCAACGTCGGTTGGAACAGATAAGGGATTACCTTCAGGAAACCTCTAAGCAAACTCAGCCCCTGTAGCAGCCGACAGGGGGACTGCATCAATAGGAGGAAAGGCTATATTTGGTTTGACAACTTCAACATCTGAAGAAGTTCGGGAGGTGCTAGACTCGTTATGGGACGAGACGCGGCTCGAAACCTCGGCTTGATCAGGGACCTGATCCTGCCGAATGGAAAAGTCCATGGCCTTTTGAAAAGAGTCCACAGACATATGGTCTGAGGTGGACGACTCAGACTCAGACGTGGGAGTAGGTTCAACTGGGACCTCTACTTGGGTAACTGGTTCGGCTGGCTCAGGGTATATGACCTTCAGAAGGGGTGGAAAGATAGGTCTGAGGGGGAAGGCCTCAGCCCTACGAGCTTCCTCTTGGGCTCTCTCTATTTGCCTAATATTTTCCAAAGTCTTTTCCCTAAGAGAGGGGAATTCTTCTAAAAGTTGATAAAGAGGTCTGAGCATATAGGGACGACCTTACACTTGAGGATTCAAGATAAAAGCAAACAACTTAACTAGAAATTGCCTAAGGATCAAACTGGGTTTCTAAAGAAGAATGATTAAGAACAGTTCACCAGAAAATGCATAGACTCGCCGGAAAACTAATGAGCTAACTGGAAAACTCTTAAACTCGACGGAAAATGCAAAAAACAGGAACAAGGCTAGAAAAATGGAGAAGAAGAGATGATAGATGATACCTGATGGAATGCGATGAGAAAAAAGGGGAGGTTGGCAAGAAAATCCAACAAATGCACTAGCTCTTGTAGAGAGAGAGAAGACAGAGAAAGCTCAGGCGAAGAAAATGAAGAAATGAAGAAGAATGAAAGGAAAAAGGGTTAAAACCCTTGATATTCTCTTGCACGCATCCCAAGGCCCATCATTGCCTTGGGAGCCCAAAAGACTGCAATCATTGAGCTTGCTAGGCACGCCATCCACTTCAGTCATTGACAAGTGTCAAAGGAATATTGGCACAAAGAAGAAAGACCTCGGAGTTGTACACCCCATAGTCACATGTTCCCACATGTAACTAAGGGCTAGGGGGTGATTGATATGCCATATATGTACCCAACAGCTCAGAGATTACAACCTCGGCCAGGGAGATGGCCGAGGTTAAAAGGGCCTTAGAATGACAACCAGCGGCCTCGTCCCTAGCAAGGTCGGTCATGGCCGACGTTACTAGTTGCCTCATAGCCATGCAACAGTTGAGGCCCCCATGATCCATGGTGGCAGTTATTCATCAGGCCATCCAAGGTTGACAAGCTCGGTTGGGTTCAAGTCGAGGTTACAAGAGCTACACCATCATCATAACCAACCTCGGCAGAGCATCAGCGATGTTCCCAGGCTACTCCTCCATAACCTCGGCTCAGGCCGACATTATGACTCAACTTGTCTTACCTCGGCCTCATATGAGCCGAGACCAGCATGATTAATCTCGGATTTGGCAACAGCCAGACTTCACCAACCTCTTACTCTTCCAGGCCGAGGGTAGTATCAATTGAAGATAGCCGAGCCTTTACTCCCCTATGTATGACTGGGAACACGTGTACACAAATCAGTTATAACAAATCATTTCCCTCACGTGGGGGGAATATTTCATCATCATTCTCTACATGTGACAGTGACAGATGTCTTCATCAAATTGGCTAGATCAACACACACATGCTCATTGCATCAATAGGGGGTGTATTACACCCCCCACATACTATATAAACCTGTCTTCTCCTACTTGGAGGGGATCCAAAAAATTACAACCCTAGCTGAAACTCTGTCATTTTACACAGTAGAGAGAGAAAGCTTGCGAGATTGTATCCATGGCCATTAGTGTCTTCATTCAGTGATATTACTCACACACACTCACAGTGGACGTAGGCCAGATTGGCTGAACCACTTATATTCAAGTGTTCATCCTCTTCTCCTCACCTCCTTCCACACACAATCATATATGTATATTCTCATGTGCTGCCATTGTTATCACTAGTTTGAGCTTGCAAACACCTTAAAGGGTGGTGCTATTTCTAGAATCATCAGCACCCGCACTCAATCGCACCTGCACCCGCACCCCGCATCCGTGCTTCATAGGTTCTAACCAATGTTACATGGAATGCTGATCATTTGGGTACATGGAACCAATGTTTAAAAAGGCGATTGAGGCGTACGCCTCGAGGAGAGGCGGCCAAAAAAAGCCTCGAGGCTTAAGCCTCGGGGGTGGATATAGAGGCTTACGCCTTAAGGGGGTGAGGCGGTGCGCCTCAAGGCGGAGCGGCGCGAGGCGCAAAGGCGTAAGCCTCTTTTATTCAGGGTAAAAAAAAGTTATGTTGCTGAAAAGGGTTAAACCGTAAGCCTAATTTTTAAAAACCCTTATCCCATGTTAAAGAAATACCGTAAGCCTCTCACCCGTGAGCATGTGTGGAAGATAGGTCGTCGGAAAACCTAAGAGGAGCTAAAGGAGCTTTCTTTTTTGCCTTTTTAACATCTCTAAAGTCTGAAGGATCGTATTAATATATGGAGAAAAATTATCTCTCAAGAAGACAAGTAGTACAACTTTTAAGTTCTTTTTTATTTTTTTATGTCTGAAGGCCTGTTTGTAGTACTGTACGACCACTGTTTTGGCTGAAAGACTTTATTTCTTTGTCTTTGGTACTCCCCCCCAGAGTCTTTGGAACTCCCCAGAGTAGTCCTGTATGTTATATATTTATTCAAAAGCTGTTTGATTTACATGCTTTCTTTTACATATCAGTTTAATAATATATATATATATATATGTACCCATCTGATTATGTAGCTTATAAATAAAGTTAAAGAAATACTTTAATAATATATATATATATATATGTACCGATCTCATTAAAGAAATACTTTTTCTTTTACATATCAGATCAATAATTCATTTTTTTTTAGCAAGAAGTGTTTTATTTTTTAAACTAAGCTTAATAAATGATCTTTTTTTTAATAAATGATCTGTTTTTTAATAAATGATCTTTTTTTTTAAATTCATTGTTTTTTAATAAACTAAGCTTAATAAAGAGCTGTTGTTTTTTTCTTCATTTTTCTAAAATTGCAATTAACTTAAAAAAAATATTTTTTAATCTAGAAAATCTTTTTCTTTTTTACCTTTTTTGTTTTAAAATTTCACTTAACATATACTATCTACTATATTAACTTAAAATATTTTTTTTATAAAATAACCAATATGTGAATGAAACTAAAAAAAAGATTGTCAATTTATTTTTGCATTGATTAATTTATCGTCATATTATAAAATAACCAATATGTAAATGAAAACAAATTTGATTTTGCATTGATTAATTTATTGTCATATTGTAAAATAATCAATATGTTAAAATTAATTTACTTTTTTTTAAAAAGTTATCTCGGGGGAACAAAAAAATGTCAAACTATGTGAGAAAGTCCTCAAAGATGTTTTTTTCTGTAGTTTTATTTTATATTTCTTTGTTATTTTACTTTTATGGTTTTATTAGTATTTTTTAATATAATTTTGCCCTTTTTTTTCTTTTCGGTGAGGCTTACGCCTCAAACGGCTCCCCTCGCCTTTCGCCTTTCGCCTTTTTAAACATTGCATGGAACAGGTCCGGGAATACGGTACGCCATACCATCTAAATTGTGGTACGGTGGGGGTAGGCTTATGAAGATCAGCTTGTTCATATCTTTCTAAACAGTAGTCATTTAAAAGTTGTAATAATAATATATATTCTAATATTCTTCAAACACAAAGTTCTTTATTCACCTTTAAGACTTCATACATGATAATCAATTATATGAACACTCAAAATAAGTATATCCTGGACTTTTTAAAATTTTCTTTTCAAAACTCTTAACTTATCTATTATTTGATTGTAGCTCATTATAATTCACTATATTAATAATACTTTTTCAAATACAAAAAGAAATTCGATAAAATAAATATGTTAATGTATATCGATCACTAATTTTAGTGCATTGGAACGGATGGGTACCATGTTTCGGAACATGTATACCAATACGTAATTCGCTAGCGTATTGGTGTTCCCTAGTAACTATGGTTCTGACCCTAATTAATAAGCCTAACAAAAGCACTCAACACAAAACAACAACTCAATCAAGAGTGATCCACGCTAAGATACGACTTTTGATGTAAATGCATTCGAATAACACGCATGATTTAGCGTTTCACTTCTCAACTCTCAAAATCATGCATCAAATCATTAAGTGTCTAGAAGAGGATGTCAATGACCTTATTTATCATCAAGTTAACCCTAGTTCATGCTTAACAGGAATATTAAAGATAAAGAAATCTAATCCTAAGAGGAAACTACCGAATAAAAGATAATTACTAGTTAAATCCTAAATACTCAACACAACTCAACAAAGCCTTTTCCCAATTATTTGGGATCGGCTACATGAATCCTATTTTTCCATTCCATTTTGTCCAGTGCAATATCTTCGGTTAAACCAAACCATCACACCGTGCACATGAGCCTTTATAGTTCATTTCAAGCGTCATATGCACAAGGGATAATGTCCCCGGCCTTGTTCCTCTGTGAGAAACTTATTCATAAAAGGGAAATTGTAACAAGTTGGTATCTTTCAGGTCAAAATTTTAATAAAAGATACAATACCTTGATCCTTTCGTATTCTCTGACTGCACAGTTTTTAGCATCCTCGGTGACTTTAGTGGCTTCCTTCAACTCATCAATCTTGTAAATTTTTGATTTGTCAGCGCCAAATGTTTTGGATGATGTGGCCTCAAGTTTTTCAACTCTTGAATTCAAAGAAGACAATTCTGATGTAAGTCTTTGTACAGTCAACAAAGCACTTGAACGGTCCGAGAACGCAGCATGAACCGCTGTCATTAGCCCCATATATTCATGCAGTGTATCCTGCAGTATATAAGCATGCATAAAGGTCAAGATATAGTGACAGTTTCATCTAATAGCACAAGAACCTTGATAAAATAAAAAATGGTGTTTTGGTGCTTGGATAGTTTATAAATGATCAAGATTAGTTCAAGTATTTAATAGTTAACTGTTTCCCATACAATTGATAAGCTTTATAAACATCAGTTTCTCATAATTGATGAGCTTATTATTCATTTATTATTAGTGTTCTTAATTTCCCAACTTAAATTCCTCTATCTAAGAACAATTATGAACACAATATAAGTTCAATACCAATTCCTATATAAGAACATGTATGAACAAAATATAAGTTCAATATCAATTCCTATATAAGAACATGTATGAACAAAATATATATGCAATTTCAAAGTTCAAACTACAATCATAAGAGGGGCGAGGAAGTTCACCAAATGCTTTATTGTTTGTGCATTTAGTCCCCGGTAGAATCTGCTGGATTTAACAGCAGCTGTGGCCACATTTTTCATGTCAGCAGCCCGCAATCTTTGTGCGTTGATGACAGCCTCCTCATTCTCAAATTTCGTGAACTTAATGTATGCCAACCCTAGTTCTCCCATTGTTTCTCCCATATCTCTCTGAGCTTTCACAAGTGCTTCAGCCTAAACACATACAAGATAAATTGATGTAAACGCAGGGGAATATACACACACATGAATAAAGTAATGAAATAAGAAACCTCCAATAATTCTCTCTCTAAACTCTCTTTGAAATAACATAATAATAATGAAACTAGCCAACTAGGAGTCCTTTTATCAGTGAGCATAAGGACTGAAAAGATTAAAATACCCTAAATAATTGGGGGACAAAAATAAATGACATAAAAATAACTTAAGTAAATGAGACATTCATGCGTCATTCTCCCCCTCTACGAAGCAGCGCCATATCCGCCTAGAAATGGTCATAGAAGTCGCGGTCAGCATGTTGCAACATGACCTTGGTATTCCACGAATCATCACTCTCAGAGCGGTCCAACCAACGAATCATATGTCCAACCAACGAATCATATAACGGACAATGGGGCATGTAGGCGTCATAGTCATCTCAAAGACCAAAATACCCTCAACATGATCAACACTAAAGTGAACAGGTTGTGTCGAACTCACACGGAGGGAATCGGGGGAACATGTGAACCTCAAAATGGGGTCAAATCGGCCACATTAAATGTGAGATGTATGTGAGATGTGTCCTGAAACCCTCGGTTAGGAATAGCTCACATGCGTTATCGTCACAGTGACAGAGAACAAGAAAAGGACCAAATCGGTGCATATGTAACTTGGTGGCCTTGCCCACCCACCGCTCGCGCCAAAGATATACCATAACAAGATTCTCAGACTGAAAAACAAGGAACCGGCGAAGTTAACGACGCACATCCTCATGAATGGATAGCCTCTTAGCCGTAAAATCAAAGAAGGCGACTGGGCTAGCTGTCATAGTAGGTGGGATCTCAGCAAGCTCAATAGACAATAACGGAGAAGACCGAAATACAATCTGAAAAGAGGACAAACCAGTAAAATGATTGACGAATTGTTGAAAGCAAATTCCGCTTGAGCAAAAACCGCCTCTTAAGTCTTAAGTGACTCTCCAGCTAAGCACCGTAAAAGATCTCCCAAACTCTGATTGACCACCTCGGTCTGACCACCAGTTTGTGGGTGGAAAGATGTGAAAAATTGAAGCATGCATCGCAGTAATTTTCAAAGAGTCCTCCAAAAGTGGCCCGTAAAATGAACATCTCTGTCAGACGTAATACTCCTCGGTACTCCATGTAAGCAGACAATCTCACAAAAGTAGAGTACGGTAACATGTGAAGCATCTGAAGTCCGCGAGCATGGAATAAAATGTATCATCTTGAAAAATTTGTTAACTACTACAAATACAAAATTATGTTGTAAGGACATATTTTATATAGTCCGGTTTACATTAGAGTATGTCGTATACCGCTACACCCGTTGAAGAAAAGTTCAAGTTCATTCATGCGTCAAGACGGATCCGAATATCAAAGTTCTTCAACAAACAAGCCTCTGCGAGATAGATTTTGGCAAGGTTGTGTTTAAGTCCCTTAGGGCCCGTTTGGTTTTGTATTCAAAAAACTTGATTTAAACTCTGTTTTTTAATACAATCTTAAAATTCAGTTTTTTTTTTTATAATTATTGGTGCGCGTTTGGTAAACTTGTTTTTTATTATACATATATGTGTGTGTGGATGATATTGCATGTATAATTCACAATAAAATTATATACATACATGAATTGATAATTTTTTTTAATATATATGTACTATATGTATATTTTATATTATTCCATACATTATTAATACATGTATAAAACTATATAAGTATCATGTATTTATTGATAATATTATTTAACATATGGATCTTAGTATATTATATAATTTAATAATATAAATATACGTAATTTTGTGTACATGTACATATATATTTTTTTATTTATAAGAATTACACACATATTAATGTATTATGTATGTATATTATATATTAAGGTATAAATGCATTAAAATATTAAGAATGAATAATTCTGAGTTAAAAAATAAAAAACAAAAGTTATAAAACACCCTTTTTCTATTTTCTGAAAAACTTGATTATAACACAGGTAGCCAAACGCAATTTTTTATCAGAATTATATTTAAACACAAAAAACAAAATTATAATTGCAAACCAAACAGGCCCTTAATGTTTCATTTAAAGTGTGGGGTTATTTTTCTAAAATGTTTTTAAAACATCTAAGGCGTCTTTTTGCATTAAAAATAATTTTTCTAAGTCCTTAAGGCGGAGTTCTAAAAGAAAAATAATTTTCGCTTTGGTCGTTCAAACGATAGAAGAAAGTCGTTCAAACAAGGACTTCAAGCGACATTGTATGTCGCGCAAAGGCTCGCAAGAAGCTCGTTTGATCAGTTTCATCTAACGACATCACTGTTTCATATTTTTTAACCTCGTTAGATGGTCGCGTGATCCCTGGATCGAACGACATTGTCGTTCGAGCGACCTGCCATTGTTGTTCGAACGAAGCCGCCGACTCAATTTTTTTTATAAATAGCAGATTTTTGAGTCCTTTTTGCTTGAGAAGACTTGAGAGTTTCAATCTACGGAAACTGCAAAGTGCATAATTTTTTTCTTCTCATTTAAGGATTTTTAACTTTGTTTTTCAATTCACAAATCATCCCAATAGCTTTAGTGAATTGCTTTGGAACCAAAATACAACTTTATTGAAGTTTCTCTTGTAGGGAAGATTTCTCTACGGCTGACTTGGTAGTTCTTGCGGGAGCTGCTTGCTGATTACGACTGCGATCATTGGGGATACTTGCGGGTGTGCCTTGCTGAAGATAAAGCTGGGGTTCTTGTGGGTTCTTGCGGGAGTTCATTGCTGGTTTAGGTTGTGGCTTATGTGAATTTGGTGCGGTAGATTCATCGCAGATTTTGCTATGTTGTAAGTTGCGATTTACTGTTTATAGTGAAATAAAGGTTTTTACCCGAAAGGAATTTTTTCCTGACGTTGTGCTTTTACCTACATGCTTGATTTATTTAATGCTTTGAATCACTTAGATGCATGTTTAGGGTTTAAGAAGAAAAAATTAGTTTAAATAAATTGGTTCTCATATTTGGTGCATAATAAATTTGGGAAATTTGGAAAAAAGTTGTCTTTACCTAAAGCACACACAAAAGGTCCTTCAAGTGCTTTCTCACATACCCCTTGGCCGTCTTGAGTAACCTAATAAAAAAATCCAAAGAAACATCGAGCCACGATCGATCAGGGATGGGCATGGATGTATACAAACTGGCATTAGTATGTTGAACTTTGGTTGTCTGACAAGTATAACAACGTTGCACATGACTGTTAACATCTCTCCCATGGTGGGCCAATGGAAACGCTCACGTAATGTAACGAAGGTACGAGCGACACCCGAATGGCCAGCGAAGTCTCACCATGGAGCTCTGCAATGATCTCCCGCACAGAAGAAGCACGGATGCACAATGCAGAGCCATGATACAAATACCCATCCTGCAACAAGTAATCACCCGGAACCCCGTGCTAACGGGCACATGCTTCTATAATAAGCCCAAAAAGGTGTTTGTGTCTCATACAAATCACGAATCTCGAAAAACTTGAAGACCGACCCCTGAATGGTAACTAGAGAATGAGATCTCCAACTCAGAGCATCTGCAACCAGGTTAATACTATAGGTGGAAGGCGAACTATTGCAAGAAGAAACTGGTCAACTTGGCGTGTTGATCACTGACCTTTTTCTGGGAATATATAAAATGAAAGGCCTCGTGATCCGATTTAATGAAAAGCTCCCGATGAATCAAATAGGGTTGTTAATGCTTGACAGCCTGCACCACTGCATAGAACTCCAAATCATAGGAAGAATAGTTGCTAATAGAACCGGCAATTTTCTGGCTAATGTAAGCAATGGGACGACCATTCAGACTGAAAACTGCACCAATCCCAAACTTGTTAGCATCGCAAGTCAACTCAAACAGCTGGATAAAGTCTGGGAGGGCTAAAATGGGAGACGACGTCATCTTGGACCTGATGAGCTAGAATGCCGCCTCAGCCTCTTCAATCACGGATTCGCGCATCAACGCAGTAATAGGAACCATCACGGAACTGATCCCTTCAATGAATCATCGATAAAAACTCGCCAACCAATGGAAACTGTGGATTTGGGAGGTAGTGGTCGACCTAGGCCGCTCCTGGACAATTTAAACCTTCTCGTTGGCTCCACATACTCCTTCCGAAACTATATGCCCCAAAAAGGAAACCTCTAGCACCATAAAAGAACACTTCTTCAAGGGCATAAGGAGGCGGCACATGTCCATATTAACTACCATACACATGACCTCATCTAAATATGGACCAATGGTGAATGGTACTCGGCATTGTCCCCTAGGGCGCACTTCATCCTTGGATCCCAACCAACCAATCTTACACGGGTTCTGAATCGGTTAAACACGAAGACCCAGGGGCTCCCCACCATCTCTCGAGAGGCCAAATTAACACTAGAGACACCATCGATTATGATTTTACACAACCTTCCCTTCGCAACACATCGCGTATAAAACAAATTATGTCATTGTGACTGATCCGTCGATGCCACGGTTGAATTGGATACGAGAGAAAAGGGAAGGATGAGCGCATGGTTGTCTAGTGGGTTGTGTGTTGGGGGGGGGGGGGGGGGGGGGGGGGGAGGGGTATCAGGGCAGGCGTGGTGTAGATGGCTATTGGGGGCGTTTTGGGGTTGAGAGCGGAGTGGTTGTGGGTTTGTTTAGGAAATGGAGTTAGTTTTGACTGTGGGTTATGCGCCTACGTACATGGAGGCGCGAGTGCTAGTAGGGATGGTCGGGTTGATGGGTTCGAAGCCTAACGATGACCCGTGAGTGGAAACAAGCTTTTCGTAGCCAACTCGGTTAGGGTTTCATCAAGTCGGGTCAACGTTAGAAGGGTTAGAGTCAGATGGGGACAAACATGGGTCAGGTGGACTTCGAACCTAGTCTGGGGCGGGTTTGAGGGGGAGGCAGGTAGGGGACCCTTCAGGTTGGCAGTGGGGGTGGGTGTAAGGCTAGTCGGTAAGGGCTTACGGAAGAGGGATCGGTCGGCGCAACTTTTTATCGGAATAGATACAAATCTAAGCGGCACGATGAAGGGCCTGGTGGAGGGGTGGGTTTCGACGCCGCCAATCCCACATGGCTGGGCACGCCTTCCCCCCTCCTTGATTGGTGTGGCACCCACACTAGGGTGGAGTTCTTCTCTTGTTCCAGCACCTCCCTCCCAAAGGTGTAGCTCTCCAATCCAAGTCCAAATCGTTAGTCATTAGGGTTCCAAGAAAAACCTGGCTCTGGCTCGACTCTGATACCACTTTGATATAAAACGCAGCGGAATATACACACGCAAATTACATACACGTGAACAAAGTAATGAAATAAGAAACTTCCATTAATTCTCTCTCTAATAACATAATAATAATGAAACTAGCCAACTAGGAGTCCTTTTATAAGTATAAGGAGTCAAAAGACTAAAATACTCTAAATAATTGAGTGACAAAAATAAATGACATAAAAATAACTAAAGTAAATAAGAAGCTCCAGTGTCATAAATACATGAACATATGTTCAATGTAAACTATAAGGGCCCATTTGGTAATCCCCAAAATTGCAAATTGGCTCATTTAAAATCGGCAAAATCATGAATTGTCTTATTATTACTGTTTGTTGGTAAAATGAACAAATTCCAAAATTAATCAATTCAAGTTAATTCATAAGAACTTATATTAGCCCATTTCACCAAAAGATGGAAATTGTACAATTTAAGTTTATAACATTAGTCTTCAATGTACGACTTCCATAGAGCTCTCTTACCCTAGCACCCACACTATCATTTAGTCTATGTGTGTGTGTGTGTGTGTGTGTGTGTGTGTGTGTGTGTGTGTGTCAATGGCGAATAACCCAATTAAACTTATCCAAACACTACACAATTGACCAATTTACGCAACCAAACGGGTCCTGATACATATACGTGTATCATATAAATGAAGTGAAAATATAAACACCTGCTGCGATACAAAGCTGAGTTGCTGCTCAAGATCACGCAACCTCTCCTTGTTTTCCAAAAACTCGTTGTCTTCCTCTTCCACCACACACCCCGAACCTCCCCAATCATTACTCATCGACTGCCTCAACTCCTTAAACACCCTCAACAAATCCCTCCCACCCTTTCCAGCCACACTCCCAGAATCACCAAACAACTTCTGTGGCAGCCTCACATTGTTGATTGGCAATGGAGATATATCCCTACCCTGAGCCTGCAAAAACATCCTCAACTCATCACTCTTCCTAATCAACGGATGATCACCCAATCTCCTCAAATACCTCTCCAATGCCACCCTCCTCTGCTCCACAAAATCCTGCTTCTGCATCACTTGACTCTCCACCACATTCTTATCAGGCCTCGGAGGAATAAAGAAACCCCTATACGACTCACTCAATCGTTCCGATAACGCCACCACGTCTTTAAACCGTCTCCGAACCTTAAACTCCGGTCCACTGTATTCCAGCAAGTTAGTCACGGTAGTAATTAAGTAAGTAACATAATTATTAGCCCCCGGAACAATCGAATTCGAGGCTTCCACCTCTTTCTGAGGATTTGACACCGTGATCTTTAAATATGATGACGGAGAATTATTTGATTGTTGAGGAGGGGTAGGGGTTTCGACGCCATTGATTTCGAGTTCATTATCGAATTCCAGTGGGTTGAAAATGACGTCGACATATGAGTTAGGGTTTGGGGGGTTATTTGGAGGTGGTGGGAGAGGTGAGAGTAAGGGATCGGTATCGGGTGGGGTGGTGATTATTGATGGGGAAAGAGGGTTGTGAGAATCGGAGAGAGAGGTCATAGCACTTCTGTAACTTAAAAATGATTTGGAATTGGAAGTGGAAGAATCGTTGAGGAGGAGGTTTTCCATTTCTTCTCTTGATGGTTGAAGATGGGATTCTTGGGTCTCTGATCCCATCATCTTATTTGATATTTGCTATAATCAGTTACTCTAAAAATTTGTGCTTGAGTCTCTCCCTGCTACCTGGAAAAAGAAAACCGCAGAGAGAAAATATGGTTGGAGGTGGCACGTTGTGGAATGTTTCAGAAAAGAGGAAAAAAAATGAGCCGTTGGTTGGATTCGTTATAGTTATAAAGTCTTTCATATGGCATTTTCGGGTTGGTAGGTAATTAGTGATGTCAATTCGTTTGTGCGAGTTGTTTTATTTTCATCATGGAGGTTTTGTTTTTTCATTCTATCAATAAAATTTAAATTTTATGTTTATCCTTTTGGGTTGAGGGAACTTTTCATTCGCGGTCTCGTACTCGAAATCTAAAAATTAAGGAAAAATATGTGTTTTTTATCGCTAAGCTTGAAATTTGGGGTTAAAGAACATTCAGGATCGTGTGCGCTCTAAGGTTCAGCAACCCCAACATGTCCAGACTTCTAATGATTTTCAAAAGGTATTCTATGTTGCGAACAAATCTTGAATCCCTGTTGAGATAACTCCAATTAACAAACGCATCCGCCATCGCACCGAGTTAGCTTCTCAAACGGCATAGTTAGCTCTCCCCCCATGAGATCAAATTAACTACTTCGCCTCTAAAAGGATGTAGTGAATCTTCAACATGATTTTTGCTTTTCCATTTAATATGTCAACAATGATTTTTGAGTCAAGTTCAACGTGCAAATTGGGAATGTTCAACATAACGGTTATATGACGGTCATGTAGGAAAACTTGAGCTTCTACCACATATTTGTAAGAATAACCATAAAAATTTGCAAAAGGTTATTACAAATAACCTCTTACAATTTCGAAGAGTCCTTCCTCCTGAAGTCATCCCCATCGCGGATTTAGAACATCCATTGTAGTTTAATTTGAAACAACCATTAAGAGGTTTTAACAAGAGCGCCATTAGGAAACTTTTACGATTGGTTTGGTTGACTGGGGTTCCTAAAGTGTGCTTAATTTTTTGTTGTTATATCGAGTCTTTAATTATGGACCTTAAGTCAATCTCTCACAAAGTTAGCTATGCTTTGAATAATATTAGTTCTACCGCCATTTACATTATCAAATCTGACGTAATTTATAAACTCTCATATCACTACACCAAAAACAGCAATTTGGCACACCTAGGTATTAAAAATCTGGCACAGTTTTAAACTGTGCCAAATTCTGGCACGGTTTAATGATAATCTGGCACATTTTAAAACAGTGCCAAATTTTGGTACTGTTTTAAAGTGTGCCAAAACTGAGTACACTTCACTAAAATATAAAAACCCCTAAAAAAACATTCAGCACTAACATTTTGGTTCCCGCTCACCCCGGCTCATCCCTCTCTTCTTTTCGTGTACCTCCATCATCCGCATACATACTATCGTCAACAAACCACCATCGCTGCCTCATTCATAAACCACCATCATCGCTGCCTCATCCACGAACCACCAACATCCATGAACCTTCTTTATCGAAACACCACCATCTGCTCCAACTCCGAAATTGAACAAAACAGGTGATGAGGAGGTGATCTTGAATTGGGTTTTGTTTGATTTGAAGTGGGTTTTGTTTGATTTGAACAAAACAAATTATTTTTGCAAAAAAATTGATGTAAGAATATATCATTGTCTGCTATGTTTATTTATAAGGTTTTTTTTATATAAATATGTCCCCCCAGGTTGAGGGCCTCAGCTCAGACCACCCATTTTCAAGAGCTCTGTCCCCCACGTTGAGAGACTTAGCTCAGCTCCTGCTCTGTCGTGCACCGCCCCTGTCTCCGATAGCTGAGGTAATTTTTTTTTTTGGTTTGGATAGTGTAGTGATGATATCCAAATTCATTATTTAGACAAATATTAATTTCCTTTTGTTACCAGTAATGACATAGGTTGGATAATTCAGAAAGGAGTCAACTCTTAGATTAAAATATTTGGATAATTTGAATTCAATTTTAAGAACATAACCTAACAGTGGTACATACCCATGAAAGAAAAATCTAGCATCTCAAAATTAGGTAACTAGAAGAGTGGGAGGTAATACAAATCTGAAATTTGGAATTAATTATGATTTGGGGAAACAGGTAGCAAACTAAGCGGGTAGCCCTAAGTTTAAATTCATTTTTTTTCACCTCAAGTTTTTTAGTTTCATTTTTTTCCCCTAAATTTAAAATATTGGTTTATTAGTTTGTTAGATTGTTAAAAATGTTTGATCGTTTGGTGAATGTACCATTTTGCCCATTGTTTATTATTTTTAATTGTTGAAATATAATTACGAATATCTTTTCAAATTTACAGTAATTACATTTCGCACAATTGCTATGTTGTAATTTCTCACCCCGGACAAAAAATCATGGGTCCGCTACAATTGCTATGTTGTAATTTTTTTGGGTGCCATTTTGGGTAAAAACGGAATCATTGTCGGTGTGTATTGTCTTCTCTGCTTCTTTATGGATCCAAGATATATGGGTTTGGATGTATGTGTTTTGGATGTTTGTGTTTGGATGTATTCACGAACCCAATTGATTTGGGTATCTCAAGCTGTGATGTTGATTCAAAAAATTGAATCAACTGGGTTCGTGAATAGTTGAGGCTTGTGTGTGAATCAATCTATGATATAACTTCAGCAAGGCTTGACTATTTTTTCTAATGGTTTTTTAACCAAGAAATCAGTCAGTTGTACAAAATCGAACCGAATGGAGATTGGTTCACACCGAAAAGCGAGTGACTTGTTGATTTTATTGGGCAGGTGTATGGAGGTTTTAGCATAGGGGCTGGTATGGGGTACGCAGGTGGTGTACACGAGTTGGGTCAGGGGGTTAGGTTATAATTGGTGTATGATATCTGTTTGCAATAATAATTGAGTGTAATAGAGCGTGCGCTATATTCCCTTATGTACATTCATACACTTTGT
Source organism: Sambucus nigra (assembly GCA_949130495.1). NCBI lineage: Eukaryota > Viridiplantae > Streptophyta > Magnoliopsida > Dipsacales > Adoxaceae > Sambucus > Sambucus nigra. The sequence continues at coordinate 359,656,069 of OX422217.1, read as the reverse complement.
GTTCAATCATGATTCTATGTGAGTCTAACCTTCTCATAAAAAAAAGAGTCTAAAGTATGTTCTACGTCTATGTTTTATAATGACTTTGATTTGGGTTTGGAAGAAATATATAATAACTTTGATTTATTGCCTTTTTACTTGTTGTGAATCTTTGATGACCTAAAATCTTCAATGCATATGTTTTCGTGAGGTTTACTCATTTATCTATACTAGGTGTGCACATGTGCATTGCACGTGTGACCGAATATGAGTATTCAATTTAAGTATACAAAGTAGGAAGAAAGCTATCTGAAGTTACCACTTCCAACAATGTTGTGAATAGAGTGGGAAAGTTGTCACTTATTGACCTTGCGAATTTCGAGAGAACTCTTGCTACGGATCAAAGAATACTTCGATTTCTCGAGGGTGCCAACATAAACATTTCCCTCCAACAGCTGCATCAATGCTCTTGTGCAGGGCAAGAGACACATGCCCTACCGTAATTCCAATCTCACTCAACTGCTCAAGGACTCCATAGGTGGAGCTTGCAACACTATAATAATTGCCAATATCAGCTCAAGCAATCTCTCATTTGGCGAAACACAAAACACCCGTTACTGGGCAAATTGAGCCAAGGAAGTCCGCACCAAGGCGTGCGATGCGATTATTAGGATGTTTTTCTTTCTTAGTGTTGGGTAGTGGTTTGGGGAGATGTTATGGAATTTTTAGCAATACTTCAGAGTTATTCTTTATTTTACTTCGGTACCATTAGTATATTTCAAGTATGAATATTCTCCAATAATAAAGAAGATCTTACTAAGAATGTATTTAATATTTAATCTTTATATTACTAAGAATTTTGAAATGAATCTCAAATATGTTATCATGCATATTATGCGAGCTTCATGGTGATTTTGTTGGTCCTTATGCAGAGTAGAGTTGGACTTGTGGAATGGCTAAAACCCTATATGGATGAGACAATCGTTGAACTTGGGCAGAAAGAAGTTAAAATTTTGCTAGCTATCCCAGTCAGGCATTGATATTAGCAAGTAACTAAATTTGAGATGACGTCTATGAGAATCTATTGCCGCCCTGCTAGCAACCTGTTAAATACTATGACTTGTTAAATTATTTCTCAAGTTATATATACGTTGTTAAAATTACATTTTGTTATGCCACTTGATTCAGCTTTGTCAGCGAACATATTGAAACTTTAGAAGAAATAGATGTCGAGTACAAGGAATTGGCCTTAAAAACTGGTATCGAGAAATGGGAACGTTTTTCTGCCTTAGGATGTGAACCCACTTTTATTACAGATAATAATTATTACTCGACTTCCTTGGTGCGATCTATTTAAAGGTAACTGGAAATAATCGAAGTGTCTTTGTTAAGCATGATATGAAAAGGAATAAAAGCCCTTATAAAGGTGACCACTAATGTGGAGGTTGATTTATGTCAAAATCATGTTCGTTCCCCCAGCTAATAACATTAAAATGTCAAATTCTGATGTGAATATCAGCACTGTTATTATCAATTTTATGAAGGATGGTGGTTCAACTATCCATGATGTCCAACAGACTAATACTATCTATTTAAATTATTAATTTTTGGACACACTTTAGTATTTGTTTTTGGGACAAGTAGCATGGCTTATAGAAACCAAGGCGAGTCACTCCAAAAATGTATCAAGCTAACTCGTTACTAGAGCATGCTATTTACTATTCACTACAACGAGTAAATTAGCTATGTGAAGACCACCTGAGGTGTTGCTCCCTCTATTGACACGGCTAATCCCGTCAATCGTTAATTATTTTAACTCCTTTATTATTGAAACCACGTAATTATTGGGTTTATAAGGAACTTCCTTTAAAAAAAGTATTGGTTCATTACAGTCTCCAATAATTGTTGTGACATGTATCCGAATTAACTTCAAATTCATTTGATTTTGAAGAGAATACCTAAATACTCAAATCTAAACTCAGGATACTGTGTTAACTGCATGTTCATGTCCCATAGTTACTTTGGAATAAGCTTGCATGTGTGTGGAAAACTATAATTGGTGTATGTCCACGTGTTTTTATTAGGGAGGAAAAATTGGTCATTCACATCTTTCAGACACATCTGATGATTCTCCAACCATATTAGTTTTTTAGGTACACTCGTAGAGAGGTTTGATTACCTGCCTTTTAATATATGAATCAAATTTTTCTTTAAATTAGTATTTATGCTTTTTATCCCAGCCTTTTACTTCTCATGTAGCTCCTTAAGTGGTTCTCTTTTCCCTTTTTTTTCTTTAATGCAGATTTCTAGTAGGACTCCCTTTAAAAGAGATATAGCTTTTGTATCTGGAACTGATTCAGATAGTGCGAGAATAAAATAACATATGACGAGCATCACAGGTGATTTTTTATTTAGTCATCTCAAAGTTGGGTTCTACCTTCTTTCTTAGATGATTAGATTTTGCTTGCGGCTGTTGCTGTTACTGCCTCCCCTCCTCTCCTCTCCCTCCCTTGCCCCGACTGCTGCTATTGATGCCTCCCCTGCCCCCGAATAACCCTGCTGCGGCCTCCTCCCAGTGCACTGCCCGTGGACATCTCTTGCGTCCAGTGGCGGACTTATGTGTGTGAGGACAATGCCTGCCTCCCCTCCTGCTCTTATCTTCATTCACTGGTAAATTTTTTTAGTTAATTTTCTTATTTTATGCATATTGCTAAATGTTTTTATTTGCTGAATTTTTCTCATGATGTGATCTTTTCTTCATTCATTCTCACTTCTGTTTCTCAATCATTGTTGCCTCTTTTAGTGTTTCATTGAAGCTTTTTAGTTATAAATTCACCTCATCATCATTGTTGGGACCGAGTCTTGAAGATTTATTTGTGTATTGTGGTTGAAAATTTTCATTGAAGACGGTATTAATCTTGGTTAATCAAATGGTAAACATTATTTAACATCGTAATGGGTACAAATTACTTATTGTGTTAACATCATGATGGGATGCAGATTAATATGGCATGGAATTGAATTGATGCTTTGGTAGGTTCAGGGACTATGTAATTTGCCGTTAATTAAACGTGATGATTGATGTGACTAGTCCATGATACAATGGTATAATTTACATTTATGCATAATTTAAAATTGAAAGGAAGTTCGCTACTATGTTCAGTCTGAGTAAATAAGTCTCAAAATATCTAGATTAGGCTTATAAATAAGCCGTTAATGGGTGAAAACCCAAACTAGCCCCCAAACGACCCCGTAAGAGGCACAAACACCTCGCACGGGACCAATGTAACTTGTAGGAACTGACCGCGTAGTCTCGGGTCTCCCGGTTTGAGAATATGACGATAATTTACAAAAATCATACTTAGACTTAAAAACAAGCCGTTAAAGGGTGAAAACCCAAACCAGCCCCCAAACGACCCCGTAGGAGGCATGAACACCTCGCACGGGACCAATGTAACTTGTTGGAACTGACCGCGTATTCCTGGGTCTCCTGGTTTGAGAATATGATGATAATTTGCAAAAATCATACTTAGACTTAAAAATAAGCCGTTAAAGGGTGAAAACCCAAACTAGCCCCCAAACGACCCCGTAAGAGGCACAAACACCTCGCACGGGACCAATGTAACTTGTAGAAACTGATCGCATAGTCTCGGGTCTCTCGGTTTGAGAATATGACGATAGTTTGTAAAAATAACACATAGACTTAAAAACAAGCCGTTAAAGGGTGAAAACCCAAACCAGCCCCCAAACGACCTCGTAAGAGGCACAAACACCTCACACGGGACCAATGTAACTTGTTGGAACTGATCGCGTAGTCCCGGGTCTCTCGGTTTGAGAATATGACGATAATTTACAAAAATCACACTTAGACTTAAAAACAAGCCATTAAAGGGTGAAAACCCAAACTAGCCCCCAAACGACCCCGTAAGAGGCACGAACACCTCGTACGGGACCAATGTAACTTGTAGGAACTGATCGCGTAGTCCCGGGTCTCCTGGTTTGAGAATATGATGATAGTTTGCAAAAATCAAAACTTAAACTTAAAAATAAGTCGTTAAAGGGTGAAAACTCAAACCAGCCCCCAAACGACCCCGTAGGAGGCACGAACACCTCGCACGAGACCAATGTAACTTGTTGGAACTGACCGCATAGTCCCGAGTCTCCAGATTTGAGAATATGACGATAATTTGCAAAAATCACACTTAGACTTAAAAACAAGTCGTTAAAGGGTAAAAATCCAAACCAGCCCCCAAACGACCCCATAGGAGGCACGGACACCTCGCACGGGACCAATGTAACTTGTTGGAACTGACCGCGTAGTCCCGGGTCTCCCGGTTTGAGAATATGATGATAATTTATAAAAATCAGACTTAGATTTAAAAACAAGCCGTTAAAGGGTGAAAACCCAAACCAGCCCCCAAACGACCCCGTAAGAGGCACGAACACCTCGCACGGAACTTATGTAACTTGTAGGAACTGACCGCGTAGTCTCGGGTCTCCCGATTTGAGAATATGACGATAACTTGCAAAAATCAACACTTAAACTTAAAAACAAGCCGTTAAAGGGTGAAAATCCAAACCAGCCCCCAAACGACCCCGTAGGAAGCACGAACACGTCGCACGGGACCAATGTAACTTGTTGGAACTGGCCGCGTAGTCTCGGGTCTCTCGGTTTGAGAATATGATGACAATTTGCAAAAATCATACTTAGACTTAAAAACAACCTGTTAAAGGGTGAAAACCCAAACCAGCCCCCAAACGACCTTGTAAGAGGCACAAACACCTCGCACGGGACCAATGTAACTTGTAGGAACTGACCGCGTAGTCCCGAATCTCCCGGTTTGAGAATATGACGATAATTTGCAAAAATCACACTTAGACTTAAAAACAAGTCGTTAAAGGGTGAAAACCCAAACTAGCCCCCAAACGACCCCGTAGGAGGCACGAACACCTCGTATGGGATCAATGTAACTTGTAGGAACTGACCGCGTAGTCCCAGGTCTCCTGATTTGAGAATATAACGATAATTTCCACTCTTATATGTAATTTTTTAGTTTGAGTAAAAAAAATTTTGTAAATTATTGGGTTACTAATATCGTATCTTTTTTGTATCCTATTTTTTTGTAGGATAACAATTTATCGTTGGCATTTATTCACGTGGAACACACAGAGAGCTCAATGGTTTACAACAAGGGGTTTATTCATGATTCCATTTTTTTGTGTTATGGTTGTGCGGGCCTTTATAGTTTTATTGTTAACTTTTATTGCCGTGCGGGCTTTTGTAAGTTAATTGTTATATTTTGTGGCAGTACGGGCTTTATGTTAGGCAGGTTTTGGAATATCCAGAAAATTGAGGAAACTCTGCCCAATTTTTTTTTGGCCTGTGAACTATTAAAGACTTGTAATATTTTGAAGTTTGTATGTATATTAGTTTATCAACAACGTTCAATTTTTTAATTTGTCAATTTTTGTGCTTTCAAATAATTATTTTTTTCTTTTTATAAAAAAATTTGGCCAAAAGTGTATCATATTTTGGCACGGTTTTGAATTGTGCCAATTTTTTTTAAACTGTGATGAATCTGGCATAGTTAAAAACTGTGTCAAAAGTGTGCCAGAAATATCAAATTCTGGCACGGTTTAAAAGTGTGCCAAAAGTGTTCTTGTTTGGCCAAATCTGGCACACTTTTGAGCCGTGCCAGAAAAAAATGGCCATTTTGGAACACATGATTCTGGCATAGTTCAAAACCGTGCCAGATTCCTGTTTTTGGTGTAGTGTATATAGCATAACATAGAATTTGGAATCATATGGTGTAGAACAATAGTTTCCTCAATGGAGTTTCGGGGCATTCTGAGGACAAACATCACATAGAAAAATTCCAAGAGTGAGTTGAAGTAGCATTGTATATAAGCAGATGCTTAAACATTTCTTAGGCTATTTTTTCACACCATACACATTTGGAGGCCAATTTGATTCCTCTTTTGCACACGATTTCATCAATCGGTATTTTAAAATGGAACAATTATCACAACATTATGGAAACTTTAGTTGGTATAGCTATATATTATATGTGTTTCCAAAGATAAGTTGATTACCTCTTTCATCGAATTGTCTCCCATGCCAATTTAATCGAGAAAATCCTCGAATTAGATATACCATATAAAAGTATCCTAATCTGGAAAGATCGGGTTGTTGAAATCAATAAGATTGTTACATAAATATTGATCGAACATTTGTTGTAATTTTTCTTCATTCTATGCACCTTTTCGGCCCAAAAATCTTGCACTTGAAGGTTATGGGACAATGAATTCAGGTTGAGATGTGCTAGGGGTTTGTTTTCAGATAACTTTTTAAAAAGAAAATTCATTATTCCTTCCAATAATTCCCAAATAGAATTCTCCTCTACTTTGTGTTTAGCAGAATATATACATTTCAAAGTTAACGATAAGTATGCGTTCATAAGGTCGATGGAGGCATGTTTTGATATGCAATATTTGGTATGTATACTTTGATTATTTTTACTCTTAAGATGTACCAAATAGTATTTGTTTCTAAGAAAATAAGAGGTTAACGGTTATATTTACCTCTCAATGGTTAAGAGGTAAAATTACCTTTAAATCTACATCGAATCTAAATAAGAGTTAACAAATCCATTCCGAGGTTCATTTAGACAAAAAACAAATATATTTTTTAGATTTAAATTTTAGACTGTAGATTCATACCTTAGATTTCAAATTCAGATAAAAAAATGCAAACTTAAAGTTTAAATTCAGAGATGATTTTACCTCTAAACCATTTTAAAGAAAATATAAACTTATTTTCTTAATGTTTTCTTTTTTAAAAAGACTATTCAGTACCTCTTAAGGGTGGATAGTTCAAATTCGATCTTAAGAGATAAAAATAAGAAACCCATTAATCAACTTTAAAATGATATAATAATAATAATAGGCGGTTGACAAACATAACCCAATAACTAAAATGGAATAATTATACCATTTTCGTGTCTAACCAACCATGCCACTTTTAGGCTTAATATAAACTAAATATTCATTTATTTTAAACACTAACAACAAATAAGTAGAAAATTAACTCTCTTATAAGAATTTCATATAATATCAAATTAAGATATACAAAATATTCAATGCATTCTTCAAAGAATTGAATGGGTTTATTCATCTCATTTTTCAAATTATTCAGGTTTGATTGTTGACGAAAAAAACTAGACTAGGCCTAATTGTTTGATCACAGATAAAGGTAAGTAAAACAAACAAGACACAAGAGATTTTTAGAGTGGTGTTGACGCCACTAAAATTTCGGCCCAAAGTAATAGCCTACGTCCACTATTATGTATTGATTGCCTTGACTTATTTTCTCGTCCCTTGAGGGTGATACAATGAATTTATAGCCCGCAGGGGGTCTTCATCGTTATCATATGAAAGGATGGAATGCCTTTATTTTTTAGGCATTTACATCAATACATAATGAGCATTAATTATATGAATATTGTCGCCTCATAAGCAATACAAGATGTAAGACTGCTGGCGCTTAGTTGGCTGTACATAATGGATTTTCGACTGTTGGTCGAACAGCCATGTTGCTTGCTCGGGCTTCCTTATTGATCGGATAACCATGTTGGTCGGGCTTCCTTATTGGTCGGGCCTTTCTTATCATGTTGACTTGGACTTATGCCACATAAGATGACATGTGTTGGCTTGTAATTGGTCCATGTAGGATGATAAATTTTGGTATCAACAGAAGCCCCCAATGCTTCATACCTGGAGTTGATGCGAAAGTTTCGAATATTATGCTTTAGAAGTAGCTTGGACTGTTTGGTTTAGCTGCAGACCTTCCACACTTGTGAATTTTACTACTTAATTGCTAATTTGGGCGCGTGAATGGAAATTTTTATAAATATTTCAAAATTCAGCGAACTTTTATGGGGTATCTTCGTCTTTTCCTTTATTATCCACCGTAACCCAGACATCGTTCTCTTTAATCATTACTTTTCCCAGTTTTTTAGGCTTCTTATAAAAAAAGTGGTAAAACATCTATTATCTTCTACCTCTTTCTTCTGATTCTGCCACTGGATTTTTTGCTTTCGTGCGATCATTTTCTTTCCTGTCTTCTGTTCTTGCTGAATCCTTAAATCTGTGTAAGAATATTTCTTCTTTTCTTCTTTATTTTCTTCATCATGGTTTCGAGTCACTTGATAAGTTAAGAACTAATTTTAATATTCCGTCATGGATTGTATTAGAAAATCCCACTTTTTCTTCTAATTTCTTCTCTCTTGCTGAGGGTCATTGGTTTCCCTCCATCTTTATTACTGAATGTGGTTTCACGTTTCCTCCAAATCCCTTATGTTTAGAGTTTTGTCAATATTTTGACATTATACCTGCAAGAGTGGCTCCCAGCATAAGGAGAGTTGTAAATGGAGTTTATAGATTGAAAAAAATTTATGGAACCCATCTAGGGAATTCAAAAATCACATTTTGTTATAAGTGGGTAACTAGTGATACCACTTTTTATTTGAAAACTAGGGTTGTTAGTAAAGCTTTGGTAGTTAATCTCCCTGATTCTAATAGGTATTACTTTGATCATGAGGTAGTTGTAAAAAAATGGCAACATGCCCCTTTAGTTGGAAGTGCTAAATATCATAGACTTATATGTCCTCTCTTTGGAAATAGAATAGGTTATTTTACGTTGTAGTAAATTTTCCTTGTTTATGTTGATAGAATGGCATACTGAATATTATTTTATAAATTTATTTGCAGTTGAGCAAAAAAGAAAGTGCCCCAAAGAGAGTGAAGTAAATTTGAAAGAGTTGAAGTTTATCTAGGGACTTCACAAAGCAGTTGCTGAGGAGCACATTAGGTTTGCTTCTTATCTGCTCCAGTATTAAAACACTGTTTCCTCCTTTATTACCAGACCTGCTGCTTCTTCTGCTTTGGTGATTGATCTTGACATAGAAATTGCTGTTGATTCTGATACTCCTCTGTCTGAAGTTATGAAGAAGAGGAAGTTTCCTAACCTCTATAGTGGTTCTACTTATGGTTCACAATCTTCTGTTGAAGGGGCCAAGAAGAAAATCGGGGATGTTATGAATCCCACATCCCCTAGGGATGCTATAAAGACCCCAGATCCCAAGGAACTAACCCTTAAGGATTTAAATCCCAAGGATCCAATTCCTAAAGACCTGACTCCCAAGGATGGAGCTCCTTCAGAGGTTGATGTTCCTATGAGGAGGCTTTAGAGAGGGGTTGAAGAGAAACACATTAACTAGATGAACGACCAATTGTCATTGGTTGATTTTCCTTCGGATGGTGATGTTCCTCCATCAGCCCTTACTCCTGGTTTAGCCAGGAAGTTAATCAAATTTGGTACTCTTCGAGACCATATGGTTATGGATACCAATCTCCCCAGAACAATGGTTTCTGAATTGGCTACTTTTAACCTTGCATTAGTAAGTAATTTCCCTTTTTTTGATTTGGTTGTCTTTCATATCTCTTACTTATTCATTTTGATCTTCATCTTTTGTAGTTCTTGGTACACTTCAATAATATGCTGGAGAACAATGATGCAATTAAAGCTTCTTCCTCAAATGAGGTGGAGGAAGCTTTGTCTGGTTTGAAGAAGTCTCTGCTTGAATCTCAGTAAGCTTTAGAGACTGGGAGGAGCACTTGGGCTGAGAAACTAAAGACAGTTGAAACTACTCGTCTAACTTCTGATACAAATGCCCTTAAAGCTGAGCGTAGGGCTAAGGAAGTTAGGTCTCAGAAAGAGGAAATTGTGTACAAGAAAGAGGAAGCTAAGCCCCCCAAAAAAGGAAGTTGAGCGTCAGAAAGAGGAAGCTAAGTGCAGGGAAGAGGAAGTTGAGCATAAGGCAAAGACTACTGAGGAGCTTGTGTCCTCTGCCAGAGCTAAGAATTTTTTTTTCATGAAGGCCTCCTTCGGTACTGGTTTGGATAAAGGCTGGAACAAAGTCATTTATGTTACTTCTGCTCAGATTGAGTATGTGAAGCAAAAATGCTTCAGAGATGATACTTTCCTTCAAGAATTGAACATGAGTGAAGACTCTGAAATTTTTCAAAGATATGTTCATGGTCCTCCTCCTACTATAGAGGATGAGGTTGAAGATGAAGCTGCTTTTGAAGAGTTTTCAGTTGTGGTTGAGTCTTCTGCCATATAACTTGAAATCCATGAGCCTTCTATCCCTCCAGATGAACAAACCGAGAAACTCCAGCCTGCAACCCCTTCTTCTGAGCAGAGAAAGAAGGTTGAAAGTGATAGGGATAAGGTGTAATATTATTCGGCATTTTTCCCTTTTACTTTTGTTATTTCTTTTTCCTTTATTTTGATTGTAGTTGAACTCTTCATTATCAATAAAAGAACCTCTTGTTCCTTTTACTTATCTTCTTTTGATTGCATCTGGTGTCCATACTTATCATTGATTGGTGGTTATTTCTTCTTACTAGTTTATTATGAAGATGGAACAACTGTCTTCTCATGATACCGAGCTACTGAGGTAGTGCAATGCCTTTTTCAAAGCAGGTTATATGGACTTGTTCGAAGAATAAATTACTTAGTTGCTCGGTGCTGATGCATCAGAGCAGGTTAAGGAGGCTTAACAATACTTGAAGTACTTACTTGATCGGGCTATGGCAAATAATGTTGCCTATTCTGAGATGATAGAGGAACTTCAAGAATAATATAAAGAATCTTCAGCATTGTTGCATTAAAGTTACGAGTAGAAGTATCAAAACTTAAGTGCAGGTCGATGCTTTGATAAGTTTGTCTCCGTTTTTAATAAAAAAGAAGCTTTACTTAAGCTTGGGATTGAAGAAACTAGGACTATTGTCAAACTCCTAGAAAAGGAGAATAATAATTTGAGGAATGAAGTGAATCTTATGAAGTCTTCTTTTAGAGCTGTTGTTACTACTATAGATGAAGGTTACTCCTTTTTAAAAACTAAGAACGCCACATTGAGAGATGAACTGGAGGCCTTGAAAAATATTAAGTCTGCTTTTTCTTCCCGAGCTGGTCGAGGAACTATAGAGGAACTTAGGACCCAACAAGACCTTACCAACCAAGCTGCACAGTTAAAAGCAAAAGACCGAGCTAATGCTGAGATGTTTTAAAAGCTGAAGGCTTTATCTGAGTAATTATCTACTCAATCTTCCCAATTGGAGGCTAAGGATGGGGTACTAAAGAAGCTGTAATCACAAGTTGATAGATTGACTTTTTAATTTCATAAACAGCCCAGAGAATTTTGGATGGGTGGATATAATGAAGCTTTAGGACATTATGATGATAGACTTCAACAGGCCCAAAATAAGTCCTACAAATGGGGTTAGATGAACGCTTTAACTGTGCTGAAGGTGGATGGGAATAACTCTCTGTGGGATTGGCATGATCCAGGATTACTGCAGCTTGACAATCCTCCATTTAAGTTGGATGTTAATTGGGTATCGGTTCATCGTATTCCCCAATGCTTGATTTCTAAGTACTTGTGGGATTACGAACTGCATGATGAACTTGAGATCGTTGGTCCTCCTCATTTGCTTGACTATCCTAGTAACAAGAATACTAGAACGCTTCAGAACCTTAGCTTTATCAATTCCCCTTTTACTTTGGATGATCCTCCGGCTAGCATGGATCCTGTTTCTAAGGCTGAAGTAAAGTGTCCTGTAGAATAAACTTTTGTATAATAATATGTAATCATTTGATTTTAATGAAAAGCTTATTTTATGAATGGATTAACTTTTAGTTAATCTTTGAATGTTTTCTCAGTGTTTTCTTAGTCTTTAACTATGAATGGATCAACTATTTTAGTTAAAAACTAGTTTTTCACCGGTTCTATTGATAAACTTAGGATTATCCTAAGTTTTATACCAATTACCAATGCTTCACCATGGTTTTACTAATGTACCCAAATTTTATGGTAATTGCATTAGTTACCTTGGTTCCTAGGCGTGAGTGGAGCATTTGTCCATCTTTTAGTCCAGTTTAGATGAAAATTATTCATTCGGGTCTTCGTTAACCAAGCATTTGGGACTTACGATTTTGCCTTGCATGGTTTTACATGTTTGATACCGACCAACTTTGTTGGTGGTTTTATTGATGCCGACCAACTTTGTTGGTGGCCTTCATTGATGCCGACCAACTTTATTGGTGGCCTTCATTGATGTCGACCAACTTTGTTGGTGGTTTTATTGATGTCGACCAACTTTGTTGGTGTGACAACCCGCCTAATTAAATACCGGGTGATCAGTCCTTTATTAAATTAAAATCAAGGTGAACGGTTGGTTCATTCTTAGCATCACTGTCGCAAAATAAGATTTCCAATTTAAACACCCTAAATAATTAAGCTAAGTGTAAAACAATTTTATAACCTTATTTACATTTTATTAAATCCAAATATGAAAACCTTTTTAAATAACGAACAATTTAAGAATTGTGACATACTAAAGATGGATAATAACACACAAGAATTAGATTCATCCATATATACCAAGCCAGTTTAAACTATAAATAAAACCATCCTGACAGTAATTAATTCCCAAAGAGTACCAACTAATGGAAATATAAAGAAAAGTAAATCTCTGACAAAAATTCAAACTGAATAGAGAAACGGGCGACACATGCCCTAACCCTAACCGATAAGAATTAAAAATAGGAGTAGAATCAACAATGAGGTCGTCTAAGCAATGACCTGCAACTCCCACATAAGTTGCAGCTCGTCCAGTCCAAAGAACCTAAGCATGACGCCCCTGTGGCTGGGCACCTGCATTATATACATATATATACAAGAGAGAAGAAATAATAGGAAATGGGTCAGAGCCCGAGTGTAAAACAGTTTAAAAAAATGGTTTAGCAAGTAAATAAATTGCTTACCGGCTAATGTAACAACCATGTTAGTACGCATCACTTTCTTGAGCAATTCTAACCTTTCCTCTAGTGTGCACGCCTACCGTACTATTTACCTCCAAAGTTTATTTTAACTTAGCTTTCCCATAAAGTTTCGTACCGCTAACTATAATGGCGAAGACAAATAAGTTCTTGAAATCTATGCTCTTACATATCTTATTTTATATAAAAATATCCCAGTGATGTCACAAAATTTCTCAAACACTTATAATAGAGTCGGAGTATTTATTCATTACTCAACTACTTTTATGCACAGTAGAAAGTTTCCATACTTAAGCATAATTATATATATATATATATATATATATATATATATATATATATATATATATATATATATATATATATATATATATATATATATATATTAGTCACTCATATAATATATATACTAACGGCACCCCGCATAAAATCTATGGTGCTGGCATACTCTGTTATCAAGTCCCCGTATTACTCATATTAAGGGAAATACTAGTTCAGAATCACTCTCGAACTCTATTAACATAAAACACACATACAAATGGAGACGAAGCAAAGTTCGAAGTAACTAAGAGGTCAGCACACACCCTAACATCTCTTAGGACCGTCTGACTATCAATCAGATAGCCTGTACCAAGGAATCCTATGTTCTAGCGTACGAGTCAATATCCCCCATAAAGGCCCAATCGAGATAAGACCGTCTCGGCGCGAAAACTCCTGTGATAGCAAGTAGCCTGAGTATGATTTTTATACAGATATATAATATATGCACAATCACACAGTCATATATATATATATATATATATACATATCCACATTTCTAAGTTAGGTGTGCCCCCGACCCATAACTATAATTATCCGTTATTAACACATTTTACTCGATTATTACGCATAACAGACTCATCATTTTTATTCTCATTTATATTTCACTTCATACTTACTTCTCCTCTCTCGAAGTATTCTAAGTATAATTTCAGTAGTCATACACTCACTTACCTTCTGGTCTAACTCCCTTACGAGTCTCAATCTTTTTATTAAATGTTCGCATGATTTTGTATACACATGAATAATTCCTCGTTAACCCAAAATCTCATCTTACACTAAGTTTCACTCAACGGGGTCTACCTAGGCTCTACTGGTCTTCTCTATGTCCCATTATACTCTAATAATAACAATCAAGGGTTCCTATGTATTAAAACCGGATTAAACCAACGGACGAGAAATATGCAGTTTTTCAGGAGGGGTCGATCGATCGATGGTAGGGGGTCGATCGATCGATCATCGATCGATCGATCAAGCAGTTATGGCGAAAACTGCATTAATCCAGTTATGGAAATCCATCTCCAACCTCAAATAAATCTCCATATATGATTCCCAAACTCCGAAAAAATGATACTACAAGCGCTATATACCAAAATATATGATTTTCTACGTAAAGTATGTGAGTTTGATCCAGTATAACAATTTAAAGGGGAAAAATCTACATAGACTTCAAGAACCCTAATCTTTTCTTTAAATTTCAATTTTTCCAATTCCTATCCAGATTTTCTACTTCTAAATCCATGAAATTTCATGGTGTACTCTACATACGAATTAGATATCCAGAATATGATTACTTCTTCTACGACATATGAATTCTAGTCTCCAAACTATACTTTCTTTCATGAAATAAGTTCTAAACAACCCTAGACTAACATAATTGAGACATTAACTAAAAATAAAGCAAGATAGATACTTGCCTGAAAATTTAGTTTCTGATTTGTGGAAGAAAGTGGTGTGGTTGTGTTCCCCATCACACGATCTACGATTTGGCGGTGGTGGCGATGCAAACGGTGGAGTTTTTGGCTTTGAACTCCTTGGAAAGCTTTCCCACTTCTTCTCCAATGGTCGTTCTTTGGTTTTGCTTTTGTTAACCCTAGATGATAACTTCTAGAAGCTGATATAACCTTGGGAAATTCGTGGGTTTAATTTTCCAAAAATACAAAATGTTCAAAACGCCTTCCTGGAATGTTAATTAGGCCTAAAAACGCCCGAGACCCAAACTAAACCCCCGAGTACATTATTTTGACTATCTCGACCCTTTGGAACACATTGGCGCACTCGAAATGACCATATGGGAGACTTATAATTTATTCACTTTTAATAATACTAATTTAGTCCCGACACGACACAGGCGCGTCCCGACTTAATTTCCATAATTGCCATATTATTCCCTCATGATAATTTTAATAAATTCAATCCTACATATTACTCTACTCAATAAGTAATATTTAACAAATAAATAATTTTCCAATAATTACTAACTCTTGTCACGCTAGTAACATTTAAAACAAATTTTCGGATTAATATTAAATTAATTTATCTCAATTAAATTTAATAAATCCCTAAATTTAAAAGCCATAAAAATACGGGGTATTACATACTTCCCCCCAATGAAGAAATTTCGTCCCGAAATTTGGAAAATTAGGCCTATCTCGTATCATTAGTAACAAGGTATAAAGCATCTAATTCCCAAAATTATCAAAAGAGGACTACAAATCTCAATCTCATCAATTTAATACAACAAAATTCTCTTGAATAAATATAACTAAAGTAAATTTCCAATGCTCTATACAAGAAAATAAATAAATATAAGTCGTCTCATCTTGCATTAAAATTTCTGGATACCCTATCAGTACGCAAACTATCTAGATAGTAAGGCGCTTAATCACTATAGCCCTTGCCTCACAACAAGCTTGTTTAACACTCTCATTAAAGACACTTCTCACTGTGCTTTTAACCTACAACAATTGCATAAGACATGCCTATACTTTATTAATTCCTTATTATTTCAATATCATTGGGAGGCCGCACCTCACTACCTGAGAACCACTCAGATTTATCTAAACACAAAGCTCCCATTCTGAGAGAAACCATACGCACATCTGACAACTTTTATTCGCCTAAAACAGTCGTGGAATTCCACCATAGTCATCAGACTCTAACTCACCCAATGTAACATTCTGATTATCTGCCCATCTCTTAACATTCAGAGTAAGAAAAGTTAAGGTTTTTCCAACACCAAATCCTCAATAAGCATCTTGTTCACAATAAAAAGGTACGAGTGCTCCCACGTAACCCTACCATTAGGTAATATCCTCCCCCAATTACCGTACTATACTCCACTTGCTAGCTATAACCGTTATGTAAAAGAAATGATCATAATGAACCCAAAATTACTTTCGCATTGCTCCACTAATGGTTAATCACCGCTCGTGTACTCCCCGAATTATGGGTGATACAATCTGCTCAAAATGAAACGATATCCCCGCTGCTTCCTTAAATCTCGTATTGAAGGTGGGATTCAAAAATCTTATCCTAATTCAAAAAAATACAGCGTAGGACCACATACCGGCGCGATCCTCCCTTTCAAAGGAAGACTGAGGCACACCGGCTAATATTGTAACTCATCCCAAAGGAATGTCAATCACTTCCTTCTTGGGCATCTTGTTCCACACGTTCTAGGGAAATCTTGATCTTACCTTGAGATTGTCAACTCATCCAAGACACTTTAGCGACTTTACCGGCCTCTTCCATTATAGGAATTGTTGATAGCCCCAAAATTCTTTGGTTGTTCCTCTTGTTCCAACCAATTTCTATTTATGAGTTGTTCTCGTGGAGACTACTTAATATGTCCCGCTTGACATCGATTTCTACTTGTTATGTCTCATTTTAAGTGACACTTAATACTCCCCTTCTTTCCCTTGCGTATACTGAAAGTTCCGATCCATGCACTTTTCTACACGATGTGCACTTCCAGACCCGTTTAGACCATACTAACATCTTCACTCTTTGTTCGCGTCAGTCGCTCTCAACATTGGACTAATTTCAAATCCTCATCGAGTGTTCTCCATAATAATTTGGATTCTACCCTTCTCAAGGAATACCCCTTTTTAAGTGGCTTCCCACAGCCTTCCAACCGGATTCGGTGTGCTACTCTGAATACAAATATATGGATTCATCATCTTTCACAAGGCGCTCAATCCTCCCTACCACTTATACTTCGTTATTTTAATCCCACAAACATTTATTCCACATGTTTATTCCCACATCCCTACAACTCGGACGATCCTAACATCAGCTAACTAGGAAGTCCACACCCTATAAACCTTGCATACTACCGTAAGCATCACATACTCTTCACACATAACACCCAATTCTTTCTTTTCTTTGTGCTCACAACGTGCTTACAACACTCGGGTACTCTCAATTACCCTAGAAATTGAAATTTTAAATCCTCTTTATCATCGCTCCACCCCTCAACTTGTGGTGATAAGACAAAACTTTCAATGCTTTCTTACTACCCAACCGGCTCCACTGGCCTTAATTCATAATTCAACTTCCAATTTACAGATATAATTACCTGCTCCTATTATGACCGAGGTACTAAACTCATAGACTAATGACCAAACATCTTCCTACTTCCAACCTTACTCTAAGTTTCATGCATGGGATGTCTCGCAATGAGAAATCCAAATAAGGAGCCCCCCCGATACACTACTACCTAGCATTGTCGGTTATCGAAATCCGTTAGGCCCTCCGTCCATAGCATGTACCCCTTTATTCCGTCTCTTAACAGAAAAGTTACATCTCTTCCCGCAATTACACTTAACAAAGAACACTTCGTCAATTGCACTATCGTCCAGCATTTGCGGTAATCACATTCCATAAACCTCTAATACATACCATTGAAATTCTCAAAATCATGTCCCCAGACATATGGGTATAACTCTTTACTCTCACATCTCTAAAGGATAGATTTATCAATGCGCTCTTCCTATCACCAAGTCCTGAGCATTAAACATAATAATAAGTTAAATCTTTTTGCTCAACAGTAATCCCAATACATACTGAATCATGACAACAAAGTCCCTACACACACCGGGATCGAATATCTCGAGCCCACTATCCCCTCTAAAGTTTTTAGAATAGAAAATATAAGTGCGAGTCCGACCCTCTCGCATGTGAGGCCTTGCCAGAACAAAACATCCTGCACTAATGCAACCATTCCGATAGCCTTGCAATAACTGCCTACTATCGTACTACCCATTACTATAAAGTTGTAACCAAGGCAATATCATACTCGTTTATCACATCACTAAAACGAGCAATCTTAATAAATTATATAACACTATTAATACGCCCATTTATCCTCCGCGGATAGCGCTAAGGAAAATCCTGCTACACTAAGGAAAATATTCACATAATAATAATGTTTATAGTTATACACGCTAACTCGTTCACAACTAATCTAGTAATGAACAAAATATAGTGACTCGCTTGTGTGACATAAAACACCCCTCATCCTCTGAGGATAAAACTCATACTCCTACCTTGCCAATCGTCTTGACTGCACAAATGGTCCTCGAACGTAACACGTCTATCCAAAACAAAATAAAAACTACTTTAATCGTTGTCCTTTACTAGGCATCCTACTCTTGTCCCTTTACTCACTTCGAGAAAACGTTAATGCACTTGAATCACTTTCCACAAAATACCTCATGATCCACTTATCACCTGTCATACTAACCATATTAGGATTGTCCTTCTCGAACTTTGGTACGCTCAATTCCTGGTGGCTACCCCCATTGTTCCCTTAACTTTGTTAGCCCTAAGGAATGTGCTACTGGCTTCAATAACCCTTACTGAATTCACCATCGCTTGGTAAGAATTTAGATATACGAATCATTTAAATGAGTCCCCTTATGGCTCTCCCCCTTGCGGTGTTTTACTAACTACTTTTCATCTAGACTCACTTTCCAATAAGTCTTCCGATTATTTTAGCTCCCTTCATAAGAGTGTTAACATCTCTTCGGACGATGCATGACATTGTTACCATATGGATCGACTGTCCAACAAAATTCTCTTTAAGTGTTGTCAATCTTTCCTCACGATTCGATTTCCCACTTGAAATCTTCTCTACTATTGGTATCCACTCCCGCTGATACAAAATTTGCCAAAAGTCTAAATCCATTTACAAATGGACCCCTATCCGGCCCTTCCGTAATGGGTTCAGCACGACGTTCATATCTTATCCTGAACAACTGATGAAAGAACGTGTGGTTAAACTATACCTAAGGTCCTTTCATTGACGCAACATTTCACCACTAACGGTGGTGGTTGACTCCCACTATAATAACTTTTCTTCCCGGAGTCAAGAAAAAATTTAACCCAAAATTTTCACTTATAGTTAACCACACTCCACTATATTTCCAAGCCTTTGAATATATTACCTTCGTTGGGTAACACACAAAATTTCCCACATGTCTAGAATTTTCGCTGACGACTCTCCTCAATTTGACCTTTCGACCCTCTCACAAGCGCACCACGTTGGGTGGATCAAATTTGTCCTCACTTTCGACTATAGCAGCATTTGAAATTTGTAGGCTACGTCCTAGCCGTCTTTACAATCCTGGCCTTTCGTTCCCTAATAGGGGTGACCTTGACTACGGTTATCATCCTCAAATATACTTTACAACCTCGACTGAGCCCTGCCTCCTGATGTCCGCCTAACAGCCATCGTTTGACATCCTTTATTGCTCATCACACGCACACGTCCGAACGCAGTTAGAATTCACTAATATACATACGTTATAGTTGGAGACCGAAATCTCACCATAGAAACCAATAATCCTAAACATAGGGCTCTATATCAAATAAAGCAGCACTGAAAGCATAATAAGCTGCACAGATCCTAAAGAACACAAGAACCTGATGCTCTGATACCACGTGTGACACCCCGCCTAATTAAATACCGGGTGATCAGTCCTTTATTAAATTAAAATCAAGGTGAACGGTTGGTTCATTCTTAGCATCACTGTCGCAAAATAAGATTTCCAATTTAAACACCCTAAATAATTAAGCTAAGTGTCAAAACAATTTTATAACCTTATTTCCATTTTATTAAATCCAAATATGAAAACCTTTTTAAATAACAAATAATTTAAGAATTATGGCATACTAAATATGGATAATAACACACAAGAATTATATTTATCCATATAAACCAAACCAGTTTAAACTATAAATAAAACCATCCTCACAGTAATTAATTCCCAAAGAGTACCAACTAATGGAAATATAAAGGAACGTAAATCTCTGACAAAAATACAAACTGAATAGAGAAATGGGCGTCACATTCCCTAACCGATAAGAACTAAAAATAGGAGTAGAATCATCAATGAGGTCGTCTAAGCAATGGCCTGCAACTCCCAAATAAGCTGCAGCGCGTCCAGTCCAAAGAATCTAAGCATGACGCCCCCGTGGCTGGGCACCTGCATTATATACATTTATATACAAGAGAGAAGAAATAACAGAAAATGGGTCAGAGCCCGAGTGTAAAACAGTTTAAAAAAATAGTTTAGCAAGTAAATAAATTGCTTACCGGCTAATGTAACAACCATGTTAGTACGCATCACTTTCTTGAGCAATTCTCACCTCTCCTCTAGTGTGCACGCCTATCGTACTATTTACCTCCAAAGTTTATTTTAACTTAGCTTTCCCATAAAGTTTAATACCTCTAAATACGGTGGCGAATACAAATAAGTTCCTGAAATCTATGCTCTTACATATCTTATTTTATATAAAAATATCCCAGTGATGTCACAAAATTTCTCAAACAGTTATAATAAAGTCGGAGCATTTATTCATTACTCAACTACTTTTATGCACAGTAGAAAGTTCCCATACTTAAGAATAATTATATATATATATATATATATATTAGTCACTCATATAATATATATATACTAAAGGCACCCCGCATAAAATCTATGGTGCCGACATACTCTGCTATCAAGTCCCCGTATCACTCATATTAAGGGAAATACTAGTTCAGAATCACTCTCGAACTGTATTAACATAAAAAACACATACAAATGGAGACGAAGCATAGTTCCAAGTCACTAAGAGGTCAGCACATACCCTAACGTCTCTTAGGACCGTCTGACTATCAATCAGATAGCCTGTACAAAGGAATCCTATGTTCTAGGATATGAGTCAATATCCTCCATAAAGGCCCAATCGAGATAAGACCGTCCCGGTGCAGAAACCCCTTTGATAGCAAGTAGCCCGAGTATGATTTTTATACAGATATATAATATATGCACAATCACACAGTCATATATATATATATATATACATACATATCCACATTTCTAAGTTAGGTTTACCCCTGACCCATAACTATAATTATCCGTTATTAACACATTTTACTCGATTATTACACATAACGGACTCATCATTTTTATTCTTATTTATATTTCACTTCATACTCACTTCTCCTCTCTCGAAGTATTCTAAGTATAATTTCAGTAGGCATACACTCACTTACCTTCTGGTCTAACTCCCTTACGAGTCTTGATATTTTTATTAAATGTTCGCATGATTTCGTATACACATGAATAATTCCTCGTTAACCCAAAATCTCATCTTACACTAAGTTTCACTCAACGGGGTCTACCTAGGCTCTACTGGTCTTCAATATGTCCCATTATACTCCAATAATAACAATCAAGGGTTCCTATGCATTAAAACCGGATTAAACCAACGGACGAGAAATATGCAGTTTTCCACGAGGGTCGATCGATCGATGGAAGGGGGTCGATCGATCAATCATCGATCGATCGATCAAGCAGTTATGGCGAAAACTGCATTAATCCAGTTACGGAAATCCATCTCCAACCTCAACCAAATCTCCATATATGATTCCCAAACTCCCAAAAAATGATACTACAATCACTATATACCCAAATATATGATTTTCTACGTAAAGTTTGTGAGTTTTCATCCAGTATAACAATTTAAAGGGGTAAAATCTACATAGACTTCAAGAACCCTAATCTTTTCTTTAAATTTCAATTTTGCGAATTCCTATCCAGATTTTCTACTTCTAAATCCATGAAATTTCGTGGTGTATCCTCTATATACGAATTAGATGTCCAGAATATGATTACTTCTTCTACGACATATGAATTCTAGTCTCCAAACTATACTTTCTTTAATGAAACAAGTTCTAAACAAACCTAGACTAACATAATTGAGACATTAACTAAAAATAAAGCAAGATAGATACTTGCCTTGAAATTTAGTTTCTGATTTGTGGAAGAAAGTGGTGTGGTTGTGTTCCCCATCGCGCAATCTACGATTTGGCGGTGGTGGCGGTGCAAACGGTGGAGTTTTTGGCTTTGAACTCCTTGGAAAGCTTTCCCACTTCTTCTCCAATGGCAGTTCTTTGGTTTTGCTTTTGTTAACCCTAGATGACAACTCCTAGAAGCTGATATAACCTTGGTAAATTCGTGGGTTTAATTGCCCAAAAATACGAAATGTCCAAAACGCCCTCTCGGGATGTTAATTAGGCCTAAAAACGCCTCGAAACCCAACCTAAACCCAGGATACATTATTTTGACTATCTAAACCCTTTTGGACACATTGGCACACTCTAAATAACCATACGAGAGACTTATAATTTATTCACTTTTAATAATACTAATTTAGTCCCGACACAACACAGGCGCGTCCTGACTTAATTTCCATAATTGTCATATTATTCCCTCGTGACAATTTTAATAAATTCAATCCTATATATTACTCTACTCAATAAGTAAAATTTAACAAATAAACGATTTTCCAGTAATTACTAACTTTCGTCATGCTAGTAACATTTAAAACAAATTTTTGGATTAATATTAAATTAATTTATCTCAATTAAATTTAATAAATTCCTAAATTAAAAGCCATAAAAATACGGGGTATTACAGTTGGTGACCTTATTGGATACCGATAAACTTTATTGGTGGTATTTGTTGATGCCGACCAACTTTGTTGGTGGTTTTATTGATGCCGACCATCTTTATTGGTGTCTTCATAATGTTACCGACCAACTTTGTTGGTGGCCTTTGTGGATACTGACCAACTTTGTTGGTGGTATTTGCTGATGCAAACCTACTTTGTTGGTGTCTTCATAATGTTACAAGTGCATATCACTACTACTCCGAAAAAAGAAACAACAAAATAATAATTTTTCAGAAAGTCATGTTCTCATTAATATTAAAGTGAACTGAGTACAATACAACTACGTTTAGTGATAGTATTTCTTCAAGTGTTCTGCATTCCATGGTTCTTGAATTATTCCCCTTCCAAAGTATCAATCCAATATGTGCCTGGTCGGATAACTGCAGTAATACGATAAGGCCCATGCTAATTGGCTTCCAGCTTAGTATTCTTCTGAATCTCCTTCTTCAAAACATAATCTCCCTACTTTAAGTTGCTTGGCATGACCCTCTTATTGTAGAAACATTCAGGCCTTTGTTGATAAGCTGCATTTCTCAGAGCTACATCGTCACGGACTTCTTCCAGCATATCTAAATCCAATATTCTCATCAAATCACTGACTGGGGTATTGAAGTTAAAAACTCTATGCATAGGTAAACCTAGCTCAATAGGGATTACGGCTTCAATACCAAATGCCAATAGGTAGGGAGTTTCTCCAGTAGCTTTTCTGGAAGTTGTTCGGTAAGCCCACATGACCGAATGAAGCTCATTGATCCAATTTCCTTTTACATTTTCCAACCTTTTCTTCAGGCCATTCATCAAGGTTCTATTAGTTACCTCTGTTTGGTCGTTGCTTCGAGGATGGCCAAGAGTAGAGTAGATTTTTTGGATATTGGACTGGGCGCAGTAAGCAGTGAATTCGTCATTATCAAACTGTGTGCCGTGATGAGTTATAAAGTTATAAAGTAAGTTATACCTTCATATAATACTTTTCCAAATGAACTGATAAACCGTTTCATAAGACATATCAATTAATGGTTCAACTTCTATCCACTTTGTAAAATAATTAACAGCTACAACCAAGTACTTGAACCTTCCTCGGGTGGTTGGTAGGGGTCCGACTAAGTTAATTCCCCATATAGCAAAAGGCCATGGAGAAGTGATTAGTGTCAAGAGAGCTTATGGATCCTTGCGTATACTGGAAAACCTCTGGCACTTATCACATCTCTTAGCAAAATTTGCACAATTTGCACGCATGGTTGGTCAGTAGTACCCTTGCGTATGTATTCTTCGTAACAATGTTCTTCCTGCTACATGGGCTCCACAGGACCTTTCATTGACCTCTTCAATCAAATCCTTTACCTCAGTTGGATGCACACACTGTTGTAGACCAACAGTTAATCCTCTCCTGTATAACACACAACCATCTAGTACATATCTTGCAACTTTATATTTCAACCTCTTAGCTTCAAGTAGATCGGCTGGAAGAATCCCATCTTCAATATACGCTCTTATGGGGTCCATCCAAGATGGCCCCATATCAACTGTAATGAATTTAACCATCAGATCTTTATCAATGCTCCTATTAGCATGTAGCTCAATTCGTATCTCCGTTTTGGTTACTGAAGTTAATCGAGCAAGTGCATCTGCTCGGGCATTCTCTAATCTTGGAATCCTAACCATCTGAACAACTAGCAAGGTGGCAATTACTTTTAAAGTTTTAGCCAAATATCTGGTCATCAGTTCTCATTTTACTACATATAAACTCAACACTTGATTTATAACTAACTGCGAATCACTGTACACCACAACTTGCTCGGCGTTCAATGATTTGGCTAGATTTAAGCCAATAATCACTGCTTCGTACTCTGCTTTATTATTGGAGGCCTGAAATTGGAAACGTAGAGCGTACTCTATGTCTAGATCATCTGGAGTATTGAGAATGATTCCAGCTCCACATCCGGTTGCACAATATGACCCATCAATATATAGACTCCATAGGGGGATATTACTGTCAAGCTCTTGGTTTGTCAGAGTCTCTTGATGGAAGATTTTATCCTTCACCTCCTCATATTTCTTCTCCATCTCCTGTACTCCACTAGGCGATTATGGTTAGTCTTTTTCTATAATTTCCCTTATTTGGAATTGGTCGGGCATATCTCCAGCAAATCTGCTATCTCTTGCATGTTACTCGGTTAGAGTCCCTTGTTGCTCGGGGAGCTTTGGATAAGTGAATTCTGCAATAAAATCAGCCACAGATTGGCCTTTTAGATCAGTTCTTGGTTCATTCACAAGGTCATATTCTCCGAACTCCATAACTCAATACATTAATCTTCCAAATTTCTCCAGCTTATGCAAAGCTTGTCTTAGTGGCATGTCAGTATATACCACTATGGCGTGGGCTTGAAAATATGGTTTCATACGTCCGCTAGCCTCAATTAAGGCCAAGGCTAATTTTTCCACTCTGGGATACCTTACTTTTGCTCCTTAGAAAGCTTTGTTAGTATAATAAACTGGTTTTTGAATTCCATTTTCCTCCCTGATCAAGGCAGAGCTAACTACTGACTTATATACCGCTAGATACAAATATAACTTTTCTCCCAACTTTGGTCGAGAAAGTAATGGTGGTGCTCCCAGGTACTTCTTCAACTTCGAGAATGCCTTTTCACATTCATCGTTCCATTCAAAGGTTTTTCTGAGTATTTTGAAGAATGGCAAGCATTTATTCGTTGTTCGGGACACAAACCTGTTGAGTGCTGCTACACGCCTAGTTAATCTTTGGACATCCTTTTTACAAGTCAAAGATTTCATTTTGATCAGGGCTTTAATCTTGTATGGATTATCTTTAATACCTCTTTGATTCACTATATACTCGAGGAACATTTCCTCCTGCACTCCAAAGACGCATTTGGTGGGGTTCAACTTCATATGGTGCTTTTATAATTGATTGAATGTCTGGCTGTGGTCGGCTATATGATCAGAAGTTTTTTTGCTCGTAGTGAGTATATCATCCACATATTCCTCCATATTTTTGCCTATCTGCTCCTCAAATACTTTGTTCACCAGCCTTTAATAGGTAGCACCTGCATTTTTCAAACCAAAAGGCATAACATTATAGCAATAAGTTCCTCAGGGAGTGATAAAGGAAGTGATTTCTCTGTCTTGTAGCTTCATTTTGATCTGGTTATAACCAGAATATGCATCCATGAAACTCAGCAGCTCATGTCCTGAAGTAGCATGTACTAATTGATCAATTCGCGGTAAAGGAAAATGATCCTTCGGGCATGCTTTGTTAAAGTCAGTAAAGTCTACACACATCCTCCACTTTGTTTGTTCTGGTTTATCATCATCCAGAATAATGCTTTCTGTTACCTCCATCACTTGGCCTTTTACGAGCTCAGATTCATCTCGTGGGTCTAAGGTTTTAACCTCAGACTCGCTGTTCGGCTCAGATGTATCTACCTGATAAGTGGTTATTTTTCTCTTTGGCTCTAACATATATTCTTCCTCAGTAGAGGAA
Source organism: Sambucus nigra (assembly GCA_949130495.1). Taxonomy (NCBI): domain Eukaryota; kingdom Viridiplantae; phylum Streptophyta; class Magnoliopsida; order Dipsacales; family Adoxaceae; genus Sambucus; species Sambucus nigra. The sequence goes on along the minus strand of OX422217.1, from coordinate 359,629,859 downwards.
TAGTAGCACTCCTGAGTTACTTTACAATCTCTTTTCACTACTCCAACTCCAAAATTAGTCAGGAACTTGAAGTATTAATGAACAGTGGAGGGTACAACTTTGAAATTTTTCAGACCAACACTCCACATGATCATATTATAAGCAAAATGAACATTTTTGTCCATTATAAAGAATCTTACCTTCTCTGTACTTCTTGTCGGCCATGTCTCGAACAACACGTCTAATTTGATTATCCACAATGGAAATACCTTCTCGCTAGAAAAACCCATGAGTGGCCTATGATACGGCTCCAGTTGGTTGAGTTTTAATCCTTGACTGTCAAAACAGGGTTAAACATGATGTCTGCCGAACTGTCGTTATCCACCAAAGTTCTTACCACCAGTATTTCTTTCATCCCGACTCTGATCACTAAAGGGTCATCATGAGGATACAATACTCCAGATAGATTATTCTTGGAAAAGCCAATCACAAGCTTATCCTTGTTAACCTTTCTCGGTCTTTCTTCCTCGGTGAGGTTGATTCGCTGAATATAGGAGAAAGCTTGAGCCTCATTGAGGTAAGATTTCCTTTCTGCTGTATGATCTCCTCCTCCGGCGTCTCCACCTGTAATCATGTGATAATTAAAATATCCAAAATTAAGTTTGAATAGGCTTCTTGGGAGGATAGGGATCATCTTCCCGATCATCATCATGGTTCCTCTTCTTCTCTTCACTGGGTTTAACTGGTGATTTAGATCTCTATCATCCTCTTCCTCCACTTCTTCCCCCATTTTGCCGATCAACATATTTGTTTAACTTTCCTCTTCGAATCAGTGCTTCTATCTCATCCTAGAGGGCAATACAATGGTTGGTAGTATGACCGTAATCCTTGTGAAACTCACAATACTTGGACTTGTCCCTCTTATCAGCAGGTGACCTCAGTTTTTCAGACCAACTTAAATCATCGTTGTGCTTGATTTCTTCCAACACATGATTTATATCTACTGTTAAGGGAGTGTAGTTAGTGAATTTCCTGAGCCGATCTAGGCCTTCCTTGACCTTCAAACTTCTGTGTTTGTTACGAATCTTGTGCTCCTTCTCTCCGACTTCCCTTCAGTTTTTGCCTCCCCCTTTGCATTCAAATTCTTTTTAGCAGCCATAACTTCTTTTGCGTTCATAATTTTGTTGCCTTGGACATTAATTCCGTCATTGTCTTCGGGGGATCTTTTACCAAGGTGTAATACAGCTTATTCTGGAGCAAACTACTTATGAGGGCAGTGATTGCCGTCTTTTCCTCATAGTCAATGACCTCCAATTTCTCGTTGTTGAAATGAGTGATGTAATACTCAGTACTTTCTTCTTCTTTCAGTCGTACACTGAGCAGATGAGCTACTCGTTTCACTAGTTTTACTCCAAAGAAAAAATTACCAATAAATAGCTCAGCTAGCTGTTGAAAGTAAGAAATTTTCCCCTGAAGAAGACTATTGTACAAGATTTTGGCAGATTCAGTGATCGTTCCTGAAAAAGCCCTACACCTTATCTCATCAGGAATAACATAAATATCAGCCGCTGCCTAATATTGCTCTATTTGAAGAACTGGGTCTGTTTTCCCATCATATTTGGGAGCGACCACTGGAGCCTTGAACTTGATTGGCATGGGGGAATCTGCAATGGTTTGGACAAAGGGGGATCCCTTGCTAAAACTTCTTTGCAAAGGGTTTTTTCCCTTAGCCATTTCCCACAACCTATCTTCCAAACGCTGGATAGAACCTTTCCAAGCTTCACTATTAGCCCCGAATTTTTGGGTTGTAGTTTTTCCATGTCGACTAATAAATTTTGCTGAACTTTCTTCATGCGAACCTTCTCTATGACTAGATCTTTCATTTCGTTGGGTGCTTGATCTAGATTGGGCTGAACCTTCCCTTAAATCGCTTGGTCATCGAGTATCTCTCGACGTAACCCTCAAGGTATTTCCCCTAGGTCCCAAACTATCGAAATGAGAGGCCCTACTTAGCCTTTCTAAGGCACTCAATCTTTCTGGGATGAGCGACTGTCCATCAGAAGAGCCAGTAATCCTGATGGAGGAGGTTACCCCAGGCAGGTATGGAGGATCCCTTGATGTTCTGGAACGGTTATGCCCAACACTTCGGGAGGGCGGTGCTGGCATATTAAATTATGTAGGAAATCCAACTTGCAGAGTTTGGGCCAACTGTCTCATGGTGTCCTGCATAGCCTCTTGACCTTTGGTTAAACTAGCCAAAATTCTCGTTAAATCATGATTATTTGGAAGGGCAGAGGGATTATACAGAATTCCCTAATTTCTGGTTCTTAATCCAGGAATCTCAGCCATGGATGGTGAATGATTAACAACATTTAGTAATACGTTCCCACAGATGGCGCCAATCTGTTGATGCAAAAACTAGACTATGCCTAATTGTTTGATCATAATAAAGATAAGTAAAACAAACAAGACACAATTGATTTTTAGAGTGGTTCGGCCCAAAGTAATAGCCTACGTCCACTATTATGTATTGATTGCCTTGACTTGTTTTCTTGTCCCTTGCAATGAGGGTGATACAATGTATTTATATCCCATAGGGGGTCTTCATCATTATCATGTGAAGGGATGGAATACCTTTATTTGTTAGGCATTTACATCAATACATAATGAGCATTAATTATATGAATGTTGTCGCCTCATAAGCAATCCAGGTTGTAAGACTGCTGGCACTTGGTTGGCTGTACAAAATGGATTTTCAGCTGTTGTTCGGGCTTCCCAGTTGGTCGGACAATCATATTTTTCGGGCTTCCTTGTTGGTCGGGCCTTTCTTATCATGTTGACTTGGATTTATGCCACATTGGATGACACGTGTTGGCTTGTAATTGGTCCACGTAGGATTGTGAATTTTGGTATCAACACTAACATTATCCCACCTCACTTTCCTACCATAATTGATCACTTGCCTCATCCCATTACACCACCTTTATGCCACTACAAAAATCAGCCTACATACCTTCCAAATTCAGTAACAAATGTCTCCTAGAAGGTTTATTCCTAATTATTTTCTAGTTTACTCATTTAATGTTAATTACTGACTTTATTACCATTTTGTGATTTCTTTTATTCTTATTTCATTATCTCACAACAAGTAATATCCATTTTTACTATTAGTATTCACACAACTTATTTTCACAAAAAGAAGAAGATAAAAAAGGGGGTTTACTTGTAAATTCCAAAGGTAAGGCTTCCTCATTTTCTCACACTTGAACACATTTTCTTCAAAAGTACTTAAAGAGGAGTCTTAAATTTGGGTTTATGGGTTGAACCCCACCTCTATGATATATTCGAACTACATGGACTTTGATACCCCTTGGGCTACGTAGGCATCTCAGGCCATTCCTGATTCCGCTTCATCTTTCCCACGACGTGACTCAGATGATTCCCTTCTCCCATTATTTACATTATACACATGTACACACACACACACATCAGATTTTGGAGAACAAGATAATATAAACATTGCCCATGAGATATCAAAAGGGCATAATGGGTGCCTAAGACCTTTTCATTTTGCAACTTAGTCCTCGGACCCTCGATTCACTTGGTTTTATATGCATTAGTATGACCTTGATTTCATTCTCTTGCGACTGCATTCTTATGCCTATTTTGAGCAAAATAGGCTAGCGACTCCACTCCTTCGTGTTATCCCCTTCTGACGATGGTCGATTTTATATCCGAGTCAGCCCATGAAGACGCCCGCGTGATTGGCAGAAAGAGGACTCCTATATCCTCGAATCACCTGCATGCGCATGGTGGGGAAGAGAGGGAGACCTCCTATCAGAACATTCCCTCCTTTCCTGATTTCAAGGTTGGCCGTCGCCAGAGGAATCCAACCCGGATGACCATAATGACGACTCCGCTGGGGAATTACTAGAGGACTAGACTCTATTTTCACATTGGTGTTATCTTTTTTCCCTCCTACTTTTTTATGTGTGTATATGCGTCTTCGCTTGTATTTTTTCCTTACTCCTATGCTTACATCTTGTATATATATATATATATATATATATCATTCTCATCATGATGTTTATTTCGACCATGCTCCTCTCACTTTTATATATCACTTTCTTGTCACATATTTCACTTTTGGTTACTTTTATATATTCACCATATTCTACCTTATTCTTACATGTATATATTCTCTATGCTCACTTCGCACACTCACACTCGTATATGATCTCACTTGTACTTACTTGCTTCACACACCACTTGTAGATTATCCATATTTAGCTTCACTAGCACACACCCTCACTTTTCTCTCACTTGTATATCTCCATGCTCACTTGCACATATTTCACACACCACTTGTAGATTATCCATGCTTAGTCTCATTAGCACAGATTTCCACATTTCTTCCACTTGTATATATTCACATGCTTTTTCACTCACACTATTCCCATGCCCCTCTCTCACCTTACACATATTCGTCACTTATATATTCACACGTTCACACTCTATCACCATGCTTTATATAGTTACCATGCTCCATGTTTATACTTGCTAGCTTTGCTTTCCATGATCATCTCTCTTATCTCATGCTATATGTATATTCTCCCTCATAGTGGTACTACTCCCTTTACTTAACATACAAAAATTCTACATAAGTAACTAATCAAGACTCATGCATTTTTGCACACTGCATCACCTGAGCATGACGATATTAAACAAAAAACTTTCCCTTACTGGGGGGTCTTTTCGTGATGGGTGTCGGTCCTGCAGGGCATGGTCAAACAAAGAGATATGATTCTCACCTTCCATTGGCCTCGTACCTTCGATGTATATCGAACGGTTCTTCGTTTGACTAAACTCATAACGGGAGGTATATATCAGGGAACTCATTCACATACGTCAAGTATATCAAATTCTCTCTCACACGTACCGTCCCCACGAGGTATATTGTCAGGCAATTCATGTCCACTCAGGTATACCAAATGGCTTGTCCACACGCACCGATGAATAATTGCCCTTATAGGCAAGAGGGATATCATGGAAGTCATGCCAAAGGGGGTAACCTTTCCACTAACCCACCAAATGCATCAACCTCATATAGGCGTCTGCCCTAAGACACTCATATCTAGTTCGTAGATTACAATGCAAAATTCTGTAAAAATTCCAGGTCACCATACTGCCCGAATTTTCGCTATTTCTCTCATTTTTAAAACATAACACTGTTTGTGAGCCCCGAAACAAGTTAAATTGTGTCTTGCATCTTATACCCTATCTTTTCCCCAATCTCGGGTCCTATCCGACATTTTTCCTGCATTATAGGCAAATGTAATATAAGTGGAACCTAATAATAATAACCATGCTAAGGATTTTCCTTCCCCATCTTTTTAAAACAAAATACCAAAAAACATATCTTCCCTTTTTCAAAAGAAAACACTAAAAATACTCCCTTTTTTCCTTAAAAAATAAACCAAAATCATTTTCCCTCTCAGGTTGATCGCATACCCAGATTTTGGCCTAGCACCCTATTGGCTTCGGTCTTCCATCAAATCACCTTGAAGCTCTACTGCTTCCTTTTTTGTTTTCATCGAGTTTGAGACCTACCTCCGCAAGTTATTTATGGAAAACACGGACCAAGCCTCGAATGTTCGACCAGATTTAATGGCCATCCTAGCTCAGCTCAATGCTAATATTGATAACCTTCGAGATGATGTCCAAGATATGCAACGACATTGAGCCAAAAATCCCAAGGATCATGAACCCAAAATCTTCTTTCCACGTGCCATGGGACCACTTATGCCTAAACCAGTTTGGGTCCTAGAAGAATATCAACATGCCCCGCCCGTAAATGGGTTGCCACCTGCTCCGCTACCAATTTCGATCCTTACCCAGCCAGGGGCTAATCCTTTAGTGCCCTTTGATCCTAAGGAAAAAGAACTAAACAAAGTTAAGGAAGACCTCAAATAGCTATAAAAAAAATTCGAACAAGTTAAAATCTCAGGGAATTACATGGACTACACTCACATGTCTCTTTATCCTAAAGCTAGACTACCAGAAAAGTTCAAGATGCTAGACATCCATAAGTTCAGAGGCAGCGAGCCCCTATCACCAAGCCATAACCCTCCTTGGAGCTTCAGAGGAGATAATATCCCAAGTGTTTCAACAAACCCTAAAAGAGAGTGCCATCCGGTGGTTCATGTCCCTCAAGGGATTCAGAATCCTCATTTGGGAGAATGTGGCAAAGAATTCATGTCACAATACAAATACAATGAAGAATTGGAAGTTACACGTAGAGACCTAGAGCTACTTAAGCAGAATCTGGGGGCATCAGTAAGTAGTTTCATCGAAAGGTGGAGAGAGAAAGCTGCCACCATGACCAATAGGCCATCAGAGGAAGAGCAAGTGAGTATAGTGAAAAAGAAATTCTTGCCTCATATTTGAGCATCGATGGGAGAACAATACTACCCACACTTCAGAGATCTACGGAAGGCTGGTGTGGAGATTATATAAGGGGTTTCTAACCATAAAGTGGAATCTAAACTGAAAAGGCTGACCGAATAATTTGTGCCAAATAAGTATGACAAGACAACCAACATCTTAATCTCTACAATTAATAACATATCCCAACCTGCCACTTATCGTGCACTTGAAAATCTCCCCAACACTGCTAAAAAGCAATACACTTAACTTTACGCTCCCCTATAAAATGTCTACCAAGCCCTGATAGTCTGAAACCTCATCAAGCCCTTGCAACCCCTATTATTGCCAAATCCCCTTCCCAAAAACTTCAAACATATCGATTTTCACCAAATCGTAAGACATACCATCGACCAGTGTTTTCACCTAAAAAATGTGATCCAAGGTCTCATAGACTAGGGCATCATTGCTCCACCAGCTAATCCTGAACCCAACACCATTTATAACCCTCTTTCAGCACATGGAACCAATGTGAATGCCATTTTCCCTGAAAGAAATCTAGAATCTGACCCCTCTGCCCAAATCATGCCTTTCTCCTACATCCCGCGAACTTCACTCATCAAGCTTTATCACTCCTCACTCGAGCCTGCATTACTGTTTGCACCCAATAAGAGGGGGGAGGCATGGAATTACACATAGTCCTGAACCAACTTAGGAGGTTTAGACTAAAATTTCCCTTATAGATGACTATCGACTACAAAAGGTTAAACAACTTGTTCATGGAAGCCCGAAAGTGAGGTCGATATTCAAATGAATGGGTTGTGACGGTAGAAGAAATTAGTTTTGATGATATAGTACAAACTATGTCACACTACACCAAAACACTCTCTTAGTAACAAACTATTTTTTTTATTACTAACAAAATTAGACCATTATTATTTCTCACAACAAAATACCGTTATTAATCTAATATAAGTGTAATTAATATTGATTCAATATTTTTTGATATTTTTCCCCTAATGAAAGAAATGCATCCAACTAAAATTCACCCCCAAAACTCAAAAACCCTAACCGCCCAAAATTTCTCTCTTTAATCTCAATTTCTCTGCCACTTTCTGCCCAAAATATATCTCCCATATCATTTTCTCTGCCACTTTCCTCTCTGACCAAGGCTATTGTTTCTTTTCTTTACTGAAGTTGTAAATCTACAATATTTGTACATCTTTTCTTAACCGAAGCTTAGAATTTGGCTCATAATAAAATACCGTTAGAGGAAGTTGTGAAGGTTTGGGTGAAGATATCAATCGAGAAGGTCTTAAAGAAGGAATTGCCCAAAATTTGCTCCCTTCTCTCTCATCTCTTAAATTTCTCTTACATCATACTTTTCTTGTTTCACTGTGATAAAAGTAATCAAGAAACAACAAAATAAAACATTTTTCATAATAAGAGATTTAGACCACAATGATTCTGTTTCTTTTAGATCGTGTATTTACTTTTTATTTATTTATATCTGTTATTCCTAATATGATATTTTTCGTTGTTGAACAATAGCTAAGATTTGAGGACTGTTTGCATCCATTCATTATGTTTTCTAAAAAAACAAAGCATATTTTTAATTTGATTTTCATCCTATGTGTATCTCTTAATGTTTGATAAATCATTTTGGCCCAATATGATTGAATGTTGTTTACTAGAGATCTATTTAAGATCTTTCGTGAGTTGAAAAATAAGTATGAGTTATTTGGTGAATAAGTTGTTTAGTATGTATATAATGCAAATTTAAATGCCTATTATTGGATTTTATTTATTATTTTTGGTTCCAATATTTAAGTTCACTGATAACCGAAATATAAATTGGGGGGTTAAGGTGTGTTAAGAAACTAAGGTGCTGAGAGGGTGGGAGAAATGGGTTGCTCAACATTGTGTTAATAACCTTCCCCAAGCAACAACACATTTAAAAAAAATATTTTTATACTTTTATTTTGTTTTATCTGTTTATATGTAGTTACGGTATAATACCTTTATTTTTTTTAGTGAAATAAACTTTGATTTTGCGATAAAAAGATTGTTCGATGTCCAGAACAATCTTCTAGCCAAACCATTTTGAGAAATAGACATTAAATTGGTACCATACTCTTATTTCACCCCTATTTAAAAAAATTATATGTTCTACTTGTGATTTTACTTATGTGTGTATCAATAATTCTGTTTTTGTATATTGTCATTACACTTGTGTGTAAACCATGATTTATTGGTAGTGCAGAATGTCAGAAATATTGAACATAGAGTGGATGAATGAGAGGAATAGAATAAGTGAGGTGTAGACAAATTGAGTTGCATCTTTTCTTAATTTTGCAATTGCAAACAATGGCCTTCCATTCTCGAGCCATAGATATCATAGAGAAGGTTACTCCCAAAGCTTCAAACGGACACGAATTCATCCTGGTTGCCATTGACTACATCACGAAATGGATCGAAGAAGAGTCACATGCGGTACTGAATGTGAGGAAAGTGGCCAAGTTCATCAGAAAAACATCATCTGCCACTACGGAGTTTCTCATGAGTTAGTGTCGGATAATGGGCTCTAATTAGAGGTTGAGGTCACATAATTAGTCGACGAGTATGGAATTAAAAGACACAAATCTTCTCCCTACCGACCCAAACCAATGGCATCGTCGAAGTTGATAACAAAAGCCTTAAGACCATCACCACCAAGATGACTGAAAGTGGCAGAGACTGTGTCGACCGATCCCATATGCCCTCTGGGGCTACAATATCTCTTTAAGGATACCCATTGGGTCCACCTCCTGTTCTCATGTATACGAAATGGAAGAGATTCTCCCCATCGAACTAGAAGTGCCTTCTCTGTGAGTTATGCTCGAAAGCAAGGTCAGTGAGGAAGACTGGCATCAGAGTTTCTACGAAGAACTCTTACTCCTAGGTGAAAAGAGATTAAAAGATCAATACCACATACTAGGGTACCATAATTCAATAAAAAAGGACCACGATGTCTAAGAAGGATATCTCGCTCTCAAAGAAATTATAAAACCCGTTTGGGATCCAAAAGGAAAGTTCAAACCTAGTTAGAGTGTCCCTACGTCATGAAGAAAATCCTGCCAGGCGGTGTCTCTATGCTCACAGATCTCTATGGAGAAGAAATGATATTTATGGTGGTATTTATGGTGGTATCCAAAAGTAAAGTTCAAACCTAGTTAGAGTGCCTTCTGTTTGACCAATGCCCCAATGATATTTCTGGATCTGACGAACCACATTTATCATTCCTACATAAACTTATTTGTGGTGGTATTTGTGGATGGCGTACTAGTCTATTTATCCTCAGATATAGACCACGAGGAGCACCTTCTCATGACATTTCAGGTTTTTAGGGAGAATCAGTTGTACGCTAAATTGAGCATGTGCGAATTTTGGATTGGCCATGTAGTTTTTGGCGAGGTTATTTCTGTTGATCCTTATAAAGTGGAAACCTTCCTGGGATGGGACATGCCAAGGATAGTTATGGAGGCGCGTATCTTTTTGGGTTTGGTCGTTTACTACCTCAAGTTCGTACAATATTTCTAGAGGGTAGCTTTGCCCCTCACAATGTTGACACAGAAGGATGTACACTTCGAATGGTTAGACGACTATGAGTCGAACTTTTAAGAGATGAAGATTAGGTAAACCTCAGTGCCCGTTACTATTCTCTCTGAGCATGGCAGAGGTTACACTGTGTATTTTGATGCCTTGGGGGCAGGGGTTGGTGCAGTTTTGATGTAGAATGGACATGTAGTCGCTTATGCATCCCGTCAATTAATAGTACATGAGCAAAACTACCCCACATATGATCTAGAGTTAGCCGCTATGGTGATTGCACTCAAAAGCTGGAGGTATTATTTGTAAACAATAATGATTTGAGGTGTTTTCCAATTATAAGAGCCTTCAGTACATTTTCACACAGAGTGACCTTAATCTTCATCAGAGGCGATGGGTAGAATTTATAGAGGACTGTGACTTCTCATTGGATTATAATCCCAGTAAGGCCAATGTGGTGGCAGATGCTCTTAGCCGAATGTCTAGTCTCACCCTTATGGCGATGAGGTGCCATCGAGTGAAAATATTGGATGAGTTATAGAAGTTATAGAAGTTTGATTTTCACGTCCAACTAGGTTACGATAGGTCATACCTTTGGGTGTGGTAGCTATGTCCCTTATTCAACAAAAATTTCTTGATGCCTACTCATGTGATCCCTCCCGAGTTTGTTCAGTATTGAGATCGTGTTCAGAATGGGGAAGTGTTCGACACTCTTACTGTGGATAAGGATGGTGGGATGTGACATATGGGTCGGTTGATTGTCCCTATTATCTATGAGATTCAGGACAAGGTGATGGAAAGGCCCATCACTCGCGCTCTAGCATACATCCCAGTGCCACCAAGATGGAAAAGGACTTATGCACAGACTTCTAGTGATCTGGCATAAAGAGAGACATGACGACATATGTAGCCAAGTGCTACACCTGTCAGTAGGTAAAGGATGAGCATAAGAAGCTAGCAGGATTATTGCAACCGCTACCCATGGCAGAGTGGAAGTGGGAGCATATCATAATGGATATCGCCACGGGATTACCACAATCTTAGTGTGGCATGATGTAGCGTGGGTTATAGTATATCGACTCATGAAGTCTACACATTTCCTATCGATCAAGGTCACGGACAACATGGCTAAGTTAGCGAGGTTATATGTCTGAAAAATAGTCAGACTCTCGCTGTCCCACTCTCGATCATCTTAGACATAGATCCTTGATTTATAACTCAATTTACCGAACTTAATATGAGTACGACATATCATCTAAGATAGACAGGCAGTCAAAGGAAACTATGACTATCCAAATTATGGAGGATGTGCTGAGAGCTTGCCACTCATCACCAATAATCTCTCTCTCTCTCTAGTTTCGTAAACCCATCTTCCTCCCCAAGAATTTTCATCCATAGCCAAACCTGGACACCACCTACAAACACTAATGCACACCATTTCCAAGCTTTGTTTATCATCTTCAAGCTTTTGTCAAGGGAGAAAGTGGGTAGAACTAAGCTTGTAGGGGGGATTTTTGTATCTATTTTAAGAGATTTTGGAATCATTGGAGCTAGGCACTTCCATAGATATTTTCTCTATTTGTATCCTCTTGAAACTTGAGATAGGGTTTCCTCTTCCTAAGATTCAACATTTTCCATCTATAAAAATATATGTAGGATGCATGATATATGATATTAAATGCCAAAAATGTAGTTATTTGTTGAAAACATTATACTCTTGTTAAAATGGATTTTTAACAAGACAAACCCAGAATAGGTATTTTATAAATGAATGGCATTTTTATCTTCAAAATGGAATAAAGTATGAGAAAATACAAACCCATGATTATTATCTTGTCTAAGTGCATTTTGAGGAACTTCTAGGCTTGAAATCCTCTTTCACATGTGTAGAATCATGTAGTAAGATAGACAATGGTATTGTAGACTTCATAAATTATGTTGAAATGGGTTTAAGAAAAAATGATAAGATGACTGAAAACATCCTTAAAAATGTGTTATAAATATTGCCAGAGTAAATAAAAATGATATTTGGGGTCACATGTAATAATAGGACAAAGTTATGGACATTTGGTTAAAAATGGTCTTGAATGATTAAATGTATTTTATATAGTAAAACATAAAATGATGAATATGAATTTTGACATAAAATCATAGAATAAATTTTTTGAAAGGAAAAGTTGGTTTTAGTGTCATAATGATTTGGAAATATTTTTCACAAGTTATGATGAAGAGAGGGTAAAATGATAATTTTTACTAAACTTGAGGGTCCTAATGGTTAGAGTCCTCGTTGGACCTTATTGGTCAATTTTTGGGTAAAAACGGATAAAGTGAATGAAATGGCATGTAACAATATGAAATGGTGATGTAAACCATAGAATGATAAAAACGGTGTAATGACAAAATAATGTGGACATTAGCTATTATGTTAACGCACATTAAAATGGGCTCGGGTGACACCGGGATAATTAGGGAGGATCCGAAGCCCTGGGGTAAAATACCTAAAATCACTGACCAGAGCATATGGTAGCATAGTCAGTGGCGTGGAGCCAGTTAAAGTATGCGATTATTGGAAGATTCTGAGAAAAGATCATGGAAAACGAAAATGATAATAGTTGTGCTAAAAAATGAATAAGTAAGACAACCTACTGAAATGTGATAAAAGGAGATTAAAAGATCAAATGTGATCAATTAATCTCTAAACCCAGTAAAAGTGATATAAAATGGTTAAGTGTGAGAACGATCTCATCGCTCGGGTGCATTGCATAGTATTTGCATTAATACTAGCTAAATTGTTAGAACATTTTCGGAATTATTAAAAATACACGTTATATATATAGTATTCTTATAGAAAACGTATAGCTTATTATTACCCACCCTACTGAGCGTTCTCTCACCTGCATACTTTTTATGTTAATATCCTCACCCCCTAGGTACTTCCAGTAGGGACATCGGAAAGGGCGTGAGTAAGGCCCCATAGGGCAATCAATGTCGTTAGTGCTCTGTCTCTTTTTATAAAACAATATTTCAAAACTTTGGTGATTTTAGAACTTTAAACATTTATTCGGGAGTTCGGACATGGTTTGTAATAATACAGGGATAAATGTGGTTTATTTCTGATTTAATTAGTATTGTGGACTAAACCGTACTTTCATAAATAAAGCTTGTAAATTGACTTAATCACTTAAAGTGGTCACCCTTTTTTCAACTTAAAATCGATAAATTAGCTTCAATAAATGGTTGTATTAAAGAATATTATTAGACTCGGCCACCCCCTTTTAACTCCTTGACTGGGTGTGGGATGACTCAACGATGACCCAAACCTCGGTTGGGCCATTTCATGGTTATTACATGAAGTATCAGTGATGGGATTCAAATAAATCACTCCTTTCCTAACCCTCATACAACATACGAATCCCTACCATTAAAGCTTTACAAAAAATGCAAAAAACATACCAAACACATACATAAAACAAAAACACCTACCCAAACACAAATTCCCCACAAACACAAAACCATCTTCTCAAAAACATGCCCTCAGCTACCAGATGGCCCCGCCTCATCATCATTACCTACCCCTAGAAGCCCCCAGATATCCCACTCCTGATTATTGCTCCGGATGTGCTCCATGCAATGGTAGGCCTTAATGTGCTTTGACAAAACCACAACACCTTCTTCCAAGGTGTTGAAAATGGCAATCCATCTTTACCCAGTCACCTCCTTCAAAACCTTCCGAGGAAGCTATTTCCATAACCACTTCAAATAGTCCCCTGATAAAAACCCAACCTATACAATAGATTGTGATGGGTGGGTAGACGACCCACGATGCTGCCATAGAGGCCCCCGTATTATCCTTAAGGACTCTGTCAAGTCTTGCACAAGAAAGAAGTTAGTTATGTGGGGAGGCATAATCTTCTCCCACCCTACTTAGCATAGAAGCCGCTAGGGAAAGTAAAAAGAAGTCTGGTGAAGACCGACCAACCTCACATATCAGTAGTCCCCTAACTATAAAATGGCCTGCAAGTCTCACCACCATGGCAAAGACCAGCGAAGACATCGATCCCCATACTCCACAAGACGGTTAACCCAATTCTCCATCGATGGGCCAAAGTTGAAGAAGGGCCTGTCAAAGAAATTGGTAACGCATGATAAAAGATACTCAGGAGGGGCTACTAGGCGCAATCTCTCAGAAATCCACATGAACAACGTAATAGGGCTCCCCGTAAAATGGCAGCCCGACCTTCCTTCTAGGCATTTAATTCGTTCAGGGTCTTCACTAATACCACCACCGTAGGACTACAGTGATAAGATAACCATGACATTATCGTAGCCACTTGAGGGTCAGCTATCAGATTGCCCGTCACAACTAAAAGCTTGGAAGTTTAACCCAGGGCCACAACACCGGCAAATCCATTGTCAATAAATCTCTTTGGCACACCGAATTCATGACTGTTGGGAGGACGATGTTTGCTTCATGAACTAGTGATCGAGCAACCAAAGGGGATATGTGAAGCAACTCTACCAAAGACACCCGGGGAGAATGGGATAAATCCGGCATAACTGCCACTACACTGGGTCTAACACCCAACATCATAGAAAACTCATCATAGGTGGGACGCACCTCGTCTAAGCCAAACCGAAAAACATGGTCTTCAGGGTACCACAACAGTACCATTGCTTCCAAAAGGTTATAGTCTATGGGATGATTGCACCATAAAGAAAACCTGGTGCAAATCAAAGGTTTCATAGTCGACATTGTAGAGTCACATTGCCTCTAAACCTTCAAGGTAGGTGGAAAAGGCCTCGGACACTGGAAGAGCCAATTGCATAGCAAAGAAGAAGAAAGCAATAAGGAAGAGAAAATGGAATGTGGTGATGAAAACACTTCCAAAGACACCCTTTTATACTAAAAAAATTTACAAAAAAAATAAATCATTCAAAATGCCACAGATTTTTCTGCTTCAAAAGTATCCAAAGTATGCAAAAAGTGAAATCAAAGCTAAGGGGCTAATTTGGACTTTACCCTTATACCGATAGGCAGGCTAAGGGGTATGTCAATCGGTAACCCCACTTTTTTTTTTATGGAAATTCCTTATTTCCTCTTTTATACATATCATTTCCAAATTAAACATTAGCTTTGAAAAAATCAATCTTCGAGTTGTTCCTATTTAAAAACTTCTTTATTTTATCCTTTGTACATAATTTTTAGAAAAACATTTTCCTTTTTTGAGTCCGTTTTTTCACTTTTATCTCCATCTTTGCAAATAATGAAAAATATCAGCAGTAAAGTTAAAGAGCATATAAAGTAAGTCATTACGCTAAGATAACACCAAAAAGAAAATGCATTTCTTATATATATTTTTTCTAGAATTATTACATTTCCTTGTAGGTACAAAGAGAAAAAAAGAAGAAAAACCATACATCAGGACGTAGCCCGAATATCTCAAAACCTCTCTAAAAACCCAACCTTCAACCACGGTGGCGGACGCAATTTATATGGCTACAAGCAGTAGAACCGCCACTCCCAGAACCAGAGCTCGCATCAGACGTGGACGGGGCACCAAGCATACACTGGATGACTTCCTCACATAAGTTGACATCGACGCCATCTAATCCTTGATATCCCTCAGCCAGGGGGTCGACACATGAAGAGTTTGTAAAAAAAGGGAACAAAAGGATCAAAATCAAGTAAGTCAGTAAGATAAAATAGAGAGGGAAATAAAAAAGGAAAGAAACCATTATACCTCACTCTAGAGAGCATCTTCGAAAATACTCGCCAACCCTTCCACCATCGCATGAGGATGGTGAGGCACCGAGGCCTCATCCCCACTACTAAGTCGAATGTGAAAAGACGGAGTGGATACATAAAGAAACGGAACCTCCTCCGTTGTCACCATCGCCGTCGCACCTCCCCTGGAACTATGGGTTAATGTCGTGGGTATGATGGTACCTCTACCTGATCCTGTCGTAGGTGGTGGCATATTCTCTACATCATATATACACGACAACATCATCCAGCTGGTCGCAAAATCCAGATAGTCATAGCCTTCCATTATATCCATATAATGCGTATAGGGCTCGCCCTCCATTGTTGTCGCCTTAGCCACGGTTGTCATCTCCATCACCCATCTCATGTACTCAAGGGGTACTAATGGTGGAACCTCTACCTCTACCTCCATGATCTATCGTACCACCCTTTTCCGAAGGTGACGGACGTACCCAAGCTCATGCGCCAACAACCGTCTCATTTGTGCATGCATACCCGTAGCCCCTGCTATCACGACCCAATCCCAAAATTATAGTGGGGAACGAGTGTCTTGACATGACACCAAGGCAAAAAAAATTCTGACTTAAATTGTTTCCCCAATTAAATACAACGAAAATATAATTACCTGGTTATGAATCATAAAATACTAGAATTAAAGGAATTACATCATCAGAGCTTTCTAAAAGGAAACTTCATTTATATTACAAGTCACAACGAGTTACAACTTAAAATGAAATTTAAAACTTATTACAAGAGAGCCAAACATGCTCTATATGATATAACAACTTTTTACTTAAAATAACCAAAAAGAGCTTTAAAAGCTGAATCTTCCATATAGTCCTTTTTCGTTCCCTCCAAGCCTACTTATTTCCTGAAAAATGGTTATCATACAACATCAGTTAAAAGCCGAGTGAGGTTCAATCTCCAGACATTTTAGGGTTTTTCAGAAAATTGATACCTATTCAATTTCCAACAGAAGGCATAAACATATATGGACAGGAATTTGCAGTAAAATATATAAAGTAAACCGACTGTATATATTTTTAGAATAATCAGTTTAGAATAGAACATATAAAATAATTTGAGCAATATGTCAATTATTCAATTTATTTTGATGTCCATGTACGCTCTAATACCCAGATAAACAGATAGTGTTACCAAATGTTTCAACCCGGCAACAACACAGACAGAAAATCATGATATCTGAAACAACGCCTTATTTAGGACACACCAGCGATAAACCAGCTGGGAAGGTACCACCCAAATATTTCCACCCGGTAGTCAAGGCCAACATAGTAAGAGAGTTTTCATAGGCCGAATCAATAATTTCAGAATTCAAAATCAGATGTTTATATCGAGAGATATAAACATATAACAATGACGGAATCATCGGTATCAGATGTATTTTGCGGATAAAACATTTTACAAAATAGATATAGTTTGCATAATATCATATAATCAAAATATGCAAGGAATGTCATAGAGTACTCACCTAAAACATAAGTTCAAAGTTATAAAAACAGAGCCTTGGATCGCTCGTTAATCTTGAGACGAAACATCCTCTTAAACTTTCCCCGCACTTTCTCTCACTATATCTCTTTGATCTTTGGAATGAATTTCATGTAAGAACTAATACTAAGGCCTCTATTTATAATTTCCCAAAGTTATTAGGGAGTTGACACGTGTCCCGATGACTAAGCGTCCAATTTGGCTAGTCAACATTAGCGTGTCGCGTAACGGAGCTGTCTTACAGTCTCAATTAACCGAACGTCGACACATGTATTGGCTTTCTCTAATTGCATGACATGTGTTTTGTCCTTTCCTTTAAAGGCGATACGTGTACGGTGGAGGGTCAAAACCAAGCACGAGGTGTCAAGCACGATGTATAAAGTTATTAACGATATAAGGGTCATTTTACATATGAAGGGTATTTTAATAATTTTACCCCATATATTTTCAATATTTCTTAGAGGTCCTTGAAAATATTTTATTTAAAAAATAGTTCTTTTATATTTTCATTTTAGTCCCTAAAACTTTCTTTATTTAAAATCAAGTCCCTAAAGTTTCATAAATTTATATTTTCTACCCCATAACTTATCATTTAGCTTAGGATATGCCATAAGACTTTGATTTAATCAATTTTAATGAAAAAGAAGGTTATTTCAAAGTGTTTAAGTCGGCCAAACCAGACTCCCCTTCAACCAATCAAAATATTACACATGGTTTGGTAATAAGACAAAATACGTCTTAAAGGATGGACAGATTTGCCCTTATTTTGTAATTTCGATACAACTTCTTGCTCGGACCTCTGTTTAACACACCGTTTGTTATGTTACCAACCTAATTCATATATATACAACTTTTTAGTTTTTCCCTCAAGTCAATTGTTATATTATAATGGTCAAAACTAGTCTCTAATGTGAACATTCCTACCGAAATTTTAAAATTTTATGTTTGTAACTAATTTGATATTTTATGATTTTTGAAGGGAGGATTAGACTAAAATAATAAATTAACATTCTCCATATCACATATGAAATATTACAACAATTAAAACTATATATGAACATATAAAAGTGGGGTCATTACCTCTTACCCTTCTTATAAAAAGTTTGGTCCCCAAACTTTACTTACATTAATTTTCAAACAAGTATGGATATCGCTCCTTTAATTCATCTTCCCGCTCCCATGTTGTTTCTTCAATGGAATGATTACTCCATAATAATTTGACCAGTCGAATTACCTTGGTTCGTAATATTTGATCTTTATGGTCCAAAATTTCTACTAGATGCTCAATGTATGACAAATCTTCTCTAACTTGAAGAGGTTCGTGACTTAGGATATGCGTTGGATCGAGTACGTATTTTTTCATCATTGACACGTGGAACACATTATGAACACTAAAGATTTCAGGGGGTAAGGATATTCTATACGCAACAGCTCCTATCCTTTTAAGGATTTCAAAAGTTCCTATGTATCTTGGACTCAATTTCCCTTTCTTCCCAAATCGGATTAACCCCTTTGCTGGTGATACTAGCAAGAATATATAATCTCCTCTTTTGAATTCCAACTCTCGTCGACGATTGTCAACATAACTCTTTTGACAGCTTTGAGCAATTCGAAGTCGGTCTTGCATCAATTTCACTTTCTCTGTTGTGATCTGGATCAATTTTGGTCCCTGTTGTCAAATTTTAAAAGTTAAAATTACCGCAAGTGCACGGGCTATTGAAATATAGCGTGTGTAAGTACGGGTCGAACCCACAGAGATTTCGTCAACTTTTATAAAATATCGATTGTCCAACTAGACATATGAGTGTGTTAATGTGATTGAGTGATGGAATAAAATAAATAAATAAATAAATGTGTGACACAAATTATGTAACAATAAAAATAAAGACGGAATAAACGAACAAGTTCAAGAGATAATATTAAATGTGGAAGAATCTAGGACGTCGGTTTCGTTTGTCAATTTTAATTAAATTAACACATCAATTTAATTTCGTACTTCCGAATTTATAACACAAAATATACCGACTCTCGTCGCGTACATTTCGGAGAATAAAACAATACATGCGCTCAAAATATTTTAACGTCTCTTAAATTAGACACCATAAATCCCTATTCCCTCGAAAATATCATGTTTAAAATTTTTAACGTGTATTTAAGCATGAGGTATCAAAACATCTAAGTGCAAGCATAACCCATCAAAAATGACAACTATAAATTTTTTAAAGCATGAATTTATAATTAATTCGTTGAGGTTTAAAAATACACTCTCGTGTAATTTTAAGCGAATACCGAATTTTTTATTTCAACTTAGAACACGTCGGAATATGTACGAAATTAAATTAACATGCGTGGTTTAATTAGTCATGACAAACATCACCTAAGTCCTAGTAAATAAATTACTCACACGACATAATTGACACACAAATATTACAAGCTGAAAAAAATAATTTTCATTAATAAATGTCAACTTACAAAATTTCGGGTCCAAAGCTTGAATTACAATACACAATATGCTCCTCCAAAGTGTGCCTCTAAAATAATCTCTACAAAATTTTTTTTTCTCTCTCAAAGTGTGTCTTTTTTTTTTCTCACTCTCTCGTCACTTTTTTTTTGTTACCCCCCATGGGGTGATGTAGGAATGGGTATTTGTAGGAGTTTAGTGTGAGCATGTAGTGGGAGTAGTGGGTAGGTGGGTTTGTGGGTAATTGAAGTGGGAAGGTGGGTTTTGGTTTTATTATGGATGTATTGACGTGGAGAGAGAGGATGGGAATTTGGAAGATGGGAGGGGTAGAGGTATTGGGTGTGTGAGGGTGTATTGGTTATTTGTGTGTGTGAGTGGGTTGGTTTAGGTGTAGGATAGTGTGTAGGTTAGTTAGGTGTGAGTGTGTGTTTAATTTGTACACCTAATAAAATTTAACCAAATTATTTACGACTCAATTAAAATTACAAACTAAAAAAATAAAAGTAAATAAATAAATTTTAACCTATAGAATAATAAGAAACAAAAAAATAAAATAAAATAAATAAAATAAAATAAAAATTTATAAAACAACAAGAATAAATCTAGAAACAATAACATATCATGACATTAAAAAAATGTACAATGACTCAAATAAAATAAATAACACTAAAACGTCACTACGACATATAAAATGACACACTCTAAATAATATTTACATAAAATAATTAAACAGTCGAAAAGTAAAAATAAAGACCCTAAAAATAGAATAAAATAAATATTATACGCGTATAAATAAAACATCACCAACAATATGTACATGACGCAAATAAAAATATATAAATATATAAATACAAACTAAACATACACACACAAGGTGTAGGTATGGGTTGGGCTCGGTTTAGGGGTCGATTTTGGTTAAGGAATTGGGTTTAACTTTGGGGTTGACTTTTGACTTTCTTTCGGCTTCGAACTTTGAACGGACATAACTTCTTCATTTCAACTCCGATTGACACGCCGTTTGAACTCAAGCGTTCCTCGATTCAATGCCTTCAATTTTCGTGCTTGCTCCGAATCTGAAATCAGTCATTTGAATTTACAATATTGCCCCTGAAGGTGCGTAAGTGACCTTTTCATACTCAATTTGCGTCCGGACTTCACCGCTTTCTTTTTAAACCTGTCAATACTCAAAAACAACTTGAACAAGAGATTAGCGATGAATATAAGATGTGAGCTTGAAGTTCCCAAAATTACATTATTAACCCAATTTATTCTTAAATTTGTATTTTTCTCTAAAATAATAAAAATATCTATAAAAGCTCTTTATTTATGATAAAATGGGAATAACAACACTTAGATTTGTGTCTAAATAATACAAAATAATGCACTCATCAAATACCCCCAAACCTAAACTTTGCTAGTCCTCGAGCAAAACTAAATTTTTATAATCTAACTCACTTTCGTAGGAATCACGGTTGCACTTAGCATGTGCAACAAGCCGTTAAACCTCTAGGTTTCCCTAGTGGACGAGTTTTGTCTCTTGAGGGTTTGTAGTGAATATACCCAGAAAATTCAAAAACTTGACTCAATACAAAAGACTCAAAAGTAATATAACCAAGTTTGAATGCAAACTTCATAAATATAGCAGAATTTCACTTTTCAATCTCAACTTATCGTGTGTGTGTGTATAGCCAATATAACCGTTCATTTCAAAAGATTTGATCGTTGCATTTCTTAGCCGAAAGTTCGTTTTGATTTCAAAGTCTCACAGAATGCACTCACAATCGAACACTCGGAAATGGGCTATTTTCTCTCGGTATATGTGAATAAAAGAGTAAATTTATATGAACAAATTTCACATATACATGATCAAGAACGGACTTTTTATAATGGATGAATATGATCTCATGAACGGAAAATCGATTACTTTTTGAAAACATTGAATCACACCATAGATCCTATTCATCTTCTCTCCACACTTTAACTAACTTCACTTGAGATCAATTTGGACTTTCTTTGGTTTTATTGTAGGCTTGAATTTTGGCTAGAAAGAATGTCTTTTGAAGTTCAAAATTTCTGAGAATATAGAGGTTTTTCGGTATTTTGACTTTTAGGTACTTTTTCTCACCTCCATTTTTCTTTTTTTTTTCTTTTCAAACTCACATTTTTTCCTTTTTTTTTCTTTTATTCTTTTCTTTCCACACATCATTCTTGTAACCTCATTTTCATTTGGCCTTTTTCAAACCGTAAGTTTACCCTAGTATTCTCAGAATATGGGCATGGCTTCTTTTTTTGGGTTTTAAACTCCTAGTTGGAGTTGGGTAGGATAGTGGGCTTTCAACAAAAGACTTATCTTCTTTTTGGCTCAAATGGGCTTGCAATGTAATAATGTAAAAAATGTTGGAGTTTGAGCTTAATTTTGGGCTTTCAAACGAGGGCCTAATTTCATTTCTCAAGTTTCATTAAGTTGATTTGTGTCTCAAGATGACTTACTAAGACTTCTAGTGCGTAAGATTCTGATTTTGACCTTTTGTTTTCAGTAATCGAACAAAACAATGAATTTGAGATCATCAACGAATTTATCACTGAAGGAAAGTTTGAGTTATTTTAACTCGGATTGATTTAAATCTCTCGAAAACGACGAATGGCACAATATCTCACCGGGCTAAAATCTCCACATGTATTCTTTAAGCATATTAACTTTCGCCTCAATATCCATTTTCGATCATATTATATGGCTAAGTGTAATATATTATAAGTTGAGAGATTTGTGAATTAATTCTATGTTAAGAAATTGTTTCAAAACTCACTTATATTGAAAATATTTTTGGATTTTTAATTTTTTTTAGCGGAGAAAAATGACCTCAATACCCCCAAACCTAATTTCTACATTTTCCTCAATGTACAAGACAAAAATTGAAAAGGCGAGAAAGATATGAAACATATTACCGTAATGAGGGACTTTCTCCAACACATGTTTCCTGGAAGAAAAATAATTACAAAAAGAAAAAAAAACTATAATACAAAAATACGACCCAAGTTATGTTTACTCGTGGTATACCGGGTCTTGGAGGAGAATGTCCTCCACTTCCCGATCTCGCAATTCTAGATATGGCTTCAACCTTTGACCATTAACTTTGAAAATTTCACCATTTTTAGGATTCTCTATCTCAACCGCTCCATGTGGGTAGACTGTCCTAATAATAAAGGGACCGGACCATCTAGACCTTAACTTACCAGGAAAGAGATGCAATCTAGAATTGTACAAGAGAACTTTTTGTCCAGGCTCAAATGACTTCCGTAGGATGGACTTGTCATGGAACATTTTCATTTTTTCTTTATACAATTTTGCGTTTTCGTACGCATCATTCCGAATCTCCTCTAACTCATTGAGTTGGAGTTTTCGGACCTCTCCTGCAGGTAAATCTAAATTAAAGGTCTTAGTGGCCCAATAGGCCTTGTGTTCTAACTCTACCGGAAGGTGGCAGGCTTTTCCGTAGACAAGCCTATACGGGGACATAGAAAGTGGGGTTTTATACGCACTGCGATAAGCCCACAGTGCATCTAATAACCGTAAGGAACAGTCCTTTCGATTTGGATTCACTGTTTTCTCGATGATTAGCTTGATTTGTCTATTAGACACTTCAACTTGTCCACTGGTTTGAGGATGATAAGAGCATCCTACTTTATGCGTGACTGAATACTTTTTCATGAGACTCTCAAATGTTCGATTGCAGAAATGGGTTCCTTGATCGCTAATGATGGCTCGAGGTGTACTGAATCGGGAAAAAATATTGTCTCGAATAAATTTGACTACCACATGGCGATCATTTGTCCGACTCGGTATAGCTTCGACCCACTTAGACACATAATCAACTTCCAAAAGGATGTAAAGATTACAGTAGGATTTCAAGAATGGACCCATGAAATCAATGCCCCAACAGTCAAAAACCTCAATAATCAATATGGGACTTAAGGGCATCATATTCCTACGAGTGATCTTTCCTAACCGTTGGCATCGGTCACAACTGCTACTATAGTCATTGGAGTCACGGAAAATGGTGGGCCAATAGAATCCACACTGCAAAATTTTCGCAGCGGTTTTCTTAGTACTGAAATGACCTCCACAAACTTGGTCATGGAAAAAAGAGATTATGCTCTGAATCTCATGATCGGGGACACACTTTTGAATGATTTGATCGGGACAATACTTGAAAAGATATGGGTCATCCCAAAAGAAATGCTTGGCTTCCTTTAAAAATTTAGAACGATCTTTCTTAGACCAATACAGTGGCATTTCACCCGTCACAAGATAGTTCACAATATCGACGAACCACGGAAGTTGGTTAATAAGGAACAGTTGCTCATCAGGGAAAGACTCATTAAGTGGCAACAAGTCATTGGAAGATTCAACGGTCAACCTAGATAGGTGATCTGCCACTACATTCTCATAACCCTTTTTATCTCGAATTTCAAGGTCAAACTCTTGAAGTAATAGGATCCACCTAATGAGCCGGGCCTTAGCATCCTTTTTAGATAAAAGGTGTCGCAAGGCCGCGTGATCGGTGAAAATGATGACTTTGGATCCTATCAAGTAAGACCTAAACTTTTCTAGCGCGAATACGACAACCAAGAACTCTTTCTCATTGGTGGAATAATTCAATTGAGCGTCGTTAAGAGTCCTGCTTGCATAGTATATACACTACACCAAAATGGATATTTTACAACTAATAGATATTTTAACTTGTAAATGTTTATAACACTTACAAATTTTACAACGGTTTTGAACACTTACAAATATTATAAGTGTTCAAAACCGTTATAAAGTTTGTGATTTTATTAATGCCAAAACATAAAAGGGTTGCATCATATCCCAAAAGTGTAAAGACATAATTTCCCACCTCATTATTTCCCTCGTCAAAAATCTCCTCCCTCGTTTACTCAAACCGCACCCAAATTTTCCCTCCCTCCCAAAATCGCACACCCCTTTACACTCTTGGAAGACTGAGATGCACAATCGTTTTAGGGTTCTCTGGTGTGTATGGAGATTGTGGGCGTCTATCACCAAACTCAGGTGGAGATCATGGGTATGTAATCTTAATTTAGACAGATCTCAAGATCCAAAACTAGGGTTTTGACATTTAGGCAGATCTACATTCTACTCTTTCATTTTCTGTTGTTGCACACATTATCTCCGAGTTTGTTTAATTATTTCAATATTTTATGTCATTCTCGTTAATTTATATGTATCTGTCTTTCCTGGTGAATTTCATGTTTTTTATTCCATAATCATATGTTAATTTAATGTTGCATTGTCATAAGAAAGTCGATTCTGTTGAAAACAAAGAAGAGATGAATAAATAAGGCTGATGCTCTGGTAGAAAAAAATAATGTTGATAGTTCTCCCATCCATTATTTTTTGCATGGATTTGTTTTTAATGCTTTAACAAGTGATGGCCAATTTTAGAATGATACTATAGTTTGTTATTTACTTTATGCTCTTATAAGTTAATTAAACAGATTAGTGATTTACGTATTTAGAAAGAAATAGACAATATAAAGGCTTTTATATTGCAATCATCACTTTCTTTTGATGCTTCTATCAACTACTTTGACTGTTAAGCTCTTAGTTGAAAGTTCAACGGGTATGAACTCATAAATGAATCAGTTGTATGACCTTATTTTTATTTTATTTTTGTATTATTAATGATCCCGAACTGTTATTAATTGCGGAATTATAAAAAATCAAGACTACTTCAGGCATAATTTTCTAATTTCATTTGATCAGTAAGTTCTATTCCCTCAATGTTTACAAATTATATATGACGATTATTAGTTCATGTTCTATTTGTACCTAAGCTAATGAACTAAAGTATTTTATGTGATTTAGGCGAACTAGCGCATTGGCGCCAAACGTGAGCTAAGACGCCTCCCTCATTCGTGGTATTTATCTATGCCATGTCTTCTCTCCGCTCTATGATGTCAATATGTTTACGTACTGCTGCTCTATTAGGATGGCAATAATGATATACTCAATGCAATAATGCTATACTGAATGCATAAATGTTGGTGTATTTGAGACTAATGCATTTTTATTTCAATGAATAACTGCTGGTGTAAATGCCATTTCAATTGCAGCAGTATTTTTGTTTTAATTATGTGATGTATACTCCCTGATATTTTTTCCCCCTCTCTATTTTTTTGACTGTTTACTTTTTTCATTTTGGTATTTTTTTAAATATATATGATGTTGTGGAATTATGTCACACACACAACTCATAACATGGCTCAGTTGTGTATTAACTGCAATTTTATTTTTCTAACTGATGTAGTGATATAAATGAAGATTTGAGCAGAATCTTAACTTTTACCATTAGAATGGAATGCTAATATCAATAATGTTTGTGTTTTAGGAAAAAAAATGAAGCTTATTTTTCAATTTTGTCCCTCTTATGTCCCCTGTTTGTGGAATAATCAAAGTTGCTTAATTTTCTGTATAGCTATAATTTCTCTTATGTGTCCATCCCATCAAGTCACCGGTAATATTGAAGTTGCTAGAGTATGTGACACTCTTGAGTTTAAGCGAGTAAAAGATCAGTCTCCTTATTTGTTTATCATATTGACTATTTATATGGCTATTCAATTGTTGTGCTATTTAATCAGTGTGTGAAAAATGGGGACTGTAGATAATAGATGACGTTGTTGTAGCCTACATACTCAATTATAAGCTCAAAGATGAAACTAATAGTCCCAACATAGTTATACCAATGTCTCTGTGTGTTTGTATGGTAAACAGTTTTGGATATAAACTAATAGTCCTGACACAGTGACACCAATGTCTGTTGTAGGCAACTTTTTGAGGAACTTGCATACCATTGCTTGATCCCCTTCCCTCATAACCTATGGTTACCACTATTCCTTACAAAAAACTTCATTTTGTGCTTGCAAGATCAACTATATGATGGGTGACTTAATTATATATATGGTCTCTTTATATTTGAATAGTCTTATCTAAATAAGACATGTGCTTCTGCCATATGTACAGGTTCTTAGAGAAGAAGGATGCCCCAGGATTGCAAGCTACTAAAATAAAAAATACGATTGGATTTCGAATGGATCAAAATGGAGATATTATTCTAAACTATGTTTTTATCCCTGATGAAGATAGATTGTCGGGCGTCAACTATTTTAAGGACACAAACAAGGTATGGTTGTATGGCAATACTTTCGGGTATCGATAAACAGTTGTTCACCCACATCCACAAACCCAACTTCTTTCGCTGGAACCTTGGGGGGATGATGTCTATGATCACAGACTGATATTATCAGTTTAGTGTCTCTGCTTTTTGTTTTAGTGTCTTTGCTTTTTTTTTTAAGCTTTACAATTTGACAACTTATTGAGTTGAACTTTCTATTAGAATTTCCCTATTAAAAACTGAAATTTTTAAAGGGAAGTGTTTGTTCCAAACGAGGTCCCAACTTTTCACTTTAATATTCTTATGTCAAAAAACTTCAATAGTTGATTGAAGTTTAAAATTACCCTTTGTAAATGTCTTTTAAATTAAATAATCTCTCACTTTGCATAGTTCTCCTCGGCTATTTGACGAACATTTCTTATCTTTTTGATGGAAGAACACCCCCTCTTCTAATAAATAATTTATGTTTGTACTTTGCCTTCATGAAATTTTCCCCTAAACCCTGGCCAATTTTAAGCTTCTATACAAGTCTTTGGCTATTCGCACATTAATAATATCTTCTAATCTTCTAAAGCTAAGTCCACTTTGTTAAATGAAAAACAAATCTCCTCCCAACTAATCTAATGAAATTTCCTTTCATCTTTCCTCACCAGAAAAAATTAGAGAACAATCTATTAATTCCATTGAATATAGTTTTGAAGGATTAAGAGAGTCCAAAGTGTATATTGGTATACAATATAGAACATGTCTGATGGGGATTAATGTAAGAGAGGACAAAGTGTATATTGGTATATAAGAGAGGTCAAAGTGTATATTGGTATATAAAGAGAAACAACTTTTTTCTTTATTAATCATCTAGCCTAAAGTTTCTCCATACTTTATCAGAGAGTTTTCTAATATTTGAGATCAATGTATTTGGTCTACGAGAAACTTTCAGATTATGATCACCGTATTTGAGGTTAGTCCCCTATTTGAGATCAGTGTACTTGAGGTTCGGAATATTTGATATCAGCGTATTTGGTCTATGAGAAACTGTCAGATTATGATCAGCGTGTTTGAGGTTAATCCCCAATTTGAGATCAGCGTATCAGTGTATTTGAGCTTATTTGAGGTTCAGTGTATTTTAAGATCAGCGTATTTGGTCTACAAAAATTTAACTTCTTTTTTGTTATCCATGATTAACAAAACATTCTAAATTTCAAACCGAGAAAAGATAAATAGCGAAGTAAATTCACTATGAAAATTGCAGGTCAGTTGATACTTATTCAATAGTGTAAAAAAGCTCGAACCAAAAGAACAATAAAATTCTATTTGGATTGGAATGGCAGTGAAATTAGTTTAAGATCTGAGCTAAATTCACTTAAATCCCAAAGCATGAATTTGCCAATGGATCGGCCATTGATGCCTATGGTCCCATTAGTGACAATGCTGGAGGCATTACTGAGATGGCTGGTATGATCCATAGAATCCATGAACCAACTGATGCCCTTGATGCTGCTGGAAACACAACTACTGCCATTGGAAAGGGATTTCCTATTGAATCTGCTGCAATGGTTTCCCTGGCACTTTTTGGTGCCTTTTTGAGTTGTGCTTCAATCTCAACTGTAAATATATTGACCCCAAAGGTCTTTATTGGTTTGATTGTGGGTGCCATGCTTCCCTACTGGTTCTCTACATTGACTATGAAGAGTGTGGGAAGTGTGGCTCTGAAGATGGTTAAGGAAGTTCGAAGGCAGTTCAACACGGAGCCAGATTGTTATCATATCCAGATCATACAGATCTTGTACAAAGGTATCTTTAAAAATTTTAAGACAACCTTGGAGCAAAGGGCGCAGAAACAAAACTGACACAACAAATAAACAAAAAGCTAGTTGACATCTGTGATGGATCAAAGGGCGCATAAACTGTAGAAACCAAGGTTATATTTCTTAAAACCTTTCATTTATGTTCAATGCTAACCCGTGATTAGTACGACACTAGGATTCTTCTCTAATAAAGTTCAATTGTTATACAAGTATATATGGTCCTAGTCCTCTCTTAGGGAACCATTAATACTTGACGAGTCAAGTCCAGCAGATGTGTATCACATGCGATCGATCTTCAGGACTCTCTTCACTGAATAGGGTTGTATTTGTAATGCATAGCCCTATACCCTCACTATTTGAGTTTACTGGATAGTTCAGAAGAATAATTTTGGCATTTTATGAAGAAATATTTTGCTTGTTCATGATTCTAAGTTGTTCTTGTTTTTATCACTCCTCCAAAAGATTGTGTACATATCTTGATTGTTCAGTGTTTTAGGCTTGTGCTATTTCAATACATACCTTTTTCGTGTGTGATTTCCTATCTGATAATAAGCCATTTGTTTGCAATGGGATTGATGAACCAAAGTGTTTTAGGTAGGCTTTCACTATAGTGGTTTGAAAATATTTTAGTTTTCCAAATCAAGAATAATAGTCGAGGTAAGGTAAGTATAATTGATGTAAAAACAGTGGAAATTAACTCACACGGAATTAAAGTAAACGGAAATCATAATAGAATTGAATATCTCATATCATCTAAATAAAATATAGTGTCCTCCCAAATGAGGGAGGCACTTTATATATATGGTAGATGGGGATAATGAAAAAGGTTTTAGTTTAGCACCATTGTCATAGGTGATGTCGTGTATGATAGTTCTTAATCATGATATCATTAGAGATTAATTTAGAATTCTCTAAATATATTCATGAAGTACAATATTCATGAAGTAAATGTTACAACCCTTGTTGGGTTCTCCCCCCTTTGTTTTAGTGTTTCTCTTGGACCTGTGTGCTTGCCTTTTAAGAGTCACTTATTTGTTTATGTCCACAATCTCATAAAACTATTGCTAAATTTGACTTTCGTGATGTTACTCAGGTTTTTAACAGACTCTCATTGGTAGTGCCATTTCATCTTTTGTCGATAGGAATGCTGAAGTGGTAGAAGCTCCGATTTCATTTTTTATGCACTTGGAGAGTCATTTAGCGACGAGGTAGTGAGTATTGGCAATGGTCTCTTGAGAGAGCTAGTGACAGTCATCTTATCGACATGATTTCCTTGCCATACTAATAGGGTTGCGGCACATGTGTATTTGGATATAATAGCTAGATGTATGAAGTTTGTTAAGGAGAATACTCAATATATACCTTTGTTTTTTGCTTCCTTTCTTGATGAGAGTGTTTGTTTATGTCGAACATCTCATGAAGTATTATATGAAAGTTTTTGGATATAATTGTTATGTTTTTAGCCGTTTTTATTGTTTGTTATATGTGAGGTTGGTGGTATGTGGTGGATAATTTTTATTTTTTTAATATTTTAATTTATATAAGTGTTCATAACACTTACAAAATGAACATTGTTTTCCTTACATATTAATATTTGCAAGTGTTTGAACTGTTACAAAAAAATATATATATTTTTTTGCAAGTGTTTATAACACTTGTAAAATAAAAATGCTTGTTGAATTATGTAAGTGTTCTGAACACTTACAAATGAAAATTTCAAAAGTTTAATTTGCAAGTGTTCATAACACTTACAAAGTTTTTTGTAACGGTTGTCAGGGACGGATATGTGTTCCCAATGAACACTTGCAAATGATATTTGCAACGGTTTTGAACACTTACAATATTTTTGCAACGCGCCAATTTGTAAGTGTTTTAAACACTTACAAATTACATTTACAAGTGTTTAAAACACTTACAAATTGCATGTTTTGGTGTAGTGATAACATGAGGAAGTTTCTCATCTCGCTGACCCAGAACCGCACCTAGTGAATAGTCGGAAGCGTCACACATGATTTCGAAAGGTTGACCCCAGTCGGGGGGTCGCATAATAGGTGTTGAGGAAAATTCCTTCTTTAGCCTCTCAAAGGCTTGAAGGCAATCATCGGTGAACTCAAAGGGTGTGTCTTTGGCTAGAAGATTGCATAAAGGACGAGAGATTTTACTAAAATCCTTAATGAATCTCCGATAAAAACCGGCGTGTCCTAAGAATGATCGAATTTCACGCACAGTTTTTGGGGGTGGGAGATTAGAAAATAGATCAATTTTAGCCTTATCAACCTCGATACCCTTTTCAGAGATGATATGACCTAATACTATGCCTTGTTTAACCATGAAGTGACACTTATCCCAATTAAGTACAAGGTTCTTTTCCTTACACCTCTTCAGAACGAGGGTAAGGTGGTGAAGGCACTCATCAAAATTAGACCCAAACACAGAGAAATCATCCATAAAAACTTCAAGAAACCTTTCGACCATGTCCGAAAAGATACTCATCATGCACCGCTGAAAGGTAGCGGGTGCGTTACATAGCCCGAAAGGCATGCGTCGATAAGCAAAAGTACCAAATGGACAAGTGAATGTGGTTTTCTCTTGATCCTCGGGAATAATTGGAATTTGATTATAACCGGAATAATCGTCGAGAAAACAGTAATAGGGGTGACCGGCTAATCTCTCAAGCATTTGGTCTATGAACGGAAGGGGAAAGTGATCCTTCCGTGAGACAGTGTTTAACTTCCTATAGTCTATACAGACACGCCAACCGATTTGCATCTTAGTGGGGACTAAATCATTATTATCATTTCTCACCACTGTAACACCAGATTTATTTAGAACAACCTGAATGGGGCTGACCCATTGGCTATCAGAGATGGGGTAAATAATACCCGCATCTAACAACTTGAGCACCTCGGCTCGGATGACTTCTTTAAGTATGGGGTTAAGTCTACGTTGTGCTTCACGAGAATTTTTAGCATTTTCTTCTAAGTGTATTCTGTGCATGCACACTGATGGACTTATCCCTTTGATGTCGGCTATGGTCCAACCGAGGGCTTCTTTGTGTTCACTGAGAACGCGCAACAACTTACCTTCATGTTCTTTATCTAGGTCAGATGCTATGATAACATGCAAGGTATCAGAAGGTCCTAAGAACCTATACTCGAGTGATTCTGGTAACGGCTTTAATTCAAGCTCGGGGGCTTTTTCAATCGAGGGTGGAATAGGTGACATGGAAAGTGAGAGGGGCTCAGGTTTAGACTTCCAATTTCCCACTTCCATGATAGGGGCGGAGTCGAGAAGGGCATTGACTTCTTCGATGGACTGCTCGACATCAAATTCGGACCCAAAAAAGGCAAGACAAGATGCTAAAGGGTCGTCATTATAAGTTTGCTCGAAAGTCTCTCGAACGATACTATCAATCATGTCGACATCCACGGGTTCGTCGTCATCGGGTGGTTGTTTGGCCAAATTGAACACATTAAGGTCCATAGTCATGTTTCCAAATGATAGGTTCAATTGGCCGCTACGACACCGAATGACGGCATCAGATGTGGCGAGGAAAGGACGACCCAAAATAACAGGGATTTGTGCAATAGGATTTTGCACTTGTTGGGTGTCCAAGACAACAAAGTCGACAGGAAATATAAAGTCACCCACTTTAATTAGGACGTCCTCAACAACGCCTCTCAAAATTTTCACAGAACGGTCGGCTAAGGACAAGGTAATCCTAGTCGATTTCAACTTCCCCAAAGCTAGTTTCTCGTACACGGTGTACGACAGAAGGTTCACGCTTGCTCCTAAATCTACAAGGGATTTCTCAATGAGTTTCTCCCCTATCTTGATAGAGATCGTCGGAGTACCGGGATACTTATACTTGATGGGAGTTCGATAAGAAATGATCGAGCTTTCTTGCTCGGCGAGAAAAGATTTTTTGGGTACGTTGGTTCTTTTCTTGAAGGTACAAAGGTCCTTCAAAAATTTAGCGTAGGATGGAACTTGTTGTATGGCATCAAGCAACGGGATATTAATTTGTACGTGCTTAAATACTTCTAAAATTTTATCCACTTGCGCCTTTTTCTTTTGTGGCACTAAACGTTGTGGAAATGGAGCTTTCGGGACGTAGGTCTCAATAGACGGTTCAGAAGATGAGGGCGAGGAAGAAGGTGGATCCAAAGGTGGGTCCTTCTTTTCCTTACCTTTCTCGGATTCACTCATGGTGGGTCGTGAGACATTATTCTCAACTTCTTTACCTGACCTAAGCGTGATTATAGCCTTAGCATGCTCTTGGGTAGTGGACATGCTAGTGTTGTCTTAGACAACATACTGACCCCTAGGCATGTTACCCTTAGGATTAGGCTCGGGTTGGCTTGGGAACATTCCTTTATTTCTCTCCCTCAAAGCATTGGCTAGTTGACTCACTTGTACCTCTAATTTGGCAATCGATTGGGTGTTGGCATGCAAGTTTTGTTGTGTGGATTGAAGGACACTTTGCGTGGTCTGTTGGAGTTCCAGGGTACTTTGGGCAAGTAAATTCATCGTTTCTTCTAAGGATTGAATCTTTTGGGGTGAAGGGAACGATGGTGCGGGGGTGCTTTTTTGGAAACCCGAGGATGGGTTACTTAAAGATTGACCTCCACTACCCTGGTATTGACCTTTAGACCATGAAAAGTTGGGATGATCCTTCCAACCTGGATTGTACGAGTTGGAAAATGGGTCGTACTTCGGCTTGTTTTGATAGAGGGCGTTTTCTTGCTCGGTGAGAGCTTTATGGGCCGGAAGGGCGGGGCAACTATCGACGAGGTGGTCGAAACTATCGCAAAGTAAACACATAGGTGACCCTACATGTTGCATGACGGCATGTGTGGCTCGGTTACCCTCTTTACTCATTTCCAAGGCTTCTAAACGACGGGCCAAGGTGGCCACTTTGGCATCTAATTCAAAACCTTGTTCTTCTGGTTGAGCATTACCCTCATTAATTGTGGTGGTCTTCGAATCCCGATTGGGTGCCCATCGTTGGGACTTTTGAGCAACGGATTCTAAAAACGACCATGCGTCGGCCTCACTCTTTTCTGTGAAATCTCCACTACACATAAGTTCAAGCATAGATCGAGTAGTGTAATCGAAACCCTCATATAAAATCTGAATTTGACGACCTAATTCGATGCCGTGATGAGGCCATTGCAGGAGCAAGTCCTTGAATCTTTCCAGGTACATCCATAAAGTCTCTCCCTCTTTTTGATTGAAAGTATTGATGGCATGACGTATTGCCGCCGTCTTTTGGTTAGGGAAAAACTTTTGCAAAAATTCAACACTCAACTGATTCCATGTAGTGATGGAATTTGGTTTAAGTGAGAGTAGCCAACTCTTAGCTTTGTCCTTCAAAGAAAATGGAAATAGTTTTAGTTTAACAATCTCATCGGTGAGTTGTTGTAACCTAACCGTTCCACAAATTTCTTCAAACTCACGCACATGGAGGTACGGGTCCTCCTTTTCTGTGCCTCGAAAGATGGGAAGTAAATGAATTATTCCCGACTTGAACTCCAAATTGTTTGCATTGTGTGGGGGAAGAAGTATGCATGATGGTTGACTTGCCCTATTAGGATACAGGTAATCCTTTAGGGCACGGGTTGCTAGCTCATCTCCCATTTCGGTGAAAATCGAGGTGCTACCTGTAATAGTATCGGGAATACTAGACTCCACTCTAGTTAAACGACCCGTAGAATCTCGACACCAACCTAGCATACACCGTACTCACTCGATTTTTTTTTTTAATATATTATTATTTTTTTATATATATAAAAAGCAAATAATTTGACACAGGACCACAAAATTCCTAAGCTAACACAAAGCAATTTGAGTTTATCTGAATTAGGTGAGGGGAAGTTCAATTTTTAAGATCTAGTTTCCCGAGATTATTCGACAACAATGGGTCTCCGAAATAATCTCCCTAATTAAAGAGCTCCTAATTCTTGACGAGGGAGAATTTAAAAGACGACCAACTCCGGACTATCACCTCAATTACCAAATATTTCCTCCAGGTAGGTGGTCGGTACGAAGACTCATTAAAAACCACTAATCCTAGTCAAGGTCAAAATGGCATCGATTTGAAAATTCCGTGTTTGGATTAGCTTTTAATCCTAGCCTTGAAAAGAATATGCCTATGAGCTATGTGACACCCTATGGCCAATGTCTAATATTTTTTAAATTAAAATTATGGCTTGGGTTATGCAGATGCTCGGGTAACTTAATGATTTGTGGGCCAAGGAGGGGTGATTAAATCCCCACCTTATCTTAAAATTGGGTTTTGCCCTTAAGTCAACTTATGCACGTGCTTATTGAAATATGCGAAAATAGTTTCATGTAGGAGCACACAAGACTTACCTCCGGCGTGGACTTTTTACGATCACATGTTTACGCCGGGCCGAAGTTTTATTTGACGTCGATCGGAGGGAAACGTCGCCTCCTTTTAGTCGTCTCCGAGAGTACCTTGTGCGCGTGGCAAGATTGCACAAGTAACGTTAGCGCTTTTCCCACGGTTGCTTGCTTTTTCGATTTTTTCTCTTTTCTCCTCTTTTTTTTTTCGCCTTTTTTTTTTTTTTTTTTACTCTTGTTTTTTTTTCTGAAAAAGACCACACACACACACAAAAAAAAATATACCAAGCGTGAAGTGCAAAAATTATTAAATACAAAAATACTTACGCATGCATTTACAAGGAATTTGTACACTAAAAAAAACAAATAATAACCAAAAACACACTATAAGAATGGAGGAAAAAAAAATTATATACCGAAAAAAAAAATATATAAATTATGCTACTGAAATGACTAAAAAAAAAAAATTCTAATTTTTTTTTTCAAATTACAGAAACACGAAAATCTGGAGATTTCCCGGGAAAAAAAAATTAATTACGAATTTTTCAAATTTTTAGTTGGTTTAAAACAAAACTAGTGTCAAAAACACTATTTAATTACAAAAAGACTTTAATTCCTTTTTTTTTTCGCCTATAGAAACTCGAAAATCTGGAAGTTTCCCAAAAAGAAAAAAAAATTATAATTTTCGAAATTTCCAAAATTCTAAGTACTTTTGTGACAAACTAGTGTCAAAAACAACTAGTTTCTCATAAAACACTTAGAGTTTTTTTTTTTTTTTTTTGAGTCCACTAATTAAAAAAAACGAATCTGGAAATTTACATAATTTTTTTTTTCACGTTTTTTCAATTTTTTTATGTATTTTTGTGATAAACTAATGCCAAAAGTGCTATTTATTAAAAAAAACTTAAATTTGATTTGTTTTCTTCTTTTTTTTTTTTGACAAATTACAGCAGTTTTGAAAAAAATTCCACGAAAAAAAAATTAATTACGAATTTTTACAAATATTTAGGTAATTTATGACAAAATTAGAGTCAAAAACACTATTTAATCACAAAAGACTTAACTTTTTTTTTTCTATATTCTAAAAATAAATAAAAAAATTGCTGCTGGAATTTTGAACTTGTCGGATATATATATTTTTTTTAAATAAAACTAGTCCGAAAATCAATATTCTTAAAATCGACCGAAATCCCCGGCAACGACGCCAAAAACTTGTTGTCAAATTTTAAAAGTTAAAATTATCGCAAGTGCACGGGCTATTGAAATATAGCGTGTGTAAGTACGGGTCGAACCCACAGAGATTTCGTCAACTTTTATAAAATATCGATTGTCCAACTAGACATATGAGTGTGTTAATGTGATTGAGTGATGGAACAAAATAAATAAATAAATAAATGCGTGACACAAATTATGTAACAATAAAAATAAAGACGGAATAAACGAACAAGTTCAAGAGATAATATTAAATGTGGAAGAATCTAGGACGTCGGTTTCGTTTGTCAATTTTAATTAAATTAACACATCAATTTAATTTCGTACTTCCGAATTTATAACACAAAATATACCGACTCTCGTCGCGTACATTTCGGAGAATAAAACAATACATGCGCTCAAAATATTTTAACGTCTCTTAAATTAGACACCATAAATCGCTATTCCCTCGAAAATATCATGTTTAAAATTTTTAACGTGTATTTAAGCATGAGGTATCAAAACATCTAAGTGCAAGCATAACCATCAAAAATGACAACTTAAAATTTTTTAAAGCATGAATTTATAATTAATTCGTTGAGGTTTAAAAATACACTCTCGTGTAATTTTAAGCGAATACCGAATTTTTTATTTCAACTTAGAACACGTCGGAATATGTACGAAATTAAATTAACATGCGTGGTTTAATTAGTCATGACAAACATCACCTAAGTCCTAGTAAATAAACTACTCACACGACATAATTGACACACAAATATTGCAAGCTGAAAAAAATAATTTTCATTAATAAATGTCAACTTACAAAATTTCGGGTCCAAAGCTTGAATTACAATACACAATATGCTCCTCCAAAGTGTGCCTCTAAAATAATCTCTACACAAATTTTTTTTCTCACTCTCAAAGTGTGTCTTTTTTTTTTTCTCACTCTCTCATCACTTTTTTTTTGTTACCCCCCATGGGGTGATGTAGGAATGGGTATTTGTAGGAATTTAGTGTGAGCATGTAGTGGGAGTAGTGGGTTTGTGGGTAATTGAAGTGGGAAGGTGGGTTTTGATTTTATTATGGATGTATTGACGTGGAGAGAGAGGATGGGAATTTAGAAGATGGTAGGGGTAGAGGTATTGGGTGTGTGAGGGTGTATTGGTTATGTGTGTGTGTGAGTGGGTTGGTTTAGGTGTAGGATAGTGTGTAGGTTAGTTAGGTGTGAGTGTGTGTTTAATTTGTACACCTAATAAAATTTAACCAAATTATTTACGACTCAATTAAAATTACAAACTAAAAAAATAAAAGTAAATAAATAAATTTTAACCTATAGAATAATAAGAAACAAAAAAATAAAATAAATAAAATAAAATAAAAATTTATAAAACAACAAGAATAAATCTAGAAACAATAACATATCATGACATTAAAAAAATGTACAATGACTCAAATAAAATAAATAACACTAAAACGTCACTACGACATATAAAATGACACACTCTAAATAATATTTACATAAAATAATTAAACAGTCGAAAAGTAAAAATAAAGACCCAAAAAATAGAATAAAATAAATATTATACGCGTATAAATAAAACATCACCAACAATATGTACATGACGCAAATAAAAATATATAAATATATAAATACAAACTAAACATACACACACAAGGTGTAGGTATGGGTTGGGCTCGGTTTAGGGGTCGATTTTGGTTAAGGGATTGGGTTTAACTTTGGGGTTGACTTTTGACTTTCTTTCGGCTTCGAACTTTGAACGAACATAACTTCTTCATTTCAACTCCGATTGACACGCCATTTGAACTCAGGCGTTCCTCGATTCAATGCCTTCAATTTTCGTGCTTGCTCCGAATCTGAAATCAGTCATTTGAATTTACAATATTGCCCCTGAAGGTGCGTAAGTGACATTTTCATACTCAATTTGCGTCCGGACTTCACCGCTTTCTTTTTAAACCTGTCAATACTCAAAAACAACTTGAACAAGAGATTAGCGATGAATATAAGATGTGAGCTTGAAGTTCCCAAAATTGCATTATTAACCCAATTTATTCTTAAATTTGTATTTTTCTCTAAAATAATAAAAATATCTATAAAAGCTCTTTATTTATGATAAAATGGGAATAACAACACTTAGATTTGGGTGTAAATAATACAAAATAATGCACTCATCAGTCCCTATAATTTTCTTTCTCCAACTTCTACCCAACATGTAGGGGGACAACACCTTTTTCCATAGAGTTCCTCATACGGAGACATTTGAATACTTGCTTGATAACTATTATTATATGCAAATTCTACTAATGGTAAATGATCATCCCAATTCCCCTTCAGATCAAGCACACATGCCCTAAGCATATCCTCTAAAGTTTGAATGGTTCTCTCAGATTGTCCATCTGTTTGAGGATGAAAAGCAGTGCTGAAATTCAATTGTGTTACTGTGGCTGCTTGTAGGCTTTTCCAAAAGCGAGACACAAATCTAGGGTCACGATAAAAAATAATTAAAACTGGGGTTCCATGAAGCCCAATAATTTTCCGCACGTACAACTTATCTAACTTTTCTAATGAATGAGTAATCTTAATGGCAAGAAAATGAGCAGAATTATTTAACCTATCAATAATTACCCAAATAGAATCATTACCATTTGAACTCCTTGATAAACCTATCACAAAATCCATAATAATATGTTCCCATTTCCACTCAGGGATAGGTAGGGGTTGTAGTAATCCTGCTGGTTTATGATGTTTAGCTTTTACTTATTGACAAACCAAACACTGAGATACAAATTACGCTATCTCCCTTTTCATGTTATTCCATCAAAATACTTCTCGAAGATCCCTATATATCTTTGTACATCCGGGATGAAATGTGAATCTCGAGTAATGACTTTCCTTTAAAATTTGCCTCTTTAGTTGGGAATCACATGGCATACACACTCTATTATTGAACCTCAATATATCATCTCGTATCCTAAATTCAATCATCTTCCCTTCAATAGATTCTTCTCTAATCTTCTTGAGTTGTGGGTCATTTACTTGTGCAATTTTGAACCTTTCCATTAACATGGGTTGTACTTGTAAATTTGCGATTATTCTTCCTTTACTATAAATACGTACACCTATTTCCATAATTCTCAAATCCTTCAACAGTGCTTCCTGACTTGTAATAAGACACGTTAAATTTGTTGTAGACTTCCTACTTAAAGCATCAGCTACTATATTAGCTTTCCCCGAGTGATAATGAATATTCAAATCATAATCCTTATTAATTCTAACCACCTCCTTTGTCTCATGTTAAATTATTTTTGGGTAAAAATATATTTCAAACTCTTATGATCGGTATAAATCTCACAAGTCTCACCATACAAATAATGTCTCTAAATCTTAAGGGCAAAAATTACAGCTGTTAATTCTAGGTCATGGGTTGGATAATTTTGCTGATGTGGTTTTAACTGTCTCGAGGCATAAGCTACTACTTTTCCATTTTGCATTAGTACACATCCCAAACCATTTTTAAAAGCATCACTATAAATCACAATCCCCCTGTCCCGGAAGGAATAGTCAAAATTAGGGCGGTCACTAATCGATTCTTAAGTTCTTAAAAACTATTCTCATCTTCCTCAGACCATTCATATTTCACCTTCTTTTGGGTTAACCTAGATAAAAGTTTGGCAATACTCGAAAATACTTCAACAAATCTTCGATAATAACTTGTTAATTTAAGGAAACTACGAATCTCCGTCACATTAGTTGGTCTAGGCCAATCCAGTATAGCTTTGATCTTTTGAGGGTCAACCGAAACTCCCTCCTTAGAAATGACATGTCCTAGAAAAGAGACGCTAGGCAACCAAAATTCACACTTCTTTAATTTCGCATATAATTTCTCCTTCCTAAGGATTTGTAACACTGTCTCTAAATGCTTTTCGTGTTCTTTAATACTTTTGGAATAAATAAGGATGTCATCAATGAAAACAACCACACACTGATCCAAATACTTCATAAACACACTATTCATCATATCCATAAAAGTGACTGGTGCGTTAGTTAGTCCAAATGGCATCACAAGAAATTCATAGTGACCATATCTAGTAAGAAAAGCTAATTTTGAAATATCATCTTCCTTAATCTTCAATTGGTGATAGCCTGACTTAAGGTCAATATTTGAAAATACTTGCGCACCTTGAAGTTGGTCAAACAAATCATCTATACGAGGTAAGGGGTATTTATTCTTAATGGTCACCTTATTTAGTTCACGATAATCTATACATAACCTCATCGCCCCATCCTTCTTTTTAACAAATAACACTAGAGTACCCCAAGGGGATACACTTGGTCTAATAAAACCCTTGTTTAACAAATCTTCTAATTGAACTTTTAACTCCCTTAGTTCTAAAGGTGCCATGCGATAAGGTGGTTTCGATATTGGTATAGTTACAGGAATAAGGTCAATCGTAAACTCTATATCTCTATTAGGAGGAAGACTAGGTAAATCACCAGGAAAAACATATGGAAAATGTTTAGCTATTGGAATATCTTATAAAATAGGCTCTTTTGTTTGCAAATCAATAACACTCGCAAGGAATCCTTGACACCCCTTCTTAAGAAAACTACAAGCTTGCATTGCAGAGATAATACGAATGGGAGATAGGATGCCTGTTCCTTTAAAACTGAATTCTAGTTGGTTAGGTATTTGAAAAGTAACTCTCTTCTAAAAAAAATCTACCTTAGCATGATACGATGCTAACCAATCCATCCCCAAAATGACTTTAAAGTCTTTTATGTCTAAAACTATCAAATCAACGAATAGTTTATGACTACTAACATCTATAGGGAAAGACTTATATACTAAGGTTCCCATCAATAACTCACTCGGAGGAGTAGAAATGTGCATGCTATGATTTAAGGGTTCGGGCCTATTAGGAAAGCGATTAACAAAACGCACAGAAACAAATGAATGGGTAGAACCAATATCTATTAAAACTTGAAAAGATTGTGCACATATAGAAAGTGTACTTGACACTACTGCATTAGAAGCTTGGGTATCAAAAAGTGCAAAACTCTACCTTGTCTGCCTTGGTCCTTCTTTTCACCTAAAGGTTGTATCAGAATCCTTGCTGGGGTTTAGCATTCTTTTATCTGATGTCCCTTCTGTACACATCTAAAACAAGCTCCCGTATCCTTGTAACAAGGTCGTTCTCCATGCATCTTCCCACATCGCTGACATATCTTATTATTAAACTGTTTGTTATCACTAGCTCCCCCAACATTGGATTTAATCCTAAAATTATTTCTATTATATGGGCTCGTCCCTATTTGTTCCCCAAAATTCCTCTTATCATCTCTAATTCTATTGTACTCCTCTCCATCCCTTTCTGCTATCGTAGCCCTAGCCACAACGTCACTATACGATGCCAACTTCAGGATGGAAATTCGACTACGAATATTCATCTTTAACCCACATCCAAACTTTTTGACTTTTAAAACATCAATTACCACAAAATAAG
Source organism: Sambucus nigra (assembly GCA_949130495.1). Taxonomy (NCBI): domain Eukaryota; kingdom Viridiplantae; phylum Streptophyta; class Magnoliopsida; order Dipsacales; family Adoxaceae; genus Sambucus; species Sambucus nigra. The sequence goes on along the minus strand of OX422217.1, from coordinate 359,588,057 downwards.
GTGCAAAACGGGATAACTCAGTAAACTTTTCCTCGTATTGACTAACCGTTATATTCCCTTGCACTAGACTCATGAACTCAACTGCCATTTCATCCTTCACCATTTCAGGGAAATATTTCTCATAAAAGATCGCCAAGAAGTCATTCCAACCTATACAAGTATTTCTCTCCTCGTGTATTCTCTTAGTCATTCTCCAACAATGTTCAACTTCACCTTTTAACATAAATGTTACAAATGAAACCCTTTATTCATCGATACACTTAAGAACATCGAGAATCTTTTCCATATGCATCATCCAACTTTCTGCTTCAGTGGGGTTAGGAGTACCTTTAAAAGAAGGCGGGTTCAACTTCTTGAAATGCTCAATGGTACAGCTAGTTAGTTCCAGATTCCTTGGTGCTCCATTATTCACCTGATGCTCCACAATCTTTGCTAGACTCTCAGTCGTCTTGTATGCACCTTCTAGTCCTTCCATACTTGATCTACTTATTCTCACAGTTGATCGTGGCTTGGTCATTTTCTACAGTCATGGCCAAACATAAGACGTATTATACTAACTCAAGATTGCAAATTATAAGAACAATTATATAAATATAATTATATGTAGACTGTAAGAAATATGGAGGGTTATCATAGAAGTTGAATATTTAATCCTATATCCTATGTATGGAGACTTAAAATCGATAACGTTCGAAACTTATGTTCAGTAGTCCACGGGTTCATAACCTATGCTCTGATACCACCTCTATCACGACCCCATCCCAAAATAGTAGTGGGAAACGAGTGTCTTGACATGCCACCAAGGCAAAAAATATTTTGACTTAAATTGTTTCCTTAATTAAATGCAACGGAAATATAATTACATGGCTATGAATTGTAAAATACTGAAATTAAAGGAATTACGTCTTTAGAGCTTTCTAAAAGGAAACCTCATTTAAATTACAAGTCACAACAAGTTACAACTTAAAATGAAAGTTAAAACTTATTACAAGAGATCCAAACATGCTCTATATGATATAATAACTTTTTACTTAAAATAACCAAAAAGAGATCTAAAAGCTAAATCTTCCATATAGTCCTTTTTCGTTCCCTCCAAGCCTACTTATTTCCTGAAAAATGGTTAGTTATACAGCATCAACTAAAATCCGAGTGAGGTTCAATCTCCAGACATTCCAATTTTTTTTTAGAAAATTGATGCCTATTCAATTTCCAACAGAAGGCATATACATATATGGACAGGAATTTGCAGTAAAATATATAAAGTAAACTGACAGAATATATTTTTAGAATAATCAGTTTAGAATAGAACATATAAAATAATTTGAGCAATATGTCAATTATTCAATTTATTTTGATGGCCATGTACGCTCTAATACCCAGATAAAAATATAGTGTTACCAAATGTTTCCACCCGGCAACAACACATACATAAAATCATGATATCTGAAACAACGCCTTATTTAGGGCACATCAACGATAAACCAGCTACGAAGGTACCACCCAAATATTTCCACCCAGTAGTCAAGGCCAACATAGTAAGAGAGTTTCCATAGGCCGAATCAATAATTTTGAAATTCAAAATCAGATGTTTATATCGAGAGATATAAACTTATAACAACGACGGAATCATCAGTAGCAGATGTATTTTGAGGATAAAACATTTCACAAAATAGATATAGTTTGCATAATATCATATAATCAAAATACGCATGGAATGTCATAGAGTACTCACCTAAAACAGAAGTTCAAAGTTATAAAAATAGAGTCTTGGATCGCTCGTTAATCTTGAGACGAAACTTCCTCTTAAACTTTCACCGCACTTTCTCTCACTATTTCTCTCTGATCTTTGGAATGAATTTTGGGTAAGAACTGATCCTAAGGCCTCTATTTATAATTTCCCAAAGTTATTAGGGTGTTGACTAAGCGTCCCAATGACTAAGCGTCCAATTTGGCTAGTCAGCGTTAGCGTGTCACGTAACGGAGCTGTCTTGTAGTCTCAATTCACCGAACGTCGACACGTGTATTGGATTTCTCTAATTGCATGACATGTGTTTTGTCCTTTCCTTTAAAGGTGACACGTGTAAAGTGGAGGTTTCAAAACCAAGCACGAGGTGTCAAGCACGAGGTGTAAAGTTATTAAGGGTATAAGGGTCATTTTACATATGAAGGGTATTTTAGTAATTTTATCCCATATATTTTCAATATTTCTTAGAGTTACTTAAAAATATTTTATTTAAAAATAGTCCTTTTATATTTTCATTTTAGTTCCTAAAACTTTCTTTATTTAAAATCAAGTCCCTAAAGTTTCATAAATTTATATTTTCTACCCCATAACTTATCATTTAACTTAGGATATGCCATAAGACTTTGATTTAATCAATTTTAATGAAAAAGAAGGTTATTTCAAAGTGTTTAAGTCGGCCAAACCATCCTCCCCTTCAACCAATCAAAATATTACACATGGTGTGGTAATAAGACAAAATACGTCTTAAAGGATGGACGTATTTGCCCTTATTTTGTAATTTCGATATAACTTCTTGCTCGGACCTCTGTTTAACACACCGTTTGTTGTGTTACCAACCTAATTCATATATATAGACAATATTTTAGTTTTTCCCTCAAGTAAATTGTTATATTATAATGGTCAAAACTAGTCTCTAATGTGAACATTCCTACTGAAACTTTAAAATTTTATGTTTGTAACTAATTTGATATTTCATGATTTATGTAGGGAGTATTAGACTAAAATAATAAATTAACATTCTCCATATCACATATGAAAAATTATAACTTTTAAAACTATATATGAACATATAAAAGTGGGGTCATTACACCTACGTCCCTAGAAGGTAAACTCTAAGGGTAGAAGGTCACTTGTTTCCTGAGCAATGAGTCAGTAATCTACCTAGAAGTAATAGTTCTAAAAACTAGGAAAGACACAAGGATCATAAGCCTAACCTAATTTCTCGTCAGGGCGTTCAACACCACCCGCACATGATTCAAGGAAAGATATTAGTTTGAACGTCTGTTCGACTTCCTCCATCTACACATCCTGCAGAAGTCTCCCAGCTCTCTCGCCTTTGGAAACCAATCCCACGTTGTGCCCATTCACCTCATAGAACCACATCTGCATGAGGCAACACCAAAAGTCAAAAGAAAGAAAAAATATTGCAAGAAAATAAAAGGGGAAATTGAACGTAAAGATTACCTCCAAAAGATACGTGGATCCTGTAAATGTCTATCGGTATCACAGACTAAAAGCATCCAAAGAATCATAAAGTGATGCCAAAGTAAAGTTCCCCAAGTCATATAGAGGGATGTATGGGATAACCCTAAAAATGGAAACAGCCACCGATGAACGATGTCATCGCTCTTGGCCACCACAACCCCCCCAACAAAAGCAGAATAAATAAATGGGTTGCCTGTTTCACTTATCACCCACCAGTCTCGTTAGTCTTCCCAGATAGTAGAGTGTCCTTCAACATAGATATATGGAAAAAATCCCCCGACATGATTCTTTTTATATCCTCCAAGGCAACCCGCATTGCTGCCTCCGTAATCCGTAGAGTCCGGTTAACCATGATCTGCTGACCATCACAATCCAGCCCCATTAATTACTGGACATCCAAGGGAGTAGCGTCATCTCCCCAATCCCCAAGTGAAATGTATGGTTCATGTCCCACCACCTCTCGCCCAACGCACATAACACCGTCGTAGAGCTCGTAGAGCGCGGTGTCTCGTCCAATGCACCCTCCGACGTACCAAACTCGATAGACTCCACCATACACAATACCAACCCAGAAAAATGGTCCTAACTATACTTTATCCTAGTCATCCCTCGATACTAAATACTCAAAGAGGTTATGTCAACCTACGCAAAAATAAAAAAAAAACTTTCGTTATCCTAAAAATAAGAAGGAAAAGAAAAAATGGAAAACTAAAAGACAAACTCTCACATAGCCATTAGGGTTCTTCACCCTTGTCGAATGATTATGTCCAGGATCCCACAATAAAACCCTCTCTTGAATCATCGGCTCAAAGTTATCGTACACATTCTCATTACCCAAAGCCAGCGGCACCACAACCTGTCATTCCCATCCCACCCTCTTATCAACAAATGCCCAATCCTTGTTGTTATTTCCATAAGGAATCACCTTTGAGATCTCGCAAAGAAAATGAACTTAAAAATGACTTTTAGAGAGATAAATCAAGAGATTCAATCACTTGAAGGTGTGGAAAAATGAAGAGGGTCTCCCCTCTTTTATAGGAGGCTAAACAATATGTCGATTGATAGTCCCATGGTTTTGCCTATCAGTAATGACCTTTCCCCTTCCCCAAGAATCCCAAGAGTCCATAACCTATGCCGATAGGCACCTATGCAGACCTACCTATCAGCAATCTCCTCAAAATTTCATCACAGAAATGCCGAATAAATTCGATTTTTTTTAATAAAATTCACAGAAAATCTCCACCAAGTCTGGAATGTCATTTCTCTGAAGAAACCCCCTTTTGGAGAACCAAACTAATTACAAGCCCCCATTAGCCCCCAAAAAATATCATTAGCATACACTCTCGTTATTAACATACTCCCCAAGGGAACTAAAAAACCAAGGTGCACTTGCACCAAAATACTCTACGTTTTCCCTAGCGGAGCCATAATTTGAAAAACTCCCCGAAAACTACATCTTAGGTCCACATAATCGACTTTGACCCCCTGAATTGGTCACATCACTCTATAGGTCCTTAGAATCGACCTCGACCCTCTAAATCGGCCACTTCAACTTCTACTCGTTGAACTGGTCATTTCAATCCTTAGGTTTACAGAATTGACCTTGCCCTCTGAATTGATCATCTTAATCTTTAGGTCCACGTAACCGACCTCGATGCTCGGAATAGATCACTTCAACCTTGACCCGCTGATTGGTCATTTCAATCCTTAAATCCCCAAAATCAACCTCAACCCTCTGAATTGGTCACTTCAACCTCGACCTGTTAAATTAGTCATTTCAATCCTTAGGTTCTCAAAACCGACCTTGACCTGCTGAATTGGTTACATCAATCTCTAGGTCCATAGAATTGACCTCAACCCTCTGAATTGATAATTTCAGTCTTAGATCCGTGGAATTGACTTTGACCCATTGAATCGGTCACTTAAATTTTCATGTTTGTAGAATCGACCTTGACCTGCTGAATTGGTCATTTAAATATTTAGGTTCACAGAATTGACCTCGAATCTCTGAATCAGTCATCTTAACCTTAGGTCCTTATAATCGACCTCGACCCTCTGAATCGGTCACCTCCATTCCATAGGTCCACAGAATTGACCTCAATACTGTTTTCCATCATCATTGAGATGTGTATCTTTTAATGACCTCGGCTTATTAAAAGCTCACCCATCGAGGGGCTATGTAAACACCCCATCATAGTACCCCCTAAGTACCTTCTTACGTCCCTAACACTCCTCCTTCCTTTGTAAAGCCTACGCCCTACTCCGAGAACTGATCTGGAGGCCACAAGGCACTTTCATATTCTGTTTGAGTTTAGTCAATACTCCAACCTGAATGAACTCAACAAAACCTTGAAGAGCTCTAAATTTCCTTTCCATTGGTCCATACCGTGTGTGAATTGGCCCTACAGTCTGAGGAACGATCCTTTTTACTCGGAGGACTGGCTTGGAGGCCACCAGGTGCTTTCAATCCCCATTTAACTCAAGTCAGCTCTCCAACCTGAGCGAAGATGAATGAAACCTTAAAGGGATCTGAATCCCCTTTTTAACTCTTCATGCCATGCGCAAATCAACCTCATGGTTTGTACAAATGATACCTTTTATTTTAAAAGGCCATCGAGCGCTTGCGGGCCCCGTTTGACCTTGGTCAACTCTACAATTAGAGAGGAGATCAATGAAATCACAAAACCCCCATTGTGCGCTTTAGATCCCTATTTAACTTTCATTAGCTCTCAAATTTTAGAGTGGATCAGTGGATTCTTAAAGGGATATGAATTCCCTTTCCAACCGTCCTAGATATGCATGATTCGAACTTACGGTTTGTATTTTATGCCTTCTTTTCTGAAAAACTTCATTTCAAACTACCTATAGGCACCTCAGCCCCCTGCCTATCAGTGGGATGTACTTTCCTTGACTAGCAAGGCAGGAACTATACCAATAGGCAGACTAGGGACCATGGTAATTGACACTCCTAACCCTAAAAGTCACTATTTAAGGAGCCCATGACCTCACTCTTGAGGGAGTTCCTTTTTTCAGCAATCAGTAAACATTCTCTCGAAATCAGAGTGCCACCATTCTCAAAAAACCCTATTTCCCAACATTCTCCCACCTCACTTTACTACGGCTGTTGATGTAAAAAATTAGATTGCTTCTAATTATTTAATCACAGATAAATATAAATGAGACAAAGAATTTTAAAGTGGTTCAGCCTAATAAGAATGGCCTACGTCCACTGTTTCTGTTATTGCCAAGTGTTTTGGAATTCTCGATATGTAGTTCTATCAAGAAATTCCGGTCCCCTTGAATGAGGGTGATACCATGTATTTATAGCCCTTGGGCTGTACATGTGAAAGGGTAAACAATTAATGCCCTTTAAGAGTATACGTCTGTATGATTAGCATTCAATGAATAGTTGAACTGTTGATTATCTGGCAATCAATACTGTGGCCGAGGTGCAGCTCGGACCGCCTTAGTTGCTCGTCATTCAAGAGTTCCTCGGAGTACACTTACTGCTCGGAGTGAGTATGACTTGGTAGGGGAAATAGACTTCCTCGTTGCTATTGTGCCACGTAAATCGACAAGTGTCTTCTTATTATTTGTCTGTATCAGCATATTAATTTTGGTATCAACAGAAGCCCCCAATGTTTCATATTTCGAACTTTGAGGAGTATGGAACATTCCTTCTCGGTATATGGCAATATTAAATGACCTTCCTGGTTTTTAGGAGCATTTTCTTCGTATTCGAATGTCCTTCCAAATTTCGAAGAATCCGCCTTTTTGAATTTTTATAAGTGCTTCGATCTTCGCGCACTTTTGTCGTTTTAGCCGCCGGTAGCGTAATAGTTTCTTTTTTGTAATCATTTCTTTCGCCGTTTCCCAAGGCAAAGTATTTAAGCTTCATTGGCAATCCCATTATCTTCTACCTTTTCCAATTTCTGCTTTCGAGTTTTCTATAGCCTTTCTCTCTCTTGTGCGTTCATCCCTTTCTTCGTTTGTTTGTCAACAGATCTCCTTTTTCCTGTAAGATTTTCTTTCTTCTTCTTCATTTCTTTTTATTCACCATGGTTTATGTTATCGAATCTCTTGAGAATTTCCGTTCTGACTTTTCTATTCCATCTTGGGTAACTTTGGAGAATCTTTCTGAGCCTTCAAATTATTTTAATTTGGCTGAGGGACATTGGTTCCCCAGCCTCTTTATTGCTGAATGTGGATTTTCTTTTCCACCAAACCCTTTGTGCTTAGAGTTCTGTCATTATTTCGATGTTGTCCCTGCAAAAATAGCCCCCAACACATGGAGAATAGTTAATGGGGTGTATAGGTTAAATCAAACTCATGGAACTCGTATAGGAATTCCTGAGATTATGTACTGTTATAGATGGGCTGTTCTAGACAATGTTTTTTATTTAAAAACTAGATTTTTGAATAGGGCTTTAGTAGTCAACCTCCCTGATGCTAATAGGGATTATTTTGAACATGTGGTAGTTATCAAAAATTGGCAACATGCCCCTTTGACTGGAGATGAAGTATATCAAGGTCCCAGATGCCCTCCATATGGCAATGGGATAGGTTATTTTCATCTTATTTAATTTTTGAAATTATGATTTCATTATATTTGAATAAATGCGTGACTGATATTTCACTATGTATTTGTTTGCAGTTGACAGTAAGAGAAAAACTCCAAAAGAAGCTGATATTAACATCAAACATTTGAAACTTATCTGGAATTTGCATTGAAGAGTTGCAGACGAGCATATCAGGTCTGCTTCATACTTGTTGCAGTATAGGAGTTATACAACATCCTTTACTGCTCGTCCTGTGATCAGCACCAGTGAACCAGCATCAATTCCTGAGAACTCTTCTCCAGAATCTCATATTCCTCTAAGTCAGAAAATGGGCAAAAGAAGAGTTCCCGCTCTCTTTAAGGAGACTACCTCTACTGGAGATGGAAAAAGGAACAAGGCTGATGTCCCAAAGGGGACAAAGAAAGTAGATGCTGCCCCTTCTGTTGCTCCTCAGAAGGCTGCCGAGAAGCCCCCAGTGGCTCCGAGCAAGAAAAATGCACCTGTGGAAGTGGTCACCATCTCCCCAACCAAAAGCTCTTCTTTGGTTGAAACTGCTGAAATTCCACCGAGGAGACTGAAGAAATCATCCTCGGTCAATCTGGCTGAAAACATTTCCCAGATCCAAGTTAGTGGAGCTGGTGTTCCAACTATCATTCCCCCGAGCTCTGCAATGAGCTCGGTAAAGACTTGGACTATTCCTGAAATCCAAGGAATCGAGGAGAGTATGTCTAGGGATATGCTTACATCCTTGGCTACTCGTTACATTGCTTCAGTAAGTTTCTCATATTTTGAATTTTCTTTCTTTCCATCAATACATGTATCTCTGTGCTGACTTATTATTATCTCCTTTTTTTCAGCTGGTGAGTTGCTTCAACACAATTGTGAAGAAAGATGAAGCGACCAAGGCTTCTAGCTCCTCGTCTGGCGTGGAGGATGCTTTGTTGGGGTTAACCAAATCTTTGAAGGATTCTCGTCAAAAGTATGACGAGGATAGGGTTGAATGGGAGAAGAAGTTGACTGCAGTTGAAGCAGAAAAGGTGCAGTTGGAAAATAAAGTGAAAGACTTGGAGGAAGAGAAAAAGAAGTACGCCGAGAAGCTCACGAACTTTAGGGAGATTGAAAATAAGTTGAAATTGGCCGAGGAAGAGCTAACCCTTCTACGAGAAGTAAATCGCCAAAAGGAGGAGGTAGATGCTAAGTTGAAGGCCACCGAGGATCTTCTATCCGAGAAGCTCTCCTCAGAGAAAATAAAAAGAAAAATGGCAATAAAGAAGTCCTTCAACGCAGGTTGGGATAAAGGGTGGAACAAGGGGGTAGCAGCCATGATGACTCAGATGCAGTATGGGAGTTTGAAATACTTTCGAGATGGTTGGGTGGCTTCCCTGCAAGAGTTGAAGGTTAATGAGGACTCAGAACTGTTTCAACAACATCTGCCTGGTCCTCCCCCAGCTATTGAAGATGAAGAAGAGGATGAAGCTGCCTCCGAAGAATCTTCAATGGTAGTGGGTGATCTCATCCTTACCCAGCCTGCTGACGAGGAGCTTTCATCTCGGCCTGCTCCTCCTGAACAAGTTCCAGTTCCAGCCGACCAACTCGTTGTTCCCACCGAGCAACCGAGCTCCTCATCCCAGCCTCCCGAGAAAGTCTTGGGAGACAAGGAAAAGGTATGAAGTTGTTCGGTATTCTCTTTCTATTTTTCTTCTTTTTCAAGTGTAATTAAGATCTTTGTAACTCTGCACTATGATCTAATAAAATTTGAGTTCTTTTCTTCCATATGATTGTCTCTTTTCTCTTCTGTACTCTGTCTTGATCTTCTTTTTGATGATTACTTTTTCTTTCTCTGCTAATTTCTGGCCAGGATGGATATGCTTTCTGCTAATGATACAAAGCTGATGCAGCAATGTCATGAATATTATAATGCTGGTCACACAAACCTGAGTGTATCAGAGGTTGCCGACATCCTTGGTCAGGATGCTTCAGAGCAGGAAATCGAAGCTTATCAGTATCTGAAATGCTTACTTGACCGAGCTGTGGCCAATAATATGGCTTATTATGAAATGATTGAAGACTTGAAAGGTACTCTCGATGATCTTCAGCAGCAGTATAAAGAGTCTTCAGCTCTTTTGCATGAAGGGTATGAGAAGAAACTCAAACAACTTGGTGAAAAAGGCTACGACAAGATGCTTGCTGGTTATGAAGTGAGAGAGAGAACATTGAAAGCAGATGCCGAGGGGCATAAGCAAATTGTTGAGCTATTGGAGCAGGAAAATAACAATCTACAAAAAGAACTAGCTCAGCTGAGATCTGCTGCTTCATCTTCCACTGCCTTGGTACCGGTCACCGATGATGGATTCTCATTTTTAGAAGTGGAAAATGCCAAGTTGAGAGAAGAGTTGGAGACTTTGAGAAGAGTTGGACCTTCTACTGCTACTCGGGGACGAGGAAGAGGTTCTCGTGGACGAGGAAGAGCTGCTCAGAATGTTGTCGAGGAACCAAGTTCTCGACCTGTTCGGGGAGGATCAAGAGCTCTTAGTCGTACTGTTGAAGAAGCTCGTACTCGATCAACGTTGGAAAATCAAGCATTCCAATTAATGGCTAAGAACCAAGCTTTGTCTGACATGTCAAAGAAAATTAGAGAACTGGAACAACAACTCTCCTAAAAGACATCAGCGTTGGCGACTAATGAACTTTTCATCCAGAGTCTTAACGAGAATATTGCAAGGTTGACCTTTCAATTTAATAAACAACCCAGGGAGTTTTGGATGGCTGGATAGAACGAAGCTCTATTCCATTTAGATGATCGTATCCAGAATGCCAATAATGAGGGCTACAAGCAAGGTGGGCTGAATGCCTTGGGCGTGCTGAAGCTCGAACAAGGACACTACCTGTGGGACTATTATGATCCTGGGGTACTAGACTTGCCTGTGCCACCTTATAAATTGGACATGGAATGGATCCCAGCTCGTGCCATTCCTCGGAGATTAATTGCAAAATACCTCGGTGACTACAATCTTCATTCTCAGATTGAGGTATCTCGTCCCGAGCATCTATTGGACACACCTTCAGTAATGAACGTCAGAATGCTTAGAGATATTAACTTCATTAATTCTCCCCTTTGCCTAGAAGATCCTCCTGCTGGCGAGGAGCCTATATCGAAAGCTGAAGGAAAAAGGTCAATAGAATAGGAAATTCTGATGTAATAATTAGTACACAATTTAATATCAATGTAATAAACTTGTGTAATTCATTTTGACTTTGATGAAAGAATTCCATTTTTGTTTGCAAATTTGTATTGCTCTTGTATTTGTCAAACAATTTATATTTGTGCTTGCATAACAATATTGTGTGGTTCATCGACCAACTTAGTAATAAAAAATTACAATTATTAGTAATGTTGCTCGATCACTTAATAATAAAGTAATGAGTATAAAAATGTTTAAAATTCTTCCAACCAACCAAGGTTGTTAAATTGTGCTCGTCGACCAATTATAGTCAATGGGTTTTTATCCCCGACCTGCTATACTTGGTACTGTTTAAAATATTTTCTCCTCGTCGACCAACTATAGTCAGTGGATTTTTATCTACGACCAACCATACTTGATTCAGTTTGGAATATTTTGTTCTTCGAGGAACTTTTATGTAATAAACTTACCTCCCGACCAACATAAGTTGGCATTTTGAGGGCATATCTTGTTTCCTAACCAAACACGTTGGCATTTTTAAGAATGTTGATGTTGTTCTCGCCCTTTTACCAACCGGAGTTGGTCTGAGTTTGAACTATCATGTCCACTTGCCCTTTTACCAAAATTGGTCTGAGCCAGTGTCAGCCTCCTAACCAAAGGAGTATGGTTTGTTCTTGCCCTTTTACTAACCGGAGTTGGTCTGAGTTCGAACTATCTTGTTCTTTCCCTTTTACTAATCGGAATTGGTCTGAGTTAGAACTATCATGTCCGCTCACCCTTTTACCAACCGGAGTTGGTCTGAGCTAGTGTACGCCTCCTAACTAAAGGAGTATGGTTTGTTCTCGCTCTTTTACCAATCGAAGTTGGTCTGAGTTAGAACTATCGTGTTCTCACCCTTTTACCAATCGGAGTTGGTCTGAGCTTGAACTATCGTGTTGTTTTTACTGCCGAGCACCGTAGTGTTACACACACTAGTATTCCCCAAAAAACTTTCAATAAAAGGAGAGAATATGGCGAAATATCATCGTTTTATTCATATTGATGGAACTGCTTTACATTTTACATCATTGATAATACTTGCGTAGGTGTTCAACGTTCCATGCATTCTTAAATTCCTCTCCTTCTAGAGTCGCTATTCGATAAGTTCCTGGTCGAACAACTTCTGTAACTCGGTAAGGTCCATGCCAGTTTGGTTCCAACTTATTGTGCTTCTGAATGACTTTCTTTAGCACGTAATCTCCTTCTTTTAAGTCGCATTTTTTCACCCTCTTGTTGTAGAACAGGGCTGTTCGTTGTTGATAAGCAGAATTCTTAATGGCTGCCTCTTCTCTAACTTCCTCGAGCATGTCCAAATCTAATCTCCTCATCAAGTCGCTGACTGGGAAATTGAAATTCAACACTCTGTGTGTTGGAAGACCCAACTCGGCAGGTATTACAGCCTCACTTCCAAATGCCAGCATATATGGTGATTCTCTAGTTGCTGCTCGGGGAGTTATTCGGTAAGCCCACAATACTGACTGTAGCTCATTAATCCAATTAGCTTTAGCCTCACTTAGCCTATTCTTCAAACCATTTAGTATTGTTCTGTTCGTCACTTCAGTCTGTCCATTGCTTTGAGGATGGCCTGGTGATGAATGAACCTTCAAAATGTTTGACTGATGACAATAGGCAGTAAACTCCTCGTTATCAAATTGTGTTCCATGGTCTGTGATGAAGGCATGAGGGAGACCATATCGACAGATGATGTTCTTCCAAACGAATTGGTACACCTTCTCGTATGTCATATCAATCAGAGGCTCAGCTTCTACCCACTTAGTAAAATAATCCACTACGACGACGAGGTACTTGAATCTTCCTCGGGTCGTTGGCAGTGGTCCTACCAAATCTATTCCCCACATGGCAAATGGCCAAGGGGAAGTTATGGGTGTCAACAATGCTTGTGGAGTTCGTCGGATGGAGAAAAAATGTTGGCATTTATCACATCTCTTAGCATAGGCTATACAATCAGCCCTCATCGTTGGCCAGTAGTATCCCTACGTCATCACCCTTTGCAAAAGTGTCCGACCTGCTACATGGGATTCACATGACCCTTCATGGATCTCTTCAATAAATTTTATCACCTCGGAGGGATGTACATATCTTTGCAAACCTGCCATAATTCCTCGTCTATACAAAACACCATTAGTTAGTACATACCGAGCAACTTTAAACTTCAATTTCTTGGCAGCGATCTTATCCTCTGGTAATTCTCCTTTCTCAACATATGCCCTGATGGGATCCATCCAAGATGGTCCTAAATCAAGAGTAATAATATTCATCGTCAGGTCTTCATCTATGCTTCGACTTTCTAACACCTCAATTGGTATCGTTCTTCGCAGCTCGGTACGAGTAGCTGATGCTAGTCGGGCCAGTGCGTCTGCTTTTGCATTCTCCATTCTTGGTATTCTGATCAACTGAATGGCATCAAATTCTGCCAACAACTCCATCGCTTTTGCATGATACTTGACCATTAATTCTCCTTTAACTTCATATGTTCCCATCATCTGATTCACAATTAATTGAGAATCACTGAATACCATCACTTGTTGCGCTTCCATAATCTTTGCTAAATTAAGACCTGCTATCAAGGCTTCATACTCAGCCTCATTATTGGAGGCTTTGAATTGGAATCGCAAGGCATATTCCATGTCAATCTCGTCTGGGGTGTTCAAAACAATCCCTGCTCCACAACCCGTTGTGCAAGATGACCCATCTACATATAATCTCCATGTAGGTAACTCATCTTCAAATTTCTTATCGGATAGAGTTCCTTGGTGAAATATTTATTGTTTCCTTTTATCCTCTCCTGATATTTCTTGCTCCTCGTCGTTCATCTCTTCTCGCTCTTTTACCAACCGGAGTTGGTCTGAGCTCGAATTTGATGATCCTTCAACATCCACAAGCCCTTTTACCAACCGGAGTTGGTCTGAGCTTATGTCTGTTGATCCTGTAACATCCACAGGTTGATCAGCGAGCAACTTTTGTTCCTCGGGGCTATCAGGATATGTAAATTCTGCTATAAAGTCTGCTACAGCCTGCCCTTTTAGTGATGATCTGGGTTCATACACAATATCATATTCACCGAGCCCTATTGCCCAATACATCAGTCTCCGTGATTTTTCTGGCTTATGAAGGGCTTGTCTTAATGGCATGTCGGTATACACGACGATGGTATGGGCCTGGAAATATGGCCTCATTCTTCTACTTGCCTCAATTAATCCCAATGCCAATTTTTCCAGCTTTGGGTACCTGATCTCTGCACCTCGAAAAGCCTTACTTGTGTAATAAATTGGCTTCTGGACTCCATTCTCCATTCTGATCAATGCCGAGCTGAATGCATTCTTCGATACTGCCAGGTACAAGTACAACTTTTCTCCCATTACTGGCCTGGACAACAGTGGAGGTGCTCCCAAATATTTCTTCAAGTCTTGAAAGGCTTTTTCACATTCATCATTCCACTCGAAAGTTTTTCGAAGTGTTTTGAAGAATGGGAGGCATCTATCAGTTGCTCGGGATACAAATCTGTTGAGCGCTGCAACTCGTCCTGTAAGACTCTGCACCCCTTTCTTCGTCGTTGGATATCGCAACCCTAAAAGAGCTTTGATCTTTTCTGGATTCGCCTCAATGCCTCGCTGGTTGACGATGTACCCGAGGAACATTCCTTCTCTTACTCCAAAGGTGCACTTCGTCGGGTTGAGCTCCATTTGGTATTTATCCAGTTGATCAAAGGTCTGACCTAAGTCAACTAGATGATCAGCAGCTTTCTTGCTCTTTGTCATCATATTATCGACATAGACCTCCATATTGCAACTGATTTGTTCGGCAAACACCTTATTCATCAGCCGCTGGTATGTCTCTCCTGCATTTTTTAAACCAAAAGGCATAACATTATAACAATAAGTTCCCCTAGGGGTAATAAAAGAAGTACTTTCCCTGTCTTCAGGTTTCATTTTGATCTGGTTTTAGCCAGAGTAAGCATCCATGAAGCTGAGCAGCTCGTGTCCCGAGGTAGCATCCACCAGTTGATCAATTCTGGGCAATGGAAAGTGATCCTTTGGGCATG
Organism: Sambucus nigra; assembly: GCA_949130495.1. Classification (NCBI taxonomy): domain Eukaryota; kingdom Viridiplantae; phylum Streptophyta; class Magnoliopsida; order Dipsacales; family Adoxaceae; genus Sambucus; species Sambucus nigra. The sequence continues at coordinate 359,572,985 of OX422217.1, read as the reverse complement.
CCTTGTTGAGATCGGTGAAATCAACACACATTCTCCATTTATTATTTTTCTTCTTTACCATCACCACATTTACTAACCAGTCTGGATATTTCACATCTTCAATGAGTTGGGCTTTCTGGAGCTTCTCGACCTCCTCTTGTATGGCTTGATTCTTCTCGGGACTAAACACTCTTCTTTTCTGCTTTACAGGCTTGATCTCCTTATTCGCATTGAGCTCATGGCATAATAAGTTGGGATCTATTCCTGGCATGTCTTCATGACTCCATGCAAAAGTTTTCTTTCTGTTTCTCAAGAAAGTTATCAACTCCTGTTTTATTGAAGCATCCAACGTCGAACCTATCTGGGTTATTCGTTTAGGGTGCTCGTCGTCCAGAATAACATTTTCTGTAGATTCCACCACCTGTCCTTTTACAAGTTGGGATTCGTCTCTGGGATCCAGTGTTTCAATTTTGTACCTTCATCCACCTGGTAGGTAGTAGTCTTTTTCCTTGACTCTTCAAGCTCCTCTTGCTCGGCAGACGAATAATAGCATTCCCGAGCTACTTTCTGATCACCTTTCACAACTCCTACTCTAAAATTTGTAGGAAATTTTAAACACTGATGTACTGTAGATGGAACTGCTTCGAACATCTTTAAACCAACTCTTCCCATGATGATGTTGTAAGCTGATTGCACATTTTTATCCATCACAAAGAAGCGTATTCTTTCTGTTCGACAAGAAGGCCAAGTTCCAATGAATATATCCAACTTGATTGCCCCAAGTGGAAAAACCTTCTCGCCAGCAAAACCCAAGAGAGGTCTGTGATAAGGCTCCAATTGAGATAATTTTAAATTTAAACTGTCAAAGCATGAGTAGAACATGATGTCTGCCAAACTACCATTATCTACCAGAACCCTTGAAATCACTACTTCTTTCATCCTCATTTTGATCACCAAAGGGTCGTCGTGAGGGTAAAGAACACCTGCAAGGTCATTTTTTGAAAAACCGATGACCAGCTTCTCTTTGTTTACCTTCCTCGGGCGATCCTCTTCAGCCAAATTTATCCGTTGAATGTATGAGCAAGCCTGAGCCTCACCGAGGTAAGCTTTTCTTTCTGTAGTAAGGTCTCCTCCTCCTACATCTCCTCCTGTAACGACATTACAATCAAATGACCCAAAGCGTATTGAAAATACCTCTCGTTCTGGCTGCCTTAATTTCTTGGGAAGATCGGGGTCATCATCTGGATCGTCTTCATGGTTTCTCTTCTTTTTCTCCTCTGCTCGACGAGGAGATCTAGACCTTTCTCTAGTTCGGTCATTATTTCTTCTTTCGCCTCCCCGATCAACATACTTTTCTAGCTTCCCTCTTCGGATGAGTGTTTCAATATCGTTCTGAAGAGCTATGGAATTTTTAGTCATATGGCCGTGATCCTTATGGAACTCGCAATATTTCTCCCTGTTCCTCGTGTCAGGGTCTGACCTTAGTTTCTTTGGCCGCTTTACTTCCTCGTTATTCTTGATTTCTTCCAAGATATGATTAATACCCATTTTCAAAGGAGTATAATTATCGAATTTCTTCAGGACTTCCCATGATGACTTATTATTCTTGGAATGCTTGTCACCGCCATTGCCCTTATGCTCTTTCTTCTTAGATTTGTCATCTTCCACCTTGGTTTCTTTATCCATATTCTTCTTCGCAGCCATAGCCTCCTCGGCATTCATGATTTTGGATGCTTTTGCCATCAACTCTGACATAGTTGTAGGTGGATCTTTGGCCAAAGTGTAATACAACTTGTTAGGCAACAACCCACTCATCAAGGTGGTGATTGATGTCTTTTCTTCATAATCTATGACTTCCAGCTTCTCGTTATTGAAACGAGTTATGTAATCTCTAGTACTCTCACCAGATTTTTGTCTAACACTTAACAAGTGTGCTACTCTTTTACTGGCTTTGCTCCAAAACAGAAATTGCCGATGAATAACTCGGTCAATTGAAAGAAAGTTGAAATCTTACCCCGAGGAAGATTGTTGTACCATATCTGGGCAGATCCAGTAAGAGTTCCTGAGAATGCTCTACATCTCATCTCGTCGGGGACAGCATAGATGTCGGCGGCAGCTTGATATTGCTCTATATGAAGAACAGGATCTGTCTTTCCATCATATTTGGGGGTCACCACAGGTGCTTTAAACTTTGATGGGGTAGGAAAACCCACAATGGCCTGGACAAAAGGTATCCCTTGAACAAAAGTTCGTTGTAGGGGATTCTTCGCCTTAGCCATTTCTCCCAATCTATCCTCCAACCGCTGAATGGAACCTTTCCACGCATCATTTCCTTCCTCGGGCTTGTTAGTTCGAGCAATTGATTGCTCTGATGTGGCCTCCTAAGATCTATCTTGATGAGCAACTGGTCATGATTGTGCTGATCCTTTTCTTAGATCTGATGGTTATCGAAAACTCCTCGACATGGTCATAGGTGGACTCCTATTCCTCCTAGGGCCTAATCGACTGAAAGGAGACACCCTACTGAGTCTTTCCAATGCACTGAGTCTCTCTGGAGAGAGAGTGATACGTTGATCAGTATCTGTAGCCCTTATTGACGAAGTTCGCCCAGGTTGATAAGAGAAATCATCAAATTCCTCATTACGATATGACTCAGTACGCCTGGATCGTGAAGAAAGTAAATAGGTTTGCCTCTGACCACTTCGCTGTCCCGAATGTGCAGGTGCACCGCCATGAAGGGTCTGTATGAGTTGCCACATTGTTTCTTGCATGGCGGTTTGTCCTTGAGCCAGATTTGTCATAATCCCAGCCAGATCTGGAGGTGTAGAGGGATTTGGAGGATTTCCAGCATTTCCAGCGTTTTGATTGCTGGATTCCGAATTATCTGCCATTGATGATGAATGATTTTTGGTGAAAAACGATAACAACAGTCATTTTCCACAGACAACGCCAATCTGTTGATGTAAAAAATTAGATTGCTTTTAATTATTTAATCACAGATAAATTTAAATGAGACAAATAATTTTAAAGTGGTTCAGCCTTATAAGAATGGCCTACGTCCACTGTTTCTGTTATTGCCAAGTGTTTTGGAATTCTCGATATGTAGTTCTATCAAGAAATTTCGATTCCCTTGAATGAGGGTGATACAATGTATTTATAGCCCTTGGGCTGTACATGTGAAAGGGTAAACAATTAATGCCCTTTAAGAGTATACGTCTGTATGATTAACATTCAATGAATAGTTGAACTGTTGATTATCTAGCAATCAATGCTGTGGCCGAGGTGCAGCTCGGACCGCCTTAGTTGCTCGTCGTTCAAGAGTTCCTCGGAGTATTGGAGTTCCTCGGAGTACACTTACTGCTCGGAGTGAGTATGACTTGGTCGGGGAAATAGACTTCCTCGTTGCTATTGTGCCACGTAGATCGACACGTGTCTTCTTATTATTCGTCTGTATCAGCATATTAATTTTGGTATCAACAACGACATTTGGTCAATTACCTCATCACATTACACCACCCTTATATCACTATAAAAATCAACCTATATATCTTCCAAATTTAGTAGCAAAAGTCTCCTAGAAGGTATATTCCTAATTCTTTTCTAGTTTAGTCATTTAGTGTTATTTACTCACTTTATTCCCATTTATTGATATATTTTATTCTTATTTCATTATCTCACATCAAGTAATATTCATTTTTACAATTTATATCCACACAACTTATTTTCATTAAAAAAAGATAAAAAAAGAGGGTTTGCATGTAAATTCCAAAAGTAAAGCTTCCTCATTTAGTCACACTTGAACACATTTTCTTCAAAATCACTCAAAGAAGAGTCTTAAATTTGGGTTTATGGGTTGAATCCCACCCCTATGATATATTCCAGCTACGTGGACTTTGATGCCCCTTGGGCTACGTAGGCGTCCTAGGCTAATCCTAGGATTCAAGTCCTCTCTTTCAATTTTATGCTTTTATATTATATTATATCTATTTTGGGAGTCCTGAACTCCTATATATTTGTGTCCCATCCGACATGCACATTCACTTTTCCATAGTGATTTGTGATTTGACAAACATTCATACAATATGTTTATATTATTTTCGGGTACACTCCTATGGATGATTCTGCTTTTTTAGCCCCATGACGCGAGTCAGATGATTCCCTTCTCTAGTTAATTACATTATACACATGTACACACACATCACGCTTGGAGAACGGGAGAATATTAACATATCCCATGAGAGATTGAAAGGGCAGAATGGGTGATTAACACCTTTCCATTTCGTAACTTAGTCCCCGAGCCCTCAATTCACTTGGTTTTGTATGCATCAGTATGACCTTGATGTCGTTCTTTTGAGGCGGCTACATTTTTTTCCCGTTTTGAGCAAAATAGGATGGTGATTCCACTCCTTCATGTTATCTCCTTTTGAGGACAACTGATTTTATATCCGAGGCAGCTTACGAAGACGCCTGCGCGAGTGGCAAAAAGAGGACTCCCATATCCCCGAATCATCCACAAGCGTATGGCGGGGAAGAAAGGAAGACCACCTCATAGGAAATTCCTTCCCGTCCTAAGTTTGGGCAGGCCCACACTGGAGGAATCCGACTTAGATGGCCACACATTGTGTATTGTATAACAAGGTACCAATAATGTACAAGTATGGTACTTTGGGACCAAGCTTAACAATGCACTAATAACATGCAAATATGGTACATCTGAACCAAATTTATATTTGTCATACTATAATGATATAGATATTATAATATCCAAAGAACGAAAACCATGGGTATACAAAATGACGTTCTTAATATATGCAGGACTTTTCAAGTCATTTAATTTATGGATCGCTGCATCCACCAAGTGTGCTTCTTCGATAGCGAAAGGCCTCTTAGTTGCCCTAATAGTCACTTCTGTCCCCTTGATATTCTCCTTAGCACATTGATGGTACGTTGAGGGAACTAATCCTTGGTTGTGCATCCATACTCTACCTATTAAAAAATGATAGGAAGTTGCGCTTTCTATTACATGGAACTTGATATGGGAACTCAGATTTCCCATTACTATCCCCACGTTTACATACCCGATGGATTTGGAAGATTGATTATCGTAGCCCGAGATTACCAAGGGCATGGGAACTAACCTTTCTTCAGGAATATTGGCCGCGTGGAAGGAGTTGATTGGCATAATGTTGATGGAAGCACCCCCATCCATAAGAGTCCTTGCAAAGCTAACCTCGTTAACACTGGCGGTTACATACAGAGGCCTATTATGGGGGAACCTTACAGCTCTATCCGCATCGCTGAACGTTACCTCTGATAGGAACTTCTTTACCAGCCTAGCCATGGGTCCCCTCCATCTTATCGAGGGGACTGTATTTCTCCTTGCAATATCTAAGATCGCCTGAGTTATCTCCATTCTGCTCTCTTTTCGGATTCCCACTTGGTCGAAGAACCAAGTGAACTTTGGAGATTTTGAAACTGCACTATATTCTACAACTGGGTCCGTTTCCTCACCCTCCACGCTGTAGGCGTCTTCTACGTCCCTAGCACTTGCTTCATCATAAGTTAGAACTACGTTAGCCATTCCCCTAGTGCAATGCTCCAGTGCCTCATCAAACTCCTTCGTCGTTGCCTTTCCCCCCTCCTATTCTACTTCCTTATCATAGGCCGTTACCAAATCAGCCCCATGCGCCGGGAGTGGGTTATTGTTAACGTTTCGCGAGGGAATTTGCAATGTCCCCGCCTTCATGTACTTGTCGATGATCCTTCGCAGCGTGAAGCAGCTTTCTGTTGGATGCTGGACCTTTCGATGAACCTGACAATATTTGGGGTCAGCCCTAGTTGTTGCGTCGGGCTCTTCCGCCGGAACACCCTTTGGTTCGTAAAGCGTTCCGCCTTGGACCATTGCGTTATAGCAACTCACCGCCTCCTCCACCGTACAAGGTAATGGTGGCGGGTCTTCTCTATCTCTTTCGAACTTTCTTTTGTTGTCCTTCCTCTGGGCCTTTCCCCCATCTTCCCTCTCGATATATCCCACCCGTGGGGCCTGAGACCTTCCTCCAATGGGTTGTATCGGCTGTCTGAACACCATGGGAGCTACTACCGGGCTAGGTCGCACCACCAAAGAGATATTTCTCGCGGATTTTAAGAATGCTGAAAATGTTCCCTCGCGTGTCTCATTGATTAGGTGACAGATATACTCAGGAAGTAATCCCTCAGCACAAATCTGTAGTAACCTGGCCTCCTTAGATTCTTCCCTTACATCGAGGGACCTTTCCCTAAACCTTCGAATATAGGCCACTACCTCTTCTCCTAGCCTTTGCCTCTCCCTGCCAAGTTGGGTTAGGGTGAACTCATCTTCTGCCAAGAAGAACTTTCGGACGAACAAAACATGCATCTCCTCCCACGTAGAGACGCTATTGGGAGGCAGATGAGAGTAACAAGTGTATGCTTTATCAGTCAGGGATTTGGAGAACTCCCTCAGTCTAAGCTTTTTGTCATTGCAGTGCGCTCCCAAGTGTTCAACGAAACGCTTAATGTGTTCCTTCGGGTTCCCACCCTTCCCTGAGTATTTTTCAAAGGTAGGGGGAATATAGTCCTTCGGGTAGGGCTCGTCGTTGTATTCCTGGGGGTAAGGTGTTTAAAAGTCATCGTAGACCGAAGCCACCTCGCCCACAGCCTGCGAGGAAGCCTGCATGAACTTTAACATCTCCTTCTGCATCTCTTTTCTCATTTCTTCCATGGGCGAGGCTACTGGGGCCAACAACGATGGGGCAGAGGGACGAGCGCTCGTTGTAACCGACACGAACGTTACCGGTGGTGCCGTTGAAACTCCTGAGGTACCCACAGCTGGATTCACAACAGAGGGTACACTTGCTGGGACCGCTCCTGTAACACCTGCCCCTGGTGGGACCGTTGGGGCTACTCCTGGTGTTACGAAAGCGTTAGCCTCTAACCCTCCCAGCATAGTTGAAGCCACCGGAGTTTGCAAGAACTCGTGAAACTTGCTCATGAGGAGGGCAATCTGAGCGGGTCCCAACCCCGTGATCACGGGAGGTTGGGCCACCCATGGGATGGCTATCGTTGCTGGCGCCAGAGGTACCTCTACTCGAGGAGCCCCATCTCCTAGGGCCTCTTGCTCTCTCGCAGCCTGTTCTTCATTATGCTGAATGTCATCGAAATTGAGTCTCCGAGTAGCATTATCTTGCACCATACTCCTTATCTAGAAGGATGCCTCCCCAGCAGAGTCGCCAAATGTAGGAGGGTACTTTAGATTATATATGGAGGCGTAACCCCTATTGAGTATGGTAGTGACAAGTTAGTTTAGCCAAAGCTTTGGATTAATGACATAACATATAAACATGGACCCAATGAAGATAGACTCAGCTTAAACTCACAGAATCTCTCGCGTATAACTCATGGAATAGTAATGAACTTTTAGAAGTGGCTTAGCTAGAGGGAGAGAGAAGTAAGCATCCTTGATACACCTTGATAGGCAGGTAGAAACACACCAAACACCGTCAAGAATCTTTCAAGTATTAAAAGCTTTATAATAAATGACAATGGTGAGTGAGTAAGCTCTATGGTTTTGCAATAACTTCAGAACTCTCTAAAAAAGTCTCTCTCCCCTCAAAGGTGGTTGGGGTCCTTAAATAGCCCTCCACACCACCCTCGAGGCAACTCAGTCATTAAAACTATGAAAAGACATCCCTCATACTTTATGTCACAACATTAAATGCCTGATGCACTAGTTGTCTCTACGTCATAAACATTAAATGCCAAGACATGCCTTTTGCCTAACCACTGTGTGTCAGGGGGCTGTTGTCGCAGAGGTGGCTCACCAACTGCCTGACAGCCCCAAATACCACGGTGGTTTACTCAAGTGCGGGTCTGACATTATTTAACTGGCTAGTGACATCACCTACGGTAAATGTGACATTAAGTAGAGGGCTACTCGGTTCATAACTCAACGCCCGATGGAACTCCAAGCTGCTCCGCTTGAGGTTCCATGGTCAGGGTCCTTCGGTGTTTTACCAGGTGTATCTAGTATGGTCTGGACAAGCCCCAACAGTGCTTTACTTCTCAAACCTCCAAACCGGGTCCCTCTAAAGTTCCCATGGTGAGGTCATCCGATAGAGCATGAAAGCTCTCCCAGGCCCTGCCAAGCCTGGTCTCTCGATTGTACCGTTTGACCTCATACAAACTCTTTTGTTATTATCGTTATGTCATTACAACCGTTATAGCTTACAGTCAATATAAACAAAGATACAATATGACTAATACAACAAGCTAAAATATGAGCTGCCACACCAAGCTGCCTCGGTGAGTTGCCACGCTTGAGCTGCCTCGGTTGCTTAATCTCAAACACTGTTGCTAACTGGGGATTTGTCCCTAATGTCAACATTACCTTCAAGCCCCCTCTACAAAGTGAGACTCTTTTGGGGACGCCTGAAAATGCGCACAAACTACAATACTAAAAGCTATGTCAGTATGACTGGCAATCAAGTAGAGAAGACTACCTATCATACTTTAATACAAGGTTTGGTCTATGTCCTTACCTTAAGTGTCCTTTTTAACCTTAGTTGAGGTACTCATAGGGGGCGTGAGTGCTTAGCATAGTCTAACCCATACTTCTTCATGAAGTATCTTTCATACTTGGATTGGGATATGAACATCCCATCCTCTATCTGATGAACCTAGAGACCAAGGAACAATGTAAGCTCACCAACTATGCTCATCTTGAACTCACTTTCCATCTTCTCCTCAAAGTCCTGAGCATGGAGGGAGCACGTGGATCCAAATACTATGTCATTAACATAGACTTGGGCAACCCAAATATCACCCTTTTCTCTCCTCACAAGCAACGTCTTATCTACCACCCCTCTCTTGAATCCATGGGCTAAGAGATACGAAGTAAACCTTTCGTAACAAGCACGGAGTGCTTTTTTCAAACCATACAAGGCTTTCCTCAAATAATATACGTGTCTTGGGTGATTAGGGTTTTTAAACCCTTTCATTTGTTCCACGTAAACTTCCTCCCGTAGAATGCCCTTCAGAAAGGCACTTTTGACATCCATTTATTATAACTTAAAGCACAGAGAACATGCGATGGCGAGTAGTAAGCGGACGAACTCAAGCCTCGCAATATGAGCGAATGTCTCCTCAAAGTCTACACCCTCAATCTATTTGTAGCCTTGAGAGACCAAACTAGCCTTATTACGGATAATGGTACCATTCTCATCCATCTTATTCTTAAAGATCCATTTAATACCAATAATATTTGTGTCACTAGGTCGGGGGATAAGTTCTTAGACATCATTCTTTCTAAACTGAAGCAACTCATCCGGTATAGAGGATATCCAATGTTCATCTTTGAGTGCTTTTTTGATGTTCTTGGGGTTGACTTTAGACATGTAGTGCAGATAGCTAACAATGTTTAGAAGCTGAGCGTAAGTATTGACACCTAAAGTAGGATCTCCTAAAATGGAGGAAGGGTCATGATTCTTGTGAACTCAAGTAGGTGCGTTCCCTAAAACATAAATAAGGTCCACCCTAAGTGTACGAGGGACGATGGGATCATCACCAAGGGATGCATCATCCTCACACAAAGGATTAGGATCAGCAAACGTTAGTGTCCCGTCATCTTTAATAGCGACGTTTATTAATTCCATAACCTAAAAGTTACTGAAGTTAAAAACTCGGTATGCTCTGCTCGTCGATGAATATCCTAATTGAATTTTCTCATCGCTCCAGGAGTCAAACTTTCCTAATTTCTCTCTATCCCTCAGGATGTAGCATTCACTCCCAAAGACACAAAAATAAAAAAGGTTGGGTTTTTTCCCAGTCCACAACTCATAAGGAGTCTGAAGTGTGTGTGGACGAAGATATACCCTATTCACCATGTGGCATGCGATAGACACCGCCTCTGTCCAAAATCGTCGAGGCACTCTATGACCAAGGAGCATGGATTTAGCCATATCTTAAATTGTTCAATTCTTCCTCTCAACAATCCCATTTTGTTGAGGAGTTTTCACGGTCTAAAATTCGTGTTTAATTCCTAGGCTAACACAATAGCTATCCACTTTTGCCTTTTTAAACTATCTGTCATTGTCACTAAGCATCCTATTGATGGTGACACAATTTTGCAAGACACGACACTTAGTCGTAAGAAACTCTACAACATTGAATTTCTCTTTAAGGAAACCAATTATGGAGTAATGAGAGAAATCATCTACCATCGCGAGGATATACCTCTTACCACCCAGAATCTTAGTGTGAGTAGGATCCACGAAATCCATATGTATCAACTCAAGCACACATGTGGTAGTAATGGAATTTAACTTTCGATGGGGACTCTGGATTTGTTTTCCTTTCTGACAAGGACCACAAATCGTGGAAGTTGGCTTTCCAAGAGACGGTAAGCTACGTACTAGGCTTTTCTTTGCTAAACGCTCCAACTACATAAAATTAACGTGAACTAGACGTTGATACCACAAATCCATAGATGATATTATGGCGCTCTTGCACAAAAATGAGGACTTAAGTACAATTCCATAATAGTTATCTTTTGTCCTCACCCCTTTCAGTAAAAGTTTATCGGTTTGATAAAAAACATTACACTCGTTCCGATCAAACTTTACACTAAAGTTTGCATCACATAGCGGACTAATGCTAATAAAGTTTGCTTTCAAACCTTTGACGTACAAAACATTATCTAGCTTAGAAAACCTCGGTATTTTTATTATACCACGCCCTATAATTTTAGAATTACCCCCATCTCTGAAGATGAATTTACCGTCCTTGCGATCCTTAAGGTAGGTAAAAAATGAGACATCAACAGTTATATGCCTGGAGCAACCACTATCAAAATACTACTAGGAGGTATTATGAGCCTTAAGAGCAACATGAACAACAAGGGCTTTCTCTTCACACTTAGGCACCCATGAAGTGGTAACTTTTTTGTTTTCCCCTTGCCGTTGTTGGTTCTAGTCATAATGTTAGAACTATCCACCAACCGCAAAGACATTCGTTGGAACTCTTCCATATTACTATGAGAAGTGGCGACTAGACACTCAACCTGCTCTCCGAGGCTAGCAAAATTGCTAAACTGGTGCGACGAAGTATGTGTACATTGATTCCGACCTAAACTATAGAAAAACTCCCTAAGGTGGCCCTTTTGATTGCAATAAGTGAAGAAATAAACATTCTTAGGCCTACCTTAGTTTGATTTTCTTGGTTAAACTTTTCTTTGGGGTTTTGGTTGAGGGCCGTAAGAATTTACTGTGAATTCAGGAACCAGTTTCGGTGCGACATATGAAGAGGATGCACCCTCGAAACCTATTCCTTGTTGTGACACCCCGACTAATTAAATACTGGGTAGCTACTCCTTTATTAAATTAAATCAAAAAGCCAAGTTGGCTCAGTTAATAGCATCACTGTCGAAAACATTTTATTATTACTAACCACCTAGTATTTAAAAAGTAAGTTGCCAAATTTTAATTAAAGTCTGATTAACATGCAGTAAAAGATTTAAAGCAAGAATAATACCACCATTAACCATAACGAAATACTAGAATAACCATCACATGATATAAATAAATCTGGAGGAAAAACTCCTCACAACAAAACCCACAACTGAAATAAGTAACGAAATATTGAAAACTGAATTAATACATGCCAAAGTCTGAAAAACTGAAATGGAAATGAAATGTCTAAAAGGAATGGGCGACATTCCCTACAGCTGATAAACTACTGAATATGGAGTCAAAGTAGATGAAGCGTCTATAATCAATGTCCCGTAACTTCCACAAACAGCTACAGCTCGTCACCTGAATGAGAATCCTAAGCATTGTGTCCTTATGGCTGGGCACCTAAAAATGGTTTTTACAAAAATAGATTTGAAAGCAAACGGGTCAGAGCCCGAAAGTGGAGAGTATTTTGAAAACAACAAGTGCTTTAATAACAGTTAAAACAATAATGCAAAGTACATGTTAGGACGTGCTCTCACATGGAATACTCACCTCTCGTCTAACTGTGCACTCCTAACGTTCCTGTACCCATCAATGTGATATCTCATAACTATCTAGTCAAAAGAGTTTCTAACACTTCTACCCGGTTCACATTTTTAATTCCAACCTTAACAATTAAATAGAAAGTTCTACTTTAATTCTCGGATTCCCAATTATTAACAAAACCATCTATTGATATCAGTCCCATTTTTATCTTTTTATAACGTGACTATAACTATACTCACAATTTAACATAGCAAATTCTTTTTCATTTAACCGTATATTATTCACATCATAAATATACAATACAAGCACCCAAAGGCTAAGCTGCGGTGCACACATACTCTTCTATCCATCCCGATACATCACGTACATAAGGATTACGCATTCCGAATCACTCAGGAATCGTTCAGATAACAACATCACAAATAATGGAGGCGAACACAGTCACATCACATGGGTCACGCACATACCTACGCTCCCACGATCAGCAAACTTATTAACATCCCAATAAGTCCTTCTCTGACCTATGTTCATCGAGGTAACCAATCTAAATCCGGGCAACACAAGGATAAGAAGGCCCTAAGCGAACGTAAACCTTCCGTGATAGCAAGTATGGTAGGTATGTCATACACATAAAATTATATACTAAGCATTCACACATCTTAGATATCTCGATATTAATAAAGGTATACTCTACATCTTTATACCATTATTCCAAATTCATATAATTCAAGTCTCCTGAAAATATAAAAGTTAAACTGTCGACACGTCTCACGTCGTAGTTTCTTAAACTTAAGACCTATCTCAAATAGACTATTAAGTTCCTATTATTCCCACATATAACATCTTTATTCCTAAGGTCTTTACTTCTGCCCCAAACCTCATTTCATCAAATTATTCAAATTTACACTATTAACCCAAATATTATCTCACTTATCGAATTTCATTAATTTAGAATAATTCCTCAAATTGAATTCTAATTAAGGTTCAAGTTTCATACTCATGCCTACTGGTCTTCTTTAAGTTTAAGGGTATTCATAAGGTCTCCAATATTATTTTCCAAGGGTTACCACCATTAAAATTTAAAAAAAATAGGGAAAACTTTACTCATTCTGGGAAGGTCGATCGATCGACCTTTTCCTTCGATCGATCGATGGTGGTCGATCAATCGACTGATGAACATCGATCGATCGAACGTAACAGGTATAGCTACGGACTGCTTCGTTTTGCAGTTTTCAATTCGTCCCAAAACACCATTTAAAAGCATGAAGCTCTAAGATAATGTTATAATATCATCATACACTCATCCTACAACAGTATTAACGTTCTACATCCAATAATTCATCATTCAAGGGCTTTGTTTAGATCAAAACTTCATCAAAATTCCAGATTTCTTCTTCTTTTAAGAACATCAATAAACTTCTTCTAAAATCCATTTTTTTAGATCGTCAATGGTTCTGTTTTGAACACATAATTCATCCAGAATGTTACTACATGGAATCCCTAACATAATTTATAGCTTTTAACTTCCAATTCATGGGTCTATATCATCTTCCAAGATCAATTTCGAAAATTCCTAAACATGGAAAACATAGCATTGAATCAATTGAAATTAAACCACTTGCCTTGATTCAATCTCTGATTTTGATGACGATTGGAAGAAGTTCTCTCTCTCTTTCTGCAGGATTCCCTTCTATCTTTCTCTCTCTCCAAGCTTTCTTCTCCAATGGCTATGGTGGCTAGGGTTTGTTTTTGGGAAAGAAATTAGAAACCTAATTCTAATAACCTACGTAGCATATTGAGTTAACATGGGTTGATTAGTGGCTTAGTGGGTCAAATCCACATCAGATATAATTTACTAATTTTCGTCACTTTTAATTTCCAAAAATACAAAATTACCAAAATACCCTTTATGTTGCCGATATGGCCTAAAAATACCCCGGGACCCAAACTAAACCCCCGGCTAGTGTTTTCTGACTATCTCGACCCTTCCGGACGCGTTGGCGCACTCAAAACGATCATACGATTAATAGAATTTAAATTCACTTTTATAATTAAAATAATTATATCCTGACGCGACTGTCTCACGCGTCCCAATAAATGTCCAACTTGCCGTATATCAATCTCACGACAATTTCATAATTCAATATTCATATATCATCATATATACTCAATATAGTCAAATACCAACTCACATCTCGCTAGTATTTTATCCGGATTAATTCCCAATTAATTCTCATTTAATTAATTAATCCCAAAAATAATTATCGCCAAAAATACGGGGTATTACATACTTCCCCCCTAATAACAGAATTTCGTCCCGAAATTCGAAACTAGAAAGTACCTGGTAAGAATAACTCTGGATAACATTCGCGCATCTCATCCTCGCGCTCCCATGTGGACTCCTCGACATTATGATGTCGCCACTGAACACGCACTAACGGAACTATCTTTGACCGTAGTTTCCGCTCACTTCGGTCTAGAATAGCAATCGGCCCCTCCTCGTAGGAGCTATCCGGCTGGAGATCGATGTCCTCCACAGCAATGTGAGAATGATCCAAATTATCTCTAAGGTATTTCCTTAGCGAGGAAATATGAAACACATCGTGAATCTAATGCAAATGCTCCGGTAACCCAAGTCTATACGCAACCGGTCCGATCCGCTCAATAATAGGAAATGGTCCCACATATCTTGGTGCCAACTTCCCTTTCTTCCCGAAACGCATAATCCCCTTCATAGGAGATACTCTGAGCAAAACCTGGTCCCCCACTTGGAACTCCCTGAAGAACCTCTTCGCATCAGCGTAGCTCTTCTGCCGATCCTGAGCTACCAGAATGCGACTCCGAATCAATTCTATCCTCGCCGAAGTATCCTGAATCACTTCCGGCCCAAGTAGTTTATTTTCCCCCACCTCCAACCAACATGCTGGGGAACGACAAGGCCTACCGTACAATGCCTCAAACGGAGCCATGCCAATCGTGAACTGATAGGAGTTATTATAAGCAAACTCTACCAGTGGAAGGTATTGCTCCCATCCACCTCCAAAGTCAATAATGCACATGCGTAGCATGTCCTCCAACATCTGATTTGTGCGCTCGGTCTGCCCATCGGTCTGCGGATGATAAGCCGTACTCAACCCCAACTCCGTGCCCATGGCCTCATGGAAACTCTCCCAAAATCGCGAAACAAATATCTTGTCTCTGTCAGACACGATATTTAGGGGCACACCGTGAAGTCTCACAATCTCTGAAATGAAGAGCTGGGCATACTGTCCCATAGTGTAGTCAGTCCTTACGGGTAAAAAGTGAGCGACTTTGGACAACCTGTCCACAATTACCCAAACGGAGTCGTGACCCCTCTGCGACGTAGGCAACCCCGTGATAAAGTCCATGGATATGCTCTCCCACATCCACCTCGGAACCTCCAACGGCTGTAGAAGTCCTGTCGGTCTCTGATGGTCCACTTTTACTAGCTGACAAGTGGCGCATTTCGAAACAAACACAACAATATCTCTCTTCATACCGCTCCACCAATACTGGCGTCTCATGTCTTGGTACATTTTGTCCCCTCTGGGATGTACCGCGAACCGTGAGCCGTGCGATTCTGCCATCACCTCGTGTCGCAATTCCTCCCCTTCCGGAACTATCAATTTCCCATTGAAGCGTAATCCCTCGTCTGAGCTAACGGTATAGGATTCGGCTCCCTCTGCCAATAATCAAACTATCTGCTCCTGACAGAACGAGTTGTTTGCTTGTGCCCTCACTACCTTCGTGACAATCTGCGGTGTAACAGTCATCACAGACATGAATGATCGGGCCACTGCATCCTGGTGTCCCAACTCCTTCCACTTTGCCTTCCACACCCCTGCCACCTCATCTGCTGGCCTACGGCACAACGCGTCTGCTACCACGTTAGCCTTACCCGGGTGATACTGGATATCGAACTGGTAGTCCTTCACAAACTCAAGCCACCTCCTTTGCCGCATGTTCAACTCCTTCTGTGTGAACAGGTACTGTAGGGACTTGTGGTCCGTGAACAATTGGAACTTCTCCCCCAAAAGATAGTGCCTCCAAATCCGTAGGGCAAATACCACTGCCGCCAACTCTAAATCATGCGTGGGGTAATTCTTCTCATGAGGCTTAAGCTTACGGGAAGCATAAGCTATGGACTGTCTCTCCTGCTGCAATACGCCTCCAAGTCCTTGCAAAGACGCATCGGTGTAAACCAAATACTCAACTCCCGGTATCGGCAATGCTAACACAGGTGCTGAGGTTAACTTATCCTTTAACTCATCAAATGACAACTGACAGGCATCACTCCAAATGAACGACACACCTTTACGAGTCAGATGTGTCAAAGGACCCGCTATCTTTGAAAATCCCCGAATGAACCTCCTGTAGTATCCTTCTAGGCCCAAGAAACTACGAATCTCAGTCGGTGTCGTGGGCTGTCCCCACTCCCTCACCGCGGATACTTTCCCCGAATCAACAGATATCCCCCGGTCGGAAATAATATGTCCCCAAAACTGGACCTCCTTCAGCCAAAACCCACACTTCTCATATTTTGCATACAACTCGTTCTGACGAAGTGTCTGCAAAACTTGCCTCAAATGCTCAGCATGCTCCTCCTCTGTCTGGGAGTAAACCAGAATATCATCGATGAAGACAATGACAAACTGATCTAGGAAATCCCTGAACACTCTATTCATCAAGTCTATAAACACTACTGGAGCGTTGGTCAAACCAAAAGGCATAACCCGAAACTCATAAGAACCATATCTCGATAAGAACGCAGTCTTCGAGACATCCTCCTCCCTGATACGCAACTGATGGTATCCTGATCTCAAATCAATCTTCGAGAAGAAAGAAGCTCCTCTCAACTGGTCGAATAAGTCATCGATTCGAGGCAACGGATACTTATTCCGTATCATGACCTTATTCAACTCTCGGTAGTCCACACACAATCTCAGTGAACCATCTCTCTTCTTCACGAACAACACAGGGGCACCCCACGGTGAAGTACTCCTCCGAATAAACCCCTGACCCAACAACTGCTCAATCTGATCCCGTAACTCCCTCATCTCAGCTGGAGCCATACGGTACGGTGCGCGTGCTATAGGTCTCGTACCTGGCAATAAGTCTATAACAAAGTCTATCTCTCGACTGGGGGGTAGGCCTGGTATCTCCTGAAACACATCAGAATACTCCCTGACAACTGGGATCGAATCTAAAGGAATCACAACCTCCTTAGAGGTATCCTCCTCCAGGTAATACAAATGAGCGGTCGAACCTCCCTCTGGGCGAGGCATCGCCAATACAAACATCTCTTGCCCCGGAATGGCAAAAACAATGCTCCCGCTGAAGCAATCAATTATGGCCCTATAAGCTACGAGCCAATCCATACCGATAATCACATCGTGCACATGCATATCTAATACTAACATGTCTGCAGGTAATACCAAACCACCAATCTCTACCCCCACTCCTCGGCATATAAAGAATATATGTGACCCATTCCCCAATGGTGAGTCGACACACGTCACTGTGCTCTCCGCTGTGGCTAACAACCCTAAAGCCTTCGCGAAATGTGTAGCTATAAAACAATGTGTAGCCCCCGTATCAAACAATACCTGACCCATAGTGCCATGGATAGGAAACGTAGACCTGTCAAAATACACGATAACCCGTTAACACGACACGACCCGACACGAAATTATAAGTTAATGGGTTTACCCTTATTGGGTTTGGGTCATTAACGGGTTGACACGGTAGACCCGTTAACACTAACGGTTCGGGTTTAGAAATTTACCTGTACCCGTTTTAACCCGTTTCTACCCGTTAACACCCGTTAACACTAACGGGTACTATAGGGTCACCCAACCCGTACCCAATAACAATAACCATTAAAACCCATTATTTCTAAATCTTTAAAGACTAACGGGTGCTATAGGGTCACCCAATCTATACCCAATAAAAATTATAATTAAAATCCATTATTTTTAAAGTATTGAAGACTAACGGGTATTATAGGGTCACCCAACCCGTTACCCATTTCGACCCAAAATGATTCGTTAATATTAATGGGTGTTAACGGTTTGGGTCGTGTACCCGTTAATATTAACGGGTCGTGTTTGGGTATTGTTATTAGACCCGTTAGGCTTAACGGGTCGTGTACGGGTTAAGGGTGTTTTCACCCGTTAACCCGTTAACCCGACCCGTACACGACCCAAACCGACCCGTTGACAGGTCTAAGGAAACGTACCCTCAATCGCGGGCGGTGCCTGTGGAACTGCTGCCTGGTGGACGTTATAGACAAGTCCATACTGTAGCTGCCCCTGCTGAGCTGGGACTGCTGGAATGGGTGGCAATGCTGCCATCTGTGGTGGTGCGGGGAGAGCGGCGGGAAACATAGGCCTCTGCAGCTCCTGGCGAGCACCCTGCTGCTGTTGCTGTGGGGCCCTGCCCCTATCAGGACAATCCTGTCGTTTATGGCCAGTCTTGCCACAAACAAAACACTTCCCTGGGAAGTTCCCTCCTCTCTGCCCCTGCTGTCCCCGGCCCTGGTGGCCGTTACCGTTCCTCCCTTGGCCCTGCTGGCCCTACTGAAACTGCTGCCCATTCTGCCCCTGTTGGCCTTGATGGCCGTTTGGACCCTGATGGCCCTGACGGAAACCTCCCTGTCCGTGCCTGAAATTTCCTGATCTGAACCTCTTCTGATCCCCCTGCTGGGAACCCTGCTCACCCTGTCTCTGCCCCTGAACAGATTGTGCCCCACTAGCACCATGTCCTCCAGTCCTGCCCTGATGGCTAGACTCTCCAGATCTCTTGCCCTCAGCCATATGAAAGCGGTGATCCTGGAAGTGTAACAAAGCAGCGTTAACCACATCAGAATAAGTGGCCAACGAAAGGTTCCCTAACAGATGCTGACGGATCCTCCATGTCAACCCGTCGGTGAATTTCTCAATCTTCTTCTTTTCTGTCGGTATCTCATCCGGAATGATATTCAATAGATTCGTGAACTCGGCCTCATACTCGGCCACGGTCTTACCCTCCTGCTTCAGATTCATCAGTTTCCTCCTCATTTCCGTATGAACAGCGGACGGAAAGTACTTGCGGTAAAACCGCACCCAAAAGTCCTGAATAGTGAGAGTATCCCTCTCCTCCACGGTGGTAATAGACTCCCACCACTGCAGTGCAGATCCAACTAGCTTGAAAGTAGCTAGCACCTGCTTTTGAACATCCGTGCACTCATACATCCTCAAGTGCCTCTGCATATCCTTCCTCCACTGGCTCGAGACTACCACATCTGAGCTACCTGCAAACTCTGGTGGATGCGCTTTCTGAAAAGCGTCACGTACACGTTCCCAAGCAGACGGGAATGCATTTGCCTGTACTGGCGCGACAACCGGTGCCTGAGGTGGTGCCTGCTGAACTACGACAATTGCGGCATTTACCACTTGGGCTACAATGGCTGCAACCTCAGCGGCGTTCATCATGCCCTGAACTGGAGCGGGCTGGGGTTCTGGCGTTGCATTCCTGGGAACTCGTCGTGCACGCCGTGGAGGCATCTGAAATAAGAATAAAATTTATATGTTCATAGTTTATAAACTTAAAATAGCTGAAAAATGAAGCATACACAAAAAGAGTACGACAGTTCTAAAATATAGGGCTCTATATCAAAGAAAACTTAGCAGAAGCATAATAGCCGTACAGATCCTAAAGGACACTAGAACCTGATGCTCTGATACCACCTGTGACACCCCGACTAATTAAATACCGGGTAGCTACTCCTTTAATAAATTAAATCAAAATTCCAAGTTGGCTCAGTTAATAGCATCACTGTCGAAAACATTTTATTATTACTAACCACCTAGTATTTAAAAAGTAAGTTGCCAAATTTTAATTAAAGTCTGATTAACATGCAGTAAAAGATTTAAAGCAAGAATAATACCACCATTCACCATAACGAAATACTAGAATAACCATCACATGATATAAATAAATCTGGAGGAAAAACTCCTCACAACAAAACCCACAACTGAAATAAGTAACGAAATACTGAAAACTGAATTAATACATGCCAAAGTCTGAAAAACTGAAATGGAAATGAAATGTCTAAAAGGAATGGGCGACATGCCCTACAGCTGATAAACTACTGAATATGGAGTCAAAGTAGATGAAGCGTCTATAATCAATGTCCCGTAACTTCCACAAACAGCTACAACTCGTCACCTGAATGAGAATCCTAAGCATGGTGTCCTTGTGGCTGGGCACCTAAAAATGGTTTTTACAAAAATAGATTTGAAAGCAAACGGGTCAGAGCCCGAAAGTGGAGAGTATTTTGAAAACAGCAAGTTCTTTAATAACAGTTAAAACAATAATGCAAAGTACATGTTAGGACGTGCTCTCACATGGAATACTCACCTCTCGTCTAACTGTGCACTCCTAACGTTCCTGTACCCATCAATGTGATATCTCATAACTATCAAGTCAAAAGAGTTTCTAACACTTCTACCCGGTTCACATTTTTAATTCCAACCTTAACAATTACATAGAAAGTTTTACTTTAATTCTCGGATTCCCAATTATTAACAAAACCATTTATTGATATCAATCCCCTTTTTATCTTTTCATAACGTGACTATAACTATACTCACAATTTAACATGGCAAATTCTTTTTCATTTAACCGTATATTATTCACATCATAAATATACAATACAAGCACCCAAAGGCTAAGCTGCGGTGCGCACATACTCTGCTATCCATCCCGGTACATCACGTACATGAGGATTACGCATTCCGAATCTCTCAGGAATCATTCAGATAACATCACAAATGATGGAGGCGAACACAGTCACATCACATGGGTCACGCACCTACGCTCCCACGATCAGCAAACTTATTAACGTCCCAATAAGTCCTTCTCTGACCTATGTTCATCGAGGTAACCAATCTAAATCCGAGAAACACAAGGATAAGAAGGCCCTAAGCGAACGTAAACCTCCAGTGATAGCAAGTATGGTAGGTATGTCATACACATAAAATTATATACTAAGCATTCACACATCTTAGATATCTCGATATTAATAAAGGTATACTCTACATCTTTATACCATTATTCCAAATTCATATAATTCAAGTCTCCTGATAATATAAAAGTTAAACCGTCGACACGTCTCACGTCGTAGTTTCTTAAACTTAAGACCTATCTCAAATAGACTATTAAGTTCCTATTATTCCCACATATAACATCTTTATTCCTAAGGTCTTTACTTCTGCCCCAAACCTCATTTCATCAAATTATTCAAATTTACACTATTAACCCAAATATTATCTCACTTATCGAATTTCATTAATTTAGAATAATTCCTCAAATTGAATTCTAATTAAGGTCCAAGTTTCATACTCATGCCTACTGGTCTTCTTTAAGTTTAAGGGTATTCATAAGGTCTTCAATATTATTTTCCAAGGGTTACCACCATTAAAATTTAAAAAAAATAGGGAAAACTTTACTCATTCTGGGAAGGTCGATCGATCGACCTTTTCCTTCGATCGATCGATGGTGGTCGATCGATCGACTGATGAACATCGATCGATCGAACGTAACAGGTATAGCTACGGACTGCTTCGTTTTGCAGTTTTTAATTCGTCCCAAAACACCATTTAAAAGCATGAAGCTCTAAGATAATGTTATAATATCATCATACACTCATCCTACAACAGTATTAACGTTCTACATCCAATAATTCATCATTCAAGGGCTTTGTTTAGATCAAAACCTCATCAAAATTCCAGATTTCTTCTTCTTTCAAGAACATCAATAAACTTCTTTTAAAATCCATTTTTTTAGATCGTCAATGGTTCTGTTTTGAACACATAATTCGTCCAGAATGTTACTACATGCAATCCCTAACATAATTTATAGCTTTTAACTTCCAATTCATGGGTCTATATCATCTTCCAAGATTAATTTCGAAAATTCCTAAACATGGAAAACATAGCATTGAATCAATTGAAATTAAACCACTTGCCTTGATTCAATCTTTGATTTTGATGACGATTGGAAGAAGTTCTCTCTCTCTTTCTGCAGGATTCCCTTCTATCTCTCTCTCTCCAAGCTTTCTTCTCCAATGGCTATGGTGGCTAGGGTTTGTTTTTGGGAAAGAAATTAGAAACCTAATTCTAATAACCTACGTAGCCTATTGAGTTAACATGGGTTGATTAGTGGCTTAGTGGGTTAAATCCACATCAGATATAATTTACTAATTTTCGTTACTTTTAATTTCCAAAAATACAAAATTACCAAAATACCCTTTATGTTGCCGGTATGGCCTAAAAATACCCCGGGACCCAAACTAAACCCCCGGCTAGTGTTTTCTGACTATCTCGACCCTTCCGAACGCGTTGGCGCACTCAAAACGACCATACGGTTAATAGAATTTAAATTCACCTTTATAATTAAAATAATTATATCCTGACGCGACTGTCTCACGCGTCCCAATAAATGTCCAACTTGCCGTATATCAATCTCACGACAATTTCATAATTCAATATTCATATATCATCATATATACTCAATATAGTCAAATACCAACTCACATCTCGCTAGTATTTTATCCGGATTAATTCCTAATTAATTCTCATTTAATTAATTAATCCCAAAAATAAATATCGCCAAAAATACGGGGTATTACACTTGTCTCTCACCAAACCCTAATGCAGGGCCGAGGAACATCTATCCCATATTTTTAGATGTGTCCTCAATTTTCTCCCTGACCTCCCGGGCTGTCTCAAGATCTTTCCCGAGTTGAAATACGAGGGCTTAAAATTTCTCTCGATTCTCCATGGATGTAAGGAGATCACTCATAAGACTAACCACTTGTTTGGTCAAGTCCCCTATCTCTTTCTCATTAACTGTCTCTCTTTACAAAAACTCTCTCTCTCTCTCTCTCTCTCTCTCTCTCTCTCTCTCTCTCTCTCTCGTCTCTCCTAACTCCTTCTCTAGCGTGAGTTGCTAACCCTTTGTGTTGCTTTTTCATTTTAAAGGACTCATCGTATAACTCGGTGTATGCGCGCTCCAGGTCACTCTCGCTTTCACTTGCAGCATCCTCACCCTCAAAATTTTTTTGCGAAAAATCAATTACAAAGTTATGTTGTGTAAATGGCTTTAATACTAATTTGAGAGTGCGCTATAGCCCAATGGCCTTAACTTATTTAATTAAATGTCAACCAACACCAGTTTTAATTCCTTTAAACCCTAGAACATGCAACTAGGTGATTAAAATCTTAAAAATATGGAAGCATGCATTTAAACCAAGCAAGAAGGATTACAGGAAAAATTCTCTTCAGGGCAAAACCTTTTATATTTCACTTATATAATTTACAAATCACAAATTACAAATATACAAGTGAGCGATAATATTTTCAGACAAATCTCCCGCAGGTGAACTTTCTTCTTCCTTCAGCAATGGTTCCCACAAGAACCATAAGATCAGTAGTGGAGATGCCTTTTCCACAAAAGTAACTCCATTAAGGAATTATGTGAGGGTTTCAAAGTGATTCACAAAGATATATGGGAGGTGATGTGTGAAACAAAAAGGTGTTTTTCCTTTTAAAAAGTTGAGGCTTTGCGCAGCAGGTCTATAGAAATTGAGGTTTCAAAATCTTGTAAAACACCTACACAAAGCATATTTTTATAGGCGGACATGAAATTTGAGGTTGCGTTAGGTCGTTCGAATGAGATTAAAGCGTCGTTTGAATGAGATATAGATCTCGTCTGAAGCTCGCTTCTAATGACCTTCTCGCGGCATGGAAAAAATCATAATAGAACGCCCTTATTTGAACCTCATTTGATGTAGGTCATCTAATGAGATTTCAAACGAGATGCTGAGCTTGTTCTAATGAGAGGCAAAATTTTTTAAATAAAAAATAGCCTCGTTTATAAATCGAAATAAAGTAAACTAATCCTAATATAATTATGAAAATAACGAACTCCAGAACATAAAATATACCATTATTACATGTTGAAGATGAACGTGGAGCATAATAAAGATATAGTGGTACACGTTGGGGATGCACGTTGATAGATATTTGGTTTTTTGACGTCGTGGATTGTCGTGGAGACGTTCTATGCCATAAATGATGTAGTTGGATATGCCATAACTAGTGTAATCTAGAAAACTACGGACAAGTCCTAGATTCTAGGGGCAGTGTCAGAAAAATGCCCGTGCATAAACACTATATTTGCAAATAGTTCAATATACCATGAATCATAAGCACCATATATATGCCCTTGTGATAAAAATAGTAAATATACACATTAACTAAAATCATAAATATTTTGTAAAAAAAATCAGAGGATACCATTTGCAATCTTAAAAGATTATGAAAAACAAATGAGGTGATCAAAATGGTCATTGTATAATATCACCTAATTTAACCATGGAGCTTTAGGCTCATGATAAAGTGCAATTCTACAATAATAAATATTGTATAGTATTACCATGTGAATAATGAAATATTTGTTTGCTAGTGTATTATTATTGCATCCATCACTAGAAGTAATGCAAATTTCTTTACATTATTTATTAATATGGTACCCATGTATTTCGATGTCCATAAAATGAAGCAAATTAATTCAAGAATTGCTTTCGTATAACTCATCCCATATGAATGGGTGGGTACCATATAACAACATCGCATAGGCTCTTCTAGAGCCATAAGTTCAACTATGGTTGAAACCTTTGATGTATTACATACCACATCGAAAAAAACTTATGGTTTTTAAGAATATAATGAGTTGCTCATTGTCTGTTAGACAAATATCATTATATAATGGTAATTCATAATTTTCAATTATAATATTAAATATAGATTGTGAAGTGTGTGCGAGTCGAAATATATATATGAAAAACAATACTTTATGTTATGGTTAAGCGTTTGATGACCAAACTTAAACAAGTGTAACTATTTGAGAAAATTCTCGTATTGAATAATTATCAGATGTTCAAAGTATGGGATGAATAATAAACACTTTAAATTTTGTAACAATGAAGCTTTGAATAAAAAGAATTCCAAATTTGGGGATGTAAACCATTTAGAAAAAATAATCCAAAGAAATATATGTCTAAACATTATTCATTTTGATAACATTGGATCATCACAAATCATATGCTTTTGGAATAAAGACTAATATTTTCTGTATAATATGTATTCCAAGTTTTTAATCTCAAAATAGGTGTTTACCCAAGGAGGTTAAGCTATAAGTTGGAGGAGTGTGAAACAATCTTGGATTGATAACTCCATCAGGGAGGCCAAAATTATTTTCACTTCGAAGGCAACTAAAGATGCTATATGTCCCAATTACTTCCTAAGTAACTTGGGTGAGGTTCCTTCAAGTGTAATTAGTCATTACACTTTTAGTGTTCATAGCGATATGATACAAGTTTGAGAGAACTCGTGATTCGTAAAAGGATTGAGCACATGGAGTGTAGATTTCACCTAGTTCAAGAAATTAAACAAGAAGGTGATAAGTATATGACCAAGGTTATATCGGATAATACTTGGTTGATCCTTCTATCAATTGGTAGTAAACTGTCATGTATATTAGTTGAGAGTTAGATACATGGCTTTAAGACTAAGTGGGAGATTTTTGGGGTACTATTATTAAAATTACGTATGACAATTACTTTTAAGCAAAGGTGTGAAATTTTATTACGAAATGGAGTCATGGTTACGAGAATGCCTTATATTTAGTTTAAATATATTATAGACATGTCGTTCAATAGAGCTCAATAGGAATTTCGGTGAGTTGGCTTTGGGTTGATCACAAGGAGTTCGAAATTCCTATTCTAGCACTATTGAAATGCCCACAACCTATATAGGAATTATCATCTTATCAAAATGATTACGATGAAATCCTAGCACTGTATCTCAAACTACGGGGAAACGATGTGATGGTTCGAGAACTTGTGCGATAGTTAAACATAGGATTGTAATCGATACATATCATAAATGTATTGAATAGGGCCACCTACGATATTTGAGTCTAAGGGTTGTCTTAATTAGACTCGGGCAATCTCACACCATTTGCAAAGGGTGAATAGATTATTAATCCTGAGAATTATAAGGAATGGAAAGCTTCCTCAAATGTCACTTTGATTGCTATGGGTGCAATCTGATTTTATATCAAATGATCCTCGCATACCGAGTGACGGTTATATGAGTAGGTCTGAGATCATAGTTCGAAAGAATCTATATCTAGGAAATACTGTAGATTATGATACCACCTTGATGGAATTATATATTCTTTTTTCACCAAGTAAAACCTAGTCGGTGGATCATTTTATAATTATAGTGAAGTTAATTCACAATTAAATAAAAAAAGGAAATAATTATGGTAATTATACAAGAAAGACGTATATTGTGGAAGTCATAACAAAGGGGGGACCTTTTCCACTAACCTAGCAACTGCATACCCTCATATAGGCGTCAAACCTAAGGCACTCATATTTAGTTTGTCGGTTACAACCCGAAATTCTACCGAAATGTCGGGTTGGCATGATGCCCAAATTTTCGAATGATTTTGTCTTTTTTCAAAACAGGACCTGTTTATGATCCTGGAAACAAGTCAAACCATGTTTTACATTTTTCAAACCCAATATTTCCTCGGATCGGATCCCGTTCGACATTTCTTTTTACATTTTGGTAAACCTAATACAAGATAATAATAATAATAATAATAATAATAATAATAATAATAATAATAATAATCTAGTACTAATATAAACTGCAATACAAGTAATTTAATACCCTCAATGCTAAGAGTGTCCACGTGGAATACTATAAAATGTTGAGTTTTTTCTTTTGCTCTCCCATTTAATCCATCCCTTATCTTCGTAGTCAATTTATACTTGGGAGTCCAAGAGACTTTTTAAACACCTTTCCATTTCAAGTGTCCTTTCTCTTCTCTCTTCCTTGTCGTCTCTTGACCTTCCCAACTCCCTTTAAAAAATAAACGCCCCTGCATCCAATTTCTTGCCTAAATCTAGGGTTCCCTGTATGAGATTAATGATTGTCTGTATCGTTTCTTCTATTGTTCTTCTTTCTTTTTAAAAGATTTCACTAAAATCCTTCCTCAAACCCTAAAATCTACTCTAAGGAAGAGAGAGAGAGAGAAATACGGGTCGTGTTATAAGAGCTCAATGTAGTGGTGCGATTTCGATGTTTAAATCCCACACCCACCAACGCAAGGGCCCGACGAGGTTCCAGAGCCTCCATTGCTATGCGAAGAAGGTGTGTTCCTTGGTATTTGAAAAAGAAAAACTCAAATCTCTTTATTTTGAAACTAGATGTATTTGAGCAACTGAGATCAGGGAAAAAAATGCAGATTGCTTTTAAAAGAACTAGACCGTGAGAAGAAAAATTACTGTCAAGTGAAAAGCTCAGATTCGATTTTACAGGATCGTTGTTCAAATAGAGTTGGCGTAGAGGGTATTTGTGTTGAATTACAAATCTTTCCAGACAGGACCAAGTTGAAACAAATCTGAGTGTGAGCACTGAAGGAAAAGTAGCCTTCCCAAATGTGACACCCTGCCTAATTAAACCCCGAGTTGATTAGTCCTAAATTAAATTAGAACATGTTTCTCAGTTGGTTCATTTTTAGCATCACTGTCAAAACTTTTTAATTACTAACCACCTAAGTGAAATTAGACTGGTGCCAAGTTTTATCTTTCATTAATTCAATGAAATACTCATGCGAAAATAAATCATTAACAATCACAAGTTAACTGAATCCAACCATCACATATAAGTAAGAAACTAGCCGAATAAACCATCGGTTAAAATCCAACACAAAGGTAAAGGCAGATAATAATGGATCTCAAGTATATGAAATAAATACTAAATAAACACCATGAGCAACATGCTCGGATATTTGATAGAAAATCCCTACACTAGGAATAGAAGGAATAGAGGCGCCTATCCAAATCCTACAACATCTACATATGCTGCAGCAGCGAATCCCTGGAATGAATCAAGCCTGGCGTCCCTGTGGATGGACACCTAAAAGGTTTTGAAAATATTTTATAGCAAGGGTTAGAACCCAAAATATTTTAAAGACATTTAATAAATGATTAACTTGCAGTAATAAAATATGCATGAATGCGCTTCATATTTTAGTTAGTGTCGCACTCCCTTAAGGACAGACTCACCCCTCAACTAATGTTCACACCTAACGTCCTCTTTATATCCCACCTAGTCCTCTACCCTAAAACTAGTTACTTGATATAACTCTTGTCAATTGTCCTACTCAATCCCGAGTATTTTAAATGCATGATTTATAAGTTATTTACCACCTTAACTTAGTTAATCATATTTCCTTGAAAGCCATATAAAATTCACTAGTTATATAAATAATACAATTTTCTCCATGTATTTGAATTACCCGTATATAATTATTTACCCCATTATATACGTAAAGTTATCTTACAACAATCACACGTATGTTGAATATGAATATACCCTATATATAATTACTTACAATTCACTATATGTATTTAATGACCCGTATATAACTATCTATCCCATTATATACGTAGAACCATATTACAACATTCACACATATGTTGAATATAAATATAACCCATCCTCCCGAGTAATAACTCACCGGATGCATTCTCTAAAGTGTTATCTCACTAGATGTACTCGCATAACCTAGTTACCCAAAGTTAGAATCGCTCACTAACTTGGCTAAATATAAACATTATGGAAGCGGTCATATTCCTTCCCTGTGAGATAAGCCCCTCACCCATATAACATAAGCTATGACCTGGGGATATACTCTCCCTGCTCCTCAAGCCAGGGAATTCACCCACATCGCGCAACCTTCCTTGATAGCACTAGAGTATATAAATTAAATAAATATCTAGTCACTGATATTTAATAACACACACAATATATATATATATACACTATCACAACACCATATATATATATATATATATATATATATATATATATATATATATATATATATATATATATATATATATAATTAGTTCCCAGCATTATCGTGCACAAAAATACGTAGCACTAGCCTATATTTTCCCCGAGTCTATGGTCCGACTATAATTTAATTAATTTACACATTAATTAATTCATTGCTTTCCCGAGTTTATGGTCCGACTCTAAATTAATTAATTTATCCCTTAATTAATTTATTACCTTGGTGTCACTCAACCAATATACCCGGACTCGCTCACTTGGTCCGTATTTTAATATTTTCTAAGTCAACATTCCCACTTCAAATACTCCTCTCAGTAATCAATTTAATACCTTGGTATCACTTAACCAATATACCTGGACTCGCTCATGTGGCCCGAAATTAAATATCACCCGAGTCAAATCCCCGAATCCAAATTAATTAGTTTTCCTCGATAATTAATTTAAATGAGTAGTGTTGCCCTACTACTATACCCGAACTTATTCACCCAGTCCGTTATTTTATTTCTTAGAATTTATTTCCCAAAATTCATTCGCAATGCGTCGCATTTGATTCCCCCACCACTCCCAATTATACTCCCTTACAATTGTTAAGAATTAACTCCCATAAATATTTTTTTTCTTTTCTTAATTATGCTAGGGGAATTTGCAACTAAAATTTTTAACCATATAAATCCCTAAGCCAAACTGTCGAAAAACCTGAAGAGTCGATCGATCGACCCCCAACCCTCGATCGATCGATCGAACAGGTGGTCATCTTCTCCACTTAGCTGTTTCCTCCATTAACGAAATCTTCAAATTTCTAACTTCTCCCTTGGTCTAACCCAAGCACAATCAACAACGTGACTATATAAGAACATGATCAGGGCCTCTCATAGAACCTCAAACATAAATTTGGTTTCATAAATTTCTACCTTTCTGATTTGAGGAAAATTTTGGGTTTTTACTCGTTAGGTTCCAATTTCATCTACTTATCCCAAATTCGTCCACAATTGCTTTTGGGTTTTTCACATGTAAATCAAATATCCTCACATAACCATGCCACACCATTAATTCCCACATTAAATCTCATTTAAGTGTTCCTTTCATAAAAACCCCGTTTTGTACCCAATGTACCCAAAACGAATTTCTGACTTCACATCACAAAAATATGAATTGATTAACATCAATTAGTATTACAACAAGTTAACCACTTGCCTTTTGGTTCATTGAGTCTGATCCGTTGGTGTAGAGATGGGATTGATGATGCACACCCAACTTTGTTCCTTGATTTGTCTCCAAAAGATTCCCAATCTATTCACCAATTGCTCCCTCTAGTTTCCTTTCCAACTCTTTGGTTTAGATGTGTGTTTTTCTACCTTTCCACACTCTTAGGTTTAGGTTTAGGTTTAAACACTAATCCCATTTTTGACTTATGGGCTTAATTAAAATGGCACAACTACCCCCGTGTGGGTCCGATCATGCCCAAAAATACCCCGTGACCCATTTACCATCCCCCGGGTACACTTTTTCGACTATCTCAACCCATCCGGACTCAACCATTCACTCAGAATCGACATCCGAATTAATTTATAAAAATCCTTATCTCACACCCAAATTAGTCTTATACCGATTCCCGACTGAGATAAATAAATGCCACATCACTAATACACGTTATGACGTAATTAAATTATTACTATTCACTTAGTAATTAAATCTCCCCAAATATTAACCATTACTCACCGATTAATATTTAAATAAATCTTACCATAATTAATTCAATTAAATTACGACACACAAGTAATTTAAAATTTCCCGAATTAATTAAATATTACATGCACATAAATACGGGGTGTTACACCAAGGTGTTTTGAGGCGACCTGTGACGGAATCCAAAATTGTACAACAAATCCTGTTTCTTTTTCTCACTCAGTTTCTCTCTTTTAATTTGTTTTTTATTCGTTTTAGGTATTTTTTTGGGGCAGTTCTATTGGCCTCAAATTTTTGACATAGATTTGCAGATTTGTTCCAATTTAGTGTTTTTTTTTATTTCCGTTATGAACCCTTGTATTAATTTTATGGCACTCATGATCTAAAAACATTATCCCAATGATGTATATTATAATATGGAATCCTAGAGGTGCTAATAATAAGCCTACCATTAGAATATTTAAGAGTTGTTAAGAATTCATAAGTTGCCTTTATTAGTGATTATTGAACCTAAATTAGATGTAAGTAAGTTAAGTAAGTTGACTTTAAAATTAAACTATGATGGAGGGATTTCTTATATTTCTTAAGATTTGGATATTTTGGACTTAAGTTGAGGGTGCTTAATGAGAATATAAAGGGCATGCTCTTCATCTTTAATGACCTCTTAATTGCGGCTGATCCTGCTAAAAACGTGAAGGTATTGAGGTTGATTGTAGATTTGTAGAAGAGTTTAATGCTTTCTCAAGTAACTGTTTTTTGATTTATTTGGGTTTCCAAGGATCCAAGTTCACTTGGTGGAATGACAGAACTGGTGGAGATGCCATTTTAAAAAGGCTTGATATGGATCTTTCTGACAGTAAATGGTTGGATTCTTTCCCCCACACTTCTATAAAACATCTAAATAGGAATTGTTCAGATCATTCTCCTTTACTTTTTAATGTTAAAACATTGAAAGATTATAATCCCAGGCTCTTTAAATTTCAACACAAGTGGTGCAATCATAGTGGTTTGGAGAATACTATCATAAATGCTTGGGGTTCTCAAGTTTTTGCTAAACCTTTGAGAGCTTTTTCTATGAAGTTGCAGTAATTAGAAAACATTCTTAAAGTTTGGAAGAAATATACTTTTAAGAATATCTTTCAAATTGTTAATGATATGGAAGATATGGTGTTAAAGAAATAAATCTTATTTGAGCAGTTCCCTGGAGAGTTACAGAGGAAATAGCTTTTTCAAGCAAGAGCTATATTGAATAATGCCCTTATAAATGAAGAATGTTTATGGAATAAAAAAGATATAGTGAATTGGCAAATAAGTTCATCCCTTTTGACTCCATTAATAATTATACTACACCTAATCGAATAAATTCGAGCTTATATTAAATGATTTTTTTTAAAATTGGATTGTATATATAATTAGACTTGGGGTCCTCCCCATTTAGGACACAAAACAATTGCCTTAGGTACATTTAATCGGGATGGTTGTGGTGTGTTTACGTGTGTGAGGATTCCAAATAGATCTTGAGCATTAATATTGATTTAAATTTGATTTTTATATAGGTTTAAACAAAAATTAAAAATTTACACATAAATTTTGAACTTCATAAAAAAGTTACATCATATGATTCCATCTTTCGGCCCTGAAATATGACACTTAAAATATATCAAAAACTTGAAATAAGTAAGAAAGAAGAAAAATAAATTCCAATGAAGTATATTTACATGTTGCGGTGGTGGTGATGAAGCAAAATAAGAAAATAGTCACCAGAATGAGACGCATGCATGAAAACATCGGCATATTAGAACTTTATCTCTTTAGTCTTGAAATTATAGTAACATTCGATATATAAAAGCTTCAACTAGGATAGAATCTTTATATAGACAAGAAGAAAGATGATGGGTTAAGCCTAGATGTGGACACACGTTGACTGTTGTATCCATTATTGGTGAGGAAGGGAGTTGTAGAGAAGAGTACTAGATGGGTCATTTTGTACAAAAATATTTAATATAATGTTTGTAAGAACACTCACACAAATGCCATTTGAATTGGAGTCTTTAAAGTTCACATGAAATCAATCTTTAAAGGTCACTATTCATTATACTATCTTTTGGTTTCATGGTTTTTAAAAAGAAAAAAAATATTTTGATAAAATTATGTGTAAATTATTATGATTACTCTACAAAATACTTGAACTATGGCATGGATTCTAATTATATTGTAATCAATGTGGAATGGCCTCTTTATTTGAGGAAATTTGGAATTTCGGTGTTCAAGATCTCACATGTACTAATTTTGGGTTGATGTTTTTTTAGTATGTGAATCTTTCCTTTACATATATTGTAAATTTCATTATCATCTAAAATCTATATTATGTGTTCATTTAATAATATCTTAACATCTTTTTATAATTATTCAAATATTTATATTGCTTTACAATTGACATTAATATTCTTTATTTTCACCTACAAAAATCTCTACTCTTTAGATATTAATTTATTTTTTCTACTTTGGTAGTTGGTTTGCAATTTGTATATTCAAGTGCTT
The DNA here is from genome assembly GCA_949130495.1 of Sambucus nigra. Taxonomy (NCBI): domain Eukaryota; kingdom Viridiplantae; phylum Streptophyta; class Magnoliopsida; order Dipsacales; family Adoxaceae; genus Sambucus; species Sambucus nigra. The sequence goes on along the minus strand of OX422217.1, from coordinate 359,539,765 downwards.
TCAAAAGAGTTATCTTTAAGTAATTTTGATATTAAATGTTGCAAATATATAACTAGGCTAGAGTTTAGAATTTTATAAAAACTTGTATCCATATTTTTTTATTTACCACACATTGCATCTCCCCCGCGCATCGCGCGGGCTTCCAACTAGTAGTAGTAGTAATAATAATAATAATAATAATAATAATAATAATAATAATAATAATAATAACAATTATAGTAATAATAATAATAATAATAATAATAATAATAATAATAATAATAATAATAATAATAATAATAATAATAATAATAATAATAATAATGCTGAGATTCTTCCCTCGCTCCTTTCTTTCCTCCTTTCTTGAAAAATTGAAATACCAAAAATATTTTTCTTCCTTTTATCATAAGTGTCAAAACAATATTTCTCCCCCTCTCTTATCGAGGTACCAAAAACACTTTCCCTCCCTTTTATCAAAATACAAAAAACATTTTGTCCTCCCCTTTCCAAAAAATATCAAGAACATTTTTCTCTTTTCCTATAAAAGATTCATTATTTTCTCTTCCAAAAATAAATTCGAATGATTTTCCTTCTCAGGTCGATCGCATACCCGACCCTTGGCCTGGATCCCTATTGGGTTTGATCTTTCATCAAACTTCCCCGAAGCTTCGTCAATTCTCTCGCTACTTCCTCTGAATTCAAAATGCACCTTCATTAACTCTCCATGGAGAACGAAGACCAAGTACCAAATGTGCGACCTAATTTGATGACGGTCCTGGTCCAACTTATCGCCAAGATTGGCAACCTTCAAACAGAGGTCCATGAATACAGTGAAATCGAGTCCCTATTCCTGAAGAGCCCGAGGTCCTCTTTCCTTGCACTATGGGTCCACCTGCAACTGAGCCTATTTGGGTCCCAAAATAATATCATCATGCTCCATGTGCCCCTCTTCCTAATGGGCCACCATCATCCCATCTCCCTATGCCGAATCTTACCCAGTCAAGAGCAAACCTGTTAGTACCCGTCGATCCAAAGGAAGAAGATTTGAATAAGGTCAAAGAGGATCTTAAGTTGTTAACCAAGAAGTTTGACCAAGTCCGAATCTTCGGGAACTACATATATTACATCCATATGTCTCCTTACCCTAAAGCAAGGCTGCCAAAAAAATTTAAGACGCCTAACATTGAGAAGTTCGGGGTTAGTGGGCCCCCAATTGTTCATCTCCGAAGTTACCACCGAACCATGGCTCTCTTAGGTGCCTTCGAGTAAATAATGACCTAGATGTTCCAACAGAATTTGAAAGACAACGCTCTTCATTGGTTCCTATCCCTCGAGGAATCCAAAATTCACATTTGGGAGGATGTTGCCCATGAATTCATGTCGTAATAAAAATATAACGAGGAGTTGGAGGTTACATGCCGTGATTTAGAACTTCTCAAGAAGAATCCCGGAGAAACTGTTAGTAATTTAATAGCAAGGTGGAGAGAAAAGGCGACCATCATGACCCACCAGCCTTCCAAAGAGGAGCAAGTTAGTATTGTGGAGAAAAAATTCTTACCCCATGTCTGAGCAACAATGGGAGGACAGTATTACCCACATTTTTTAGCCATTTGGGAATCAAGAGTGGAGATTGAAGAAAGTATCGCCAAGACAGAGGTTGAGCCAAAGAAAGTATCAGAACAGTTCACTCCGAGAAAATATGAGAAGCTTGCTACAGTCTTGACCATCAATAACATCTCACAGTCTGCCATCTCTTGAGCGCCAGAAAGTCAGGCCATCCTAGTCAGAAATGAATACACCAAGCTCTATGCTCCCCTGTCCAAAGTCTACCAAGCCCTATTAAGCTAAAATCTCATCAAGTAGTTGGACCCTCGTCTATTACCAAACCCACTTCCAAAAAATGTCAAACGCGAGATCCATTGTAATTTTCGTCAAAATGCCGACCATACCATCGATCAGTGCTTCCAACTCCGAAATGCAATCCAAGGTTTAATTGATCGAGTTGTCATTTCCCCAATAACCAAACCTAAACCCAACACCACTCACAATCCACTTCCAAACTATACAAATGCCATCTCCTAGATAATGACCGAGAATTAGATCCGTCTACCCAGATTATACCTAGGTAAATCACCCATTATACCCATATTTTCACATAAACCCCTTAAAGTTTGCCCATATTTTATCCTACACCCTACCTATTTTGTTGACCAAGCTTTGTCGTTTCTCATAAGAGTATGTATTATCATTCTAACCCGGTCCAGAGGGAAAGATATGGAATTGCTAGCAGTACTGAACCAACTTCTAGAGTTTGGGATCAAATTTTCCTTAGAAATGACTATTGACTTGCAGAAGTTCAGCACACTATTCATGGAAGCCGGGGAGTGGGCTTGCGATTTAGATAATTGGGTGGTACTCGTTGACGAAATCAGTTTGGATGATACCGTTAAGATCATGGCAAATATGTTCCAATAGATCGATGAGATTTACAGTATATCCGAGTTACTCGATGCTTTAAAACTATAAGGGCGATTGGTCCCTTTACTTATGCATCTCCCTGTTAAGTAGGAGGACATATATGAAGAAGCCGTGGACGTTGTAAAATGCAGTGACTTCTCATGGCAAGACAACATATTTGCCACCTGATGGTGAGACGAGTTTGATAGTTCAGATGAAGAGTCAAGCCAGGAAATGTTAGTCTGGTAATTAGTGTATGTGGGATGATATCATTTGAAGATATGATAGGAGAAATTAGCAAAGTGGTCGTACACCCCGAGATAGATAAAGAAATAGGGTTTTTATTTTCCCCCTCCTCCATAAACAATATAATAAGATCTGATAGACACTATCAGAGTCCGAATCCTCAGTCATTAGTAATAGATAAAGGAAATAAAATTGTTAAGAAACTCCCTATGCTAGAAATGACCATTGAGGAGAGTAGGATCCTCGACCAGCTCAAAAAACTCAGGCCAACAGTATCTTGTAGGGAGTCTTTATGTCTTCCCAACTACACCGAAACATTTTGATAAAATTGCTTACTGGGCCAACAATCCCTTCTTCCACTACTCCAGAAAAAGCCGTGAACTTGGTTGGGTCCTTAACCTCTACTATAATTCTTTTCGTCTCTGAAGAAGAAATCCCAAAGTTTGGTCTTAATCATAACTATACCCTTAACATCTCTGTTGAAGTAATGGGGAAGACAATCCCACTCTCACTTGTCGATAATGGATCAGCACTCAATGTTTGTCCGTTAAGAAACTTCAATTGCCTGGGTTTGAAAGTAAGTGACCTTACTCTAACTTCCATCATAGTGCATGCTTATTACAATACTCGTCGAGAGGTGATAGGATCCATAAAGCTTATAATAGGGGTTAGACCTATAAATCTCGTTATCGAGTTCCAAGTTATTGACATACCTGCTTGTTTTAACCTATTGCTTGGTCCACCATAGCTTCACAACATTAAGGGGTATCTTCCTTTCTCCATCAGAAACTGAAGTTTTTTGCCATATGGCATGACATCACCATCTTGGGAGACGATGATAATATCGAGAATGCAAGCACCTGTAATCTGGTACTAGAGATATAGTATGGGGCAAGTGACATGCTTATGTCTGGCTTTCTAGTCGAACCACTTCCACTCCCAACAGAGGATGATTTCAAAGATCGACTCTGTTCAGAGCACAACCCTCACGTTAATGTCAACATGATACAGATGTTCAAGAATATGCACTACATGCTCGGTTTGGGGCTAGGACGATGCCAACAGGGGATACTGAAACCCATAGTGTTGAAGAAGGCCTTTCCTCCATGTGGCCTGGGTTATCAACCATCATTAGAGGAACTTAGAATGCTCCACCTACCATGATTGAAGCGAAGGTTAGAATATACAAAGAGTGTTTTGAGGGATTCCTTGAACAAAAGATTCATCAAATAGGGTGAATATTTTCCCTTTTGTGGCTTTCCCAAACCATGGTATGATCATGTGGACAAGAAGATGAAGCCATTGATGGAGATCTTCTTCCAAGACTGTTACTCCTGGACCGAGGACTCCCAACATCATGTACAACAACTCATGGAGAAAATTATAGTTATTACCAAGGTTTTCGAGGACTCATTTAATATCCAAACACTGGGGCTAATACTCTGCATGATCCACTCAGGCGCTACATTATCAGACCCATCCACTATAATCAAGACTATTGATGAGCCCCTCCTCAACTTGAGTGCTACACCAGTTCCACCCGCTGAAATGAAACCCAACCCAGATGTTTATCTTATTTCTTCCTCTTTTGTTGTTCCTCCATTTTCTGATAATAATGTAATCTAGACCTCCTTCGAGGTTCTCAACATTATTTTTTCGAAGAATGAAACAAACGAAGATTTCGAGTATTCTTTATTCTAATGAAACTCTGGATGATGATGATTTTGCAAATGAATAATTCTTAATTGATCTTAATAAGGTTAATAACAAATAACATAACCACGTTTAAATTAATTAGAATGAAATAGTTGTTATCAATCTCGGTTCTAGTAGCCAACTGCGTGAGATTAGGATAGAGTCCACCCTTAACGAGCATGAGCACGTGCAACTTGAAGAACTTCTGAAGGAATTTGTGGACATCTTCGAATGGTACTATGATGACTTGCCTGGCATTGATCCCAAAATTCCTCAGCAAAAAATTCCAACACTCTCGAAATGTAAATCGGTCAAACAAAAACTACAAAATCTCCGCACCTAATGGTTACTCAAGGTTAAAGAGGAGGTGGTCAAACAGTTAAACGTAGGCTTTATTCGGGTGAGTTACTCAAGGTTAAAGAGGAGGTGGTCAAACAGTTAAATGTAGGCTTTATTCGGGTGATTGAATATCCCACATGGCTAGCCAATATTGTACCCGTACCAAAATCAGGAGGAAAAGTTCGCATATACGTCGAATATCGGTATTTGAATAAAGCCTCTCCAAAAAATGATTACCCACTGCCTAATATTGACATGATCGTGGACAACACAACCAGTGACGCTCTCAAGCCATTCATTAAAGAATTTACTGGATACAATCAGATCAAGATACACCCTGATCATCAAGAAAAAATCGTATTCATCACCCCTTGGGGAACCTTTTGTTACACAGTTATGTCATTCGGTCTTAAAAATGCAGGGGCTACCTACCAAATGGCTTCCATAACCATATTGCATGATCTGATACATAAAGAGGTCGAGGTTTATGTGGATGATATAATCATTAAGTCTAATACTTGGGAAGGTTATATTACTGCTCTCTGGAAGTTCTTCGAATGACTGTAGCGATATCAAATAAGAATTAACCCACAAAAGTATGTCTTCAGTGTCACCACAGCAAAACTTTTAGGATTTATGGTTATCAAGAAGGGGATTGAAGCAGATGCGGCCAAACTGAAAGCCATACTCTAAATGCCACCACCCTGAATGGACAAGGAATTTCGAGGATTCTTGGGGAAATTACAGTATATCAGCTAGTTCATCAGCTAGGTGACTTTTATTTGTGAACCCATATTCAAACTCCTCCTAAAGGATTCAACCAAAGTATGGAATGAAGCTTGTTAGGAAGACTTTGACCGAATCAAGTTATATCTTACCCGACCTTTCATATTCATGCCATCGCAACTTGGTCTCCCTTTACTCCTATACTTGACCATAATAGACACCGCAACTAGGGCTTTACTAGCCCAATATCGTGAAGAATCCTAAAAAAGGTCCATCTCCTATGCCAGTCATTAATTGGTCAAGTACGCAGTTAGCTAAACTGCCTTGGAGAAAGAATGTGTCGCCCTTGTCTGAGTCACTCAAAAATTACGGCACTACATGCTCACTTTCCTCATTAGACTTATATCCCGAATGGATCCTATCAAATACCTACTCAAGAAACCTTCCTTATCTAGCCAAATGGCCCGATGGTTGATATTGCTAGCTGAATTCGATATTGTGTATATCACGCAGAAAGCCATAAAAGGGAGAGTCATCTATAACTACCTTGCTACATACCCCCTGGAAGAAACCGACGTTTGGATCTCTGAGTTCACGAATGAAGATATCCTTTGCACCTCCCAGAAAGACCTATAGTGGCAAATGTTCTTTGATGGCACTGCTAATAAGAAAAGATACAACATTGGGATAGTCCTGATATCCCTTGATGACTCTCACACTCCCATTGCCATCAAGCTAGATTTTCCCTGCACTAACAAGATGATCGAATATGATGCATGCACCCTAGGCCTCAAAGTCTCTCTCAAGAAAGTAATCCAGTGCCTATATGTCTACGGGGATTTTACCCTCATTATCGTCCAGATCCTTAGAAGAAGTAAAGTCAAAGATGAAAAGCTCTTACCCATCCATGCCCACCTAGAAGAGTTGGCCTCCTAGTTCTAAGATATAACCTTCCACTACTTAGCTCGAGCAAGGAATAACTTGGACAATCCCCTTGTTACCTTAGCCTCCATGGTCGACATGTCCAAGGGAAATAACGATGGCCCTTTTCCTAGTCCAAAAATAAGTTAAATCGACCCACTGCTACCATAATGACCTCGCCACATAAGAGGATTTCGATATGGTACTACAACATTTGGGTAACTCCTTAAGCACGATAGGTATTCCCAAGATGCTAATAAGAAAGACCAAGCAACCCTTCAAAAATTGGTTGCCTAGTACAATGTCTGCGATAAAGTATTGTTCAAGAGAAACTTCGATGGAACCCACTTACATTGTATGGCACGTGCTGACATTGAAGATATAATTCAAAAGATCCACGATGGGGAAAGTGGACCTCGTATAAATGGCCATATGCTCGCCAGGAAGACTAACTAATAGGGTTACTATTGGACTACCATGGTTCGGGATTGCACTCCTTATGTTCGGAGATGCCTTAAATGCCTAAAGTTTTCCGATCTCCAACACTTACCTCCTCAGGAATTATACAACATGACCTCTCCCTGGCCATTCTCCACATGAGGCATTGATATCATAGGGAAAGTCACACTCAAATCCTCAAATGGGCACGAGTTCATCCTGGTTGTCATTGATTACTTCACCAAATGGGTCAAAGTCGAGTCATACGCAGTGATAAATGCTAAAAAGGTAGCCAAATTAAATAAAAAGAATATTATCTGTCGATACGAGGTTCCACATGAGCTAGTGTCAAATAACGGGTTACATTTCAAGGAAGAAGTCAGAAATTGGTCGACGAGTATGGGATTCAGAGACATAAATCTTCTCCCTACCGACCATAAACCAACGGTGCAGTTAAAGTAGCTACCTCGAAGCAATCACAAGCAAGATGATCGAGAGTTATAGAGATTGGGCCGATCGGATCCCTTACTCCCTCTGGGGCTACTATACTTCAGTCTAGGAATCTACTAGGGCTACTCCTTACTCTCTGGTATACGGTATGGAAGCGGTACTACCCGTTGGACTAAAAATACCTTCATTATGCATCATGCTTGAGAGCAAAGTCAACGAGGAAGTCTGGAATCAAAGCTATATCGATGAGTTATCGCTCTTAGACGAAAGGAGGCTGAAGGCTCTATATCATATACAGGGTTACCATCGTTTGATAGCGTGATTATTCAATAAGGGAGTCAAGGACCGTGGTGTCCGAGAGGATACTTGGCCCTCAAAGAAATCATAGAACCCACCTGGGATCATAAAAGGAAATTCAAGCCAAACTAGAGTGCCCCCTACATTGTGAAAAAGATCCTGTTCGGTGGAAGCTCCATGATCCCTGACCTTGACGGAGAAGAGATGGCACGTCCAGTCAACTTGGACCGTCTTAAGAAATTCTACGGTTAGTCCGAAATCTTGGTGCGCTACGACTCCTCTTATCCCCCTTTTATTCTAAAAATAAAATTCTTCATTTCCCTCTACTCAGAACTAGGTGGTTCCTGATCCTCAAAAAGAAAATTTCCTTTCAAAATGAAGCTCAGAAAATTTTCAAAACCAAGAGGTACGTAGGCAGCTCATATATTTTATTTGGGCATGGTCCACTTCTTTTTCACAAAGTGCTATTTTCTTACCTCCGAGAATGACCGTTCATTTTATCATTTACATGAACAAAAGGATTATATATGCCTTAGCAATTGGTATAGATAATTCAAATGTATCAAGAGGCACAATAATATAATTAAAATCCTTTTTTTATTCCATTATGGGAAAATTTGGTACGATTACATGAAATATCAGCATACGGATTCAAAAAACTACCCTCGCCAACCAAACTACCCTAGAAAATAGACTAACCAAAATTTCCCAAATTTATCCCCCAAAACCAAAAATAACCAAACATATAACCATCACAAAAGCTTCACAAACAAACACCAACTTCACAAAAGACCCTACCCGCAGCTATCGGAAGACCCATCCCCATCATCATCTGCTCCGTGAGGCCCCCGAACTTCTCCTGCCTGGTTGGTATTTTGAAGGTGCTCCATAGAATGGTATGCCCTGACCTGCCTGGAGAAAACCATGACTCCCCCTACATAGTGAAAAAGGACAAACCACCTCTGACCGATCTCTTTTACCAAGATTTTTGCCACAAATCGCTTTCACAACCATTTCAAATAGTCCCCAGACACATGCCATTACCTACGGATTGAGATGGATGGTTTGGCAATAGACGATTCCCACAGAGATCCTATCCGTATGCTCAAGCCTTCAGTCAAATTCTCTACATGAAAGAAATCAAGGGTATGAGAAGGCACAATTTTCTCCCATACGACTTGACGTAAGAGCCTTTAGGAGAAATAGAATGAGGTCTGTTAGAGACCAACTAACCGAACATATCACTATTCCCCCAATTCTAGAATGGGCTACAACTCCCCCACCATGGCACCGACCAACGCAGGCATCGAGCTCCGTGCTCCATAAACTAGTTTACACAGGTATCTATGGATGGACTAAAGATGAAAAAATAACGAGTGAAGAAATTCAGCACAGATGCCATGGGATATTCGGGGGGACCACCAAACAAAATCTCTCAGACAACAATATGAATAGTATAATCGGGCTTCGTCTCAAAAAATTCAAACGGCCTTCCTGCCAAGCATCTAGATCATTCAGGGTCTCTTCCAGTATCACCGCCACAGGATTGTGACGATATAATATCCACGACATCATAGCAGCCAATTGAGGGTCCACTATCAGGTCCTCAATCACCAGCAGTAGCTTCAAAGTTAAGCCAAGGGCAACAACTCCTACATGGTTCGCATCATTAAAATCCTACAGATGCACATAATACAATTCAACTGCGAGAGAGATTATTCCCCCAGTGACCAATGGCCGAGCCACCAAAGGAGAATTGTTGAGAAGTCCTATTAACAACTCCTGAGGAGACCGAGAAAATTTAGGCATGGTCATCGCCACACTGGGATTAACCCCCAACATAGCGAAAAACTCCTCATAGGTCGGACAGACCTCCTCTAATCCAAAACGGAAAACATGATCCTCGGGATACCAAAATTATGCTGCCGCCGCCAGTATGTTCTAGTCGATGGGCTAGTTACGCCACAAAGAGACCCGACGCAAGTTAAAATCATCATAGTCTACATTGTACAGACACAAAGCCTCTAAACTCTCAAGATAAGAGGCAAATTCTGCACTCATGGGAAGTACCATTTTGGAAATAATAAGACAAAAGGCAAGAAATAAGCAAGAAAGGAGAAGAAATATGAATGGGTAAAAAATAACACCACCTTACCCCCCTTTTATACTTGAAAACTTTGTATAAAAATAAGAAGTTTGCAAATCCAAATGAAAGCTTTCCCCACAAAAGTACTCTAAGTTGTAGGAAACTGCAATCAAAGCCCTAGAGTGATTTGACATTACCCATATGCCGATAGGTACGACAAGGGGTATGTCGATCGGTAACCCCTATTTTAGAAAATTCTATCCTTTTTTGTCAAATCCAAAATATCTCAAAAATAAATCTTTATTTCAAAGAACCCCCAGGTTATTCTTTCCCGCATTATCCATTTTTACCCATCGTTTCTAAAAAAATAATCTTTTTCCCGAGTTATTTGAACGCTCTCTTTACAAAAAATGAAATAACCTATCCTTTTTACGATCTCAACAACAAAGTAAAGAGTGCATGTAGAGTAAGTCATTTTGAACAAGATAAAATAAAGTCTTATTCATCTATATGTATGTATATATATATATATATATATATATATATATATATATATATATATATATATATATATATATATATATATATATATATTCCATTAACATATTTTTTCACGAAAATTGAAGAAAATAAATACAACAGGACTTAGCCCGAAACCCCGAACTCTCTCCCTCTCTCTAAGATCCCCCCATCCCTACGACGAGTGCGCTTCCCCCGGTGACGAGCTAAGAAGCCTCCACTACTTGATCCGTATCCCTCCTTAGAAGTAGCAAACGGTACCAGACAGGAAAGAACCGAAACCGAATCTCAAAAATGGACCGTCACAGAATCCAACCAGTCTCGGATGTCCCTTAGCTAAGTAGTTGACACTCGAACATACTGCAAGAAAAATAAAAAGGCAAATGAGTCAGTCTAGAGCGAAAGAATAAATCGGAAAGACAAAGGGTAAAAAAGTAAAGAGATATACCTCTGGCTGAAAGACGTCCTCCGTCAACCCCAACACCGTCAGGTCCACCGCATTAGGGTAGTGCTGCAAACTCAACAACCCCCCTCCAGCCAGTCGGATATTATAAGAAGGAGGATCAAGCCGGATGAATAGAACCTCTATCAACGCTGCTGCTGCTGACATTGACGCACTACCAATGTTATGGGCAAACTCCACCGGTCGACTCGTACCCATGCCCGAAGCCGTAGGAGGCAGAGGCATGTTCAATACATCATAAATATAGGAGGGCATAAACCATCTCGTCACGAAATCAAGGTGGTTGTAACTCACCACCGTGTCAGTATAGGATGAGTAGGACTCGCCAATCATCGCCAGCACCCCTGCCTCCTCCGAAATCTCTCTCCCCTGCCTTATGTACCTCGGGGGCATCGTCGGTGGGACCAACACCTCGTCCTACATGATTTGGCAGACTAATCTCTCTCCTATATACCAAGAATAGTCAAACTCCAGTGCTAGCAACCGGTGTATCTGAGCATTCACTCCGATCACACTTGTGTGCTGTGTAACCATCCTCCAGGGATAGAAAGTTACCTGCATTTTTCCAAAATAAAGGCAATACTTTCATAAACAAAGAAAATGCCAAAAAACAAAAGTATTCAAAAGAGAAAATGAGAAGCAACCTGGTCACTCGTTAGGATATTCAAGACTCGACGCACTGTCGGCAATAAGAGAGACTGCTTCGATCAACGGTTAGACTTCCGCCCTTGGTACATCCGATAAAAGTTCCCCATCGACTTATAATGAAAACCTATCAAACGGGCATTGAGCTCGATCACCTCGTAGAACCACGTCTACAGAAAAGGAAGGAATAAGCAGAAGAAGAAAAAAGAAAAATAAAAGAAAATACATAAAGAGAAATGAGAAAATTACCTCCAAATAATATGTGGCTCCAATAAAAGTCTGCCAGTAGCACCGGCTAAAAGCATACAAAGAAGAATAAAGGGTTTCAAAAGTTAGGCTCCCCGAATCATAGAGTGGGATATTCGAAAATACCCTAAAAATGGTAAAAAACATAAGTGGACGACGTCGTCGCCCGACGCCACCAATAAGTCCCCCAATAGTAGAAGAATAAACAAGCAGGCCATCTGCCTCACCTGTAGCCTGTCGGTCTCTTCAATCCTTCAACTCAGCAGAACCACGCAGATAAAAAAAATATGGATCAAGTCCCCCGAGACTATCCGCCACATATCTTCCAACGGAGCATCAACCGCCGCAGGTGTCACCCTTAGAGATCGATCCACCTCTATTTGTGTGCCTGCATAATCAATCCCCAGCAACTACTGAACATCAAAGTAGGTCACCTTCATCTTCCCGAATCCCAAATATATGGTGTGGTTAGTGTCCCACCACCTCTCCCCCAATGCGTACAGAACAACCATAGAGCGCAACGTCTCATCCAAAGTAGACGCTAAATGACCAAAACCCGCGGAGGAGAAAACCTAGAGCACCCCCGTAGGAAGATTCTCCCATAAGTCCCTAAATCCCATCGTCCCTCGGGAATGAAAGCTCGTAACATCTATGTCATTCTTCCAAACCAAAAGAAAAAAACTTTTGTCAAATTCGAAGAATAAAAAAAATACAAAGAAGAAAAAGAATGACAAAATGAAAAAGTCGTAAGACTGTGTGATAATTGATTAAATTCACAAATATCTAATTTGGCTCACTTATTTAATTAGAGTCTATTAATTCAGCCCCTAAACATGCATCTATGGTGCGTGTGTCAAACCATAAACAAATACCGCATGCGACACAACAAATATGCTGAGACACGAATTTCAGGAAAAAACCCCTTTCGGGTAAAACCTTTATTTCACTATGAATCTATAAATCGCAACTTACAATTACATAGAGAAATCTGCAATGGATCAACACACAGCCAACCCACAAAGACTCGCAGTCTTGAACTCAGCAAGAGAATACACGTAGCACCCTCCAATATCTTCAGCAAAGAATCTTCACGCAGCAAGATCCTTAATGACACGCAGCCATACGGTGTAGAGACGCACTCCACAAAAGATGAACAAAGGTAAATATGTGTTCTTGAACACCAAAACAATTCACTAAGGCAAGATGAGAGTTTTGTGAAATGTAAATAAAAAAGGGATTAAAACTCTAAAAGAAGAAGCCTAAAGATTACTGCTTTGGCAGTGTTTCTGTTCTGGAAAACGTATGGACTTCTTAATGAAAACGTTACCATTTAATGAGTATTTATACAAAAACACACCGCCTCAAAATCCGAGCTCGTTCGAACGAGAAACATATGTCGCTCGAACGAAGTACGCATGTCGTTCAAATGACATCACGCGACTTCCAATCTCGTTCGAACGAGATGCTTATCTCGCGAGAATGACCTGGGCGTCAAAATCAAGGTCCGCTTCAAAACTTAGAAAAAATACTCATTCTCAATATTTGACGAAAAAGTCCACCCCAACACTTAGAAAATATTTTGTAAAAATCTCCCAAAAGCTCTAAGTGAAAAGTAAAGGTATTTAAAACATAACCTTACTAAAGTAAACTTCGCGGAGTCTTGAATGACGAAGAACTTTGAGTAATTCGGATCCGTCTTTGATGTAGATGTCTCTTGAATGCTCTTCGACGATGTAGCGGTATATGACATAATAAATTGATAACGGACCTATGAAAATATATCCTTACAAATCTCCCCCTATGTCTATGCAGGTACATGCATAAAAATCTGAATTATCAAAAACCAAAATGCCTATACAAATATACCCTCCCAGGAATAAATTTGCAAGACCTCAAAACTGTTCTTCAATCACCTTCGTCAAATCTCAAAGATTTTCTCATCAGGGTGTGCAACATTATGATCTTCAATCTTTGTACCTACACACATGAGATAAAGCAAAAACCTTCGCGATGCATCGAGTTTGAAATGATATAAGAATAAAGCATTAATAATCAAATCTCCCCCATAATGCAAAAACTCCCCCATAACATGATAATTCTTTCTCTCCCTTTTTATGATGTCCCAAAATAGACAGATAAGAAGAAAAAATCAAAACATGGAGTGTCACAATAAAATTCATAGCAAATAAAGATCAAGCTACGCGCATGCAAAGGGATATCTCACAAATTTCACAAACTATTTTTGGATTTTTTAATTTTTCATACAAAAATAAGATACCACTTTGAACAATATGATACAAAAAACACACCATGGATTTAAACTCAAACAACCAAGTCATGGAAATGAAATGAATGGGTGTGAACACATTCTATAGGTAAATCAAATCAATCAATCATATGTGCACGATGCATATGTGTACTCCTAACGAATGAACATCAAAAGTATCCTTAGGTATAAAAAAAATTGTTGAATTTAAATGACATCGACTTATACAAATCAACAAATCGAAGCCAAATGATTTCCACACCAATAACGTCCAAAACTATTTAGCTCATTTTCAAGACTATTAAGGATGTGCAAACCCGTTTAAAATCTCCAACCAAACCCCCTCATATGTATTTTCTTTCAGAGGTAATCTAAATTCTCAAACATTGGAGAATTGGTGCAAAAACCTAAATGGCCCATAATTTGGCATGAATTTATTTTTATCGCCTTTAATTTTTTTTGGGCTCCTTTAAACCTCTTTGGACCCCGGATAATAAAATTCCTCCATTTTTAGGTGGCTTAGTATTCACAAAGGCAAAATGAACCTTTCGCAGCCCTTCCCCTTTTTTAAACAAAGCACACAAACTCACAAAACGGTTCTTAAATGCACAATTTCCTTATCAAAATTTATCGCGCTTGGTTCGTTTTACGGACTGGATTGAAGTGAAAATACCCAACCAACATGTGATAAGACAAGCACAATAATCAAACAAATTCGTGCATGTGTGCAATAAAGGAAACATGAGTCAAACATGTAGGAAGTAAACACTTAATTACATCTTAATGACTCAAAACATTATAAAGCACAAGGATGAATTGACTTATTGTCTCAAAATACTATCAAATAGTCACAGGAAAATAATGGAATGATGTTGTGACTCGGTCATCCTAAGTCTTCATCCATAAACGGTGCAAACAAAATACAAAAATCTTTTTGGATTTTTCTAAAAAAATTTATCAAAATAAAATCTTTTAGTATTTTTCAAAATTTTTCAAAAGAAAAAATTTATACAAAAATGATACATACTAGCAATAGGCAAACAATGTCATCATGAAAATCACCCTATGCTAGTATACAAGTCAAACCTCAATCATTAGGTGTGGAGGGGTTTTCCAAAGATGGTGACAACTTATGAAAAACCTCCATCAATTCTTGTGAAGTTTTGACTAAAAACTTAACTTGTTCACCTAAATGCGCAAATTCTCTCATATAGTCTCCGGGGGCATGTAAAGAATCATGTGTCGGTGCATGTGCATCAGAAACACGTGTAGAAGCAAAACGTGACACATATCCCAACTTAAAGAAAAATTCCCTAAGGTGTCCTCTCCTTTTGTAATGTGAGCAAACATAAATAAGCCTCAGAACACCTCTCTCAAAAACTCTAGGACGCACTTTCCTAATAGGAATGGGATGCCTAGGTGGGTTAGGGTGAGACTCATGTGAATCTATCACTAAAGTGGAAACAGGCTCGGGTGCTAATTGGGAAATAGAAGCAGCGTCATGACTTATTCCTAACTTCTCACCTTTACCCTTAAGAACCACCTTTTTAACCTTCTTAGGTGCGTTCTCAAAAATGACTTTGACCTCCTTGGCACGTTCGAGATCACTCTCGAGTTGGGATACACGTGTCGTCAGACTAGACAACGTGTCGGTCAAATCACACTTCTCCTTTCTCAAAACTTCCTTCTCTCTCTCCAAATCTAAAACCCGACGACCTAAATCACGATTATACTTCTTTGTTTTCAAGGTCTCGGTGTACAAATCTCTAAAAGCTTTTTGCATCTCACTTTCGTCTCCACTTTCTTCCTCGCTCTCATCCTCACTAGAAGAACACAAATCACTATCATCGCTCTCGTGTGCACTCTCGTGAAACAAAGTGGGTGTGCTCACACGACTAGAAAAAGAGACAACCATCCCATGTGCTAAACCTTTATCAGACTCATCTCCCTCATCACCCTCACTATCACTAAGTGTGGCAGGCATGGATACTTTCTTCCCTTTCTTTCTAAGCCATGTTGGACACTCAAACGAATTATGTCCCTTACCCCCACATTCAAAACAAGTCACGTTCTCAAGATCTTCCTCACACTCCTCATTTGAGTCATTCTCTTTTTCTCTCTCACCTCTTTCTTTGGCCTTTCCTCTCTTTTTATTTTTCTCAAAAAATTTCTTTTTGTTGGAAGAATTATTTTTGTTCATGTTGAGAAATTTTTTAAAATTTTTCACAAATAAGGCCATATCATTAAAATCAAAGTCATCCTCAGAATAGGACTCACAAACTTTTTCTTTCTTTTTCTTACAATGAGTCTTTAAAGCAATGCCATTATCCTTAGCCTTAATGGTTTTGGGAAACATGTCAATCTCATAGGTTTGAAGATCTCCTACAAATTCTTCCAACTTAAGTGATTTCAAATTTCCCAAAGAGTTCAAAACAGTGACTTTAGGAATAAAGCATTTTGGGAGAGATCTCAAAATCTTTTTAACGACACGCGTATTATCAATCACCTCGCCCAAATTAAAACTGGTGTTAATAATGTTCGAAAAACGTGCATAAAAATCATCAAAGCATTCAGATTCAGACATGGTGATAGTCTCAAATTGGGTTGCCAAATTTTGTAACTTAGATTCTTTAACCGCGTTCGTACCCTCATATGTCAATTTCAAAACATCCCATGCCTCTTTAGACGTGGTGCACGTCATAATTCAGCGAAACTCATCAGGAGTGATAGCTCCAGAAATAGCACTCAAACCACGTGAAATATATTTAGACATTTTATGATCATCTTCAGTCCATGCTGGCACGAGTTTTAAAGAGGAGATATTATCAACGGTGACCGTGGGAGGAGTCCACCCATTTTCGTAAAGGTACCAAACACGCTCGTCAATGGATTTTAAACTAGATTTCATGCGAGCTTTCCAATAGGCATAATTAGACCGATAAAAAATAGGCATCTTATTATAGAAGTGCTCCATAGAAAAAATGCGATTTTTCACAAAACTGATTAAAAAAAATCAATATCACACGATTTTGCAAAAAATAGGAATACGCGATAAATTAGCGTAACCTGCTCTGATACCAATTTGAAAAAGTCATAAGACTGTGTGTTAATTGATTAAATTTGCAAATATCTAATTTGGCTCGCTTATTTAATTAGAGTCTATTAATTCAGCCCCTAAATATGCATCTGTGGTGCGTGAGTCAAACCATAAACAAATACCGCATGCGACACAACAAATATGTTGAGACACAGATATTAGGAAAAAAAACCTTTCGAGTAAAACCTTTATTTCACTATGAATCTATAAATCGCATCTTACAATTACATAGAGAAATTGCAATGGATCAACACGCAGCCAACCCACAAAGACTCTTAGTCTTGAACTCAGCAAGAGAATACCCGCAACACCCTCCAAGGACTCGCAGTCTTATCTTCAGCAAAGAATCTTCATGCAGCAATATCCTTAATGACACGCAACCATACGGTGTAGAGACGCACTCCACAAAAGATGAACAAAGGCAAAGACGTGTTCTTGATCACCAAAACAATTAACTAAAGCAAGATGGGAGTTTTGTGAATTGTAAATCAAAAAGGGATTAAAACCCTAAAAGAAGAAGCCTAAAGATTACTGCTTTGGCAGTGTTTCTGTTCTTGAAAACGTATGGACTTATTAATGAAAACGTTACCATTTAATGAGTATTTATAAAAAAATGCACTGCCTCAAAATCCGTGCTCGTTCGAACGAGAAGCATATGTCGCTCGAACGAAGTACGCATGTCGTTCAAACGACATCGCGCGACTTCCAATCTCGTTCGAACGAGATGCTTATCTAGCGCGAACGACCCGGGCATCAAAATCGAGGTCCGCTTCAAAACTTAGAAAAAATACTCATTCTCAATATTTGACGAAAAAGTCCGCCCCAACACTTAGAAAATATTTTGTAAAAATCTCCCAAAAGCTCTAAGTGAAAAGTAAAGGTATTTAAAACATAACCTTACCAAAGTAAACTTCGCGGAGTCTTGAATGATGAAGGACTTTGAGTAATTCGGATCTGTCTTTGATGTAGATGTCTCTTGAATGCCCTTCGACGGTGTACCGGTATATGACATAACAAATTGATAACGGACCTATGAAAATATGTCCTTACACAAAAGTCATGTCGTACTTACATAGCCATTAGGGTTTCTCTCCCTAGACGACCGGTGGTGCGAAGGCTCACACAGAAGATTTCGATCATCGAAAACAGGCTTGAATAGTTCAAAAGCGTTCTCATTGCCCAAAGCCAGGGGCACCCTATCCCGCCACTCCACGTTCGTTAAATCGTCAATTCCCTACCACGCCATGTGGGTGTCTCTACTTAAGAAATCTGCTATTCCTAGTATCGAACGAGGAAAGAATGCAGGAGAAGATTGTAAAAGAGAGAAGAAGAAATTGGGAAAGCTAGAAGCTGTAAAAAATGAAGAGAATTTTCCCCTTTTTATACGAGGCTAAGGGGCATGCCGATCGGCACCTGCCTATTCCCCTTTCCAAGGCAGCTTATGAAGACCGTCCCACTGCCAATTGATAGCTCCTTCCACCCTCCGATCAATAGTACCCCTGAAATTTCGTACAAAAAATCTGAGAAAATTCCAAAAATTCTTGAAAATTTCCTAAAATTGGCAAATAAATATTGGAACATTTCTTCATTAAGAAAATTATTTTTAAGCTCCAAAATACCCAGTCGGATTAATACACAATCTTAGCCCCAGCATAAACCCTACAAATCAGCGTACCCTCATCTCAAAAACTCACTACAACTCCCCAGCGGAATCCCAAAATCTCATCCTCAGTCGAAAGTAAATGCTTCCCCAGCAAGGCTACGTAATATTCTACCCGTTTCCCCAGCAGAAATTCCCGAATTAAACTTTTTCCCATAAAAATTCCAATTTATCCAAGTAGAGCTAGAAGACCTAATTAGACATCTCCCCCCAAAGGCATCTACAAGAAACACATTCCCCAGCAAAATGCCAAAACCTGAAGTTATCAACTGTTTCCCCAGCGAAACTCCTAGACTAAGAATTTTAGATCCCCTAGCAAAGCTATCTCTTTTAAAAAAGACATAATCCCCAGGCAGATGTCTATTCCATATTAGTGTCTTAAAAAAGGGTAAATTAAAGACTCCTAATAATAAAGGTCCTCAGAATTGATCTCGACCCTCAAAATTGCTCGCCTTCACTCAAGGTCCTCAAAATTGACCTCGACCCTTAGAATTGGTCGCTTCTGCTTAAGCTCCTCAGAATTGACCTTGACCCTCAGAATTGGTCGCCTTCACTTAAGGTCCTTATAATTAACCTCGATCCTCAGAATTAGTCTCTCTTACTTTAGACCCGTAGAATTAGCCTCGACCCTCAAAATTGGTCACCACCACTCAAGGTCCTCAGATTGACCTCGACCGTCAGAATTGGTCGCTACAACTTAAGGTCCTCAGAATTGACCTTGAACCTCAAAATTGGTCGCTCCTACTTAAGGTACTCAAAATTAACGTCGACCCTAAGAATTGGTCGCCTTCACTTAAGGTCCTCATAATTGACGTTGACCTTGAGAATCATTCGCTACAACTTAAGGTCCTCAGAATTGACCTCGACCCTCAAAATTAGTCATCCTCACTTAAGGTCCTCAGAATTGAAATCGACCCTCAGAATTGATCGCTGCTACTTAATGTCCTCATAACTGACCTCGAACCTCAAAATTGGTCACTCCTACTTAAGGTCCTTAGAATTGACCTCGACCCTCATAATTGGTTGCCTTCACTTAAGGTCCTCAGTGTGATAATCCTAATATAATTATGATTAATTATAGTTGAATCATGCTTACCTTATGTGATATTTATAATGTGATATTAATATATATAATTCTATGTTAGTATGCTAGTCTAATCCTACCTTCATAAATCATGAAATGTCGAATTAGTTACAAGCACAAAATTTTGAAGCTTTCGGTAAGAATGTTCTGTCGGAGACAAGTTTTGACCCTTATAATATAATAATTAACTTGAGGTATAAACTATATAGTTGTAGATATATGAATTAGGTTTGTAACCGAACAAATGGTATATCAAATGGACATCCTAGTGAGAAGATATCATCTTTTTACGAACAGGGGGTAAAGTAGTCATTTAGCCTTAAATGATATTATATCTTATATGGTGCCACATGTTATATTTTGATTGGACCAAGGGGATGACCTTATGCCGACTTATAAACCTTGAATTAAGCTGCTCCTTCAGTATATTTTAGACACGGAAGAGTTTTAACCTAAGAAAAGAGAATTTTAAAGTTTAGGAAGAAGGTGTGAGGAGAAATTGAAGAAAAATTCATAGAAAATTACGTAAAGCCCATAAGGTAATTCTATCCATAAATCTTCTTAATTTTTTTGTATTACTGATTGAAATGATAGAAATCATCATTTTTTTACTAAACTTCCATGTATTGATGTGTACGTATGGATAGATGCAAGTTTAAGCAAAGTTGAACGTGTAAACCCTTGAAATTTGCTTCGTTTAGAAACGTTGTGTCTTCAAACTTCTATATCTTTTTGTATACTTACTGAAATTGTTTAATTCTAGTTGAATATTAACGTATAATCATTTATGTATAGCATATCCAAAAATTATGTAAAAATATCAAGAAATGAATCTTGGGTGATAGTTTGAAGTCGAGGTGTAAAATTTGCCCCAAAAGGATAAGTATGCGTACCTTGTGGTCAGAGTATCATTTGACATAACAAATGAACTCTGAAAATTATGAAATTTTAATATTGTATTATTCAATATGCTTTCAAAAATTGGGTGGAATATCCTATAAAGTTATGTGTAGAAAAATTATGAAAATTCCTGGAAGTTGACTGAACGATAGAGGGGCCTATAAGGCAGATTTGCTATGTAGTAAAGAAATTGTCATACCTTGCTCTAAGAAACTTGGAATGATGTGTCATCTTTTGTGTTGGAAACCTAATATGATAAGGATTGGATTACCAAGAAAAATTAAAATAGTTTTGGGCTATAATTTGAATACATTAGATATCATAACCTGAATCTAGATGAGACTTCATTTATGATGAATAATTTGAATAGGATCATATGATGCTTATGAATTGAGTTATGTTCAAGTTATGCTTTGAATTGTCAATATTCTTATGATGATACTAATATTGTAAGAATGATAGGAAGAGAATAAGAATCGACTGAACAAGTGCCAAATAAAGGAAAAGGGAAAGCCTGTTAAATTTCCAAGGTGAGTGTACTTATAATTCTTTCATATATACAGATGTATGAATGATATGATAACATGAATATAGATCTAAGAGAAGTATTGGTTTGAATACTTCGGTATTCAGGAATTGTTTCGATATTAAAATATCCAAGATTATTTGGGTCTTATAATCCAGGATTTGTTTGGGTTTTCGGATCCAGGATTTGTTTGGGTCTTTGGATCCAGGATTTGTTTGGGTCTCATGATCCAGTATTGGAATTGGACAAAGATCCAATGATTTGTTGGAACTTATGTTCCAGGATTTGTTATTGCCAACGGGCAGGATTGTTTGGATTTTATATCCATAGATTTGATATAGAACGGATAATTCATTGCAGGGAAGGAGTACCTCATTAAGCTTATTGCTTATGGTTTATATTTTAACACTTTCAGGCTTGTAAGATGCTAGTTAGGATACCATATAATGGGCAATTTTGAGAATTTCAACGGTAGAGAGAGCTGGGGTCTGCATATGGGGATTTTGTCATTGTCACACTAAAGATTTTGATACACTCACACAATGTACATATTGCGTTATCATGGGTTGATTTGATGTTTGTAATAGTTAATAATAGTATTGTATAACCACTAATTATAACTCTGATGTTGATCAAGTCATGGTACAAGAACAATATTATATTCATTATGCGCATAAATATTTATAAGTGGATTATATCTCAAATGGACTGAAGATTATGATTTAATTGTTATGAAAATAAATGATTAGACTGGATTTGGGTTTGGGGCGTGACACTTAGAATTGGCCTCGACCCTCAAAATTGGTTGCCACAACTAAAGGTTGTCAGAATTGACCATGGCCCTCAGAATTGGTCGCCCCAACTTTAGGTCCCCATAATTGATCTAGGCCAGAGAATTGACCATTCCCAAGTATTGACTTAAGTCCTCAGAATTAGCCCCGACCCTCTGAATCGGTCATCCTCATACCTTTTGGTCTGCAGAATTGACTTCTTTCCCAAAACATCATATGGTGTCTATTTGACGAATTTCACTTGTTCCAAGCTCACCCGTCGAGGGGCTCTGTAGACACCATATTCTAAGACCCCCACAAGCCTCCTCTTAGGTTCCTAGCACCTCCCCATTCACTACAAACCCTAGATTGTACTCCGAGTACTTATCTAGAGGCCATTGAGTGCTCTCGGGCTGCCCTGTTTGAGTCTAGTGAACTTCATCATCAGAGCAAAAGTTTAATGAAACTTTGAAGGGATCTAAATTCCCTTTCCAATAGTTCACCCTATGCATGAATAGGCATGGCGGTTCAGACGAACGGACCATTTTACTACTAAAAACCAATCTGGAGGCCATCGGCTCCCAGGCACCGATTTGACCCTATTAAACTTTATCTTCAGAGCAAAAGATGAATGAATATTTGTAGGTCACTAAAACATCTTTCCAGCAGTGTTCCCCATGTGCGAAATGGCATAACCGTTCGGAAGAGCGATTCGATTTTCCCTAAAAATTGATCTGGAGGCCACCGAGTGCTCTCGAGCTTCGTTTAACCAAATTTAACTCCTTGGATCAAATGAGACTAAATGAATCTTCGAAGTTCACTGAATACCCTTTCCAACGGTCGGTCCCATGTGTGAATCATCCTAATGGTATGGACGAATGATACATTTTACTCTGAAACGTCACCAAGCGCTTTTGGGCCCCATTTGACTAAAGTCAACTCTCTAAATCGAGCGAAGATCTTTGTAACATCGAAGTACCTCCACAAACTTTCCAACAGTTTTCCTCGTGCACAATTCAGACTTACGATTTGGACGAACGATCTATCTTTGTCCGACGATCTTCTGTCCAAAGGACTGATGGGCGCTTCGGATCCCCGTTTGACCTGAAGTCAACTCCCTGATCTGAGAGCGGCCCAAAGTATTCCCAAAGGTCTCATAATTACCTTTCTAATGGTATGCCCCGGGCGCAATTTGGACTTATAAATTTCATTTTACGATCATTTTTCTAGAAAATCTGCACGAGACTGCCAATTGGCAGGTCCATTTCCCTTCCTATCGACAGTGTGTCTAGGGTCACCTACCGATAGGCAGGACAAAGACAATGCCGATCGGTAGTCCCCATACCCTATATAAGGAGAGAATGAGCTCACCTTCCAAGGCACCTCATAATCATTAACTTCAGTGATCTCAAAAACATTCTTCTTAAGTCAGTGAGGTTTCCTTGTTTGAAACCTTTCTCTAGGGGTGTGCAAAAAAATCGACCAACACAAAAACCGAACCGAACCGAACCGAACCAAAACCGATGAGTTTTTTAGCCCGGTTTGGCCTACGGTTTGCAGATATAAAAAACCTACCATGTCGGTTCGGTTGACGGTTTATACATGGGAGAAATCTATTCAAACCGACCCGACCCGAAATATATATATATTAAAAAAAAACTTATATTTTTATATTCAAAAACCATTAACCACCTTCAAAAACCGATCCAAATAAAAAACCGACCTTAAAAAAACCTCCCAAACAGGAAACCGTCGAAAACCGACCCAAAACCGAACCGAACTGAAACCGATGGGAACCGAAATCGATAGTTTTTTTCATAGTCAGTTCAGGTTCAGCCTGACCTTTTCTAAAACCGAACCGATCTGTTCGGTTTGAATTAGGGTCCAAAACCGACCCATGAACACCCCTACCTTTCTCCACCTTTCATTCCCATCACTTTCAGACCCAATTTAGCAAAAATCCACCTTCATTCTTCATTCGCTTGCAAGGAAACTCTTCATCAACCAAAATCAATCTCCAAGTCTCCAAAGAAGGTCCAAACATTCTTCTCTCTCTTTAAATTTCTTTATTTTTCGCATTAGTTATATAAATTCTTAAATTTTCTTTTACTTTAGACCATAAACATATTAATCTTCAATCCTTTATTAGTTATATTGCGCATAATATATTTTCTATAAAAATGCAAAATAAAGAAAAAGAGGGTTACACCTATAAATTCCGACGGGATTCTTCATCATATTTACTCAAAACTAAAAATATATTTTCTACACACACACGTATAATAAACTCCCATTTGAATCTATGGGATAATTTCCACCCTTGTGCCGCATGCGAACTAGGTGGACTTTTATGCCTTTATAGGCTACGTAGACGTCCCGGGTTAAAGCCCGAGACTCCAGTCCTATTATCCTATTCTCATATCTTCATATTTTTTCTATTTTAAGCATATGTTATTCATAAATATCGTACTTGTGATTCATACTTTAGTCTTATTTAAACATATATTATGATTTCATCATAACGATCAATATCTCGATAAGTGCACACAACATATTTTTTAAATTATTATTTTGGGAACATTCCTATGGATGACCTCACTCCATCTTCTCCATGATGAGAGTCGAACGATTCCGATCTCTACTTATATATGCATGCACACACACTTCATGAAGAAATTAAGGAAAATAGTAACATAAGCCCATGTGAGATCGAAAGGGTGGGATGGGTGCCTAACACTTTTCCATTCCGTAACTTAGCCCCCGAACCTCTGAACTATTGGTTTCACAAGCATCAGTTCGTCTTTAATATCATTATCTTGAGGCAACTAAATGTTCCTTTGCCCATTTTATGCAAAATAGGTTGGCGACTCTATCTCTG
The DNA here is from genome assembly GCA_949130495.1 of Sambucus nigra. Taxonomy (NCBI): domain Eukaryota; kingdom Viridiplantae; phylum Streptophyta; class Magnoliopsida; order Dipsacales; family Adoxaceae; genus Sambucus; species Sambucus nigra. Next base: position 359,515,077 of record OX422217.1, on the reverse strand, counting down.
TACGTCACTCCAAAACCGACGATGATCGAAGCATCCCTTGAAGTAGCGAGGGGCATGGAACCTTTATCCTCTCCCTCTTTCTCCCCGAAGCACCGGGGAGGGGAAGATCTAGGGATGGCCACACTTACCATTGTTATAAAAATAATCAAAACTTCAGGTTTTGATTCAAATTATATTTAAATGGAACTTTGGGTCAAAAATTTAAATAGTAATTAATAAATTTTAGTCCCAATTTTAAATGAAATAGGAACTTATGGCCCAAAATTAAAACATTATTTGAGAACTTCAGGGCTCCAAAATAAATAGTCATAAAAAACTTTAAGTCCCAAAATTTGAATAGTATTGGGAACTTCAGGTCCCAAATTTTAAATATTATTCTAACTTCTACACAAATATAAGTGTCAAATAGTAATCTCAAAATTCAATAGCAAACTTGTACATATGCAAATTTATTTATTTATTTCAAAATTATTTTCTATAGCAAAGGACTCCAATATTAAGTCGCCAAGTCAATTTTGCCATCAAAATAACCCTTTGACTTGGTCATAAAATACCTCAAGTTTATTGTGAGTATCCATGTTATATAATTTGAATGCCATAAAAATCATCCAAAAAGAAAAAATATCATTATTTTCCAAGTTAGTTGATTGTGAAATAGAAGAATAAAATGAGGGTATTTGGTTAAATAGAGTAAAGAGAAAAAAATAGGGGCATTGGCTAATAAATTTCTTAAAATTCTATTTATATATGATAAGTCCAACCGATAATCTTGTTGGTATCTTAAACCCATAAACTTTTTAATCAATTAACGACAAGTCCAAATGATATCGTTACACTTATTTACGTAGATAGAATTACACTTATTAATATAAATATAATTATAATTATAACTTTATCTACATTAATCAGTGTAAATGTATTTATATTAATAAGTATAATTGTATTTATATCTTTAGAATATAACTAAAGTTGTAACTCTAGCATAGGTTTTCCACATAGTCATGATAAATGAAATCTAAGCAATTGAAAGCATTTACAATGCTCCTTTTCTACGAAATCAATGCACGCACCCTTTCCCCTATGATTACCCTCTATTAGTCCATTTCTCTCTCTTGGTAACCAAATCTCCGTTTACGTTCACGCATGCATCCTCACATCTCCCGTGACTATATCATCTCTTGAGTTTCTAAGAAAACAAAAGAACCTCTCGAATAATCATTAAACATTTCTTTCCCTCAAAATCAATTAAATATTTTTCTCTTCGCCTCCATCTCTCTCTAAGTGGCTATTTTATCTCCACCTGGGCTCTCCATGTCTCTCCCCCAAGAGACTTGTGATTACTCCCTCCATCAAAGTACAACTTCTTACCTCCCTATTATTTCTTTATATTCTAAACCACCTATAAGTGTAAGGGTCATTATGTTTATTTCGGCTTACTTTTACTCTGTTATGGGTTCTTCCATTTTGTAATTTCTATTTATGTGTACTTATGAGACTGATATATATGTATAAGACATTAATAGATATTTCCATTTGTCCATTCATTCATTTGTTTATCTTATCTTTTTCTCTCTACCTTTTACACCATAATTTTTTTACTAAGATCAACAATCGTAATTTAGACATATTTGTGACGTTAGGAACCTACGTGGCACTGTCTTAATTAAAGTGACTAGACAAACGTGACCTGATTTTGGCTTCAATGGTGGATGACTCAAATCGTCTTTATGGGGCTGTGACTGGACAAGCCCGATCTAATTTTGGATTCAATATATAACTATAAGAGAAGAATCATTCGTAAAAAATTGAGGCAAGTAAATCCGTATATTTTCATCTTATTATATTATTAATTTTTCTGTATTTGATTACTAAATTTCTTTCAATATACTGTACTTGCTCTTACTTACAAAGATATGTAAATCGTGAATCATAATCAATTTTCTTTCATGAGAATGCAAGCCAACTGTTCGGTTATAGTCCATATAAAAGAAAAGTTATTAAGTATCGACTTAATCTAATTTGGGGTGAAATATATTTAAATAATTATAAAATATAAACCTTATGCCTTCCATGAGAACCTCTTATGAATTTAATTGAGCTTTTGATAAAATAAAATAAATATGAATAAAACTAAACTATTTTTTTTAAGAACACATAGTATTTAAAATCACAAATTATCCCTGAAGAGTACATTAGGACGTGGATCTAAATAATGGAGGGTTTCAAATAATTTTTTGTTCGAAGACTTCCACTAAGCTTTTGTAAAGGGGTTGTTTATTGAATATTGTTCATGTTTAGATGTCTATTCGTTTGAAGAATATACAAGCTTGAGTTGTTTGTAAACTGAATAACTTTCTGATCTTATTCCAAGTGAGTTATTGCTTTGGGTTGCTTCATGGTTGATTAACTATTTTCAAAGGTTTGAAGATTATGACATTATTACTGATATTGTTGAGAAGTAGAATTGAATCATATTTTCTTCCTTTTGAATTGGTAACATTTTTAATGTAGTCCCACTAGATTTTTTCAATAGTGTTCATCTTTGTTTGAATTATCCCTTATTTGTTGAAAATTTATACACTTTTAACATATCAATGCAATTTTTTAAATGATTCGTGTCATTAGTGGTTTTGTGAATAATCAACTCTCTTCATTTTTAGTTCATTTTTTTCCTTTTTCTTTGTAATCATTTAAATTAAGGGTATTAATTTGTTCGGCATTGTGTTCTTAAATATCTTTAACTGAGGGTTTGATTTTCACTTTTAATTATTGTTTTCCAATAGTGTTGAACAATTTTTAAAAATTGAAATCACCATGTCAATTGTTGTGATGAATGGAGTTAGATGTATTTGAGTTCATTATATTTGAATTTATTATGGTCATGTGATCATTATCATCGGTGAAGAGGTTGGTTATACGTTTGTGATAAATAACCAACGATAAACATAAATATGTTAACTGTATCTACATTAATAATTATTACACACGTGGACTCATTAAAATACTATTTTTAGCTTATTCTTATCATTAATTTCTAAAGAGTGAGGATTTATCACCATGTTTCCCCCCAAAAAATATTGGACAGTAAATTGAGAAACTAGGAAAACATTAAAAATTTAACAATGGTACTTCAAAAAAGGACGTGACCATTTTAGATTTAGGTTAACTAAAAATATGTATACCCATGTTGCAAAATCCTATTTGATTAGATCAAGGCATCTGGACAGATGAAAGGAAATACTATTTTACATATGTGTATAACTATATTGAGATATATCCATCTAAATAGATTTGTCAAAATTTCGGTTCTCGAGTTAGAAAAAAACCCCCTGATAAATGATAAAATTTACATGTCAAAGCCTACATACATCTTGAGCCCAAGTGGGACTCAATCTAATCATAAAATAAAAAATACAGTGAATAAAGGAGTATTGAATCATGATATATAAAATAATGTCGTAAAAAGAATTTTTAAAGATTAAACCAGATAGGACTGAACTGATAATGGGAAACTTTCCTGATAATAATTCATGGCATCCAATAAGAGCAGTTCTACTCGGACACTCGTTTAGAACTCAGTGGGTACGGCTTGCTGACGTGTTGTATCCTCATTGGCTCGTGTCCTTACCCAACATTAATAGGGTCCAAAAACGAGCCATTATGAGTATGATATGTCATCGAGTCACACCCATTGAGTCCCAAGTGAAAGTCGGCCTAGAATTATTGTTCATTTAAAATACTCCTTCAAGTTGTGTATTGAATTCAATTAGTATGATAAAGCATAATATCTGATGGACATAATTAAGTGACCTAACAATGCCCACGCCTTTTTCTTTATATTCACCTCTTTTTTATTATGCTTTGTTTACTTTTTTATTTAGGTTATCCCTCCATCATATTTTTAACAATGATTGTACCTTCACAATCTCGGTGTTGAATTCAACTTGTAATTAATTTTTCTCTTAAACATTCCCTTAATTTCAACTAAATCAGTAAATGAAAAGTCTATCTATTTTGAAAAGTAAAATATAAAAAAGTCATACCAAGAGTCTTTTTATCCTTACATTTAGTTTGTACAATAAAAGTATTATAGTTAATCCACAAGTGTCCTGTAAATGCAGAGTTCTGAAGATATAATTAGATTTTTTTCCAATATGGATATGAGTTTTTTAGAGGTGATCAACAACCCCCCTTGGTATGAAACGTTTGGAACTGAAAGCCCTGTCTTAAAACATGTTTAGTCTAAGGGCCTTTTCAATTGATATTTCATGCGTACCTTACTTAAATACCCTTGAAAAGAGCATATCATGTGACTTAAAAATCGACAATTCAAAGCGTTAATCGATAATAAATGGTTACCATAACAAAACGGCTATCCCCTATGTTTATTGAACTTTAAAAAAATAAAAAACGTTCAAGTTAATGAAAACTTCTCCATTTTTGTTTCAACAAAAATTTTCATCATTATCGTCTCCATACAAATGCCGTGTTGTTCCACTTGAAGATTGAAATGTATATTTTTTTATACATTTTTCATTTTGGTATAAATCGTGTTCATCTACTGTAATTATGGAATGTAAGCTTTTTATATATTCCTCATTATGTTAATTTTTTTAATCTTAATAAATACCAGTGCCAACATTAAGTGAAAATTTTATTTTGAATCAGACGCAGCACAAAAACGACTTTGTTAACTTTTTTTTTTGCTTTTTCAAACAAATAACAAAGAAGGTGCTTAGTAGTTGTATTGTTTGTTATTTTTTTTATTTTTAGTTGAAATTATGTTGAATATGATTGCAAATGTAATTGTGATATAATAATGCAAAAAAAAAACAATTCTTTCTTTTATTTCTAAATTTTTTGTATGAAATTGCATCATTAATATATCTCTGTTTATTTTTTCTAATAGTCCTTTTTATCATTTATTTATTTTGTAATATTTTTTTGAAAAATCATTAATATATCTATTTCGTTTGGTGGTTGAAGCCATAGTTGAAAGAATTCATATTGCAAAAGAATCAAAAAAAATATTTTTATAAAATATTGCATTGGGTTTGCTTATAAATTCGCATTGCGAAATATATATATATATATATATATTGGATTGCGAGATGAACATTGCTTCTATCTATATTCAGTGTAGGGCACAATTAATGGAACATAAAAATATAACATATGTTAATCATCATAATTTCAATCTTACATTTGAAATAAAGTGGTCCTCCAAAGGATTGGATCATTTTTTTTGCAAACAACAAGTGCCTTCAAAATATCAGCAATGGACAAAAATAAAAATATCCTAATTAGCAATTCATCACTGAGATCAAACATCTCTACCATTTTGTATGTAATTTTTGAAGAGAAAATATATCTTTAAAGTTTATAAGAGGAAAAGATAATGACATGTTACAACCAAATTTACCAAATATTTATAGAAGAGGATAATATCCTACTCCTTGGAAAATGCATGGCTTATGTTAAAAGCAATTATGATTTATATACAAATCAACGGTAGTTCAAGAGTTTGTCTAGACCTTCCCCTCACAAACTAAGTCCTACATTTACAAACACAACAGATTGAAACACGTGTACAACCGAACTACGTAGGCTTTGATCCCAAGTCTTCTTTGGGTACTAGGCGCAATATCGAGTATTTGTCGTGAGCTCGAGACTCAACAATATGTCTCTTAATATATTCTTTCCATCGAGATGCATCCATCTCTCAACTTTCATCCATTATACCCAAATAATTCAAATGAGATATCAAACTATCTCAAGTCCGGATTTCCCAAATATATCCCAACAAATGCTTAAACGCATAAATGAATTAAATCAACTGAACTACGTAGAGTTTGATCCAAAATATTTTTGGGTACGTAGGCACAATATCAAGTCCTTCTCATGATCTCGAGACTCTATAATATATCTCATGATATGTTGTACTTAAACAAGATGCTTCCATATGATATCCCTTATCCCACACTACAAGCGAGATATCAAATTATTTTAAAGTCGCGATCTCTTGCGCACCCTTATACAAACATTCAAACACGTATACAGTAGTCACTATTTAGGTTCACCCACCTCTCACCTTTTTATCTTTCGTCAAACCTCAAATGAGATATAAAACTATCTCAAAGTCGAGCTTTCTCGTACACCTACATTCATAGTAAGTGGTCGTCTGATACATAAATAAAATGATGGAGTCATACACAAGCAATCTTGTGTACATGCATCAGTTAAAGTAACATTATTATACCTTTCACTTATACCATTTTCTAACCTAAGCACTTATCTACATTTTTGGAGGGACTTTCACGCTAAGGTATCTAAACAAATTCTAACAATAACTAAAAATTAATCAATTAATGTAAATAGAAATAACAAGAATAGGATTAAGGAAGCATACAGAATAAGTAGGGTACCTAATACCTTCTCCATTCATAACCCGATTCCCTAACCCATACAACAAGAATATATAAACCAATCGTAGACTTTAAAACCTACTTTAGGATTAGCCTGAAAGGTTTATCCCGAACCTTTTTATTTGCTTTTATATAAAACAAACTGACGACTCTGAACACTCTATGAAACCCCATTTTCCCGCACGAAGGTCACACTTACCAAAGAGGCGTGTACCAAAACCTCGACATGGCTTCAAATTACATCCAGGGAAAAAATCATCGAGGCCCAAACCTCAAATCGATAACCTGACCTAGGGTGAGGGGCGAGACATGAGACAAGCACTCTCGCATCCACCGTTAACTTTGCAACAAGTTCTCTCCCCCCGGGCGCATCACTCACCCGAGGCTCGCAAAGCCATAAAAGGCAAAAATGATAAACAATGATATAATAAGCCAAATATATAAACCATCATCATAATGTTAGCACAGATACTTAAGATGTACTAAACATAAAGCCAAGCACAATAAGTAAAAAGTATAGGATATAAATGATTCTAGATGAGATAATACAATTCAATCCTAAAGCTCAAAAAATAAGCACAATTCCAGATACCAAATGATATATCATTTCAAAGAAGGTATCTATGAAACATGTCTAAAAAATATCCATAGGTGAAGCAAGGATAAAACAATAATTAGCAACCACCATATAAATAGGATACACCAAAATAAGATATAATAAGTTATCTTGGTATCCTATCAAATATGATCAAAATAACATTTGGATGTAGTATATATATCCAAAATATAAGACAATGATATAAACATATATGAAAGATTTATATCAGTATCAAAGTCAAAGGTAATACAACATACTCTAAAAACATGAATAAGCAACATCAAGCCTAAAGCCAATTAAGACTATACAAGAGCAAGTATATACCAAAATTTGTTACTCAACAAAAAGCAATATCCCCAAACATACAATCTAAATAAATCTTTTAAGATATGTGCAAGATAAAATACACAGGGAAAACGAGAATAAGATGCAAAGAAAAGGATACAAAAAAGCTTTTAGAAACTTATCTCAAAATGAGGAAAAGTAATTTCAACTCCTGAGTTGGTCATTTTGAGTAAACCCAGGTGTTGTCACTGCAGCAAGAGGCTTCTCCCTGGTCACGGAGATATCGTTGCGACGAAGCTCCTACGACACCAGGCCATAAACACTTCCAACACACCAAAAGTGTGTGAATAATCACACAAACAAGGAAATGTATGTAAATTATTTCTTAGCTTATAGGTAGATACTTTATGATCTCGTACATACCACGTCGAATGATCAAACAAGCTCCAAAAAATAATACAACGATTATTGGTTATGCTAGATACTCTATATAAAGAATGGCTTAGCATTCAATAAATTAAAGCCATATAAAAGTTAAAGTGATTCAAAGACATAACTTGTGATAGAAAGTGAATAAAATAAACATTTACCCGTAAAATCGAAGAATGAATATCAGTGTTTGAACTCACTTTTGAAATTTTTTGACTTTATGAAATTTAAGAGAAAGCCTAATTTTTCCTTGAAAAGAAATCAAATTTTCAACTACCACTTTTTTCTTGCTCAAATAGCGACTTATGATTAAAATATTTTAAGTCTCATATCCTTGATGTTACTTAATTTTTGGATAGATAAAAATCTCCGAGACATTGTTTTTGATAAAATTTTACATGTGAGGAATATATATATTAACCAAATTTTGTACACACCATCTCCGTAATAGGAGATCATATAAAAAATAAGCATGAAAGAATTCAACATGGAAATGGTTGAAATAAAAAATGGGTATATATTAGCATTTTCATCCGTTGAAATTTTTGGCATTATCTCACACACTTCCGGGGTGATTTTCTTGATTTTTTTGTAGTTGATCTTCTCACTGTGTAGATCATGTATACCGAGTTTGATTTAAAAAACTCAATTTTTTACTATTTTAAAAAAAATGAGTATGTTTATTGGTATGTTAGGTGAAGTATGTTGGAGAGCCTGACTACGTATATATATTGTGACACCCCGCCCAATTAAATATCGGGTGATTAGTCATTTATTAAATTAAAACATAATGTTCAGTTGGTTCATTCTTAGCATCACTGTCGAAAAACTTTAATTTGATTAATTACCTCATATTTAATTAAGATAGTGTAAAAAATATTTACTCCCAACACATCCATTTAGTTTGTTTTAATAAGTAACCCACTTCATTAACTAAATGAACCATACAACAAATCAAATACCAACCACTGAACTAAATAACAGAATAATAAATACTGAGATTAATGTCCGAGTTAAAATGTCTACAATCACCAACATAAAATACCAAGTTTAACTGAAACTGAAATACTGATGAGAAATACAAAAATTTCTCGAAATAAACATAATCTGAGAATGGCGACATATGCATTGAATAAAAAGTCTGAATAAACTGAAAGAAATGATAGATGCATCTAATCTCAAAGACCTACATCTCCATAATCGCTGCAACTCGTCAAATGATCCAAGTGTCTAGATCTGGTGTCCCTGTGGCTGGGCAGCTGTTAGAATACATATATATATAGTCCGGAGAGAAGATGTGCAAGAAACAGGTCAGAACTAGAGTAAAAGTAGTTTTAAAATAGCAAGTGCATAAATGCTATTTAGCACATATACATGTTAGAAATTCGTGCTCTCACTTGAGATTCTCACCTCTCTACTAATGTGCACGCCTAACGAATCTTCTAACCCATACTAGCTATGCTACCCAGCCTAACTAGTTCGAAGCCACACTATCACTACTTATGGTCACCCGTAGTACACATGTATTGCCCATACAATATGTGATTAATATAATTTATCCCAAATAGCTGATTTACATTTCCACCATTTATGTAGTTAATCTTTTACTCACTAAGATTAATTTAGTTATCATTATTACCATATCTACTAATTCGCACAGTAGAATTGTTATCAAGTATATATATATTCAATATCATCACTATATATATACACACACACACACAAATCCTGGACCCCTAAGTTAAGACCACTTGCCGCAATGCATACTCTTTGTTATCGTATCCCGGTACATCTCGCAGTGAATAGGGATAAAGGTTCGGATAATCTCCCATGAACCATCAAAATACAATAACACATATTGGAGGTGAACATAGTCCCTAGCCCAATGGGTCACGCACATACCTACGTTCCCATTAAACCGTTGAACTATTATATCTCGGATAACACGTATCCAAGGTTCTATGTTCTACGGTACGAGTCTAAATTCCCCCGAAGGCTCCTCAGGATAAGACCGCCCAAGCGCGCAACCTCCACCCGATAGCAAGAAGCGTAGGTATATCATACACGTAATAAATCAATTCATAGGTATACACACAACCTATTATAGTCTTAGGTATTCACATAACCTACCGTGAGCCTTAGGTATACACCCAACCGAATTCTTTTCATTAAACACATAGTATAATTCTCTCTACTACTCATCGCATATTAGCCCTTTATGTTTAGTCTTTCTCTAGGAATTAAACTAGTAAGGATCCGACTTGCCCGAGGAAAAATTTGAAAATATGAAATCTCGTTAGAAGTCCCAACAATGTCGTTCGAACGAAACTTCGAACGAAAATGGACTCTGAATTCTCATTCGAAGGAAGTCGTTCGAACGAGGTCGTTAGAACCTAAATCGAACGAACTAATCTCTAAATTCCCGGTTATAACATAGTTGATAATCTCGTTCAAATGAGGTCATTCGAACGACTTTGACCCAGATTGTCCCTTACCTTTAAATCCCTGCGTTTTTCTTCCATTTTTGTCCACCCAATTCATGACTAATTTCACCCAAGACAAAACCACTAATCCTAAATCATTTCTACACCTAACAGGACGTCTTTGAACATGGTTTAACATCAAAACTCCATTAAATCTTAAGTATGGATGCATTAATTCAATAAATCCTTAAAAGCCCTAGATTTCTATAATCACCTTTAATGTCTAATCTAAACCCAAATTAAATTCATATTTAATCATGCATAAATATCAGAATTTATATCTCTAAATAGGGTTTCTCAATCTACATGAAGTTCCTACACAAATTCGTCATTTGAAATCAATTTAATCATCAAATTCATTATCTCATAGATGATTCAACAACCTAGTTTAACATGGGTAATATATGCACAAAATTTAGCAAGATAAACACTTAACTAATGGAAAGATTTTGATTCGCTGAATGAAACTGGTATTAGGTTGATCCTCTCCTCTCGATCTACACTTTGGTGGGATTATTGGTGTGAGAGCTTGAGTTTTGCACCAAGAATACCATGGAGCTCTTCTTCTTCCTCTTTGCTCTCTCTCTCTCTCTCTCTCTCTCTCTCTCTTATGTTTAGAAACTGACAACCTCCATCTAACCCACCTACCTTTCATTTTAATTTCCCAAAATTTCAAAAGACCAAAATACCCCTCTAAGGTGTCGGTTTGGCCTAAATTTCCCCGAAATCCAAATAAAACACCCGGGTAGAGTTTTCTGACTATTTTGACCCTTACGGACTCATTGACGCACTTGACATACCCATACGAGTTACTTAAAAATGACTTATCTTTTTAACCCATTAAGGTTGTCCCGACATGACTCACACGCACGTCTCGATTTAATTTACCAAAACGTCGTATTTTTCACTCACGACAAATGTATAATATCATAATCCCATATTTACTTACTCACACAGTAATATTCAATAATTTTCAACAATAAGCATTAACCATTGGCATGCTAGTTAATATTATTTTTAACTAGATTAATTAATAATTAATTTCTCACATTTAATTTAATTAATCCCACAATAATAATTAATCTTATAATTGTTAAAATCAACAAAAGTACGGGGTATTCAATATATACACACACACACACACACACACACACACTTTCAAATCCAACCATGATGATAAAAACTCTCATACACAGAGGATTAACAGTGACACACTTTCATCAAAAGATCACATAAAACTTTGAATTTTCAGTAGAAGTAGAAAATCAATCCCTTCATTATATTTTGCGTGGAAGTGTTCAAGTTTTTTGTGCAGTGTAAAGTCCATGAGTTATGATAAATACTCTAAAATATGAAGCTCAATTCATTTCAAACTATAAATATTTCAAACATGGAGTATTAAAATTAATAAATAAAAACACTAGTATAATAAATAAGCATATAGGTTTGGATTTAAGCTTATGGGATAATATAATACCTAACAAGCATGAACGATTAATATTTCATAAGACTAGGTAAAAACCAATGATAATAATCACAAGAAAGGAATATATATCCAAGGTAAGATGGAAATACTTATAATATGCATAATAATATAACATACGTAGATCAAGAGAAGATCAAAGAGATGTGAAAATCTTAAATATACTTTTGGAAAACTAAAGCAAAGTGTTCTCATAAAAAAAATCTTTTCGAATCATTCAAAGTATGAAGCAAGAACTAATCAAGAAGATAAAAAAAAATCACATATGAGTTATCAAAGATAATAAATGTGGGTACCTTCTCATCAACTAGGCCCATAAGAGTAAATGACCAGGAAAAAATGAGAATAAAGGGTGCCCGACCCAAATTACGAGTTCTAGATGGCGGTTAGAATAAAAAGATATTGTTAAGTCCATCCCTAAAATATTTAATGAGATATTCAGGGGATACTGGGCCAACGTGTTGGCTACCAATACTCTCTTTCTTTAAACTGAATACTTATATTGTACCCCCGGTCCAAGGCAAGCGAGAGATGTGAAAATCAATCTCGAGAGTTACTTAATAAGAATAGTAGACCTCTCCGTGGACGTAGGAAATTTGCCTAACCACGTATATTCTTTTGTTGTGTGATTGTGATTGTGATTGCTGGTGTTTCTTTTATACTGATGATTATTTTCCATTCATAAAATTATTTGTGTTGAGATTTTTGTCACCATAATTGGCGCCGTCTATGGGAACGATTGTTTTTTCCCGCGAAAACCTTCATCAATAAGATACAACAATGTCCCATCACAACAGTAACATTCCCAAAGCAGGAGATATTCAACAATAGTTGACCCCCCCTAAGGGTAAGGTCTGAAGTGCGCCATTTAAACCCAAGACTTCGCTAAGAGAGGCAAGTCTCTAAAGAAAGTCAAGGGCCACCCATGTCCACACAAATCTCTAGGTTAATTGATGCCTACGAGGACAGACTCCAAGAATAGGAGGAGGCCACTCGCCAACGAGAAAATGAGAATGCTCACCTCAAAAGGCGACTGGAAAGACTAAAGAGAGAGCTTCGTCAAAATACAAGGCAATGCCACAACAGGACTCCTAGCCCTCAGGCGAGCAGATCTCCCAACCGAGGAAGAAGTCCAAGACGTGGTTCAGAAAGAATGTAGAGACCCAGGTCAGGCGACAACCATTCTGAATACTTGTGACCAGCTCGTCGATACAGGATTCCTGATCGACAGGATGGTGATATATGAAATCTGGTCTGCAGAGAGATGGACCAGCACCCAACTCACCGTGGTGCTAGATAAACAAGGGAGCTAACAAGACGAGCTCTCAAAACTCAGATGAAGTGCCCCTTTTCAAGGGTAATAGAAGAAAAGGAAGCCCCAAAGAAGTTTTCAATTCCTAGGTTTAAGATTTATGATGCAAAAACTGATCCCATCGGCCATGTTAGGTAATATAAGCAAGCAATGACTCTATGGAGTCACAACGATACACTCATATGTCGAATCTTTCCCTCGAGCTTGCATGATGTGGCTTAAAAGTGGTTCGAGAAGCTACCTCACCGATCCATTAAGAGTTTCAGATCTCTGGCCGAGCTATTTACAGCTCGCTTCATTACGATAAGTTCCCATTCAAAGAGGATGGATGCTTTTCTTACTATGAAGAAAAAGCCATAGGAGAACCTCTGAGAGTACGCGAAGAGGTACTGGGTAATTTTTAATGAAGTCGAGGATTACTTGGAGCAGGTCGCCGTAGTATCCTTCAAAATAGGACTGCCTAACTCCTTTCTCTTGCACCAATCCTTAACTAAGAAGGAGGCCACAACTATCGACGACCTAATGGCCTGTATTAAGAAATAACTAAAGTCGGGGATGTGACCCATTTTAATGCAGGGGAAAATGGTCGCGCGGAGGCAAATAAAGGGGTTGAGAAGATTAAACCGTAGAAGAAAGGAAATAAGAATGGGGGAAAGAATAACTCCAAGAATGGAAACAAAGATGACACCTCAAAGGCATTTCAGACTGTGAACACAGTCTTTAAGGAGCCGATATGTAAGATTCTTACAAAGATCAAGGATGAGCCATTTATTAAGTGGCAGGGGAAGATGGGAGGAGATCCTCCCAAGCAAAATAACATGCTTAGGTGTGCATTCCACAAGGAAGACGGACATAAAATTGAACATTGTTAGGCCCTGAAGTCTTACCTCAAGGAGTTAGCCCAAGCTGGAGATCTTAGCGAGTTTATAGAGAAGACAGATAAAGCAGCATCAAATGGTGAGCATAGGTCCGATAATGTCCCCGAGGAGGATGTTGGCCATGAATTTACAGTAATACATGGGGTGTCAGACCTCAAGAAAATTTAAGGAAACGTGGCTCGAATGGAAGTTAAGAAGCTTACCGCCATCATGCAGGTGTTCCAGATTGACCCAACCAAGTCTCGGGTAGGGAAGCGGCAGCGTCCAGAGGACGTCGATTAAATAAGCATATTATTTTCACGAATGAAGATTTGGTGGGAGTGAGAACCCATCATCATAACGCACTGGTCATTACATTCAGGATAACCAATTGGGACGTTGACAGACTACTGGTTGACCAAGGCAGCTCATCTAAAGTAATGCACCTTGAATTATTCCAAAACCTGAAGCTAAGCATAAACGATCTCAAGGAAGCCACTGTTCCACTGGTCGGCTTCGCTGGGAAGATCATGATTCCTCTGGGAAAGATTATCCTACCAGTCAGGGCAGGAAACATCTCAAAATTGATTGATTTTCTTATTGTTGATATTGAATCACCATACCAGGCCATCCTCGGCTAGGGATGGCTCCATGTAATGAAGGTCGTTCCATAAACTTATCACCAGAAATTAAAGTGTGTAACTGACCGAGGAGTAGTTGAGATCTATGGAGACCAGTTTATAACGAGGAAGTGTTTCATCGTGATCGTATGCCCTAAACAGGAAAAATGTGGAGAATCAAAGGCAAGGAAGAAGCACATGAGGGGTTAACACCCTCCAAATAGCAGCTAAGGTATGGTCAACCAGGAATGGAGGAGACCAGGATCCTCCCCTCTGAAAGGGTCGTTGAAGACTTGGAAGAGGTCACAACTGGGAGTAGCTCGACTTAAAAGAAGTTTTTAATTGACACTTCCTTGACTGATCGCGAAAAGAAAGAACTAGTCACCCTTCTCCGAAGAAACTTGGATATTTTCGCATGGGAGCCCTACGAGCTACGTGGGATTGATCCCAGCGTTGTTTGTCATCAATTACACTTAGACCCAACATTCAGGCTAGTTACACAGAAGGCTCGCTGAACATCTCCAAAGAAGACTAAGGTAGTAGATAAAGATGTCGAGAAGCTACTGGATACAGGATCTATATGGGAAGTTCAGTTCCCTAAATGGTTATCCAACTCAGTAGTAGTTCCTAAAAGCAATAGAAAGTGGAGAGTTTGTATCGACTTCACCGACCTCAATAGAGCCTATCCCAAAGACAGTTTCCCCCTTCTAAAAATCGATCAACTAGTCGATGCTACAGCTACACACGAGAGGATGATCTTCTTATATACGTATTATGGATTTCATCAAATCCCCCCATGTGTCGGATTAAGATAAAACCTCCTTTATAACAACTACTAGTTTATATTGCTATAAAGTTATGCCTTTTGGCCTTAAAATACAAGAGAAACTTATTAGACGCTAGTCATGAGGATGTTCAAAGATAAGATGGGGGATACCATGGAAGTTTACATCGATGGCATGCTCGTCAAGGATGACCACCTTTTTGACCTCGCAAAGACCTTTAAAATCCTCAAGAAGTACCGAATTTCGGCATCTAGTTGGGAAAATTCCTTAGATACTTGGTCAGTAAGAGAGGAATATAGGCAAACCCCGACCAGATCGACGCTATCAATAAAGTTCAGCCCCTCCAAATAGTAAGAGATGTACAGAAGCTCACAGGAATGCTCGTCGTGCTCAACCGTTTAATTTCTAAATCTTCAAAATGGTGTCAACCATTCTTTCAATTGTTAAAAAGAAATAAAGGAGTAACATAGGATGAAAATTGCTCAAGAGATATAGAAGAACACAAATTTTACCTTAGTAGGCCCCCTTATCTTGTAATTCCTAAGCAGAGTGATCTGTTGTACCTCTACCTAGCAGTGTCAGACCATGCTGTAAGCTCGACCTTGGTATGTAAGAGAGAGGGAAGCCATCATCCAGTCTACTATGCAAGAAAAACTCTTTTGGAAGCCGAGCAACGACACCTGTGGTTAGAAAAGCTCACCTGCGCACTTATGATAGCCTAAAGGAATCTGAAGCATTATTTTGAGGCTCACTCCATCGTCATAGTTACTTCACACCCCCTTAAGGATATTCTAAGGAAATCATATCGCTCCGGCTGACTATCGAAGTGGTCAGTCAAGCTCGAAAGGTTTGATATACACTTTCAACCAAGTAAACCATCAAGGGGCAAGTCCTAACCGATTTTATTACTGAGTTCATAAGGGAACATCCTTGCGATCACCCCGAGACATGTCGTTCAAGGGAAGGCTTAAGTGTTTGGACATTATACGTTGATGGAGCCTCTAACTCGAGGGGGTATGTGTAGGTATTATGCTAGTGACTCCTTAGAATACAATGCTCGATCAGGGAATCAAACTTGGATTTAAAGCCTCCAACAACAAGGTAGAATATGAGGTGCTGATCGCCGGACTACGTAAATCATAAATGCTAGGGGCGAGGCACCTTCAACTCTTCGACGATTCACATATAGTTTCTAACCAAATAAGCAGTGACTTCAATACAAAGGATGGCAGATTATCTCGCCATCGTAAAAGGGATTAATGGGCAACTTCGATCAAGTCGATATTCAGTAGTTCCCCAGGGAACATAACATCCATGCAGATGCCCTAGCGACTTTAAGCTCAACAATAGACTCAAACTTGAGAAGAACAATCTAAATTGATTTCCTCACGTAACCCAGCATTCGTCAGGCTACTGAATTACGAAACCCAAAGAAGATTCTCCATATTAAAAAAGCTCCGATCTGGATGGATCCCGTTATAAATTACTTGTGAAATGATAAATTACCAAATGATAAGAAGACAACTCATCAGATAAGAGTCAAGGCTGCTCGCTTTCACTTATCTCCCGAGGGAAATTTCTATAAGAGATCCTTCAATGGACCCTACCTCCAGTGCGTTCTCCGTAGGACATCGAGTAACTTCTGCGCGAGCTTCATGAGAGAATTTGTGTAAGTTACGCAGGAGGAAGGTCGATAGCCTTTTGAGTAATAAATAAAGGATATTGGTGGCTATACATGAAGAAGGATGCTGGAGTCTATGTTCAAAAATGAAAAAAGAACTCGCCCTTAGTCCACCAGCCCGTCAGCGACCTAAAGTCACTAACTAGCTCGCGACACTTCACCTAGTGGGGTTTGGACATCGTAGGTCCTCTGCCTACTGCAGCAGGCAATTGGAAGTATCTGTTGGTTGCCACAGACTACTTCATAAAGTGGATAGAGGCAGAATCAATGGAGAACATCAGTGACACCGATATGATAAGGTTTATATGGAGAAATATAATCACACGCTTTGGCATACCCAGGATGATTATTACAGACAACGAGACCCATTTCGAGACTGGCCCCTTCCAAATATTTTTCAATGATCATGGAATCAAGCACTACTTCAGCTCTGTGGCATACCCTCAAAGCAATGGTCAAGCTGAGGCTTCCAATAAGATAATGATCGATGGACTGAAAAAGGGCCTTGAACGAGCCAAAGGATCATGGGCGAATGAATTGCCCCGTATCCTCTGGGCTTATTGCACTACCCCAAGACGAGCAACTGGGGAGACACCTTTTGCACTCACATATGGAATGGAAACAATTATCCCCTTAGAAGCTGGTCTCCCTACCATGAAGTCTACGTTAGTCGACCAAGGCCACAAAGATGAAGCATTTCTCGCTGAGCTTGACTTAGCCGACGAATGACTAGAATTGGCTGTAGTTAAGCTGACATCTTACCAATAGCAGCTATCCAGGCAATACAATAAAAAATTCAACCCTAGGAAATTCCTGGTCGAAGATTATGTACTATGGAAAGTTCTTGGTTGCGATGTGAGACCATCAGATGGCAAGCTTGGACCTAACTGGGAGGGGCCATTCAAGGTGATAAGGGACGACCTACATAGAGCCTACCACTTGAAAATGCTGGAGGGCAGGGAGATACCAAGAATCTTGAAATGTGGCCAACCTAAAGAAATTCTACTTCTAGATTATGCACCATTAGTTTAGGCAAATTTTCATTTACAAATTAATGTTGCTCTCACTTTGATCAATAAAACTCGATTGGCCTTAACATTTTGTATGTGTTGGTTGCCTGAAGTATATTTTATTATATGCACCTTTTTTAAGTTACTGGCTTCACTGTTTTAACATATACTATAATGAGCATGGATTACAGCAAGTTAGTTAACTTGCTCCAGTCGAAAGATCTCTTCAGCTAGCCTCTTGTGATTGTACCACAGTGGTTAGGTTTATACCAGCTTAACTTCTCTAGAGCATAGCTAGCAGGGTTGACATATAATAACCCTCCTCAAGACTTTATTCATAACACAACTGGCCTCCTAGGTTACTCTGACAACAAGTGAAGACCTACAAGGAATCCTTAGGTAAAATGGCCAACATAGGTTGGTCACCAACATAACTTGGCTCCAAAATCCTGCTCGAGCAAATTACCCACTAAATAGGTGTATCCTCGCCATCACCCTACATAGTGTGACACCCCGACTAATTAAACACCGGGTAGCTACTCCTTTATAAAATTAATTCAAAATGCCAAGTTGGCTCAGTTAATAGCATCACTGTCGAAAACGTTTTATTATTTCTAACCACCTAGTATTTAAAAAGTAAGTGCCAAATTTTATTAAATCTGATTAACATGCAACAAGAGTAATGAATAACTAAATAACACCATTCACCATACTGAAGTAAAACGAATAACTATCACAATAGAGTAAATAAAGTCTGGAGGAAAAACTCCTCAATACAAATCCCACAACTGATAAGTAAACTGAAGTAAATAACTAAAAACTGAATACTGAGCAATACATGCTAGAGTCTGAAAACTGAAATGTAAAAATGTCTAATAGAATTGGGCAACATGCCCTACAACTGATAGATGCTGAGACTGGAATCCAAATGAGAGAAGCGTCTACATGCAAATCCCTGTAGCTTCCACAAACAGCTACAGCTCGTCACCTGAATGAGAATCCTATGCTTGGTGTCCTTGTGGCTGGGCACCTAAAATGGTTTTACAAGAAAATATATTTGAAAGAAAATGGGTCAGAGCCCGAAAGTGGAAACCATTTTAAAAACCTGCAAGTGCTTTAAAAACATTTAAAACATTAAATGCAAAGTACATGTTAGGACGTGCACTCACATTAAATTCTCACCTCTCGACTAACTGTGCACTCCTAACGTAAGTACCCATCTATATCGACCCATCCTACTAGCTAACTGACAACATAACTAGCTAGACTGCCAAAGGTTCTACCCATATTACTAGGTTCCATTTAACATAACAACGCTTGTAATTAAATAGAGGTTTAATCGTAAACTCAGTTACTAAATATGCCATTGATATAACTATCAGTTAACTCATTATATAACTCGAAACAATACCGTAATATTTTCACAACATTAACATGAGGATTTCCGTTAATTTAATGTATATTATTCACATCATAAATATACGATACAAGCACCCCGCAATCTAAGCTATGGTGCACACATACTCTGCTATCCATCCTGGTACATCACGTACATAAGGATCACACATTCCGAATCTCTCAGGAATAGTTCAGATAACACAAATCACAAATAGTGGAGGCGAACACAGTCACCATCACATGGGTCACGCACATACCTACGCTCCCATGGTCAGCGGACTTATTAATATCACAATAAGTCTTTCAATGACCTATGTTCATCAAAGTACCAGTCTATATCCCCCCCGTAGGCACACAAGGATTAGAGGGTCCTAAGCGAACGTAACCTCCCGTGATAGCAAGTATGGTAGGTATGTCATACACATAAACTATATACTAAGCATTCACACATCTTAGATATCACCATTTTAATAAGGTATTTTCTACAATCATTATACCATTTTCCCAACTTATATATTTCAAGTAATCCGATAATATATAATTTAAAATAGTCGACACGTCTCACGTCGAAATTCCTTAAACTTAAAACCTATCTCGAATAGACTACTAAGTTTCCATAATTCTCACATATGATATCTTTATGCCTAAGGTCTTTACTTCTGCCCCAAACCTTATTTCATCAACTTATTCAAATTTGTACTATTAACCCAAATATCAACTCACATAACGAATTTCATTTATTTAGAATAATTCCTCAAATTACATTCTGATTAAAGTCCCACTTCATAATCATGCCTACTGGTCTTCCTTAAAGCTAAGGGTATTCACAAAGTCTCCAAACATATTCTCCGAGGGTTTCCATCGTTAAAATCATATTAAGGAAAATTTCACTCATTCTGGGAAGGTCGATCGATCGACCTATGAATATCGATCGATCGATCTAGTCGATCGATCGACTGATGAATGTCGATCGATCGATCGAACAGGTATGGCTACGGACTGCTTCGTTCTGCAGATTTGAAAACGTCCCAAAACTTATTTCTAACGTATGATTCTCAGATATAACGTTATAGTAATGTCATATAACCATCCTACAATATTACTAACGTCCATAAATCAATATTTCAACAACTATAGGCTACATATGGATCAATCTTCATCAAAAACCTAGTTTTTCTGATTTTTCTCAAGAACAGTCATGAACCTCATCTTAAATACGTTTTTGGTATAACAAAAGTCGATAATTCTCTTAATATAATCTTCCAGTAACATTCTACATGCAACCTATATCCCAGAATTTAAACTAATGACTCCAATCTTATGGGTTTTTCATTATCTTCTAAGAACATACAAAATTTATGAATAATCTAACATGGAAGAAGCATTCTCTGAAATTTAAATGGAATAAATCACTTGCCTTGGTTTGATTTCGGATTTGGTGTTGATTTGGTGAAGAATCTCTGCAGAATTCCTCTCTCTCTCTCCTTCTCCAAGCTTTCTTCTTCCAAAGGTGGCTATGGTGGCTAGGGTTTTCTTTGGGAGAGTTGGAAGACTAAATGATAACCTACGTAGCTTATGGGGTTAATAAAGGTTGGTTGGGGTCAATCCCTTATCAGATTACAACTCTCAATTTTCGTCACTTTTAATTACCCAAAAATACCACATTACTAAAATACCCTTTAAGTTACCGGTATGGCCTAAAAATACCCCGGGACCCAAATTATACCCCCGGCTAGTGTTTTCTGACTATCTCGACCCTTCCGGACGCGTTGACACACTCAAAATGACCATACGGATTATAGATTTTAAATTCACTTTTATAAATAAAAATTTATACCGTGACGCGGCGGTCCCACGCGTCTCAACAAAATTTCTAAAATGCCGTATATAAATCCCACGACAAATTTTATAATACCAAGTTCATATATAATCATATATGCACATAATCAAATACCAATTCGCATCACATTAGTATTATTAACCCGGATTAATTTCCAATTAATACGCAATTTAATTAATTAATCCCAAAATAAATATAGTCAAAAATACGGGGTATTACACATAGGCCTAAGGAAGTTTGACGACACGATATAAAAGGTAAAGTGAGGTGGAATGATATGTCTATGGCATACTGGACTGGGGGAATACTCATTCTAAAATAAGCTCTTTCATATTTAGTCGGCTGAGAAGCCTAAAATCGCCAGAGATTATAAATAAAAAATAGACAACATATGTTTAGTCGACAACTGCCCAAAATATAAAAAATTTATTGCTGGAGGTTACACGTACAACAGTGATAAAATAGAAAAATAAAAAATAAATTAGATCCTAAGAGGGACCAGGTCAGTGAGCAAGGTAATCATCCACTCACTCCCTTCGACCATCGTCTGGATAAGGGGCAAAGTCCTCCTTAACCTCCTCTGGGCTTGACTCTAGCAGCTGCCTCGGGATTGCATCTATTGGTACCTAGTGATCATCCCTTCTAAATGGATTTGGCTGCAAAAACGAGGGAGTGATCTCATGCCTATACCAAAGGATGGAGTTCTTGGGCACCTTTAACTCCCTGAGGGCACTTAGACACCCTTTGATAAATGACAGTTCCTCAATTTCCTTTAACTTTGTGGGAGCGTCAATTAAGCCCTGGTTGTAACCATCTGCCACACTTACTAAGGACCTTTCTTGAACAAGTGTCTCAGCCTGGTAACGTCCCTCTAAAGCCTAGCAGCTATCACATATGCTCTACGAACATCTCCTCACAGCTAGACAATCTCCCTGATGGAACCACTATCGTTAAGCCTAGATCGCTGCCTAGTTGATAAAGAGAAACCCTGTATAACTGAAGGGGTAATGATCGATGCATTCTCTCTGAGGAGTGCAACTTCCCTCATTAAGGCATTGCTTTCCTACTATAGAACCTTTCCAACCTGATTGATCTCAGAGGCGTCCAAAATCTTAGAATTCAGGGAATCCATCTCCTCTTGAACAGAGGCACCAACCTCCTCTATCTTTGCAAGTCTATCCTTCAACATGGAAACTACCTCGAATTGATCCTTATAGTCTTGGTTCATTATCCTAAGGGATTTGCAAATCTTAACAAATGCTCAGCGAACTTGGTCGCTTACCTTAGAACCAATGATTTGGCCTAGACGAGAAGTGGTCGGAATGTAATCATCAAGATCAATAAACTACAAGACATATAACTCAAATAGCAAACTATATCAGTGGGTGTGAAAACAAAATTTCTTTACATCATTAAAAATAACATTAGCTAGGTACAGATACAAAGAGTGACAAAAAGAGAAAAAAAATACAAGTAAAGGAAATAATCCTAAAAGTCTACTGGTCGACCTTGACCTACTCTGTGGGGGATATCTCTTTCCCCTTGTTAGCAGCAGCCTCACTCATCTCTGCCCTAAGTGCAGGGGCATCGACAACAGGAGTGACGTGAGCATCAGTAGTAGGAGCAGTAGTGAAACGCGGGAGCCCCCAATTTTTAATTTCTTACTTTAAAATTATAATATTTCCTTTCTATGAAAAAGATGCGCGAAAGCGTAAAGGTTAAGGTTCAACAAATAGAATTACCAAA
This sequence comes from Sambucus nigra, assembly GCA_949130495.1. Lineage (NCBI taxonomy): Eukaryota > Viridiplantae > Streptophyta > Magnoliopsida > Dipsacales > Adoxaceae > Sambucus > Sambucus nigra. The sequence goes on along the minus strand of OX422217.1, from coordinate 359,492,125 downwards.
TTTTCATATCCTTTTCAAATTAAAATTAAACACAACTAATTAATCCGAGTCCTAGAATTTGCCTAAGTCATATTTATCAATATTTCCAAATTAGGCCAAACAAATTTTAACAATAGACTTGATTTAAATAAACGTTACCCAAATTTAAATATGCACCAAATTAAATTAAGTGTGACAATTAAAACCAATTTTATCTTGAATTATACTAAGCATGAGTTCTAAGTCATTATGCAAGATAAAATAAATCAATCACACTACGCCGCAATGTACAAGGAAAAACTCACAACGGGAAACAACCTTGGATGCCCTAGCCTCAAATCCACTAAGTACAGAATTACATTTACAAGACAGATGACTTACATCACACGACTCGAACCCTCTCAAGCCTCAACACGTCTTCTTGTAACCACCTCCACCTAGCGGATAACCACAGAGCTCCACCGCGATCTTGGACTCACCAATCGGACAATAGGTACACCGTCAACCACACGTGGTGTCTTTTACCACATGAGAAAGCCGCAGCTAAACAATTCTTCTTCTTTGAGGGATTTAAAAGAAAACCCAAACTTCTCTTCAAACAAATGTAGAGATAAACCAGTGAAAAAATGCTCCAAGAAAAGTATATGTATATATGAACTTGGATAAACAAAACTATGGGTGTAAAACTAAAGTGTATATTGATTTTTCCTTGAAAATTGACACTTTAAAACAATGAACTTTTCCCCAAAACAATTTTTCTCTCAAACACTATCTAGAGGTTGGTAGGATATGAAAAGTTAAGTAAAAAAAAGTTATTCCCACACATAGATATTCAGCAAAAAGATAGTGGGGTAAAACAAGTGGAAAAGTGGGCAAAACTCCTCAAAACTGCCAAAAAACCTGTTCCTGCCAAATCTCTTTCGAACGACATTCTCGTTCGAACGAGTCTTCTAATGAAGTTCCAGTATGAAATTATTAGAAGCTCGTTAAAAATCTCATTAGAACGACCATCTCATTTGAATGACATTTCGAACGAAGTTCCAGTATGCCATAATGGGAAGTCGTTGGCAATCTCGTTCGAACGACTTGTGGTTCGAACGACTTGTGGTTCGAACGACAATCTCGTTCGAACGACACTTCGAACGGACTCACAGAATGTAAAAAAATTATTTTTAAGGCCAGAAACATTATATACTTTATATATAAGATTTAATAGAAAACATCTAAAAACAAAATACAGTTTTAAAAACCTAACACCCAATACAAACATGTTCCAAGCTCCTATATATATATGTAATGCATTCATACCTTGGGATCATGGAACCACTATTGATGACGTATAAACGAGGCACTTAAACTCAGCATTTTGATGAAGCTTTATACACTTGGCCGCTACGTCTTCAACAAAAATGTCATATGCTTGAAAGATGATCAATATACTCTATCCTATGACTCAAACGTTTTTGTCCGAAATTGAGCCAAAACTACAAAGGACTCAATTGGAAATTTGCGTCCTTGTAAGTCGGCCAATTGACAGCAGGGGATTCTTCATCAACGATGAGATTGGGCCAGGGTTATGATCTCCAAACAAAGGAAAGTCAACAGAAACTCCAGCAACAACCAGAGCTCGATCCCAGCCTTTTTTATAGTTCACCCGGCTGATATAGTTAATATGTTTCTCGACATCTTTATAGGCTGCCTCCTAGCCCTCGTTGTAGTCCTTCTCCCTAACTGTGGTCGCCTCTCCTTCTAGGACTTCACCTTCTCAGATAGCCCTGTGGTCTCATTTGTGATAGCAAGCTTTCTCACCGCAACCAGATCATAGGCGTCACGGAGTTCCTTCATCTCATTAGTCGCCTCAGCCCTCTCCTTGGCAAAAGAGGCCCCAACCTCTACAAGAGCTCTCTCAAAAGACTTTTAGGACTCTTGTCAAGTCTTCAGTCTCCTCTAAAGCTCAAAATTACTCCCCGCCATTCCATCTCGACTGCAGCGGAGGATGGTATAGTTAGACAAAAACTACAAGAAGAAACATATATAAGGAAAAAAATGAGAAGAAATAAAAAAAAAATGGAGAAGAAAGGAAATGGCCTTACCAAAGCAATCCCTTGATCGTCAGGACCCATCTTTGAGGATCGTTCATGGTCCGCTATTAATACTTCTCTCTCGAGCATCATGGGAACAAAATAAGGGGACAGAGCCACAGAAGCCCCCTCAGCTGGAATGGTAACAAGCACAAGGGAAGCATGCGCCATCTAAATTATTTCCTCTCCTCTTCTTTATTCTTCTTCTCCTCTTCTTTCTTTCTCTCTCTCTCTCTCTCTCTCTCTCTCTCTCTCTCCCTCTTCCCCTTCTCTACTTATTTCCTTTTCTTTTTCAGCTTTTTCTCACGAGCTGCTGTTTGGGAACCACTAGCAGTATCCTCAGACCTGATCTTCTGAATCTTCATCCTATTGGACAACAAGACATCATTATCATCATTATTATTAGTGATCAAGTTCTTTTTTCTAGGAGGAGCCATATCATCCTCACTAGAACTCTCTGACCCGGAACCACCTAAACTAGAACCCTCTTTACTGGACCTCTCTCTACTAGACTCTTCTTTACTAGAACCCTCTTCACGTGATCTTGCCTCATCACTACCACCTCTGCCACCTATAACAATATCAGACTCTGAAATTCTCTCCTCCCGCTCATCTAGATCGATGGGTTCGAGAGAACCTGCTTCTCCTTCTTCTTCTTCTTCTTCCTATGGGATGCCAAGATGAGGGATGGAGTCAATTGGACAGGTGATGAAGCTGGAGGTAGTGTTCTTGTATTCCAATAAAAAAATAGTCAACCTGGGATGTTCACCTTCCATAATAAAGTCTCTTATATTCCAAGACTTGAGTAGCTCAGCTGCACGGATCTCGTGGAGAGTAGGCTCTTGATTCTTGGACTTTGCTAAAAAAGAAAAGAAAACATTAGAGGAGGAAAATATTATAGCAACAATTAAGAGGCAATGAGATTGAACAAAAACCTATGTATTCCTCCCCATAAGTAGGGATTCGAAGTCCCCTATAGCTCGCACCCCCTATTTGAGGTGGAAACTACCAGTTCCTAGCTATGAATCATTCAGACCAGTAGTCCTTATGGGAATCAGGTAGATTTAGTACCAACACCCTATTCGAACTCCTCGATTTCAAGTAAATAAGACCAAAGCTAGTAAGAGAAAAGGTATAACAAAAGCATATCTCAACTAAACCTAAATTAGTGCCATATAGTTGGTTTATTCTATTGACGCCATTTACAATCTTCCAAGCGTTTATGGAACACTGGGCTGGGACTATACCAAAATACTGGAAGAAATGTAAGAAAAGGTGATTTTGGGGAAAAGTTAGACCCCCTTAAGGCAACAAAAGAATAGGAATCCAATGGCCATCCTAAATATCGAAAACCTTCCGAGAAACAGGGGCACACTCAATATCCACCTAATCAGGAATATTATAACATTTCCTAAATTCTACCAGAGATTTGTTGTCTATTCTAGCCATGAGCAAACCCTAGCTACAGTAGAAAGAAAAACGACGAAAGGAAATACAAAAAAAGAAGGGACTGAGAACTTACGAAGTAGGTATCAGGCCAAGAGTGATGAGAAAACATAGGCAAATGAAGACGAAAATAAAAAAATAGCTTTCAAACAATGGAGAATAAGCTTGAAGACAAGAAGAAGCTTGAGAGCGAAGGACAATTTGGAAGCAAAAGGGAACACATAGTAGAAGTGGCGAAGTGGATCGTCTGAATGCCTCGGTTTAAGCCCCCCAAATGATAGTGCATGACAATCAAAGAAGATTTGCCGCTCAAAATTATCGCAGAACGATAATTCGCTCCCTTATTAATCTCGGAAATCACAACAATGCCTTCAGAAGCAAGCGAGGAGCCACATTTAAAATTTTTGAGCCCAAATGCGGCCTTAAAATTTTAGGGGAAATTCTAGGTACCTTCTCATCAACTAGGCCCATAAGAGTAGACGATTAGGCCAAAATGAGAATAACGGGGTGCCCGACCCAAATTACGAGTTTTAGATGGCGGTTGGAATAAAAAGATATGGTCAAGTCCATCCCTAAACTATCGAACGAGATATTCAGGGGATACTGGGCCAACGTGTTGGTTACCAATACTCTCTATCTTTAAACTGAATACATATATTGCACCCCCGGTCCAAGGCAAGGGAGATATGTGAAAAGCTATCTCGAGAGTTACTTAATAAGAATAGTAGACCTCTCCCTGGACGTAGGAAATTTGTCGAACCATGTATATTCTTGTGTTGTGTGATTGTGATTGTGATTGTTGCTATATCTTTCATACTGATGATTGTTTTCCTTTCATAAAATTTTTTGTGTTGAGATTTTTGTCACCACAATAAATATAAAATGTAAACTCACGTATGAAACAAAAGTATATAGCCCGACATAAGATATATGGAGGTGAAATGAACATCAGGCTATAACTATAAAAAAAATAACCTCTAGTGTTTAGAGGTGGAGGGGAACAATTTCAAAATCTTCTTATTTTCAATCTTGATTTCTTCCAAATTGCCTTTCCTAACCCGTACACGATTTACATAAGGGGGGTTTAAGGTTAGGTGAGACTTGGGGCACATTTTTCTTCACTTTGCCTCTCTTTCTAAGGTCATTTTTCTCAAAAATATTTTGATTCTTATTAATCTATATTTTTCTTGTAACGGATTTTGGTTCAAATTTCCTAGAATAAAAAATATTTTGAGCTTTTTTGTTCCTCACAAAAGTCTTACCATTATTACCAAGATGCAAATGTAAGGTTGGTTTGAGTAAAAAGAAAACTCCCTTAAATGACCAAATTTGTGACAATAATCGCGCATTTAAACCTTTTTGGTCTAGTTGTTTGGATTTTTGGTTTAGGAACAACATTTTCAAAATATTGAACATTATTCAACTTGTAACAAAAATCTGTAATATAAATTTTTTTATGACAGTAAGAACAAATAAAGTTCTTTCTAGGTCTCTTATGATTAAACATGTGATTTTTGTTATTAAACTTGGATTTTACAAGACATTTCTTATTTTCAAAATTATTGGTAACATTTTTCCATTTACCCTGTAATGTTAAAGGTTCTTTTTTATTGTTTGTTGCCTCATTTTGAGAATAATCTTTCATATAAATATTTTTTTTTTCGAAAATTAAAACATAAAAATAGTTAAAACCTAACCCACTTTTATTATTTTCTCTTTGGGTTGGTAAAGTAATATCTCTAATTTTTTATGATCTCACCTTTAGATTTACTTTTTTAATTTTGGCCAAGATCAAATCGTTTTGAAGAGTTTCAATTTTCTTCTTTAAAATAACTTTGGACTCTTCACATAAAATAAGATCCTTTTTTGATTTTTCAAGGGATAAAATAAGAAGTTTTATTTCCTCTTTAAAGTTAGCAAAACTTTCATCCTTTTCTTTTGAAATAATGCTCTTATCTATTAATTCATTAAGAAAGTCTAAAAAATCCTAAAAAGATACATCAATAACTTTAAGCTTTTTAGAGAGGATAGATCCCTGAACTTCCAAAGCACATAAAAACTCATTTATATCTTTCATAAGTTCTAGTTCATTTAAAAACTCTACTTTTTCTTATTCAAGAGTTTTGACCTTTTGCAAAAGAGTTTCATTTTCTCCTTTTAAAATTTTCGTTGAATCCAAATTAACTTTTGAAAAACTCCTTTTTCAACAACTTGATCTTCTCATACATTTTAGTATGATCAACTTGAAATTAATCAACAAAGGTAAATTTAAGTTGTAAATCGTTATTCTCCTTTTTGTAAGCTTTTAAGTTAAACGAAAATAATAAATTTTATTTTACAACTTTAAATGATTATTTATAAATTTCATCATATTCAGTTTCAAGATTCGAATATACTCGATTGTCAAATATTTCCTCACTAAATTTATATTGATTATCAGGGAAGGACGACTAATAAAATGGGATAGAGAAATAAATCTGGTAAAATCACACTCAATATTACTAATAGAAACATCTTCAAATATATCATTTTATGTTCAGAAAGACTACTAATAGTAGAATTCGATGGAGTAACAAGTTCGATTTTATCATTATTTTTTTCCGATGGCAAATCTTTAAAAAATCAAATGCACAATCCATTTTTACACACACAAAATCTACCTCAAGGTGATTAAACCTACAAAAGTGAGGTCTAGCTCAGATACCAGTTGAGAGTGCGTGTGCTCGAAATCGAGATGGATAAAGAATACCTAATTAAAATTTCTTGTCAAAAAGCGAGAAGGTTTTCCTTTAATTTCTTGTTAAGGGTAAACAAACAACACCTAAGGTCGATGTGGAAAAAGTTATTTACCAAATAAATTACACCAAATTTTATCTTCAAAATTAGATGATTTAATCTAAATATGGGAAGGTAAAAAATATAACACAAAACCAAGGCGTGCGAGGAAAAAGCTCACAACGAAAAAAAACTTTGGGCCAAGAGAACGACAAATGTACTATGGTAGAGTCTTACAACTAGAAAACTTACACCCTCTCGACCCTATGACCGAATGGACACTCTTTACCACCATATCCTCCGTGGAGAACGATAAGAGCGGGAGTACACTACACAAACACGACAGGTTTTGGTCCGCAACTAACGTCGTAAAGTCCTCATGTCAAAACTTTTTTCTTCAATGTAGAAACAACTTTCTTTATTTTGCAAGTCTTGAAATAAATATGATAAGTCACAAATGTATTTCTACTTCCTAGGATGTGAGATTCCTAACGGTTGATGTAAGTTTTAAGGTGTTGGCTAATAAAAAATATTCTGACAAGTATTTTGGAGATATAAAAAATATTAAAATCTCTCAAGAACAAATTTGTCAAAAGTTTATTTAAGTCCTAAGAAGAATTAATAAAACTTTAAATGAATGTTATATATATATATATATATATATATATATATATATATATATATATATATATATATATATATATATATATATATATAGAGAGAGAGAGAGAGAGAGAGAGAGAGAGAGAGAGAGAGAGAGGCAGACTCCTGTGCACACTAAGTTTGCCCAATGCTCACGAACACCAATTTTTTTAAAGCATTAAAAAAAATATTTTTGAGTTGATTGTTTATATGATATTTAAACATTTCAACGAACCCATGTAAAAAAATCAGCTCATTATAACTTTTTTGCTATTTTTAAAAAATTGGTCAATCTTTCACAGCTTTTAAAGTGCTTAAAAGCAGCGAAAGTTTGACCGATTTTTTAAAAATAGAAAAAACAGTTTTTTTGAGATGATTTTTTTTACATGGGTCCATTGAAATGTTTAAATATCATACAAAAAAAATCAACTCAAAAATATTTTTTTTACTATTTTAAAAAAATGATGTGCAAACTTAGTGTGTACATGAGCCTGACTCTCTCTCTCTCTCTCTATATATATATCTATCTATCTCTCTCTCTCTGTATATATATATATATATATATATATATATATATATATATATATATATATATATATATATATATATATATATTAATTATAAACTCGTTAAAAATATCCAACCTGTAAATGCCAAAAACTCCAATATTAAAGACTTTGAGTTAAATGTATCTATTGATCCTGTTTATTTTTTCTCAATCCTCCGAAAACGTGCGACCTTCATTACTAACATTTTCTCTCTATAATGTCTTCTTCTGGATAACGAGGACACCAATCACTCCCGACACAAGATACCCAAAGTAAAAAAATCCTCCCTACATGAACATATGTTCCTTTCTAGTATAAGCCAATCCCATATAATTTTATTATTTGGTATTGCAGAAAAAGTTCCATAACAATGGGTATTTTTATTATAATCAACAACTAAATTGGTATTATAGACAAGAAAGTGCTATAGTTATGGGCATTTGCTGGTCTCATATTTACAACGTGTTGACATTTTAGAAAAACCCCGTATTTTATACAACTAATTAGGTATGATAATTTTTGTCATGGTTAATTCAAGTCATTTAATCTAATTTGAATAAAATTGGTTTGGCCTAATTGAGTAATATTGAAAATAGGATTTAGGCAAATTGCTAGGACTTAGGTTAATTAATTGTGTTTATGTGAAATCAAATTGTGTGTGTATTCCATCATATTTCACTTGGTTTAATTTTAATTTGTAAAGAAATTAAAATTTGTGAATTTGTTTTAATTGAACCATCATCTTTCGCTTCCGCATCTCATAAAAGGAAATTATCTTTTTGAAGTAAACAAAGATTTAAAAATTGGGGGCCTCGCCTTTTCAAAGGCAGCATTTTTCAGCTTTTCCACTTCTTCTTGAATAGCCTGGTTCTTCTCAGGACTAAAGACTCTTCTTCTTTGCTTCACTGGTTTGATATCTTTGTTGACATTAAGCTCGTGATATAGGAAGGCTGGGTCTATCCCCGACATGTTTTCATGAATCCACGTAAATACTAGTTTTCTGTGCTTCAGAAATGCCACCAACTCTTGCTTTAGTACTAGATCAAGTGAAGCACCAATCTGAGTTGTTCATTCTGGTTGCTCGTCATCCAGAATAATACTTTCTATTGCCTCCATCACTTGGCCTTCAAGGAGTTTCATTTCATCTCTTGGGTGTAAGGTTTCAATCTCAGACTCATTAGATTCATCCACTTGATAAGTGGTTGTTTTCTTTCTCGCATTCTCTAATTCTTCTTGCTCGGCAGACGAGTAGTAGAATTTCCGAGCTACTTTTTGATCGCCTTTCATAATTCTAACCCCAAAGTTGGTCAGGAATTTTAAACACTGATGTACAGTGGATGAGACTGCTTCAAACTTCTTCAAGCTTACTCTTCCTATGATTATATTGTAAGCTAACTGGACATTTTTATCCATCACAAAGAAATGCACCTTCTCTGATCTATAAGCAGGCCAGGTACCAATCAATATGTTTAACTTGATCGTTCCAAGTGAAAAAACTTTTTATCCAGAGAATCCGATGAGGGGCCTATGATACGGCTCCAATTGACCAAGTTTCAAGTTCAAACTATCGAAATAAGGGTAAAACATGATGTCGATCGGGCTACCATTATCCACCAGCACTCTTGAAATGATTATATCCTTCATCCTCATTTTTATCACTAGAGGATCATCATAAGGATACAAAATGCCTTCAAGATCATTTTTGGAAAAGCCAACAACCAACTTATCTTTATGAACTTTCCTCGGATCATCTTCTTGTGCTATATTTATACGCTGTATATAGGAACACGCTTGAGCCTGATTAAGGTTAGCTTTTCTTTCAGCAGTATGATCGCCCCCTCCATAATCTCCACCTATAATTTATGTTACAATCGAATGAACCAAAATGAATTGAAAATACCTCACGCTCAGGCTGTCTTGGCATTTTTGGGAGATTGGGATCATCTTCGGGATCGCCTTCATGGTCCCTTTTCTTATCTTCTCTTGGTTGACAGGGAGATTTGGATCTTTGTCGAGCTCTGGTGTTCGTCTTCCCACCATTCTGGCAATCAACATACTTGTTCAACTTTTTGCGTCTAATGAGTGCCTCAATTTCATTTTGGAGAGCTACACACTGCTTGGTTGTGTGACCGTGATCTTTATGGAATTCATAATACTTGGATTTATCCCTTCTTTTGGGAGCTGATCTCAGTTTTTAGCCAATTCAGTTCCTTACTGTTCTTGATTTCCTCTAGAACGTGGTTTATATCCACCTTTTAGGGAGTATAATTCGTATACTTCCTCAAGTGTTCCAACGTTTCTTTGCCTTTCGACTTCTTGCTCCCATCATTATGTTTGTGATTTTTCCTCTCTGACTTTCCTTCAGCTTTAGCTTCTGCCTATGACTCGGCATTCTTTTTCTCAGCCATTGCCTCCTCGAAATTCATAATTTGGATGCTTTAGCCATCAATTGAGCCATGGATTTGGTGGGATCCTTGGCTAAATTGTAATACATCTTGTCTGGCAAAAGACCACTCATGAGAGATGTAATGGCTATCTTCTCCTCATAGTCTATGACCTCTAGTTTCTCGTTGTTAAAATGAGTGATATAGTCCCTGGTACTTTCTCCTTCTTTTTGTCTAACACTCAACAGATGTTCTACCCTTTCAACTAACTTTTCACCAAAACAAAAATTTCCTATAAAGAGCTCTACCAGTTGATGAAAGGTCGCAATCTTCCCCTATGGAAGGCTGTTGTACCATATCTGAGCAGACACAGTAACAGTTCCTAAGAATGCTCTACACCTCATTTCATCTGGGACTGCATAGATATCTGTTGTAGCTTGGTACTTCTCTATGTGGAGAACATGATTAGTTTTTCCATCGTACTTAGGTGTGACCACAAGAGCCTTGAACTTTTATGGTGTGGGAAAATCCACAATTTCTTGTACAAATGGAGATCCTTTAATAAAGGTTCTTCGGAGAGGGTTTTTGGCCTTCACCATTTCCCCTAAACTATCTTCTAATCTTTGAATAAATCCCTCCCATGCATCATTGCCAGCCTCTGATTTATTTATGTTCGCACGAGCAATAGATCACGCAGAATTCTCCTCTTGGGATCTTTTTATACGAGCCGCAGGCCTGGGATTGGGATGTGATTGGGATGAGATTTCCCTTAAATCATTTGGTCATTGATAATTTCTCGACGCAATCCAAGGAGGATTTCTATTCCTTTTTGGGCCCAAACGATCGAAGGGTGAAACTCTACTCAACCTTTCCAGGGTGCTTGTTTGTTCTGGAATTAGAGTGATATTTTCTTGAGAATACAAAATTCATATAGGAGAATTTAAACCAGAGTGATAGGATAGATCACTTGAATTCCTGGTATAATAGAGTTCAGTAAGTTTGGATCGTGAAGACGGTAGGCACATGCTTCTATGAATGCTTTATTGGCCTGACTAGGCAAATGTTTTAATTTGAACAGTTTGAATGAACTGTCGCATGGTTTTCTACATAGCTGTTTGTCCCTTGGATAAATTTTCCAGGATCCCTGTGATATCGTTTGCATTTAGAGGAGCAGAAGGGTTAAGAGGATTCTCGTCATTATTCCTGTTGGTAGATTCTGGGATATCCGCCATGTATGATAAGTTTTTAGTGAAAACGCTACGTATAGTCGTTCCCATAGACAACGCCAATCTGTTGATGTAAAAAAATAGATTTGATCTAATTAATTAATCACAGATAAATAAGAATAGAGAAATAAGACAAGAGATTTTTAAAGTGGTTCAGCTTTAATAAAATGGCCTACGTCCACTGTCTTCTATTACTGGATGTCTTGCTTTAATCTCGATAATGTTTGTTTATGATAACTTACCCTGCCACGAGGGTATTATAATGTATTTATATTCCTTGGTCTGTTAGTTTGAATAGATAATACGCCGTTATTAAATAGGCGTATACATCTGTACATGGTAAGGAATAATCATTGAATCCGTCTTGGTCGTTTAACCTTCCCAACAAGTTGCTCGATATGCTGAGTAGCTCGGTAGGTTGAGTAACTCGGTACTCTAAGTAGCTCGATACATGTACTTTGCCATGTTGAATGACACGTCTTTACTTAATTAGTCCATGTCAGCTGACTAATTTTTGTATCAACAGATGGGTTTTATAAATTTAATTTACCCCATAAACTCCATTTATAACTCTCCTTGTGTTGGGAGCCACTCTTACATGTACAATGTCAAAATATTGATAAAACTCCAAACATAAGGTATTGGGAGGAAACGTGAAACCACATTCAGTAATAAAGATGGAGGGAAACCAATGACCCTCAGTAAGAGAGAAGAAATTAGAAGGAAAAATGGGATTTTTTAATACAAACCAAGATGGAATATTAAAATCCGTTCTGAACTTATCAAGTGACTCTATAGAGTAAACCATGATGAAGAAAACAAAGAAGAAGAGAAGAAAGACTCTTACAAATATTTAAGGATTCAGCAAGAACTGAAGATAGGAAACAAAACGATCCCATGAAAGCAAAAAACCTAGTGGCAGAATCAGAAGAAAGCAAAATGATGCCCTTTTATAAGACGCATCAAAAATTGGGAAAAGTAATGATTAAAGAGAACGATGTTTGGGTTTACGATGGAAAATAAAGGAAAAGACAAAGATACCCCGTAAAAGTTCGCTAAAATTTGAAATATTTATAAAAATTGCCATTCGCACCCAAAGTCAGCAATCAAGTAATAAAATTCACAAGTATGGAAGGTCTGCAGCTAAACCAAACAGCCTGAGCTACTTCCTAAGCATAATATTCCACACTTTCGCATCAACTCCAAGTTGAAACATTGGGGGCTTCTGTTGATACCAAAATTTACCATCCTATGTGAACCAATTACAAGCCAACACATGTCATCCTATGTGGCATAAGTCCAAGTCATCATGATAAGAAAGGACCGACCAACAAGGAAGCTCGACCAATATGGTTATCCGACCAACAACGAAGCCCGACCAATATGGTTATCTGACCAACTAGGAAACCCAACCAAAAGTCAAAAATCCATTCTGTATAACTAACCAAGCGCGAGCAGTCTTACAACATGTATTGCTTATGAGGCGACAACATTCATATAATTAATGCTCATTATGTATTGATGTAAATGCCTAACAAAAAAGGCATTCTATCATTTCACATGATAACGATGAAGACCCCCTGTGGGTTATAAATACATTGTATCACCCTCATTGCAAGGGACGAGGAAATAAGTCAAGGCAATCAATACATAATAGTGGACGTAGGCTATTACTTTGGGCCGAACCACTCTAAAAATATCTTGTGTCTTATTTGTTTTACTTATCTTTATCTGGGATAAAACAATTAGGCCTAGTATAGTTTTTTGCATCAACAATTGGAGAATAGGGTTTTTAGGGAATGACATCGCTCTGATTTCGAGGGAATATTTGCTGATTGCTGAAAAAGAACCTCCCTCAAAAGTGAGGTCATGAGCTCCTTAAATAGTGCCTTTTACTAGGCAAGGAAAGTACACCCTGCTGATAGGCAGGGGGTCTAGGGTGGCTATAGGTAGTCCGAAATGGACGTTTAAAAAAAGGGCCTAAAATGCAAACCATAAGTCTGAATTATGCACAAATGGGACCGTTGGAAAGAAAATATAGGGTCCTTAAATAATCCATTGATCCACTCTCAACTTCAGGAGTTGACCGAAGTCAAACGATGCTCGAAAGCGCCCGGTGGTCTCTAGTCGGGGGTTTTCGGAGTAAAACGGGTCATTCGTGCAAACTGTGAGGCCGATTTGTGCACAATAGGGACTGTTGGAAAGATAATTCATCATCCTTCGAGTTTTTAATGAGATTCACTCAGTTTGGCAAGTGGACCAATGTCAAATAGGGCTCGAAAGTGCTCGATGGTCTTTCGGAGTAAAAGGGTTCGTTCGTGCAAATTGTGAGACCGATTTATGAACGTCACAGACCGTTGGAAAGGGGATTCAGTGCGTTTCATGGTTTCATAAGCTTTGCTAAGTTTAGAGAGTTGACCATAGTCAAATGGGGCTCGAAAGTGCCTGGTGGCCTCCTGATTAGTCCTTTGAGTAAAAAGGATCGTTCGTGTGAATTGTGGGGCCAATTCACACACGGTATAGTTTGTTAGAAAGGGAATTTAGAGGCCTTTAAGTTTTTAATGAGCCTCTCTCAGGTTGGAGGGTTTACCGAAGTCAAAACAGGCCTAGAAGTTCTTGGTGGCCTCCAGATCAGTTCTCTAAGTAGGGCCTAGGTTTTATGGAGGGAGGAAGAGTGTTAGGGACCTAAGAAGGTACCTGGGGGGTACTAATATGGGGTGTTTACACAATGTATGGGACCATACACAGTATTCACAGTCAATATATTGAAAAGAAATAATTACCATTGACTTGAAAGCATGGGAATAATATCATTCATATCACATGATGCGTTTATGGAACTATTATTGTGATACTTTGAAGTTGAATTATCCATGTATAGTAAGTTTTGTAACTACAAGTTATTTATGTGATCCTTACATAGAATAATCAAAGCACTTATGACTTTCCTCAAATAACATGTGTTCATATTACTACCTATAAAGAAAATGGTGCCTGTATATCTCAAATTGAAAGAGGCTACATCGAGGGAGATATGTCCCACACGTTTTAGTTTTTCTACATACATAAACTCCAGAAGAGTTATATGGCACATGAAATCTAGAAGAGTCATGCTATTGAATTCAAATAGATCCGATAAAGTTACATGTTTACCCCTCTAAACAAAAGTAGAGATTCAGAAGATAAATGAGATTGGAGTAACAACCTATTATATGTCTTCAAGAAGTCTTCACTGAAAGTAAGATTCCAAAATCTTATGTATGAGGCTGGTATCTGACGACTTAATCATAAAAAAATTCCAAAATCAGGGGGTATCCATTCAGGGTGGATCATCTTATCAGGTGGGGAATAGAATAATATATATATTTCAGACATATGCATGTTGTACTCATTTTTCTTTAACTAGGTTTTTTTTATATTCAGTTTTCTAGCTAAAGGTTTTAGCCAGGCAGCATTAAGTGGGTCCAACATCGATTCAATAGTCATAAAATTTGTACTATTTTTCCTTCACTTGTGTATTTTCCCATTGAGCTTTTACTTAGTAAGGTTTTAACGAGGTAATGGTCATTTGATGGTGGAAATGGTGTACATCCAAGGAGGAGTGTTATTAAATGTATATTTATTATAATACCCCATAATTTTAATGAAATTTTAATTAATTGAATTGGGAGAATTTTCAGAATTTTTAGGAATTAAATTTGAATTTTAAAGAATTTAATTCAAATTTGGGAATTTTTTTAAATAATTATTTCAGGTGAAACTTGAATTTTATAATTATTTAAGTGAAAATAAAGTTTATAACAAACTTTGAAGTTGAAATATAATTATCTGAAAATATAAATTTTATTTGGTGAAAGAACGAAAATATATGGCTTATATATAATTTAAATTAATTAAGGATTTTAATTATGGTTTTTGGAAACTAATTAGTAAATCATAAGGGAAATATTTTGGAAAGAATAAAGGTAATAATGTGATTCGTAGAAAACTTGGGAAAGGGTTTAGGTTAAAAATAATTAAAAGAAGAAAATAAATCTCGTTGGTAAGGAAAATGTCTGGTGGGTAAACTTGAGAACGGGGACGCTTTAGCGGCCAGACCAAGCCACTATAGTGGGGTCTGGGTCCGCTATAGTGGGGTCAAACAACCATTATAGAGGGTTCAATATGCCGCTGTAGCGGCCTAGGAGGGGGCGACGGTTGGAGTTATTTAAAGGGGCAACTTTGGCTTCCTTTTTCTTTTATGACTCAAATATCTTTTCCTCTCTTTTATCCCATAAAATCGGAAGCTAAATCAAACCTGAAAAAATACTTACTGCCTCCTAATCGAAACCCATAATTCAACCTCTAAAACTAAACCAAATTTCACTAAAATTTCATAATTCCAATCATAAAAATATACCCTTTAATTCAACACCAAATCTACGAATTTTTGGAATTCTTTTTAGGACAATTTTTGGGGCATTCTTTTATTAACTGAAGAGGAATTCTTGGAGGGACTATTCTACACTTCCTTCTCTTTTATTTTGGAGGATTAATCACAACTAGTGTAAGATAATTCTACTCTCTCCTCTCATGATGAAAATAATGATTTCTAGCTATTTGATGTTTTATAAATTATATAAATTGTGTAGAAATCATTTGGGTTTATTTTATGTATGGAAAAGTTGTGATTTATAAAAATAAACAAATGAACCCAATTCTTGTAATTATATGTTTAGTTAAAATAGCTTAAGTTAGTATAATTTAATTAGGTTAGAGAATTGTATATTCTTATTAGAATTCCCTACATAATTGGAATCATGTTATAAATTACCATTTGATATGTTTTTGGATATTCCCCTTTGAATTATAATAATTGGGTATGGATTTATATTTTGATTTCTCACAAATACTGGAAATTGGGGTTTTAAGAAATGGTGGTAATTGTGACAAAAGTACAATATTGAGATTTGATTATTGGATTGGGATTCTATATTTCCCCTTTACTCAATAACACAACACATGTTGTAGAATAAATTATTACCAGGAATAATTGATAAATAAAATCCCTTAAAATTTAGTAAGGTTGATGAATTAGTAAGTAATGTTTGGGCTACATATGTATGTATATAAGTTGTGATTATAAGTCTTCACCCCCTTGAATAATTAATACTACAACTCTTTTAGATGGAAATAATATGTTGAAATTAGCCTTCGTGGATAGTACACATGTTATTGACCTTATATATTAGGGGTAGATTAATAATGCTGGAAAGGTTGAGGAAATAAATTGGACATTTGTAGGCTAAACACAATGGGACTAACATGAATTAATCTGTTAAATTACATAGTTCGGTTAAGAGTCATGGTCATATTATACTTTATATTTCTATGGAGGTGGTCAGAGAGAGTATCGGCCTACACATACATATATGTCATATCTTTATAGCATAATTATGGGGATACATCCCAGTTATGATTGGTGTACCATAAAATATAGTGTGTTCAGATTACCAATTATGATGCGAGAACTGGACTTTTCCATTACTAGAAAGAGGTCGGCTCAGACCTAGTCTGGTCGTCCCAACACATTATGTTCGACCCTAGTATGACAAGTAGTGACTTTAGCTCACCTACCCTACAACCATTGACGATGTTATTTAATACTGTGTACAAGTGGACATCATCAAGTGGGAAGACGTCAACAACACTCAGGAGACCAACATGAGGGATCTAAGGTTTATTATTCCCCCATTATTGATGGGCAACATGTACCCAATCAGCCTCCCATAAAGGCATGTAAATGAGTACCTGCCTAATCTGTAAAGGAAATCCACCTTTCAACCAACATTCTTTTTATCTCCACCACTCTCTATCACTATACACACACATAATATGTATAAATATGGCACATGATTCCCCAGGAATGGGATCGAGAGGTTTTTTTCTATTGTTATGCTGCCAATTTCTAGAGTGGATGAGAGAGCTTGTAACCATCCATTTATCCATGGATGATGCCCACTAAATATAATGCAAATCACTACTCCACTTGTGGACGTAGGCACTGCACCGGGCTGAACAATGTAAATCTGGTTTCTACCTCTTTTCTCTCATTTTTTCTCTATTATACGTCTCTAGGTAAGCATTTTTATGATTATTCTCTCTTTATCTGTTACGAATCTAAGATTAGTGTATTTAGCTAGACACCAATTTTTGGCGTTAACAATGATATTATAGGGGTTCCATTTACCAATTGACTTTTCTTATATAGGAAACGGTGGGGGTTTTGAAATAAGGTTATTGAAAACATATAATTTAAAGGAGGTTACACTGATAAGTGAGAGGTATAACACTTAATCTAATAACTGCAGAATTTATTATTTAAACTCATAATTGATAGTTTTACTACTTAAGTGCATAGATATTATCTTGTTGCAGTGGGCCTGGCCCGTCGCATTATTTTAAGTACTCCAATGTTCCGACTTAATTTCCTACTCAAGCAAACTGTCTTCTATTCTAGTCACCAGTGAGCTTTGAAGATGTAGGGGTTCAGCCTAATTCTAGATTTACTTTATTTATGTTGAGATATATTAGGTTTACTTTATTACTAGTTGGTATGTACCAGTTATTGTCAGGCAATATATGCTCTACTTAGTAATGTAATTAACGCTTATTCATTATATATCAGAGTTTAAGGATTTTCTCATGTAGATAGTTATTTTGGTTTATTATTGATTCTCATTGTAGGATAAAAAAGATATATGATGATTTTAACAACCTGTGTAATTTTAATAAATAAGCATGATCAACCTAATTACTAAAAATATACGGGGTGCCAAAGTTGGTATCAGATAATGGTAACATAGGTTTCATGGGTTTATTCTAGTTTTCTGTATAGCGTTATATGATAAGTTTGTTTCCTTTGCATCCTCATCGTATGGTACGAGTATTAGGGAGTCTAGTGCCTGTTACAAACAACCTAACTAAACTAAAGTGTATCGGGGGCTTGTTTTTTAAATTTCATTCGTGAGCCGTCCCACGCATGGGGTTTAGTTTGGTCGGGAATTAGGAGATATTAGGCATAAGAATCTTAGTATGTATCTAGTAATACATTTAGTGAATAGTAATTAAAGATCAAGACGAGATTCAACGAAAAATACTTCCCCAAGTTGCTCCATTCACAGAAGGAGACAAAGTTTCTTATACTTTGGTATGGGGACTCGTACTCTCCTAGACTATAGGAAAGAGGTTGAAAATTCTCAAGCTGGTTGCTTAGGAGGAAGTGAATACAGAGAGGAAGATAACTGAATATTTTGTGGAGGGTTTTATCTAACCTACACGACATGATTCTAATGGAGAACCAGGCATACACTATGTGCACATGGATATTGGATGTCGTGTCTACACTTTGTAAAGATCATAATGAATATAAGAAGAAGTTTGAGAAAGGGGTCAAATATATGGACCTAAGATGGAGGGAGGATTCAATAATGATCGAAAGGGAGGTCAGGGCCAATAAGGCCAAGGGTCGTGGAAGAAGTTTCATTCCAACCAACAAGCCCTCGTTTGGCAAGAGGGACAAGCCTAAGGTCTATTGGGTGTTATTTTCTAATTGATAAGTTCGGTTTTATGAAGGAACTTATGGAATCAAGTTTGGAATTTAAAGATTCCTTGATGAATAAATGGTAAAAGGGAATATCGTGCACTATTTCATGTAATGTAACTTGATTATAAAGTAAAAGGCAATCGTGAGTCGGGTTCATAAAGTGACCCGACGGGTTTTTTATTCAGTAAAGTTTTTTGGATAAACTATTGAGCTTATTCAAAGTTGTGTAGACACCTCATTCTAATACCCCCTAACCTCTCCTTAGGTCCCTAGCACCTCCCTTCATCATTGCAAACCTAAGTCATACCCTAGGTACTGACCTAAAGGCCATCGGGCACTCCCAGGCTCCGTTTGACCAAAAGTCGAACACTTTAGCTCGACCGAGACTGAATGAATCTTCAAAATTAACTAAAATCCCTTTCCAATGGTCCATCCCGTGCACGATTTTGACTTACGGTACAGACGAATGATCCGTTTTCCCTTGAAACTTGATCAGGAGGTCACCGAACGCTCCCAGGATCCGTTTGACCAAAGTCAACTCTTCATCTCAATCGAGACTAAATGAATCTTTGAAGGTCACTGAAACCCCTTTCCAACGGTCCTCCCTGTGCGTGAGTCTGACTTACGGTACGAACGAACGATCCATTTTACTCTGAAAGGTCACCAAACGCTTCCAGGCCCCGGTTGACCAAAGTCAGCTCCCAAAACCGAGTCAAACTCTTTGGAATGACTAAGTAGATCTCCTAACCTTTCTAATAGTCCACTCTGTGTGCAATTCTGACTTACCATGCGGATGAACGATCCGTTTGCGTTCGACGATTCCCCGTCCAAAGGACCGACGAACGCTTCCGAGCCACATTTGACCCAAAGTCAAACTCCCAGACCCGAGAGAAGTCCAAAGACTTTCAAAGGTCTCTAAAGTACTTTTCTAATGGTTAACCCTGTGCACGATTCGGATCAACGGTTTGCGCTCTATGAATGATTTTCCGAAGGAACCTGAAAGAGACTCCCAAATGGTAGGTTACAAACCCTTCCCAGTGTGCCTAAACACACCTGTCGATTGGCAGGACCTGGGCTATGCCAATCGTCAATTACCTAGGCCTATAAAAAGGAGGTCATGACCTCATTACAGAAGGAATAAGATCTGAAACCTATCATTCTCAGCAAGCTCAGAAAACCCCTCCAAAGTCAGCGTGATTTCCACATCCAAATCCCTTTCCAACCTTCACCTTTCATCACCTTTTTCATCAAACTTGGTGAATTAAGTACCCTCTATCATCACCCAAGTGCAAGGGCTTCTCTCTAACATCCAATATCAAGCTCAAGATCTTTAAGAAGGTCCAACTTTCTCAACTGTTTCTTTAAATTCTCCTAAATTGGCATTAATTTATTTTATTACTTAGCACTTTTATTCTCTCATCTCACATATTCTAATATAAGTTTTGTTTAGTATTATTGCACATCTCTTATTTTCATATAATAAACCCCCAAACAAAAAAAAGCGGGTTTGCTCATAAATTCCAAACGGGAATTCTCACACTTTTCTCACAACTAAAACACTTTTTTACACACACACACACACATATAAGAGAAGTCCCCAGTTGGATTTATGGGATAAACCCCATCCCTAATTTTGCATACGAACTATGTGGACTTTGATGCCTCTATAGGCTACGTAGGCGTCTCGGGGTAAAACCCAAGACTCAAGTTCTTTTTCTACTTTTTTTCTATTTTTTCTATATTCTTTTAACTTAACTCTCTTAGAATTTCTATATACATATATTTGTTCTTAGTGGCGTATTATCCCGCATGCGTTACCATTCCCTTGTAATGATCAACGCTAGGATAATCGCGTATACCCTATTTTCTAATATTGCTTTTAGGAACATTCCTACGGATGACTCTCTTTATCTCTTCTATGATACAAGTCGACGATTCCTATCTGCATTACATATACACATGCACACATATCACGGGGAAATAAAGGAAAATAGCAATAACCCATGAGAGACCGTAAGGGAGAAATGGGTGTCTAACACCTTCCCATTTTGTAACTTAACCTTCAGACCCTTTTCGAATCATTTTGGTTTTGTATGTATCAGTATGTCTTTGTATGCTGTCCTTCGGGATGGCTACCTCTTTCTTTTGTCTGTTTTGAGTAAAATAGAGTGGCGATTCCATCTCTCTACATTTTCACCTCATCACTGACGCTGGACGAAGTGCTCCCGAGAGGGATGCGCGGTACCAAGATCCTCTCGAGACAAAAGGGATACCCCCTCTTCTTCGCCTCACCCGCCGTGAGGATCGGAGGGGATGGCCACAGTGGCGACTTCGCTGGGGATATTCTTATTTTGAGGGCGAGACTCTATTTGCATGGGTGTTATATTTGTTTATATTTTCTCCTTTTTTGCATGTTCCCCTTTACTATTCATTTGTACCTCATGCTTATGTTTCTATTCACACACTTATAAAAAATTCTCCATGTACACTTCACACCATGTGCACCTAGGATCACATATATCCCCATGTTGCAAGCATCACCCATCCATACTTGGTATACCATTGGTACTCGTACTTTGCTCCCTGTTGGGCATGATCAAGAAAGATACTCTCATAAGACACTAATAAGAAAATCATGCATGATTCACACGATATCACCAAAGAGCATTGTGATTGACCAAATTTTGTCCAGTAACTGGAGGGTCACTTCGTGATGGGTGCTGGTCCGGCACGGCGCAGTTAGCCTAAGCGATATGACTCTTACCTTCCATTGGCCAAGTACCTTCGACGTATATCGAATGGTTCCCCTGCATTATACCGCTTGACCGAAGTCATGACGAGAGGTATATCGCAGGAAATCGTTCACATACGCCGAGTATATCGAATTTGCTCTCACGCGTACCCACGAGGTATATAGTGAGGCAAATCACGTACATTCAGGTATATCAAATGGCTTGTCCACACGTACCGATTACCCTCAAAAGCAAGACGTATATCATGGAAGCTACGCTAAAGGAGGGAACCCTTTCCGATTCACCCAACTAACTGCATAACCGCTTATATGTATCAAGCCTAGGACACACATGTTAGATTGTCGGTTTCAACCCGAAACTCTGTCGAAATTTTGGGTCGGCTAGCCGCTCAAATTTTTGTGCATTTTCAAAATGGGACCCTGCCCGTGAGCCTAGTTACAAGTCCATTCATAGCTTTGAAGAGTGAGACTGTGTGATAATTGATTAAATTCAAAAATTTATAAGTTGGTTCACTTATTTAATTAGAGTCTATTTTTAAACCAAAATAAATCAGCCCCAAATTATTCAACTGCGTGTGTGTGTGTGTGTGTGCCAAACCATAAAATAAATAAATCATGCGACACAAGCTTAAGGAAAAATCCCCGTAGGGCAAAACTTTTTATTTCTAGAACTTTGAAAAGTTTACAAGACCATTGACTTACATACCAACTTGCATCGCCCACAAGAGTAACGCACGATGTCTTCGTCAAACCTTCAAAGCAACGACTAGAAATCTGCTGTAGATCCACACGCAGCGAACCCACATGTACCGCAGTCCAAAATCAGCAAGAGAACACCCGCAAGCACTCCCTAAAAACCGCAGTCTTAAATCTTTATAGAGTCTCCCTCCACAATAGCACGCAGCTGTCGGTTATAGAGCTATCCCCACAAAGAATAAACAAGGGTAAAAAGTTGTGTTCTTGAACACCAAAACAATTCACTAAAGCAAGATGGGAGTTTTGTGAATTGAAAACAAAAGGGATTAAAACCCTAAAGGAAGAAGCCAAAAAGGATTCTGCTTTCGCAGTTTTTCTGTTCGTCAAAACGCTGTGACTTCTTAATAAAAATGTTACCATTTAATGAGTAATTATACAAAAATGCACCACCTCGAAATTCGAGCTCATTCGAACGAGAAGCATATGTCGCTCAAACGAAGGACGCGTGTCGTTCAAACGACATCGCGCGACTTCCAATCTCGTTCGAACGAGATGCTGATCTCGCGCGAACGACTTGGGCGTCAAAATCGAGGTCTGCTTCAAAACTTAGAAAAAATACTCATTCTCAAATTTTGACAAAAAAGTCCGCTCCAACACTTAGAAAATATTTTGTAAAAATATCCCAAAAGCTCTAAGTGAAAAGTAAAGGTATTTAAAACATAACCTTACCAAAGTAAACTTCGCGGAGTCTTGAATAATGAAGAACTGGAGTAATTCGGATCCGTCTTTGATGTATATGTCGCTTAAATGCTCTTCGACGGTGTAGCGGTATATGACATAATAAATTGATAACGGACCTATGAAAATATGTTCTTACAAGCTTTGCATATGTTACAAACCCAAGTTTTCCAGGCTCGGGTCCCATTCGGCATTTCATTTTGCATTTAGGAGAATTTAATACAACTGGGAATGTAATAATAATAATCATGGTGAGACCCGTTTCCCAAAACATTTCTCCTTCTTTATAAAAATTCTAAAAACATTTCTCCCTTCTTTATCAAAAATCCAAAAATATTTCTCTTTTCTTTATCAAAAATCCAAAAATATTTTGTCTTTCAATCTCAAAAAGAAAAAAAAATGTAAAAAATATTTTCCTTCTTTGTTTTCAAAAATAAATCCCATTTTACGCCTTCTCAGGTCAATCGCATGCCCTTGGCCTGGCTCCTTATTAGCTTCGATCTTCAGTCAAATCATCCCGGATCTCCGTCTGTTCCCCTGCTACCTTTTTCGAGTTCGGTATCCATCCACTCTCCATGGAGAACACAGATCAAGTACCAGTTACGCAGCCAGATCAGACCGCAGTTTTAGCTCAACTCGTGTATAAGATTAACAACCTTCAGACTGAGGTTCGAGAGATGCAACAAAACCAGGTTCCTATTCCTCGAGAGATCGAGGCCCTATTCCCTCATGCTATGGGTCCACTCGAGCCTATTTGGGTTCCTATAGAGTATCAACACGCTCCACGTGCTCCTCCCTCTAATGGGCCGCCGCCTGCCCAGCTTCCTATGCCGAACCTTGCCTAGCCTGGGACTAACTTGCCTATGATCGTTGATCCGAAAGAGGAAGAATTGAACAAGGTCAAAGAAGATCTCAAGATGCTAACTAAGAAGTTAGACCAAGTCAGAATCTCTAGAAATTACATGGACTACACCCACATGTCCCCTTATCCTAAGGTGAGATTACCCGAGAAGTTCAAGATGCTAAATATCGAGAAATTTAGAGGAAGTGCCCCCCGATTGTTCATCTTCGCAGTTATCACCGTTCCATGACTCTCTTAGGGGCTTCTAAAGAGGTGATGGCCCAATTATTTTAGCAACCCGGAGGATGTATCCCGAGAATTCATGTCGCAATACAAATACAATGAAGAGCTTGAGGTCAGCCGTCGTGATTTAGAGCTGCTCAAACAGAACTCTGGGGAATCCGTCAGTAACTTCATAGCCCGACAGAAGAAAAAGGCAGCCACTATAACCAATCGGCCATCCGAGGAAGAACAAGTTAACATAGTGAAGAATAAATTTTTTCCCCATTTCTGAGTAACCATGGGAGGATAATACTATCCCCACTTCCGAGCTCTCAGCGAAGCAGGAGTAGAAATCGAGAAAGGTCTTACTAAAACAGAGGTTGAACCAAAGAAAGTGTTCAGACAGTTCACCCTAAGAAAATATGACAAACCTGCTAGTGCTGCAGTCTCAACCATCAATAATATCTCTCAACCAACCACTTCGTGGGCACCAGAAAGCCGCCCTATCCCAGTCCGAAAGGAATAAACTGAGCTCCATGCTCCCCTTTCCAAAGTTTATCAATCCCTGTTAAGCCGAAACATTATCAAACCCTTGGATCCCCATCCATTACCAAATCCACTCCCAAGAAACTTCAAGGCAGATGCCCATTGCGCCTTTCACCAAACTGCTGGCCATACCACTGACCAATGCTTTCACCTCCGAAATATAATCTAAGGTCTAATTGACCAGGGTACCATTGACCCACCAGCCAATCCTAAGCCAACCCACTCACAAATCATACCAATGATATCTTCCTAGAAATGGACCCAAAATTTGATCCCTCAACTCAAATCACACCCATATACTCTCCCAAACCTCTCCAAATTTTCCCATAATTCCTCTTATGCCCTGTTAGCCTCGCTGATCAGGCACTGTCACTGCTTACCAGAGCATGCACCGCTGTCCGTACCCATTCTAAAAATGGAACTATGGAATTATCATAAGTGTTAAACTAACTCCTAGAGTTCGGACTGAAATTTCCCTCACAGATGATCATTGATTTCCAGAGGTTCAGCACGCTGTTCTTAGAAGCACAAAAATGGGCTCGAAAGTCAGACATTTGAGTGGTACCAACCAATGAAGTCAACCTAGATGACGTTGTCCAAATCATGGCAGAATCATTTAGGCAAACCAACAATATTTGCAGTATGACTGAGTTACTTGATACTCTGAATCTACAAGGACGCCTGGTCCTATCACCCTTACTTATCCCCACAGAACGGGAGGACATGTGTGAAGAAGCCATTGAAGTTGTGGAATGCATTGACTTTACATGGAAATACGAAATTATTTCCATCGGATGGGGGAGGAATTTGAAGATTCAAATGAAGAGCAAGCTTTCGATAAAACTAGCCCGATAGCCGACATGTATGGGATGATATCATTTGAGGGTCTCCTTGGAGAAATAAACAAAGTGGCAAAACAATCCGAGATCGACGAAGAAACATGGTTCATATTCTTCCCTTCTTCAGTAAATCACATGACCAGATCAGGGAGGCATTACCAGATCCCAAGATCGCTACCAACCAATGACAAAGGGAAGGGCGTTAAAAATGTTCCTATCCCAGAGATGACCCTCGAGGAGAGAAATATCCTCGATCAACTGAAGAAAACTCAAGCTAATATCACTCTATGGGGGGTTTTCATGTCTTCCTAACTCCACAGAAATTCTTTGATCAAATTGCTCACTGGACCCACAGTTCCCCCTTCTACCACACCAGAAAAAGCTATAAATTTAGTCGGATCCTTGACCTCTACTTGAATTCTATCCTTTTCTGAAGATGAAATCCCCATAATTGAGCCAAACCACAATCATGCACTCAACATCTCTGTCAAAGATATGGGGAAGATCGTGTGACACCCTGCTTAATAAAATACCCGGTGATCAGTCCTATACCAAATCAAAACAGGAATCTCAGTTGGATCATCCTTAGCATCACTGTAATTTTTTTTTAAAACTTACTAACCACCTAGTATTCCAAAAGCTGGTGCTAATTTTAACTTTTTAATTACACAAAACAGTACATGCGGAAATAAATATAAACCATTCACACAACTGAATAAAACTCAACTGAATAATTAATTACACAACTTGCCGAATAAACCACCGGCCACCAAAGTGAAATAATCCAATACAATTATCCAACACCGGAATAAAATAAGTCTGAAAACTGAACTGAAAGTCTAGGTGACATGCCCTAAATAAAACTATAACTAATAAGTGATTCATACTCTAGGAATGAATGAATGATGCGTCTAATCCAAACTCCTGCTAGCATCCACATATACCGCAGCTCCGTGTCCCTGGAATAGAATATCGATCCTGGCGTACCTGTGGCTGGACACCTAAAAGGTTTTGAAAATAATTTTATAGCAAGGGTTAGAACCCAAAAAATTTTGGAAATATTTAGCAAGTGAATTAACTGCAGTAATTTAAAATGCATGAATGCGCTTCATATTTAAGTTAGTGTCGCACTCCCTTGTGGACATTCTCACCCCTCCACTAATGTGCACACCTAACGGTTACCTTAACCCCACCTAGTTGCACTATCCCGTCCAATTACTCCCGGTATAACCTCCCCTTTCCATACTACTCTAACCCGAGTATACTAATTCTTGAATTATAAGTTATGTCACAATTAACTTAATTAATTCCTCTTAAATAGTAGCATATAACCGTGTAACAAGTTATATAAAGTAAATACATCATACGCTATATTATTACCCGCATATAATATTTACTACCATTATATACGTACCTTTACCACAACATCCAGACATATAATATACGTATATACCCATCCCTTCGAGTATACCCTCGCCGGATGATTCCCTCTACAATGCTATCTCACTAGGTGTGCTCACAAAACCTAGTTACCCAAGTTGGAATCGCTCACCAACTGGGCCCAAAATATAAGCGTAGTGTAGGCGGTCATATTCCTTCCCTGAAAGTGAGATAAATCCCTCACCCATATATATCGGAAGCTATGACCTGGGGATATACTCGCCCTACTCCTCAAGCTAGGGGATTCACCCACATCGCGCAACCTCCCTTGATAGCATTAGAGTATATAAATTGAATAAATATCTAGTCACTGATATTTGATATCACACACAATATATACACGTGTATATATATTATCACTGCACCGTATATATATAATATAAACCCCGGCTTTACCGTGTACTCAAAATCCCGTACACTGCCTATAATTTAATATCACACACAATATATATACGCGTATATATATACTATCACTACACCGTATATATATAATATAAACTCCGGCTTTACCGTGTACTCAAAATCCCGTACACTGCTTGTAATTTCCCGAGTCTGTGGCCCGACTCAACGTAATTAATTTTCTCACTTAATAATCTATCATCTTCCCGAGTCTATGGTCTGACTCTAATATAATTAATTCACGCCTCAATTAATATAATACATTTTTCGAGTCTATGGTCTGACTCTAATTAAATTAATTAACACACCCATTAATTTAATACATCCTCGAGTCTACAATCCGACTCTTATAAAATTAATTAGCACACTTATTAATTTAATACCTCCCGAAGTCTACAATTCGACTCTTATTAAATTAATTAAAACACCCATTAATTAATCATCACAAATCTGAGTCTGTGGTCCGACTCTAATATAATTAATTTACATATTAATTAATCAACACAAATCCGAGTCTGTGGTCCGACTCTAATATAATTAATTTACACATTAATTAATTCATACAAAATTGAGTTTGCGGTCCGACTCCCAATTAATTAATTTATACCAAATCCCGAGTCTACAACCCGACCCTAAACTAATTAATTACAACATAAATTAATTTAATACTTTTCCGAGTCTACCTTCCAACTCTACCTTCATTAATTATCACATCCATTAATTTAATAACTTGGTGTCACCCAACCATTACACCCGGACTCACTTACTTGGCCCGTAACTTCATATTTCCCGAGTCTATGTTCCGACTCCAAATTAATTACCCTATCTCAATAATTAATTTAATACTTTGATGTCACTTAACCAACATACTCGGACTCGCTCACTTGGTCCATTTTACATCTCATAATTTCATTCCCACATATTCGCCTACAATGTGTCGCACATTCATCTCCATAATTTTCTAATTATATTTACCTATAATTACCAACATACTCGGACTCTCCCACTTGGTCCATAATTAAATTGAATATGGTTCACCCAAAATTTTCACTTTAAGTCTCAACTCTTAACTTAGATTGCACATTCCTAATAGCTATCTTTTGAGCTCCTAGCTATTAATTTCTCTATAATTTTTCACCAAATAAAATTATACCCAAAATCCCAAAAATAAAACAAGGATATCCAACAACCCGATCTGGCAAAGAATTCCGACCGTCAATCGATTGATGGAATCGATCGATCGATGGCCCCCAATCGATCGATCGATCATACCTGGGCAACTCTCCTTCCCCACTGAATTCCACCATTAACGAAATCCAAGGTTTGTAAACCTTAATTTAAACCTCTAATCACATCACCCCATCACATAAACATGGTTAATTCACATCCCACACATCATAGGGATCTTAAGATACACAATTTTCTCCACTTTCTTTCATAATTTTCCGAGATGGGTTAGCCATTAAAAATCATCAACTTTGTTCTACCAACCAAATTCCAAATCCAAATCCCACCAGTTTATATTCTGGATTCTCATTCAAATCAGATATCCATACTCCGAGATATACAACACAACAATTTTTACTTTGAATCTCATTTAATAGTTCCATGAACAAAAACCCCATTTTTGTACCCATTTATCCCCAAAACGAATTTTGGTTTTCACATCAATATGATATGAATTGATTATCATCAATTTAGAAATCACAACAGTTAACCACTTACCTGGAATTATTCGTAGTGTCTGATTCCGTCGGTGTAGAGATTGGTTGACGAAGAACACCCCAAATTAATCCCTTAATTTGGCTCCAAAAGACTCCCAATTGCTCTTGATTTGCTTTCCCTCAATTTCCCTCTCAAGCCCTAGGCTTAGAGTTGTGTTGACTGCCGTTCCCTAATCTCTCAATTAGGTTAAAAATATCAAATCCCGTTTTGGCCATGTGGGTCTAATTAAAAAGGCCCAACTCACCCCGTGTGGGCCCGACTATGCTCAAAAATACCCCGAGACCCAATTACTATCCCCGCGTACCCTTTTCTGACTATCTCGACCCATCCGGACGCAATCACGCACTCAAAATTTCCATCTGAAATACTTTTTGACATTTCCAAATTTTGACTTCAAAATACGACACACATTAATTCGGAAAAATCAAACTTTACCGTTGCCAATTATAAATAATTCGGCTCACTCAATTAAATTCTCCAACTCATGAATTTAAGTTTCTCCAATTTAAATATTTTTATAACTCCAAAAAATAATTAAATATTAAATCCTCGAAATTACGGGGTGTTACGTACACCCCCTCCCTTACAAAGGAATTTCGTCCTCGAAATTAAGATGAGTGTAATGTTCTAAGCTTCGCATATTACTCTCTATTCATGTGCCTCCAAGCCCGCTATATCTATCCCATTTGCTTCTAACCATACGTTACACAAGTATGCATTTAGATTACCCAGGGCGCCCATACACCCTATACCCGTGCTTAACCACACAAAATTTGCCTTAATTAACTCGGGTACCCATACACCCTATCCCCGTGCTTTACCGCACGAAAGTTACCCGACTATGCTAGTCATAACCCGTAATATAACTTCGAACCCGTAGTCATATCACACACACACACACACACATATATATATATATATATATATATATATATATATATATATATATATATATATATAATTACTACTCGGGTACCCAACCCATGTGCTAACGTCCAAACATCTCCCCACTTTCCAACGTTGCGTTAGGTTTTCATGCGTGGGATGTCTCGCAAAGCGAAATCCAAACAAGGAACCCCCCGATACACTGCTACCTACATTGCCGGTCGTTGAGATCCGTTAGACCCTTAGTCCATAGCACGTACCCCTAAATACTTGTCTCTTAATACAAAAGTATATACAATTACCCTTATGCTACCCAAGACAATGTATAATACCGCGCCCTTACTATCACTAGTCCTTGCGCAAAATAAACCCTGGGCTATCTCTCTTTGCTCGAAAATAAATCTAACCACCCTGATTCACTTCAGTAAACATCCCCACTTACCGGGATAAAATGTGAGAATACAAAACCTCACTATGTGCTATCGCACCATGCAATACAACATATATAGGCTATATGCCCTCTCAGGTGATACCTAGTACCAATCATCTCCTGGTGTCGCGAACACCAAAACTTAACACCACTATCCATAATAGTTAAATTCCATCTCTATCCAGCCGATATTTAGAAAAATATTATTAACCCTACTCCCATAATTCTCAAAAGTAGTAACTCTTTGCATAATTCAAACCTTCAATCAGTGTACACCTCCACTCTCCCGTGAAGAACACCAAGGAACTCCGCTACCCCACGGAAAGTTTATCCACATACTATGGCTGCTACAACCAACGCACCCACTAAGTTCGACTTACCCGCGAACTCTAGTGAAAAATAAGTGTTATATTGTGACATCCTCATTGTCACTCAAAAATATACCCCACACCCATAGGGTAAAAATAATTATCTCTATACTACAGCTGCAACGGCTGATCCTCGGGTTCCAGAGCATCTTCTCCCTGCCCGAATGCGCCCATGACTTGCTTTAGTGGTTGTACATTCAAGACCTCGTCCTGTAGTTGACCCGTGCCTCGCTTAAGGCAATATCTCTTCATGTGTCTCACTTTCCCCCAAACGAAACACCTTCTAATACATTCACCCTGCCACTAGTCCCTTTCATGCCGACCTTGTTGAAATTCCTAGCCATCCTACCGATAGCCTCCAGTTCTAAATCGTTTGGCATGATTTCCCTGTCGGAAATCCTGCCCCTGATCTCCCCCAGTCTGCTACTGGGATACCCCACTAGTATTGTTCCCTCCTGCCTTATCCGACTGGATAGTTCCCACTCCCCTCCCGCTTGCTTTCACGTGGAAGCGATATTCCCTACGGTGCCGGAGTGCTGCGTTAACGACATTAGTATGAGCTACTAAAGCGTATTTACCAATTAAATGTTGTCTGATTCTCCAGACTAACCCATCCATAAACCTTGCTTTCTTTCTCCTTTCCTCGCTTACCTCATCCGGTACAAAACTTGCCAACGAGTGAATTCTTCCTCGTAATCGGCCACTGAACGGTCTCCTCGAGTCACCTTTATAAATTTTTCTCCTCATTTCGGTCTCAACTGATGGAGGAAAAATATGTGCGGTCGAACCACAGCCCCAAACCCTGCAATAGCTAGTGTGTCCCTTTTCTCAACTGTGGTGATCAACTCCCACCACTGTAGCGCTGCTGCCACTAAACTAAAAGTGGCTAGCATTTGCTTCCGTACCTCATCGCAATCTCCCATGCGTAGGTGACGCTGGATATCTCTCTTTCTTGACACGCTAGCGCTACATCTAAACCCCCACGCAACTCTGGTGGGTTCCCACTAAAAATAACCTCTCTTTCTTGTTTCCACCCCGATGACCCCGCGTGAGTCTGAACATCCGGCGCCACTAACACTTGTGGCTGATCCCGTGAAAAGTACCCTGTCATTGCGACCACCGTCGTTTCAACTGCCTGTGCCACTATTTCAGTTACCTGTGCTGCCAAAATCATCTCTGGCCGTTGCTGCGTAACTCTTGCTCTTGATGAGCCTCCCTAGTCTCATCTCCCCCTGCTACCCAAGCTGCTCCCTCTCCTGGGCTGCATCTGGAATGAGAATTGAATCATATGAGTTCACTCTCAAATATAAATTTCGCAGAAGAAAGTATACGCGCATACGTATGAGAATACAATAATCCTATGATAGGGCTCTATATCAAAGATTGCTAAGCCGAAACGTGAAAAGCTGCACAGATCCTAATGACACTAGAACCTGATGCTCTGATACCATCTGTGACACCCCGCCTAATAAAATACCGGGTGATCAGTCCTATACCAAATTAAAATAGGAATCTCAGTTGGATCATCCTTAGCATCACTGTCAAAAACTTTTTAAAACTTACTAACCACCTAGTATTCCAAAATCTTGTGCCAATTTTAACTTTTTAATTACACAAAACAGTACATGCGGAAATAAATATAAACCATTCACACAACTGAATAAAACTCAACTAAATAATTAATTACACAACTTGCCGAATAAACCACCAGCAACCAAAGTGAAATAATCCAATACAATTATCCAACACCGGAAAAAAATAAGTCTGAAAACTGAACTGAAAGTCTGGGCGACATGCCCTAAATAAAACTGAAACTGATAAGTGATTCCTACTCTAGGAATGAATGAATGATGCGTCTAATCCAAACTCCTGCGAGCATCCACATATGCCGCAGCTCCGTGCCCTTAGAATAGAATATCGATCCTTGCGTACCTATGGCTGGACACCTAAAAGGTTTTGAAAATAGTTTTATAGCAAGGGTTAGAACCCAAAACATTTTGGAATATTTAGCAAGTGAATTAACTGCAGTAATTTAAAATGCATGAATGCGCTTCATATTTAAGTTAGTGTCGCACTCCCTTGTGGACATTCTCACCCCTCCACTAATGTGCACACCTAACGGTTACCTTAACCCCACCTAGTTGCACTATCCCGTCCAACTAGTCCCGGTATAACCTCCCCTTGCCATACTACTCTAACCCGAGTATACTGATTCTTGAATTATAAGTTATATCACAATTAACTTAATTAATTCCTCTTAAATAGTAGCAT
The DNA here is from genome assembly GCA_949130495.1 of Sambucus nigra. Taxonomy (NCBI): domain Eukaryota; kingdom Viridiplantae; phylum Streptophyta; class Magnoliopsida; order Dipsacales; family Adoxaceae; genus Sambucus; species Sambucus nigra. The sequence goes on along the minus strand of OX422217.1, from coordinate 359,459,307 downwards.
ATAACCGTGTCACAAGTTATAGAAAGTAAATACATCACACAATGTATTATTACCCGCATATAATATTTACTACCATTATATACGTACCTTTCCCACAATATCCACACATATAATATACGTATACCCATCCCTTCGAGTATACCCTCGCCGGATGATTCCCTCTATAATGCTATCTCACTAGGTGTGCTCACAAAACCTAGTTCCCCAAGTTGGAATCGCTCACCAACTGGGCCCAAATATAAACGTAGTGGAGGCGGTCATATTTCTTCCCTGAAAGTGAGATAAATCCCTCACCCATATATACCGGACGCTATGACCTGGGGATATACTCACCCTACTCCTCAAGCTAGGGGATTCACCCACATCGCGCAACCTCCCTTGATAGCATTAGAGTATATAAATTGAATAAATATCTAGTCACTGATATTTGATATCACACACAATATATACACGTGTATATATATTATCACTACACCATATATATATAATATAAACCCCGGCTTTACCGTGTACTCAAAATCCCATACACTGCCTATAATTTAATATCACACACAATATATATACGCGTATATATATACTATCACTACATCGTATATATATAATATAAACTCCGGCTTTACCGTGTACTCAAAATCCCGTACACTGCCTGTAATTTCCCGAGTCTGTGGCCCGACTCAACGTAATTAATTTTCTCACTTAATAATTTATCATCTTCCCGAGTCTATGGTCTGACTCTAATATAATTAATTCACGCGTCAATTAATATAATACTTTTTCCGAGTCTATGGTCCGACTCTAATTAAATTAATTAACACACCCATTAATTTAATACATCTCCGAGTCTACAATCCGACTCTAATTAAATTAATTAACACACTTATTAATTTAATACCTCCCCGAGTCTATAATCTGACTCTTATTAAATTAATTAACACACCCATTAATTAATCATCACAAATCCGAGTCTGTGATCCGACTCTAATATAATTAATTTACATATTAATTAATCAACACAAATCCGAGTGTGTGGTCCGACTCTAATATAATTAATTTACACATCAATTAATTCATACCAAACTGAGTCTGCGGTCCGACTCCCACATTAATTAATTTATACCAAATCCCAGGTCTACAACCCGACCCTAAACTAATTAATTACAACATCAATTAATTTAATACTTTTCCGAGTCTACCCTCCGACTCTACCTTCATTAATTATCACATGCATTAATTTAATAACTTGGTGTCACCCAACCATTATCCTCGGATTCACTTACTTGTCCTGTAACTTAATATTTCCCGAGTCTATGTTCCGACTCCAAATTAATTACCCCCTCTCAATAATTAATTTAATACTTTGATGTCACTTAACCAACATACCTGGACTCGCTCACTTGGTCCATTTTACATCTCATAATTTCATTCCCACATATTCGCCCACAATGTGTCCCACATTCATCTCCATAATTTTCTAATTATATTTACCTATAATTACCAACATACCCGGACTCGCCCACTTGGTCCATAATTAAATTGAATATGTTTCACCCAAAATTTTCACTTTAAGTCTCAACTCTTAACTTAGATTGCACATTTCTAATAGCTATCTTTTGAGCTCCTAGCTATTAATTTCTCTATAATTTTTCACCAAATAAAATTATACCCAAAATCCAAAAAATAAAACAAGGGTACCCAACAACCCGACCTGGCAAAGAATTCCGACCGTCGATCATACCTGGGAAGCTCTCCTTCCCCACTGAATTCCACCATTAACGAAATCCAAGGTTTGTAAACCTTAATTTAAACCACTAATCACATCACCCCATCACATAAACATGGTTAATTCACATCCCACACATCATAGGGATCTTAAGATACACAATTTTCTCTATCTACTTTCATAATTTCCCGAGATGGGTTTTCCATTAAAATTCATCAACTTTGTTCTACCAACCAAATTCCAAATCCAAATCCCACTAGTTTATATTCCGGATTCTCATTCAAATCAAATATCCATACTCAGAGATATACAACACAACAATTTTTACTTTGAATCTCATTCAATAGTTCCATGAACAAAAACCCCATTTTTGTACCCATTTATCCCCAAAACGAATTTTGGTTTTCACATCAATATGATATGAATTGATTATCATCAATTTAGAAATCACCACAGTTAACCACTTGCCTGGAATTGTTTGTAATGTCTGATTCCGTCGGTGTAGAGATTGGTTGACGAAGAACACCCCAAATTAATCCCTTAATTTGGCTCCAAAAGACTCCCAATTGTTCTTGATTTGCTTTCCCCCAGTTTCCCTCTCAAGCCCTAGGCTTAGAGTTGTGTTGACTGTCGTTCCCTAATCTCTCAATTAGGTTAAAAACATCAAATCCCGTTTTTGGCCATGTGGGTCTAATTAAAAAGGCCCAACTCACCCCGTGTGGGCCCGGCTATGTCCAAAAATACCCCGAGACCCAATTACTACCCTCGGGTACTCTTTTCTGACTATCTCAACCCATCCGAACGCAACCGCGCAGTCGAAATTTCCATCCGAAATACTTTTTGATATTTCCAAATTTTGACTTCAAAATACGACACACATTAATTCAAAAAAAATTAAACTTTACCGTTGCCAATTATAAATAATTCGGCTCACTCAATTAAATTCTCCAACTCATGAATTTAAGTTTCTCCAATTTAAATATTTTTATAACTCCCCGAAATAATTAAATATTAAATCCTCGAAATTACGGGGTGTTACAGATCGTACCACTCTCTTGTCAATAATGGATCCGCCTTGAATGTCTTACCATTAAGAACCTTCAAATGCTTAGGACTGATGGAAAATGACCTCGCTCCAACCTTCGTTGTTGTACGTGCCTACGATAATACTCGTCGAGAAGTGATGGGATCCATAAAACTTGTAATAGGGTCTAGGCCTATAAACCTTGTCGTTGAGTTCCAAGTTATTGACATCCCAGCTTGTTTCAACCTGTTGCTCGGACGACCTTAACTCCACAGTATCAAGGGTGTGTCTTCCTCACTCCATCAGAGTTTGAAATTCTTTACCGATAAGCAAGTCATCACCATTTTGGGCGACGACGACAATGTCGAGGGTGCAAGCACCAGCAATCTAATCCTTGAGATACAACACGGGTCAAATGATATGTTCCTATCAGGTATTCGAGTTGAGCCACTTCTACTCCCGATAGGGGACAATTTCAAAGAAAGCATTTGTCCAGAATACGACCCTCATGGCAATGTCAATGTGATTCAGATGTTCAGAAAAATGCACTCCATGCCTGAACTAGGGTTAGGTCAAAGACAATAAGGGATAATTGAGCCCATTGAACCGAAGAAAGCTTTCCCTCCTTGTGGTTTGGTGTATCAACCTTCAGAACAAGAACTCCTAATGATCCGCCAATCTCGACCAAAGAGAAGACTAAATTGCATCCACACTATCCCAAGTGACTCCTTGAATGGACGATTCATCAAAGAGGGCAAGGACTTCCCCTTTTGTGGCTTTTCGAAACCATGGTATGACTATACAGACAAGAAGATGAAACCTGGAATGGAGATCGTTTTCTAAGATAGCTACCCATGGGCCGAAAGTTCCCAACATCATGTATTACTACTCATCAAAGATACCGAAGATTCTGAGGGAAGGAACTCCAAAGATTCCTTCAACTTGCAGACACTGGGATGCTAACACTCTGCATGGTTCATTCAAGCGCTACATCACTGGATCCATCCCACCTGATTAAACCTGCTGATACACCTCTCCTCAACTGGCATGCTGCACCAGTTCTACCTGTTGAAATCCCACCTTACCCCAATATTTACCCTATTTTTTCTTCTGTTGTCTATCTTTGCTCAAATGTAATCGAGACCTCCTTTGATGAGGTTCTCAGTATTGTTTTCCCAATCAATGAAATAAAAGAAGATTTTGAGTATCTTGTTGCGCCTTACATTAATTATTTAGATTCTAATCAAACTTTTGATGATGATGATTTTGCAAACGAGAAATTGTTAACTGATCTAAATAAGTTTAATAACAAATAACATAACCGCATTAAAGTTAATGAAGAAGAAATTGTTATTGTTAACCTCAGTTCTAGTAGCCAATTGCACGAGATTAGGATAGGGGCTACCCTCGACGAGCATGAGCGTGCATAACTCGAAGAATTATTAAAAGAATTCATGGATGTCTTCACGTGGTCCTATGACGACATGCCCGATATTGATCCCAAAACAGCTCAACATGAGATACCCACTCTCCCAGATTACAAGACAGTTAAACAATGGATGAGAAAGCTCCACACCAAATGGTCTCTCAAGGTCAAAGAAGAAGTGGTCAAACAACTGAACGTGGGCTTTATTCGTGTGACCGAATATCCCACATAGCTAGCCAACATAGTGCCTGTACCAGAATCAGGAGGGAAAGTTTGGATGTGTGTAGACTACCGGGACTTGAACAAAGCCTCTCCAAAAGATGATTACTCGCTACCCAATATAGACATTATCATGGACAACACAACCAGTCATGCTCTCAAGACATTCTTCGATGGGTTTGTCGGATACAACCAAATCGAATTGCACCCATATAATTAAGAAAAAACCACTTTCATCCCCCCATGGGGACCTTTTGATACACTGTTATGCCATTTGGTCTCAAGAATGCTGGGGCTACCTACCAGAGGGCTACCACAACCATCCTAAATGATCTGATTCACAAAGACGTCGAGGTCTATGTGGATGATATGATTATCAAGTACAAAACTAGAGAATGTCATGTTCCCGCTCTCCGAAAGTTATTCGAACGACTGTGACGATATTAGATGAGACTCAATCCACAAAAATATGTCTTTGGAATTACAAAGGGAAAACTCTTGGGATTCATGGTCAGTAAGAAAGGGATAGAAGCATATCCTGCCAAGATAAAATCCATACTTGAGATGCCATCTCCCCGAACAGAGAAAGAAGTTCAAGGTTTCCTTAGGAAATTATAATACATCAGCTGGTTCATCAGCCAACTAGACTCCATCTGTGAACAAATTTTCGAACTCCTCCGAAAGGATTTAACCAAGGTCTGAAATGAGGCCTACCAAGAAGCTTTTGATCGAATCAAATAATATCTGACCCAACTTTCGGTACTCATGCCACCACAGCCTGGTCTCCCCTTACTTCTATACCTAACCATAACCAACACCGCAGCTGGGGCTTTGCTAGATCAATACCTTGAAAATTCCCGTAAAGAAAAATCCATCTATTATGCCAGTCATAAATCAACTGGGTATGAAGTCAACTACTCTGCTTTAGAAAAAGCATGCTCTTCTTATTTGGGTCACCCAAAAGTTACGACACTACATGCTCGCCTTCCCCATTAAACTTGTATCCCGAATGGACCCCATCAAGTACCTGCTTGAGAAACCTGCCTTATCCAACCGAATGGCTTGATGGTTGATTCTCCTAGACGAGTTTGGTATCGTGTACGTCACGCAGAAAACCATAAGAGGAAGAGTCATCTCTGACTACCTCACTGACTACCCTATGGAAGAAGTTGATGTCTGGATCTTTGAATTCCCAAATGAAAACATCCTCTGCGCTGCTCAAGATGTGTTCGATGGCAAATGTTCTTTGACGGCATGGCAAAAAAAAAGGGATATGGCATTGGGATACTTCTGATCGCACCAAATGACTCCCACACTCCCATCACCATCAAATTGGATTTACCCTGCACCAACAACATGACTGAATACGAGGCGTGTACGGTAGGCCTCAAAGTTGCTCTCAAGAAGGGTATTTAATGCCTAGATGTCTACGGGGATTCTGCCTCATCATTGGTCAAGTGCTTAGAAAATGGAAAGTCAAGGACGAGAAACTCCAACCATTCTATGCCCACCTAGAAGAACTAGCCTCCCAATTCCAAGACATCACCTTCTATTACCTACCACGAGCAAAAAAACACCTATACGATGCCCTTGCTACCCTAGCCTCCATGGTCGACATGCCCGAAGGAATAACAATGACCCCCTTCCTAGTCCAAAAGCAAGACAAACCAACCCACTGCTACCATATTGAGCTCATCATCAAAGAAGATCCCGAGCTAGCTAATTGTTGGTATTATGACATCCGACACCTTCTTAGGCATGGTAGGTATCCCGAGGGTTCCAACAAGAAAGATCGGGCAACCCTTCAAATACTGACCGCCCAGTACTTTATATGTCATAAAGCACTGTTCAAAAGGAACTTTGATGGAACTCATCTACACTGCATCGTAGGGGCTGACATTGAAGAGGTGATGCAAAGAATCCACAGCAGGGAATGCGACACATGAACGGTAACATGCTTGCCAAGAAGATCATGTAATAAGGCTAATACTGGACCACCATGATCCAGGATTGCACCGCCTATGTATGGAGATGCCTCAAATGCCAACAGTTCTCTAACCTTCAATATCTGCCTCCGCGAGAACTATACAACATGACTTTTCCCTGGCCATTCTCCACCTCGGGCATCGACATCATAGGGAAAGTTATACCCAAGGCTTCCAACAGTCATGAGTTCATTTTAGTTTCCATTGATTACTTTACCAAATGGGTAGAAGATGAGTCATACGCAGTCCTGAACGCTAAGAAAGTTCCCAAATTCATCAAAAAAAGCATCATCTGCCGATATGGGGTCCCGCACGAGCTAGTGTCAGATAACGAGTTTCATTTAAAGGTAGAAGTCATAGAAGTGGTCAACGAGTATGGGATCCAGAGACACAAATCTTCTCCCTACTGACCTCAAACCAATGGTGCAGTCGAAGCTGCCAACAAGAACCTCAAAGCCAGCATCAGCAAGATGATCGAAAGCTATCAAGACTGGGATGATCGAATCCCATACGCCCTCTAGGGCTACCGAACCTCAATCCGAACCTCTACTTGGGATACCCCTTACTCTCTAGTCTACGGCATGGAAGCAGTCCTACCCATGGAGCTGGAAATACCCTCGCTACGCGCCATGCTTGAAAGCAAGGTCAGTGAGGAGGACTGGCATCAAAGCCGCCTCGACGAGCTGTCACTCTTGGAAGAAAGGAGACTGAAGGAATTGTATCACATAAAAGGGCACCATTGTCGCATAGCGCGTTCATTTAATAAGAGAGTCAAGGACCGCGGTGTTCGAGAAGGGGATTTAGACCTTAAAGAAATAGTAGATCCCATCTAGGACCCCAGAGGGAAATTCAAGCCCAATTGGAGCGGCCCATACATTGTCAAAAAGATCTTGTCCGGTGGTGCCACCATGCTCACTGATTTAGATGGAGAAGAGATGGCTCATCCAGTCAACCTGGACCGTCTCAAGAAATTTTACCCCTAGTTCGAAATCTCAGCGCGCTACGACTCTTCTCATCTCCCTTCTATTCTATAAAAAAAACTCTTCATTTACCTCTAACCAGAACTACGTGGGCCTGATCCTCTGTAAAAATCATTCTCAAAAAAGTTAAAATTTTAAAAAACTCCCAGAGGTACGTAGGTAGCTCATACATCTTACATGAGCACGACCCTTTCTTTTTAAAAAATAACTATTCTTTTCTTATCTCCGAGAATGATAGTTCATTCTAACATATATTTGACCAAAAGGATTATGCATGCCTTAGCGATCGGTATAGATAATTCAAAATACAAAATTCATCAAAAGGTACAGATGGATGATCAAAAACTTGTTTATTTCATTAATAAGAAATTACAGTGCAATCACATAAGAAAAGGAACGAATAACTCCCTTCCCCCTACCTTCCTAAAAAGCTAAATAAATTCCCAAACTTATTCCCCAGTACAAAGTAAACTCCCCCCAAGATCCCTACACACAGCTACCATAGGAGCCTGTTACATCATCATCATCATCATCATCTACATCCTGGGGTCCCCAAGCTTCCCCTGCCTGAATGGAGTGCCAAAGATGCTCCATGGACCGATAAGCTCGAACCAGCCTCGAAAAAACTACCACATCCCTCTCTATGGTATCAGATAAGGCAAGCCACCTTTGTCCAGTCTCCATCACCAACATCTTGAAGACTAATTTTCTCCACAACCACTTCATATAATCCCCAGGGTTGTGCCAAACTCTCCCAGCAGACTGAGAGGGATGGGTCGACGGACGTCGACTCTCCCACAAAGAGCCAAGCCGCATGCGTAGACGCTTTGTCAAATCCTCTATCGAAAGAAGTTTAGTATCCGAGGCGGCATGATCTGCTCCCATCCAAATTAGCGCAGAAGACACCAAGGGAAAAAAAAGGTCTGTCTGAGACCAACCAGTCGGATATACGGGTATTCTCCCAGTTCCAGAATAGGCAGCAACTGCCCCCACCAAGGCACTGACTAGTACAAATTTAGAGCCCCATGCTCCACGAACCAGTTCTCCCAGCTCTCAATATCCAAACCCACACTGATGAAATGGCGTGAAAAGAAATTGGGTATAGCCGACAAAAGGTATTCCAGAGGAGTCACCAGGCAAAATCTTTTAGACAACCACATGAACAACATCACAGGGCTACCCCTCAGAAAGTCAGAATGACCTTCTCGCCAGGCATCCAGGCCATTTAGAGTCTATGCCAGTATCACCGCCGCAGGATTACGACGGTAGGACATCCATGAAGTAATAACTGCAAGTTGTGATCCCACCATCAATTCCTCGATCACCAACATCAATTTCGAAACCAAGCCCAGAACGACGGCTCCGGCATATCCAGCATCACCAACCTCCTAAAAATACATGGACTAAAACACTGCCGGAAGGGAGATTATACCTCCATCCACCAGTGGTCTGGCCGCCAAGGATGAAATATAAAGAGGCCCAGCCAACAAATCCCTCGGAGAACCGAAAAACTCAGGTAGAGCCGCAAAAACGTTGAGATTTATGCCCAGTATGGCAAAAAATTCCTCGTAGGTAGGACAAATCTCATCCAAGCAGAAGCAAAAGACATGATCCTCGGGATACCAAAACTCGACAGTCACCGGCAGCATGTTCCACTCTATGGGCCAATTACGCCATAAAGAAACTCGACGCATGTTGAAAGCGTCGTAGTCGACGTTATAGGAGCACATCGCCTCCAAAGTCTCGAGGTAGTTGGCAAACTAAACACTACCAGGGAGAGACATCTCACAGAACAAGAAAGTAGGAATGTGAAGGTGTGAGGAAAACACTCCACACTTACCCCTCTTTTATACTTGAAAACCCCCACAAAAGACAAAACCCCTGCAGAAATCGGAGGAAATCCTGCCCCACAAGGTACCAAAGGATGAAGAGGGTACCAATCAAAGCTTTGAATTGATGGGACCGGACTGACTTGCCGATAGGCAGGATAAGGTGCTTGCCTATCGGTAACCCCCTACTTTTGGAAAATTTTCTTTTTCCTCTTTTATCAAAATTCAGAAAGCTATAAAATATTGATATTCTTAACAGAATTTCAAAAATCCCATTTTCATCTTTATATAAATCCTCATTGTGGATAAAACTTTCCTTCAAAATCCTAAAAATATTTCTTTTTACCATCTCAGCAGCAAAGTAAAAAACACATGTGCATGCATCCATTCATTCATCATTAGCAGAAGATAATAAAAAAATTCCATGTCACTGCATAAATATGTTTCTTTGTTACATCATTTTTGCAGGAAAATAAAGAAAAGCAAAAAACAACAGGACTCAGCCCGAACCCACATTCTCTCTTTCTCTCACTTACCCTTCCCCCTCTCTCTCCTAAGAGCTTCCATCCCTGCGACGCGCTCTCTTTCCCCTGCGGTGAGATGACGCACCACCGCTACTTGAACCAGAGTGCTCCTCGAATGAGGCAGATGGTACCAAGCAAGAAGGAACAGGGACCGCGTCCCGAATATGGTAAGTCGCCAAAAATATCCAATCCCTAATATCCCTTAGCTAAGTGGTGGACACCCGGACTTGCTGCAAGAAAAGGCAGAATCAGTATCAACTAGAGATGATCAAAAGAAATAAAAAATAAAGAGAAGAACAGAAAGATATACCAAAGGAAGAAGAACCTCCTCTGTTAAGCCCAACTCCTTCGGGTCCTTCGCATGAGGATGATGGAGCATAAGCACCATCCCTCCATCAGCCCACTGGATGTTGTATGAAGGAATATGTAACCGCACAAAGGGGACCTCCGAAGTCGCCGTCGCCGCAGATATCGACGGACCGCCACCGCTGTGGGAGGACCACACTGGCCGACTCGAACCCGCAAGAGGGAAGGGTAGTGCATCATACATGATGGGCACCATCAGCCAGCTCGTCACAAAATCTATATAATCATACGATATAAACTTATTAGTGTACAACAAATAGGACTCCCCAATCATCGTCGCGATCCTCACATCCTCTGAAAATAGCTGCTCCCACCTTATAGACATAGAGGGCCTCGCAGGTGGCACCACCACCTACTCCTCGGTAATCTATCGGACCACCCTCTCCCCGAGATACCAAGAGTGGCTAAACTCATGCGCCAGTAAATGCCTCATCTGTGTATTCACTCCAGTCAACCCTGTGTCGTGAATGGTTATCCCCCAAGGGTAAAAAGTCACTTGAAAAATCCCCAGCAAAATATAAGGAAATATGGAATCAGAGCACACAAAGACCAGGACTGAAGAAGAAAAAAATCTTACCCTATCACTGGTCAGGCCATTCAAGACCTGACACACCACCTCCAGAGAGAGATACCTCCTCGACTATCGATTGGCCTTCCTCCACCGATATAACCGACAAAAGTCCTCAATAGTCTCATCCTTCAAAGCGACCAGCTGGGTATTACACCTAATTACCTCATAGAACCACGTCTGCTAAAGACAAAAATTCGCAATTAAAAAGAGATGCATAAGGAAAATGTGAATGCATGAAAGGACAATGTGCAAATTAAAGAATACCTCGAGAAGATACGTGGCTATAGTGAAAGTCTTCCGGCAGCACTAACTGAATGCATCCAGAGAAAAATAAAGGGTCGCCAAAGTCAGGCTCCCCCAATCATAGAGAGGGATGTTCGAAAACATCCTCAGATATGGTAAAAACCAGAAGTGGACAAGTCTCCACGCGACGCCACCAGAAATACCCCCAGCACCAGCAAAATAAACGACTGGGCCATTTGTCTCACCTGCATCCCGTCCTCCACATCAATCACCCTGCCCAATAAAACATCCTTTAGCAGTGACAGACGGATGGAGTCCCCAAACATTATCCTCCCCACATCACCAAGCGCCGCCGGCATCGCCTTCGGCCTTACCCGTAAAGAGCGATCCACCTCTATCTGCTCTCCATTACAATCCAGCCCTAGCAGCTGCTGCACATCTATGGGAGTCACAGTCATCTCTCCGAAACCAAAGTGGAGGGTGTGGGTAGTGTCCCACCACCTCTCCCACAGGGCGCATAAGAACGCCGTCGAACGAGGTGTCTCATCCAGCACATATGCCATCCTTCTAAAGCCTGCTGAGGATACCACCCAACGCACCACAGGTGGAAGATGCTACCAGACATCCTTAAGCCCCGTCGTCCCGCGAGCACGTATAGTCGACAAAGAAACATCAGACTGCCAAAAGAGAAAAACCTTGTCAAAACCCAAGAATAAAGGAAAACCACAAAAAAAGGAATGCAAAAAGTCATTTTACTTACATAACTGCCAGGGTTCACCACCCTCGAAGAGTGATGACACGAGGCTCATGAAACAAAGTCTGCTCATCCACAACTGGCTCGAATGCGTCAAAAGAGTTCTCACTCCCCAAAGCAAGAGGCACCCTAGCCCTCCACTCCACGTTTGCCTAGTCGTCAACAACCAACCACTCCCTGTGTACTGCAGTGCTCATAAAAGCAACCATTTTTTAGATTGTGAAATGCTAGAATGATTCGTAGAAGAAAATTGTAGAAAGAGAGAAGGCAAAAGGTTGTGAAAAATAAAGGGAACCCGCCTCTTTTTATAGGATGCCAAGGGTTATGCCGATCGGCACTGCACCCCCACCTACTGATCGGCACTGACCCTTTACCTTCTAAAGGTACCTCAAAAGTCCGTGCCACTACCGAATGTCACCCTCCACACCATGCCGATCGGCACCCCCCTTAAATTTTCATACAGAAACTCCCAAAAATACCAGAAAACCCTGAAAAATCCTCAGAAAATTCCTAAAAATCTCGAAAAGGATTTAGAACATGTTCACCAAGAAAATTTCGCACTTCCTTAAGTGGAACCCATATTTCCCCAACGAAACTCTCAAAAGCCAAGTGAACCTCCCTCCGACAACATCCCCAGAGGACCTTTAATGTATCCCAAACTTCAGGATCATATCCTATTCTCAAAGGCCTCAAATTTCCCCTATAAATACATCCAAACCCAGGACCACCTAATCACTTCCCCAACATCAAATTTGATGTTCCCCTCGTAAGGTCTCTAAAAGACACAAGGATTTCCCCAACAATTGGCTCCCCATCTCAAATCAAAATCATGAGGTAATTTCCTAGGAAGATTTCCTCGCGGTCACCCTCATCTTCAAGCCCTCAGAATTGGCTTCGACCAGCAAAATTGGTCATTTCAAACTTAAGCCTTTAGAATTAGCTTCAACTCGCAGAATTGGTCATCTCAACTTAAGCCCGAAGAATTGGCTTTGACCCGTAGAATTGGTCATTTCAAATTTAAGCCCTTAGAATTAGTTTCGACCTGCAGAATTGGCCATATCAACTTAAGCTCGCAGAATTGGCTTCGACCCGCAGAATTGGTCATCTCAATTTAAGCCCTCAGAATTGGCTTCAACTCGCAGAATTGGTCATCTTAACTTAATCCCATAGAATTGGCTTCGACCCGCATAATTAGTCATCTCAACTTAAGCCCGCAGAATTGGTCATCTTAACTTAATCCCGTAGAATTGGTTTTGACCCGCAGAATTGGTCATTTCAAACTTAAGCCCACAGAATTGGCTTCGACCCGCAGAATTGGTCATCTCAACTTAAGCCCTCAGAATTAGCTTCGACCCACAGAATTGGTCATCTCAACTTAAGCCCGTAGAATTGACTTTGACCCATAAAATTGGTCATCTTAATTTAAGCCCTTTGAATTGGCTTAGACACGCATAATTGGTCATCTCAACTTAAGCCCGCAGAATTGGTCATTTCAAACATAAGCTCGCAGAATTAGCTTCGACCCACAGAATTGGTCATTTTAAACTTAAGCCCATAGAATCGGCTTTGAACTGCCGAATCGATCACCCTCATCCCTAAGCCCTCAGAATTGGCTTCGACTCGTAGAATCGGTCACCCTCATCTCCAAGTCCTCAGAATTGGCTTCGACCCGAAGAATTGGTCACCCTCATCACTAAGTCCTCAGAATTGGCTTCGACCCGCAGAATCAGTCACCATCATCTTAAAGCCCTCAGAATTTGCTTCGACTCACATAATCGCTCATCCTCATCCTTAGGTCCTCAGAATCGACCCTCTGGTCATCCTCTTTCAAAGCATCATATGGTGTCTATTCGACGGCTATCATTTGTTCCAAACTCACCTATCGAGGGGCTTTGTAGACACCCCATTCTAATACCCCTAACCTCTCCTTAGGTCCCTAGTACCTCCCTTCATCATTGCAAACCTAATTTATACCCCAGGTACTGACCTAAAGGCCATCGGGCACTCCCAGGCTCAGTTTGACCAAAAGTTAAGCTCTTCAAATTGACTGAGACTGAATGAATCTTTAAAGAGCACTGAAACCCCTTTCCAATGGTTTGTCCCATGCACGATTCTATCTCATGATACGGATGAATGATCCATTTTCCTCTAAAACTTGATCAGGAGGTCACCGAATGCTCTCAGGCTCTGTTTGACCAAAGTCAACTCTTCAGCTCAATCGAGACTGAATGAATCTTTGAAGGGCACTGAAACCCCTTTCCAACGGTCCACCCCGTGAGCGATTCTGATTTACAGTACGGATGAACGATCCATTTTACTCCGAAAGGTCACCAATGCTTCCAGGCCCCGGTTGACCAAAGTCAACTCCCTAAAATGAGTCAAACTCTTTGGAATGATTAAGTAAATATCCTAACCTTTCCAACGGTCCACTCCATGTGCAATTCTGACTTACCATGCGGACGAACGATTCATTTGCGTCCGACGATTCCCCTTCCAAAGGACCAACGAACGCTTTCGAGCCACATTTAACCTAAAGTCAACTCCCAAACCTGGGAGAAGTCCCAAAGACTTTCTAAGGTCTCTGAAGTATCTTTCCAATGGTTTTCCCCGTTCACGATTTAGATCAATGGTTTGCGCTCTACGATCAATTTTCCGAAGGAACTCGAAAGAGACTACCAAACGGCAGGTTCCAAACCCGTCCTATCGACAGTCTGCGTAAACACACCTGCCGATTGGAAGGACCAAGGCTATGACGATTGACAATGACCTGGGACTATAAAATGAGGGTTTAACCTCATTGCAGAAGGAACAATATCTGAAACCTATCATTCTCAGCAAGCTCAGAAAACCCCTCTCGAAGTCAACGTGATTTCCACATCCAAATCCCTTTCCAACATTCACCTTTCATCATCTTTTGCATCAAACTTGGTGAATTAATTACCCTCCATCATCACTTAAGTGCAAGTGCTGCTCTCCAACATCCAAGATCAAGCTCAAGATCTTCAAGAAGGTCCAACTTTTTCAACTCTCTCTTTAAATTCTCCTAAATTCGCATTAATTTATTTTATTACTTAGCATTTATATTCTCTCATCTCTCATCTCACATATTCTAATATACTTTTTATTTATTATTATTGCACATCTCTTATTTTCATATAAATAAAACCCAAAAAATAAGAAAAAAAGGATTTGCTCATAAATTCCAAATGGGAATTCTCACACTTTTCTCACAACTAAAACACTTTTTCACACACACACACACACACACACACACACACACATAAGAGAAGTCCTCGATTGGATTTATGGGATAAACCCCACCCCTCATTTTGCATATGAACTACATGGACTTTTATGCCTCTAAAGGCTACGTAGGCGTCTCGGGATAAAACTCGAGACTCGAGTCTTTTTTTTACTTTTTTTTCTATTTTTTCTATATTCTTTAAACTTAACTCTCTTAGACTTTCTATATACATATATTTTTTCTTACTGGCGTATTATCCAGCATGCATTATTGTTCCCTTATAATGATCAACGCTACGATAATCGTGTATATCCTATTTTCTAATATTACTTTTAGGAACATTCCTACGGATGACTCGCTTTATCTCTTCCATGATACAAGTCGATGATTCCTATCTCCACTACATATACACATGCACACATATCATGGGGAAATAAAGGAAAATATCAATAACCCATGAGAGACCGTAAGGGCAGAATGGGTGCCTAACACCTTCCCATTTTGTAACTTAGCCTCCGGACCCTTTTCGAATCATTTTTGTTTTGTACGTATCATTATATCTTTGGTTACTATCCTTCAGGATGGATCCCTCTTTCTTTTGTCTGTTTGGAGTAAAATAGATTGGACTCCATCTCTCTACATTTTCACCTCATCACCGACACCGGACAAAGAGCTCCCGTGAGGGATGCGGGGGACCAAGATCCTCTCGAGACGAAGGGGAGACCCCCCTCTTCTTTGCCTCTCTCGCCGCGAGGATTGGAGGGTATGGCCACAAGTTGCATAAATTATCTAAGTCATTAAGGTGTGTATGTCAAGAGTAACATATCAATGAGGCTCGAGGAATAAAAAATAATGTACAGATAGGATTCGTGAGCTTAAGTATGAAATTCAAGGTAAGATAATTGTTGATGCCAAAAATTATCCACCTACGTGGACCAATCATAAGTTAACACGTGTTCTCCTATGTGGCCAAAATCCTAGTCATCAGATTATAAATCTGCCGACCAATATGAAGAATGACGATCAACACAAGGAATGTCGACCAATATAAAGAAGGCCAACCAACAAGACCAATGAAGCGTCATTAAACCAAGGGTCATACTAAACGTGGTTTATAGAAACAATCGTCACATTCATTATGTAAGGATGTAGATTATTAATTATATAAAAGAATTCCATCCCTTGACATTCCGACCATTGACCTTCGGTTCGCTATAAATACATTACATCCCTTTCATCAAGGGCACAGGCGAACGAATTCTGGGATATTCTTATCTACAAGAGTACCTATGTTTCTGTAACCTCTGAAATCAATAAAACAACAGTGGACATAGGCTTTCTTACATATCTGAACCACTTTAAAAACTCTCTTTCTTTATTTACCATTACATATTTTATCTGTGATATTAATATTTAATCAAGTCTAATTTTTTACATCAACAGATTGGTGTCGTCTGTGGGAACGTGTTTCTAAGTTCCGTTCTCACTCTCATAAACCTTTGTTCAAAGCAAGATGACTACCCTGAGTCCAGTCTCAGAATTGAAGGCAATCCACCTGTCTTATCTGTTCAACTTATGGAAATAGACCAAACTAGAATCATGGATAGTATTTCCAGAGGACAAGAAGCCATGCGGGACACGATGAGGCAATTGGCTCTGTCATTGCAAGTTAGGTCTCTAACCTTTTCCCATCGATAAATGGATCCCTCATCCAGAAGATAAATTCCACCTCCACCTCCAAGATCCATCAGACATTGTTATTCCAGATCTTCATGAGATACATCCTATCATCCAGGACCAAGTTCATCGCTCAGGTTCATAGAACCTTATGATATCCATTCTTTTTCTCCTGAAAGGCCAAGTGTCTTGAAAAGGCTAAACAGAGCTTCTCCCTTTGATGATTTGGGACCTCGAGAAAATAAAAACCCTCCTGGGGCACTATCCAGGAACACTCAATGTCCAGCTGACCAACATGAGGCCTCAGTTAGATTAAGATCAAGAGTTTGACGATCTGTATGCGTTGAGCAACCTCTCAGGAGGAGAGTTCATCATAGACATATGGTCGGAATATCCGAGTTACTTCGCATATATCTGAGGTAGGAAATCCTTCCTGGAAAGGATCAATCCAACGTTTGGAAGATCGGTTAGGTGAAATGGAGAAAACAAAGAATCCTTTGCAGTGGAATTTTATTAAAGGATCCTTGTTTGTTTAGGCAATTTTGGATTTTCCTACTCCATTTAGATTTAAAGCTCCCATGGTTACTCCCAAATATGACGGTAAGACTGATCCAACTCTCCATATTGAGCAATATCAAGTTATAACTGATATTGATTAAGTTCCAGATGAAATGAGGTGCAGAGCATTTTCAAGTACCATTATAATCTCATCCCAAATATGGTATAATAACTTGCCTCGAGGATAAATGGCCAACTTCAATCAGCTTACCAATCTATTCATTAATAACTTCTATTTTGAATCTAAGCTAGTGAAAAGAGTAGCCTATCTTCTAAGTGTAAGGAAACAAGTAGGGGAAAGTACCAGGGAATAGATTACACATTTTAACAATGAGAAGGTGAAGGTGATTGATTATAAGTAAAAAATAACCATCAATGCTCTTATGAGTGGCTTGCTTCCTGAGAAACTATATTATACTCTGGATAAAGATCCTCCCTGAACTCATGGCTAAGGCAACAAAAATATTGAATGCAGAGGAAGCGATGGTCGCAAAACAGAGTCCATCCATGAAGCCTAATATGACGCCTAAGAAGAAGGAGCAAAAGGAGCAGAAGCTAAAGAAAGAGGACAAGGTCAAAAAATATGGAACATATACTCTATTGAGTGTTAGCATTCACCATATCCTAAAGGAAATCAAGCATAATAAGGATTTGTGATGGCCATAGAAATTGAGGGCACCTCCTAATAAGAGGGATAGATCCAAGTATTGTGAATTCTATAAAGATCATGGTCATACAACGGATAACTGCATCACTTTGCAAAATAAGATTAAATTCCTCATTTGCCGAGGAAAACTCAATAAATTTGTTGATCGTTGTGATATCAAAGAACCTAATAGACGGTAGAATTCTACATACAAGTCTAGATATGATTGGAAAATAAATCATAAAGATGATTATGAAGATGATCCAGACCCGCTGAAGAAGCCCAAACAACCAGAATGTGAGGTAGCTATGATCAGTTTTGGTTCCTTCTTCATATGATTACAGGTGGCGGTGCAGGAGGAGGTGATCACTATGTATAGAGAATTAATATGAATGAAGATGATCGGTCGAAGAAGGTCAACAAAGAGAAGCCGGTGATTGGCTTTTCGAAGAATGATCTCTCTGGCGTACTTTATCCCCATGATGACCCATTAGCTATCAAATTCAGGATCCATGATACTGTCATCACTAGAATTTTAGTGGATAATGGGAGCTCGATAGATATTATTTTTTTCCTTACTTTCAGAGTTTGGAGCCAAAGCTCAGTGTGTCCATCCCTGATCCTCGCGACGGGCGGGTAGAGTGAGGATCCTAGGTCCCACGTGTCCCTTTCGAGAGAGCTTTGGCCGACATCGTTGAATGAGGTGAAAAATGTAGAGAGATGGAGTCTCCAGTCTATTTTAGTTAAAACAGACAAAAGAAAGGGAGCCATCCCGAAGGACATCATCCAAAGACACACTGATACATACGAAACCAAAATGATTCGAAAAGGGTTCGGAGGCAAAGTTATGAAATGGGAAGGTGTTAAGCACCCATTCCGACCTTACGATATCTCATGGGTTTTTGCTATTTTCCTTTATTTTCCCATGATATGTGTGCATGTGTATATATAGTGGAGATAGGAATCCTCGACTTGTATCATGGAAGAGATAAAGCGAGTCATCTGTAGGAAGGTTTATAAAAATAATATTAGAAAATAGAATTTACGCGATTATCCTTGCGTTGATTGTTATAATGGAACGATAACATATGTAGAATAATATGCCACTAGGAACAAATATATGCATATATAAATATATGTAATCTAAGAGAGTTGAGTTTAGAGAAAATAAAAAAATGAGAGAAAAAGTGAGAATAGGACTCGAGTCTCGGGTTTTACCCCGAGACGCCTAGGTAGCCTATCGAGGCATCAAAGTATACATAGTTCGCATGCAAAATGAGGGGGTGGGGTTTATCTCATAAATCCAACCGGGGAATTCTCTTATTTGTGTGTTGTGTGTGTAGAAAAGTGTTTTAGTTGTGAGAAAAGTGTAAGAAAAGTGTGAGAATTCTCGTTTGGAATTTATGAGCAAACCCTCTTTTTCTTATTTTTTTTAGGTTTTTTTATTTGTATGAAAATAAGAAATGTGCAATAATACTAAATAAAAATTATATTAGGATATGTGAGATGAGAGAATAAAAACGCTAAATAATAAAACAAATTAATGCGAATTTATGAGAATTTAAGGAGAGAATTGAGAAAAATGGACCTTCTTGAAGATCTTGAGCTTGATCTTGAGTGTTGGAGAGCATCCATTGCACTTGGATGATGATGTAGGGTAATGAATTCACCAAGTTTGATGAAAAGGATGATGAAAAGTGAAGGTTGGAAAGGAATTTGGATGTGGAAATCACGCTGACTTCGAGAGAGGTTTTTTGGGTTTGCTGGGAGTGATGTCTGTCTGATCTGGGATATTTTTGCAATGAGGTCAAGGTCTCCTTTTTATAGGCCTAGGGCATTGTCGATCGGCATACGCCTAGTCCTGCCAATCGACATGTACGTTTAGTCACACTGCCGATAGGCAGGGTCTGGACCTGCCGTTTGGTAGTGTGTTTCAGACTTTTTTGGAAAATTGGTCGTTAAGTGCAAGCCGCTGATCCGAATAATGCACGGGGTGGACCATTGGAAAGGTAATTCAGAGACCTTCAAAAGTCCTTGTACTTCTCTCGGGTTCAGGAGTTGACTTTTGGTCAAATATGGCACGAAAGTGCTCGTTCCTTTGGACGGGAAAACTTCGGATGCAAACAGATCGTTCATCTGCATGGTAAGTTATAATTGCTCATGGGGCGGATTGTTGTAAAGGTTAGGAGATTTAATTCGACATTCCAAAGAGTTTGACCCGATCCGAGGAATTGACTTTGGTCAACTAGTCCCTAGAAGCATTTGGTGACCTCTTGGAGTAAAACGGATCGTTTGTCCGTATCGTAAGTCGAAATCGTGCAAGGAGTGGACCATTGGAAAGGGGTTTTAGTTCCCTTTGAAGATTTATTTAGCCTCGGTCGAGATGAAGGGTTGAATTTGGTCAAATGGAGCCCGAGAGCGCCCGATGGCCTCCTGATCGAGTTTCGAGGGAAAATGGGTTGGTCGTCCGCATGGTAAGTCAGAATCATGCACGGGATGGACCGTTGGAAAGAGGTTTTAGTTCCCTTTGGAGATTCATTTAGTGTCGGTCAAGCTGTAGAATTTGACTTTTGGTCAAATGGAGCCTGGGAGTATGTGATGGCCTCTAGGTCGGTACTCGGGGTATGACCTGGGTTTGCAATGATGAAGGGAGGTGCTAGGGACCTAAGGAGAGTTTAGGGGGTAATAGCATGGGGTGTCTACAGAGCCACTCGATGGGTGAGTTTGGAACAAATGATAACCATCGAATAGACAACGCATGATGCCTTTGGGAGAGTATGACCAGAGGGTCGAGGTTGATTCTGAGGACCTAAGGATGAGGATGGCCGATTCAGCGGGTCAAAGCCAATTCAGAGGGCTTGGAGATGAGGGAGACCGATTCTGTGGGTCAAAGCCAATTCTGGGGGCTTGAAGGAACATGCTGGGGATGGTCTTAAAGGAAGTGATGACCAAAGCAGTGATGTGGGTGACCAATTCTGCGGGTCGAAGCCAATTCTGAGGGATTAGGTTTTGATGATAGATTTTGCGGGTCGAAGCCAATTTTGCGGGCTTTGGAGAGATGACCAATTCTGCTGGTTGAAGCCAATTCTGTGGGATTAAAGATGTGATGACCAATTCTGCGGGTTCAAGACAATTCCGCGGGCTTGAAGATGTGATGACCAATTCTGCGGGTCAAAGAAAATTCTGCGGGCTTAAGGTGAGATGACCAATTCTGTGGGTCGAAGCCAATTCTATGATCTTAAGGTGAGATGACCAATTCTACGGGTCGAAGGTAATTTTGCGAGTTAAAGTCGGGGTGACCAGTTCTGTGAGCTTAAAGATGAGATGACCAATTCTGCAGGTCAAAGCCAATTCTGCGGGCTTAAAGTGACGATCCAAGATCGAGGTCAATTATGACTTAAGAGAGGTGATGATCGAGGAACGAGGTTAATTCTAACCTATCTAAGGTGATGATCCAAGACCGAGGTCAATTCTGACCTAAGAGAGGTGAAGACCGAGGACCGAGGTCAATTTTGACTTAACTAAGGTGACGATCCAAGACCAAGGCCAATTCTGACCTAAGAGAGGTGACGACCGAGGACCGAGGTCAATTCTAACCTAACTAGGGTGATAATCCAAGATAGAGGTCAATTATGACCTAAGAGTGGTGTGCATTTCCTTTGGGAAAATTAGGGATTCTGTTGGGGATAAAGATTGGATTTTGGGTTTCGTTGGGGAATAGTGAATGAGATGGGGAGCCGATTACTGGGGAAATCCTTGTGTCCTTTGGAGACTTTACCTCGGGAGAATGATTCTTTGGAATTCTGCCAGGGGAAATTACCTTGTGATCTTGATTTGAGCTGGGGAGCCGATGGCTGGGGAAATCCTTGTGTCCTTTGGAGACTCTGTGGAGGAAAGGCAAATTTGATGCTAAAAACTCCATTAGGGGAGTGATTAGGTGGTCCAGGTATTGGACGTATTGCTCGGGGAGGTTTGACACCTTTGGGGTATAGGGGTGATCCTTAGAGATTCTCTGGGGACGTTTCCTGGAGGGAATTCACTTGGCTTTTTAGAGTTCTGCTGGGGAAATCGGGGTTCCGCTTGAGGGAGTGTGGAATTATCTGGGTGAAATTTTTTTAGATCCTTCCTGGGATTTTTAGGAATTTTTTGAGTATTTTTGAGTTTTTTTGGTATTTCTGGGAGTTTTTGTACAAAATTTTAAGGGGGGTGCCGGTCGGCATGGTATGGGGGGTGCCATTCGGTAGTGGCACAGACTTTTGGACTACCTTGGGAAGGTAAAAGGGCAGTGCCGATCGGTGGTTGGGGGGTCAGTGCCGATCGGCATGACCCTTGGCATCCTATATAAAGGGGGCGGATTCCCTTCATTTTTCATAACTTCTTGCTTTCTCTCTTTCTGCGATTTTCTTCTGCGAAGCGTTCTAGCATTCCGATCTCTAAAAAAATGGCCTCTTTTATGATCACTGCAACACATAGGGAATGGTTTACTGTTGATGACTGGGCGAACGTGGAATGGAGGGCCAGGGCGCCTCTTACTTTGGGAAGTGAGAACTCCTTTGACGCATTCGATCTGGTTGCGGATGAGCGAACCTTGCTACGGGAGCCTTCGCTTCATCACTCTTTGAGGGTGGTGAACCCTAGCGGTTATTTGAGTAAAGGGACTTTCGGCATTCTTCTCTTTTTGGTGATTTTTCCTTTTCTTCTTGAATTTTGACAAGGTTTTTTTCTTTTGACAGTGTGACATCTCTTTGAAGAACATGAGTGCCCGCGGGACGACGGGGCTTAAGGATGTTTGGGAGCATCTTCCACCTATGGTGTGTTAGGTGGTATCCTCCACGGGTTTTGGGAGGTTGGTGTCTGCGTTGGATGAGACGTGTCGATCGATAGCGGTCTTGTGTGCTCTGGGGGAGATATGGTGGTATACTACCCCCACCTTCCATTTCGATTTGGTGGAGATTACCATGACTCCCATATATGTGCAGCAGCTACTAGGTCTTGATTGTGATGGGAAGAATATAGAGGTGGATCGTTCTCTACGGGTGAGGCTGGAGGCGGTACGGGCGGCGCTTGGTGACGTAGAGAGGATAGTGTCTGGGTATTCTATTCGGTTGTCCCTGCTGAAGGATGTTTTGCTGAGTAGGGTGGTTGATGTGGAGGATGGGCTGCAAGTGAGGCAAATGGCCTGGTTATTTATTTTGTTGGTGTTGGGAGGCTTCATGGTGGCATCGAGCGACGACGTCGTCCATTTGTGGTTCTTGCCGTACTTGAGAGTGTTTTTGAACATTCCCTTCGATGATTGCGAGAGCCTGGCTTTAGCGACCCACTATTTTTCTCTGGATGCATTCAGTCGGTGCTTCCGGTAACTTTTACTGGGGACACTTATTTCCTTGAGGTATTCTTTAATTTGCGCACTTTCCTTTCATGCATTCGCACTTTCCTTATGCATCTTATTTTTTAATTGCAAGTTTTTTTCCATGGCAGACGTGGTTTTATGAGGTGATTGGATGCAATACCTAGCTGTTCACTCTGAAAGATGAGACTGTTGGGGACTTCTGTCGGTTGTACCGGTGGCGAAAGGCCAATCAGTAGTCGAAGGGATCTCTTTATCTAGAGGCAGTGCGTCAGGTCTTGAATGGCCTGAACAGTGGTAGGGTAAGACTTTTTCCTTTTCAATCTTGGTCTTTTGCATGTTCTAATTCTATATTGACTTATGCCTAGTGGGGATTTTCAGGTGACCTTTTACCTTTGGGGGACGGCCATTCAGGACATGGGGGTGACTGGGGTGAATGCGCAGATGAAGCGTTTGCTGGTGCATGAGCTTGGACACTCTTGGTATCCCGGGGATAGGGTGGTCCGATAGATTGCTAAGGAGGTGGTGGTGCCACCTGTGAGGCCTACTATGTCTATAAGGTAGGAGCGACTGCTGCTGGAGGATGCGATGATTGCAGTGATGATCGATGAGTCCTACATGTTATACACTGATACGGCTGCACCGTATGAATATATGGACTTTATGACGAGCTGGTTGATGGCACCCAGTATATATGATGTCTTGCCTTTCCCTCCTGCGGGTTCGAGTCGGGCAATGGGGTCCTCCCACAACGGCGGTGGTTTGTCGACATCTGTGGTGGTGGCGACTTTGGAGGTTCCTTTTGTGCGATTGCATACCCCTTCATACAACATTCGGCGGGCTCATAGAGGGATGGTGCCTATGCTTCACCGTCCTCATGCGATGGATCCGGAGGAGCTAGGTTTGACAGAGGAGATTCTTTGACATGCGATATACCTTTCTTTGTTCCTCTCTTTCTTTCTTTTTGGCTTCTTTTCTATTTTGATCTTTTCTTCTTGATACTGATTTTGCTTTTTCCTTGCAGCAAGTTTGGGTGTAGACCACTTGGATGAGGGACATCAGAGACTAGATATCTTCGGTGATTGCCCATATTCGAGATGCGGTTCCTGTTCCTTCTTTCTTGGTGTCGTCTGCTTCGTCCAGGGAAGACTCTAGCTCGGGTAGTGGTGGTGTGTCATCTCGCCGTAGGGGCAAGAGAGCACGTCACAGAGGTGGAAGCTCTTAGAGAGAGGGGTGAAGGGTAGGTGAGAGAGAGAGAGAGAGAATGTGGGTTCGTGCTGAGTCTCGTTATTTTTTTTGCTTTTCTTTTATTTCCTGCAACATTGATGTAACACAGAAAAAATATATATGAAATGCAATGGAGTTTTTTTATTATCTTCTGTTAATGGTGAATGAATGCATGCACATGCACTTTTTACTTTGCCGCTGAGACTGTAAAAAGAGATATTTTTGGGATTTTGAAGGAAAGTTTTAAAAATGAGAGATTATACAAGGGTGGAAGGGGATTTTTGAAATTTTGTTGAGGATATCAGTTTATTTTAAATGAGTTTCTAATTTTGACAAAAGAGGAAAAAGGAAAATTTCCAAAAATAGGGGTTTGTCGATCGGCGAGCCCCTTGCCCTGCCTATCGGCAGTCAAGTCCAGTCCCATAAATCCAAAGTTTTGATTTGGTACCCTCTTTAGCCTTTTATACTTTGTGGGGTAGGATTCCCTCTGATTTCTGCAGGGATTATGTCCTTTTTGAGGGGTTTCAAGTATAAAAAGGTGTAAGGGTGGAGTGTTTTCATCACACCTTCACATTCTTACTTACTTGCCTAATATCTTTTAGTATTGCAAGATGGCTCTCGCTGGTAGCATTGAGCTTGCTAACTACCTCGTAGCCCTGGAAGTAATGTGCTCTTATAATGTTGACTACGATGCTTTCAACATGCGTCGAGACTTTTTGTGGAGCAACCGACCCATTGAGTGGAACATGTTAATGGCGGCGGTACAATTTTGGTACCCCTAAGACCATGTATTCCGCTTTGGGTTGGATGAGGTTTGTCCTACATACGAGGAATTATTTTCCATACTGGGGATAAATCCCAGTGTTATCACGACTCAACCTGAGTTTTCCCGTTCTCCTAGGGATTTGTTGGCCGGGCTTCTTCATATTTTCCCTTTGACGGCTAGACCACTGGTTGCTGGAGGAATGATCTCTCTTTCGGCGGTGTTATAATCCGTGCATTTGCAGGAGGTTAGCAATGCTAGATACGCCGGAGCCATTGTTCTGGGCTTGGTTTCAAAATTACTGTTGGTGACTGAGGAACTGCTGGCGGACCCTCAAATTGCAGCCATTACTTCATGGATGTCATACCATTGTAATCCTGTGACGGTGAAACTGGCGGAGACTTTAAACGGTCTGGATGCTTGGAGAGAAGGTCGTTCTGACTTTCTGAGGGGTAGCCCTGTGATGCTGTTCATGTGGTTGTCTGAAAGATTTTACCTGGTGACTCTTCTAGATTATCCTTTATCGGCTGTACCCAACTTCTTCACGCATCATTTCATCAGCGTTGGTTTGGATATTGATATCTGGGAGAACTGGTTTGTGGAGCATGGGGCTCTGAATCTGTATTGGTCAGTACCTTGGTGGGGATAGGTGTTGCCTATTCTGGAGCTGGGAGAATATTCGCACGTTCGACTGGTTGGTCTCATAAATACCTCTTTCTATTTCCCTTGGCGGCTTCTGCGTCAATTTGGCTGGGAGTAGTTCGTGCCACCTCGGACACTAGACTTCTTTCCGGTAGAAGAATTGACTGAGTGTCTGCGCATGCAGCTTGGCTCTTCGTGGGAGAGTTGGCGCCCATCGACCTGTCCCTCTCATTCTGTTGGGAGAGTTTGGCATATCCCTGGGGATTATATGAAGTGGTTATGGAGGAGAGTAGTCGGCAAGATGTTGGCAGTGGAGACTAGACAAAGGTGGCTTATTATATTTAATACCATGTAAGGAGGCATTGTAGTTTTTTCGAAGCTGGTTCGAGCTTATCGGTCCATGGAGCGTCTGCGACACTCTGTTCAGGCAGGGGAATCTTGGGGACCCCAGGATGTAGATGATGTTGACGGAGCAGGCTCCTCTGGTAGCTGTAGGTAGCACTCTTGGAGAGTTTATTGTGTAATGGGGAATAAATGTGGGGATTTTATTCAGCTTTTTAGGAAGGTAGGGGGAAGGGAGTTATCCATTCCTTTTCTCATGTAATCCGTATCGTAATTTCTTATTAGTGAAATAAACAAGATTTTGATCATCCAGTTGTGCCTTTAGATGAGTTTCATATTTTTGAATTATCTATACCGATATCTAAGGCATACATAATCCTTTTGTTCAAGTATATGTTAGAATGAACTGTTGTTCTTGGAGATAAGAAAAGAATAATTTTTTGTGAAAAAGAAAGGGCCGTGATCATGTAAGATGTATGAGCTACCTACGTACCTCTGGGGTTTTGAAAATTTTAAATTTGTTTGAAAATGGTTTTTGCAGAGGATCAGGCCCACGTAGTTATGGGTAGAGGGAAATGAAGAGATATTTTTTTTGAATAAAAGGGAGATGAGAAGAGTCGTAGCGCACCGAGATTTCGGACTAGAGATAGAACTTCTTGAGACAATCCAGGTTGACTGGATGAGCCATCTCCTCCCCATCTAAGTCGGTGATTATGGCGGCACCGCCGGACAAGATCTTCTTCACAATGTAGGGGCCGCTCCAATTGGGCTTGAATTTTCCTCTGGGGTCCCAAATGGGCTCTACTATTTCCTTGAGGGCTAAATCCCCCTCTTGGACACCGCGGTCCTTGACCCTCTTGTTGAATGAATACACTATTTGGTGATGGTACCCTTGTATGTGGTATAGGGTTTTCAATCTCTTTTAATCTTGGAGGGTCAGCTCGTCAAGACGACTTTGGCACCAGTCTTCTTCACTGATTTTGCTTTCAAGTATGAAGCGTAATGCGGGTATTTCCATCTCCACAGGTAGTACTGCTTCCATATCGTAGACTAGAGAGTAAGGGGTAGCCCCAGTAGAGGTTTGAGTTGAGATTCGGTAGCCCCAGAGGGCGTATGGGATCCGATTGGCCCAATCTCTACAGCTTTTGGTCATCTTGCTGATGATGGCTTTGAGGTTCTTACTGGCGGCTTTGACTGCACCATTTGTCTGAGGTCGGTAGGGAGAAGATTTATGTCTCCGAATCCCATATTCGTTGATCACTTCTGTGACTTCTGCCTCGAAACGTAACCCGTTATCTGACACTAACTCGTGCGGGACCCCATATCGGTAGATGATGTTTTTCTTGATGAATTTGACCACTTTCTTGGTGTTTAGGACTTCCTATGACTCAGCTTCGACCCACTCGGTGAAGTAATCAATGGCAACTAGGATGAACTCATGCCCATTGGAATCCTTTGGTGTAACCTTCCCTATGATGTCGATGGCCCAGGTAGAGAACGGCGAGGGAGAGGTCATGGTATATAATTCTCGTGGAGGCAGATGCTGAAGGTTGGAGAACTGTTGGCATTTGAGGCATCTCCGGACATAGGCGATGAAATCCTGGGTTATGGTGGTCCAGTAGTAGCTTTATCGGATGATTTTTTTGTCAAGCATATGACCGTTCATCTGGGTCCGCATTCCCCGCTGTGGATTTTTTGCATTAACTTTTCAATTTTAGCCCCTGCGATACAATGCAAATTAGTTCCATCGAAGTTCCTTTTGAGCAGTGCTTTGTGACAGATGATGTACTGAAGATTTTCCTGGGCAGTGCAGAGGATGTTTTCATTTAGGAATTCGTAGATCCATACATCATCTTCATCCATGGGGTAATCAACGAGGTATTCAAAGATGGCTCTTCCTTTTATGGCTTTCTACGTGACGTATACGATATCGAACTCAGCTAGGAGCATCAGCCATCGGGCCATTCAGCAGGATAAGGCGGGTTTCTCAAGCAGGTATTTAATGGGATCCATTCGGGATACAATTTTGATGAGGAAGGCGAGTATGTAGTGTCGTAACTTTTGGGTGACCCAGACAAGCACGACACATGCCTTTTCCAAAGCAGAATAGTTGACTTCGTATCTATCCAATTTGCGACTGGCATAATAAATGGCTCTTTCTTTGAGAGAATCTTCAAGGTATTGGTCTAGCAAAGCCCCAACTGCAGTGTCAGTTATGGTTAAGTACAGGAGCAAAGGAAGACCATGCCGTGGTGGCATGAGTACCAAGGGTTCGGTCAGATATTGCTTGATTTTCTTAAAAGCTTCTTGGCAGGCCTCGTTTTAAACCTTGGTTGAATCCTTTTGGAGTAGTTTGAAGATAGGTTCGCAGATGGAGGTTAACGACGGATGTATTGCAATTTCCTAAGGAAACCTCAGTCTTCTTTCTATGTTCGGGGATGTGGCATCTCAAGTATAACTTTTAGGTTGACAGGATCTGATTCTATCCCTTTCTCACTGACCATGAATCCCGAGAGTTTTCCCTTTGTAACATCGAAGATGCATTTCTGTGGATTGAGTCTCATCTGATACTTTCGTAGTCGTTCGAAGAACTTTCGAAGAGCGGGAACATGACCTTATCTTATTTTGGATTTGATAATCATATCATCCACATATACCTCAACTTTTTTGTGAATCATATCATGTAAGATGGTTGTGGCAGCCCTCTGGTAGGTAGCCCCTATCATTCTTGAGACCAAATGGCATAATAGTGTAGCAAAAGGTTCCCCATGGGGTGATGAACGCAATTTTTTTCTTGTTGATCTGGGTGCATTTTAATTTGATTATATGCAAAAAACCTGTTGAAGAATGACTTGAGAGCATGACTGGTTATGTTGTCCACGATCATGTCGATATTGGGTAGCGGATAATCATCCTTTGGAGAGGCTTTGTTCAAGTCCCGGTAGTCTACACACGTTCGAACCTTCCCTCCTAATTTCAGCACAGGCACTATGTTAGCTAGCCACGTGGAATATTCGATCACACGAATGAAGCCTACGTTCAACTCTTTGACCAACTCTTCTTTGACCTTGAGCGACCATTCGGTGCGGAGTTTTCTCAACTTTTGTCTGACCGTCTTGTAATCTGAAAGAGTGGGGATCTCATGCTGAGCAATTTCAGGATCAATACTGGGAATATCATCATAGGACCATGTGAAGACATCCACAAATTCATTTAGCAATTTTTCGAGTTGTGCACACTCATGCTCGTCAAGGTTAGCCCCTATCCTAATCTCGCACTGTTGGCTACTAGAACCGAGGTTAACAATAATAGTCTCTTCTTCATTAACTTGCACGCGATTATGTTATTTATCATTAACCTTATTTAGATCAGTTAAGAATTGTTCATTTGCAAAATCATCATCATCAAAAGTTTGATTAGAATCCAAACAGTTAATGTAAGGCACAACAAGATACTCAAAATATTCGTTTATTTCATTGATAGCAAAAACAACATTAAGAACCTCATTAAAGGAGGTCTCAATTACATTTGATCAAGGATAGATAACAAAAGAAGAAATAGGTTAAACATTGGGATTAAGGGGGATTTGAATAGTTAGATACGACACGGCATGCCAATTGAGGAGAGGTGTGTCAGCATCTTTAATCATGTGGGATGGATCCACTAATGTAGTGCCTGAGTGAACCATGCAAAGTGTCAGCCCCAGTGTCTGTAAATCGAATGATTCCTCGGAGTCACCTTCCTCAGAATCTTCGGTATCTTTGATGAGCGATTGTACACGGTGTTGGGAACTTTTAGCCCATAGGTAGCTGTCTTGGAAAAAGATCTCCATTCCAGGCTTCATCTTCTTGTCTGTATGGTCATACCATGGTTTCGAAAAGCCGCAAAAAGGGAAGTCTTCACCCTCTTTGATGAATCGTCCATTCAAGGAGTCACCTAGTATAGTTTGGACGTAGTCTAGTCTCCTCTTTGGTCGAGATTGGCAGATCATTTTGAGCTCTTGTTCTGATGGTTCATACCCCAAACCACAAGGAGGGAAAGCTTATTTTAGTTTGATGGGCTCAAGTATCCCTTGATGTCTTTTTCCTAGACCCAGTCCAGGCATGAAGTGCATGTTTCTAAACATCTGAATCACATTGACGTTGCTATGAGGGTCGTATTCTGAATAATCCCTTTCTTTGAAGTCATCCTCTATCGGGAGTAGAAGTGGCTCAACTCGGAATCCTGATAGGAGCGTATCATTTAACCCGTGTTGTATCTCAAGGATTAGACTGCTAGTACATGTGCCCTCGGTATTATCGTCGTCACCCAAAATGGTGATGACTCGTCCGCTGGTGAAGAACTTCAATTTCTGATGGAGTGAGGAAGACACACCCTTGATACTGTGAAGCCAAGGTTTGTCCTAGCAACAAGTTAAAACAAGCTGGGATGTCAAACACTTGGAATTTTATGATAGGGTTTATAGGGCCAACCCCTATTACAATCTTTATGGGTCCCATCACCTCCCAACGAGTATTATCGTAGGCACGTATAGCAGCAGAGGTTGGAGCGAGGTCACTTTCTTTTAGGCCTAAACATTTTAAGGTTCTTAGTGGGTGTGGATCCATTATCGACAAGAGAGAATGGTACGACCTTCCCCATAACTTCGATGGAGATGTTGAGTGCATGATTATGGTTTGGCCCAATTTTGGGGATTTCATCTTCGGAAAAGGATAACATTCGGGTAGAGGTCAAGGATCCGACCAAATTTACTGCTTCTTCAGGTGTGGTAGAGGGAGGAACTGTGGGTCCAGTGAGTAACTTGATAAAAGCATTTTTGTGCAACTGAGAAGACATGAAAATCCCCCATAGAGTGATTTTAGCTTGAGTTTTATTTAGTTGATCGAGGATGTTACATTCCTTGATGGTCATTTCTAGCATAGGAAGGTTTTCAACGCCCTTACCTTTGTCATTGGCTGGTAATGAGCTTGGGATTTGGTAATGCCTCCCTGATCTGGTGATGTGATTTACTGAAGAAGGGAAGAATATGAATCCCATTTCCTCGTCAATTTTGAGTTGTTCTGTCACCTTGTTTATTTCTCCGTGGAGTTCTTCAAATGATATCATCCCACACATGTCATCTACCGGGCCAGCCTTCTCGAAAGCTTATCCTTCATTCGAATCTCCAAATTCTTCCCCCCATCCGGTGGAATTTTTTTTATCTTTCCATGTAAAGTTGATGCTTTCCACAACTTCGACGGATTCTTTATACAGGTCATCCCATTCTGTGGGGATGTGTAAGGGTGAAGGGACTAGGCTCCCTTGTAATTTCAGAGTATTAAGTAACTCGGTTATACTGCAGATATAATTGGGTTGCCTGAATAATTCTGCCATAATCTGGGCGACATCATCCAGACTGGCTTCATCGGTCGGTACTACCCAACGGTCTGATTCTTGGGCCCATTTTCTTGCTTCCAAGAACAACGTACTGAACCTCTGGCAATCAATGATTATCTGTGAGGGGAATTTCAGCCCGAACTCCAAGAGTTGGTTTAACACTTTTGATAATTCCATACCTCCATTTTCAGAACGGGTACGGACAACGATACATGCTCTAGTAAGGAGTGACAGTGCCTGATCAGCGAGGCTTATTGGGTGTACGAGGAAATATGGGCAGGTTTGGAGAGGTTTAAGAGAGTATATGGGTGTGATTTGGGTTGAGGGATCAAATTCTGGATTTTCTTCTAAGAAAATGCCATTAACATGATTTGGGAGTCGGCTGCGAGTAGTATTTGGCTTAGGATTGGCTGGTGGGGGCAATAGTACCCCGATTAATTAGACCTTGGATTACATTTAAAAGGTGGAAGAATTGGTCGGTGGTATGGCCAACAGTTTGGTGAAATGCGCAATGAGCATCTGCCTTGAAGTTTCTTGGGAGTGGATTTGGCAAAGGACAGGGATCCAAGGGTTTGATAAGGTTTTGGCTTAACAGGGCCTGGTACACTTTGGAGAGGGGAGCATGGAGCTCGATGTATTCCTTTCGGACTGGGACAGGATGGCTTTATGGTGCCCATGATGTGGTTGGTTGAGAGAGGTTGTTGATGGTTGAGACTGCAGTACTTGAAGGTTTGTCATATTTTTTGGGGGTGAACTGTCTGGACACCTTCTTTGGTTCAACCTCTATTTTAGAAAGACCTTCCTCTTTTTCTACTCCTGCTTGTATGAAAGTGGGGATAGTATTGTCCTCCCATAGTTGCTCGAACATGGGGTAAGAAGTTCTTCTTCACTATGTTGATTTGTTCTTCCTCCGAAGGTCGATTGGTCATGGTAGTTGCTTTTTTCCTCCATCGGGCTATGAAGTTACTGACTGATTCCCCAGAGTTCTGTCTGAGAAACTCTAAATCATGGCGGGTGACCTCAAGCTCTTAGTTGTATTTGTACTGTGACATGAATTCACGAGCTACATCCTCCCAGCTATGGATCTGGACTCCTCGAGAGACAAATACTATCGGAGAGCACTATCCTTAAAAGTTTGCTGAAATAATTGGGTTGTCACTTCTTCAGAATCCCCTAGGAGAGTCATAGAACGGTGATAAATGCGAAGATGAACAATTGGGGGTCCACCTCCTCTGAATTTCTTGATATTCGGCATCCTGAACTTCTCGGGTAACCTCACTTTAGGATAAGGAGACATATGGGTGTAGTCCATGTAATTTCCAGAGATTCTGACTTGGTCGAACTTAGTAGTTAGAATCTTGAGATCTTCTTTGACCTTTTCCAATTCCTCCTCGTTCGGATCAATGATCATAGGCAATTTGTCCCCATGCTAGGCAAGGTTTGGCATTGGAAGCTAGGCAGGCGGTGTCCCATTAACAAGAGGGTCATGTGGAGGGTGAATATATTCTTCGGGAATACAGATAGACTCGGGTGGACCCATAGCATTAGGGAATAGGGCCTCGGGTTCTTGAGGAATGGGAACCTAGTTTCGTTACATCTCTCGGACCTCAGTCTGAAGGTTGTCAATCTTGGACATGAGCTGAGCTAAAATTACCGTCAGATCTGGCTGCACAACTGGTACTTGATATGTGTTCTCCATGGAAAGTGGATGGATTTCGGACTTGGAAGAAGTAACAGGGGAATAGATAGAACTCCGAGGTGATTTTATTGAAGACCTAAGACAATAAGGAGCCAGGCCAAGGGCGTGCGATCGACTTGAGAAGGAGTAAAATGGGATTTATTTTTGGAAAAAAGGATGAAAATATTTTTGACATTTTTTTTTGGGATTGGAAGACAAAATATTTTTGGATTTTTGATAAAGAGAGGAGAAATGTTTATGGATTTTTGATAAGAAAAGGGAAATGTTTTTGGATTTTTGATAAAGAAGGGAGAAATGTTTTTAGATTTTTGATAAAGAAAAGGGAAATGTTTTGGGGAGACGATCTCAGCATGATTATTATAATTATTATGTTCTCACTTGAATTAAATTCTCCTAAATGCAAAATGAAATACCGAACGTGCCCAAGCTTGGAAAAGTTGGGTTTGTAATATATGCAAAGCTATGGATGGACTTGTAAGCAGGCTCACGAACAGATTCCCATTTTAAAAATATGCAAAAATTTAGGTGGCAGGCTGACCCGAAATTTCGATAGATTTTTGGGTTAAAACATGCAATCTAATATGTGTGTCCTAGGCTTGACACCTATATGCGGGTATGCAGTTGGCTGGGTGAATCGAAAAGGGTTCCCCCCTTTGGCGTGACTTCCACGATATACGTCTTGATCTTGCGGGTAATCGGTATGTGTGGACAAGCCATTTGATATACCTGAGTGTACATGAATTGCCTCACCATATATCTCATGGGGACGGTACGTGTGAGAGAGAATTCAATATACTCGGTGTACGTGAACGAGTTCCTTGCGATATACCTCCCATAATGACTTCGGTCAAGCGATACAATGTGGGGGAACCGTTCGATATATGTTGAAGGTACTAAGTCAATGGAAGGTGAGACTCATATCGCTTAGGTAACTGACCAGCGCCCATCACGAAGTGACCCTCCATTTATTGGACAAAATTTGGTCAATCACAATGCTCTTTGGTGATGTCGTGTGAATCATGCATGATTATCTTATTAGTATCTTATGATAAGAGTATCTTTCTTGATCATGCTAAGCAGGGAGCAAAGTACAAGTACCGAGGGCACACCAAGTATGGATGGATGATACGTGCAACATGTGGATATATGTGATCCTAGGTGCATGTGGTGTGAAGTGAGAAATGTTTTTTTATAAGTGTGTGAATAGAAGCATAAGTATGGGGGACACATGGAAAAAGGGGGAACATGAAAAATTGGGGGAAAATATAAACAAACATAACACCCACGTAAATAGAGTCTAGCCCTTAAAATAATAGTCCCTAGCAGAGTTGCCATTTTGGCCATCCCCAATCCTCGCGAAAGGCGGGTAGAGTGAGGATCCTAGGTCCCGCGCGTCCCTCCCGGGAGAACTTTGGTCGGCGTTGTTGAATGAGGTGAAAAATGTAGAGAGATGGAGTCGCCAGTCTATTTTACTCAAAACAGACAAAAGAAAGGAAGCCATCCCGAAGGACAACATCTAAAGACATACTGATACATATGAAACCAAAATGATTCGAAAAGGGTTCAGAGGCTAAGTTACGAAATGGGAAGGTGTTAGGCACTCATTCCGTCCTTACGATCTCTCATGGGTTTTTGTTATTTTTCTTTATTTTCCCCATGATATGTGTGCATATGTATATATAGTGGAGATAGGAATCCTCGACTTGTATTATGGAAGAGATAAAGCGAGTCATCCATAGGAAGGTTCATAGAAATAATATTAGAAAATAGGATTTATGCGATTATCCTTGCGTTGATCGTTATAATGGAACGATAGCGTATGTGGAATAATATGCCACTAGGAACAAATATATGCATATATAAATATATGTAATCTAAGAGAGTTGAGTTTAGAGAAAATAAAAAATAAGAGAAAAAGTGAAAATAGGACTCGAGTCTCGGGTTTTACCCTGAGATGCCAACGTAGCCTATAGAGGCATCAAAGTCCACGTAGTTCGCATGCAAAACGAGGGGGTGGGGTTTATCCCATAAATCAAATTGGGGAATTCTCTTATTTGTGTGTTGTGTGTGTAAAAAAGTGTTTTAGTGTGAGAAAAGTGTAAGAAAATTGTGAGAATTCCCATTTGGAATTTATGAGTAAACCTCTTTTTCTTTTTCTTTTTTGGTTTTTTATTTGTATGAAAATAAGAGACGTGCAATAATACTAAATAAAAAGTATATTAGGCTATGTGAGATGAGAGAATAAAAGCGCTAAAAAATAAAACAAATTAATGCGAATTTATGAGAATTTAAGGAGAGAATTGAGAAAAATGGACCTTCTTGAAGATCCTGAGCTTGATCTTGAGTGTTGGAAAGCAACCCTTGCACTTGGATGATGATGGAGGGTAATGAATTCACCAAGTTTGATTGAAAGGATGATGAAAAGTGAAGGTTGGAAAGGGATTTGGATGTGGAAATCACCCTGACTTCGAGAGAGGTTTTCTGGGTTTGTTGGGAGTGATGTCTATCTGATCTGGGCTCTTCTTGCAATGAGGTCAAGGCCTACTTTTTATAGGCCCAGGGCATTGTCGATCGGCATAGCCCTGGTCCTGCCAATCGGCATGTGCGTTTAAGCACACTGCCGATAGGCAGGGCCTGGGACTTTTCATTTGGTAGTGTCTTTCATGCCTTTTTGGAAAATTAGTCGCTGAGCGCAAACCGTTGATCCAAATCGCACACGGGGTAGACTGTTGGAAAGGTAATTCAAAGAACTTTGAAAGTACTTTGAACTGCTCTCGGGTTCGGGAGTTGACTTTTGATTAAATGTGGCTCGAATGCGCTCGTCAGTCCTTTAGATGGGAAGACTTCGGACGCAAACAGATCGTTCATCTACATGGTAAGTCAGAATCGCGCATCGAGTGGACCGTTGGAAAGGTTAGGATATGTAATTCGACATTCTAAGAGTTTGACCCGGTTCAGGGAGTTGACTTTGGTCAACTAGTCCCTGGAAGCATTTGGTGACCTCTTGGTTTAAAACAAATCATTCGTCCGTACCGTAAGTCAGAATCGTGCATGGAGCGGACCATTGGAAAGGGGTTATAGTGCCCTTTGAAGATTCATTTAGCCTCGATCGAGATGAAGGGTTGACTTTAGTCAAATGGAGCCCCGGAGCGCCCGGTGGCCTCTTGATCGAGTTTTGGGGGAAATGGTTCGTTCGTCCGCATGGTAAGTGAAAATCACGCACGGGATGGACTGTTGGAAAAGGGTTTTAGTTCCCCTTGAAGATTCATTCAGTCTTGATCGAGCTGAAGAGTTTGATGTTTGGTCAAATAGATCTTGGGTGCATTCGATGGCCTCTAGGTCGGTACTCGGGATATGACCTGGGTTTGCAATGATGAAGGGAGGTGCTAGGGACCTAAGGAGATTTTAGGGGGTAATAGAATGGGGTGTCTACAATTAGCTAACTAAAACACTATCACAGGCTATTAATAGGTTTTTTTGGTGAAAACGTTTACTTTCTTTGGACGATGAAGCTAGAAGTGTTGTTCGCAACCTGGCTAGCAAGTCGTACAGAGAAAATACGCTTTTTTATGATGGATAAGAACGTTCAATATCCATATAATATGATCCTCGGTAGGGTAGGGTTGAGGAAATTTAAAGATGTACCTGCAACAGTCCATCAATGCTTGAAGTTTCCAACTAATTTTGGGGTAGGTGTTGTGAAAGGAGACCAAAAGATGGCTAGAGAGTGTTACTACTCCTTAGCCGAGCAAGAGAACTTGATTGAATTGAAGAAGAAGAATACAACTTACCTGGTGGATACTACCGAGCCTAACGATGAATCTGAAGTTGAAACCTTAGATCCGCGAGATGAAATAAAATTAGTCAAGGTATATATTATGAAAGCTACTGGAAGCATCACTCTGGATGACGATAAGACAGAAAGAACTACGCAAATAAGTTCAACATTTAATCCCGTCCTTAAACATGAATTGATTATGTTCCTGAGGTAAAGAAGAAATGTATTTGCTTGGGGCCATGATGATATGCTTGGGATAGATCCCAACTTCCTCTGTCATGAGCTCAATATCAATAAGGATGACAAGCCAATCAAGCATAGACGTTGGGTTTTCAATCCTGAGAAGAATAAATCTATTCAGGAAGAGTTGGAGAAGTTTCAAAAAGCCCGATTTATTGAAGATGTGAAAGACCCAGCTTGGTTGGCCAACGTTGTAATGGTCAAGAAAAAGAATGATAAATGGAGGATGTGTTTGGATTTTACCAACTTAAATAAAGCTTTCCCAAAAGACCATTTTCCTTTGCCTAGAATTGATCAGTTGGTGGATGCTACGTCAGGGCATGAAGTTTTAAGATTTAAGGATGCATATTCTGGTTATAACCGGATAAAAATGAAACCTGAAGATATGGAAAGTACAACCTTCATCATCCTTCGACGAACTTATTGCTACAATATAATGCCTTTTGGTCTTAGAAATTCAGGTGCAGCGTATCAAAGGTTGGTGAATAAGGTATTCGAAGAACATATAGGCAAGAACATGGAGGTTTATGTGGATGATATGTTGATAAAGAGGAAAAAAACTTCAGATCATATCACCGACCTCATTTAGACTTTTGATCAGTTGGAAAAGTATCAGATGAAGTTGAATCCTACTAAGTGTGTGTTTGGAGTACAAGAAGGGATGTTCCTCGACTTCATAGTAAATCAAAGGGGAATTGAAGTCAATCCAATAAATATAAAAGCTTTAATAGAAATGAAGTCACCGACCTGCAAGAAAGATGTACAAAGGCTCACTGGAAGAGTGGCAGCTTTAAACAGATTTGCTTCCCGACTAACATACAGGTGCTTACCATTTGTCAAGGTGTTGAGAAAAACTTTTGAGTGGAATGCAGAATGTTAAGAAGAATTTCAAGAGTTAAAAAAGTACCTGGGATCATCACTATTACTCTCTTGACCAGATTTGGGAGAGAAATTGTACTTATTTTTAGCTATTTCTAAGTCAGCAGTGAGCTTAGCCTTGGTTAGACATGATAATGGCATCTAAAAACGAGTCTACTATACCAGCAAAGCATTCAAAGGAGATGAAATCAAGTACCCACATTTGGAAAAATTAGCCCTGACACTTATTGAGACTTCTAAACTTATGAAGCCTTATTTCTAAGTGCACACCATAGTTGTGTATACTAATCTGCCTCTTCGGCAAGCACTCCACAAGCCTAAGAAGTCAGGAAGATTGATGTGCTTAGCGGTAGAATTGGGAGAGTATGACATTATCTATGAACCAAGGTCTTTATTAAAAGGCCAAGCTTTTGCAGATTTTATTACTCAATTTACTTATCCGGAGGTTCCCGACCAATAGAACGTGTCGTTCGAGCAGACTTCGAAAGAAGAGAGCTCAGCTCAAAGGCAAGCCAAAATTACTGCTGATCAACTTGAGTCATCCAGAATTCCAGAAATGGGCCTGAAATATACAGAGGAGAGTAAGGAGATATTCCAGCATGGATCATTGACATCAGAAAGTTTTAATAATGATGTTC
Source organism: Sambucus nigra (assembly GCA_949130495.1). Taxonomy (NCBI): domain Eukaryota; kingdom Viridiplantae; phylum Streptophyta; class Magnoliopsida; order Dipsacales; family Adoxaceae; genus Sambucus; species Sambucus nigra. The sequence goes on along the minus strand of OX422217.1, from coordinate 359,420,610 downwards.
CGTTATGAAATTTGTACGTAGATGGATCTTTATGTGCTAATAGTAACGGAGCAGGTATAATACTTAATACTCCTAATGATATTGATATTGAGTATTATTTTAGGTTTTAGTTCAAAGAATTAAAAAATGAGGAAGAATATGAAGCCTTGATAGTTGGGCTAAATTTAGCTCATTTATTAGGTGCCAAGCAAGTAGTGACACTTAGTGATTCACGATTGGTCGCTAACCAAGTGCTAAATTTGTATGGAGTTAAAGGAGAATTGATGACCAGGTACCTTGCCAAGGCCATGGAGGTTATAACCAAGTACCTTATTGTCCAGATAAATAATATCCCAAGAATAGCAAATGCTCGAGCTAATGCACTTGCCCGGCTAGCGTTAGCAACAAGAATTGAGCTCAAAAGAATAATGCTTATAAAAATCTTGGCTAATTGGAGTATTGATGAATACCTGATGATTAGTTTCATTTCTCTAGATCTGGGACCTTCCTGGATGGATCCCATCAAAGCTTATATTGAAGATGGAACTCTACCATCTGATCCTAAAGAGGCCAAAAATCTCTGGTATAAAGCACTGACATATATGTTAGACAAGGGAGTTTTATACAGAATTGCCGATCTACTTGCAGCGTTGTGTTCATCCAATTAAGGTGGAAGATATGATCTACGAAGTGCATGAGAGTTATTATGGAGCTCATTCAGCTGGAAGATCATTTCTCCAATGCATGAACACTAAGGGATACTATTGGCCGACCATGAAGGCAGATTGTACAGCCTTTACGAGAAAGTGTGATAAGTGCTAGAGATTCTCTGCGATTCATAAAACACCTAATACTGCTTTAACACCAATAAATTCACGTTGGCCATTTGTTATATGGGTAATTGACTTGTCGACCCACTGTCGACCACCAAAGATAGGTTCAAATATTTAATTGTTAACGTTGATTATTTCACCAAATGGGTGGAGGCGGAGCCATTGGTTGATATGACTTATGATAAAGTGTATCAGTTCGTCTAGAAGAATATAATATGTCGATATGGTTTACCATATGCTTTAATTACATATCATGGCACCCAGCTCAAAAAATAAGGAATTTGAAGCATACTGTTCCCAATCTAAAATTCAAAAATTGCATTCTGCACTAGGCTATCCTCAAAGTAATGGTCAAACAGAAGTGACAAACAAAACTTTGTTGAATGGGCTGAAGAAGAGACTTGGCATCGCCAAGGGCAACTAGATTAATGAGCTACACTCTGTTCTTTGGGGCTAGAGAAAAACGCCAAGAACATCGACTGGAGATAAACCATACATGCTTGCGTTTGGCACTTAAGCCATGGTACAAGTAGAGATTGACTTACTAACCCAAAATGTATTGAATTTTAATTCCCCAGTTAGTGATTTGATGAGGCGAATAGATCTTGACATGTTGGAGGAAGTATGAGAAGATGCAGCTCTGAGAAATTCTGCCTAGCAACACATAACTGCTCGCTTTTACAATAAAAGGGTTAAGCCAACTAACCTGAAAGAGGGCGATTATGTTTTTAAGAAAGTTATCCATAAGACTAACAAGCTAGAGGTCAATTAGCATGTCCCATTGTAAAGACATAATTCTCATGTTCGTTATCTTACAGTTTTGTATGTCATACGCCGCTACATTCGGCTACATCTGGCACGTCTCTACACGATCGCTCACGACGGCCTCTATCCGAATTCCAAGCATCAAGCATTCAATAACTCCTAAATGTGTCCCTCATCTACCACAACGATTTCACGTTCCTTGATTTTAGGCACATAATGCGATTGGAACGCAAGGGAAGTCAAAACAGTGAAACAAGGCTTGATAGGGAAGTTCAAGGGAATTTTCGTAATTTCACATCCATAGTTCGGAGATCTGGTTAACTGGAAAGTTGAAGAGATCTCCGCAACTAAGATACTGGAAGAAACAGCACCTCAATCTGAGCTACGATGAAGAAGTTATGACCTTTTGAAGTTGGATAAAATTCCTTGAAGAATGCTATTTTTTAACCCCATACCAGAATGGTACATCCAAACCGGTTCGGTGTACCCCAGAACCGGTTCGGTGTACCTGTACGCTGATAAGATTTTTAGAGTTTTAAAAAAGCGGAACTCTTCATCTGTTTTTCCTATAAATACCAACTTCGGGGGAGCTGTTTTGCAAGACTTTAGGAGACTAATTTGAGAGTCCAAATACATCTAGTCTTCATATTTTTGAGTCCCAAGACTCATGTTTTGATTCACACATCATTGCCAAACCTTTGTGAATCCGTTTGCAACCCAAGAACACAACTTTAGTTTGTTCAGCCCTTGTGGAGGAGACCGTTCTTCTTCTTCATTGAAGCCCTACTGGAAAGGGATAATTCCAGCCGCGACTACAGAATCCGATACCCGAGGGTAATTCTTAGTCAACTTGTATTTTCATTGTAATCCGATTGTAAGCCGTTTTCTTACAAATTATAGTGAAAATAAATGGTTTTGCCCCTGAGGGGGATTTTTCCTTAAATTTATTTGTTTTATCCTGCATGCTATATTTTATTTGATAAATCATCTAGATGCATGTCTTAGGGTTTAACTAAAATTTGGGTTTAATTAAAATTGATTTTTATTTGAGAAGTCGCAATATTTCCGCTGTAGCTGCACTCTCAAATTAATTATCATATTAAGGGGGAGAGTTTTTTGAGTTTTTGAGTTTCATGATCTATTGGTATACATGTTTAGCTCATTCATTTCAAACTCGATATGCCACGTGGTATTTGCTTGTTCTCAAGTGTGTAGGTACTACATTGATGATTTCTGAAATGCACACCCTGATGAGAAAAGCTTTGAATGTATTGAAGACTTGAAGGTCAAACGATGAAGACTTATTCATTTTTATCTTTCCAGTTTTGGGTTCATGGAAGGGTAGATTTGTATAGGCAATTTTGTTACTTGATAATTCGGATTTTTATGTATGTAACGGCATAGACATAGGGGGAGATTTGTAAGGACATAATTCTCATGTCCGTTATCTTACAGTTTTGTATGTCATACGTCGCTACATTCGGCTACATCTGGCACGTCTCTACACGATCGCTCACGAAGGCCTCTATCCGAATTCCAAGCATCAAGCATTCAACAACTCCTAAATGTGTCCCTCATCTGCCACAACGATTTCACGTTCCTTGATTTTAGGCACAGAATGCGAATGGAACGCAAGGGAAGTCAAAACAGTGAAACAAGGCTTGATAGGGAAGTTCAAGGGCATTTTCGTAATTTCACATCCATAGTTCAGAGGTCTGGTCAACTGGAAAGTTGAAGAGCTCGCCGCAACGAAGATACTGGAAGAAATGGCACCTCAATCCGAGCTACGATGAAGAAGTTATGACCTTTTGAAGTTAGAGAAAATTCCTTGAAAAATGCTGTTTTTTAACCCCATACCAGAATGGTACATCCAAACCGGTTCGGTGTACCTGTACGCTGATAAGGTTTTTAGAGTTTTAAAAAAGCGGAACTTTTCATCTGTTTTTCCTATAAATACCAACTTCGGAGGAGCTGTTTTGCAAGACTTTAGGAGACGAATTTGAGACTCCAAATACATCTAGTCTTCATATTTTTGAGTCCCAAGACTCATGTTTTGATTCACACATCATTGCCAAACCTTTGTGAATCCGTTTGCAACCCAAGAACACAACTTTGGTTTGTTCAACCCTTGTGGAGGAGACCGTTCTTCTTCTTCTTCATTGCAGTCCTACTGGAAAGGGATAATTCCAGCCGCGACTACAGAATCCGATACCCGAGGGTAATTCTTAGTCAACTTGTATTTTCATTGTAATCCGATTGTAAGCCTTTTTCTTACAAATTATAGTGAAAATAAATGGTTTTTCCCCTGAGGGGGATTTTTCCTTAATTGCATGTGTTTGAATGTTCTTGCGTAGATTATCCATTTATTCAATCACATACTGCTGCATGTTTAGGGTTTGTCTGTGTTAAAAGGGTTTTATATATAACTTGATCATTTGAACGCGAGCACACACGTTCTTCAAATTTGGTATCAGAGCAGGTTACACTAATCTATTGCGTATTCCTTTTTCCGTAAAATTTTTCTAAGATATCAATTTTCTAAAAAAAAAAAAATGATTTTTGAAAAAGTGCGTGTTCAAGTGGAGAAGTTATATAATAAAGTGCCTATTTTTGAAAAAGTTCTCGACCATGCTGAAAATTTAAAAACTTTGAATTTGAAACTTTACAAAAGAATTAAAGTTTTGGAAAAAGAAAATTCTCGTTTTAAATCCGCGATGGATCTTTTGCAAACGGTTCAAAATCAAAGAGATTTTTATCATGAAAAATTTGTTTCCTTGGACCATGACTTTGTTTCTTTAAAATTGTCCAAGAAGGAGTGTGATGATAGGGTCCATGCTTTAGAAAACGAATTAGAAGACCTTAAAAATTCGATGGCTTGTGTTTGTGCCAAAGATGAAAGAAATATTTTAATCAATGAGTTTGTGGCACGTGAAGAGACTCTTAGGGAAAAGTTTGCTTTAATTGAGGGGGAGAGGGATACCCTTTTAGAAATTGTTGAAAATTTGAAAAAGCAATCCCTGTCTTGGGAAGAGTCTAATTTGTTGCTTGAATCAAATATTTTCAAGTTGAAAAATGATTTAAACGATTCAAGTAGGTTTGATAGTGATGGTAGTGGCTCATCTTGTTCTCATGCTTCTAATGCTAAAGCCAAAACCATTATCTGTTTTAGAGGGTCAACCAATTCTAAGGATATTAGAAAAGGTCATCCCATAGGTGTCGTTCCACCCATTTACACATGTTCGTATTGTGGTAGGAAAGGTCACCTTAGGAGATTTTGTTTCGATCTTGGAAAATGTCCTTGGAAGTTTATGTCTAGTGTTCCCATGGTTCCCAAATCCCCTACACGACGTTTCACACCTATTAGGGTTAGGAAATCACTTTTAGAGGCACTAGATTTTAGACAAGTTGATTCCCGTTTTCTTGCACATGATTCTTCTCTTGCCATATCATATAGATTATTGTGTTTGCATGTTTGTCATACACTAGTTGAGGTTTCATGTTATATATTTACTAGTGTGTTGACATGTAATTTTTGTATGTATTATTTTTTTATATAAAATTTTTGAAAAAGCCCAAAAAGATTTTTGTTCTTTTAAGCACCTTTTATGGATGAGCATTTAAGTCACAACTTCATTCCATATATCCATGTGACTGTTTGATAGAGATTTGAGAGGCTACATCATTTCATCCATGTGCTTTACATTGATTGGAGTCTTTGAGATGTAATTAGTGATATCTTCCTACATGTTTGACTCCTATATCCTTTATTTCACACATGCACGGCTATATTTGATTATTGCACTTATCTATCTCATGTTGGCTTGCGTGTTTTCATCTCAATCCTGTTTATACAATGTACAATATGCGATAAAACTTGACAAGATTGGAATGCATGTAAAAACCGTTTTGGTGAGACTGTGTGTTTTTGTATAACGGGGAGGGGCTGCGAAAGGTAATCATATGTCCTTTGCGCAAAATACACCGTTAAAAAGGACCTAAAAATGGAGGAATTTTCATATCCGAGGTCCAAAGAGGATAAAAGAGCCCGAAAAATTTACAGGCAATAAAAAGCAATTCATGCCAAATATGGGCCACTTAGGTTTCACCATCAATTATCCAATGTTTGAGAATTTAGAATGCCTCTATTCAAAATTATATCTGAGGGAGTTTGGTTGGAGAATCTTTAAACGGGTTTGCACTTCCTTGAAAGTCCTGAAAAAGCATAAAATCATTTTGGACGTTATTGGTGTGAAAATCATTTTGAGCTTTGATTTGTTGATTTGATTGAGTCAATATCTTATATTGTCATTATTTTACACCAAAGGAAGCATTTGAGTTCATTCGCTAGGAATATCCAATATTCACCGTGCACATATGTCATGTTTGTATGCATTGATTTTCCTATCGAATTTGATCACACCACTTCATTTACGCTATCATCGACTTGGTTGCTTTCTGTTTATTCATGGTGTGTTTTGTATACCGTGTCACCCCGATTTTGCTTGTTTGATTCATTCTTCTTTTTTATCTATTTGGGGACATCATAAAAAGGGGGAGAAGAATTATCATATTAAGGGGGAGAGTTCTTTGAGTTTTTGAGTTTCATGATGTATTGGTATACATGTTTAGCTCATTCATTTCAAACTCCATATGTCACGTGGTATTTGCTTGTTCTCATGTGTGTAGGTACTACATTGATGATTTCTGAAATGCACACCCTGCTGAGAAAAGCTTTGAATGTATTGAAGACTTGAAGGTCAAACGATGAAGACTTATTCATTTTTGTCTTTCCAGTTTTGGGTTCATGGAAGGGTAGATTTGTATAGGCAATTTTGTTACTTGATAATTCGTATTTTTATGTATGTACCGGCATAGACATAGGGGGAGATTTGTAAGGACATAATTCTCATGTCCGTTATCTTACAGTTTTGTATGTCATACGTCGCTACATTCGGCTACATCTGGCACGTCTCTACACGATCGCTCACGACGGCCTCTATCCGAATTCCAAGCATCAAGCATTCAACAACTCCTAAATGTGTCCCTCATCTGCCACAACGATTTCACGTTCCTTAATTTTAGGCACAGAATGCGAATGGAACGCAAGGGAAGTCAAAACAGTGAAACAAGGCTTGATAGGGAAGTTCAAGGGCATTTTCATAATTTCACATCCATATTTCGGAGGTCTGGTCAACTGGAAAGTTGAATAGCTTGCCACAACGAAGATACTGGAAGAAACGGCACCTCAATCCGAGCTACGATGAAGAAGTTATGACCTTTTGAAGTTGGAGAAAATTCCTTGAAGAATGCTGTTTTTTAACCCCATACCAGAATGGTACATCCAAACCGGTTCGGTGTACCCCAGAACCGGTTCCGTGTACCTGTACGCTGATAAGATTTTTAGAGTTTTAAAAAAGCGGAACTCTTCATCTGTTTTTCCTATAAATACCAACTTCGGGGGAGCTGTTTTGCAAGACTTTAGGAGACGAATTTGAGAGTCCAAATACATCTAGTCTTCATATTTTTGAGTCCCAAGACTCATGTTTTGATTCACACATCATTGCCAAACCTTTGTGAATCCGTTTTCAACCCAAGAAAACAACTTTGGTTTGTTCAACCCTTGTGGAGGAGACCGTTCTTCTTCTTCATTGCAGCCCTACTAGAAAGGGATAATTCCATCCGCGACTACAGAATCCGATACCCGAGGATAATTCTTAGTCAACTTGTATTTTCATTGTAATCCGATTGTAAGCCGTTTTCTTACAAATTATAGTGAAAATAAATGGTTTTGCCCCTGAGGGGGATTTTTCCTTAATTGCATGTGTTTGAATGTTCTTGCGTAGATTATCCATTTATTCATTCACATACTGTTGCATGTTTAGGGTCTATCTGTGTTAAAAGGGTTTTATATATAACTTGATCATTTGAACGCAAGCACACACGTTCTTCACCCATATCGCATATCAGTTGTCATCCGACCAGGGACCTATCTGATAGAGACTTTGGATGGTGAAGAATTAAAAAATCCTTGGAATGCCGAGCATCTCCGCAAATATTATCAGGAATTCAAAGGATTTCCATAATTGTATCTCTTGTTCTTTTATTTGAGTATCAATAAAATTTTGATTTCAGTCTCTTCAATTTTTTAATTTTTTTCGAAGTAAAGTGATATACATCCCCGAGAACAAAGATAACTTTTGATCTTCAGCTTTGACCAAGTCAAAACAGGATTACAATCCTCAACACTTGGTCGGGAAAAAAATAATAATAACCGACCAAGTTAAAAGAGGGTTAAAATCCTCATCACTTGATCAACAATAATAAAAATAACTAAGTCAAAACAGAGTTAAAATCCTTAACACTTGGTCGGCAACAACAATTTACTTCATGTATGACTTCTTAAAAACAAAATCACGAACAAGAGGTTGATTACTTCATGTATGCTTTTGTATAAAAAGTCAAGAACAAGAAGTTTAAAACTTCATATAAAACTAAAAAAAGTTATAAATCAGTTTTACCCGACTAAGTTAAATGCAGGAAGACATGTAAAAATTCCTAGATATTTAAATATAAGCATGCATTCCTCATACACCTAGTCACCACTAATAACTAATGTTAAATTTGGATTAATATATCAAAGTGCATTAGTAGAATCAATGGAATTACCACTGCTAACTAATACTAAATTTGGATTAATATATCTAAGTGTATTAGAAAAACCAATGGCATTACAATCACAAGTTAACTGATTGATTAAAATAATCATAAGTTAATAAAAATAAACATATTTCATTCATATAAATTGTCTTACATTCAAATGAATTACAAAATACATGGTAATCATTCAGCTGAACGCTTATCTTCAGCTTTGGAAGTCGGTTGCACTCTCTCCATTCCAACAGGAGGATCATCCAATGTATAGGGAGAATTAAAAAAGTTAAAGTCTTCCAACATTATCCTGTTACTGTTGCTCAGGGTGTTAATCAGATGTGAAGGACGAACTATTTAATGAACATCATGGAGATCATAATCCCCCAAGCACTTAGTTATTAAATATTATGAAATGATGTCAGTAGGGATCCAAGATTTATCCATCTTGAATGGAGGATTATCACAATCCAACAGACCAGGTTCATTCCAATACCACAGTTTGTTGTTCCGATCATGCTTCAATAAAGTTAGACAATTGGTCCATCCCCACCTGTACCCTTCATCACGACTTTGGGTAAGATGATCATCAACATGTACAAGAGCCTTATTGTATCCCTCCATCCATACTTCTTGAGGTTGCTTGTGAAACTGGAAAGTCAATTTCTCAACATGATGCTGAAGTCTCTTTATTACATCATCTTTTGACTTTAATTAGGAAGATTGGTTAGCAAGAGCTTTGACTTTAGCTTTTAGTTGGGAAGATAACTTAACAACTACCTAAATTTTAGCTTTTAATTGAGCAGATTGGTCGGCTAAGGTATTCTTAGTCCTATTCCCCTCAACATTTGGTCGGCTCATTCTTGATTATTTGGAGGATTATCCAGGGTTGGATTTCTTCAAAGTCTCAAGTTCCTCCACAATCTTAGCATTATCATTCTCTAAAAAGGAGGCACCTTCATCTGCATCGCCACTAGAAGGCCTTTTTTAGAATTTCTAGCTCATTTCAAAGTTTATTATTCTCATCCTCCAAAAGCGTGGCGATCTCTCTAGATTCATCAAGTTTACGATTCAACAAGAACTCCTTCTTCCTATATACATAGGCATATTTTACTAATTTCTCCTCAAAAACCCAACCTTCACTCAATGCCTAATACTTGGCTTCGTAGTCAGCATGCAGTAGAGCTATGCTTTCATTATGGTCTACCTGTAAGTCTTCAATTATCTCAACATATGCAACATTATTGGTCACAGTCCGATCAAGAAGAAACTTGAGATAAGTGTATGCATCCCTTGCCTAATTACTGTGCCAAGTAAGTCTGTTAATTATTCATCAGTCAAGTCTAAGTGACCATATTTGGATAGATTGTTGTAGTGCTTGAGTAGGTTGGAGTCAGTGGAGGCAATTTGTTCCATCTTGGCCATAAATAATAAAGATAAAGCAACAATTGATCAATAATAAAAGGAGAACAGAGGAACAGCCGAGCAACAACAAACGTCATGTGAGTTAAAGAAAAAGTTCTTTCATTAATTAATAAGGAATGTTACAAGTATATCAGAGCAGAGGTTAAAAGAAAACAAAAGAAAGGTACAAATATTATAAGCCAAGCAAATTTACACCTTCTTCTTATCCTTCTCTACATCAGGAATAACTTGCTCGGCAGAAGGGATAGCTGAAGTTTTTCTTGGTCGGAAGAAGGAGCAGTAGAGTCAATAGCCAAAGTGAATTACCCCGAACCAGCATCATCCTCAATTTCATCATCAAGTTTAGGGGGAGAGCCAGGGTCATACCTAAAAAAAGCTCAGAATCCTCGGCAGTACCAACCTCCTTTAAAGCTGTCGACCACCCTTCCTTAAAAAAATTCTTCTTTTTATACCCAATTTATGTAGAGGTAGCAGAGATGGATTTATCCCAACCCTTGTTGAAGGAGTCCTCTATGGTCTTCTTTCTCTTGGCCTTCTAGGTAGATAAGTCCTTCGCTAGTTTGGCTACTTGATCTTTAGCAGCCTTTGCCCTGCGCTCACCTTGTGCTGAGGCCACAAAAGCCACAATCAGAGTTTCCTCAGCCTTTTGTCGAGCTTTTTCAGTAGTCTTGATCTCCTCCTCCTAAGACTTTTTCTCTATCTTCAGAGCTTACTGCAAATCCATCATAAATTTCTTAAGACCTTCAAACGCCTCCTCTACTTCTCCCAAAGAAGAATGTAGCAGATCACCCTTCTTCAGCATCTGGTTGTAATCAACCAGAGACTACAAGAAAAAAAGCCAAGTAAGTGCAAGCAAAGAAGACATGAACAATATCCGACCAACTTTAAATATGAAAACTTACCAAGGCTAAGCTTTGAGTAGCTCTTGGTCATAGTTGTGATCGGGACATTGAGGCAGAAATAACTCTATGATTTGGGAGGGTGCCAAACTTGATTAGTTTCCTTGACAAACTAGGACTAAAGGCTATAGATGAGACAGTAACAGAGGGGATCATGCCGACCAAACCTTATTGATTGACATCAACAACCTGCTCAACCTTCTTATCAACAAGACCTTTCCTTAGTTTCTTAAAAAGAGACTCACCACCTTTGGGAACTGGGGGCTTCTTACTAGCATCAATTTTCTTCTTCTGGGTAGAAGTTCAACTGGTTTCTTGGCAACACCTGAAGAGTCATCCTCCAAAAGATTGGGAATTTTCCTCTTGCCCATACTGATAGAGAGGGGAAGGTCAGAATCAAAGGATAAATATGTGCCAACACTAGCAGATTCAGAGACTGAGGAAGTGGACACTGGATCTCTCTCTAAATCAATTACGATGGAAGGCACAACAGTTTTTAGCCGAGCTACAAAAGAAGTGATGGGAGTTTAAGAATCCAGTAACATAGAAGCCGATCGGGGATGATCTTCTCTTGTTCTCTAATTAGGACCCCACAAAATTTTTATTTCCTCTAAATTTACTTCAACAAGCTTGGGGAACTTTATCTTATGATCTTCTACAACAAAGTAATAATCATGAACAATTAGTACACATTAGAAAGGAGATCAGAAAAGAAGGTCAAAAATTAAAATAACAACCAATCCCATTCCATGATTGAGGGAACCTAGGACCCTGATAGGACACTCCACCCTCAAGTGGGGCATGTTGTCAGTGCTTAACTATTAAATCATTACTCCAATAATCTTTATTAGAGTTAAGCAAATTCAACACTAAAGCCTTATTAGTTTCTCTGGTTTTCAAATCATATGTAATATCCCCTACAATTGCCCATTTATATCAGAACATAATCTCTGGAATCCCAATATGGGTCCCATAGATTTCATTCAATCTATTCACACCATTGACAATTCTACATGTGTTGGGAGCCACTCGTGCTGGAACGACGTCAAAATATTGGCAAAAACGAAGAAGAAAAGGGTTTGGTGGAAATGAAAAACCACACTCTGCTATAAATAAAGTGGGGATCCAATGACATTTATCTAATTAATATATATCTAAAGGGCCCTGGGGAACTTCTAAATCGACCTAAGAGGGAATTTTATGTTCTTCCCTAAATTCCTCTAGAGAATCAGCAATAACTATATAAACCATGGTTCAAAAAGAAGGAAATGAGGAAAAACAAAATAAAAAGAAAGAATTCTTATAGAAGATTAAGGATTGAACAAAACTGTCAAAAGAAAGGAAGAACAATGGCAATCGATCACACAAAAGCTCAGAGATAGCTGCTGCAGTTTGAAAATTTGGGGTAAGGCAAAACGTGCAAAAGCCTCCCGCCTTTTATAGGTTGCCTCGAAAATAGTGAACGTAATGATTAAATGTACCAACGATTGATATTCCAATGGATTCGCGAATTAGAAGGAGAAAAATACCCATTTACCCTTTGGCGGTTTGCTAAAATTCAAATTATTTGCTAAAATGCCATTTTTAAACAGTTCCAATAAATTTTACAAGTGTGGGAGGTCGACAGCCGACCAAGCGTCATGAAAATACTCCGAGCTTCTTCCATAATTAAATGCTCCATACATTCACGCAAGCATCAAGCATGGAACATTGGGGGCTTCTTTTGATGCCAAAAATTATCCACTTACGTGGACTAATCAAAAGTGAACACGCGTTCTCCTACATAGCCAAAATCCTAGTCAGCAGATAATAAATCTCTCGACCAATATGAATAATGCCGATCAACATAAGGAATACCGACCACCACAAAGAAGGACGACCAACAAGACCAATAAAGCGTCATCATATTAAGGGTCATACTATATGTGATTTATACAACCAATCGTCACATTCATTATGTAAGGATGTAAATTCTTAAGTATATAAAAGCGTTCCATCCCTTATCATACCCACCCTTGACCTCTGGGTCACTATAAATACGTTGCATCCCTTTCATTAAGGTCACGATCGAACGAATTATGGGATATTCTTATCTACAAGAGTACCTAGCTTTCTGTAACCTCTGAAATCAATAAAACAACAGTGGACGTAGGCTTTCTTACATAGCTGAACCACTTTAAAAACTCTCTCTCTTTATTTACCATTACATATTTGATCTGTGATTATAAAATTAGATCAAATATAGTTTTTTACATCAACAATAATGATGACTAAATATTCTTATGTAAAGAAAATATTAAATTGCAGGGACAAATTTACTAAGGAGGGAAGGTTTTAACACCGGAATCCGTTAAAATAATAAAGACCCATTTTTTTTTAAAAAAATCAGCATTATGTGACATTTTCATGGTTATAAAATTAAGATAAGATAAACTCAAAACTAAAATAAAAATTCTTGTTATGGGTGATAAGTGTTAAAAATTCTTAGGAAATTGGGTTAAATATGTTGAAAGTATTGTAAATTAAGCTTTGAAACATGAAATGATAAATTCTAAAATTTCAGAATACTAATCACATAAAATAATACAATTTATGTGAACAAAGTTTGAGAAACTTAAAGGAAACAAAGTAAATGAGTGCTAAGTGTAAAAGTAGTAAAATCATAGGTATTAAAATGTGCAATATTAAAAAGTTAAAGACCAAATTAAAAGAAGGGAATAAGGGTAAAAATGAAAAGTTACCGATTTGTAAGACAAGTCTTGAAATGTCAAAAGTATGATTTTTAGGCCAGAATTATGATTTTATACAAATTTTGGATTAAGTGGTAACATTTGAAAAATTGAATATTGTCTTTGAAAGTTAATTTTAAAGGATGAGAAATAAGGTAGAAAATGCAAACTAAATATTTTGAAAGGTCAAGTCTTGAAATGACAAAAGAAATGTTTTAACAAAAAATTTCATTTTATGTGAAATATGGGCTTAAGTATGATTTCCCCAAACTAAAGGATTCTAGTTAAAGAGTTAGATTTTATGTGATGAAAAGTCATGTTTTGAAAAGTAAAGATGAAAATAAGCATTTTTGGCAAAGTGTATATAATTAAAGATTATAAGTATGTGTGAATAGTAAAAATCACATTAAGGTGTATAAAACGGGTATTGAACTCAAGAATTCAGTTTCACAAGAAATGGTGATTAAAGTTTCTTTCAAAAGTTGAAATACCAAATCTAAGGTAGAATGAAACGGACTTTTGATAAAATGTGAAACTTGAAAATAAAATGTGTTGGGACTTGTCTTGTCTCGGGTATTTTTCCTCATCGATCGGTTAAAAGGAAATAAGGGAAAAAGGCTTAAAAGTGGATAAGAAAGAAAGGAAGGAAACATGTTACAATGACGTAATAAGTAAAAGACATTCAGAGGTAACCGAGAAATCTGAGGAGGGCCCGGAGCCCTAGGGTGCGGATTAATTCTTAAACCCAAGACCACTAATGAAGAGCATATTCCGGCATGGTGGGAGTCAGTGAATGGTCGTATAACACTCATGGATTAGTACCCGATTGATAAAGTGAAAAGATAATTTTGAGCACAACTCTCATCAATGTAAAGGAAAGTTTGTGAAACAACTTGAAAAATGTGAAAAAAACATTAATGGTTAAGTTAACGGGACATGGGTAGTAAAGTAATAGAGATTAAGTGTGAGTGGGATCATCGCCCAAGTTGTATGGTCATAAATTCAGTTTCATGATTACGATACAACTTGAATGAGAACACATAATCAAATGAAAGATGATTTCATAATTGTCGAAATACATTGTATAAATAAGTATATATATATATATCGTTTCCATAATATACTCTGCTAGTATTTCTCTTATTAGGCGTATGCTCATACCCCGCCTTCAGTAGAGGAAACACTAAGGATAACGGTAAAGGAAAGGAGAGTTGTCAACGCAATTAGAGCTATATTATTATTCATTGTAACTATGTAATTTATTTTTAAACAATGGTTTTTACGATTTGATTGTAACACAAGGACTTTAAGTTTGGTTGTAATACTACTAGGCAAATGCAGATTTTACATTAATTGCTATTTATTTCATGAAACTGCAAAAACTCTTTTATTTCAAGTGTTCCTATGAGTTTCATAAGTTGGACATCATTTAATTAATTAAATTAAATATATTTTTCCACACAAATCAATAAAGCAAGTGTTTATTTCAAAAAGGGAATTTTCTTAAATGAAATAAAAGTATAAAAAGGTTTTTTGCATTGACACTCGGAAATGGGGTGTCACATGCCACATAGGTTATCCTGAAATTTGACAAGGCTTTAAGATAACAAACTCAACTATAAAAATGTATAAGTGAAATCTCCAAGACAATATTATCCATTGATATTTCAAAAAAGAGTCTAAATTAAGTTTTTCTACAAGACTGAAGAGTCTTATTAATTTTGCTATGATTAGTTCAACATTATAACACATGATTAAATTTTTTTTTAATATAAATGAATATATCAAAAATTATTTTATACAAAACATCAATAAGAATACCGTAACAAATGAAAATATTAATCTTATATATAAGCTTAAAGATTATTTTGAGACTTGGAAAGCAAATCCCTCACGATCAAGTCTGGACAAAGATGTTTCAAGAAAATTAAAAACATTGAGGGTCCATAAAATCTAAATGGTGACCTTATTGCGCAAGAACATAAGAAAATGAATCTTATTGAAGTCATTTTGTTTTTGTAAAGAATCATTGCATTGAGTTTTGAAACAAAAATAATTATAGCATTCTAATTTGATTCGAAACGTACAAAAGCTAAATACTTATCATTATTTACGAACCATGAATTATTTTTCACAAAATTTTCCTTAAAATACTTGGATATGTTTCATAATAAGAACCTATTGACATGAAAATTGTATATCATCTTTGCATTTAGTCTATGCCATTATTAGTCTAAGTGTTCAACGATCATTTGTATCAACATAATTGTCAATTTTTTCAAACTCTCTCAAACTTTATATGGAGCGAGGGAGGATTTGTATGGGGTCGAGGAGGTGTGGAGGCTCTTTCCAAGAAAATAACTGAGAAAAAAATTCAGGGGTGTTTTTTGTGAAAAAGGCGATTTTTAAAGGATTTTGAAACTTGAAGGGGCAGAAATGTAATGAAGTTTAATTTAACTTAAAACTTATAACCGTTTTTCTTCATTTCTAATGTGTGGAGGTTCTTTCATCTCTTCTTACAATCTCAGTCGCACTGTCTCTTTTTGGCCCTCACCTCTCTCCGACGTCCTCACCTCCTCCAGCCTACTGCCCTCAATCCTCCAACTGTCACCTCCTCCGGTGCTGCTACTCTTCACTCAGGCACAACCGGTAATTATAACTAACCAACCGACCCTTTTTTGTTTGAAAGGTGTTAAGTCTATAACATTTAATGTCGTATTTGAATACTGTTTGAAAGCATTAGTTAAATAATGTTATTTCAACCCCTTATAGCGTGATATTGTTATTTATTTTAGCCTCTTATAAAGTGAGAACAATGCGTTCAAACTTCCTTATGTGCTTAATTTTTCATCAAGTGCAGACAATAGTACGAATTTTTTTGGTTGAATTTCAAACTTCTATTGATTAGTTCTTTTGTTTTACTATAGATGAATAGGATTCATATGAATCAGTAGGGGCCAAAAAGTTTAGAAACTTAGTCAAAGATTGAAGCTGATATCCAAATGTTATATATTGTTTGTCCCTGAAATTTACATCTCTTTAATCCCTAATGTTCCGACTTGCACTCATAAAAAGTTAAACATTTCCAATTATTGCAAAGAAGTCCAAGGATGGAACCTGTTTGTTTTTAATGTTGTTAGCCTTTTTTGTTTAATATTTGAAGATGAAGAATTCATTAGTTGTAGTTACACATTGTTTAATGTTGTTTGAATTACACATTTTAGTTACATAGTGAAGATATAGTTGAAGACTCCATCTATTTTAATGCCGCTTTAATGATTTTTAATGCATTTTAATGCTTTTTTTATTCCTTTTTTTAATGTTGTTAATGTTGTTCTTGATTTTTTTAAACAGAATATGATTACAATGCTAAGGTATTATAAATTTATATTTTAATATTGGTATATTTTATTGGGGGTAAAAAATTGTTGAAAAACAAAAAATAACCTTAAAAATTTGTATAAAACTTGAATTAAACTTATATTATCTCAAAAAAATCGCCGCGGGGGCTCCTGTCCCTGAACCCCCGACACCATTCAAAAGTTAGGCTCCTCCCGAATAAAAATCATGCAACCGCCATTGATATGGGGTATTACACACTAGGGCATTAAATTGAAACTTAACTCATTCACTTCAATCTAAGAATTTAGTTTCGAGAGAATTAAAACGAATGAACATGCATCTTTTAGAGAAACAAAATAGGATACCGTGATAGGACAAAAAAATGATATAAATAGTTTACCACATTAATGCTTTGAGTTAACAACAAATACGTTAATAACTTTATAATAGAAATACAGTGTATAACAATGGTTTTTCTTAAGTAGTAACCATAGAAAATCAAATATGATACTTATATATTACTTTATTAGGTAAAATATTATTTATTTAGATGGACATGTTATCTATGGATAACTAATTTTCACCAACTTTGATATATACGTGATCCTTTAATGCACATTCAGTCACTCAAAATTGTTTCATTGTGGGGAATAATCTTTCTTGAGTAAATAAAATCAATATACCCCATTAAGACTTTACAATTATAGGCATAATGAGTTACCATTGCCATCTATTTCTTTATATTTAATATCCAAAACTATTGTAGTTGGGTGATCACGGGGACTACCAAATCATTCGTAATATGTAGATTACATTAAGTAAAAACTTCCATACATAAGTAATCAATTTTCTACTTATGTTCATTAAAAATCCCATGGGTAATGAACTAAATTGTTTGTGTTGATATTTGCATACACTTAATTGGGTTTTATGGAAAAAAATTATGGCATATGTGGATGTCCTATACTCCTAATAAAAAAATATGTCACCCCTTAATATTCCTTTATTTATAATAATAAGATATTAGGGCAACCTAATTACATATGATTAAGTGAATTAATAATGTCATCACACATCAACAATTTAGGATTCATGATTATATTTGGACTTGTGGTCAATAAAAGAATACAGAATATTAATGCACATACATTAGAATAATATTCACAATTTTGTATTGAAGCCCTATAGTGAACATCTAATCTAAATTAACATGAAAATTAGAGTTAAAGGTTAATCATACATCTAATATCCATAAAAATGAATTGGATCACTATGGTAACTACTCATCAAAATTGACATGAAAATTAGAGTCTATGAATTCATAAAACAACATATGTGGTGAAAAATACGTTAAATTGTGAAATATAATAATTTTTCCAAAAAGGGAAAAGTTGAGACAACACCACAGAGATGTAAATAATTAGTCCAAAATCTCAAAACAGATGCAAAATCCAAAAATCAATTTTCTAGAGTGGAGTATGAACTTCTTACATTATTATAAAAAATGATAAATTTGGGATCTTGAGGGTCTGAACGGCCTTGAAGGGCTGAAAAAAATTTAGTCATAACCATAGATCATTAATATTGATCTTTGTGATGTTTTCAATGGAAATTCGGAGTTTCATTAAATTCTAAGCAAGTTAAAATTTTGATTTCTATTAGTGCGTATTGATGACAAAAGAAACTTGTTGCTGGAACCACCAATAATGATTTAGGAATACTGATGCGTTTTTAAGCAAATTTAATGGCATAAGTAAACCTTCGCAAAAAATGTGACTAAAATTCCGAGACATATAAGTTCATTTTATGGAAAATTTAATAAGTAAACCGTCGTAAAAACCATCAATAAAAGTTCTAGGCACACATCTCCGTTTTTAAGCCCATTTCATAATATAAAGGAAAATCATGCGACCTCAAACTTTAGCTATAATACCACATATAAAACCATTCTTAAGAACATCATTAATTAATCACGTAGTTGTTAATCGATTAAACTTAGCCATGTTACATGTTCTTAATTACATGATCTTAAGGCTTTATGCTTTCACAAATTATGCCTAAATTAATAAATCACAAAGATGTATTGGTCCATAATTTTAATTTTATTTGATGTAGATATCTCTATTGAATCTTCTTGACACTTTCTTGACAATACCTTATTGGCTTAACACAAAACTTAATGTGAATTTTGGATTTCTTTATCTTTCCCTATATATTTAATGTTTTACGAGTATTGATGGAATTCATCTATATGTGGAGAGGGTTGAAGCACCCTATATCTTTGACTCACTTGAGTCTATATTTTATAGGTGCTCATCTAGTTTTGAAATTATGACAAAATTTGAGTCCAATCGTTGTTGACCAAAGAACCTCAGACTCTATATTTGATTCTTCTACAAGTTCCTAAATGTAGTATACCAACATCACACACTAGGAATGCATACATACATTATCTCATGTTATGTTTGGTTGTGTGTGAGTTAAATCCCGTAAAATTAATTTTCTACTATTTTTGGGAGGTGTTAAATAATTTCTAAGATTTTAATATGTTTTTTAGAAATTAATTTTCGTTATAAATAAACCTTAGGGGTTGTTGTGCAATTTCTATTTATGGGTTAAAAGTTGGTTTGGGTAGAAATCGAAAGCGCTAGAGACTTTAGGGTGTAAAACTTAATTATCTTGGTACGCATTTTCCAGCGTGTATTGTTCTAACACGTTCTGCTATCTCGTTGGTTATTTATGTGTTTCTTCCCTCTCATAGACTTGTGTTTCTTTGAGAGCCCCTGGATCATTGTTATCAACGATCTCTATGTGTTTATACTTAATCCAAGTGAACCCCTTTTGGCCAATCAACGTTGGTTGTTTGCATCGCTTTATATTATCCATTAGATTGGAATTCAAATGGTCAAATGTAATCTCGGCCATTGATTGCCACTGAGATTCTTGATCCTTCCTCGAGCACTATATGAACGACCTAAGGCTCAGCGATTTGAGACTTTTGCCTGAGTCCAAACCTGAGAGAAAATAAGATTTAGAGAGAGAGAATGAGAGTTAGAGAGAGAAATAAAACCCTAAACCTAACTCTTCCCAAATCTGACCAGAAAACCCTTTTTTGAGAGTAAATAGTTCGAGATTTGATAAGTTTATCCTCTATAGTTCTATATCTTTTTTCCAACTTAATCACGTTGGTTAGAACCTCTATTTCTTTTCATAGAATCATGAGGTTAAGCCACTATGATACAGATCCACTTAGATAAATCTTTATCTCGATTTCTTATTTCGAGAAATCTTGTTTTTGTTGGTTATTCTCAAACTGTTATGTTGATTTCAAATCCTAAACCAACAAAATCCTTTCTAAAGACAATTTACTCAAATATTCCGACTTAGATCTAGTTGAGATCTTGATTGGGGATTTCACTTTCTAATATTTCACATTTTGTGAAATAAGTACATATTTTCAAATAAAGAAAGTGCATAGGATCTTGGCTAGTTTTTTATAGTATGATTCCCTCTTGATATGTGGATATTTGAAATATCCAAAGTCTGATTAGTTTGACTAAATTGATTTTGGAAATCTTACATGATTAGTGATCTGTTTGTAATTTATTACTCATTCTGTCTGTACTTAAGTGTGTGTGAGTTGCATGCATGTGAGTTATAGCACATAACCACATACACCTTCACACTACTACACTGAAAAGTGTTGGTATTGAGATATTTGATCTTAGAGTCGACGTAAAGATAAAGGGAGTAAAGTTACGGAGCTGGGAGAACATGAGCAACATCAGAACCCTGGGATAAGTCAGAAAATGCCAAAGGAGTTGGTAAATTTATGAACTTAGTTTAGGTTTGATTGTGTGCCTTGATTGTTATAGATCTTGTAATCTGTTATTCGTTTTTAGTGGACTTTTTACTTTTTTGGCGTAGAGGTCACCGTGGATGTTTCCCCAGTTGGGTGGGGTTTTACCATGTTAAAATTGCTTGTGTACACTTTCTCTTCCTCTTATCCATTCTTAAGGATGTGTTGGTTTATTTTATTTAAAGTTTTGTCTTTCAAAACTGGTAAACCAATAACTGAAATTACTTGTTCATACTGTTTTACTCATCTTGTGTTTAAAATTTATTTCAAGAAAATAGTTTCTTCAACAAACTGTTCGGAGCCATTTGGATAGTTTAATCTTCTATTAAACAACTTAAGTGGTACTTTTTCAATTGGTATAAGAGCTTTGGTTTTTCAATTATTCTTTAGAACTTGAGTTTGTGAAAGTTTTTTCTCAAAATAAATTGTGGATGAGAAATTTGAGAGACTAGGTAACCTGCTCATTCCCCCTCTCTTTGATGGAACCAACTTTCCTTATTGGAAGCTAAGGATGGTGGCATTCGTCCAAGGGACTTTGGGAGATGATGTCTCGGAAGTTATTGTAAATGGTTACACCTTTTTTACTAAACCAACCGCTGAAGGAAGTACTGTGAGGATTAGAAAGTTACTAAGTGAATTCACTAAAGAAGAGAAACAGGTTTCACTTAATAACAATAAAGGAAAAAATGCCATATTTATGTCTATCAATGAACACGAATTTAAGAGGATATCATTCTGCTCTACCTCTAAAGAAGCATGGGACACCCTAGTGACTGCACATGAGGGTGATACAAGAGTTAAAGGTACTAAAACTCAAATGTTAATCCAACAGTATAACACCTTGATCATGACTGAGACTGAGTCATTTGATGACTTCTATATTACACTGACAGACATTGTGACCAAATTGCATGCTAATGGGATTGTTTATGATAGAAAGGAAATTGTCTCTAAAATACTAAGATCACTTCCACAAAAATTTGATAATAAGAGATATGCAATTGAGGAGATGGATGATCAAAATCTTACACTTGAACTCCTCAGTAGAAAATTGAGAACTGTGGAAATGGAATTAGAATTTAAGAAACAATTAACCTAGTCCCAAAAGAGACAATCTGCCTCTAATCTTGTTTTTTCATCTAAGTTGACCACACCTGAATTTAACATACCTAACATTGACTTAGACTCTGATGAGGACCATAATTTAGGTACTTTGGATAATCAGATTTCCTTAATGCCTAAACAGTTTAAGAAAATTATGAACTTTCGAAATAAAATAGCAAAAAGACAAGGCAAACCTAATTATCCAAAACAATCTAACAACAGGACTCATGAGAGACGACAAGACAAATACCAATCTAGCAATCACAAGAGACCTGATAAAGATCTTAAAAATGTTGAATGTTATACATGTGGAAAGTAGGACACATGGTGTAAAACCCCGTATTTTCATGACTTTTAATTTTGGGAATTTATTAAATTTAATTAGAGAAATTAATTTAATATTAATCCATAAAATCATTTAAATACTTACTAGCGTGATGAGAGTTAGTAATTATTGGAATTGTGTTTTAAATTACTTTATGGGTAAAGTAAGAGGTGTAATTGTATTTAGTAAAATTATCACGAGAATCTAATTTGATAATTTTGGAAATTTATCGGGACGCGCTTGTGTCGTGTCGGGATTAAATTTGAACTATTAAAAGTGAATAATTTATAAGTCACCCGTATGGTCATTTTGAGTGCGCTAATGTGTCCGAAAGGGTCGAGATAGTCAAATAATGTACCCGGGGGTTTAGTTTGGGTCTCGGGGCGTTTCTAGGCCTAATTAACACCTCGGGAGGGCGTTTTCGACATTTTACATTTTTGGGCATGAAAACCCACGAAATTTCTAAGATTATATTAGATAATAAGAGTTGTCTTCTAGGGTTAGAACAACCAAAAACATAAGACGACCATTGGAAGGGAAGAGGAGAAGCTTTCCAAGGAGTTCAAGGCCAAGAACTCCACCGTTTGCATCGCCATCGCCGCCAAACTTTAGATCGCGCAATGAGGATCGCAACCACACCAATATTATCCACTAATCTAAACCAATAATTCCCAGGCAAGTATCTATCTTTCTCTAATTCAGTGAATGCTTCAATGATGTTAGTCTAGGGATGATTAGGACTAGTTTTTATGAAAGAAATCATGTATGGGAGACTCTAATTTGCATGTTGTAGAGGTAAATGACATATTCTGGGAATCGAATTCACATGTAGAGGTTGAACCACAAATTTTCATTAAGTTAGGAGTATAAAATCTGGGAAAGGAATGGGAAGAAAGTAAACAAAGAAAATATTAGGGTTCTTGTAATTTTTCTGGATTTCAACCCTTTTAATTTGTTATAATTGATGAAAACTCGCATGTCTTACGTAGAATATTCATTATTTGGGGGTATAACACTTGTGGCATAATTGGTTGGAAGTTTGGAAATCAAAAATGTTGATTCGAATGATTTTTGTATAACATTCCCGTAACTGGAAATTCTGCAGATTCACCATACCTGCTTGATCGATCGATCGACCCAGGAGTATTGATCGATGGACTCATCGATCGATCGAGCACTTGCCATCGATCAATCGACCCCTCCTAGAAAACTCAAATTTCCCTTTTTAAATTGGTGGTTCCAACTTAAATGAATAGAAATTCTTGGACATTAATGTTAGAATATTTTGGGAGGTAAAGAACACCAGTAGGACTTTATAAAAATGGAACCCTTAA
This sequence comes from Sambucus nigra, assembly GCA_949130495.1. Taxonomy (NCBI): domain Eukaryota; kingdom Viridiplantae; phylum Streptophyta; class Magnoliopsida; order Dipsacales; family Adoxaceae; genus Sambucus; species Sambucus nigra. The sequence continues at coordinate 359,397,368 of OX422217.1, read as the reverse complement.
TGTAAGACGAGATTAATACTTAACAGAGGTGTTTTACACTTAAGGAACAATGGGAACGTGTGTTTGAAGGGTGAGACTCGTAAGGAAGTTACGTTGTAAGATAAATGAGTACCTACTGAAATTACACTTGGGGAGATAGGAATTCACGAGTGTTACGTAGTAAGTTGGAATAATCTCATAAATAAGAATAAAAGAGACAAACCGTTATACGGGATAATCTAGTAATGTGCAATGAGAATAAATATCATAAGTATGGGTCGTGGGTGTACCTAAATTAAAATTGGGAATAGTAGTATACATATATGACTGTGATTGTGCATATACTATATATGTGTAAAAATCATGCCCGCGCTACTTGCTATCACTGAGGTTACCACGCTGGGGTAGTCTTATCTCAATGGGACCTTTATGGGGGATATTGACTTGTACCCTAGAACATAGGAATCCTTGGTACAGGCTATCGGATCGATAGTCAGACGGTCCTAAGAGACGTGAGGGTATGTGCTGACCTCTTACTGACTTGGAACTATGCTTCGCCTCAATTTGTATATGTTTTGTGTTAATACAGTTCGAGAGTGATTCTGAACTAGTATTTCCCTTAGTACGAGTGATACGGGAACTTGATAGCAGAGTATGCCTGTACCATAAATTTTATGTGGGGTGCCGATAATATATATATATATATATATATATATATATATATATATATATATATATATATATATATATATATATATATATTAAATGAGTGATTAATTTATATATATATATATATATGAACTTGAAATTTGAATACTATCTACTGTGACTAAAGGTAGGCAAGCAATGAATAATTATTTCAACTTCGATATATGTGTTTGAAAAGTTTGAGGCAATACTGAGAAACTTTATAATTAAATGAGGCTTACGTGAGAACTTTGGTTTTAAATAAAATTAACTTTCTTAACACTAGAAATTATCGGCATGAAATCTTGTGAGTAACTTAAGATAAGCTAAACTGTTGGGAGTAGTAGTGCGGTAGGTGTGCACATTAGAAGAGAGGTGAGAATTTTTCAAGAGAGTGTCGCACTAATATGATTGTTGCATTAGCCGGTAAGCATTTTAAATACTTGCTAAACTAATTTTAAACTGTTTTACAATCGGGCTTTGACCCGTTTCCTATTTTCGTTTCTCTCTTGTATATATATGTATATATTATAGGTGCCCAGCCACAGGGGCATCTTGCATAGGATCCTTTGGAAGGAACGTGCTGCAACTTAGGTGGGAGTTGCAGGCCTCTTGCTTAGACGACCTCATTGTTGATTCCACTTCTAGTTTTATTTTATCCAGTTGGTCATGTGTCGCCCATTTTCCATTATTCAGTTGGTTTTATCAGATATTGTGATTCGTTTATTTTCAGTATTTATACTTTGGGATTGTTACTGTCAGGATGTTTTTCCTTGAAGTTTTAAAGTTGGAGTTATTTAGTTGAATGCTTAAATTGCTTGAATTATCATTTTCAGTCTAGTTGTGGAATGACTTTTAATCCATGGATTATGAAATATGTTAAATACTGGTTTTAAATTAAATTTTGAAATTGATGTGTTAAAATGGTTTTGTCACTTAGCTTAATTATTTAGGGTGTTCTATTGGAAAAGTTATTTTCAACAGTGATGCTAAGAATGAACCAACCGTTCACCTTGGTTATAATTTAATAAAGGAATAATCACCCGGTATTTAATTAGGCGAAGTGTCACAGGTGGTATCAGAGCATCAGGTTCTAGTGTCTTTTAGGATCTGTACGGCTTATTTCTCTTTCAGTTAGCATTCTTGCTATAGAGCCCTATTTTTATGATTGTTGTATTCTTGCTTTTACGATTACGTCTTCAGCTATTTGAGATTTGATAATAACTGTAGACTAATAAGATTTCTTGACGTTTCAGATGCCTCCAAGACGCGCACCCAAGGAGAGGCGTGCCCAGGCCGAGCAGCCAGCAGCTCCGGCTCAGGGAACGATGAACACCACAGAGGTAGTCGCTATCATTGATCAGGCGGTCAATGCCACGTTAGCGGTAGTGCAACAGGCTCCACCCTAGGTTGGCAGTGGCGCCAGTATCGACACAGCTCCCTTCTGCATGGGAGCGAGTTAGGGATGACTTCCAGAAGGAGCAACCCCCAGAGTTTGCGGCTAGTTCAGATATCATTATAGCTAGCCAATGGAAGAAAGATATCCAGAGGCATCTGCGCATGTACGAGTGCACGGGCGTGCAAAAACAGTTGTTGGCTTCCTTCAAGCTAGTGGGAGCCGCTTTGCATTGGTGGGAATCCACCACCACCTTGGAGGAGAGGGATATTATCATTATTCTATCATTTTGGGCGCGGTTTGACAACAAATACTTTCCATCCGTCATGAAGACTGAGATGAGGCATAAGTTACTGACTTTGAAACAGGAGAATTCGACTGTTGCCGAGTACGAAGAGGAGTTCACAAGACTTATCACTATAGTGCCAGATGAGGCACCCACTAAGGGGAAGAAGATACTTTTATTTGTGGACGGGTTGGCTTGGAGGATTCGTCGACACCTCATAGGCAATCTGTCACTGAGTACCTACACAGACGTAGTCAATGCTGCTTTATTACATTGCCAGGATCACCGCTTCCATCTGCAGGGAAGCAAATGAGCAGGAGATTCCAGCCAGCAGGGCAAGACAAGGGGTAATGGTACTAGTAGAGCAACGACATCCCAGGGGCAGACTCGTCAGCATGAGCAGAGTCACCATCAGGGGGACCTGCCAAACGATTCCGATCAGGTGACTCCAGGTCGGGAGTTGGGGGATTTAGGCAGGGCCAGTCTAATCAGTAGGGCCAGTAGGGACAATATCATCAGTCGCAGGGTCAGCAACAGGGCTAATGGTGGGGTGGTAATGGCCAGCAGGGTCGTAATCAGCAGGGACAAAGGGGAGGAAATTTCAGGGTTCGATGCTTCGGGTGTGATAAAAATGGCCACAGGTGCCATGATTGTCCAGAGGGAGATAGGTCCCCACAGCAGCAGGGTGCCCGTAATGACTCACAGAGGCCACTTTTTCCAGCTGCCCTCCCAGCACCAGCTCAGGCACCAGCCCTACCAGCCATTCCAGTAGCTCTAGTGCAGTAGGGGAAGTTATAGTACGGACGTGTCTATAACGTCCACTAGGTAGCAGCTCCACAGGCGCCACCCATGATTGAGGGTACGTTTCCTATCCATGGTACTATGGGTCGGGTTTTATTTGTACTAGGGTGACACACATTTTATAGCTACTCACTTTGCGAAGGCCTTAGGGTTATTAGCCACAGCATAGAGCACTGTGACATGCGTAGACTCACCACTAGGAAATGAAACGTTAATTTTCTTTATATGTCGGGGTGTGGGAGTAGAGATTGGTAGCTTAATATTACCAGCAGACATGTTAGTCTTAGATATGCATGAGCACGATGTTATGATTGACATGGATTGGCTCACAGCATACAGAGCCATGATAGATTATTTCAGTGGGAGTATTATCTTTGCCATTCCGGGGCAGGAGATGTTTGTAGTGGCGATGCCTCGCCCAGAGGGAGGCTCTACCGCTCATTTGTATTACATAGAGGAGGATGCCTCTAAGGAGGTCATGATTCCCTTAGACTCGATCCCAGTTGTTCGTGAGTATTCTGATATATTTCAGGAGATACCAGGCCTACCCCCAGTCGAGATATAGATTTTGTCATAGATTTATTACCGGATACTCGATCGATAGCACGCGCTCCATACCGTATGGCTCCGGAGGAAATGCGAGAGTTACGAGATCAGATAGAGTAGCTGTTAGGTCAGGACTTCATTCGTAGGAGTACCTCACCATGGGGCACTCCAGTGTTGTTTGTAAAGAAGATAGATGGCTCACTTAGGCTATGTGTGGACTACCGGGAGCTGTACAGGTCATGATACGAAACAAATATCCGTTGCCTCGAATCGATGATCTGTTCGACCAGCTGAATGGAGCAACTTTCTTTTCGAAGATGGATTTGAGGTCTAGATACCATCAGCTACAGATTAGGGAGCAGGATGTTTCGAAGACTATTTTCTTGAATAGATATGGATCCTATGAGTTCAGAGTGATTCCATTTGGACTCACAAATGCTCCAGCTGTGTTCATGGACTTGATGAACCGAGTGTTCAAAGAGTTCTTAGATCAGTTTGTCATTGTCTTCATAGACGACATTCTGATATATTCACATACAGAGGAAGAGCATGATGAGAACTTGAGGTAGGTTCTTCAATCTCTATGAGAGCATCACCTATATGCTAAGTACGAGAAGTGTGGATTCTGGTTACGGGAAGTGCAATTCTTGGGACATGTTGTTTCTGAACTGGGGATAGCGGTTGACCCGAGTAAAGTGTCAGTAGTGAGGGAGTGGGGACAGCCCACGACACCAACGGAAGTGCGTATTTCTTCGGGTTAGCCGGGTACTACATGAGATTCATTCGAGGGTTCTCCAAAATAGTGGGTCCATTGACGAACCTGAATCGCAAGGGGGCACCATATATTTGGGACGATACTTATCAATTGGCTTTCGATGAGTTGAAGGACAAGCTGACTTCGGCACCAGTCCTTGCTTTACCCAAGCCGGGCATGGAGTATCTGGTTTACACCGACGCCTCCTTACGGTGACTCGGGGAGTACTTCAGCAGGAAGAGAAGGCTATAGCTTTTGCCTCCCACAAGCTTAAGCTGCACGATAGGAATTACCCCACTCACGGCCTAGAGTTAGCAACGGTCGTCTTTGCTTTGAGGATATCGAGACATTATTTATTGGGGGAGAAGTTCTGCTTGTTCACAGACCACAAGTCACTACAGTACCTGTTCACTCAGCAAGAGCTGAATATGCATCAGCGCAAGTGGTTAGAGTTTGTGAAGGACTATCAGTTCGACATACAGTAACATCCGAGGAAGGCCAACGTGGTTACTGATGCGTTGAGCTGCAGACCGGTAGACGATATAGCAGATGTCTGGAAAGAAAAATGGAAAGAGTTGGGTCACCAGGATGCGGTAGCCCATTCCTTCATATCTGTCATGACGGTGACACCCGAGATTTTTATGAGGGTAATACAGGCACAGACAATAGACTCATTTTGCCAGGAGCAAATTGTACGCCTTTTAGCCTAGGGTGCTGAGTCCTATTCAATTAGTTTCGATGGAGGTTTAAGGTTTAATGGGAGATTGATGGTCCCAGAAGGGGCAGACTTACGTCATGCAGTGATGACCCAGTCTCACGGGTCCCGATTTGCAGTGCATCCCGGGGGAGATAAGATGTACCAGGATATGAGACGGAAATACTAGTGGAGTGGGATGAAGAAGGACATTACTGAGTTCGTGTCCAAGTGTTCTACTTGCCAGATGGTAAAGGTGGACCACCAGAAACTGTCGGGGTTGCTTCAGCCGTTGGAAATACCCACGTGGAAGTGGGAGAGTATTTCCATGGATTTTATTACTGGGTTGCCTATATCATAATGGGGCCACGACTCCATCTGGGTGATTGTGGACCGTTTGACCAAGGTGGCTCAGTTTTTACCAGTACGAACAGACTATACCACGGGACAGTACTCTCAGTTTTTCATTGCTGAGATTGTTAGACTACATGGGGTGCTCCTGGATATTGTGTCAGATAGAGACAAGATTTTCGTATCGCATTTCTGGGAGAGTTTCCAAGAGGCCATGCGTAAAGAGTTGAGGTTCAGTTCAACTTACCACCCACCCACAGATGGACAAATAGAGCGTACCAACCAGATATTGGAAGATATGCTACGCATGTGTGTCCTTTATTTTGGGGGAGGTTGGGAACCACATCTTCCACTGGTGGAGTTTGTTTATAATAACTCTTATCAGTTCACGATTGGCATGGCTCCATTTGAGGCATTGTATGGCAGGTCTTGTCATTCTCCAACTTGTTGGCTAGAGGTGGGGGACAACAAGTTGCTCGGACTAGAGGTGATTCAGGAAACCTCCTCTAGGATTAAGATTACCAGGATCGCATTCGGGTAGCCCAGGACAGGCAAAAAATCTATGCCGATGCAAAATGGTTCTTCCCAGAATTTAATGTGGGGGACCAAGTATTGCTACGTGTATCTCCTATGAAAGGAGTGATGGGGTATGGGAAGAAAGGGAAACTGGCCCCGAGGTAGGTGGGACCATTTCCCATTATTAAGAGGATTGGGCCGGTAGCATACAGATTGGGATTGCCAGAGCATTTACACCGCATTCACGATATATTCCATATCTCGTCATTAAGATGATACCTTCGGGATGATATGGCCCACACCCACATCTCGATTGAGGAGGTTGACTTACAGCATGATAGCTCTTACGAGGAGAGGCCAGTGGCTATTCTAGACCATAGCGAAAGGAGATTGAGGTCGAAAGTAGTCCCACTTGTATAGGTCCAGTGGGATCATCATAATGTGGAGGAATCCACTTAGGAGCGTGAGGCAGACATGCATGAGAAGTACCTAGAGTTATTCTTGCCATGTACACCTTATTTTTTTTCGAATTTCGGGATGAAATTCCGTTATTAGGGGCCAAGTATGTAATACCCCATATTTTTATGACTTTTAATTTTGGGGATTTATTAAATTTAATTAGAGATATTAATTTAATATTAATCCGAAAAATCATTTAAATACTTACTAGCGTGATGAGAGTTAGTAATTATTGGAATTGTGTTTTAAATTACTTTATGGGTAAATTAAGAGGTGTAATTGTATTTAGTAAAATTATCACGAGAATCTAATTTGATAATTTTGGAAATTTATCGGGACGCGCTTATGTCGTGTCGGGATTAAATTTGAACTATTAAAAGTGAATAATTTATAAGTCACCCATATGGTCATTTTGAGTGCGCTAATGTGTTCGAAAGGGTCGAGATAGTCAAAATAATGTACCCGGGGGTTTAGTTTGGGCCTCGGGGTGTTTCTAGGCCTAATTAACACCTCAGGAGGGCGTTTTAGACATTTTACATTTTTGGGCATGAAAACCCACAAAATTTCTAAGTGTATATCAGATAATAGGAGTTGTCTTCTAGGGTTAGAACAACCAAAAACATAAAACGACCATTGGAAGGGAAGAGGAGAAGCTTTCCAAGGACTTCAAGGCCAAGAACTCCACTGTTTGCATCGCCGTTGCCGTTAAACTTTAGATCGCGCAATGAGGATCGCAACCACACCAATATTATCCACTAATCTGAACCAAGAATTCCCAGGCAAGTATCTATCTTTCTCTAATTCAGTGAATGCTTCAATGATGTTAGTCTAGGGATGATTAGGACTAGTTTTTATGAAAGAAAGCATGTATGGGAGACTCTAATTTGCATGTTGTAAAGGTAAATGACATATTCTGGGAATCGAATTCACATGTAGAGGTTGAACCACGAATTTTCATTAAGTTAGGAGTATAAAATCTGGGAAAGGAATGGGAAGAAAGTAAACAAAGAAAATATTAGGGTTCTTGTAATTTTTCTGGATTTCAACCCTTTTAATTTGTTATAATTGATGAAAACTCGCATGTCTTACGTAGAATATTCATTATTTGGGGGTATAACACTTGTGGCATAATTGGTTGGAAGTTTGGAAATCAAAAATGTTGATTCGAATGATTTTTGTATAACATTCCCATAATTGGAAATTCTGCAGATTCGCCATACCTGCATGATCGATCGATCGACCCAGGAGTATCGATCGATGGACTCATCGATCGATCGAGCACTTTCCATCGATCGATCGACCCCTCCTGGAAAACTCAAATTTCCCTTTTTAAATAGGTGGTTCCAACTTAAATGAATAGAAATTCTTGGACATTAATGTTCGAATATTTTGGGAGGTAAAGAACACCAGTAGGACTTTATAAAAATGGAACCCTTAATGTAAGACGAGATTAATACTTAACAGAGGTGTTTTACACTTAAGGAACAATGGGAACGTGTGTTTGAAGGGTGAGACTCGTAAGGAAGTTACGTTGTAAGATAAATGAGTACCTACTGAAATTACACTTGGGGAGATAGGAATTCACGAGTGTTACGTAGTAAGTTGGAATAATCTCATAAATAATAATAAAAGAGACAAACCGTTATATGGGATAATCTAGTAATGTGCAATGAGAATAAATATCATAAGTATGGGTCGTGGGTGTACCTAAATTAAAATTGGGAATAGTAGTATACATATATGACTGTGATTGTGCATATACTATATATGTGTAAAAATCATGCCCGCGCTACTTGCTATCACTGAGGTTACCGCGCTGGGGCAGTCTTATCTCAATGGGACCTTTATGGGGGATATTGACTTGTACCCTAGAACATAGGAATCCTTGATACAGGCTATCGGATCGATAGTCAGACGGTCCTAAGAGACGTGAGGGTATGTGCTGACCTCTTACTGACTTGGAACTATGCTTCGCCTCAATTTGTATATGTTTTGTGTTAATACAGTTCGAGAGTGATTACGAACTAGTATTTCCCTTAGTACGAGTGATACGGGGACTTGATAGCAGAGTATGCCAGCACTATAAATTTTATGTGGGGTGCCGATAGTATATATATATATATTAAATGAGTGATTAATGTGTATATATATGAACTTGAAATTTGAATACTATCTACTGTGACTACAAGTAGGCTATCAATGAATAATTATTTCAACTTCGATATAATTGTTTGAAAAGTTTGAGGCAATACTGAGAAACTTTATAATTAAATGAGGCTTATGTGAGAACTTTGCTTTTAAATAAAATTAAATTTCTTAACACTAGAAATTGTCGGCATGAAATCTTGTGAGTAACTTAAAATAAGCAAAACTGTTGGGAGTAGTAGTGCGGTAGCTGTGTACATTAGAAGAGAGGTGAGAATTTCTCAAGAGAGTGCCACACTAATATGATTGTTGCATTAGCCGGTAAGCATTTTAAATACTTGCTAAACTAATTTTAAACTGTTTTACAATCGGGATCTGACCCGTTTCCTATTTTCTTTTCTCTCTTGTATATATATGTATATATTACAGGTGCCCAGCCACATGGGCGTCGTGCATAGGATCCTTTGGAAGGAATGTGCTGCAGCTTAGGTGGGAGTTGCATGCCTCTTTCTTAGATGACCTCATTATTGATTCCACTTCTAGTTTTGTTTTATCCAGTTGGGCATGTGTCGCCCTTTTTCCATTATTCAGTTAGTTTTATCAGAGATTGTGATTCGTTTATTTCTGGTATTTATACTTTGGGATTGTTACTGTCAGCATGTTTTTCCTTGAAGTTTTAAACTTGGAGTTATTTAGTTGAATGCTTAAATTTCTTGAGTTATCTTTTTCAGTCTAGTTGTGGAATGACTTTTAATCCATGGATTATGAAAGATGTTAAATACTGGTTTTAAATTAAATTTTGAAATTGATGTCTTAAAATGGTTTTGTCACTTAGCTTAATTATTTAGGGTGTTCAATTGGAAAAGTTATTTTTCGACAGTGATGCTAAGAATGAACCAACTGTTCACCTTGGTTATAATTTAATAAAGGACTGATCACCCGATATTTAATTAGGCGGGGTGTCACACATGGCTAGTGACTATAGAGTTAACTTAGACAAAATTCATAAACATAATAGGGCTCATTTAAGCAAGACTTGAGATGACTCAAGTGACTCTGAAAATGATGAACCTAAGTCATCTAACACTTTTGACCCTTGTATGTCATTATTTGCTACGATAATCTATAATGATGATAAGGATCCTGAACATCATTGACTGATATTGTGCCTACTGGTTTATCTGCCTTATTGCTTAATAATGTTGGTAATGCTTCAAATTCCATGTGTGTGAGTCAAAGGTAACGCTCTATTGTTGATGTCAATGGGTGTGTGAGTTCTAAAAATGAACCGCTAGGGTACACTGAATACTGCATCCTTAGCGACTCCGAAAATGATGACTTCTTGACATTCACACACTGTACATTAAAACTCTCAAGAAAAGCACTAGGCTTGAAAAACTGTCAAGGGTCTTACCTAGAAGATAGAAACCTTAAGTCTGATGATTAAACGAAATCCTGAAGAGTATAGTAGTCATTGTCTGACTCATGAGAATGAAACCAAAAACTTTGAACAAAAGCTGCAAGATTTGTCTAACTTTAATGAAATTATGGAAAAGAAATACAGAGGAACGTTGTTAGAATTGGAACAAACAAAAGAAAAGACATCCACAGTCTTCAAAAAATTCACAAAATTTGAAAATAATTTTAAGTGTTTTGAAGATTGTGTAGTTGAAAGCAAAATCAATTCTGATGACAGAACTGGAATAGGTTTTTGTCCCAACTCTAAGACACAAACTAAAAACTTTGAAACCATAAAGTTTGTGTCTAGTGGCAAAAGACCTATTGAAACTTGTCCAGATTTTCAAGGTTTAAAAATGATTTTGATAAAGAAACAACTAAAGTTAGACATTAGTGAATCAAGCAACTCTGAGCGTAATGTTGAACAAAAGACCAAATATGTATGCCCTCCTATTCGATAAGCAGATTCGATATTTCATCCTGTGCTACCTAGGAATAAGACTAGAGCTCAAAACCTAGATAAACCCTTGAATAATAACTTTCCTAAGGTTATGAGTTCAACGTGCCATCTTTACTGCTCCAATTGTGATTTCTATGGACATTCCTTTGATGGTTACTATTCCAAATGTTTATATAATCCAGTCTATACTTCTCCCGCTTACTATAACTTCAACTATTCTATGAGAGGCCGAAACAACTATGTCCTTCCTAAACAGCCAGATAACAACCCTAACTATCGTAATAGAAGGAAAAGAACTAATACTAAAAGACAATCTACAAGAAGGAATCTTAGTAACTATTCTAAACCAATTGCTCCAACTGTTTATAACAACAATAAAATTGCGCAAAAATCTTTTAAAAAAAGATAGAAGGCTGCAAGTTTGATCTAATATGAGCTAATAAGCACAAACTGAAAACTAGAGAAATTTGGGTTAGAAAAGATGATCTATTACTTCAGTTAAAATACAACATAGTGATCAGTGCTTTTAGAGTTGAACATACTACAACTCGATGGTATTTAGACTCAGGATGTTCCAAACATATGACCGGGGATGATTCCAAACTTTCAAATAAAACCAACTTCTCCGAAGGAAAAGTCTTATTTAGAGATGGTGTTTCATCCCAAATCATTGGTAAAAGAACACTCCATGAAGAAGGATAACCCATTCTTGAGAATGTTCTCTTGGTAAAAGGACTTAAAGATAATTTACTTAGTATATCATAGTTTTGTGACTCCAACCATACTTTCACTTTTTAAAGAACAATGTAAAATTTTAAATGAAAAAGGTGACTGCATTATTACATGACTCTGTACTCTAGATAACTGTTACACAGTCAATCCAAATACAAAGGTTTGTAACATTTCCAGAATGGATGACAATGAGATATGGCATAATAGGTTGGGTCACATTAACTATGATAATCTTGAAAAATTATGCTCCCAAGAGATAGTTAAAGGTCTTCCCAAGATCAAGCCATTTTCAAACATTGTTTGTGGTCCATGTCAAGAAGGAAAAATTGTCTAGGCTCCCCATAAGAAAGTTAAAGAAGTTCTAGCCACTAAATCCCTAGAACTCATCCATATGGACGTAATGGGTCCTTCTCGTACTGTTAGTCTTTATAGCAACAGTTACATCCTTGTTATGGTTAATGATTTCACTCGATTTACCTGGATTTCCTTCTTAAAACATAAATCAGAAACCTTTCAAAAGTTTTTAAAAATATTAGTTCGTATAGAAAATGAAAAGAACACCCAAGTAGATAGAATTCGTAGTGATAGAGGAGGATAATTCGTAGATTCAGGTATCATAGAATATTGTGACTATAATGGTTACAAACATGAATTTAGTGCTCCTAAGACACCTAAAAAAAGGGGATTACTGAGCGAAAAATTTCACTCTTCAAGAAATGGCTTGTGTGATGATTTATGCAAAAAACCTACCAAAATATTTTTCGGTAGAATCCATTTGTACTGCTTGTCATATAATCAATCGAGTTTACTTAAGGAAGAATACCAAAAAAACATCCTATGATCTTTGGTATGGAAAGAAACCTAACCTAAAATACTTTAGAACTTTGGTAGTACCTGTTATGTCTGTAAGGACAGAGAACATCTGTCTAAAGTCGAAACCAGAGGTGATAAAGCCATCTTTTTAGCATATTCTCTAAACAGTAGAGCCTATCGTGTCTACAATCTTAGTACCAAAACCATAATGGAATCCATTAAAGTGGTTGTAAGTGACACTAATGTAGAAAGTAAGACCAAAGAATCAATTATTGTGGATGAGTCCGAAAACATTTTAAATTATGACTCTCCAGAAATAGTTGAATCTTTACCAACTGAGACCCTTGATGTATCTAACTAGGTTTCCAAATATCATACTTTAGATAGTGTAGTTAGTAATCCTATTGAGCATGTTCGTATAAGATCTCAACTTTGTAACATTGCTCATTTTTCATCTTTTGTGTCTCTTATTGAGCCCAAAACTGTAAATGAAGCCTTAAATGACACCTTGTGGATAAGTGCTATGTAGGAGGAACTTCTTCAATTTTTCATTAATGATGTTTGGTATCTTGTACCCAGCCTTGAAAATAAAAGGTTTATTGACACACCTTGGATTTTTAAAAATAAGACTGATGAATCTGGGATGATTATTCGGAATAAAGCTAGATTAGTTGCCCAGGGCTACTCTCAGATTGAAGTAGTAGATTTTGAGAAAACCTTTGCTTCTGCCACTCGTTCGCCTCGAATATGTTTGCTTACTTTTTGCCATAGCATGTCATTTGCATTTCACTCTATATCAAATGGATATTAAGTCAAATTTCCTTAACAGAATTTTATCTGAGGAGATCTATGTAGAACAACCCAAAGGGTTTATTAACCCTCATCACCCAAATTATGTTTATCGTCTTAAAAAAGATCTTTATGGGTTAAAACAATCTCCTAGAGATTGGTATGAGCATCTATCCACCTTCCTTTTAGATAATGTATTTAGGAGACGAGGTAATGACCAAACCTTTTTTGTCAAACATTTTGACAACAACATTACTATTTCTCAAGTTTATGTTAACGATATCATTTTTGGTTCCACCTTCCCTTTAGAAGTTAAGACCTTCTCTGACATTATGCATAAAGAATTTAAGATGTCACTTATGGGGGAGTTACAATTATTCTTAGGACTCCAAGTTAAACAGAAGTCAAAAGGATTATTTCTATCGCAATCTAAATATGCTTCAGAGATTATTAAGAAGTTATGCCTAGAAACAGCTAAAGACACTAGGCCTTTTATGAGTACCACTGTCAAACTTTCTAAAGATGAGAATGGAAAATCTATTGATACCACCTTGTACCGTAGTATGATAGGAAGCTTACTTTATCTTACTGCCTCTCGTCCTGACATCATGTACTCTATCTGCATGTGTGCCCGATATCAAAATAATCCTAAAGAGAGTCACCTTTTGTGCATTAAAAGAATTATCAAATACATAAAAGGCACTCTAAACTTAGGACTTTGGTACGCTAAAGACACCTCTTGTACTATAGTAGGTCACACCAATGCTGATTGAGCCAGTTGTATCGATGATAATAAGAGTACTTCAGGAGCGTGCTACTACATTAGTAGCAACTTGGTAGGATGGAGTAGTAAGAAAGAAAACTGCACTTCCTTATCTCCTGCCGAATTCAAATATATTGCAGCAGGAAACTGTTGCTCTCAATTACTGTGGGTGAATCAAATGCTAAAATATTATGGTATCACTGAAGATAAGTTACATCTATATTGTGATAATAAAAGCGCGATTAATATTTCTAAAAATCCTATTCATCACTCTCGTACTAAACATATTAAAATCATATATCATTTTATACACGAGTTAGTTTAATCCAAGGAGCTAGAATTAAATTACCTTCCTACTAAATTGCAATTATCTAATCTATTTACTAAACCTTTAGATTTTCTTCGATCTGAATCTTTATGCAATTTTATTGGTATGGTCAGAACATTGAATTATTATCTTTTCTAGTTTTTCTTTGCCCTTTATCCATTTGAGACAAAATGGGGGAGAAATTTGAGTCCTCATGGGAATTTTGGTATATTATCAACTAGAACGCTTTATCTTAGTCATTTTATTTTCAGGAATCAGTATTGTCAGTTGCAACAGAATTTTGTTAGGTTATTGGTTTGTATCTAGTTGAGTTATGTAATTTTTTCTTTCTAGGATATTGGGAAGATAGAATTTTTTGTATAGGAATAGGATTTTCTTATTTCTTTTGAATTCCTACGAGTCCTCGTTGACTCAAGGAGATTTTTTCTCATATCTCCAAAGGGGGAGATTGAAGCACCCTATATCTTTGACTCACTTGAGTCTATATTATATAGGTGCTCATCTAGTTTGGAAAGTGTGACAAAATTTGAGTCCAATCCTTATTGACCAAAGAACCTAAGAATCTACATTTGATTCTTCTATAAGTTCCTAAAGGTAGTATACCAACATCACACACTAGGACTGCATACATACATTATCTCATGCTATATTTCGATGTGTGTGAGTTAAATCCCTTAAAATTAATTTTCTACTATTTTTGGGCGGTGTTAAATAATTTCCAAGATTTTTATATATTTTTTAGAAATTAATTTTGGTTATAAATAAACCTTAGGGGCTATTATGCAGTTTCTGTTTATGGGTTAAAAGTTGGCTTGGGTAGAAACCGAAAGCGCTAGAGACTTTAGGGTGTAAAACTTAATTATTTTGGTACACGTTTTACAACGTGTATTGTTCCAACACATGTTGTTATCTCGTTGGTTGTTTATGTGTTTCTTCCCTCTCACAGACTTGTGTTTCTTTGAGTGCCGTTGGATCATTGTTATCAACGATTTGCATGTGTTTAGACTTAACCCAAGTGAACCCCTTTTGGCCAATCATCGTTAGATGTTTGCACCACTTTATATTAGCCATTAGATTGGAAGTCAAATAGTCAAATTTAATCTCAGCCATTGATTGCCACTGAGATTCTCGATCTTTCCTCGAGCACTATATAAACGACCTAAGGCTCAGCCATTTGAGACTTTTGCCTTGGTCCAAACCTGAGAGAAAATAAGAGTTGTATAGAGAGAGAAGGAGTTAGAGAGATAGAATAAGAGTTAGATAGAGAAATAAAACCCTAAACCTAACTCTGCCCAAATCTCACTAGAAAACCCTTTTCTGAGAGTAAATAGTTCGAGATTTGTGAAGTTTACCGTCTATAGTTCTATATCTCTTTCCCAACTTAATCACGTTGGTTAAAATATCTGTTTCTTTTCATAGAATCATGAGGTTAAACCACTGTGATACAGATTCAATTAGATAGATCTTTATCTCGATTTCTTATTTCGAGAAATCTTATTTTTGTTGGTTATTTTCAAATTGTTATGTTGATTTCAAATCCTAAACCAACAAAATCCTTTCTAAAGACAATTTACTCAAATATTCAGACTTAGATCTAGTTGAGATCTTTATTGGGGATTTCACTTTCTAATATTCCACGTTTTCGGAAATAAGTACATATTTTCAAATAAAGAAAGTGCATAGTATATTGGCTAGTTTTTATAGTAAGATTCCCTCTTGATCTGCGGATATTTGAAAGATCCAAAGTCTGATTAGATTGACTAAATTGATTTTGGAAATCTTGCATGATTAATGATATGTTTGTAATTTGTTACTCATTCTGTCTGTGCTTAAGTGTGTGAGTGGCATGCATGTGAGTTAGAGCACATCGTCACATACACCTTCAGACTACTACACTAAAAAGTGTTGGTATTGAGATATTTGACCTTAGAGTCGACATAAAGCTAAAAAGAGTAAAGTTAAGAAGGTGGGAGAACATCAACAACATCAGAATCTTGGGAGAAGTCAGAAAATGCCAGAGGAGTTGGTACATTTCTGAACTTAGTTTAGGTTTGATTGTGTGTGAAAATTGTTATATAGCTCTGTTACTCATTTTTAGTGGACTTGTTACTTTTGTGCCATAGAGGTCACTGTGGATGTTTACCCAATTGGGTGGGGTTTTACCTCGTTAAAATTTCTTTTGTACACTTCCTCTTCCTCTCATCCCTTTCTTAAGGTTATGTTGGTTTAGATTGTTTAAAGTTTTATCTTTCCAAACTGGTAAACGTATAACTGAAATTATTCGTTCATACTATTTTACACATCTCGTGTTTAAAATTTATTTTAAGAAAAGAGTTTCTTCAACAAACTGTTCAGAGACATTTAAATAGTTCAATCTTTTATTAAACAACTTAAGTGGTACTTTTTCAAGGGTGATCCGAATTTTATAGTTATACATGAACTTTATCACCCATCAATGTAAATTTCAATTAGGATACTAACCCACCAAATTTTTTCTAAACTTCTAGTGACTTATCCAAAAGAATCCTTATCAAATATGAAGTCTTATATGTACCACATTAAATATGACACTAACATTTAATTAACTACTAAACTCGAAAATTAATCAAATAATTTCAATTTGGATTAGGATATTCTCACTCGCTACAACCCCCCCCCCCCCCCCCCCTTTGTGTACATTTTTTTTTACTCTTTTAGCCACTAAAAGTGTCACAAAACACTCTAAAGTGTCACTAAATATGTTTTGGAGTGGAAGATGATTTTTGTGGATTGTTAATAGCCTAATCCTGTAAAATAATCCAACAAAGGCTGACTTGCCAATGTGGTTATCATAAATGTAACATCACCCATTTTCTCACGTAAAGGTTTTCCAGATACGATACGCCGAAGATGGGTCTGATTTGTAAAGTAATACCATTCTCAGCATCAATATCATATAAAGTATATATTAATAGGCTGTAATTGAGTTCAAATAAAAATCCCAATGACAGTAAATCCAATCAAGAACCAAGCGTATAATAAATCTAACATAACAGTAAATATCTCAAACATACATAAATCCCTGGCTTATGCCCATACAATAATCCCAAATAAAATAAATGAACTGAAGTGGAGTAGAAATCTAAGCTATAACCAATAAGTCGGGAAAGTCTGACGAGAAAAAGGAGACCGCAAAGCTATTACGTCCACAGTCCTAATATCCCTGTCTAGGAGCACCTGGGGGGAGAAAACATTTAAATTTGGGTTAGTGCAGGTGCACTAGAGTTGCAGGAATTAACTTAAATATTTTTATGGTGCAAAAGTATAGTTAAATCAAAGTGAGTGTTCCCATCTCCACTCTCATAAATAATGCATATCACCCCTCACGTAGAACGGTGTTAATCGAATACCCACGCAAAAGCTAATATGGATACCAAAAATGTAATGCAACTGGTAACATAACTATGCATTTAAGAGGGTAACGTATTGAAACATCTTTTAATTATTTTCAAATAATTGCTTCTCAATTTATCCCTGATATACCACCCATGAAGAGATAACATCTACCATCATTCATACTACGTAGTATTGGGTTTGCGTCTTTAGTTCAAAATATTAGTCTAAGGAATTCTTCCATTTTTTTCGATTAATTTCATATATGTCATTAAATATGAGACACTAAGGTATCTACCTAAAGTGTCTCGTCCGTGCTCTATCGGTGAGTCCGTAGGAGTCTCCTATCCAAAATGGACAATACAAAATACAAGCAAGTGGGCGCGGTCCCTATGCAGTTTACCAGTTTATAGCCCATACCCAATGGTGACAAAGGATCCCGACATTTACACCTACCTCTCGTAGATGGTTGCTACGTAGTACCTATAAAAAATGACCTACACAATTTATAGCCTAGTTGTGCTGATACATGCTACAGTCCCAAGCACGCCAAACCCCCAACCAATAGGACAATCCACAAACCCAAGTATGTCACACATAAAATATAAATACATATTACCATAAGTAAAGGTAATTATACTAACAATTACCCCATAAATTAACCATAGTAGCCGTCTAGGCACCTCCCGTAATAATCCTCATTTAATAATTAATCCCCATGTAATTTAATAAAAGGTGATTAATTAAATAGCACAATTAACCATTCAGTTAATTAAATTTTCTCCCTTTATTAACATCACCACCTTTCCATTTGTAATAAATTCTACGATTGTCCAAACATGGTTCTACCAACTCGTATGAAACCCTAAAAATCACTCAGACCTAATGGCAGACCCCGTGTATGGACCCCTATAAGTCGAACCGGTTTGGTTCAAGAGGCGAACAGATTTGCCCCTGGACGAACCAACAATTTGCCCAAATTTGTTGAACCCAAAATTTCTCTTTTCATCCCAACCAAAGTTTCTAAAGTGTCCTTGCCCAATATAACTTTAAATTCGAGTTTCCATAGAATTATTTAACCTCTTAGGGTCACTCATTATATGATTAAATATCAAGTTCAAGTTCCAATTGTTAGAATTGTGTTCATAATTAAGGTTTGGGTATTTTTAGAATTATGTATACACAAGTTATAAATCTCTACCACATGTAAGGGAACTCATCATCAAAATTTCAAATATTTAAACCATGCAATAATTCTTCCAAAATAATACATCATATTAATTCTAAGAGGTCTCAAATCATGAATCTTTCCCAACAATTAGCCCATAGTTTCCACCCATCCTAATTTTTGGATTTTTCTACCTTACTTTTAAACCCCAAACCATCATAAATAAGATTCAATTCGTCAATTAATTTACCAAAAATCCTATATATCCATAAATCTACATGGAAATACATCACAATGATTTAAGAAGCATTTTGGACAAATAAAAGTAAGCATGAAAATTCTTGCCTTAATAGTGTTGGTTGATTCTTTGAATGCCCCTTGAATCTCCCTCTTCAATTCCTTGTTGTGGGTTATTACCTCCTCTCCATGGGTGGAGTAGTCTAGGGTTATTAGATGTAACTCCTAAGGAGTTATTAAATCTTTTAATATAGGTAATTAACTTACTAATACCGAGTTGGACTTTATCCCCAATTTTGGACCCCCAAATGGGCTCGAACCCATAATTAGACTAGCCCAAAAGTCTCCTAACTTATATACCTATACCCCAGGGCCATCTCAGAAGGTTTAAAACATTTAAACGAGCCCATATAACTTTCCCGAAATGCGTTCCAATTATTTCTATCCATAATGATATTTATAATCAAGTCACGCATAATTTATAAATTTCTCGCTACACTAACTATTGTTTTCTATTGTATTTATTCACATAAAACTCAATCTCACATGATAACGACATAAAAATAAAAAAATTACTTGTTCATAATTAATAAATTATATATTCACCGATTTAATTTAATTTCCATGAATTTTATTTTATTTCAAAAATATAGTTTTATTCATTCTAGAAAAATACAGGGTATTACATTCTCCTCCTAGTAACGAGATTTTGTCCTCGGAATCTAGAAGAATACATACCTAGATAGAAAAGTTTAGGATATTTTGTGCGCATGTCATCCTCTCTCTCCCAAGTCAACTCGTCCTCCCGATGGTGTCCTCATTGCACCTGAACTAAAGGAACAACCTTGGATCGAAGTCGAAGCTCCCGACGATCCAGAATGGCTACTAGTCTCTCCTCGTAGGTAGAATCTCATTGGAAATCTATCTCATCAATATCGATATGATGGTACGATATCTCATCTCTAAGGAATATTCGTAGTGTAGATATGTGAAAGACATCGTGCATCCGCTGTAATTGATCCGCTAGTCCCAACCGATACACCATGGGCCCAATATTCTTAAGAATAGGGGATGGCCCCACATATCGGGGATCCAACTTATTTTTTTCCAAACCTCATCACTCCCTTTATGGGAGACACTTTAGTCAGCAGTTTATCTCCAATATTAAAGTCTAAGTGTCTTTTTACCCACATCAGCATAGATCTTTTGCTTATCCTGGGCAATCCCTATCCTGGTCCGAATGATCTTCACCTTCTCTGAGGTGTCCTGAATGAAATTTGGACAAAGTAACTTATTCTTACCCACCTCCAACCAGCATGAGGGTGAACGAAAGCGCTTCAAATGGTGCCATCCCAATTTTGAACTGGTAGATGTTATTGTAAGCAAACTCCACCAAAGGCAAATACTATTCCCAGATCCCCTTAACATCTAATATCCACATCAGTAACATATCCTCCAGCATCAAGTTCAACCTCTCCGTCTGCCCATCGGTCTGAGGATGATATGAGGTGCTCAATCTCAACTCTGCCCATAAAGCCTGCTATAAGCCCCTCCAAAAATGGGACTCAAATGTCCTATCCCTGTTTGACACAGTGTTGAGTGGTACCCCCATGCAACTTTATAATCTTTATGAGGAAAAGTCTAGCGTATTTCTCTGAGCTGTAATATGTTCGGACCGGTAAAAAGTGAGCCACATTCGTCAATCTATCGACGATCACCCAAATGGAATCATGCCCCCTCTGTGATGTAGGTAGCCCAACAATGAAGTCCATAGAGATGCTCTCTTATTTCCACACCGGGATCTCCAAAAACTTTAACACACCTGTAGGACGTTGATGGTACACCTTCACTAGCTAACACATATCACAATTGCACAGAAAAACTTCTATGTACCTCTTCATCCCGGCCCACCAATATTAACATCGCATATCGTGATACATCTTATCCCCTCTGGGATGTATCTTAAAATGTGAACTGTGAGCCTCAAACATATAGAAATATGATGTGAATGGGGTGATTCAAGGTGGAGGGGTGGTGGTTCTTGGTTTAGGACATTGATTGGACTCTATGGAAGATCTAGAGAGCTTAGAGAGAGAAGGAAAATTTAATGGAAAAATGAGCGACTCATTGTTTTATAGCTACGCATTTTACGAAGGCCTTAGGGTTGTTAGCCACAGCAGAGAGCACAGTGACGTGTGAAGACTCACCACTGGGGAGTGGGTTGCTTATCTTCTTTATATGCCGAGGAGTGGGGGTAGAGATTGGTAGTTTGGTATTACCTGCAGACATGTTAGTCTTAGATATGCATGAGCATGATGTTATTATCGGTATAGTTTGGCTTGCAGCTTATAGAGCCATGATTGATTTCTTCGGTGGGAGCATTGTTTTTGCCATTCCGGGGCAAGAGATGTTTGTAGTGGCGATGCCTCGCCCAGAGGGAGGTTCGACTGCTCATTTGTATTATATAGAGGATGATACCTCTAAGGAGGTTGTGATTCCGTTAGAATCGATTCCAGTTGTTCGAGAGTATTCCGATGTGTTTCATAAAATACCAGGCCTACCCCCCAGTCGAGAGATAGACTTTGTTATAGATTTATTGCCAGATACCAGACCTATAGCACGCGCTCCATACCGTATGGCTCCGGCGGAGATGCGAGAGTTACGAGATCAGATAGAGCAGCTGTTAAGTCAGGGCTTCATTCGCAGGAGTACCTCACCTTGGGGTGCTCCGGTTCTGTTTGTGAAGAAGAGAGATGGTTCACTGAGGTTGTGTGTGGACTACCGGGAGTTGAACAAGGTCACGATACGAAATAGGTATTCGTTGCCTCGAATCGATGATCTGTTTGACCAACTGAGAGGAGCAACTTTCTTTTCGAAGATAGATCTGAGGTCGGGGTACCATCAACTACGTATTAGAGAGCAGGATGTTTCAAAGACTGCCTTCTTGACGAGATATGGGTCTTACGAGTTCAGATTAATGCCCTTTGGTCTCACAAATGCTCCAGTCGTATTCATGGACTTAATGAACCGAGTATTCAGAGAGTTCTTAGATCAGTTTGTCATCATCTTTATAGATGACATTTTGATATATTCACACTCCGAGGAGGAGCACGCCGAGCATTTGAGGCAGGTTCTTCAGACTCTACGAGAGCATCAGTTGTATGCTAAGTACGAGAAGTGTGGATTCTGGTTGCGAGAAGTACAGTTCTTGGGCCATGTTGTTTCCGAGCAGGGGATTACTGTTGACCCGAGTAAAGTGTCAGCGGTGAGGGAGTGGGGACATCCCACAACACCGACGAAAGTGCGTAGTTTCTTGGGGTTAGCCGGATACTACAGGAGATTCATTCGGGGATTATCCAAAATAGCGGGTCCATTGAAGAATCTGACTCGCAAGGGGGTACCATATGTTTGGGATGACGCTTGTCAGTTGGCTTTCGACGAGCTGAAAGACAAGCTTACTTCAGCACCTGTTCTTACTTCAGCACCTGTTCTTGCTTTACCGAAGCCGGGTGTGGAGTACCTGGTTTACACCGATGCCTCTTTACGGGGACTTGGGGGAGTACTTCAGCAGGAGGAGAAGGCTATAGCTTTTGCCTCCCGCAAGCTTAAGCCGCATGAGAATAATTACCCCACCCACGACCTGGAGTTAGCAGCGATCGTTTTTTCATTGAGGATATGGAGGCACTACTTATTGGGGGAGAAGTTCCGTTTGTTCATAGACCACAAGTCACTGCAGTATCTATTCACTCAGCGAGAGCTGAATATGCGACAGCGCAGGTGGTTAGAGTTTGTGAAGGACTATCAGTTTAACATACAGTATCATCCGGGGAAGGCCAACGTAGTTGCTGATGCGTTGAGCCATAGACCGTTAGACGAGGTAGCGGACGCCTGGAAAGCAAAGTGGAAGGAGTTAGGCCACCAAGACGCAGTAGCCCGTTCCTTCATATCTGTTATGACAGTTACACCCGAGATTGTTATGAGGGTAATACAGGCCCAAACCACAGACCCGTTTTGCCAGGAGCAGATTGTACGACTTTTAGCTGAGGGTGCTGAGTCCTACTCTGTTAGTTCTGATGGGGGTTTGAGGTTTAATGGGAGATTAGTGGTTCCAGAAGGAGCAGAACTACGTCATGCAGTGATGACCCAGTCTCACGGGTCCCGATTTTCAGTACATCCTGGAGGAGATAAGATGTACCAGGATATGAGGAGGCAATACTGGTGGAGTGGGATGAAGAAGGACATTGCTGAGTTCGTGTCCAAGTGTTCTACCTGCCAGCTAGTGAAGGTGGACCATCAAAAACCATCAGGATTGCTTCAGCCATTGGAAGTACCCGCGTGGAAGTGGGAGAGTATTTCCATGGATTTTATTACAGGGTTGCCTACATCACAGCCGGGCCACGATTCTATCTGGGTGATTGTAGACCGTTTGGCCAAGGTGGCTCATTTTCTACCGGTGTGGACAGACTATACCACGGGTCAGTATGCTCAGTTGTTCATTGCTGAGGTTGTCAGATTACATGGGGTGCCCCTGAATATTGTGTCGGATAGGGACAAGATTTTCGTGTCACATTTCTGGGAAAGCTTTCAGGAGGCTATGTGATATGGAAAATATAGCAACCTGTCGCGGACGTTACTCAGGCATGCACAAAATCTTATAGGCCGCGACCCAACTCAGCACAGGGTGCGGCCCTACTCGGCACCGAGTGCGGCCCTATTCAACACGGAGCGACCCTACTCGGGACAGGGTGCGTCCCTACTCAACATAGGCCGCGGCCCTATTCATCACAGGGTGAGGCACTTCTCAGTACAGGGAGCGGCACCCACAGCTTCAACCTCATACAGGATGCAGCCTTATTCTACACGGTGCAGCACCCACAACTCTAGTCTCACTAACAGGGTGCGGCCTTCTCGCTCACAGCTCCAGTACAGGGTGAGGCACATACCATTTGGCCTTACATACAGGCCACAGCCGTATACTACAGGGTGCGGCACCCACAGCTTTAGCCTCATATGCAGGGTGCAGCCTTTTACTACACAGGGTGCGGCACCCAGAACTCTAGCCTCACTAACAGGCTGCAGCCTTCTCCCTCACAGATCCAGTACAGGGTGCGGCACATACCGCTTGGCCTTACATACAGGCTGCAGCCTTATACTATATAGGATGCGGCACTTAATATGCCTGCCTTACTGGCTGCATCCCCCTCATTGACAGCTACTCCAGACTTGATATATGTCACGTGCTCAGGGCACATGACACAACTCACATACCTCCTATAAATAAAGGTCCACACCTCGAGATATAGGGATTCCACACATGCCCGAGGCAGGCTCTACAATACAGATTCTCACTACACAACCTCAACACACAACTTGGAGGCCACACATCTACATCGCAGCCACCTATCCGGCACTCCGAAATCCTCAGTACTGCCATGTACTCTCCTTTATTCTCATATTTGTATGCCACTTTAGGCACGATTATACTGTACAATGCAACGCATATAATGAGAACGGAGCAACACAGTGGATGTAGGCCTATTTTAAAGGCTGAACCTCTCTATATCTTGTCTTCTCTCTATTTACTTGCTTTACTTGTTCATTACGCACTTTACTCATGATTTGCTGATGCGAGAACGACAAGTGGACGATTTCTCGTATCAACAATTTGGCGCCGTCTATGGGAAGCGAGATACTTCAATCTTATTTCTCTATGTTTCGAGTTCTTAAACACCTTATTATATTCATGGGGATCCTCTGGATCATCATCCCATCAGTAAATTTTGGTTACTGAGCTCTATTTGATACTTACACCCTTAAATGGGTATTTCATACCTTCAGATCTGTTCTCGGGTCTCCATTTTATGACCTTAGATCTATTTTACATACCCCTGTGATATCACCCCACCTAGATAAAGCTGGAAGGCTTGATGGGCTTTAGCCCCGTAAATGTGGGTGATTAGGGAAGAGTTATATTTACTCCCTTTTTGTTCTTTGCCTATGATCTAGGGTTTATCATTAGAATTGTGCCATTGTGTACACCGAGAGGTTATTCTCTCATGGATAGACCCTAGTAGGTATGCTATCCACGGGTTTCGGGAGAAAAACTCAGTTTTTGGGTTTCAATTTTAGGATTTTCCCTCGCTGTCTAGGTAGGGATGCGGCGTGGTAGTTCAACTACCTTACATGCCGCGGCCTCTACTGGGGTAGGTATGTTACAGAAGCTTCAAAACATCAAGGAACACTCGGGTGGCCTTCAGCTTAACCTTGGTGATATCATTCAAAGGCTGCGGCAGTGAACTTGTGTGCCTTACTGGCCGCGGCCTCGTCAGAATATCATGCAGCAGTTCAAACACTGCATCCCAATTATAAACCAATTTAGATAATTGCCCCTTCCTGCCCAATAAGGGATGCAACCTAGTAGTTTAACTGCCCTGCTAGCGCAGCCCCTATAGTGCAGTTGGATTATAACAGATTCAAAACATCAGGGAATGGACACATGTGGTCTCTAGCTCAACCTTGGTGTATATCATACTAGGCCGCGGTAGTGCACCTATGCGCCTTATTGGCCGCAGCCTCGGCAGGAATACCATGTGGCAGTGAAAACGCTGTATTCCCATTTCCTACTTGATCACCCCAATATTTCTGAGATTACTCACTTCAGTTAGTTTTTTTTCTCAGACTATATATACTTTCTAAAGATTAACAAAGCGGAAATGGAAGGAAACTCTGGCCAAAGCGCAGAAATGGAGAATGAGATTTCTCAACTGTATGACTACATCAACCATCTCTATGACCACCAAGCCTCACTACAGGGCCAAATCAATTTCCTAGCACAAAGGGTCCTCATGCTAGAGTCTGCAGCCTTTACCTCTATGCCAAAGGCCGCAGCATCAAAAATCGGAGAAATATCCCAGCTAAAAGCGGTGGCTGCGGAAGGCAAGGCCGCGGCAAGGGCCCTAAAGAGGATGAGGAAACAGGAGGAAAAGGAGCTAAGTAAGAACTACACACCGTTGAACTCCAGCTTGGAGGATATCCTTAGAAGCATCGAGGAAAAATTGCTCAGGTGGCCAGAGATGCTGAAGACTCCACCTCATAAGAGGAACCAGGACAAGTGGTGCAAATTCCACAAGGATCACGGTCACGATACCGAACATTATTTTGCACTGAAGGATGAAATTGAGGGGCTGGTTAGGCAAGGGATGCTGCAGCGATTCCTGAAGAATAGATAAAGGATGCAGCCAAACCTGACAGAGGCCGCATGCCGCATCACATCCTTAGTCTTTCCTGTTTCTACTATTTATGTTTATGTTTTATGAAGCTCATTATAGCCCTAATCTTCAAGACTTTATGTTTTATTAACAAAGTCAATTGCTGGAGCATGCATATATAAATATATAAATTAGCAAAATTTTCCATATCTGGTCTCGCTCTTGTTTTCATAATGTGTTATCTCACAAAAAGACCTTTTGTCTTAAACAGATTCCAAGGGAAGAATAACAAATTATCTCGGAAGATTACTATTATTTTGGGATGCACCTATTGAGGGATTGTGATCTTAATTAGCTCAAAAGTTCCCCTCGCGATGTGAAACTATATCTTATCATATGATGATCATAATCACGAAAGAATCTGAGGATTCAATGAGCTTTTTATTAGCCACGGGGGCTTACAATGCCCATTCTCAGCTCTCGGGATGCTACAATTTGCCACGGGGGCTTATAATGCCCGTACCTAGCTTTCGAAATGCTTCAATTAGCCACGGGGGCTTACAATGCTCGTTATCAGCTTTTGAAATGCGTCGATTGGCTTGGGGAAACCCCATAATGCCCGGCCTGGGGAGGCCTGATAATAGCCGTCAGAAAGGGCCAAGGACTTAATAGTCCGCGGATAATCCTATCTCTACAGATTAAAGCTACACATGAAAGTCAGATCTAGCCACGATAATAAAACTCAAGGCTAAAGAAAAATATGGCCGCGACAACAGTACATGTTCAGAAGCAGGGCATTCATACAAAAGATGGTTGTAGCCCTGAACAAGCATTCAAAATGGCATGAAAGATGACGGCAGGATAACTGGCCGTGACATATTTACATAATAAAGAAGCTAAGAAAAATGCTCCTGGTATTGATTAAGGCTACATCCCTATGCCAAAAGGCCACGACGTCATCTGAGTTCAGTGATCAAAGGCCATATATCCACAGCGCACGACAAAAATTCAGCAAGAAAATTAAGTGGCTGTAGCCCAACGATTATGTCAATCAAATGGTTTTATGCAGAAGAATTCAGCCGCAGCCCTAAATGACAAGGCAAGATAAGAAGTAGTCATGTCCCCACGTTCAATACATTCAAAATAAGAAGAGACCGGGAAAGCATTTTAGCTATGGCCATAAATATCATAGTGTCGCAAAATAATAAAGCTACAAGTTGGCATCAGCCCAGCATGCTATCATCAATTTACTGATAAGGGCCTGAAAGGCGCGACACCTTCTTAAGTACTTGGTCGCTGCCTGGGCTCAAACAGGTCGCGGTACTTTTATAAGTACTTGTTCACCGCCTGGGTTCAAACAGGCCGCGACACTTTCTTAAGTACTTGGTCGATGCCTGGATTCAAACAGGCCGCGACACTTTCTTAAGTACTTGGTCGCCGCCTGGGTACAAACAGGCCGCGACACTTTCTTAAGTACTTGGTCGTCGCCTGGACTCAAATAGGCCGCGGCACCTTCTTCAGTACTTGGCCTTCGCCTGGTATCAAATAGGCCGCGACACCTCCTTTAGTACTTGGCCTTCGCCTGGGCTCAAACAGGCCGCGGCACTTTCTTAAGTACTTGGTCGTCGCCTGGACTCAAACAGACCGCAGCACCTTCTTCAGTACTTGGCCTTCGCTTGGCATCAAATAGGTCGCGGTACCTTTTTCAGTACTTGGTCGTCGCCTGGACTCAAACAGGTCGCGGAACCTTCTTCAGTACTTGGTCGCCGCCTGGGCTTAAACAGGCCGCGACACTTTCTTTAGTACTTGGCCTTCGCCTGGTATCAAACAGGCCGCGGTACCTTCTTCAGTACTTGGCCTTCGCCTGGTATCAAACAGGTCACGGCACCTCCTTTAGTACTTAGCCGCCGCCTGGTATCAAACAGGTCGCGGCACTATCATAAGTACTTGGTCTCCTCCTGGGCACAAACAGGTCGCGGCACTTTCTTAAGTACTTGGTCGTCGCCTGGGCTTAAACATGTCGCGGCACTTTCGCAAGTACTTGGTCGTCGCCTGGATTCAAACAGGCCGCGGCACTTTCTTAAGCACTTGGTCGTCGCCTGGACTCAAACAGGTCGCGGCACCTTCTTCAGTACTTGGCCTTCGCCTGGTATCAAACAGGCCGTGGTACCTTCTTCAGTACTTGGCCTTCGCCTAGTATCAAATAGGCCGCGGCACCTCCTTCAGTACTTGTCCTTCGCCTGGTATCAAACAGGCCGCGGCACCTCCTTTAGTACTTAGCCGCCGCCTGGGCTCAAACAGGTCGCGACACTATCATAAGTACTTGGTTGTCACCTGGGCTTAATTAGGCTGCGACACTTTCTTCAGTACTTGTCGCCGCCTGGACTCAAACAGGCCGCGGCACCTTCTTTAGTACTTAGTCGCCGCTTGGCCTCAAACAGGTGGTGGCACTTTCATAAGTACTTGGTCGCCGCTTGGGTTCAAACAGGCCGCGGCACTTTCTTAAGTACTTGGTCGCCGCCTTGTCTTAAACAGGCCGCGACACTTTCTTTAGTACTTGGTCGCCGCCTGGGCACAAACAGGCCGCGGCACCTTCTTTAGTACTTGACCGCCGCCTGGGTACAAACAGGCCGCAGCACTTTCTTAAGTACTTGTTCGCCGCCTGGGTTTAAACAGGTCGTGGCACTTTCATAAGTACTTAACCGCCACCTGGGCACAAACAGGTCGTGGCACTTTCTTTAGTACTTGGTCGCCGCCTGGGCTTAAACAGGCCGCGACACTTTCTTTAGTACTTGGTCTCCGCTGGGCACAAACAGGCCGCGGCACTTTCTTAAGTACTTGGTCGTCGCCTGGACTCAAACAGGTCGCGGAACCTTCTTCAGTACTTGGTCGCCGCCTGGGCTTAAACAGGCCGCGGCACTTTCTTTAGTACTTGGCCTTCGCCTGGTATCAAACAGGTCGTGGTACCTTCTTCAGTACTTGACCTTCGCCTGGTTTCAAACAGGTCGCGGCACCTCCTTTAGTATTTAGCCGCCGCCTGGTATCAAACAGGTCACGGCACTGTCATAAGTACTTGGTCTCCGCCTGGGCACAAACAGGCCGCGGCACTTTCTTAAGTACATGGTCGTCGCCTGGGCTTAAACATGCCACGGCACTTTCGCAAGTACTTGGTCGTCGCCTGGAATCAAACAGGCCGCGACACTTTCTTAAGTACTTGGTCGTCGCCTAGACTCAAGCAGGTCGCGGCACCTTCTTCAGTACTTGGCCTTCGCCTGGTATCAAACAGGCCGCGGTACCTTCTTCAGTACTTGGCCTTCGCCTGGTATCAAACAGGCCGCGGTACCTTCTTCAGTACTTGGCCTTCGCCTGGTATCAAACAGGCCGCGGCACCTCCTTTAGTACTTAACCGCCGCCTGGGTACAAACAAGCCGCGACACTTTCTTAAGTACTTGGTCGTCACCTGAATTCAAACAGGCCGCGACACTTTCTTAAGTACTTGGTCGCCGCCTAGGTACAAACAGGCCGCGGCACTTTCTTAAGTACTTGGTCGTCGCCTGGATTCAAACACGCCGCGGCACTTTCTTAAGTACTTGGTCGCCGCCTGGGTACAAACAGGCCGCAGAACTTTCTTAAGTACTTGGTCTTCGCCTGGACTCAAACAGGCCGCGGCACCTTCTTCAGTACTTGGCCTTCGCCTGGCATCAAACAAGCCGCGGCACCTTTTTCAGTACTTGGCCTTCGCCTGGTATCAAACAGGCCGCGGCACTTTCTTAAGTACTTGGTCGCCGCCTGGACTCAAACAGGCCACGACACCTTCTTCAGTACTTGGCCTTTGCCTGGCATCAAACAGGCCGCAGCACCTTCTTCAGTACTTGGCCTTCGCCTAGTATCAAACAGGCCGCGACACTTTCTTAAGTACTTGGTCGCCGCCTGGGTACAACAGGTCGCGGCACTTTCTTAAGTACTTAGTCGTCGCCTGGGCTCAAACAAGCCGCAGCACTTTCTTCAGTACTTGTCGCCGCCTGGACTCAAACAGGCCGCGACACCTTCTTTAGTACTTAGCCACCGCCTGGGCTCAAATAGGTGGTGGCACTTTCATAAGTACTTGGTCGCCGCCTGGGCTCAAACAGGCCGCGGCACTTTCTTAAGTACTTGATCGACGCATGGGTACAAGCAAACCGTGGCACTTTCTTTAGTACTTGGTCGTCGCTTGTTGTCAAACATGCCATGACACGGCTAGATCCCATTTATGTAAGAGGACACAGGAAGATGAGACTTCGCCTCACAGTCTCCGCGACAGTCACATAATTAAGCCGCAGCCCCAAAATCGCTACCTCTTGGCACTACGACTTGGGGGCTCATTGATATGGAAAATATAGCACCCTGTCGAGGACGTTACTCAGGCATGCACAAAAGCTTATAGGCCGCGACCCAACTCAGCACAGGGTGCGTCCCTACTCGGCACCGAGTGCGGCCCTACTCGGCACCGAGTGCGGCCCTATTCAACACGGAGCGACCCTACTCGGGACAGGGTGCATCCCTACTCAACATAGGCCGCGACCCTATTCATCACAGGGTGAGGCACTTCTCATCATAGGGTGCGGCACCCACAGCTTCAACCTCATACATGATGCAGCCTTATTCTACACGGTGCAGCACCCACAACTCTAGTCTCACTAACAGGGTGCGGCCTTCTCGCTCACAGCTCCAGTACAGGGTGAGGCACATACCACTTGGCCTTACATACAGGCCAGAGCCGTATACTACAGGGTGCGGCACCCACAGCTTTAGCCTCATATGCAGGGTGCAGCCTTTTACTACACAGGGTACGGCACCCACAACTCTAGCCTCACTAACAGGGTGCGGCCTTCTCGCTCACAGATCTAGTACAGGGTGCGACACATACCGCTTGGCCTTACATAGAGGCTGCAGCCTTATACTACAGAGTGCGGGACCCACAGCTTTAGCCTCATGCCGGACGCAGCCTTCTGCTACGATGGATGCACCCTTATACTATATAGGATGCGACACTTAATATGCCTGCCTTACTGGCTGCATCCCCCTCATTGACAGCTACTCCAGACTTGATATATGTCACGTGCTCAGGGCACATGACACAACTCACATACCTCCTATAAATAAAGGTCCACACCTCGAGATATAGGGATTCCACACATGCCCGAGGCAGGCTCTACAATACAGATTCTCACTACACAACCTCAACACACAACTTGGAGGCCACACATCTACATCGCAGCCACCTATCCGGCACTCCGGAATCCTCAGTACTGCCATGTACTCTCCTTTATTCTCATATTTGTATGCCACTTTAGGCACGATTATACTGTACAATGCAACGCATATAATGAGAACGGAGCAACACAGTGGATGTAGGCCTATTTTAAAGGCTGAACCACTCTATATCTTGTCTTCTCTCTATTTACTTGTTTTACTTGTTCATTACGCACTTTACTCATGATTTGCTGATGCGAGAACGACAAGTGGATATCAACACTATGGGTACTGAGTTGAGGCTAAGTTCAGCTTATCACCCACAGACAGATGGACAAACAAAGCGTACTAATCAAATGTTAGAGGATATGCTACGCATGTGTGTTCTTGATTTTGGAGGAGGTTGGGAGCCACATCTTCCACTGGTAGAGTTTGCTGATAATAACTCTTATCTGTTTACAATTGGTATGGATCCATTTGAGGCTTTGTATGGAAGGCCTTGTCGTTCTCCAACTTGTTGGATCGAGGTGGGGGATAACAAGTTGTTGGGACCAGAGGTGATTCAGGAAACCTCCGCGAGGATTGAGATGATCAGAAGTCGCATTCGAGTAGCCCAGGACAGGCAGAAGAGCTACGCCGATGCAAAACGGTTCTTCCGGGAGTTTAATGTGGGGGACCAAGTATTACTGCGTGTATCTCCTATGAAAGGAGTGATGAGGTTCGGAAAGAAAGGGAAATTGGCCCCGAGGTACGTGGGACCATTTCCCATCATCGAGAGGATTAGGCTGGTAGCATACAGATTAGGACTACCAGAACATTTGCTTCGCATTCACGATGTATTACACATCTCGTCGTTGAGACGGAACCTTCGGGATGATATGGCCCATACTCACATTGCGACATATGAGATAGACTTACAGCCTGACAGATCTTACGAGGAGAGACCGGTGGCTATCCTAGACTATAGTGAGAGGAGATTGAGGTCGAAGATAGTTCCACTTGTGCGAGTCCAGTGGGAGCATAATAATATGGAGGAATCCACTTGGGAGCGCGAGACAGATATGCGCGAGAGATATCCAAATTTGTTCTTACCAGGTATGCCTTATTTTCTGAATTTCGGGACGAAATTCCGTTATTAGGGGGGAAGTATGTAATACCCCGTATTTTTATGCTATATTAATTTGGGGATTTATTAAATTTAATGTGGGTTAATTATTTAATAAAAATCCGGAAATTAATTATGTTATAATTATTAACGTGACGAGAGTTAGTAATTATGGGAAATTTGTCGAATATTACTAATGAGCAAAGTAATATGTAATATTGGTTATATTGAATGTCACGAGTGAATAAAATGACAATTTTGGAAATTTGGGTCGGGACGCGCCCGTGTCGCATCGGGACTAAATAGTGAAAAATAAAAGTGAATATTTTATAAGTCATTCGTATGGTCATTTTGAGTGCGCCAACGCGTCCGGAAGGGTCGAGATAGTCATAAAAGTATACCCGGGGGTTCGGTTTGGGTCTCGGGGCATTTTTAGGCCAAATTAGTACCCCGGGAGGGCGTTTTGGACATTTCACAATTATGGGTAATTAAACCCACGAAATTCTTAGGGTTATATCAGATGCCTAAGGTTGTCTTCTAGGGTTAGAACAACCAAAGGCAAGTGACGGCCATAGGAGAGGGAAGAAGAAAGCTTCCAAGGCAATCCAAGGCCCAAAATCCACCCGTTTGCACCGCAACCACCACCAACGCGTAGATCGCGCGACGGGCTACGCAACCACACCAAAATCATCTGCAAATCAGAACACCAAAAACCCCAGGCAAGTGTTTGTCTTGCTTATTTCGTTGATGCATCTTTCATATTAGTTTCGGAATGATGAGGGATGAATTACATGGAAGAAAACCTAAATTGTGATAGGGATTTGCATGTAGTGATGACTTAAACCTTATTCTGGAAATTTTTGGTGATGTAGAAGAATAATCCACGAAATTTTTATGTTGTATTAGAAGGAAATTTTGGGAAAAATAGATTAGAACAATGATTAAGAAATTTCTAGGGTTCTTGATAATTGTATAGATTTTGGGTTGTTAATCCATGATTAAATGGCTGAAATCCACACGCTTTACGTTAAAAATACCTAATATGATGATATAAGGTTAGTAGTATCAATTCTGGGACAATTGGGATTAGAAAATATGGAAATTGTTGAAGTTAGGAGATGAAACCCGTAACTGCAGAATTTCAGTTTTCGCAGACCTGCTTGATCGATCGATCGAGCCCAGAGCTTCGATCGATCGAAGGTTCGATCGATCGAGCCCCAGACCTCGATCGATCGACCCCTCCTGGCAGACTCCTATTTTCCTTTTTAAATGAGTTAAATTCAATTTATTGTGAGATAATTCTTGGGCATCCTTAATAAAATGTTTTGGGAGATAGGGAAGACTAGTAGGACATGTGAATGGATTTTGGGACCCTTGATGTCGGGCAAAGATTGTATTTTGGGATAATTACATAAGGGTCGGTGAATTTATGATTTAAAGAGAGAGACACGTAAGAGAGTTACTTTGGGACAAATGTGTATACCTACTGAATTTTATAATTGGGAGGATATAATCCATGAGCGTTATGTAGTAAGTGGAAAAGTTCCTCAAATTAAAGTAAGATGTGAATGGTTATAGGTGATAACTAAATAATGAGAAACAAATACAAATGTCGTAATTTTGGGAATTGAGAATTTACCCATTATTGATATGGTAATGTTAGTATAGTTATATGATTGTGTATGCATATACTATCTATGTGTGACAATCATGCCCACGCTACTTGCTATCCCTGAGGTTTCCGCGCTGGGACAGTCTTATCTCGATGGGACCTTTATGGGGGATATTGACTTGTTCCCTAGAAGATAGATATCCTTGGTACAGGCTATCGGAATGATAGTTCAGACGGTCCTAAGATACGCGGGCATGTGCTTTCCTCTTAGAGACTTGGAATCTATGCTTCGCCTCATATTGTTTGTGTGTAGATATCCTTGGTACAGGCTATGGCAGTGATAGTTCGAATGGTCCTAAGAGACGCAGACATATGCCATCCTCTTAGAGACTTGGAATCTATGCTTAGCCTCAATATTGTTTGAGTATGTGTTAATACAGTTCGAGAGTGATTCCGAATTTGTATTCCCTTAGTACGAGAGATACGGGGATTGGATAGTAGAGTATGCCCACACCATAGTTTTTATTTGGGGTGCTGTTGTGATATATATATATTTTATGAGTAGTTAATATATATATGAAATTCTGAAATCTGGAACTGCCTACTGTGATGTGATATGTAGGACATGGTTGATGACTCAAATTGTAAATACTTGTTTTGAGAAAGTATAATATGACACTGGAAAACTTTATTGATTTATAAAGTTAAAATGAGAACTTTGGTTACTAATTGAAATAGTCCTTTCAAACAATTGAATCGTTAAATTTTGAATCCTGCGAATAACCTAAGATAAGTTAAGTCATTGGGGAAAGATAGCGTTATATGATGAGATAGACCATTGGGAAGGTTAGTGCGATAGGTGTGCATTAGAAGAGAGGTGAGAATTTCTTAAGAGAGTGTCGCACTAATATGTTATTGCATTGCCCTGTATCAATTTAAATACTTGCTAAACAATTTTTAAATCATATACACTATCGGGCTCTGACCCGTTTTTCTTTCTCTCTCTCTCTCTTTTGTATATATATGTATGTACTACAGGTGCCCAGCCACAGGGGCGTCTTGTTTAGGATCCCTTGGAAGGAACGTGCTGCAGCTTAGGTGGGAGTTGCAGGCCACTTGCTTAGACGATTTTATTTACTTGATTCCACTCCTATGATTCTCAGTTATTGGGGCATGTGTCGCCCTTTCCACTATTTATCTGTTTTGTTGGGACATTTATATTTTAGTTTTTCCTAGTACTGTTACTTTGGGATTTATTCAGCATGTATGATTTACATTAAGTTTTAATGTTGGGATTTTGGATGTTGAATGTTTGAAGTATTCGGATTATGTTCCAGGTTAATTATTGTATGATTATTACTTATTGAAAATGTTATTACTAATTAAATAAATAATTTTTCCTTTAAAAATAAAACTGGTCAGAAATGTTGAAAAATGGTTTTGACACTTAGCTTAATTAATTAGGGTGTTAATTTGGAAAAAGTTATTTTTACGACAGTGATGCTAAGAATGAACCAACTGTTCACCTTGATTTTAATTTAATAAAGGAGTGATCGCCCGGTATTTAATTAGGCAGGGTGTCACATCGATTCTCTAATTCCTCAAGTCCATGGGTGTTACCAACTCTTATTCTAAGTCACTGGAATCCTCTAAGACTAAATCATCGAAGTCCTCAATATCTAGGATGATATCGTACCCTCTTTCACAGGTGTTGTCACCAAAAGTTCAATATGAAATATGCTCTAATGCTCACCGTCATGCTAACCATCAATGTCACATGACTGCCCTCGAGTCTCGACTCACTTGATGATCACGCTCAATCAAGTTTTAAGACTACCTTATTAATACCCAAAGCATAATGACACCTCTATCAAGTAACTCTCTCTAGTGATCAACACTCACCCAAGTGTAAGCCATTATATAACCAACATCAGACTCATCATCAAGCACCATTTCGAGTCTTAAGACCACACATTCTGCATCTCCACGAATTCTCGGGTCATCCAGACTATACAATTTCTCTTAAGCTTAATACTAACCTCACGTCGTTAATTACTCACTCCGAGGAGCAACACACTGACCAAATCGTTATCGTGCACCCGACTAACACCTTCCAAATGTCCCCCTAGGAACCTATCTAGACATCTAACTTTGGATCACTCACTCAAGTATTATACCAATCCACTCATTATGGCAAAGTAACACTATTCGCTAATCTTTCTCAAGTTATAAGATTATACGATGTACTCAAGTCATCATCCCGCTCTTTATAACCAGATCCACTAACTGTCATATCGACCAATCATAAGGTCATTAATTTTAAGGCGAATAGATACTATGAGAAAACTGTGACGCCAAAAGTGCATCCACTATACACAGAACTTTGTGCAATATCAAAGATACCTTATATAAAGGCACACCCATTGACTGAGATGCATTGACCATGCCAGGTCCAATCGCACTCTACTGGTCTAAACCTCACCGTACTATAACCTAGTGCAAATTCGTGCCACCAAAATCATCAGAACACAATCCTCGATCATCGAAATTGAAAAGGACACAAGGAATCAGAAAGAACAAGTAACCGTTTCGAAAAAAATCCCATTCACATGCAACGGACTATGGTTTATGAAGGACGAACCTACATCACACTCTATGAAGTCTATGACTCCTCTTGAATTTTCTCACTGGATCCTAACCTAGCCTCACGCCTGGATAGAGTCACTAGCTATGACAGATCAGATCACAAGCCATTCATCTCCACAATGCGAGATAAACATAAGAACCTATTATCTTTTGGGAAGTCAAACACTGGACTTCCCTCCTTAAGAGTAAGGCTTCCTCCTTACATCCTTGACGAATGTGAGCCACTGCGGTCGATGAATACCAACGCTTTTGTCCTTACCGACTTTGTCCATCTCTCTAGAGACGTAGTGACCAACCTAATACACCTAGGTCATTGTCGACACTATAATACCATGATCATAAACGTCTCCTTATAAAGTACCCCATTAAGCAAAACCTTCACCTTATAATAACCTTTACCTATACGAGGTCATCACTGAGTTTATCTCCAGGTCTTACCCAAACTGAATTCACATGACGGCCACACCGGTCGCCATTAACATTCCAAGGGTAGTAAGTACCATACAAGGCTATATTTCCTAATCCATACTGGTTTGGTAAGACATGCCAATAACTATTCCCTTCCTTGATAGGATTATTTTAACTTATTCCATCGACACATGCTGATACCCTAATCTTGCTTTGATACCTCCCTTGGGGTGCCGTATCAAGTCTCTAACATGACATCATCAATCTAAGCCCTGAATGCATTTTCGAGTATTCCTCAAAATCAAGTATTACACTGCCTGCACGAGTCATCCCATGACACCAAAGCATCACACCCAATAATGACACAAGCTTCCAATTTCTCCTAGAAGGTTACATCACTCATCTGTGACAATTCAAACGACCGTGCCTAGCACATACACTATTCAACTCTTTTAAACTTTGACCAATAACCTGAGATCATCATATGACTCGCAATACCAACATCATCAGAACACTTATACTCCATAACCCCAAACTTAATCGGTTCCCTATGGATACTAATCATACCACAATATAATTATCGTCAAAGTCCCGACAAGATCTCATCACCTATTATCCTCACATAGTAGGTATGTGTAACACCCTGCGCGCCCGAAAAGAGACACGTGGTGTGCTACTACAATTAAACTAAACAAAATCCATCAAGAATAAGTCTACAGAATCTAAATCAAATCCTACAATATAATAAGAGAAACCACTAATCTCAATCTTTTCAAATTAAAATATAACTAAAAATCGCTTGAAATAAAACAACTATCTATCTCGAAGTAAAATACTCTATACAACAAAAATAAATACAATCTTCCAACTTGTATTCTCAAATAATCTTCCCAAAATAATCCACGCTAAAATCCATTCTCCAAATCAAATCCAAAGCGTGCAAATCCGCGCTAACCTGCAACTAAGAGAAAATACAGGGAAGTACACAATATGACAGGAAAGATGCTCAATAATTATATTAGCGGTGAATAAAAGGTAAGAATATGAGTACAAATATTCAAATCAAATGCAAATCTCACAAGCATTTTTATCAATATAATTTCTCAACAACACATTAACCGGGTCACAAGGCCTCACCACCATACCACGCCTATACATTCTTAAGCATATCCGAAAAAAAGAATATTGGCGGGTGCCCAACCTCAGTGCCATACTAAAATCTCATGACAACATGCTCAACACAATAATAATACACCATGAATCAAAATTATATTCCAATAAAAATTTCAATATTTCCCATGAATTTAGCAATTCAAATATGAGTCAATAATCACATGAAATAAAAGGGAATAACACTCGCGAGATTAAGGAGCATACTGTGGAAAACCCCATACCTCAAAATGATCACATGAATCATCACATAATTTCAGCCTCAAAATCTAAACACACCATCACGTTCCTCTCGCAAAAATAATCAAATCTCGTTCTAGCCCAAACTCGAGAAAACACCAAATAAGCCTTCTAATCTAAGGTTGAAATCTTGAATAAGTTTGGGGTTATGGTTTGTATATCAAAGGGAGTAATTTTGGATAGATCTTCTAGTTGAAAAGTTTGAGAAAAAGTGATTTGAAAAGCTACGCCACGAATTTGTTGATATATAAAGGATTCATAGTTTGATTAATAAAAAAAGTTCTAATCAGATACAAATAATAACAAATTTATTCCAGACGATCGGACCGTTGGATTGGATGAAATTTTACAGATAATTAGCTGAAGATGAGAGGAACCTGTCTATAAAATTTTAGCTCGATCGAACCGTTCAATATTTTTAAATATTTTTTGTGCTAGAGAGTTTTATGTTTCAAGGACTCTTAGAGAGTTTTATGTGTTTAGGACTCTTCTATATAATAAAAATTCAATTAAAACTCCATTTTAATTCCGATTCCAATTTCGTTGGAAAATTTAATTTTCAAAAATAAAAACCAACATTTTAAATTATAAAATTTATAAAATCCAAAAATTTCATTTTTCTCCAATTTCCAAAATTAACTTAAAAATTCCCATTAAAAAAATTTGGGTTGTTACATACTTCCCCACTAACAAGGAATTTCGCCCTCGAAATTCAACAAAGCCTAACACTCAAAAAACAGGCAACACCAACAATCTCCAAAAAT
The DNA here is from genome assembly GCA_949130495.1 of Sambucus nigra. Lineage (NCBI taxonomy): Eukaryota > Viridiplantae > Streptophyta > Magnoliopsida > Dipsacales > Adoxaceae > Sambucus > Sambucus nigra. The sequence continues at coordinate 359,358,249 of OX422217.1, read as the reverse complement.
AAATCTCGTCTCCAATAATTAATTTTAAATACCTCACATCTAACCTCGATGCCTAACACGAATTATCACCAAAAATTTCTAGCTAAAAAAAATGATTAACTTGCATCTAGACCCAAAATTCAAGACCCGAGGGTTGTCGTATACCTAAGCTCTGATACCATTCTGTAACTCCCCACGCGCTCGAATAGAGACACGTGGTGTGCTACTACGATTAAACTAAACTAAATTCATCAATAATACGTATAGAGCATCTAAATCAAATCCCACAATATAATATGAGAAACCACTAATATCAATCTCTTCAAATTAAAATACAACTAAAAATCTCTTGAAATAAAACAACTATCTATCTTGAAATAGAATAATCTATACAACAAAAATAAATACAATCTTCCAACTTGTATTCTCGAATAATCTTCCCAAGTAATCCACGCTAAAATCCATTCTACAAATCAAATCCAAAGCGCCATAATCCGCGCTAACCTGCCAGTAAGAGAAAACATGGGTAAGTACACAATATGATAACAAAGATGCTCAACAATTATATTAGCGGTGAATAAAACGTAACAATACGAGTACGCATATTCAAATCAAATGAAAATCTCACAAGCATTTTTGTCAATATAATTTCTCAACAACACATTAACCGGATCACCTGGCCTCACCACCATACCGCGCCTATGCATTCTTAAGCATATTCGAAAAAATGAATATTGGCGGGTGCCCAACCTCAGTACCATATTAAAATATCATGACAACTTACTCAACACAATAATAATACACCATGAATCAAAATTATATTCCAACAAAAATTTCAATATTTCCCATGAATTTAGCAATTCAAATATGAGTCAATAATCACATGAAATCAAAGGGAATAACACTCACGAGATTAAGGAGCATATTGTGTAAAACCCCATAACTCAAAATCATCACATGAATCATCACATAATTTCAGCCTCAAAATCTAAACGCACCATCATGTTCCTCTCGAAAAAATAATCAAATCTCGTTCTATCCCAAACTCGAGAAAACACATAATAAGCCTTTTAATCTAAGGTTGAAATCTTGAATAAGTTTGGGGTTATGGTTTGTAGATCAAAGGGAGTAATTTTGGAGAGGTATTCTAGTTGAAAAGTTTGAGAAAAAGTTATTTGAAAAACTAAGCCATGAATTTGTTGATATATAAAGGATTCAGAGTTTGATTAAGAAAAGAGTTCTAATCAGATACAAATAATAAATAATTTATTCCAAACGATCGGACATTTGGATCGGATGAAATTTTACAGAGAATTAGCTGAAGATGAGAGGAAGTTCTCCATAAAATTTTAGCTCGATCGGACCGTTCAATATTTCTAAATATTTTTTGTGCTTGAGAGTTTTATGTTTTGAGGACTCTTAGAGAGTTTTATGTGTTGAGGACTCTTTTATATAATAAAAATTCAATTAAAACTCCATTTTAATTCCGATTCCAATTTCGTTTGAAAATTTATTTTTCAAATATAAAAACCAACATTTTAAATTATAAAATTTATAAAATCCAAAAATTTCATTTTTCTCCGATTTCCAAAATTAATTTAAAATTTTCCATTAAAAAAAATTCGGGTTGTTACATACTTCCCCACTAACAAGGAATTTCGCCCTCGAAATTCAACAAGGCCTAACACTCAAAAATCAGGCAACACCAACAATCTCCAAAAATAAATCTCGTCTCCAAAAATTAATTTTAAATACCTCACATCTAATCTCGATGCCTAACACGACTTATCACCAAAAATTTCTATCTAAAAAAACATGATTAACTCGCATGCTAGACCCAAAACTCAAGACCCGTGGGTTGTCGTATACCTAAGCTCTGATATCATTTTGTAACACCCCACGCTCCCGAAAAGAGACACATGGCATGCTACTACGATTAAACTAAACTAAATCCATCAATAATAAGTATAGAGCATCTAAATCAAATCCCACAATATAATAAGAGAAACCACTAATCTCAATCTCTTCAAATTAAAATACAACTAAAAATCTCTTGAAATAAAACAACTATCTATCTTGAAATAGAATACTCTGTACAACGAAAATAAATACAATCTTCCAACTTATATTCTCGAATAATCTTCCCAAATAATCCACGCTAAAATCCAATCTCCAAATCAAATCCAAAGCGCCATAATCCGCGCTAACTTGCCACTAAGAGAAAGCATGGGGAAGTACACAATACGATAGCAAAGATGCTCAACAATTATATTAGCGGTGAATAAAACGTAACAATACGAGTACGCATATTCAAATCAAATGCAAATCTCACAAGCATTTTTATCAATATAATTTCTCAACAACACATTAACCGGGTCACCAGGCCTCACCACCATACCGCGCCTATGTATTCTTAAGCATATCCGGAAAAAGGAATATTGGCGGGTGCCAAGCCTCAGTGCCATATTAAAATCTCATGACAACATGCTCAACACAATAATAATACACCATAAATCAAAATTAGATTCCAATTTTTTTTTCAATATTTCCCATGAATTTAGCAATTCAAATATGAGTTAATAATCACATGAAATCAAAGGGAATAACACTCACGAGATTAAGGAGCATATTGTGTAAAACCCCATACCTCAAAATCATCACATGAATCATCACATAATTTCAGCCTCAAAATCTAAACACACCATCACATTCCTCTCGAAAAAATAATCAAATCTCGTTCTAGCCCAAACTCGAGAAAACACATAATAAGCCTCCTAATCTAAGGTTGAAATCTTGAATAAGTTTGGGGTTATGGTTTGTAGATCAAAGGGAGTAATTTTGGAGAGGTCTTCTAGTTGAAAAGTTAAGCCACGAATTTATTGATATATAAATGATTCAGAGTTTGATTAAGAAAAGAGTTCTAATTAGATACAAATAATAACAAATTTATTCCAGACGGTCAGACCGTTGGATTGGATGAAATTTTTCAGAGAATTTGCTGAAGATGAGAGGAAGATGTCTATAAAATTTTAGCTCGATCGGATCGTTCAATATTTCTAAATATTTTTTGTGCTTGAGAGTTTTATGTTTCGAGGACTCTTAGAGAGTTTTATGTGTTGAAGACTCTTTTATATAATAAAAATTCAATTAAAACTCCATTTTAATTCCGATTCCAATTTCGTTTGAAAATTTATTTTTCAAATATAAAAACCAACATTTTAAATTATAAAATTTATAAAATCCAAAAATTTCACTTTTCTCCGATTTCCAAAATTAATTTAAAATTTTCCATTAAAAAAATTCAGGTTGTTACATACTTCCCCACTAACAAGGAATTTCGCCCTCGAAATTCAACAAAGCCTAACACTCAAAAATCAGGTAACACCAACAATCTCCAAAAATAAATCTCGTCTCCAAAAATTAATTTTAAATACCTCACATCTAACCTCGATGCCTAACACGACTTATCACCAAAAAATTATGTCTAAAAAAAACATGATTAACTCGCATGCTAGACCCAAAACTCAAGACCCTTGGGTTGTCGTATACCTAAGCTCTGATATCATTCTGTAACACCCCACGCTCCCGAAAAGAGACACGTGGTGTGCTACTACGATTAAACTAAACTAAATCCATCAATAATAAGTATAGAGCATCTAAATCAAATCCCACAATATAATAAGAGAAACCACTAATCTCAATCTCTTCAAATTAAAATACAACTAAAAATCTCTTGAAATAAAACAACTATCTATCTTGAAATAGAATACTCTATACAACGAAAATAAATACAATCTTCCAACTTGTATTCTCGAATAATCTTCCCAAATAATCCACGCTAAAATCCAATCTCCAAATCAAAGCGAGAGCGCCATAATCCGCGCTAACTTGCCAGTAAGAGAAAACATGGGGAAGTACACAATACGATAGCAAAGATGCTCAACAATTATGTTAGCGGTGAATAAAACGTAACAATATGAGTACGCATATTCAAATCAAATGCAAATCTTACAAACATTTTTATCAATATAATTTCTCAACAACACATTAATCGGGTCACCAGGCCTCACCACCATACCGCACCTATGTATTCTTAAGCATATCCTGAAAAAGGAATATTGGTGGGTGCCAAGCCTCAGGGCCATATTAAAATCTCATGACAACATGCTCAACACAATAATAATACACTATAAATTAAAATTAGATTCCAACAAAAATTTCAATATTTCCCATGAATTTAGCAATTCAAATATGAGTCAATAATCACATGAAATCAAAAGGAATAACACTCACGAGATTAAAGAGCATATTGTGTAAAACCCCATACCTCAAAATCATCACATGAATCATCACATAAATTCAGCCTCAAAATCTAAACACACCATCACGTTCCTCTCGAAAATATAATCAAATCTCGTTCTAGCCCAAACTCGAGAAAACACATAATAAGCCTTTTAATCTAAGGTTGAAATCTTGAATAAGTTTGGGGTTATGGTTTGTAGATCAAAGGGAGTAATTTTGGAGAGGTCTTCTAGTTGAAAAGTTTGAGAAAAAGTGATTTGAAAAGCTAAGCCACGAATTTGTTGATATACAAAGGATTCAGAGTTTGATTAAGAAAAGAATTCTAATCAGATACAAATAATAACAAATTTATTCCAGACGATTTGACCGTTGGAATTGGATGAAATTTTACAAAGAATTAGCTGAAGATGAGAGGAAGCAGTTTATAAAATTTTAGCTCGATCGTGGCATTCAATATTTTTAAATATTTTTTGTGCTAGAGAGTTTTATGTTTCGAGGACTCTTAGAGAGTTTTATGTGTTGAGGACTCTTCTATATAATAAAAATTCAATTAAAACTCCATTTTAATTTCCGCTACAATTTCGTTCGAAAATATATTTTTCATATATAAAAACCAGCACTTTAAATTCTAAAATTTATAAAATCTAAATTTTTTTTTCTCCGATTTCCAAAATTAATTTAAAAATTCCCATTTAAAAAAATTATTGTTGTTACATACTTCCCCACTAATAAGGAATTTCGCCCTCGAAATTCAACAAAGCATAACCCTAAAAAATCAGGCCACACCAATAATCTCCAAAAATAAATCTCGTCTCCAAAAATTAATTTTAAATACCTCACATCTAACCTCGATGCCTAACACGACTTATCACCAAAAATTTCTATCTAAAAAAAACATGATTAACTTGCATGCTAGACCCAAAACTCAAGACCCGAGGGTTGTCGTATACCTAAGCTCTGATACCATTCTGTAACACCCCACGCGCCCGAAAAGATACACATGACGTGCTACTACGATTAAACTAAACTAAATCCATCAATAATAAGTATAGAGCATCTAAATCAAATCCCACAATATAATAAGAGAAACCACAAATCTCAATCTCTTCAAATTAAAATACAACTAAAAAGCTCTTGAAATAAAACAACTATCTATCTTGAAATAGAATACTCTATACAAAAAAAATAAATACAATCTTCCAACTTATATTCTCGAATAATCTTCCCAAATAATCCACACTAAAATCCATTCTCCAAATCAAATCCAAAGCGCCCAAATCTGCACTAACCTTCCACTAAGAGAAAACATGGGTAAGTACACAATACGATAGCAAAGATGCTCAACACTTATATTAGCGGTGAATAAAATGTAACAATACGAGTATGAATATTCAAATCAAATGCAAGTCTCATGAGAATTTTTATCAATATAATTTCTCAACAACACATTAACCGGGTCACCAGGCCTCACCACCATACCGCACCTATGCATTCTTAAGCATATCTGGAAAAAGGAATATTGGCGGGTGCCCAACCTCAGTGCCATATTGAAATCTCATGACAACATGCTCAACACACTAATAATACCACATGAATCAAAATTAGATTCCAACAAAAATTTCCAGATTTCCAATGAATTTATCAATTCGAATATGAGTCAATAATCACATGAAATCAAAGGGAATAATACTCGCGAGATTAAGGAGAATATTGTGTAAAACAACATACGTCAAAATCATTTCATGAATCATCACATAATTGCAGCCTCAAAATATAAACACACCATCATGTTCCTCTCGCAAAAATAATCAAATCTCGTTCTAGCCCAAACTCGAGAAAACACCAAATAAGCCTTTTATTCTAAGGTTGAAATCTTGAATAGGTTTGGGGTTATGGTTTGTAGATCAAAAGGAGTATTTTTGGAGAGGTCTTTTGGTTGAAAAGATTGAGAAAAAGTTATTTGAAAAGCTAAGCCATGGATTTGTTGATATATAAATGGTTAAGAGTTTGATTAAGAAAGGAGTTCTAATTAGATACAAACACTAACAAATTTATTTCGGACGATCGAACTGTTGGAATTCGATAAAATTTTACAGAGAATTAGCTGAAGATGAAAGGAAGTTGTTCAAAAAATTTCAGCTTTATCGGACCTTTCAATATTTTTAAATATTTTTTTGCTAGAGAGTTTTATGTTTCGAGGACTCTTAAAGAGTTTTATATTTTGAGGACTCTTAAAGAGTTTTATATTTTGAGGACTCTTCTATATAATAAAAATTCAATTAAAACTCCATATTAATTTCGATTCCAATTCCGACAACCTATAAGACTCTTGGTCCACATCACCGACATCACTAGGGATCCTACACCTCGAAATTGCATCATATTTTCTAAAACCCTATCATGAAAGTCTATCTAGAGTTCATTTCTAAGTGACCCTAACCATCATTATCGCATACGTAACATACTTATCACGATTTTCCCCTACTTCTCATCATACCTTGTGAGGTACAACTTTTGATCAACAGCCATCGAGGCACTCACTTACAAAAATAGTATCTTACCAACTCAAATCGAGCACACGTCCCCAAGTGTTAACCAATACGGTTCCTCATGTCTGCCAAATAATCAATTATCTATGACATGACACTACCCTAAGGATAGAGTTCGCGTAGTCACATCATCGTTACTAACTACCTGAAAGTACCTAACCAAGGAACATAACGCATTTTTATCACAATTAATACCGCTCAGTCATGACACTCTAGTCACCTAGCCTCCACGGTTAAATTTTGTACGATTCATGTTCCTAACTCAATAGACGTCATTTCACCCTATTAACATCTTATTAGACCTCTCACACCATCCAGGATTGACACATAAGCACCTCACACTAAAAATCACGGTGTCGCCACTATTGGCTCACACTAACACTCGTAAATCACTAACATGTCTAATTAGAAGCGCGAAAGAGATTAATGACAACTAACTTGGTCGTATTCAGCTTGGCAATTAATTACCCGTCATGCTAATCTCTTTGACTCTACCGTCAAGAACATGAACTGAAATCGTCACCAATCTAGTGTGACCAACCTAAAACTAACACCGACATCGAAAGATCCACTACCGACCTCACCACGTCACTCCCGAAAGGAACCTTGAACCAAGAGCTCTGATATTATTTATAATTCCCCAACCCAGATTCATAGGTTACCCGTGGTCAACCCAACCCGACACGAGCGTTAGGTGTGAAGTGGAATGAAATAACTTACATAATGTTGCTAGTCTAGTTTTATTTAATTAATATTTCACTTGTTTAGCATGCGATTTCCATTTAAATCAAGCTACATGAAGACCTGTGGGAAGCATCCTTGGAATTCAAGCATACAGATATACTAACATAAAATAAAAAGAATACTTACTTGTACAATGCTTTCAAAATATGAAAATGCACCCAGCATGCCATAACAAATACGAGGCAATGAGCCGAATGTCTAGTGAAAAGTTAAAACCAGTTAAAACAATGCAATATAGAATTGAAGAGCAAAAAGGAAACTCTAACACGTTATATCTATGTGCAAATACAATTACCTTATATACGTACACATATATATCTTTTAATGCATGAAACCATTTTTATTCCAAAAACGTTACTTATCCTGATTAATTCACCTTAATCTTATAAAGTACTTCCTTTCAACTTGACTTGATATTTATTTCTTGATTTAACACATTCGGTTAAATAATTTGAGCAATAACCCTTATTGAAGGAAGATCATTTCTTTTTATCGAAATTTCCTTGTTAGTCATACCAAATTTGTCTTAGTATTTTCATTGAAAGTCACCCTTCAGCACACGCAAGCACCGTGTTAGAAAATAATTATTTTGTTTGAAAACCTTCATAAATACACTCTTGTGTTAATTATGGATTAAACCTCTTTAGGTTGCTTAACTACACATTTAGTCACTCCACTTTGCCATTCCTTTACTTTATGGATATTAATCAATTTTCACATATACTTGTCCACTTTATCATTTACTCAAACATTTATTAAGTCATTCAAGTTAGGTTGTCCTTTCACGTATTCACCACACAAACTATTTCTTGACATATTCTATTTTCATTTTTTTCTCAGAATCTTTCAATATTCGCATACTTTAACGGGCTCCACACCGTTGGCTATGCCACCTTATACTCTGGCCAGTGATTTCTAGTATTTCACCCCAGGGTTCCAAACCCTCCTTAATCATTTCAGTGTCATCTGAGTCTATATTAATGTGTTTCAAAAATTTTCAAATATCCACGTTATTCCACTTTGTTTTACCGAACGAAGCCAAAACTTGGGGATTTAGCCCAACTCGTGTTTAACTTTAAAATCATCGTTTCTTTTCCTTTGTACACTTGTATTGATTATATCCCCCAAATCACTTTCATTTAGGACCATTTTATGTAACACCTTTTCCAACATTTCCACTTTACGTAAAATTACTATTTTACTAATTTGTTTTCAAACTTGTCATTTTCTCCATTTTCACAAGTGTTGTTTCCCAAAAATATTATTAAGCTACACACACAACTTCCTAAATGTTATTAACTTCTTAACACTTATTTAACAATCTGGAGTAACATACATCTCAAGTTGGTGATCTCTTTATTTCTTTACTTTCCTTACTAAGAAAAGTCTATTCTTTTATCCTTTCGTGAGTGCTTCACAAGAAAATGTCATTTTCCTTTATTTTCATGCGTACCCTTAAATATCCATTTATCACATTTTTCACCCCTTTTACACACCTTAAACACTGAAATTTTTATTTTATTTATTTCATATATCAACCTATTTGAACCCTCATTAAACTTATTTATATGTTTAACATCAAAATACTACAAGTTGATACATGAGAATATGGATTTTAAATCTAAAAATCCTATTAAATGGGTCTAACATAAAAACTTCACAATATTGATATAAACATGCTTTTCAAGCTAAAAGATATTTTTATTTCTCCAAAACTTGAGTAAATGTCTATTTATACAAAAATCCCAATTTTCTTAAGAAACTTTAAAAATATTTGTTCATAAAATATTCCCATTATTTTTATTCCTTCTAAATGTTTAAACACCAAGTTTTCTTTAAATATACAGTTTTGCTCAAAATCATTGAATCCTTTTGTAAATCCATTATCACAAATCATAAGAAATATCATTCTTAGATCGTATATGCATCATACTCTTAAACTCTACATGCAAGACCAAATACTAGGAAAATAGAGTCTTAAACTTAAGATGGTGGATGAAGATAGAAGAAGATGGAAACCTCCCACCCGCTAAGGTGGCCTTAAAAGGGTTGCCTAGTGCCACAAGCATGCTCCAAGAAAAACCCCTTAAAAACTCCATAAAGTTCTACTTCTTCTTCAAAACACCAAGTAACAACCCCATAAATCTTTATCTTGCTCAAAAAATGGTGTAAATGGGTTTCATGGGCTTAAACATGGTGGAATATGATGTGAATGGGGTCTTATTCAAGGTGGAGGGTTGGTGGTTCTTGGCTTGGGATGGTGGTTAAACTTCATGGAAGCTCTAGAGAGCTTGGAGAGAGAAGTAAATTTGATGGAAAAAATGAGCCCCTAATGACCCTAAAAATCTTTAAATACCTAAACCCCTTTGGGGAAAAATCCCTAAAATTCCCCCAAACCCTATTCAGAAGTAGATATGCTGTTGCAGGAGCGTACCACGTGTCTTAATCCATTAGTCTAGATTTTGACAAGATTTTGATGGTAATTTTCGGTCCGCAGAAATCAATTTCTGAATTGGTCGTTCAAACGAGAATGGGACCTCATTCGAATGAGATTAAGATCTCGCTCGTTTATCCGTCGAACGATCTTCTATTGAGGTAGAAAACCTAATGCATGGACATCTCATTAGATCTTTTTTAGAACCTAACTTCGAACGACATGCATTTTTCATTTGGACCAATATCATATTCGTCCGAACAAGACGGGGACCTTGTTCAAACGACCCTCGCAATCCTTGGAACCAAAAATTTCCTAAAAATTTTAATTTCTCCTAATAACTTTCAACAATTATCACTAAGGCCAAATGAATAATTGAATATAAGTAAAAATCCCATGTATTAACGATCCAAATCCCCAAGGTTTCATATGATTACAATTTACACAAAAAAAATAATAAAATATTGGGCACGGGTATTACAGCTGCCCATCCACCCCCTCCCCACCCCGCCCCTACTACCCTCCCCTTCCGCCCCCTCATCCCGCCCCCTCAGCCCCCTTCTTAAATGGACTCGCCTCCTCCGCCCCCTCCCCCTTACTCCGCCCCTTGTTTGCTGTTTTGGAGCATTTTGGAACTAATTACAAGGCACACCTCCAACTCTCTAGCACTTTTGAATTCTACCCAGGCAAACAATCCGTAAAGAAATCAAGTTTCTGAAATTTCATTTTAACCCACAAAACTTTTAAAACCAAATTTTAATTAATTCAAAAATCATTTAAAAAATATTTAAAATTATATAAAATGATTTGTTTGGAAATAATTGATTTTAAAATGATTTTAAGTGTTGATAAACCATTCAAGCACATAGGTAATGTGGATGCAATTATTATGCAACACAAATAAATACGAGAGAAGCAATTATCAAGAAAAGAATAAGGAATATAAGATGCCAATCACACAACAAATGATGTACGTGGTTAAGTAAAGATGTGCCTACGTCCACGGTGGTGCAGTCGATATTATTTCTATATACTCCGGAGAGTGATTACAGATAATACAACTTGTCCTTTTGCCCCGGACCTAGGGTTTAATATATACATGTACATGTAGGTAAGTGGAGGTGATGGGTTTCTCCACGTTTTCCATCTCTGTGTAACTTCTGATTGTGGGAACGTGGGGGAGACCGGATCAATAAGAGATGAGGAGCCCGGACTTTGGGCCGTCAGGACTGGGCTACTCCTCCGGGCCCATGGTGCCAAATTTCGGATACCCATAATTGCCCCTAAATTTGTTGGGCCATGTTTATGGGTTCAATAGATTTAAATGATCAGCCATTATGGATGATTTGCGATTCTTCGAAAACTGTGAAGTTGATTTGGCGGCACCCGCTTCGCTTATTGTGCGCTATGATTATAATTGAAGGCTTGTTGGGATAGCCACTTTTTCTTCCGTCGCTTCATCCCTTCCAGTACTCTTCTTTCTTCTGAGAAATCTAGTGCCTGGTATCTTCTTCTCTCAATCCTCATTCCCATTGCTTCTTAGTCGTCTTGTGCTCGTGCTTCTTCGTCACTTGAACCGATCTTCTGTTTTGTAAGTTTCTCGTGCCCTTTCTTTGCACTTTCTCTTTGGTTTGTAGCTTTTCTTGAGTTTTTCAATGACGAAGATTGGAAATAGGTCAATCTCTTAATTTAGGGAGTTCTACAACATTCCTGAGTGGGTAGATATTGAGTGTTGTGCCTCCCCTCCTAGGAACGTTAGGGATATAGAGGATGCCCACTGGATCCATGTTCTGTTACTTTCCCAGGGGGGACTCACTTTCCCTCCCAATGATTTGTTTCTGCATTTCTTTAGCTATTTCAATATTGTTCCTACATAATGCTCGCCCAATGTGTGGAAAATAGTAAATGGCGTCCATAGAATAAATCAGTTGTATGGTACTAGGTTAGGACTTGCTGAGATCTGTTTCTGTTATTCCTTTTCTCAAACTAGTTCAGGTGTCTTATACCTCAAAGCTAGGATCCCTGATAGGGTATCGGTAGTAATCCTACCTGATTCCCATAAGGACTACTGGCCAGAGGGTTTCCTCATTAGGAATTGGCAGTTCCCTCCCCAGTTTGAAGGATCGAGGTCTGAGAGGTTCTCTGTTCCTTTTTACGGGGAGGAATATATAGGTAGACATTGTACTTTTGTTTCACCCTTTGCTGATTTATGACTTTTCTAACCCCTCTTTGATTTTTCTTCCACAGCGAGGTCAAAGAATTTGAAACCTGCTCTCAGCGAGGTTCGTATCTCGGAGTTGGTAAAATCTTGGAATATCAGGGAGCCTCTGGGTGACGACGAGCATCCCAGGTCTGCTGCCTTTTTGCTCGAGTATAAGAACGTTGGCTCCAGCTTCATAGCACGACCGATGGATAGTGTACCAGAGTTCGATTCCTTCAAAGAGACTACTGCTGAGCCTATCCAGTTGGACGAAGAGGAGAGCAGCTCTGAAAGTGAGCCTGCAGGAGCTGCGAGTAATTTGGGTGAAGGGAGCTTTGACAGTAGCAGTTCCTCTAACTGTGAGGAGGATTCTGAAGCTCGAGGATCGTCGAGAACTTCCAACAGTTCAGGTGAAGAGATGCCTCCAAGGAAGAACTTGATTAGAGATGATGATGATGAGGAACACATGCTTCTTGCACAAAGGTCAAAGAAACAAAAGTCTACTTTCAGGGCCGTGGCTACTGGTTCTCGGTCTTCTACTCAGGAGCAAGAGAGGAAGAGGAGAGAGGAAGAGCAAGTGAGAGAGAGGGAGAGAAAAAAGGAGGAGGAAAGAAAGAAGGTGGAGGAAAAGAAGAGGATGGAGGAGAGGAAGAGAATGGAGAAGGAGAAAGAGGAAGAGAGGAAAAAAATGGAGTCAAGGACGAAGGATGGGCAAGCCTTGGTCCCAGTGTCTGCTTTGCCCGAGGGGGCCTCAGTTACCATTTCTTCTCAGATGGCTTCTGCCCTGCTCGAGAGGGTAGTTCTCCCTGCAGATCGCCAGAGGGCACTGGGGTCTGATCAATTGGCCCTACAAGCTAGCCAGAGTCTAGCCTTGGTAAGATCCTATCCATTTTTCAATTCTTTAACAAGTCTTAGTTGTTTCTCCTCCTTGATCTCTTCTTTATTTCTGGCAGTTTGTGACTGACTTCTCCATACTCTATCTCTCTCGCGACGAGTTGGTGAGAAGGAATGGTGAGTTGGAGCAACAGAAGTCCGCTCTGGAAGTCAGGGGTTCTCAGCTGGAGGCTGATTTAAAGACTGCTGACGCCGCCCGAGCTTCCTCTGATTTGGCCCTCATCAATTCTAATCGAGAGAGGGATACGGCGGTTAAGGAGCTGAACAAGCTGAGGCAGGCCTATGACCAAGTCTGCTCGAGCAAGCTGGATGTCATGGAGGAGAATAAGGTTATGACCGAGCAGTTAAAGGAGAAAGAGTCCCAGGTAGCCACCATCAAGGAGGATTCATACAACTCCGGGTGGACTGCTGCTTACGAAGACGCCGAGGTTCAGATAGGCTACATCAGCCATCTGAACTTTAAAAAGGGATGGAACAAGGCCCTCTTAACTGCCGGTGTTGATGCTGAATCTCCTCTGTTCGACGAGCATGACCCGGGTTAGAGGCCAACTGTGGACGAAGAAGCCCCTGCCCCAGCCATTGAGGGTGTTGTTCTTGCCTCTCAGACAATTCCTGCGGGTGCTTATCCTGCCCAGGCGACTGAGGGTATCCCTGTAGAGGGGGATGCCTCTGCTGCTGCTGACAAGGGGAAGCATCCAGCCACCTCTGGGCAGCCTGAGGTTGCTAGTTAATCTGCTTTTAGGACTATTCTTGTATTTTTGCTTGTAATTTATCCAATTTCTGCTCGATGTACTTAACTTTTATCAATGAAATAAAAAGGCTTCTTTTTCCAGTGCATTGATTGACTTTTCTCTCCATTGCCCTTTTATGTCTTGTAGTTGACTATTGTAGAAGAGTATATTCCTGCCACATCTCATTTGGGCAGGACTCTTGGTCCCAATGCCAGTCCTTAGGTTCGTTAGGCCTTTGTTAGGCTTTGTAAATCTCTTAGGCCGAGGAATCAAAAGTATAAGGAGCAGTCCGAGCTAGTGGCTAAGATGAAGGACAGGCTCCAGGAGATGGAAGGCATTGGTGCCTCAGTGTAAGAGGAAGTCAATGTACTAAGAGCAAGGTTACTAGAGGCCACCGAGATCAACCAAGTTGGGGAGTTCCTACAGTAGGAGAATGAAAACCTGAGGAGGGAAGTCTTACAACTTAGAGAGCATGCACCGAGCACTATTTCAGCGATTCTGTAAGGCTCCTCGTCGTCGCGAGCTGGATATAGTCCTCCTATGCCGCGAGGTTCCACTCGTCCTCTCCTCCCGCGAGCTGGTAGGAGCACCAGGGGCAGGAACAGGGAAGCAGAAGAACAGCGTGATAAGGAGATGGAAGAGCTCCGCGAGGATGTCCGGCGAGCATATGTAATTGCTGCTGGGCTTCAAAGGGACGTTACCCGATTGTGGAACTTATTCAAGAAAGGTCCTCGACAAGCGTGTGCTGACGGTTACGATCAAGGCTGGCTAGATGCTCTAACAAGACTATCTGAGTTCGAGGAACTTTCTTTCATCAAAGGGTGGTTAAGTGCCTTGAAAGAGCTTCAGGTCCCGAGGAACTCGGTGTTATGGTATCGTCACGAGATATCCTCCTCCACTCTGATGCCCAACCCATTCAGGAGGGATGATCGATGAATCCCCATTGATGCTATTCCTCGATAACTATTGGAGTTGGACGCAAATGAGGTTGTGGAAGAGCTAGTCCCCGCTCATGATGACGAACGAAGAGCTTGAGTGGCAGATTATCTTTTTCGGAGGCTTCCACCTCCTTGAGATTTTGCAAGTTGTTATTCTTTTGTCTTTTTTGATAATGTAAATGCTTTGGGCGAGCTTCGCCGACTAAACATGTATTATCACTGTTGTAAATATAAGAGATTAATGAAAAGTTCGTGTTTTGGGCAATTTTGCCAACTAAACGTGTTCATCCAATCTTTTTTTTGATAATGTAAATGATTTGGGCGAGCTTCGCCGACTAAACATGTATAATCATTGTTGTAAATATAAGAGATTAATGAAAAGTTCGTGTTTTGGGCAATTTTGCCGACTAAACATGTTCATCCAATCTTTTTATATTCTTGCTGCTTCATAATCCTTTTTGTTTTGTCATGCAAGTGTCCCCCCAGTCCAGTATAATACCAATATACCATTATGCCCCATTTTACCTTTTAGGTTGTGTCGTCACACTCCCTTAGGCCTAAGTAGGGCAATTGGCGAGGACACACCTGGTATTGGATGTCTTCATCCGATCAGGATTTTGCTCAACCAAAGTAGGTTTGATGGACAGTATAAAATCTGGTTCCATTACCTAAGAATCCTCTGTAGGGCTTTATATATTGCCAGGGGCAATGCTAAGAGGTCTCTCGTGTTTCATGACGATGAATTGAGGAGGGGTATTCCCCTGCTATATCGACCATCGTGCCTATGATTTGGAAAAGATGTGTGATAAGATGCAACTGTTACTGATCATAGGGTAATCAATTAAGTAACTTTCATTAGTAATAAGGGAAATGAACTCCCCTTTCACATAACAAATTGAAGAAAAAGATTCAAAAATAGAATTTCTTAAGATTAGCTGCGTTTCATGCTCGTGGTATCTCTCTGCTCTCCATCGTTTCCAAATGATAGGCACCTTGCAGGTCGTCTTTAGTTATTTTAAAGGGTCCTTCCCAGTTTGGGCCTAGCTTGCCGTCTGATGTCTATACTGTGTTGCCCAGGACTTTCCTTAGAACATAGTCCCTAACTTAGAATCTTCTCGGGTTAACCCTTTTGTGGTAGTGCTTTGCGAGATGTTGCTAATAGCTTCCAAGCTTCACTAGGGCAAGTTCTCTACGCTCGTCGGCGAGGTCGAGTTCAGCGAGCAATGCCTCATCATTCTGGCCTTGGTCAACAAGGTCGGATCTCATTATTGGCAAACCCACTTCTAGTGGGATGACTGCTTCCATGCCATATGTTAGCAAAAATGGGGTTTCTCCTGTTGCTCGCCGAGGAGTTGTTAGGTATGCCCATAGGATATGAGGTAGCTCGGTTGCCCATACTCCTTTGGCTCGCTCTAATCGCTTCTTCAATCCATCGATCATAGTTTTGTTGGAAGCTTCTGCTTGCCCATTGATCTGAGAGTAGGCCACCGAACTGAAGTTGTGCCTGATCCCGTGTTCGTTACAGAAGTCCCGAAAGGGGCCACTCTCGAATTGTGTCCCATTATCAGTGATGATGGTTCTGGGGATTCTGAATCGAGTGATTATATTCCTCCATATGAACCTTATCATATCAACGTCTCGAAGGTTTGCCAATGGTTCTTCCTCGATCCATTTGGTGAAGTAGTCAGTTGCAACCAATAGATATTCAGATTACCGGTAGCGGTGGGCAATGGTCCCACGATGTCCATTCCCCATTGGGCGAAGGGCCATGGGCTGGTCAGGGATTTTAGGTCGCTGGCGGGTTGGTGGACCATAGGAGCATGAAGTTGGCATTTTAGGTATTTGCGGACATATAATGCGGAGTCCTTTTGCATATATGGCCACCAATATCCTTCCTTCATTGCTCGAAAGGCTAGAGACCTTCCTCCGACATGACTTCCACAGATTCCTTCGTGAAGCTCGCGCAGCACTTGCTCGATATCGCCTGGGTGGACGCATCTAAGGTAGGGACCGGAGAAGGACTTCTTATACAAGTCGCCTCCTGTGGATAAGTGAAAGCAAGCAGCTTTGACTCTTATCTGGTGGGCAGTTTTCTTATCCTCTGGGAGCGTGCCCTGCTTTAAATAGTCTTTTAAGGGGTCCATCCAGCTGGGGGCTGATCCCACCTGGAGTATTTGTTCCACGTTTGGCAGCTTGCTGTTGTGGTTAATGCTCGGACAAATGAGAAAATCGATGGGAATGACCCTTTTAAGGATAGAATCAACTGCCGAACTTAGGGTTGCTAAGTCATCGGCATGACTGTTTTGCCCTCTGGGAAACTGCTGGATATTGATCTCCTCAAAGCTCGTCATTAGTTTTCTCACCAGGGCGAGGTAGGTTGCCATTCTTTCATCCTTCGCGTTGTAATCTCCACTTATCTGATTGGAGACTAGTTGAGAATCGCCGAACACCTGTAAACGTTTTGCTCCCAGAGTTTGCGCCTTTTGGAGACCGGCTATTAGGGCTTCGTACTCTGCTTTGTTGTTGGAGGCTGCAAATCCATGCCTGATTCCTTGCTCAAGGATGGTGTTTTCTGGGGTGATGAGAACAATGCCTATGCCTGCCCCCTTTGAGTTGGAGGCTCCATCAACGAATAGTTTCCAGGTTTCCACTGTTGCTTGGTTCTCCTTTTGCTTTGTTGGTTGAGGTTGGTCGGGGAGTTCTTTGCCTGTAAATTCGGCTATGAAATCTGTAAGGATCTGACCCTTGATAGCTGTCCTTGGTTAAAATTGGATGTCAAACCGGCCGAGCTCGACTGACCACTTAGACAATTTGCCCGACAAATCCGCTTTCCTTAGGACCGCCTTAAGGGAGTGTAATGTAAGGACAATGATAGTATGATCTTCGAAATAATGCTTCAGCTTCCTCGAGGCTATTACTAGGGCAAAGACGAGCTTCTCCAATGGCAGGTACCTTTGCTCGACGTCTAATAAAGTCTTGCTCGCGTAATAAACGGGATGTTGGATCCCTGCAACCTCGCATATTAGCGCGGAGCTGACAGTGTGATTGGATACAGAGAGGTACTGGTACAAAGAATCCGTTTGCTGTGGTATGACCAGCAATGGTGGAGTGCTTAGGTAGAATTTGAGCTCGTCCAATGCTCGCGAGCAATCTAGGCTCCATCTTAACGGTTTACTCCCTTTTAGAAGCTGGAAAAAAGGCTTGCACTTCTCGGAGGATTTGGAAATGAAGCGATTTATGGCAGTGAGCATTCCAACGAGCTTCTGCACGTCCCGGATTGTTCGAGGGGGTTGTACCCTGTTGATTGCATCGATCTAGTCTGGATGAGCTTCTATGCCTCTCTTACTGACCAAGTATCTAAGAAATTTTTCTGACTGGACAATGAAGGAACACTTGCTCGCATTAAGCTTCATTCGGTACTTCCTGAGGATTTCGAAGGTTTTTGACAGGTCTGAGAGGTGATTTTCCTTCTTCTTGCTCTTAACGAGCATGTCATCAATGTAGACCTCCATTGTGTCTCCCATTTGATCCTTAAACATTTTTGTGACTAGCCGCTGATAGGTTGCCCCCACATTCTTGAGACCAAATGGCATGACCTTGTAGAAATATAACCCAACTATCGTGATGAACGCCGTTTTGTTCTGGTCTGGGGCATACAAGGGGATCTGGTGATATCCTGAGTATGCGTCCAGGAAACTCATTCGCTCGTGAGGTGCAGTGGCATCTACTAGTTGGTCTATCTTTGGGAGGGGGAAACTATCCTTAGGGCATGCTTTGTTGAGGTCAGTGAAGTCGATGAAAACTCTCCACTTCCCATTATTCTTCGGAACTACTACTGGGTTGGACAACCACTTGGGGAATTGCACTTCCCGTATGGATCCTGCATCCAGCAGTTTTTTGACTTCCTTTTCGACCGCTTTAGCCTTCTCGGGTGCAGTTCTCCGTGACTTATGCGTGACTGGCTTGAATGTGGGGTCGACGTGCAGCTGATGACAGACCATGTCAGGATCGATGCCAGGGAACTCGTATGGTTCCCATGCGAAAACATCTACGTTGTGTCTCAGCAAGGTCGTCAACTCCTTCTGTTCTTGGTCGGTGAGAGATGCTCCAATCAAGAAAACTCTGCTACTGTCTCTAACTTCGTCTATAACTTCTACCAGGTCCTCGACGACACGCTCGGAGGGGAAGAGCCTGATCTCCTCTACTCCAGGTCTTCCATACTTTAATTGCTATTTAGAAGGTATCACACCCTCTTCAACTTTCTCGCTGGGTTGACCGGCCTTCTTCTATGGCTTTGGTCGGATGGCTCCTATGAAGCACTTCCTCACCATCGCTTGGTCACCGTGGATCTCCATGACTCCTCGCTCGATTACATACTTGAGCTTCTGATGGTAGGTCGAGGAGACCGCCTTCATTGCATGAAGCCATCCTCTGCCGAGGATGGCCTGGTACGGTGATTCGATGTCAACTACCAAAAACTCAATCATCTTGGAGACGTTCCTAGCACGAACTGGAAGTACTATCTTGCCTAGGGGCATGGTCATTTTCCCAGCGAAGCCGACCAAAGGAACAGTAGCTTCCTTTAGGTCGGCGACGCTCAAATTCAATTTCCTGAATAGGTCGAGGTACATTACTTCGGATGAGCTTCCTTGATCGACGAGCAGCTTGTCGATGTCAAAGTTGGCTATCTTGAGTGTAATGACGGGGGCATCATGATGTGGGGTCCTTACTCCCATCAAATCTTCATCCGTGAAAACAATATGCTTGTTATAGTTGACGTCCTCTGCTCGTCGACGCTTTCCTGACTGTGACTTTTTTGGATCGATTTGAAAAGCCTGCATTACCGCTGTAAGTTTTTTCATCTTCATTCGAGCTGAGTTCCCATGTATCTGCTTGACGTCAGATACTCCGTGGATTACTGCGAACTCGTGTCCAGCATCATCCTCCAGCACGTTGTCGAGTCTCACCTCTCTGTTGGCAGTCACTTTCTCTGCCCTTTTTTCCACAAACTCGTTCAAATGCCCGGACTGGACCAACTCTTTGAGGTGAGACTCAAGAGCTTTGCAGTGCTCGGTCTTGTGTCCTCCCTCTTTGTGAAAAGCTCATCTCAACGCATTGTTCCTCTTCGAGGGATCTCCTCCCATCTTCCTGGGCCACTTGATGAATGGCTCATCCTTGATCTTCGCGAGAACCTTGTAAATTGGTTCTTTGAAGATGGTGTTGACTGCCTGGAATGCTTTTGACGCGTCATGGTTCCCTCCGTTCTTGGAGCCATTTTTTCCTCCGTTCTTTCCTCCTTTCCTCTGGTTTTCAGTTTTCTCACCTACCTTAGTAGTGAGCTTAGCTCGACCGTTTTCTCATGTATTAGGGCGGGTGACATCTTCCACCTTAGCGTATTTCTCGATTCGGGCCATTAGGTCGTCAATAGTCATAGGTTCCTTCTTCGTCAGGGACTGGTAGAGGAGGGAAGAACTAGGGAGCCTGATTTTGAAGGAGGCCACTGCCACTTCCTCCGTGTAGTCCTCGATCTCATTGAATAACTCCCAGTACCTATTCGCGTATTCTCGGAGGGTCTCTTGAGGCGTTTTCTTTATTGTTAGTAGAGCATCCATCCTTTTGGGATGGGAGCTACTGGTAATGAATCGGGACGTAAAAAGTTCGGCTAGGGATTTGAAATTCTTGATCGACCGGTGGGGGAGCCTTTCGAACCACTTATGTGCTACATCATGAAGGCTCGAGGGAAAAATGAAGCACATCAGGGCATCTCGGTGACTCCAGAGGGTCATGGCCTGTCGGTATTGCCTGACGTGATCGATGGGATCAGTTTTCCCATCGTAAATCTTGAACCTTGGAATGGCAAATTTCTTGGGAGCTTCCTCCTCTACGATTTCTCTTGTGAAAGGTGACTTCATCTGGGTTTTGAGAGCTTGCCTCGCAAGTTCTCTGGTTGATCTTGTTCCATGGTGAGCGGGATGCTAGTCCATCTCCCTGCGGACCATGTTTCGTATGTTCTCGTAGCTGCGAGCATGACTCTGGTAGCGGCGAGCTCTTCGCAGTTGTTCGCAGAGGTCGTCGTCTGGAGCAGGGCTCTGGTAGCGGCGAGCTCTTCGCAGCTGTTCGCGGAGGTCGTCGTCTGACTCGCCTCCTTCGTCCCTTTGAGATTCTCGCCTAGGGCTCCTTCCTCGGTTGCGAGATTTGCTCGCCTGAGGGCTAGGAGTGCGATATGGGCGTCTCCTGTTATCAGGACAAAGCGCCCTCTCCAGTCTTTTCAAGCGAGCAATCTCAGCCTCGTATCTGTGAGAAGACTCCCTCTGCTCGTGGAGCCTTGCCTCGTATGCATCAATCAACCTGGATATCTGCGTGGACCTCGCTGGTCCCTGACTTTCTTCTGAGGCTGGTCTTTCTAGGCGAGCTCTCTGATCTGAACGTCGGACTTCAGACCTAATCCTTCGAGGAGCAGGTGGCTCTTGAATATCCCCTGCTTAGGGAGCATTATTGCTGTGGCCAGATATCTTAAACTCCTTTCTTGACGTGGGCTCTTCTCAGGGAAAGATGAACGTTTCCCAAAGACGGCGTCAATTGTGGATGCAATTATTATGCAACACAAATAAATACGAGAGAAGCAATTATCAAGAAAAGAATAAAGAATATAAGATGCCAATCACACAACAAAGGATGTACGTGGTTCAACAAAGATGTGCCTACGTCCACGGTGGTTCAGTCGATATTATTTCTATATACTCCGGAGAGTGATTACAGAGAATACAACTTGTCCTTTTGCCCCGGACCTAGGGTTTAATATATACATGTACATGTAGGTAAGTGGAGGTGATGGGTTTCTCCACGTTTTCCATCTCCCGTGTAACTTCCGATTGTGGGAACGTGGGGGAGACCGGATCAATAAGAGATGAGGGGCCCGGACTTTGGGCCGTCAGGACTGGGCTACTCGTTCGGGCCCATGGTGCCAAATTTCGGGTACCCACAAGTAATATGTAGGATGCAATGCAAGTGTCCTATTTGTGGTTTTAGGGTTAGAATTTGGATTTCTTCATGTAGCATGTACCTTTGAGGAGATGGAGTTTTGTCTATATATCCAAACTAGTTGGAACTCCTGTATAAGCAGACTCAAGTGAGTTAATATATAGCGTGTTCTCATGATGTATTTTGGATATTTGGTATATATTTTTATTTTTATGTATTTTTTCTGTTTTCTATTTTTTATTAGAAATTTGATTGGAAATAATTTTTATTAGTTGAAAATTATTTTTTATATGCTGAAAATAATTTATTATTACTAGAAATCACTTTTTATTTGCTGAAAATCATTTTTATAAGATGAAAATAATTTGATATTGCTATAAATTAGTTTTTTATTCCTAAAAATAATTTTTATTTGCTGAAAATTATTTATTATTGCTAGAAATCATTTTTATTGGACAAAATTATTTTATATTGCTGAAAATCTTCTTTTTCTTGCTTAAAATAATTTCTATTAGTTGAAAATAATTTTTTTTTTATTTCTGAAACTATTTTGTTATTGCTGAAAATCATTTCTATATGTTGGTAATAATTTATTATTACTAGAAACTATTTTTTATTCGCTGAAAGTCATTTTTTATAGGCTAGAAATTATTTTATATTGCTAAAAATTATTTTTTTATTGCTGGAAATCATTTTTATGTGCTGGAAATATTTATATTGCTGAAAATTTTCTTTTTATTACTGGAAATTATTTCTATTTCTGGGAAATAATTTTTATTTGTTGGAAATACTTTATTATTGCTGAAAATCATTTTTATATGCTGAAAATATTTTATATTGCAGGAAATCTTCTTTTTATTACTTAAGATTATTTTTATTCATGGGGAATATTTTTTTCTGAAACTATTTTATTATTGCTAGAAATTATTTTTTAAATACTGGAAATAATTTATGGTGCTGAAAAACATTTTTTATTGTTGGAAGTAATTTTTATATGTGGGACATAATTTTTTCAATAATTATTTAAATATATTTTTCGAATTTTTTTTCCTAAAATTTTGCAAATTTTAAATATTATTTTTGCATCTTTTTCAGAATTTTTAAATATATATTTGTATTTTTTAAACGCTTTAAAAAATTTGTAAATTTTTTCCACGCTTTTTTGATATTTTTAAAATATTTTTTAGTATTTTCCTAATTTTTAAATGTTTTTTCTATTATTTTAAGATTTTTTTTTAAAAAATTAGGTTTGTACAAAAATGTCCTAACTTTAAGTCATGTGCGACACACATGACTAACAATTTTTGCTCAAAATTAACGGAGTTGGAGGATGACAGGGGGTTAAATGTACCCGTTTCCAAAATTAGGGGGTGAATTGGAAAAATCGAAAGTTGGGGTAGCAAAGTATTGGGAGGTCAAAGTTCAGGGAGCCTAAATGTAATTAACCCCCATTTTTATAAAAGAAAATGTGATTGTCCTAAAACCATAGTAGGAGTTTAAACTTAGATAAAATTTGTATTAAGGACAAAAGAAATAGGAACCATTTATATAAAAGAAAAGTTGACTGTCGTAAAATCATTATAGGACCATTTTTACTTAAGAGTAAAATTAGTATTTTAAAAAAATCAACTTAAAAAAATAACGACTATATCCACAAAAATAAAGTTGAATGTCCCATATCCATAACCAACACTATTCTAAGTCCTAAAAGTGTAAAATCTAATTTGACATTTCCAAAATTGAAAGACTTAGCTCAACATTGAAAATCGCCTAAAATTTTAAGGTCAATATTGCAATTTACCCTTTTATTTGTTGGGGATTTTGACTTTACCACCCATTTAATTTTAGTAATTAGACTTTAGCCGTTCTTTTATTTTATTTTATACTTTACCACTAAAAGTGGATGGAAAAAGTTAGTTGGCGGATCAAACCGTTATTTTCTGTACAAAAGGCCAAACTACTCTCATTCTACATAATGGGTCAATCCACTTGTTTTTTTATTTATTTAAGTCAATTTATTAACTTAATATAGTAATTAAATTAAATACTTTATTAAAATATTTTTTAAAAAGTAAAGAGCTTTTTAAAGATATAAAAAACTGTTTTTCTTTGTTTTTTTTTAATAAGTAAAAAAATAGTTATTTGTTTTTTTAAATAAGGAACTGTTTTTTTGGTTTGTTTGTTTGAGTTATATGATCAATCTTTTCTATCAAATTTCGTATCCCGTGGAATCTGATCCTATTAAATCAGTTTCGGTTGGCTCGCAATATAAAATTAGTTTTTGTGCCCCTCCAAACCCTATCCTGAGGTTTTCGGTTTAGTTTTAGAACAGAGAAAATAGTTGATGGATTAGCTTTAAAGTTTTGCTTTTAAGGAGAATTGAAGCCTACGATTCGTTGAAAAGACATTTTTGTTCATTTTCAGCCTGGATTGGAGTTTAAGCCACTTTTCTATGCATATACAAAAGAGTGGAGGAACTGGACTAAGTTTTGAGGCTTTTTATTGGTTGAATTTATTTTTTTAATAGATAAAAAATCGGGTGAAAAAAATTGAATAAAAACAGAGACAAATAAAGAAAGTGTAAAAAACAGTTTCTTATTTAAAACAAAAACAAAATACAGTTTTTTACTTATTAAAAAACAACAAAAACTGTTTTTTTGTTATTTAAAAAATGTTGTTTTTCATTTTTTAAAGGGGCATTTACCAAATAGTCTCTCGAATTTTTTTGAATACACGTTTAGTCCAAGCATTTTTATTTTGCACCAAAAAATCCTTCACCATGCCAAAAGGTTTTACCATGCCGCTGACGCTGACCTTTAAAGATAAAAGAATAAAGGACTTTTTGGTACAAAATAAAAGGCTTGGACTAATTGTGTATTAAAAAATGTTTGAACGACTTTTTGGTATTTGATCATTTTTTAAATGTTTTAATAAAATGTTGATTTAATTAATATATTAAATTAATAAAGTATATTAAGTAAAAAAAAGAAAAGAATGAGTGGATTGGACCTTTAATAATGTAGAATAGGGATAATTTAGACTTTTGTAATAAAGATAAAGGTTCGACCAATCAATTAATTGTTTTAGCTCAGTTTTAGTGAGTGGTAAGGTCAAAATACTCTTCCTTTGTTTTATTATATTAATTGAAATTTAAACCCACCCAACCAATTCCAACAAACAAAACCTTAAAAATGGCATCACATATTCCTCTTCTATAACTAACAGTGACCACAAGGAACAAATAACTACAATGAGCATTGCCCTTGAAATGATAGAAGGCTGTCACTGCGTCAATACCGTGGTATCTCACGATATGATCCTAAGATGATTTGGTTGGCCAACTTCTAATGGAACACTAAAATAAAATAGAGATGATAACCACTCAATAGAAAAATATATATACATGGTACAATAAATAACATTCAGAGTTGTTAAAATTGAAAATTTATTGAAAATATATATACATCGTACTATAAATACAAATGTAACGCAGGGAGGTGATTTGTACCTAGTTTCTATTTCTAATGTGACTGTTAGCAGAATCTTTATTTGTTTAACTAAAAGACCCAGTGGGTGAAACAAAATCTGTTTATGGTTGCACTATGCTGCTCTCTCATATAAATAAAAGAAATAAAATTAAGCATGAGTTTCTATTTTGTCTGCAGGGTAGTATAAATAACTAATACATCATGCAATGTAAAATAATCATAACAACATCAAATTTGAGTCAAGAAAGGGATGAAAGTAAAAATGAAGTCTTATAGAAATTGTATGAAGCCATGGTGCAATGGCATATTCCTCTTCTATAACTAATAATGACCACAAGGAACAAATAACCACAACGAGCATTGCCCATGAAATGATAGAAGGCTGTCACTGCATCAATACCGTGGTATATCACGATATGTGTTGGAAAATTGGATTTGAATTGGATTTTAGAAAGCTGTCCAGAATTTTCTAGACAGAATTTTCTGGACAGAATTTTGAGCCCAAATTTAGGTGGGATCCACACTACGAAAATCGTGAGACTATATACGAATGCGTTCACTTCCGCAAGGAGATTAACGTAGTATATCCATACGTCCAATATTAATAAGTTATGAATGATAAATATGTCCCCAAAGTGAGTCACAAAGTAATGAAAGTTAATGAATTGTGTGTGTTTTAACTCTTGTCCCACATTGGAAGAGTAGTGGAAATTTGATGAGTTAATAACACCCCAAGTATGGACTAAGGCTTGGATGCCTTGGGGTATCCCAACTCTTTGAAGGGGAGATGACCTAAGCTATGCACGGGTTGACTTTCGGTCAAAAGTCCACACGCGCGCGTCCGTCCGGCTCGCGCTTCTAAAAATCTCCTACATTTTTAAAACAATGAAAAATTTCCCTCCTCTAGAATTGCTGTTATTTTATTCCAGAAAATTCCTGTCATATCTGTTCCAGAAATTCTTTTTTCTGCATAACATATCTTGCATTGTTGTTGAGTAAAAGCCACAGAATTTGAGTTCGTTGAAATTAATTATTGTTGTGCTACATAATTAATTGGAAAAATCCGTTCTATCTTGGGAGACAATATTCATCAACCTCGGAGCACATTGGAGGGAATAAATTGTCTTAAAGAGACTGTTCTTAACAGGGCTCGGATTATTTCTTTTATTCTTATATTATTTCTGCAAATTCAAGTAAGTGTTTCATTTCTGTAATTCTGTTTTAATTCCGAATTATATAATAATTAATAATTCTTTACAATTGTTATTTTATAAATAGTAGACATAACAATCTTAAGACAATTTATTAAACTTCTACTGTTTTTTAGTGTACAGAATTTTTTTTTTACAGAAATTTATTTATTGGAAATAAATCTGTTTTGACAGAATAAAATGAATTAATTTACTGCTTTATTGTAGAAATTAGTAAAACAGTTTTGATATAGAAATTAATTTCTATACTGTTTTTATATTCTGTTTTAGAAAATAAAATTTTATTTGTGTATTCTTGTTAAAATCTGTTTATGTAAAATTTTTAATCTTTAAATTATAATTCTGTTTTGTACAGAATTATTTTTATTATTAAAAATTAGTGTGACACAGATTTTATATTTAATTATGTTTTGTACGGAATTCTGTTTATATTATAGTTTAATTCTGAATTTTATTTAGAATTCTTTTGGAATTCATTTATTGTGAATTATATTTGGAGGAAATTGGTGCACAGAATTTTGTATTCTGTTTTGATTAATTCATTATATATGAATTTTATCATTGATAAACTTCTGTTTTTGTAACAGAAATGGAATCGCAAAGTACGAACACTATTCCTACGAAAATGATTGTCACCAACACAAATGTGATTGCACCTGTATCTATGCCACACGGGGAGAAACCGAAAAAGTTCATTGGTGCTGACTTCAAACGTTGGCAAGGACAAATGTACTTCTATCTCACTACCTGTCAACTGGGCAGGTTTGTATATGAAGATTGCCCCTCTATTCAAGAGGGAGATGACGCTGAAAAGGTTGCTGCTGTCGATGCTTGGAAGCATTCGGACTACCTATGCCGGAATTATATTCTGGCTTACTTGGACAAGACACTGTACCATGTCTACTGCACGATCAAAACATCCAAGGAATTATGGAATTCTTTGGAAAAGAAGTATAAAACTAAAGATGCGGGGATGAAGAAATTTATCGTTAGGCGTTTTCTGGACTTCAAAATGGTTGATTCTAAATCTGTGATCTCGCAAGTGCAAGAATTCCAAGTGATCCTCCACGACATTCATGCTGAAGGAATGTCAATTAGTGAAACTTTCCAAGTTGCTGCAATTGTTGAAAAGTTGCCACCATCTTGGACTTTGTTCAAAAACTATCTCAAGCACAAGCGTAAGGAGCTGAATGTGGAGGAGTTGGTGGTCAGGCTAAGAATCGAAGAAGACAACTGTGAGTCTCAAAAGAAAAGTGGAAAGAATCCGATGGAAACAAAGGTCCATGTCGTTGAAGGTCCTAAGAAGAACAAACGAAAGTATGATGGGGAAGGCACTTCCAAACATAACAAGAAAAAGTTCAAAGGCAAATACTACAATTGTGGTAAACCTGGACACCGCTCAAGCGAGTGTCGTAAGCCGAAGAAGAAAAATCAAAACAATCCTCAATCAAATGTAACTGAGGGTGTGAATATCGTCAATGATTTAGCGGATATGAATCTTTCTGCCGTGGTCTCTGAATGTAACTTGGTTGGAAATACCATGGAATGGTGGGTGGATACTGGAGCCACACGACACATTGGTGCAAACAAATGGATGTTCACCACCTATAAGCCTTTGGAAAATGAAGAAAATCTTTTTATGGGTAACAGGAATAACGTCCATTCAGATGTTAATAGCAATAGCTGCTATTAATGGACTTGAAATACATCAAATGGATGTAAAAACTGCATTCTTAAACGGTGAACTAGACTAGGAAATTTATATGGAGCAACCTGAAGGGTTCAAAGCTCCCGGACAAGAAGGAAAAGTATGTATGCTTGTTAAATCACTATATGGATTAAAACAAGCACCTAAACAATGGCATGAAAAATT
Organism: Sambucus nigra; assembly: GCA_949130495.1. NCBI lineage: Eukaryota > Viridiplantae > Streptophyta > Magnoliopsida > Dipsacales > Adoxaceae > Sambucus > Sambucus nigra. The sequence goes on along the minus strand of OX422217.1, from coordinate 359,329,925 downwards.
TGATAATGCAATGTTATCAAATGGTTTCAAAATTAATGAATGCGATAAATGTGTTTACTTTAAATACATTCAAAATGGATGTCATTGTATGCCTCTATGTTGATGATATGCTTATCATGGGTAGTAACTTGGAAATTGTCAAAACTACAAAACAAATGTTGAGTAGTAGATTTGACATGAAATATTTGGGAATCATCGATTTTATATTAGGAATTAAATTTCTAGAACATCGGATGAACTTATATTATCTCAATCTCATTACATAGAGAAAGTACTTGAAAAATTCAAGAAGTATGATATTAGTCCTACCAAGACATCTGTAGATGTAAATTTACATCTAGATAGAAATAATGGTGAAAGCATATCTCAACTAGAATATTCTCGTATTATCGGAAGTTTAATGTATATCATGAACTGTACGCGACCGGACATAACATACTCAATAAGTAAGCTAAGTCGATTTACGAGTAATCCAGGAAGAGATCACTGGAAAGCAATATTGAGAGTTTTGGGTTATTTAAAATATACTCAAAACTATGGATTGCATTACTCAAAATATCCAGCTGTTCTTGAAAGACATTGCGATTCAAATTGGATATCTGATACAAAAGACTCTAAGTCTACGAGTGAGTACGTGTTTACCCTCGGAGGTGCAGCCGTATCTTGGAAATTCTCAAAACAAATGAGCATTGCTAGATCGACAATGGAATCTGAATTCATTGCACTAGAAAAAGCTGTAGAAAAAGTTGAATGGCTTCGAAATTTCTTAGAGGATGTTCCAAATTGGTCTAAACCTGTGCCCGCAATATGTATACATTGCGATAGCCAATCAGCAATTGGAAGGGCACAAAATCACATGTATAACGAAAAGTCACGACATATTCGTCGTCGACACAATACCGTTAGACAACTTCTCTCAAACGGAATTATCTCAATTGACTATGTAAAGTCAAAAGATAATATATCGAATCCACTAACGAAAGGTTTAAACCGAGAGCAAGTTGAAAGATCATCGAGAGGAATGTGTCTAAAGCCTATAAATAAATAAGAATCAATATAGTGGCAACCCAACCTAGCTGACTGGAGATCCCAAGATCTAGGTTCAATGGGCAAACCGAACTACGTTGTATTCAGTAAGCACTGGAGGATATTTAATCCTATCAATTCCAAAGATGAGACAGTGCATATCTGTCGCGAAATTAGGATAAGTTATGCTTTTAATGACATCTATATCTTAGTACGTCTAAGTGGGGTATTGCAGAATACTCTTTATGGAAGTCACTTATGTGAGTAAGAAGGGGCCACTTCTATGAGAATAATGAAAGGCATATTCTCTAAAATACTTGCGGAACCAAGTGGTGTTCACGGCCAAAATGAACACAAACGTGAGAACCAACTGTGTTGAAGAATTGTTGTGTGAATACTGTTGTCTAGGTTTACAAAAACGGTTAACGGTTCAAGGACGTGAAGTCTACTAATTAACCAAGTAAATCCGATACTATATCACTAAGGAAAGTTCAAGGCCACTAGGCTACTTCTCCTGATGCAATAAGTCTTCAGTTTTACTCAACTTGTATCTGCATCTGCATTAGCATCTGTTTGGTTTTATTTATAGCGATATATCATTCATGTGGGGGATTGTTGGAAAATTGGACTTGAATTGGGTTTTAGAAAGCTGTCTAGAATTTTCTGGACAGAATTTTGAGCAACTTTGAGCTCAAATTTAGGTGGGACCCACACTACGAAAATCGTGGGACAATATACGAACGCGTTCTTCTCCGCAAGGAGATTAACATAGTATATTCATACGTCCAATTTTAATACGTTATGAATGATAAATATGTCCCCAAAGTGAGTCACAAAGCAATGAAAGTTAATGAATTGGGTGTGTTTTGACTCTTGTCCCACATTGGAAGAGTAGTGGAAATTTAATGAGTTAATAACACCCCAAGTATGGAATAAGGCTTGGATGCCTTGGGGTATCCCAACTCTTTGAAGGGGATATGACCTAAGCTATGCACGGGTTGACTTTCGGTCACAAGTTCACACGCGCGCGCACGCGCATTCGTCCGGCCGGCTCGGTTTGGGATCGGGCTCGGGCTTGGGCTTGGGCTTATAAAAATCTCCTACATTTTTAAAACAATGAAAAATTTCCCTCCTCCTGAATTGCTATTATTTTATTCCAGAAAATTCCTGTCATATCTGTTCCGGAAATTCTTTTTTCTGCATAACATATCTTGCCTTGTTGTTGAGTAAAAGCCATAGAATTTGAGTTCGTTGAAATTAATTATTATTGTGCTACATAATTAATTAGAAAAATCCGTTCTATCTTGGGAGACAATATTCATCCATGATGATGCTAAGATTTAGCACCACCAGATAAGTGATAATGAGCTCAAACAGTAGCAGCCATGGCATTCATAGAGATGTAAGTGTATAAGTGTGTAGAAGGAGATGAGTATAAGAAGAATAAGACAATGATGTATAGTGGTTCAGCCAATTTGGCCTACATCCACTGTGAGTGTGTGATCCACTAAGTATGGGCACTAATGGCCTTGGATACAATGCACATAAGCTCACTTTCTCTCTCTACTGTGTGTATAAGCAGAGTTTTAGCTAGGGTTACAATGCATTGATCGATCCCCTGTAGGGTTATAGGTGATAAGAATATATAGGTCTTGGGGGGTGTAGTGTACCCCCCCCAAGTATGCATGGTTCATGTGAATGATGATCTAGCCAATCCCCTACGGACACCCGTAGATGCCAAATGATGACATAATATTCCCTCACGTGAGGGTGTGATTTTGTTGTAACGGTCTCCTATGTGCCATGTGAGCCTCACGCGCACTGTTCTATGCGTCTCCCAAACCACGCGCTGTGATGATGTCACCCTCGGCCTATGGGCCGAGGCCGAGGGCAAAGTTCCTTCTAGTAGTGAGTCTGGCCCAATTCTAGCCTCGTATTGTCGTACCCTCGGAGAGTCATCCGGAGCCTGGTGAAGGGTCGGCCCCCTGAGGGGTCTTCTGGAGCGTGGTGAAGGTTCGGCCCCCTGAGGGGTCTTCTGGAGCGTGGTGAAGGGTCGGCCTCCCTGAGGGGTCGTCTTGAGACTGATGAAGGGTCGGCCCCTGAGGGGTCGGCCGTTTGGAGGTAACCTTCAGCCAGGCCGAGGATATAAACAGGTATATCAATCACCCCCAGCCCTTAGCCATAGGTGCTGTTGAGATGGCTGAGGGATAGTGTTGTAATTGAGATGCGTGTATGATCAGTTAGGTGAGTGACACCTGGGCAGATACTCATTGCTGTTTCAGTTTCCAAGGCATGGCGGCTGAATACTTTGCTTGGGGCTTTGCGCCCTAATGATGCCTTCCTCGTGGGCTATGTCCTGCCTTGGTCAATGGGCCCACTCATTACTAAGGTATTTAAGAGATTTTTGAACTCTCTCTCTCTTCTTCTTCTTCTTCTTCTTCTTCTTCTTCGCGCCCAAGCTTTCTCTTTTTAGCTTCCAGCCTTCTTGTCATTCCTGCAATCTCTACGTTTTGAGTTTGGCAGATTTGCTATTTCTTTCTCAGGTAATCTTTCTGCCCCAGTGTCCTTTTTACTTTCATTAATTTTTTTTTACTTTTGGGTTTTAGGCCTGTAGGGCCTGATTTGGGTCGTTTTACGACTTCTCCGGCGACTGGTTGTTGAGTGTTCTTGAGTGTTCTTGAGTGAAAACCATTAATTCCCTTTTTAATTCAAAAGTCTAATTTGGTCAACTGCAAACTTGTTTGTAGTTAAGTTCCCCAAATTCCTCTAAGTGTAGGGTCTTCCCTTTTAAATGCTTAGGAGGCTTTATAGTTTAGCATCTGAATTCCCATCCTTGAGAGAGAAGCTCTTTGCAGAGATCAGACGAATAGAGGAAGAGGAAGAGAAGAGACGAGGAGCCGACCCTAATTGGGTACGACCCATCTTTCCTATTCCTCTAGCCACAATAAAACCATTTGAACCGTCTGAGTCTTGTGGGTCGTCCCATCGTCCAACCGAGTGTCATTCAAGCGAGATGGACGAGAGAGCCTCCTCGCCAACTGGCGCTGGACCTTCCGGTAGGAGAGAGACATCTGACCTAAGCCCAGGCCTAGAGGCCGAGGGTATGGTCCCCTCCGAGGCTGTCCCTGTGACAATCCTATCTCCCCATGCCTTTCAGATGGCCTTTCCCCAGGGGCCTCTGGAAGATGATAAGGCCGAGGGAGAGGGGACTGAGGACGAGGGCGATGATACAGATGACCAGATTGATACCTCCCATGCCTAGTCCTATATCTCCTCCGTTAGGGATCGCGACCTCTTGATATGGAGGCATGCCTATGGAGTGTCCCCCAATATAACTATATGGGTTCCCTCAGAGTCTGAGAGGGTTTTTGATTGTGAAGAGGGAGAGGTTGCAGTTTATGAACATATGTTAAAGATTGGTGTCATATTCCCTCTGCATCCTGCTATTGTAGATATCCTGTCAGCCCTTGGTGTTGCCCCCTCTCAACTTCCTCCCAATTCCTGGAGGATGATACTAGGTTATATCTCCCTATGGAAGAATTCTTTCACTGATGAGCCCTCGACTGACGTATTCTTGGCCTGCTACAATATCAACTCCTCGTCCAAACAGCCTGGGAACTATCATCTAGGGGCGAGGAGGTCTGAGAAAAAACTTCTCCACGTGGCACAAACCTCCAACCACGATTGGAAGACGAGATTCTTCTTTACCTCTAGGGAGTGGGAGTTCACCGTCGAGGCTCAACTTGTAGCCGATGGTTCGAGGGTCCCCAGAAGATGGTCTAACCCTTCAATGAAGGCTAGGTCAGACCCCGAACTTAGTCTGGAGGAGAAGGACATCGTTCAGTAGATGAGAGGACGAGGGAGAGAGGGTGAACTTCCAAAATTTGAAGACCTGATGACCCCTCGGTTCCTCAAGGAAGCTGGTCTGAAGGTCGGCCCCCTTACAGAACTATGTGAGTTGTACTTTTCTTTACTTTTTCCACGTGTTTCCCTTTTATCTCTGCATTTTTCTCATGTGTCATCCTCTTTCCAGGTAGTCCTACAGGTATATCAGACTATCTTTGGGAAATGACTGCTCCCAGCTTATTGTCAGGCTTGGCCAGGAAGAAAGGAAAGGAGCCTCAGCAGGCTCCGAGGAAGACGAAGGTCACTGGGCCGACGGTTGTTGAGCCGACCGTTGATAGCCACAAAATAAAGGATCCTGAGATCCGTGTTGACCCTCGACCGGGTTCTCGGATGAGGGCCAGGGTTGAAGCATCTGAAGGGGCTGCTTCTTCGTCCAGCATGGGGGCCTTTTGGTCTCAGAACTTGGCACATCTGAGGGCCGAGCCCTCATCACTCATTGCAAACTTGAGGGCAGCCAAGGCATCAATGTTTTCTGCTCCCTCGGCTGCTGACTACGTCTTCTTATCAAAGATGCCTCCAGCCAAAGTGTATGACTATGGTCTGCACGCCCTTACACAGGTATTGGTCTTCACCCACTTTTTTAATTTCATTCTTTCACAAACTGTTTCCTCGGCCTATTGACATCTATTTATTTTTCTGTGCTGTCTGTATGCGCCTTTACCTCGGCAACAAAATGGATGGCCAAAAATCAGAAGAAATTTTATGACGCCGAGTGGGCCATCCAGCATGAGGCCGACCTACAGGCTGACTTAGATACTGTAAAGGCTGAGCTAGAGAGTGCTAGAACTGAGCATGCACGAATTATGGATGAGCTGATGAGGCATCATGATGAGGATCTGAAGGCTAGAGACTTGCTTTTGAAGGAGAAGGATGAAGCCATGACCCATCGGGAAGCCCAGTTTAAGATTGAGCTATCTGAGGCTGTGAAGAAAGCCGAGGCCGACACTGTTAAAGCTTATAAACTCTCAGATGAGTTCCAAGGTTTCGGCCTTGAGTACTTGGAGAGAGGGATAAGGACGGCCTGTCGGTGGGTCGTCCTCAAGTTCGGTGACGTCGTCTCATCGGTCCGCCCGTCCCTTGAAGCAGTCCAACTGGACGACCCTCTGATCGCCGAGGCTCTGACCTAGGTGGAATCCCAATATGCAGAAGGCACATGCACGTCTGAGGCTCAGCCTGTCATAGTCACATAAGAAACCTCTCTTATAGATGTTGAGGCCCTTCCCTCTGATGTTGTTCCTTAGGGTGGCTGTCTGTAGCCCATACCCACTTGATGTAATCAACATTTTTGTACTCTACTTGTAGAACACTTGATATTTCATTAATGCTATCGTCTCCTTTACTGTCTTCCTTATTTGCCTTTTGTATGGTTTGTGTTGTGAATTTTTTTGTATAATCTCTAACCTCTCCCTCGTCTTTCTTGAGGGTGAACGAGGGGTCATCCCCTGCGTTGGCCCTTATTATAGCCGAGGAGTCAAATTACCAAACTAATGGTTTTTAATAAAGTTCTCTCGTCTTTCTTGAGGACAGTGGTGGTGTTGTCCCCTCCACTGACCCTCATCATAGCCGAGGGTTCAACTTACCAAACTAATGGTTTTTAACAAAGCTTTCCCTCTTCTTTCTTGAGGACAGTGGTGGGGTCGTCCCCTCCACTGGCCCTGATTATAGCCGAGGGATCAAATTACCAAATTAATGGTTTTTAACAAAGCTTTCCCTCGTCTTTCTTGATGACAGTGGTGGGGTCGTCCCCTCCACTGGCTCTCATTATAGCCGAGGGATCAACTTACCAAACTAATGGCTTTAATAAAGTTCTCCCTCGTCTTTCTTGAGGACAGCGGTGGGGTCGTCCCCTCCACCGACCCTCATTATAGCCGAGGGTTCAACTTACCAAATTAATGGTTTTAATAAAGTTTTCCCTCGTCTTTCTTGAGGACAGTGGTGGGGTCGTCCCCTCCACTGACCCTCATTATAGCCGAGGGTTCAACTTACCAAATTAATGGTTTTTAACAAAGTTTTCCCTCGTCTTTCTTGAGGACAGCGGTGGGGTCGTCCCCTCCACTGGCCCTCATTATAGCCGAGGGTTCAACTTATCAAATTAATGGTTTATAACAAAGTTTTCCCTCGTCTTTCTTGAGGACAGTGGTGGGGTCGTCCCCTCCACTGGCCCTCATTATAGGCGAGGGTTTAACTTACGAAATTAATGGTTTTTAACAAAGTTTTCCCTCGTCTTTCTTGAGGACAGTGGTGGGGTCGTCCCCTCCACTGGCCCTCATTATAGCCGAGGGTTCAACTTACCAAATTAATGGTTTTTAACAAAGTTTTCCCTCGTCTTTCTTGAGGACAGTGGTGGGTTCGTCCCCTCCACTAGCCCTCATTATAGCCGAGGGTGGTTCTCTGTAGATGTTTCCATGCGTACTAGAACTGACAACCACAGGATGAGGGGAAACACTGATATTTCTCATTAATTTTCCAAGTGTTCTATTGGAGAAACTCTTATTACAATTATGGTATATCAAGACCTTACAACAATACTGATAGTATTTCTTCAAATGATCTGCATTCCAGGGGTTAGAAAAAGGTTCCCCTTCTAGGTTTTCTAGTCTATAGGTCCCAGGGACGACTTCATCGATGACCCTATATGGGCCATGCCAATTAGGATGAAGCTTGTTGGGCTTTTGACAAGTTTTCTTGAGGACCAAGTCCCCCACTGCGATAGGCCTCTGTTTCACCCTCTGATTGTAAAACCTTGCGGTCCTCTGCTGGTAGGCTGCCTGCCTTATCTCAGCGTCCTCCCTCCTTTCCTCAATCAGGTGTAAGTTGAGTCTCCTCTCTTCTGCATTTTTTTGGGGGTCATACACTTGGACTCTATGCGTAGGAAACTCAATCTCGGTGGGGATGACGGCTTCTGAGCCATAAGCTAGTGTGAATGGAGTCTCTCCGGTAGAGGTCCTCACTGTCGTCCTGTATGCCCATAGCATGGCATACAACTCCTCGACCCATCTTCCTTTTGCCTCCTCAAGCCTCTTCTTGATTCCATCTAGGATTGTCTTGTTTGTAACTTCTGTTTGCCCATTGACCTGAGGTCGGCCTGGGGTGGAGAAAAATTGTTTGATACTCACCCTTTCACAGTACTTCTGTAGAGAGGTATTCTTGAACTGAGTCCCGTTATCCAAGATGAGGGTGTTGGGGAGACCATATCTGCATATAATATTTTTCCAGATGAACTGGAAGGTCTTCTGCTCTATGATCGTCACCATCGGCTCCGCTTCCACCCATTTTGAAAAATAGTCAATGGCTACGATGAGGAATCGATAGTTATTGATGGCCCTAGGCAAGGGTCCTACTAGGTCAATTCCCCACACTGCAAATGGCCATGGGGATGTAATGGAAGTAAGAGGCTGATGGGGCTGGTGGCAAATCTTTGACATTTGTCGCACTTTTTTACATATGCCGCTGCGTCTTTCCCCAAGTTTGGCCACCAGTACCCTTGGTTGATTAGCCTTTTCGCTAAGGGTCTGCCCCCGATGTGGCTTGAGCACGATCCTTCGTGCACATCTTGCAAAATGGAAGGGACTTCTGAGGGATGCACACACCTAAGTAAGGGGAGCAAAAACCCCTTTTTGTACAAGATGTCTCCGATAACAGTGAATTTTGCAGCCTGTACCTCAGCTTCTTCCTTTCTTGCCTTGCTTCTGGCATCTCACCCTCTTTAATGTATCTGATCAGGGGGTCCATCCATGAAGCTTCTTGAGAAACATTTAGGCAATTGCTAAGTGTTCCCTCAGCGTCTTCGATAGTTGGCCGAAGCAAAATTTCTACTGGGACCGTCCTCCTGATGTCTGTCCTCGTTGCCGAGGCTAACCTAGCAAGGGCATCAGCACGGCCATTGTCGAGCCTAGGTATCCTCTTTAATTTCACTTCTCTGAAGCCCTTCAGCAACGACCTCACCTTCTCAAGGTACCTAGCCATCCTCTCGTCCTTAGCCTCGTAGGCTCCTAGTATCTGATTCACTACTAGCCTTGAATCACTATGGACCAAAATCTGGCCGACACTAAGAGACTTGGCCAAGGAGAGGCCTGCTACCAAGGCCTCATATTCATCCTCATTGTTGGAGGCTTTGAAGTTGAACCTTAAGGCGTATTCAACGTCTGTGCTATCGGGTGCTGATAGTATCAGTCCAGCTCCACTTCCGCTGTCACAGGAGGACCCGTCAACGAAGAGGCTCCACAGAGTCTTTCCCTCTGAAAAATTTCCCTCGGAGAGGGATCCCTGTCTAAAGATGTATCTTCCCTCTTCGTTTTCAGTCGCTCCCCTTCTAGCGGTGCTTGTCTCAGCCCTATCTGCGGGTGTGTCTGTGGGCCTGTCTTGCGGTGTATCTGTCTTCCCGAGGGCCTCACCCTCGGCTTCATCATCTTCCCAAGTAAAATCAGCCACAAAATCTGCCAGCGCTTGCCCCTTAATGGCCGTCCTAGGCTGATACACTATGTCAAACTCTCCCAGCTCTATAGCCCAGGCCTAGCCTGCCTGATTTTTCTGGCTTGTGTAGGACCTGCCTAAGAGGAGAGTCGGTGAGGATGACCATTGTATGGGACTGGAAGTACGGCTTCATCTTCCTTGAGGCATGGATCAATGCGTAGGCCAACTTCTCCATCCTTGGGTATCTTTGCTCTGTCCCCTGGAGTGCCTTGCTGTTAAAATACACAGGCCTCTGTATCCCGTCTTTGTCTCTCACAATGGCTTCACTGATGACCGACTCTGAGACGGCGAGGTATACATAAAGTCGTTCACCCTGCACGGGTCGTGAAAGCAATAAGGGAGACCCTAAGTATGACTTTAGGTCCCTGAAAGCCTCATCACACTCTTCACTCCATTCTAAGGCCTTCCTAAGGATCTTAAAGAATGGCAAACACTTGTCTGTGGCCCTAGACACGAACCTGTTCAAGGAAGCAACTCTCCATGTGAGTCTCTGAACGTCTTTAATGGACTTGGGGGTCTTCATCTCAACAAGGGCCTTTATCTTTTCAGGGTTGGCCTCGATGCCTCTTTGGTTGATAATGAACCCCAATAACTTCCTTGCTTTGACCCCGAAGACACACTTGGCCGGATTAAGCTTCATCTTTTATTTGTCTATCGTATTAAAGGTCCTCTCCAGGTTTGCCACATGATCCTTTGCCTTCAGACTCTTAGTCAGCATATCATCTACGTAGACCTCCATAGACTTCCCAATTTGATCTTCAAACATTTTATTTATGAGGCACTGGTATGTTGCCCCCGCATTTTTTAGGCCAAAGGGCATGACTCTCTAACAGTATGTCCCCTTGTCAGTGATGAAGGCTGTTCTCTCCGAGTCTTCAGGGTTCATGAAGATCTGGTTATACCCTGAATAGGAATCCATGAAGCTCATGAGCTCATGGCCTGCGGTAGCGTCTACCATCTGGTCAATGCGGGTGAGAGGGAAGCTGTCTTTGGGACAGTGCTTGTTGAGGTCTGTGAAGTCCATGCACATCCTCCACTTCCCGTTGGCCTTTGGGACAATGACTGCATTGGACAGCCATTCAGGGTAGATGACCTCTCTGATAAATTCAGCGTCTTCTAATTTTTTGACCTCGTCCCTGATGACCTCATACTTTTCTCTAGAGTAAATTCTCCTCTTCTTCTTTACCGGCTTCACTCCCTCTACCACATTGAGCTTGTGGCACATGATTTCAGGGTCAATCCCCAGCATATCTACATGACTCCATGAGAAGACGCTTCGTCTTCTCCTCAACAGCTTAATGAGGTCTTCCTTGATGTTGGGCTTCAAAGACTTGCCGACTTGGACGGTTTTTTCCGGGTCATCCTCATCGAGGATGATGGATTCTACCTCTTCCTTGGGCTCTCCTTTCTTTAGCTTCGTCTCATCCCTGGGGTCTAGGGTATCAATATTGTAAGTGGTCGTAGCCCTCTTGTGTGCCTCCCTTTCTTCAGCGGAGTTGTAGTAACATTCTCGCGCTGTCGTCTGGTCTCCCTGAACTTCCCCCACCCCGTAAGGGGTAGGAAATTTAATCATCTGATGGACCGTAGATGGCACAACTTCAAACCCCTTGAGGGCCACACGCCCCAGTATGATGTTGTAAGCCGAAAACACATGTTCATCCATCACAAAGAAACTGACCTTCTTGGTAAGCCATCTCGACCACTCGTCCCCCATCCTAACATCAGCCTCATATACCCCAAGGGGATAAACCTTTTCCCCACTGAGCCCAATCAATAGATGATGGTATGGGACGAGTCTGGCACGACTGAGGCCTAAGGATTTGAAGCATGGCCAAAACATCACATCTGCAGAGCTACCCCCATCTACCAGGATCCTTGGTACCTCACACCCGTGCACCCTGGTAGTGATGACGAGAGGGTCATCATGTGGGGCTAAGAGGCCTTTGAAGTCCATTCTTAAAAATTCCACTATCAGAGTGTCCATATCAACCTTCTTCCTCTTTTCTGACTTGACCTCCAGAGAGGTTGAGTGTACCGTCTTCGTCACTGCCTTGGCCTCAGCCACATGGGCCTTCCTATCAGCAACCTCAGACCCTCCTCCTGCTAGACCCCCGGAGATCATTCCCACTCCGAGTGAGATCATATTAAGCCTCTTGACAGGGCCGTGGTCGTCTCTCGGAGGGAGGTCAGGGTCGTCCTCATCATCAGAAGGGTCGTTCCCTCTTTTTTGAGGACCTTCTCTGCATGCATCGCCTCGCTTCTTTCTATGGTCATCCCCTCGACCCCTCTTGAAGGCACCTTTGTCCACGTACTTTCTGAGCTTCCCTTCTTTCAGCATCTTCTCAATCTCATCTTTCAAAGAAAAGCATTTGTCTGTTACGTGGCCATGGTCTTGGTGAAATTCACACCACAGGTTCTAATTCCTCTTGCTGGGGCTGCCCTCAGCATCTTAGGCCACTTCAGGGACCGGTCACTCTTTATCTCATTGAGAATCTGTTCACAGCTGACCGTTAGAGGGGTGTAACCAGTGAACTTGTCATCCGCGGACCTCTTCTTCCCCTCTTTATTCTTCTTAGGGTATTTACCCCCACTAGCACTTCCTTTTTCATCCTCATATTTTGCGGCCATCGCCTCTTCGGCGTTCATCACCTTCCCTGCTGTCGACAGCAATTCAGCCATCGTCCTCGGAGGGTCTTCGGCAAGCTTCCATAACAGTTTCCCCTTTTGGAGTCCTCCAATCAGGGCTGTCATAGCTATGCTCTCCTCATAGTCTTCCACCTCCATCTTCTCTTTATTGAATCTGGCTATGTAGTCCCTTAGACTCTCATTCTTCCTCTGCTTAACATAGAGCAATTGGGTGGTCTTCTTCTGTGGCCTCACCCCAAAGCAAAAGTTGTGGATGAACAGGTCTGCCAGCTGCTTAAAGTTTTCAATGGAGTTTTTGGAAGAAACGTGTACCAGACATGTGCAGCCCCAGTCAGGGTACCAGAGAAGGCACGACACCTCATCTCGTCCGGGATTGAGTATATGTCTGCTGCTGACCGATACATCTCCACGTGGTGGACGGGGTTGGTGCTCCCGTCATATCTTGGGGTTACCACAGGTGGCTTGAACTTTGATGGCTTGGGGAAGTTGACTATCTTTGCCATAAAGGGTGAGCCTATGGTGTATCCCCTCTGAAGAGGGTCCCGGCTCTTCAGTATATCACCGATCTTATCCTCTAGTCGCTGGATTGAGTCATTCCAGGGCCTCACAGGGTCGACTTGGCCGATGTTATCCCTACCGCCTCTCTGAGGTGGACGCAGGGTTCTGCTGCGGCAGGCCTGTGTCGGCTGTTTATTTCCCTTTGGCCGTCATCTCGTCCTTGGGGTCGGCCATCTGCTGCCTCCCTCCTGGACCTTGCAGCACTTCTTGACCTTGACAATTTTTCCCGTAGGTCATTTACTGGGCCCAGCCTCTCAAAAGCTGACCCCCTGCTCAAGCGATCAAAAGCAGAGCCTCTCGGGCGATCATCAGGGTTTGGTCTCCCGCACTTTTCTCTACTATCCTGGAGAGGTCGTACAGTATTGTTGGAGACCTCATACGGTTCCCAGCATTCTATTGGGGCCTCCTCTCCCTCCAGATCGTCATACCTGTCCTCAGGGCAAGGGTTTCCTTGCCTCCCCAGGCGTAGACGCCGGGGGTCAGCAACATCCCTACGCCGCTGAGGGGGTGGAAGGTCTTTGCGTGGTGCCTGGGGTGGTCCCTTGGCCTCATGCTGTCCTGGAGCTGCTGCCGGAGTAATCATCTCAGGTGAAACCCCTGGGGGTCTTAGTATGTTCTGGCTTAGAGCTGTGAACTGCTCCTGTATCATTCGCTGGCTTGCTGCCAGAGACTTTAAGGCTGCCGCCACGTCAGCCATCTCAGACTGAGGCGGTGGCTGACTGGAACAGGGACTTCCCCCATCATCCGGCGGGGGAAGCGGTGGCGGTGGCATTTCAGGTGCCATATGTTTGAGCTATGAAAAGCTGAACTGAAGAAAAGATTGGTGAGCTTGGGAACCTTAGTGGGTCTCTTTCAATGGTGAAACACCTCCTCCCAGGGGGAGTGCTGGCTCACCACCAGAGTGCCCAGTGAGGTCAAGTTGTACAAAGGAAGAGATATCTTCTCATTCCCACAGACGACGCCAAACTGATGATGCTAAGATTTAGCACCATCGGATAAGTGATAATGAGCTCAAACAGTAGCAGCCATGGCAGTCATAGAGATGTAAGTGTATAAGTGTGTAGAAGGAGATGAGTATAAGAAGAATAAGACAATGATGTATAGTGGTTCAACCAATTTGGCCTACATCCACTGTGAGTGTGTGATCCACTAAGTATGGGCACTAATGGCCTTGGATACAATGCACAAAAGCTCACTTTCTCTCTCTACTGTGTGTACAAGCAGAGTTTTAGCTAGGGTTACAATGCATTGATCGATCCCCTGTAGGGTTGTAGGTGACATGTATATATAGGTCTTGGGGGGTGTAGTGTACCCCCCCCCCCCCCCCAAGTATGCATGGTGCATGTGAATGATGATCTAGCCAATCCCCTGCTGACACCTGTAGATGCCAAATGATGACATAATATTCCCTCACGTGAGGGTGTGATTTTGTTATAACGGTCTCCCATGTGCCATGTGAGCCTCACACGCACTGTTCCACGCGTCTCCCAAACCACGCGCTGTGATGATGTCACCCTCGGCCTATGGGCCGAGGCCGAGGGCAAAGTTCCTTCCAGTAGTGAGTCTGGCCCAATTCTGGCCTCGTACTATCGTACCCTCGCAGGGTCGTCCGGAGCCTGGTGAAGGGTCGCCCCCCTGAGGGGTCGTCTGGAGCCTGGTGAAGGGTCGGCTCCCCTGAAGGGTCGTCTGGAGCCTGGTGAAGGGTCGGCCCCCCTGAGGGGTCGTCTTGAGCCTGATAAAGGTATGACCCCTGAGGGGTCGGTCGTTTGGAGGTAACCTTCAGCCAGGCCGAGGATATAAACGGGTATATCAATCCACCTCGGAGCACATTGGAGGGAATAAATTATCTTAAAGAGACTGTTCTTAATAGGGCTCGAATTATTTCTTTTATTCTTATATTATTTCTGCAAATTCAAGTAAGTGTTTCATTTCTGTAATTATGTTTTAATTTCGAATTATATAATAATTAATAATTCTGTACAATTGTTATTTTATAAATAGTAGACATAACAATCTTAAGACAATTTATTAAAGTTCTACTGTTTTCTAGTGTACAGAATTTTTTTTTTGCAGAAATTTATTTGTTGGAAATAAATCTGTTTTGACAGAATAAAATGAATTAATTTACTGCTTTATTGTAGAAATTAGTAAAACAGTTTTGATATAGAAATTAATTTCTATACTGTTTTTATATTCTGTTTTAGAAAATAAAATTTTATTTGTGTATTCTTATTAAAATCTGTTTATGTAAAAATTTTAATCTTTAAATTATAATTCTGTTTTGTACAGAATTCTTTTTATTATTAAAAATTAGTGTGACACAGATTTTATATTTAATTCTGTTTTGTACGGAATTCTGTTTATATTATAGTTTAATTTTGAATTTTATTTGGAATTCTTTTGGAATTCATTTATTGCGAATTATATTTGGAGGAAATTGGTGCACAGAATTTTGTATTCTGTTTTGATTAATTCATTATATATGAATTTTATCATTGATAAAATTATGTTTTTGTAACAGAAATGGAATCGCAAAGTACGAACACTATTCCTACGAAAATTATTGTCACCAACACAAATGTGACTGCACCCGTATCTATGCCACACGGGGAGAAACCGGAAAAGTTCATTGGGGCTGACTTCAAACGTTGGCAAGGACAAATGTACTTCTATCTCACTACCTGCCAACTGGGCAGGGTTGTATATGAAGATTGCCCCTCTATTCAAGAGGGAGATGACGCTGAAAAGGTTGCTGCTGTCGATGCTTGGAAGCATTCGGACTACCTAGGCCGGAATTATATTCTGGCTTACTTGGACAAGACACTGTACCATGTCTACTGCACGATCAAAACATCCAAGGAATTATGGAATTCTTTGGAAAAGAAGTATAAAACTGAAGATGCTGGGATGAAGAAATTTATCGTTGGGCGTTTTCTGGACTTCAAAATGGTTGATTCTAAATCTGTGACAAGTGCAAGAATTCCAAGTGATCCTCCACGACATTCATGCTGAAGGAATGCCAATTAGTGAAACATTCCAAGTTGCTGCAATTGTTAAAAAGTTGCCACCATCTTGGACTTTGTTCAAAAACTATCTCAAGCACAAGCGTAAGGAGATGAATGTGGTGGAGTTGGTGGCAGGCTAAGAATCGAAGAAGACAACCGTGAGTCTCAAAAGAAAAGTGGGAAGAATCCGATGGAAACAAAGGTCCATGTCGTTGAAGGTCCTAAGAAGAACAAACGAAATTATGATGGGGAAGGCACTTCCAAACATAACAAGAAAAAGTTCAAAGGCAAATGCTACAATTGTGGTAAACCTGGACACCGCTCAAGCGAGTGTCGTAAGCCGAAGAAGCAAAATCAAAACAATCCTCAATCAAATGTAACTGAGGGTGTGAATATCGTCAATGATTTAGAGGATATGAATCTTTCTGCCGTGGTCTCTGAATGTAACTTGGTTGGAAATACCAAGGAATGGTGGGTGGATATTGGAGCCACACGACACATTTGTGCAAACAAATGGATGTTCACCACCTATAAGCCTTTGGAAAATGAAGAAAATCTTTTTATGGGAAATTCTTCCACTTCGAAGGTGGTGGGACAAGGAAAGATAACTCTGAAAATAACTTCTGGAAAGGAACTTACTCTCAACAATGTTCTTCACGTGCCTGATAACCGAAAGAATCTGATTTCTGGATCTCTCCTTACTAAAAATGGTTTCAAGCTTGTGTTTGTGTCTGATCACTTTGTGTTGTCTAAAAATGACATGTATGTTGAAAGGGCTACCTAAATGAGGGGCTCTTTAAACTCAATGTTCTTACTGTAACCCGAAAAATATCTGTTTCAATGAATGAAATTGCTAGTTCTTCTTACTTGATTGAGCCATCTAATATTTGGCATGCTAGATTGGGACACGTTAATTTTGATACATTGCGTAGATTAATTAACTTGGAATTTTTGCCAAAATTTAATATGGATAAAAATCATAAATGTGAAATTTGTGTGGAATCTAAATTAGCTAGATTACCTTTCCATTCTATTGAAAGGATAACTGAACCTTTAGATTTAATTCACACCGATATTTGTGATTTAAAATTTGTTCAAACTAGAGGTGGGAAAAAGTATTTTATTACTTTTATTGACGATTGCACAAAATATTGCTATGTATATTTGTTACATAGTAAAGATGAGGCTATTAATGCATTTAAACAATATAAGAATGAAGTTGAGAATCAATTAAGCAAAACAATAAAGGCTATTAGAAGTGATAGAGGAGGTGAATATGAATATCCATTTGAGGAATTTTGTTCTGAAAATGGGATTATTCATCAAACAACCGCTCCTTATTCTCCTCAATCGAATGGTGTTGCTGAACGCAAATACCGTACTTTGAAAGAAATGATGAACTCAATGTTATTAAGTTCAGGAGCTTCACAAAATTTGTGGGGAGAAGCCTTACTTTCTGCTAATTACATTCTCAATAAAGTACCTCACAAAAAGACTCACAAGACACCTTATGAATTATGGAAAGGTCAAAGACCTTCCTATAAATATTTACGAGTGTGGGGGTGCTTAGCCAAAGTGATGGTTCCTAAACCTAAAAAGGTAAGAATGGGGAAAAAAACCGTGGATTGTGTATTCATCGGTTATGCTACTAATAGCAGTGCATGTCGATTTCTAGTTTGTAAATCTGAGATTTCGGACATTCATGTAAATACGGTTATTGAATCGAGGGATGCTTCATTTTTTGAAAATGAATTCCCGTATAACATGACCCGAGAATCTGGTCCTTCTAAAAGGACAAATCAAGCTACTACAAGTGGTACTCATCAACCTATTGAATCAATAGAGGGTGAACCAAGACGTAGTAAAAGAGCTAAAACCTCGACTTCTTTCGGTCCGGATTTTCTAACATATTTGTTAGAAAATGAACCTCAATCGTATAAAGAAGCTATATCCTTACCCGATGCTTCCAATTGGAAAGAAGCAATTAATAGTGAAATTGAATCCATATTACAAAATCATACGTGGGAACTAGTGGATCTTCCAACAAGTTCAAAACCGTTAGGTTATAAATGGATCTTCAAAAAGAAATTGAAGGCCGATGGATCAATTGATAAATATAAAGATAGACTTGTAGCTAAAGGCTATAGGCAAAAGGAAGGGTTGGATTACTTCGACACATATTCACCGGTAACAAGAATAACGTCCATTCGGATGTTAATAGCAATAGCTGCAATTAATGGACTTGAAATACATCAAATGGATGTAAAAACTGCATTCTTAAACGGTGAACTAGACTAGGAAATTTATATGGAGCAACCTGAAGGGTTCAAAGCTCCTGGAAAAGAAGGAAAAGTATATATGCTTGTTAAATCACTATATGGATTAAAACAAGCACCTAAACAATGGCATGAAAAATTTGATATTGCAATGTTATCAAATGGTTTCAAAATTAATGAATGCGATAAATGTGTTTACTTTAAATACATTCAAAATGGATATGTCATTGTATGCCTCTATGTTGATGATATGCTTATCATGGGTAGTAACTTGGAAATTGTCAAAACTACAAAACAAATGTTGATTAGTAGATTTGACATGAAAGATTTGGGAATCGCCAATGTTATATCAGGAATTAAAATTTCTAGAACATCAGATGGACTTATATTATCTCAATCTCATTACATAGAGAAAGTACCTGAAAAATTCAAGAAGTATGATATTAGTCCTACCAAGACACCTGTAGATGTAAATTTACATCTAGAAAGAAATAATGGTGAAAGCATATCTCAATCAAAATATTCTCGTATTATCGGCAGTTTAATGTATATCATGAACTGTACGCGACCGGACATAGCATACTCAATAAGTAAGCTAAGTCGATTTACGAGTAATCCAGGAAGAGATCACTGGAAAGCAATATTGAGAGTTTTGGGTTATTTAAAATATACTCAAAACTATGGATTGCATTACTCAAAATATCCAGCTGTTCTTGAAAGACATTGCGATGCAAATTGGATATCTGATACAAAAGACTCTAAGTCTACGAGTGGGTATATGTTTACCCTCGGAGTTGCAGCCGTATCTTGGAAATCCTCAAAACAAACGAGCATTGCTAGATCGACAATGGAATCTGAATTCATTGCACTAGACAAAGATGGAGAAGAAGCTGAATGGCTTCGAAATTTCTTAGAGGATGTTCCAAATTGGTCTAAACCTGTGCCCGTAATATGCATACATTGCGATAGCCAATCAGCAATTGGAAGGGCACAAAATCACATGTATAACGGAAAGTCACGACATATTCGTCGTCGACACAATACCGTTAGACAACTTCTCTCAAACGAAATTATCTCAATTGACTATGTAAAGTCAGAAGATAATATATCGAATCCACTAACGAAAGGTTTAAACCGAGAGCAAGTTGAAAGATCATCGAGAGGAATGTGTCTAAAGCCTATAAATAAATAAGAATCAATATAGTGGCAACCCAACCTAGCTGACTGGAGATCCCAAGATCTAGGTTCAATGGGCAAATCGAACTACGTTGTATTAAGTAAGCACTGGAGGATATTTAATCCTATCAATTCCAAAGATGAGACAATGCATATCTGCCGTGAAATTAGGATAAGTTATTCTTTTAATGACATCTATATCTTAGTACGTCTAAGTGGGGTATTACAGAATACTCTCTATGGAAGTCACCTACGTGAATAAGAAAGGGGCCACTTCTATGAGAATAATGAAAGGCATATTCTCTAAAATACTTGCGGAACCAAGTGGTGTTCACGGCCAAAATTAACACAAACGTGAGAACCAACTGTGCTGAAGAATTATTGTGTGAATACTGTTGTCTAGATTTACAAAAATGGTTGACGGTTCAAGGACGTGAAGTCTACTGATTAACCAAGTAAATTCGATACTATATCACTAAGGAAAGTTCAAGGCCACTAGGCTACTTCTCCCGATGCAATAAGTCTTCAGTTTTACTCAACTTGTGTCTGCATCTGCATTAGCATCTGTTTGGTTTTATTTATAGCGATATATCATTCATGTGGGGGATTGTTGAAAAATTGGACTTGAATTGGGTTTTAGAAAGCTGTCCAGAATTTTCTGGACAGAATTTTGAGCAACTTTAAGCTCAAATTTAGGTGGGACCCACACTACGAAAATCGTGGGACCATATACGAACGCGTTCACCTCTACAAGGAGATTAACGTAGTATATTCATACGTCCAATTTTAATAAGTTATGAATGATAAATATGTCCCCAAAGTGAGTCACAAAACAATGAAAGTTAATGAATTGGGTGTGTTTTAACTATTGTCCCACATTGGAGGAGTAGTGAAAATTTAATGAGTTAATAACACCCCAAGTATGGACTAAGGCTTGGATGCCTTGGGGTATCCCAACTCTTTGAAGGGGAGATGACCTAAGCTATGCACGGGTTAACTTTCGGTCAAAAGTCCACGTGCGCGCGTCCGTCCGTCCGGCTTGGCTCGGGCTTGGGCTTGGGCTTATAAAAATCTCCTATATTTTTAAAACAATGAAAAATTTCCCTCCAGAATTACTGTGATTTTATTCCAGAAAATTCCTGTCATATCTGTTCCAGAAATTCTTTTTTCTGCATAACATATCTTGCATTGTTGTTGAGTAAAAGCCACAGAATTTGAGTTCGTTGAAATTAATTATTGTTGTGCTACATAATTAATTGGAAAAATCCGTTCTATCTTGGGAGACAATATTCATCAACCTCAGAGCACATTAAAGGGAATAAATTGTCTTAAGCAGACTGTTCTTGACATGGCTTGGATTATTTCTTTTATTCTTATATTATTTCTGCAAATTCAAGTAAGTGTTTCATTTCTGTAATTCTGTTTTAATTCCGAATTATATAATAATTAATAATTCTATACAATTGTTATTTTATAAATAGTAGACATAACAATATGATCCTAAGATTATTTTATATATACATCGTACTATAAATACAAGTGTAAGGCAGGGAGGTGATTTGTACCTAGTTTCTATTTCTAATGTGACTGTTAGCAGAATATTTATTTGTTTAACTAAAAGAACTAGTGGGTGAAACAAACCCTCTTTATGGTTTCACTATGCTGCTCTCTCATATAAATAAAACAAAAAAATTAAGCATGAGTTTCTATTTTGTCTGCGCTGTAGTATAAATAACTAATACATCATGCAATGTAAAACTATCATAACAACTTCAAAGTTGAGTCAAGAAAGGGATGAAAGTAAAAATGAAGGCTTATAGCAATTGTATGAAGCCATGGTGCAATGGCATCTTCCTCCTCCTTTTCATTACACTTGCTTTAATAGCCTCTTTCGCGAACGCAAATACTCACTACCACGAGTTTATTGTATGTATTCTCATCATCTTCATATTTTATTTCCTCCTATATACTTTTTCATATAGATTATCCCTTCCTTATCGCCTCAAGTTCAAGCGAGTCCAGTGAAGAGGCTGTGTAGAACCCATTCCATTATCACAGTCAACGAGCAATTCCCTGAGCCAACTTTAGATGTACAAAACGGAGACACGCTCATTGTCAAAGTCCTAAACAGAGCTCCCTACAATGTCACAATCCATTGGTAATATAAATTTATAGCCACCCTACAATGTCACCATCCAACCAACTATCAAGTTCAAAACATAGTAGTTTATATATACACATTAGAACTTCATGGAATTTTATCTTAATTTTGATATATATTATCGCTGTATTATCTGTTAGGCATGGAGTTCGTCAGATGCAAACCCCGTGGGCAGATGGCCCTGAATATGTGACCCAATGTCCAATCCAACCAGGATCCACTTACACATACCGGTTCACAATAGAAGATGTTTATGGAGCACTCGTCATTCGTCCTAAATCTAGTTCTTATTACCCCTTCCCAAATCCCAAGCTAGAACGACCAATTCTTCTTGGTCATGACTGATAACTAGTGTTACTTCTATGACTATGTCAAAAATCAAACACACAATGATCCTACTAATTTTGAGTATCTAATGTAAAATTGTGGTGATCATGAACAGGAGAATGGTGGGACAGGAACATTCTTGTTGTCCAAAGACAAGTAATTTTTACAGGCAGAGCTCCAAACGTTTCAGATGCATATACCATCAATGGTCAACCCGGCGATCTATAGAGATGCTCTAGCAAAGGTTTTCTTTTACTCTCAACTATTCATGATAATAACAACCAGTAGTCTTTAATTATTGAGCAACATTGACTCTTGATTGGAGACTCAAAGTAAGATACTTGATGACATGGCAATGATGTATTCATTTGTGATTTGAATGATAAACGTTACATATAACCCCACACAGTAATCAATGCACCACCATCATGCATTTCTCAAATTTAATGCAGATACCCTGAAATTTTTTGTGGATTCTGGTGATAAAGTTCTTCTCAGAGTCATCAATATATCTTCTTCACTGTTGGCAACCACAAATTAACTGTTGTTGCAGCTGACGCGGTCTACACCAAGCCATTCACAACAACCACCCTGATGTTGGGGCCCGGTCAGACAACAGATTTCCTCCTTATAGCTCATCAAAACCCAGCCCACTACTACATGGCAGCACGTGCGTATGCCAGTGCCTAAAATGTACCCTTTGACAACACCACCACCACTGCTATCCTCCAATACAAATCTGCTCCTCGTAAGGGAAGTAACGACATTCTGCCAAAACCATCCTTACCGAGACTACCAGCCTACAATCACACGGCCACAGTAACTGCATTCACGAGCCAGTTAAGGAGTCCTTCCACTGTCAAAGTACCCATTGACATTACCGAGAACCTATTTTTCAGAGTGGGCTTAGGGTTTATCAACTGCATTCCTGGACCTAGATGCCAAGGGTTCAATAACACTCGCTTACTGCTAGCATGAAGAATGTATCTTTTTTATTCCCACGAAGGACCTCCTTGATGCAAGCCTATTACCAAAATATCCCCGGCGTTTTCACCACAAATTTCCCTCCTGTTCCATTGGTGAAATTCGATTACACAGGAAATGTGAGTCGTGCATTATGACAAACCGTTTTTTGAACAAAGCTCTACAAGCTGAAGTTTGGTTCCAATGTTCAAGTAGTGTTACAATAAACATCTATCTTTTCAACTGAGGACCACCCCATTCATCTTCACGGGTACCATTTCTATATTGTTGGACAGGGCTTCGGTAATTTTAACCCAAGAAGAGATACTACCAAATTTAACCTCATCGATCCACCACAGAGGAATACAATTGATGTTCCTGTCGGTGAATGGGCAGTCATTCGATTTGATGCTGATAATCTAGGTATATTACAATGACTTTCCTATATCATAGAGTCATCAATCCAAATTTTTTTAACTCAATTTCCTGTTTGACGATAGGAGTTTGGCTGATGCACTGACACATAGATTCCCACCTCGCTTGGGGTTTGGCTATTGGTTTCTTGGTTGAGAATGGAGTTAGAGAATTGCAGTCCATAGAGCCTCCTCCAGAAGATCTGCCTCGATGTTGAGAGATCAAGAGAACAAATTAGAGACAAAATCAACATTCTGGGATACAAGAAAATGGTGGAATAGTTTCTCATTATCAACTTTGGCAGTATTTGTTTTAAATTGCATTTGGTGTCATGGATTTTCGCCTTATTAAATAGAGGATCAATTCCTTAGCATGTTGTGGCATTCTAGGTTCAATTCCTTAGCTTTTGAATCCAAGAAAGAGCAGCAGTTTTAATTTATAATTAGTTATATCTATTTCACTGGACAACTGCGTCATTCAGTTGGTAAAGAATAATAAAATAGTTAACTGCGTCATTCAGCGGGGTCCGTTTGTTTTGCAATTATAATTCTGTTTTCTGTATTTAAATACAATATTTAATATTTTAAAGGAGTTATACCTTAATATATAATATACATACATAATACATTAATATGTGTATAATTCTTATAAATAAAAAAATATATATGTTCATGTACACAAAATTACGTATGAAAATGAAATAATATAAAGTTAAATAATATTATCAATAGATACATGATACTTATATATAGTTTTATACATGTATTGATAATGTATGAAATAATATAAAATATACATACATTACATATGTATTAAAAAATATTACCAAGTTATGTATATATATAATTTTATAGTGAATTATATATATATATATATATATATATAGTTAAACTTCCCAACATACCTCATTAAATATACTTAAAAATACATGATATTAAATGTACATGTATATAATTTATTATGTATGTATGTATGTATGTATGTATGTATGTATGTATGTATGTATGTATGTATGTATGTATTCATGTATCATGTATGTGTGAAAATTTTATGTATGTTTATGCACACACACACATGTATGATATAAATATACATGTTTGTCAATTTTGTCAAATTTTTAAAAGACAAGTTTACCAAACTCATACCAATAATTATAAATACAAAAAACTGAATTTTAAAACTGTATTTAAAAACAACGTTTAAATCGAGTTTTCTAAATAGAGAACCAAACGGGCCCTTAAGTTTTCGTGTTCTCTTTTTTTTTTCTTTCTTAGAAGTTGGGCTATCTATAATAGTAAGAAACAAAGGCCACGAAAATTGGTGTAGTATGGATATATCCCGAGGATTTACTCCCGCACCCCACCAACCCACACACGCATGCGCATGGCGGCCAAACTAGGTCATACCCCCTCGAAAAGATTAAGTACTTTTGTAAGAAAAACAGGTACGTCTAGAGGAACCAACCAATTTTAGGAACTCAATACCAACAAGTAGATCGTCCGAAAAGACAGAAGCTCTAGGGTGATCAAGCGAGTAACTCTATTGGAATACTCTAGGGGATTGGATCGGCGGATGCAAGGTGAGACAACATTGAGAAGTCCCAATCATTTCAAGTGTCTGCAAGAGACACCACAAGGAATCCTCGAAGAAGCTCGCCCTCTTTCTTCGAGTGACACTTGTTACTCTAAGGATTCTTTCATCACAAGTAAAAAATTAAAAAAGTAGACAGTCTCCTCGAGAGTCGCAACCTAAGTATAATTATACATATCTTGTATCTATCTAGGACATTGAACCCAACCCGAAGTGATGGGAACCCCATCACTGGGTTGTCCTTTGCAACCGTCGCGATAAAGTAAAATGGATCACTTCGCCAAGGAAGTGATGTTCCCCATTACTGAATGTCTTATATGCATTTAATGCAAGTCAAAGGGAATTAAATTCCCAAAAAATTAAACATGCAAAGATCTTTGGATGAACAGGACATAACACGCAACCTATAGCTGTAATTATGTCTCAAACTTTTCACACTACAACACTTATTGCAAATAATTTTTTTATATCTCCACAAATGTTCTTTAAGAGATATAGAGCATTTATGCAACCCAATCATGATTTTAATCCATATTTATTGCATTTAAATCTAGCCGGTGCTTACCTTGTCATCCTCTCCATCCACTTCTCAGGGAACTCTTTGGGATAAATGGTAACTTTTGAAGGAACAAGGAGAACTAAGAATAATAAAAAAGATCTGAATCACTTAATGGAAAATAATAAACAATCCGAGTAAAGAAAGACAAAAATTACAGTAGTTCAAGCTCCCCAAAAGCTTAAGACACTGACTTTACTATCTTTGATAACCTAGGTTCATTCAGGTTCTTCAACTCTTTGATATATAAAATCATTCTTAAGAACACCTAATATTAATCACGAACACATTATATGATTAAACTTTAGCATACAATTATTCTTAATAAAAGAATCTTGGATCTCCATGTTTTCAAAAAATACGTCTAAAAGATAGAAAATAAGACTTACCTTAATGCAATGCATTCATCAATCTTGATTAATTGCTTCATCAATCTCCCTCTGACACCCCGCCTAATAAAATATCAGCGATCACTCCGATATCAAATTAAAACAGGAGTCTCTTATGGATCATTCTTAGTATCACTGTCGAAAATCCATTTAATTACTAATATCCTATTAGGCCGGCGTCAAAATTTTACTTAACTAATCTTTTTAAACAATTACAAAATTAAAACATCCACATAGTTTTGCATAAATGAAACTAAAATGAAATAGAATAACTGAACACTCGGTCAAAATATACAACCATATCGAATGCTATGCTAAAAGAATAAATAAATGCAATTGGGCCATTGGCCCAAATATTTATACAGTACCTCCTATCTAGAGTACAAGAATAGAAGCGTCTATCGAGAACTTGCACGCATCCACAGCTGCAACAGCAGACGTCTGACTCGAAGGAAGTGCCATCCAGGCGTCCCTGTGTCTGGACACCTATATAATATATATATATATATATATAAAAAACAAGAAAGGAAAAATAGATAAACGGGTCAGAGCCCGAGTTTGAAAAATATTTAGCAAGTGCATAAATGCCTTATTTTTAGAAAAAGGTTATATCTCATATTTAAGTTTGGTATCGCACTCCCATGAGATACCCCTCACCTCTCTTCTATTAGTGCACACCTAACGCACCCTAACAAAATACCCTAGTCAATCTATCCCGCCTAACTAGTCTAATTTACCCATCTACTAGAAACCTATACATCCCGAGTACTAAGGGATAAACTTCCCTCCATTCTCAACACTGCACTAAGTTCGTGCGTGGGGTGTCTCGCGAAGCGAAATCCAAACAAGGAACCCCCCCGATACACTACTACTTGGCAGGGTTAATGTTAAAGATCCATTAGGTTCGTAGCACGAAACTAATGTATAAATACATACTTATATATTAACATCCATAACGGATTCATTTTTATATACATCTTACAATATACATCCGGATAATATCTCCCGGACTGAGGTTTACCAATTCAATTTCATCTTTATAATACACATCCGGATCTATCTCCCGGACTGAGGATTCATATACAAAGTATTTATCAATACTTTCCATTTTTATCTCAAAACTTTCCATTTCCTTTCTTATATCCAGGAAAAGTATTTAAAAGACAATTCATTATGATGAGTTGCTTTAACATATCTTATAACTTTTTAAAAGACAGTTTTATTATCATAAAAATGCTTTTACCGTTTCATAACATCCCATTTCCCTTCTTATATCCAGGAAATGTATTTAAATCCATTTTTATTATCATAAAAATGCTTTAATATCATATGCTTCCATTTCCCTTCTTTCATCCGGGAAGTGTTCCCGAAGCCAATTCATTTATCCCATTTCCCTTCTTCCATCCAGGAAATGTACTTAAAGCCAATTTATTATCATAAATTGCTTTAACATATAATATAACGCGTTCTAAGACCGCCCGTTCGGGTTTTCCTACTGTGCATGCCCCTAAATGGCTATCATCTTCCAGGGCCTATCATCAAGACAACCTGGGTACCTATAACGCAAGAAGTCGGGAAGCGGCCATATGCCTGTGGGAGAGTCATGACCACACCCAGAATTACCTCACCAGCGCAGAAACATACAATAATCGCTCATATGGCCTATAGGACTATATCCATCCTGCATTCATTAGCCGGGGGGGCTTCACTATACATACGCAACTTCCCTTATGATAGCGATTTAGAGAGGTGTGTATCCATAAATTATTATTTATGAAAATCATTTCTTTTCCATTTTGAAAACATTCATATTTTTCTTTCAAAATCATTTATTCTCATTGATATATATATATATATATATATATATATATTACCTTGTTTTCATACACAAGGAATATAATATATACTACACATCTGTATCATATTTCATATATATACTTTAATCATATAGTATATACATACCATATATTCCTCCTCGAATGTATGAATGGCCATAATTTCCAATCACATCTAGCGATGACCAATAATCCCAAAGATTCTCTCAAAGAATCATAATCATGCCTTCATATACGCATGATACTAAACCCAAAGTATTCCCTCACATACATTCAATTACATAAATACCTAGGCTCGATGGTATCCGAACTCCCTCTCAAATTTTGTTCGCCCCGAACGTTAACTATGTTCGTTCCCCGGATTATTCCCTACACCAATCCAAGGCCTTATCTTTCATATAAAGGTTTACTAACCCTCAAAACCATCATTTAGGAGTCCCGATATCATAACTAAGGTCCCCCATATAAGACCCCAAATTGTAATTTAACTCCCCATACTCTTAAGGGGAGAAAACTGGCAAATTTGACCAAAGAGAATCGATTCGTCCTAATTGCGAATCGATTCGGGTAGGCGAATCAATTCGACCCCCAATTCGAATCGATTCAGAAAGTGTTCTGCAAGCAGGTCCTTAATGGCGAATCGATTCGTTCTAAATTCGAATCGATTCGGCCCACTGTCGATTCAGAAAGTGTTCTACAAGCAGGTCCTTAATGGCAAATCGATTCGTTCTAAATCCGAATCGATTCGTCCCACTGCAGAATCACAGATCCCCTTAAGCGAATCGATTCGGCCTAGACCCGAATCGATTCGGCCTGTTCGAGGGGCACTGTTTGGGTATTTTTTTTTTCAATCTCCAAAATACCCAAAACTCAATCCAATCTCCATTTAAATCATAACTTGGATTTATTCCTACAAACCCAAAGTTTTCATATCTCCTCAAGTTCTTTAGAGGTCATGACACTCCATTTGGGAACCCCTAATATTTATCTCCAATAAATTCTAACTAACGATTTCGATATCGAATAACTTTTCGTAGAAAAATCACTATAAATCCAAAAAAAATCAGAAAAATACGCAGTCGGTGCCCACGCGACCGCATAAAAAAGATATACAATTTTTATTTTGTGACCAAGAGCCGAATCGATTCGCATCAAGGCATAATCGATTCGGAAAGATGCAGATCACTATTCATCGTCTTCTCCGAGACGGTTTCAGCCATTAAAGCTTCTCCTAAGCTTTTGTCACCTCACCCAACGTCCTACAACCTCAATGAACTACAAATACACATATATTAAGGGTTCTAAACATCCTAGAACCATAAACCACCAATTTATTTCGATTAATTTCTAAGTTTCTCCAATTATGAAATTATAGGGGTTTATTCGTTTTAACTCCCGAAAACCCGTTTTATCCACGAAAACCCAACCCAAAATCTTTAGGGTTTGTTAATACCAAACTACAGTATGAGATTTATGCAAAAAGTAAATAAAGCAAGTAAACACTTGCCTCGTGGATATAATCCGACGATCCCGAGTCGAATCCCGCAGAGGTTGGCCGAAATCTCCCCTTTTCTCCTCTTTTCTCCCCTCTTCTCTCTCTTCTCTCTCTTTTCTTCTCTTTTCTTCCCCTCTCCCTCTTTATATAGAAAGAAAAAGGGTTTAACCCCTTAAAACCCAAAAATGACTTGTTTACTCAATTACGAGCCCGTTTAACTCTAAAATTCCCCGAAACTCAATTTCGATAATTGGACACTCTTTTTCGACTATCTCGGCCATTTCGAGACTCACGGCGCAGTCAAAATTTCCATCCGAGGTACTTAATCGCAAATCACTATTTTACCCCACACGACTTAATGCGGGTTCTCCAATTAAAATCTTACCTCGTGTCTCTTTACTCAACGACGACATATAATTAAAATACCTCGACATATTTACTTAATCCCAAAAGTAAATATATCACCTATCGATAATCATCAAATCCTTAAAAATCCCAAAAATTACTATTCTGGGAAATTCCTCAAATTCCAATTTATACTCAATTATGGAATTTAATTATCTCCAAAGGTACGGGTTGTTACATACTTCCCCCCTTACAATGAAATTTCGTCCTCGAAATTCAGATACTACCTACACCACCAATCTTAGGATCTCTCCAAATCCTAATACCTCAAAGGGAACGATACTAATCTAATGGTTCCCAACCAAATACCGTACAACTATCACAGTCGTAAAGTGACTCCAATAGCGTCACATTGCACTCATCATTTTTAGTGCCTCCCGGCATAAACTTCAACTTTATATATTGTTCCCTTTCTATTTCAGGTGGTATATAAACCAACTTACTAAGGTGCCCATACACCTTTTTAACCCGTGCACATCTGCACATCCACTTCGAACGTCGGATACTCTCTTTAAATGAGGGTCTCCTTTCCTCGGTGTAATACTCACACATGTGTCCTCCCAACCCGCGAAATTCAATTCTCCTAACCTCGGCGCCACTAACTCTACTAAACTTACATCCTACAAATGCTACGATCTATGCGTTACCCTACCTATGCAAAACGAGTAATATCCTAAGTATATCCCTAATGCCCAAGGCCTCTCTCAACTTCCGACATTTTCTTAGTTTCATGCGTGGGACGTCTCGCAAAAGCGAAATCCAAACAAGGAACCCTCCCGTTACACTAATCCCTCGCGTTGTCGGTCATCGAGTTATAGCGACCTAAGGCACACCGGCAGGACGTCCTAAATCCTACCACACTAACTTATGAACGCATTTCTACTATTCTATCCTTCCATCCATACGAAAGGAAAACTAACTAATCGAAGTGCCCAACTCTCTGAAAGAGCACAACGTACATCATACCCAAAGTATACTTTCTCAAAATTTTTCCTTTTCACTAAGGCCTAGCCATAATCCTCAAATCAATTTCTCTAAGTCCTACTTCACCTACTCACTTGTGTTCTTTTCCATAGCACAACATTTCCATAAACATACCATCATCACATGGCTCATAGTCTATAGTGGTTCATACACACTATAAGAGTTATCAACAAAACCAACATCCTTGCATCCTATAACATCTCTCCACTCCCGATGCCATTAAGGTTCGTGTGTGGAGCGTCTCGCAAAGTGAAATCCAAACAAGGAACCCCTCCACACACTACTGCTCAACTTCGTCGGTCATGGAGGTCCGTTATTTCAAACATGCAACCGGGATAACCCTATCCCCTTTTCCATTAAAAGGGTGGTCTGAAATCCTATCTCTAACTAAGAGTCACACCATCTAGCGCTCGTACTAATATTAAGTCCTTCCGTAATCAATAATGAGCTTAATTTTACAGCTCAACAATAATCCTGTGGACCTTAAATCGTATCTATAAGGTCGCCACGCACTCACATCATAATAATGAAACATCCTCCCATCAAAGTTCCATTTACCCATAACGATAAAGGCAAACTCAACCTGCATCCAAGTGAGATATCGCAACCACAACCCGTTCCACCCTAGAACTGCGGACACGATAGTCTTGCCATCATTAGCATGCTATCGCTCCGAACAACGAATATCATATTCAACTCAAAATAACACCATACTCGTATAACACATATAAAACAAGTATCACCAACCACATATATATATATACAAAATATAAACACCCGCCTTTATGGAGAATGCAGAAGATAAAACTCTGCTATCGCAGAAAACACACAGGCCTACATTATAGAATGTTATCGAGACCGCCACAAAACTCAAATTACACACACGAGTATAGGGCTAGCGAATACCGCAACTTTATCTAGTCACACCAAATATACCTCTTCATTATGAGGTTAAACTCATAACAACCACTAAGCCCCACCTCCTGCCGCCTTCCTCGATCAGCACATGAATCTCGAACGAGCGCGCAAAAGATTTACATAATCTTATACTATAGTAGGAGGACGAAATCGCACAAGAGAAATCAACAATCCTAATCCTAAGGCTCTATATCAAATCGAGATCAACACTGAAAGCGTAGTACGTTCGCACAGATTCCTAAGGACACTAGAACCTGATGCTCTGATACCATCTGTGACACCCCGCCTAATAAAATACCGGGCGATCACCCCTATATCAAATTAAAACAGGAGTCTCATATGGATCATTCTTAGCATCACTGTTAAAAATTCATTTAATTACTAATATCCTTTTAGGCCGGCATCAAAATTTTACTTAACTAATCTTTTTAAAAAATTACAAAATTAAAACATCCACATAGTTTTGCGTAAATGAAAATAAAATGAAATAAAATAACCGAACACTCGGTCAAAATATACAACCATATCGAATGATGTGCTAAAAGAATAAATAAATGCAATTGGGCCATTGCCCCAAATATTTATATAGTACCTCCTATCTAAAGTA
Source organism: Sambucus nigra (assembly GCA_949130495.1). Classification (NCBI taxonomy): domain Eukaryota; kingdom Viridiplantae; phylum Streptophyta; class Magnoliopsida; order Dipsacales; family Adoxaceae; genus Sambucus; species Sambucus nigra. The sequence goes on along the minus strand of OX422217.1, from coordinate 359,298,215 downwards.
CAAGAATAGAAGCGTCTATCGAGAACCTACACGCATTCACAACTGCTGCAACAGACGTCTGACTCGAAGGAAGTGTCATCCAGGCGTCCCTGTGTCTAGACACCTATATATATATATATATATATATATATATATATATATATATATATAACAAGAAAGGAAAAGTAGATAAACGGGTCAGATCCCGAGTTTGAAAAATATTTAGCAAGTTCATAAATGCCTTATTTTTAGAAAATGGTTATATCTCATATTTAAGTTTGGTATCGCACTCCCATGAGATACCCCTCACCTCTCTTCTATTAGTGCACACCTAACGCACCCTAACAAAATACTCTAGTCAAGCTATCCCGCCTAACTAGTCTAATTTACCCGTCTACTAGAAACCTATACATCTGGAGTACTAAGGGCTAAACTTCCCTCCATTCTCAACACTGCACTAATTTCGTGCGTGGGGTGTCTCGCGAAGCGAAATCCAAACAAGGAACCCCCCCGATACACTACTACTTGGCAGGGTTAATGGTAGAGATCCATTAGGCCCGTAGCATGAAACTAATGTATAAATACATACTTATATATTAACATCCATAACATATTCATTTTTATATACATCTTACAATATACATCCGGATATATCTCCCGGACTGAGGTTTACCAATTCAATTTCATCTTTATAATACACATCTGGATCTATCTCCCGGACTGAGGATTCGTATACAAAGTATTTATCAATACTTTCCATTTTCATCTCAAAACTTTCCATTTCCTTTCTTATATCCAGGAAAAGTATTTAAAAGACAATTCATTATGATGAGTTGCTTTAACATATCTTATAACTTTTTAAAAGACAGTTTTATTATCATACAAATGCTTTTACCGTTTCATAACATCCCATTTCCCTTCTTATATCCAGGAAATGTATTTAAAGCCATTTTTATTATCATAAAAATGCTTTAATATCATATGCTTCCATTTCCCTTCTTTCATCCGGGAAGTGTTTCCGAAGCCAATTCATTTATCCCATTTCCCTTCTTCCATCCAGGAAATGTACTTAAAGCCAATTTATTATCATAAATTGCTTTAACATATAATATAACGCGTTCTAAGATCGCCCATCTGGGTTTCCGCACTATGCGCGCCCCTAAATGGCTATCATCTTCCAGGGCCTATCATCAAGACAACCTGGGATCCTACAACGCAAGACGTCGGGAAGCGACCATATGCCTGCGGGAGAGTCATGACCAAACCCAGAATCACCTCACCAGCGCAAAAACATACAATAATCGCTCATATGGCCTATATGACTATATCCACCCTGCATTCATTAGCCAGGGGGCTCCACTATACGTACACAACTTCCCTTATGATAGCGATTTAGAGAGGTGTGTATCCATAAATTATTATTTATGAAAATCATTTCTTTTCCATTTAGAAAACATTCATATTTTATTTTCTAAATCATTTATTCTCATAGACATATATATATTACCTTGTTTTCATACACAAGGAATATACTATATACTACACATCTGTATCATATTTCATATATACATTTTAATCATATAGTATAATGGGGATTAATATAAATCCCCAAGTTTAGTATTGGGCCCAACCTCTATAATTAGTAATAGTTTGGGTTTGTTCCAACTTTGGAGAGGCTTTTTCTCTATTATTTAAAAATTAATAAAATTTGTGGGGGTACTCTCCCTCTTTGATAATATATATATATATATATATATATATATATATATATATATATATATATATATATATATATATATATATATATATATATATATTCCTCCTCGAATACATGAATGGCCATAATTGCCAATCACATCTAGCGATGACCAATAATCCTAAAGATTCTCTCATAGAATCATAATCATGCCTTCATATACGCATGATACTAAACCCAAAGTATTCCCTCACATACATTCAATTACATAAATACCTAGGCTCGATGGTATCCGAACTCCCTCTCAAATTTGTTCATCCCGAACGTTAACTATGTTCGTTCCCCGGATTATGCCCTACACCAATCCAAGGCCTTCTCTTTCATCTAAAGGTTTACTAACCCTAAAAACCATCATTTAGGAGTCACGATATCATAACTAGGATCCCCCATATAAGACCCCAAATTGTAATTTAACTCCCCATACTCTTAAGGGGAGAAAACTGGCAAATCTGACCAAAGCGAATCGATTCGTCTTAATTGCAAATCGATTCGGGTAGGCGAATCGATTCGGCCCCCAATCCGAATCGATTCGGAAAGTGTTCTGCAAGTAGTTCCTTAATGGAGAATCGAGTTGTTCTAAATCCGAATCGATTCGGCCCACTGCAGAATCACAGATCCCCTTAGGCGAATCGATTCGGCCTGTTCGAGGGGCACTGTTTGGGGGATTTTTTTTTCAATCTCTAAAATACCCAAAACTCAATCCAATCTCCATTTAAATCATAACTTGGATTTGTTTCTACAAACCCAAAGTTTTCATATCTCCTCAAGTTCTTTAGAGGTCCTAACAGTCCATTTGAGAACCCCTAATATTTATCTCCACTAAGTTCTAACTAACGATTTCGATATCGGACAACTTTTCGTAGAAAAATCACTATAAATCTAAAAGAAATCAAAAAAATACCCGGTCAGCGCCCACGCGACCGCATAAAAAAGATATACAATTTTTATTTTGTGACCAAGAGCCGAATCGATTCGTATCAAGGCAGAATCGATTCGGAAAGATGCAGGTCACTATTCATCATCTTCCCCGAGACGGTTTCAGCCATTAAAGCTTCTCCCAAGCTTTTGTCGCCTCACCCAACGTCCTACAACCTCAACCAACTACAAATACACATATATTAAGGGTTCTAAACATCCTAGAATCATAAACCACCAATTTATCCACGAAAATCCAACCCAAATCTTTAGGGTTTGTTAATACCAAACTACGGTATGAGATTTATGCAAAAACTAAATAAAGCAAGTAAACACTTGCCTCGTGGATATAATCCGACGATCCCGAGTCGAATCCCGCGGAGGTTGGACGGAATCTCCCCTTTTCTCCTCTTTTCTCTCCTCCTCTCTCTCTTCTCTCTCTTTTCTTCTCTTTTCTTCCCCTCTCCCTCTTTATATAGAAAGAAAAAGGGTTTAACCCCTTAAAACCCAAAAATGACTCGTTTACTCAATTACGAGCCCATTTAACTCTAAAATTCCCAGAAACTCAATTTCGACAATCGGACACTCTTTTTCGACTATCTCGGCCATTCCGAGACTCACGGCGCAGTCAAAATTTCCATCTGAGGTACTTGAACGCAAATCACTATTTTACCCCACACGACTTAATGCGAGTTCTCCAATTAAAATCTTACCTCGTGTCGCTTTACTCAATGGCAACATATAATTAAAATACCTCGACATATTTACTTAATCCCAAAAGTAAATATATCACCTATTCATAATCATCAAATCCTTAAAAATACCAAAAATTACTATTCCGGGAAATTCCTCAAATTCCAATTTATACTCAATTATGGAATTTAATTATCTCCAAAGGTACGGGTTATTACACTCCCTTCTTGGAAAAATTACACTTAAATGGAATCTCAGAATTTATCTCCCACCTCAGAAATAGTGTGTTATGAACTTATGAGATAACCCCAGATAGTGTAGGGCTCCTCTATTTATAAGGGAAAGAGGGTCGGAATCCTAGTCAAGGTGGGACTCTATTTCAAGTCTCACACTAATGCCACTAACCATCATATGAGTAACGAATAAGATTGACCCAATCTTCTAATATTTGTATTTATCATGTTCCTAATTAATTATCTGATATTTATCAAGACCACATAATTGGGAAATTTATAAATTCAGAATTTAATATAATTAAAATTAAATAATTAATTTCGACACTTAATATTAATTTCCAATAGTCTCCCACTTGGTCTTAATAATCCTCATAATTAAATTAGGTACCACAAGGTGCACAAGAACTGATAAAATATAGTTTGCTTAAATAAAACAATTCATAGATGCGAATCATGGCAGTTCCATGCTATTCAAGAGCATAGTTCCTTCCATGTACTACAACACCAATGTTTCATTCAACTAAGCCTTTAATATTGCGTATCATAATGGCCTCATAATGTCCTTTTGAATAAGGACTATTTCTGTCAACAATAATTCATAATCATATGCATGCATTCACAAAAGATAGAAATAATTGAAATCAGAAACACTTTTATTGAATTCAAGTAATAGTGTCAAACAACTAAGCCAAATAACAATCATAATTTGACTAATCGAGACCCATCTCTTTGACACGTTCTATAAGGTCTTTTGGAGATATCGTAAGAGGATCTGCTATGTTATCACTCGTACTAATGTGATCAATTGAAACTCTTTGTTTCTAAATTTATTCTTTCAATGATAGGTATTTCATTCAACTTGCTTAGTTACTTTAGTAATACCTAACATTTCTTCATAAAGAAGATTGCAGCGACATTATCATAATATTTCAGCGGCTTGATAAGAGTGTCGATAACTCCAAGTCCCGAAATGAAGTCAGGCTGCCAAAATACACAAGTTGTAGCATCAAGCATGCTACAAACTCAGCTTTCACAATAGTTAATGGATGTTTTGTGTTGCATTCCTTCATTATATTAGTTGATAAACCAAAACAAATAAACTTAAGCAAGAGTGAACTTCGTACCATCCATACAACTAGTAAATCCGAGTCAAAATAATTGTTCATATTTAAATGAACACATACATCATAAATGTGAGCATATAGTCCTTTAAGTATCTCATTACTTCATACACAACTTTTAAACCCATAAAATTATTTTGATTCTCTACTTTCTAGATCCGTGCTTGTATATAGAGAAAATATATAAACTTACTCCCACTGATCTTCAGGTGTATACAAATATACAACGATTAAGAAAAAAATATAATGATATTATTTCTTAAAATATGTCATGTGGGAAACTTATGTTTATAAAATGATAGCCTAAACATATACACATGGTTTATAAGACTCCAAAAAGTAATTTTCACATCCACTTCATGTAACTCTCAATCATAATGAGCTACTAATGTCATAAGAATTCCACGTCCTTACATATAATTAAGAAGGTTCTTTTATAACCTTTTCTTCATTAATGGTGAAATATTTTACTACAATTTAGCTTTATCTCGTTTAACTACCATTAGCGTCGCGTTTGGTCTTGATGAACCCCTCCTTCCCGACTTTAGTGCATCAATTATGTAATTCAACGAGATTCTAAACTTGGTTGTAGTCCATTAGTTTCACTTCTTATGACATGATAAATAAAACCATGTCATTATTTATCCCTACGCCAAATTCATATTCATGAAGATACACCACATAATCATCTTGGATAGTAGACATTTTAGGATCTTCTTAATATCATTCCTTATGATTTTATCTATATTTCTCTCACGGTGACAATACAATCATTTAGTGGTTGATCATTTATTTGTTCTTTGTTGTTTAGACAATATAACAACTAAAAGAACAAGTATTTAAGATAGTTATCGATAATGGGATAAGTACCATACCTTCTTTTATAACCATATTTCATGATTTTCTACTACCACTAATTTCACCATTCATAATGAGTTTGACATTATGATTTTCTTTACTGCAATAAATACGTGTCAATGATAATTATATGATCTATGTAGGTCCACTTTAAGGGAAGTTTCTCACAATCTCCCACTTGGGCCACGTAGGTAATCCTGATATTAGACATCGTAATACCTTAAGAGAACAACTCGACTATCAAGATTTATAAGAGATATTACAAAAAATCTTGTCCACGAAAATTATTAAAGGGAGTCTATATTTAATTTGGTACAAGATTAAAGAGTTTAATCAATAAGGTTACGATTACGAGGCATGGTCAAAATAATATTTAAAAGAAATATGTCCCAAATTTTATTTCATATAAAGCATCAAAAGGAATACCACAACGTTTGAAAAAATATACATCAAAAGATTCTTTAGAACATATCCCTCACGATCAAGTCTAGACAAATAGTTTCGAAAAAAATTGAGGGTTTATGAAAAACAAATGGCGATTTGATTCCCCAAGAACAAAAGCAAAGAATCTTATTAGCATTTCTAGTTTGTTTTGTAAGAAATCCCGGCATCAAAAGTAAATACTTTCTATAACATAGTAAATATAACTTGCAAACTCTACTAAGATGAAAAACACGTTTCAAGTCATCAAAGATACATATTATCTCTATCATTATTAGCTCGAGTGTGCAACATGTAAACAAACTTAATTTGTTTAAACAACTTTAATATGAAATTTTTAGAGAAACAAAATGGGATACAATAATATGATAAGATTATGAGATAAATTGCTCACTTCATCAATGCTTTGATTTAACAACACACACATCGATAACATGATAATAAATTAAGTGCATAACTGTGAGTTTTCTTTAGTAGTAACCGTGATATATCGATTATATGATGCTTCCAGATTACTTTATTGGGTATAATGTTATTTCATTATATTGTACACGATTTTTGTGGATAACTTATTTTCACATACTATAATAATATATGTGATCTATGATGTTCGTTCAATCACTCAAAATCGATTCCCTGTAAGGAATAACCTTGCTTGAAGAAATAAACTCAATATACCCCATTAACATCTTTAAAATTATAAGCATCATGAGTTACTACTACCATCATCTTTACATTTAATATTCATTGCCATTCTAGTCGGGTCACTATGGTGACTACCAAATATTTCATAATATAAATATTACATTACGTAAAGACTTACATACACAAGTTAATAAGTTTTTCACTTATTTTCATTAAATATTGCATGAGCAACAAATTGAGTTATTCATGTTTATGGTTTTCATAAACTTAATTGGTGATATGATAGTGAAAGAAACTATGGCATCTGCGTTTGACGACCATTATTTCCTTCCCAAAATATATATCACCACTTACATTTTGTTCAATTATTGTAATTGTACATGTAGGCTTCCGAATCACGATGATTGAATAAACAATAATATGTATGCAACATCATGAAGTATCATCATCCTAACATTCCATATCATACATGGACCGTAGGCAACCAAAATATGCATGATGTTAATGCATTAGACCAATATTTATATCTTCTGGAATGGAGAACTTTAGTGAACACCAAACCTTATATTATATAAATATTAGAGATAGTCATACATGTTCAAAATACCCATAATACATGAATAATTATATTATTGTCTATTCCTTAATTTGAAATTCACGAAAAATTAGACTTAATGTGAAAATCAAATAAACAAAGAGTTTACATCAGATATTACACAAATAATAGTAAATGGAAGACATAAATCATTTACTTTTTCTTCATCACTTATGCATGAGTAAGATATTAGAAATATTGACCCAAATCATTCATGGCTATACTAATGCACAATACGGTTATAATCACAATTATCATACTAGTGGCATATATAAATATGACTATATAACATTGATGCCAATTATTTAATATTTTCAAAAATTCCAATGTTTATTTGATTCAAATTTTAGCATGTGTTGCGCTTCAATTTAACCTTATAACAAACATTAGGATAATCTGAAATGACTACAAGTATAATATCTTCACATGTAATCTTAGACTGTATTTGGCATTTTATTAAAATGAATGAATACCTACTTATGAGTCTTAAAATTTACAAGTCATGCATTCAAATATGCATGCATGCAACGAAATCATAATTATAGTATCCGCACATATGAATTGTAGCCTGTGTTTGGCATTTAATTCAACTTAATGGGGGTATTAGAATTAGAATAAAAAATAATTCTGATTTTCAACCACATGAATCGTATGCGTGCGTTTGGCACGAGACTCATTTAAACACGAATATCATAATATTCAACAATATGAACCATTGGCCTGTGTTTGGCACGAATATTCAACTAAAATAGGATCATTAGAGTAAGATTTTATCAGAATTCTAGATAAATATACATGAAATATGGGAAAAATTAAATTTTTCGAAAAAAAATGATTTAGCATCATGGAACTGTAGAAAATTACTCCAGAAACTCAAATATTCGACGGAATTCAAAAATAATTTTTCTGGAAGTCATAAATATTATTTATACAAAATCATTTCCCCCAAAAATATTACACTCAAAACTTAATGTATAATTAATGGTACAAATATATCTGCATACACAATAATCTAATATTTATAATTATATATTAAGACACTTTCATGTCTTCCCCATCCAACACCATATAAATATTATTATCGAAACATCAATTCATAATTACATTAGGACCTTTGGGCTACCAATTATATATTATGCAGAATAACCTAATATATCGAAATGTTAATGTCAAACACATAATCCTGAATCCAATATTCAAAATTTTATATATTGAACCCTTTCATCAATACCAAATAATACACAACAAGAATATTATAACAACCATGAACATAAAAAATAGCCCCCGTGATGGAAAAATACATAATATTTGGAAAAATTGTAATTTTTACCAAAAATAGAAAATTTGAGTTAGCACCACAAAGATATAGATAATTACTCCAGGATCTCAAAATAATTTACAGAATTCAAAAATCAATTTTTTGGAGTGAGAAATTGACGTTAACATTATTACCAAAAATAGCAAAAACGCAATTTTAAGGGTCTTAACCACGTCAAAACGCAAAATTAAGGTGGTGCCTTGATAAGCACCCACAACTATACATTTTATATCCCGAATAGACGTATTTTAGTTGCTAATTCTTGGTAATTTGGGTCTTATACGCTTTATTGTGTATTTTGTATGTCGAATACACGTTGCGATGTTCAAACGCGTATTTCAAGGCAATTGTGCGGATTATGGAGCTAATTACCCTTGTCCCGTACCCTACCCTACCCTAAACCTGTCCCGAACCTTGTGTGTTTAGTTTATCCCATTTTATTTTATGTATGTCATTTTATTTTTAGGATTTATTTTATTGAGTTATGTATATATATTTTTAGGATTTTTATATTTTCATTTTTAGCGCGTCGTGTATTAGTTTTTATTTTTCTTTTATTTTCTTAGTTTTTAGTTAGTTTATTATTATTATATTATTTTATTTTTTACTTTAATAGTTTTTATTTTAGTCGTGTTTAGTTTTTTTTAGAGTTTGTATAATGTGTCGTGTCGTGTCATTTTTATTTTAGTTGATTTTTATTTTTAGTTTAGTTAAATTTTTATTTTTGTGTTATTTTATTTTTAGTTGTGTCTTATTTTTTTAGGGTCACAAACTAAACACACACATAAACCCACTCACACCCATTAATCTATCACCTGTGAACAAACCAAAACCAAAATAAAAACCAATTGCCCCATGTGTTTTAAAACCCTTTAACCTCTTTTCCCTTTTTACCCCCGACTACCATCTTTTAACCCTTATACCCAAAAATACCCCCAACACTTCTCCCGTATGTTCTCACCCATTTAAGTCCAAAATACCATTATTCCCTCACCCATGCTCCTCTCACCATTTTCATGCACACTAAAACATAAACTCTCCAATATACCCCTAGCCTCCATGTGCACGATATAAATTGAATACTTGGGGCCATTTTGAAAAGACCTCAACTTAGTTTTTTTTAACTCTTGTGTGATAAATTTATCTACACTCCTCTTTAGAGAGTATTTTCATTTTTAGCAAATATCTAGATATAGAGGTGTGTAGTGAAATCTCAGGCAACAACACCATTTGATAACTTATTTTTTGTGTGTAGTCGTTGTTGAAAGTCAAGTCAAATCAAACCCTCAAATTACCTTCAAAATATAACAATCTAAAGTGTAAAGTTAAGTAAGGTTATCAATCCACATCAAGGGGGTAAGCTAGAGACAAACTCAATTGTAATTCAATTTTTATTTTCTTTTTGAAATTTTTCTTTTTCTAATTTTTTTAGCTTTTCTAATATTAAAATAATTTGGGTGAGGATGTGAAATAACACTAACTAAATCAAAGATGTAAATAACTAACTAAAAAGTGACTAAAATGAAAAATAAAGTCTAACAAAAAAATAAGAGATAAAGTGAGGTAAATAAATATGAGAACAATCAAGGAGTGGGACTACACCACGAATTTTAGCTATTTAAATTAATTAATTTAATTATTTGAATTTTCCCAAATTAATATCAAAATTACAAATCAACTCTCGTTGCAAGTGTAATTTTAATAGTAATCTTTTAGAAAATTAAGTTTAACCCCCCACAACTCTAGAAAATAAACCTACACTCCTTTTAATCAATCACCCGCTAGGATCGATTGATTAAAATTTATGTAAATCTTAGAAAATAAATTTAGAGTTGAAATTCAAGTAATAATACCACACTTAAGAAACCACTATCTCTAGTTCGAATCTAAAATGGGTATTATAACTAGAATTTCGATTTCCTCTCGAAAATCACTTACCATCTCTCGAGGCGTAAATTTAAGGGTGAGGGATCAAAATTAATAATCAAAGGAAATTTATAAGTAATCAAACTAATTAAATTAAAATAACATCAAATAAGGGTTCACCGCACCCCTTGAAAGGGGACTTAGCCTAACATGGCATGAAATTTGACAAATTAATAATCAAAGGCATAAAATAAATGAGAAGAGAAGAGAACAATCAAACCCAATCTCTTGATGCTTAATTGAACTTCATTTCATGAGTTGAAATTAACATCCCTCAATTTGAATGATCCAAACAAAATTACATCAAAATTTTCACTATATTAATCCTCACAATAATTTATTTTTCTCTCACTATCTAAAAAAAGTAAAATAAAAATTCTAATCTAAAAAACTGCACTAAAATGGTATTTCTCTCTCTAAAACCCTAGATGGGGTGTCTAGCTTTTTCTTAAAAATAGTCTTCATCTTCTTTTTATAATAGGCATGGAGCTAAGGGTAAATTGGGTAGGTATTAAATGGACAAAAGGGGTGTGAGGATAAGTTGGGGTTAAAGTAGGGAAATGCACAAATGTGTATGGGTTGTGTGAGGTCATGTGGATGAGGGGTAAGGGAATAAAATCTGATTTAGGTTAGGGAACGAACATGAGGGAAGTGGGGGCATGTGAGGGTATTTTCAGAATAAGTGAATTAATGGTTTAAAACATGTGAGGTATGTTTTATTTTGATTTATTTGTTTTGTTCACAGGTGATAGAAGTCGTGAGTTGAGGCTTTGGAAGAAATGGGTTTGGTTGTTGAAATGGGTTTGGTTGTTGAAATGGGTTAGGGGCAAAGGTTCCGAGTGTAACAACCCAGATTTTTGGAACGACTATTTTATATTATTTTGCCTGATGAGCTAATTTTATAAAATAGGGGATGTTGGAGTAAATACTGTTTCCCGCGATATTTAGGGATTAATATTTACTATGTTTTGTCTATTTACCGTATGAGAAGGTAAATAGCATCATGTTGTGTATTACTGCGTCGTTATATGTAAAACGACGGTTATGACCTGTATATAAAATTTGGTAAAATTAATGCATTAAAACGAAATTGGAACATAAAAATTATTCACATTTTCTCGAATGCCAAAATAGGGGGTGCGGTTGTTTTTAGAATGGTCGAGACAGTCGAAATAAGTGCCAAGTTGTATTTTGGAGTTTCGGGCACTTTTAACGCGTTATGACTCAATTAAGTGTATACGAGTCATTTTAATGGAGTATTAGCAACTAATAGATGGTATTTTTGTTTTATAACCCGTTTAAGTCCCCCACCCCTTTTTCTTTCTTCATTTGTGAGAAAAGACAAAGGAGATAGAGAGAGAGTTGGGAGAAAAGGAGAGGAAGAAAAAAAATGGAAGATTTGGGCTGGATTCCGTCGCTACCGGAGGTGGATCAGAGACTACGAACCTCGAGGCAAGTTTCTTACTTGCTAGATGTGATTTAATGTGATAGAATGCATGTTTAGTTGAGCTTTGGGAGATTTAAACCATAAATTTTATTTTGTTGATTTTGGTGATTAAACCCTTAATTCTTGATTTTAATTTGATTTGAGGACAAATTTATAGTTAGAAATTGTGTAGAAATGAATTGGGTTGAATTTTTGTTGTTGATGTTGGGAAGAATTAAGGGTTTGAGGGTTTTGGGGCTTTAGGGTTCAAACAACCCGTAGCCTAAAGTTTGAAATAATGCAGAACCGAATCGATTCGGCCCTAGCGAATCGATTCGGCAAGGGGGAAAGTGTCAGGTCTGGGTTGACCGAATCGATTTGGACCCTTCGAATTGATTAGGGGTTATGCAGAATGCCAGGTCTTCTTGATCGAATCGATTTGGACTTACCGAATCGATTCGCTATGGGACCGAATCGATTCGACCAGGGCGAATCGATTCAGAATTTCTGCATTTTTGGGATATTTTTCCAATTCAGTTTTTATCCCTTTTCTTTTAAGCCCAAGGTTTAGGAACCTTCCTTTGGGAAGTAATGGGGAGTCCTAGAGGGTTGTTTTGGGTAGACTAATGTCCTAGGCTAAAATAGGATAATTGGGCTTACCCGAGGGCTATTTTGTATAGGTTAATGTCCGAATGATATGGGAGGTTAACCTAAAGGTAAATTGGAAGTTAAAATACTAATGTTGAGCCTTTTGGGAGACGCTCTTTTATGGAGACTCGTATTGATGGTTTATGAGATTTAATGAAGTCTTGAAGGCTAGTTTTGATATTGGTTGGCACTTTGGGTCTTAGGTCATTAATAAACTACGACTTAATAAGAATGAAATGCATACCCTAAAACTTGGTACTGAATGGCAAAGTAAATGATTTTGGGAATGTAAAATTGGAAGTTTTCAAAAGGAAAAGTAATGGTTTTCATAAATGATAATTTATGGATTACACACCTCCCTAAATCGCTATCATAAGGGAAGTTGCACGTGTGGTGAAGCCCCCTGACTAATGAATGCAGGGTGGATATAGTCCCTAGGCCATATGGGCATGTATATTACTGCGCTGGTTAGGGGATTCTGGGTGTGGTCCTGACTTTCCCGCAGGCAATATGGCCGCTTCCCGACGCTGGTAGGTTCCCAGGTTGTCGTGTATAGATAGGCCCTGGAAGATGATATCCATTTAGGTGTGCGTCCAGTGGGGAAACCCGGAGGGATGGCCTTAGATTTATTAAAGCAATTCATGATAATGAATTGGATTTAATTGCATTTCCTGGATAGAAGAAGGGAAATGGGATATGGCTTGGCTTCGGTTACATTTCCCGTATGAGAGGGAAATGGAAGCATATGGTATACAAAAGTATTTTTATGCTAATAAAAATGACTTTTGATGGGATTTTATGGAAATGGTTAAAGCATTTTTATGTTAATAAAACTTGCTTTTAAAATGTAATTCTTCCTGTATGGAAGAAAGGAAATAAAATTGGTAAAGAGGTTGTATAAATGAGATTATATGGTAAAAATTTGATAAAATGTTGTACCATTTATGTATATTCCTAAGAAAGAAATAGGAATGGTTCATGTAGAGTTATGAGATTAAAATGGTAAACATTTGATAAAATGTTGTACCATTTGTATACATTCCTAAAGAAAGAAATGGGAATGATGGTTTAGATGGTGAATGTGTTTCTTTATGTTTTATTGAGTAGCTGTAGATGGTTTCTCACACACACACACACACACACACACACACACACACACACACACACACACACACATATATATATATATATATATATATATATATATATATATATTTTTTTTTTTATATTAATTACGTGCTAAGGATCTAATGGATCTCGACGATCAACCTTGCCTAAGTAGTAGTGTATCGGGGGGGTTCCTTGTTTGGATTTCGCTTTGCGAGACACCCCACACACGAAAAAGGCATAGAGTTGAGATTGGGGAGAAGTTAGCCCTTAGTACTCGGAGTTAACTGGAGCATCATCATGATATTGCACTAGGTTGCTTTTAGACTGAGAGGTGAGAAATATTATTGTTAAGTGCGAAACTGTCATGCATTTTAGTCACATGGGAATCATATCAAATTGGGCCCTGACCCGTATATATTTCTTTGTTTCTGAATATAATCTTTGCCGTACAGGTGCTTTTCCGCATGGACACCTGAGCTTGCATTTCCATTCCTGTTGTCATGGAGCTACAGCATATTGCGGATGTTGTAGGTTAATTGTATTAGACGCCTCTATCTATTGCACTCTAGTTATGTTCAGTTTAAATTATTCGGGCGTGTTGCCCAAGTGTTGCACTCATTTATTATATTGTAAATATTGAAATGTAATACTCAGTGTAATTATTTGTATTGGTCTATTCACCGACAGCTTATTCGGTGGTTAATTATTTCATTGTCACTCTTTATTCATCGGTTTTTGATATCCACCGTTTTTACTAATGGGATTGTCTAAGTGTTTTTCTTTTACTTGCAAATTCTTTTACATTGACAATCCGTTTCCTAAAACGATTGGTGGTTATCTCGTACTATTATTTTTAATCGACAGTGATGCTGAGAATGGACCATCTATGATTCTTGTGATTATTAGAGCATTGGGCTGGCCACCTATTATTTTAGTAGGCGGGTTGTCACACCGAGTTTATGGAAGTGGGACACTTAGTTGGATCGAGTTCGAAAGATGGGGTTCGTAGGCGATGGAGTTTGGGTCGGTGCGGATTAGGCTAAGTGAGTGGGTTCGATAGGATGATGGAGGTTGAGGTGTTGTGGAGGTATAAGAGTATGGTGGTTTTGTGTTTATTAGTGGTGTGAGAGGTTAATGGAGTTTTGGGTGAAAGGAGAAAGAAAGAGGTGGGTGATGGGAGGTTGAAGAAGAAGGTGAGGGGTTTGGGTGTTTGAGGGTGTAGGGTGGTAGTATGAAGGTGGGGGTTTTAATTGGGTGTAGGGGTGTGTATGGAAGTAGGGTGTAGGTGGTGTATTAGGATAAATATCAAAAATAGAAAAATAATAATAAAAAACAAATGAATCTATATATGTCCTCTCCAATTTTGTGTTTCATCCCTAGATATGGATTGATACCTCGCTTACCGTTATATTCTAGTTTTGTTCTAACTTTATAGGTTTGTGAAGATTTTTTATGGATAGATGAATTGCACAACGACAAAAAAAATACAATAGAGATGTAATTTTTTCTATTTATCAAATGGCGCCGTTGCCATTCTTTGGAGCTCGAAGCACTTGAGAGGATCCATTATTTGATTCATTTGTATTTTTCATTTAGCACCATTTTTTTTATTATTTTAGAAGGCTTGTATTATGACTTTATTATCTTGACTTGTATTGCGGTGCATAAAGACACCTTTATTTTATTTTTCATTTTAAAAATTGCAATAATCGAAGAAAGCGTGATAGGGAAACCGGACAAGGTAGAGAGAGGGCGTCCAACGACGAGGATTTAGAAACCTCTCTACCTTGGGTCGGTAGGACTCCCGGGGCCGACTGAGATAGGCGTAATCTCCCCCCGGTCGACTCAAAATTTTCAGCACCCCACGACCTAAAAATCGTGGGAGGTACATTTCTTACACCCTCGTGCCTCTCCTGTTAGCGAGTCAATTACTTTGTGTGCTTTGTGTTCTCTTATGTGTTTTTATTCTCGCATTTATTTTCGAATGGTGTGATGAATTAAATTACTAAGACCTTCACTCTCTTACCATTGTGTGCTACCCTAGTCATCATTAAATTTAAAATTAATTAACTAGGTAGCCCACTAGGAGGACATTTTTGCAAAGGCGATCACAATGAAATTCTGTGCACATTTTTTACCACCCGCAGACTTAATTAAAATTTGACTACCCCTTTCAATAAATTTACAGATAAAAATTGGTTATGTTCTAGTTAGGAATTCTCCTTAACTTGTGTGTGTCCAATTCCATTCATTTTTCGGTAGTCGGTTTTAGTGAGTTCGTCAAAATTCAAAGAGTCCACATTTCTCCCCACCTTTTCTTCCAAAAAAATCCAAAAATATTTTCTTTCATTTTTATTAAAAAAAATCCAAAAAAATTTTCTTTCATTTTTATAAAAAAATCCAAAAACATTTTCTTCCTTTCATTCTCTAAAAATCCCAAAAATATTTCCTTTCTTTTTCAAATTATTCAAAAACCACAAAAAAAGAGAATATTTTGAAAATAAAAAAATAAAGTCGTGATCGGTGTTTCTTCACCCTCACCCTTGTCAATTTTATCCAATAAAACTGATGCTTCAGTCTTGTTTGGTGGTGATTATCATCATCCAATTTTTCTATCGCCCCGTGCTTTCATAGATCTTATCTTTAGGGTGAGATTCCATCGGTCTGGCTGAAGATATTAAACTTAGCGCTACCGGGAGGCAGCCCGCGTTTCTTGTACTAGTCTCATCCTGTTTGGTGGTGGTGTTTCACATCACCCAATGCGTTACTATGTTATGGACTTGTACACTTTTTTTCTCACTTTACTTATCATTTCTTCAGGTTTCTTTTTGCATTCATCTGTCCACTTCATTAGTGGTTGATTCTGGTAATCTCTTTCCTCCCTTATGCTCTCCATTTTAAAAATCATTTTACTTAAAATCGAGGACCATATTCCTTTTTGTTTGGGGGTGGGGCATTTTATCAAAATCGTGCCTCTTTTGAAATTTTTTTTATCTTAAAACCTTATTTTTAAAATTTCGTGCAGTTTCTTTCATCTCAATCATTGATGTGAATTTTCAATCATCCATCTTTCAAGTCTAGGAATCAAGCTAGAGAATATTTTTTCAAAATAGTGTAACAACCCGCTTAAAATAATAATGGGTGGCCAGCCCTATACTACGTTAAATCAGCAGTCTCAGATGGCTCAGTCTCAACATCAACTGACAATACTAAAATAAATAAGGCTAACTACCCGAAATCATACAAGCGAAATGTTAAAATTAAATAAAACATACCATGGATAACAACCCAACCATATAAATATCTAGCAAAGGTAAAAAGCACACAAGTACCATGATAAAAAAAGTGCTAGAATAAAGTGAAGTGAGTACATACAAGGAAATATACCCGAATAAGCTGTCGGGTCACACACAGTACAACAACCATAAGAAACAAATATAAACAGCTATAAATAACTCTTGGGTGAAAACCCGATGTAAAAAATGAATCCTACCTAGATTCACAAAGAAATAAGAGGCGACTACAATCTAAATCCCGCAACAGTCCGCACCTGTTACGGCTCCCAAGACTCTGGATAGAAGAGCATCCAGCATCCATGCGGTAGGACACATGTAATACAATATATATATATATATATATAGCAAAAGAGAAATATAAACGGGCCAGAGCCCGAGGTGTAAAAATATTTAGCAAGAGTGTTAACCGTGCATAATAAATATCAATGCACTTATTTCATAATTAAAGTGGAGTCGCACTCTCGTGAAACCCCAAACTAACCTCTCATCTAACAACGGGCACTTATTCGCGTCCTGGAATCTTAATTAAGTTACCCCACCCATAATGACAACCTGCCTTACCACACACACGACCTATTCTCACATGACCTGCCATTCTAACTTACCCCAATGATTCTTTCCATTCTAATCACATTTAAAAAAAATATCTACACATATATGCCATACTAGGCTTTATTGATTCCGATTTATAACTTATCAGTTAACCATTTTATTACTTCACATATTAACATTAAACTTCAAATTTAGAGTTTATTCTCTAAATAACATGCACAATTTAATAAGGACATAACTTCTCTCCACTCTCAACATTGCACCGCGTTTCGTGCGTGGGGCGTCTCGCAAAGCGAAATCCAAACAAGGAACCCCCCGAAACACTACTCCTTGACAATGCCGATCGTAGGGAACCATTGTGTCATCCACACCAATCATACTACTTCTACATACAAGTATTAAGGATAAAACTTCTCTCTACTCTCAACATTGCACTACGTTTCGTGCGTGGGGCGTCTCGCAAAGAGAAATCCAAACAAGGAACCCCCTCGATACACTACTCCTTGACAATGTCGATCGTAGGGATCCATTATGTCATCACACAAATCATACTAGTGATACCTACAATTACAAAGGACAAAATTTCTCTCTACTCTCAACATTACACTACGTTTCGTGCGTGGGGCGTCTCGCAAAGTGAAATCCAAACAAGGAACCCCCCGATACACTACTCCTTGACAATGTCGATCGTAGGGATCCATTATGTCATCCACTAAAACCTTAGGTTGATATAATCGAAATTTTCCTTAAGTGTGATACATCAACCCCCAATAATCTGGTACACCATAATCACCAAAGATGTACACCATAGAAATTTCATATCCTTTTAACCTATAAGATATAATATATATATATATATATATATATATATATACAACCATTCATTCCCATAGCCACGTGTACATAACACATATAATGTACATTGTCCATACACATAATAGAACCGGCTATATAATGCCAATATACTGCACCATCCAATCATCTTCCAGGGCATCACTCATATATCGTCCAGGGGACCACGGTCGGACTCAATATCACCGATATCGCAGCCAACACACACACACGATGTCCGGGAAGCGGTCATAGTTCCTAACCCCCAATGAGATGAAACATACCCACCACGTCTCACCCCAAAAAACGTATATCACATAACAACACAATGGACACTATGACCTGGAGAATATCCACACTCTGCTCCTCGAGCTAGGGTGCTCACCCTCATCGCGCAACTTCCCAATGATAGCATGTGCGGCGTATGCTTAACAATACAAGTATATATATCATTCACATACACAATATATATACATCCATATGATCCCATCATATAATTAAACCATCACATACGGTTTAGATATTCACGCCATGAGTACATACATATATACATATCCATACCTATATATATATATGTATACATATATACATACCATCTCTCATACTTATGTATGAAATTTATAGACTCGGCTATACGTGTATATAATCCTCTTTATACTAGCCGTCGTCCCGAACGTATTTAATTTAATTCCTTATATAAATACGATCCCTCACTTGAAGCATATTCACCCCTTGCCCCTATGATATGAATAGTCTTCCAATATATTCAACATTAAGGTTATCACCTCAAAGTTTAATGTGTATAACAATCACTATACATTTCATCAATATCCAAAAGCACACCGATATATCTACTACTAATTTTGACTATTGGTATGCACATAACTAAAAGCCTAAAACCTCAAGCTCAATCTCAAATTTATTCCAAGATTCCATCCCATATTGGAATTCTCATTGTTACTCCTACACAATTATATATAGAAACAATCCCGACTAGAATTTCAACACAACCTATTCTAGTTGGTAGTATTATCCAATCTCTCCCGATTTCCGACTACGGTTCAATTGTCCTTACGAACCCTTAATCTTATTGCGTTTACAATCTATTCCTTAAGTTAAACAATACTAAGGATACACGGCCTCTACCTCTCTTCGGTCCCAAACCACATGTTAAATAGAATCCTATCACTATAAGGATTCGACAGAAATATCGGCCTATAATTCCATGTCGTACTCTCACAACTCTTTCAAAAGGTCCTATACATTACGTCATATCTAGGCTCACCTATGACCTCTAAATCGAACTCCCGTTCTCCATGAGATTCCCCACTACTCAAATATAACAATCTCCAATATGCACATATATATTCGTCTACAAAAGAGTTTGATGTGTCCCCACCATCATAACATATAAGAAATTCCTTATAAATCTTCAAATCATAACCCCTTCATTAATTTATAATGTTGGAAGTCGATAAGCCCAAGAGAATTGGAGTAAAATTTTCCCTAGGAGAAATTATCCAAAATTTCTCTATTTTCTAATCGATTCGGCCCTAGCTGCGAATCGATTCAAGCCCTCCGAATCGATTCGGCCCAACAAGACCTGTAAGTCTGCTATATACCGAATCGATTCGCTGGGGGAAAATCGATTCGTCCCTAAAGACTTGATGCTTCTGTAACATGGCGAATCGATTCGCTAGGGGAGAATCGATTCGGCCAGTTCATAAAGCCACGAAATAGGCTATTTCTCCAAAACCCAAAATTCCCAAACTCCAATTATTCTAATTCCAACCCTTTATTCTCAACCCAAATATGTTCCCAACATCAAATCTTCTCATATATCTAATCTTCTCATGTTTTACTCCCTTAAACCCATGGGTAAACATCAATTTCAATATTGAAACCAAGATTTAGGTTTTGATAAATATACCCAAAATCCAATTCTTTTATCCACAAATTATGAAATGAAATACACAAATGAAATATTTAGCAAGATTAAAAACTTGCCTCGAAATTATAGTGGTTGATTAATCCCCGGGATCGCGTTTGGGTTGGAAATTTCCATGCTTTTCGTTCTCTCTCTCTTCTTTTCTTCTTCTTTCTCCCTTCTTTCTATTTCTCTTTTTCTCTCTAATGAGATGGCCTTATCCGTAAGCCTCTTAAGCCTTTAAAACAATAATCCCAGTTTTTAAATGTTAATACACACTTTAAATGACTCGTTTACTCCAATTCGAACCAATTAACTTAAAAATATTTCGAAACCGAAATAAAACCCAAGGACAATCATTTCGACTATCTCGACCCAACTGGAACCAATGGCACACTCAGAATTATCATTCAGAATACTTTGTAACATCCTCTATTTTTGGAATTCAATTTCCAAATTTTAAAATTCTCCAATCTAAATAAATTTATTTCTCCCGAAATTATAAATTTCTCGGTCCCAAAGTCACGGAGTGTTACATACTTCCCCCTTATAAGAATTTCGTCCGCAAAATTTAAGTTATGCCTAGGACTTCAAATCTCATCTAGTTCTTACATCTACCCTCAACATCACTATACATACCTTTCCAGTTCCCACATCGAACCATATAGATTTAAAAAATCAAACTAACTACCTAGGGCGCCCATACACCCCGTACCCGAGCTCAACTCGTAAAATAATAACCCGGCTCCACTAGCCTCAAATCATGATATAACTCTCAATAATTATCTATAGCAGCATATTAAGTATATATAAAAGTTTGAAGTTCCCAATGGTTGAACTCTTCTCAATTCATGACATAAGCTACATTCATGTGGAGGAGGTCTCGCAAGCGAAATCCAAATAAGGAACCCTCCCAATACACTACTATGTAGCTATGTCGGGGATTGAGATCAGTTGAACCAGGGTTAAGGTTTTTATAAAATATTTTCGAATTATAGAAATTGCCCGAAGGCCTATATAGCAATATAATATAAAAAAATTCCATGTCTTTCGACACGCCAAACAAACACCTTATGTTTAGGACACAAGGCCTCAACAAATTCAATATTGTAACTACTACCTAGTTCTCAAAACTAGCACAACCCTAAGCTAAATTCTCCGCTCAAAATAAATCTACCAAGTTCTTAACCTCCTCAGTCATACAATTCCTTTACATTACATCAAAGAATTTCTGTAAAGTAAGTCCTTCCCTCACTACAATACCACAATAACCTTATATCCACTCTAAAAAAACTTCAATAGTCCTCACTTTCGGAGCTTAATAGCATAACTCTTATACTAACTCATCGCAATGGAATCTGTTATCCCAAAAGATGTCATACAAAGGCTACACTTACTCACTCCCTTCCCCAAGGAAAATTCTACATACACAAGGGTTGTAACATCTAACCACTCATAAACCTTACATGCCACGTTCCCAACATCGCGTAAAGCATGAACTAAACCCAAAGAAAAGTATTCTACATTACACCTCCCTCTTCCAACTACATCACCTAGAATCACCGTTAAAAATCTCCTCATTCTCTCCGCCTATGACACGGAAAGAAAATATCTCCAGTCAAAGCATACCCAAAATCTGTTATGGGTGTTGCATCTCTCATCTAGTCAAAGCGACATCTGAGACGAAAGCACCTGTGTCAGAACGTCATTCGAGCGAGTGCATCTTGCGGAAGAAGATAAAGGTAGTGAACACAACAATCCAGATAGTAGGGCTCTATATCAAGAACGTCAACGGAAGAAAACAGAAAACCATCACAGATCCTAAAGACACTAGAACCTGATGCTCTGATACCATCTTTAACAACCCGCTTAAAATAATAACGGGTGGCCAGCTCTATACTACATTAAATCAGGAGTCTCAGATGGCTCAGTCTCAACATCAACTGATAATACTAAAATAAATAAGGCTAACTACCCGAAATCATACAAGCGAGATGTTAAAATTAAATAAAACATACCACGGACAACAACCCAACCATATAAATATCTATCAAATGTAAAAAGCACACAAGTACCATGATAAAAGAAGTGCTAGAATAAAGTGAACTGAGTACATAAAAGGAAATATAACAGAATAAGCTGTCAGGTCACAGACAGTACAAAAACCATAAGGAAGAAATATAAACACTATAAATAACTCTTGGGTGAAAACCCGATGTACAAAATGATTCCTATCTAGAATCACAAAGAAATAAGAGACGACTACAATCTAAATCCCGCAACAGTCCGCACCTGTTATGCCTCCCAAGACTCTGGATAGAAGGACATCCGGCATCCATGCAGTAGGACACTTTTAGTACAATATATATATATATATATATATATATATAGCAAAAGAGAAATATAAACGGGTCAGAGCCCGAGGTGTAAAAATGTTTAGCAAGTGTGTTAACCATGCATAATAAATATCAATGCACTTATTTCATAATTAAAGTGGAGTCGTACTCTCATGAAACCCCAAACTCACCTCTCATCTAACAGCGCGCACCTATTCGCGTCCTGAAATCTTAATTAAGTTACCCCACCCATAATGACAACCTACCTTACCATACGCACGACCTATTCTCACATAACCTGCCATTCTAACTTACACCAAGGATTCTTTCCATTCTAATCACATTTAAAAAAAAATATCTACTCATATATGCCATACTAGGCTTTATTGATTTCGATTTATAACTTATTAGTTAACCATTTTATTACCTCACATATTAACATTAAACTTCAAATTTAGAGTTTATTCTCTAAATAACATGCATAATTTAATAAGGACATAACTTCTCTCCACTCTCAACATTGCACTACGTTTCGTGCATGGGGCATCTCGCAAAGTGAAATCCAAACAAGGAACCCCCCGATACACTACTCCTTGACAATGACGATCGTAGGGATCCATTATGTCATCCACACCAATCATACTACTACTACATACAGGTATTAAGGATAAAACTTCTCTCTACTCTCAACATTGCACTACGTTTCGTGCGTGGGGCATCTCACAAAGCGAAATACAAACAAGGAACCCCCCGATACACTAATCCTTGACAATGTCGATCGTAGGAATCCATTATGTCATCGACACAAATCATACTACTGATACCTACAATTACAAAGGACAAAACTTCTCTCTACTCTCAACATTGCACTACGTTTCATACATGGGGCGTCTCGCAAAGAAAAATCCAAACAAGGAACCCCCCGATACACTACTCCTTGACAATATCGATCGTAGGGATCCATTATGTCATCCACTAAATCCTTAGGTTGATATAACCGAAATTTTCCTTAAGTGCGATACATCAACCCCCAACAACATGGTACACCATAATCACCCAAGATATACACCATAGAAATTGCATATCCTATTCACCTATAGGATATAATAAATATATATATATATATATATACAACCATTCATTCCCATAACCACGTGTACATAAAACATATAATGTATAATGCCCATACACATAATGGAACCGGCTATATAATGCCAATATACTTCACCATGCTATTATCTTCCAGGGTATCACTCATATACCATCCTGGGGACCACGGTCGGACTCAATATCACCAACATCGCAGCCAACACACACACACGACGTTCGGGAAGAGGTCATAGTTCCTAACCGGTAATGAGACGAATCATACCCACCACGTCTCACCCCAAAAAATGTATATCACATAACAACACAATGGACACTATGACCTGGGGAATATCCACACTCTGCTCCTCGAGCCAGGATGCTCACTCTCATCGCGCAACTTCCCAATGATAGTATGTGTGGGGTATGCTTAATAATACAAGTATATATATCATTCACATACACAATATATATACATCCATATGATCCCATCATATAATTAAACCATCACATACGGTTTAGATATTCGCTCCATGAGTATATACATATATACATATCCATACCAATATATATATATATATATATATATATATATATATATACACATGCCATCTCTCATGCTTATGTGTGAAATTTATAAACTCAGCTATACATGTATATAATCCTCTTTATACTAGCTGTCATCCTGAACGTATTTAATTTAATTCCTTATATAAATATGATCCCTCACTTGAAGCATATTCATCCCTTTCCCTTATGGTATGAATAGTCTTCCAATATATTCAACATTAAGGTTATCACCCCAAAGTTTAATGTGTATAACAATCACTATGCATTTCATCAATATCCAAAAGCACATCGATAGATCTAGTACTAATTTTGACTATTGGTATGCACATAACTAATAGCCTAAAACCTCAAGCTCAATCTCAAATTTATTCCAAGATTCCATCCCATATTGGAATTCCCATTGTTACTCCTACACAATTATATATAGAAACTATCCCGACTAGAATTTCAATGCAACCTATTCTAGTTGGTAGTACTATCCAATCGCTCCCGATTTCCGACTACGGTTCAATTGTCCCTATGAACCCCTAATCTTATTGCGTTTACAATCTATTACTTAAGTTAAACAATACTAAAGATACGCGACCTCTACCTCTCTTTGGTCCCAAACCACATGTTAAATAGAATCCTATCACTATAAGGATTCGACAGAAATATCGGCCTACAATTCCATGCCATACTCTCACAACTCTTTCAAAGGGTCCTCAACCTTACGTCATATCTAGGCTCACCTATGACCTCTAAATCGAACTCCCGTTCTCCATGAGATTCCTCACTACTCTAATATAACAATCTCCAATATGAACATATATATTCGTCTCCAAAATAGTTTGATGTGTCCCCACCATCATAATATATAAGAAATTCCTTATAAATCTTCAAATCATAACCCCTTCATCAATTTATAATGTTCTAAGTCGATAAGCCCAAGAGAATTGGAGTAAAATTCTCCCTAGGAGAAATTATACAAAATTTCTCTGTTTTCGAATCGATTCGGCCCCTCCGAATCGATTTGGCCCAACTAGACATGTAAGTCTGCTATATACCGAATCGATTCGCTGGGGGCAAAGGGCAAATCGATTCGGCCATAAAGACTTGATGCTTCTGCAACATGGCAAATCGATTTGCTAGGGGCGAATCGATTCGTCCAGTTCAGAAAGCCACGAAATAGGTTATTTCTTCAAAACCCAAAATTCCCAAATTCCAATTATTCTACTTCCAACCCTTTATTCTCAAACCAAATATGTTCCCAACATCAAATCTTCTCCTATATCTAATCTTCTCATGTTTTACTCCCATAAACCCATGGGTAAACATCAATTTCAAGATTGAAACCAAGATTTAGGTTTTGATAAATATACCCAAAATCCAATTCTTTTATCCACAAATTATGAAACGAAATACACAAATGAAATATTTAGCAAGATTAAAAACTTGCCTCGAAATTGTAGTGGTTGATTCATCCCCGGGATCGCGTTTGGGCCGGAAATGTCCAAGATTTCCCTTCTCTCTCTCTTCCTTTCTTCTTCTTTCTTCCTTCTATCTATTTCTCTCTTTCTCTCTAATTAGATGGCTTGATCCGTAAGCCTCTTAAGCCTTTAAAACAATAATCCCAATTTTTAAATGTTAATACACACTTTAAATGACTCGTTTACTCCAATTCGAGCCAACTAACTTAAAAATATTTTGGAACCAAAATAAAACCCAAGGACAGTCATTTTGACAATCTCGACCCAACCGGAACCAATGGCGTACTTAAAATTATCATTCAGAATACTTTGTAACGTCCTCTATTTTTGGACTTCAATTTCCAAAATTTAAAATTCTCCAATCTAAATAAATTTTATTTCTCCTGAAATTTTAAATTTCTCGGTCCCAAAGTCACGGGGTGTTACAAATAGCTTATGTAATATGTATTAAGGCAATTTTAACCATGAATTCCTAGATTCAACAAAAATTTGCGCACTTATCATGTCACTACGGTTTAGAGTTGAGGAGTACTACAATTCTGATGAGAACCTTAAGGATCACTAGTAGAGACTTTAGCTTGTGAGATTTGTGCCTTTCACCCTTATAGAGTGTTTTACGCAATCTCCGAGTCACAAGTTGATTCAACTTCCTTTGGGTCCGCACTTAAATCGTTTTATGATCTAATTATTCTTCATTAAAAAATTTGGGTTGATCACTGAGAACGACATCACTTTCGAGTTGTAAGAAATATGTGTCTTGAAGTTTGTCCCGATCACCATACTTTCACCCATACACCAATCAAATTCCATTTTATCATACATCCATGCACCATCCATTTTCCATATCATCACCATATATCATATCACCCATTTCCATATCCACTTCCATTTTTTCACCCACAAAGAAGAGTGTTGAAGGTAAAAGGAGAAGATTCGTCAAAGAGAGTGTTTGCATTTTTAGCGAATATCTCTCCCAGAGTTCGATTCAGATGGAGAAAAATTAAATACAAGTCTATGTTGGGGTTATGTGTATTTTTCGCAGATTTATCTCATATATTGATGCGTATTTGGAAAATAAAAGAAAAATATAAAAAAAAAAGTAAAAAAAAGAAAGAAGAGAAGATCAGTCATAGAGTGTTTGCATTTTTAGCAAATATCTCTCCCAAAGTCGATTCAGATGGAGAAAAATTAAATACAAATCTATGTTGGGGTTATTTGTATTTTTAGCAGATTTATCTCATACATTGAAGAGTATTTGGGAAAGAAGAAAAAGAGAAAGTTGCAGTCAAGAAATAAAGATATTTGTTCATCTATGAGTGATACAATCTTCTCAAATATCCACCATTCATCCATCATATCATCATCCCATACTATCCCACCTCATCGCATCCCACATATCCCATTTCATTTTCCCCTCACCCATTATCATCCATATTTCCCCTAGGTGTTCGAAAAAATGAAAGTCAACGTGGTGAATAACTCGACATTCTCACTATAGTGATTAACATTCCTTTCACGAGATCATTTTCTTTCTAAATATTCGTTCTTTCTTATGTATGTGTGAGACATTTGAACTTAATTACATTTACTCACCTCCTCACACACAATAGCGATACACTTACCCTAATCTCGAGTGTTCGTTTGAGAGAGTTATATCCAGTGAGATTTGAAGTTGAAGCGTTGATTCTGACAAGGTAATCTAGGAATTACTCTTATGATACTCGACCCATTTTAACTTATTCACACTACACACGTTGAGTTCTAAGAAGGATGTGCCTTGTGTATTTACTTAGCTAAACTTTTTATGCATTCTAGCTTGTATTTCTCAAAATATTTTTCATGTGATGGATTGTGCGATTATTCTATGTCTAATAAGAGATTGACTGCCTTTAAATAAATCTTTACAAATAAGAATTTGTGGGTATATTCCCTATAAAATCTCACGAGACACAACTCGTCCTATAGGGCAACCTATAGGTTTAAAGGCTTGTTGCACATGCTAAGTGCAATTGCAAGTGCCCACGAAAGTGGCACACTTTTTGTTTCTTATCTTTCTCTTTCTCTCTATCTTATTGCTTGAGCACTAGCAACGCTCTGTTTGGGGGTGGTGTGATAAGCACCCAAAAATGTACATTTTATACCCGAATAGACGTATTTTAGTTGCTAATTCTTGGCAATTTGGGTCTTATGGGCTTTATTGTGTATTTTATAGGTCGAATGCACATTGCAGTGTTCAAATGCGTATTTCAAGGCAATTGTGCGGATTATGGAGCTAATTACCCTTGTCCCGTACCCTACCCTACTCTAAACCTACCTAAACCTGTCGCGAGCCATGTGTGTTTAGTTTGTCCCATTTTATTTTATGTATGTCATTTTATTTTTCGGATTCATTTTATTGAGTCATGTATATATTTTTTTAGGATTTTTATATTTTAATTTTTAGCGTATCGTGTATTAGTTTTTTTATTTTCTTAGTTTTAGTTAGTTTATTATTATTTTATTTTTTACTTTAATTGTTTTTATTTTAGTCGTGTTTAGTTTTTTTAGAGTTTGTATAATGTGTTGTGTCGTGTCATTTTTATTTTAGTTGATTTTTATTTTTATTTTAGTTAAATTTTTATTTTTGTGTTATTTTATTTTTAGTTGTGTCTTATTTTTTTAGGGTCACAAACTAAACACACACATAAACCCACTCACACCCATCTATCTATCACTTGTGAACAAACCAAAACCAAAATAAAAACCAATTGGCCCATGTGTTTTAAAACCCTTTAACCCCTTTTTCCTTTTTACCCCCAATTACCATCTTTTAATCCTTATACCCAAAAATACCCCCAACACTTCTCCCACATGTTCTCATCCATTTAAGTCCAAAATACCCTTATTCCCTCACCCATGCTGCTCTTACCATTTTCATGCACACTAAAATATAAACTTTCCAATATACCCCTAGCCTCCATGTGCACCATATAAATTGAATACTTTGGGCCATTTTGAAAAGATCTCAAAATTAGTTTTTACGCTTTGTGTGATAAAATTTTCTCCACCCCTCCATGTTGAATATTTGTATTTTTAGCAAATATCTCAATATATAGGTGTGTAGTGAAATTTATCTCTAGGATAAATTCAACCCCACCCATCTATAATGAATTTTTGCATTTTTAGCAATTATTTCAAAATAGATTGATGTAGTTGAATTCATCCCCCATGGAAGGTAAATTCCAATCCATCCCTTTATGTTGTGATTTTGTATTTTTAGAAATTATCTCAATATAAATTAATGATCTATAATTTATTTCTTTGGGTGAGTTCTAATGTACAATTTTATAATGTTAGGATTTGTATTTTTAGCAAATCTCTTTTATTATTTAATTGCCCATTATGAATTCATCCACTATCCTTTTTATTTTTATTTTGTAATTTTTATTTTAGATTCAATAAATACATGAGTGAGGGATTGTAATTGAGAGATTTTTGATGTATAATTGAAGATTCCATTTCAATTCAAGGATTAAATGGGTTTGATCACCTCCTCTTGATTACTTTTAGTTTAATCCTCACATGCTCTTTTTTGTATACTTTTATTTTTATTTTTTTTGGATGATGATTATTGAGGGCTAATCTCCCATATATGGGATGAAATTTTGAAGCCCTCATGAGTTCAATTTTGTTAGTTTACTTATTGGGACAATTTTGTTTATCTCACTTTTCTTAAATTAACTTTTACTTCTTAATTAGTAGTTATAAAAATTAGTACAGTTAGTTAGTTAAAAAAAAATCCTTTGAAAAATCCATAAAAATATAAATAGCAAAAATATCAATTTTATGTTTCATCCTTAGATATGGATTGATACCTCACTTACCGCTATATTCTAGTTTTGTTCTACTTTTATAGGTTTGTGAAGATTTTTGATGGAAAGAGAAATTGCACAACGACAAATACAATAGATAAGTCAAAATTTTCTTTTTATCATGCCTATTGTATACAATGGGTTTTGTTTATTTCGACGTTTCCAGTCGACCATGTGAGTTTCGTAAAATTTCGAGTAAGTTTTGACCTTTTATTCTAACCAGTGAGTATAAGTGACATAAGAAAAACGTTACAAAAAGTCTCAGACATACTTTATGAGAAGATTCAATGACATAAATTAAAACGTCGCAGAAAATCTCAAGCATAAGCAAATTTAATGACATAAATAAGAATGTCGCAGAAAGTCTCAGGCACATATTTCATTCTAGACGAACATCAATAAGGAAAATCATGAGATCTTAAACTTTAGCTCTGATACCACATATAAAATCATTCTTAAGAACACCTAATATTAATCACAAACACATTAATATGATTAAACTTTAGTATACAATTGTTCTTAATAAAAGGATCTTGGATCTTCATATTTTCATAAAATATGTCTAAAAGATAGAAAATAAGACTTACCTTGATCCAATGCATTGATCAATCTTGATTAATTTCTCCATTAATCTCCCTTCTTGGAAAAATTACACTCAAATGAAATCTCAGAATTTCTCTGCCACCTCAGAAATACTGTGTTGTGAGATAACCCCAGATGGTGTCATCAATCTCCCTGCTTGGAAAAATTACACTCAAATGAAATCTCGTAATTTCTCTCCCACCTCAGAAATAGTGTGTTGTGAGATAACCCCAGATGGTGTGGGGCTCCTCTATTTATAAGGGGAAGAGGGCCAAAATCCTAGTCAAGGTGGGACTCTATTTCAAGTATCCCACTAATGCCACTAACCATCATGTGACTAACTAATAAGATTGACCCAATCTTCTAATATTCGTATTTATCACGTTCCTAATTAATTATCTGATATTTATCAAGATCACATAATTGGGAAATTCATAAATTCGGAATTTAATATAATTGAAATTAAATAATTAATTTCGACACTTAATATTAATTTCCAACATGATAACCTGACTAAACTTGTAAATCAAATGACTTTAAAAAAAAGAAGAATCACAAGTTCAACGTTTCCCTTACAGTTTTGATAACAATTTCCCCGTTGTACGAAATTAATTTCTCAAAATGTCAAGTTCACCCGTAACCCTTATTTTTCCAATACTTTTAGTTAACTAATTCCGTTTCATTATGCCATTATGGCCAATTTTTCTTACAAATTTTCATCTCTTCTCTTATATGTAAATATTTTTTTAATGTAATTACGTAATAATAAGTTCGACCTCTGGGTGTTAGACCATCTATAGGGAGATGTTTAAATGTGTAGTTTTAGACTTTTATGTCCCACAGTGGATAGGATATCGTGTAGTTTTAGGTGAGAAAAGGTTGAGAGGATGCAAATTTAGAAGGCCGATACACAATGTGAAAGTGGGTCCTAGCAGTTCTGGGCGTTAAAATGATACCCGCCCAGATTTTTTAGTGTTAAAAAGATATCCGTCGAACCTCACTTTTGAAAAAAAAAATTAATATCCAAACAGTAACTTTTTTAACGGCTAAAACATTTATAGTGGCTACTTTATTTTTGTGTATATATATTACACTCCTCAAAAACTTTGAACACAACACTATTTTATATCTTTGAACATTATAATTCAAATAATTATAATGGAATCTTCTTCCCAAAGTACTCTGCCAAATTCAAGCCGATTGCCAAATTTCAATGCACACGATGAGGTGTTGCTTTGTATGGCATACATTAAATTTTCTATAGATGGTGCTATGGGGACTAACCAAGCAGGTTCAACATTATGGGAAAAAATTACGAACGAAGATAACTCAAGCGAGGGTGTTATTTACAAATGGTCCTAGAATACATTGCAGGAAAAAATTTGGAAAATTAACACAGATTGTGTGTTGTATGCGGTGAACTTGTACAAAGCTTATGGTAGGGGAAAAAAGCGGCACGTCGGAGGTTTCATGGGTAATTACAATTAATATCTGTTTATTTTTTATTTATAATTAAATTCATAATTTTGCAAAACTAATGCGAGAATATTTTTTTCGATAGGTACAACGATCTCGTGATAACTTTCTATTAAAAGCGGGTCATAAATTCAATTACGACCACTACTACGAGGTACTTAAGGATTTGCCAAAGTATTCGATGTCAACCACTGGTTCACAATATACTGATGAAGAAGATAATGAAAATCCTCTTAATTCGAACGACAGCGAAACAAGGGAATTCAATAATCCGTTTAAAAGATCGGAAGGACGTAAAGCTGCGAAACTGAAAGGGAAGAAACGAGCGACAACCAAAAGTATGGCTTCATAAACACTCATGCTAGAGAACTCTTGTGAATTCAACAAACTTTATGACAAAAATTCTACAGAATCCCAATCAATCAAAAGAACTCTAAATCAAAATATTGATGGTTTAATTTCAATTCGCACCAAAGAGTATGAAGCTCAACTCCAACGTGACGAAGATCACATTATTTAAATGGGTATAAGTAACTTCACTCCCGAACAAAGAGCCCTTCACGAAATGCGATTGGCTCAGATAATGCAGCGTCGGGCTCAAGCATTTCAGAACTTCTCACAATAGATTATTACATTTATATGGTTATTTATGTAATCCAAGTTTATTAATTATTAGCTTTTGTACCAATGTTCATCAATGAATAGTTTTGCCCAAACATATTTTATTTAGCACGGAGAAAATTGCCTATATATATTAGGTAGGGTAAATGGATAATATTGAAATTACAATCCAGATGATGATTTTGTATGACGATACCAAACGTGTTTCATAAGGTCCTCACGTAACTCGTTATGGGTATCCTTGTTCCACATCTTTGCCTCCCGCACCTGATACTGATAATGTCCAGCGAGACTTTGCCTGCTTAAGCAGGGGTGGGTCACGTAAGGGCAGGTCAACTCGCCAAGTCGCGTCCCCCAACTCTTCCTCGACAATCATATTGTGTAATATGACACAAGCCTTCATAATTACATGTAAGTCTTTATATTCCCAAAAATTAGTCGGGTTTTTGATAAAGTGGAACTGTTGTTGCAAGATGCCAAATGCTCGTTCCATATCCTTTCGGGCTCCTTCTTGGGTTCATATGAATGCCTTCTATTTTTGAGTGACCGGTCTCTTGAAACTCTTAACAATAGTTGCATAGGGCGGATATATATCATCTATATGGTAGTACCCCGTGTCATACGTGTTTCCATTGATTTCAAAGTGCATATGGGGACGATTTCCTTCCAGAAGTTCTTCGAACACATGAGATTTAGCAATACCATTCAGATCATTACATGCACCAGGCATTCTGAAGAATGCATGCCAAATCCAAGTATCATAAGACGCCACTGCCTCTAAAATTATAATGGCATCATGGAAATGACCTTGATATTTTCCTTTCCATGCACGTCGACAGTTTTTCCATTCCCAGTGCATGCAGTCAATGCTCTCAATCATCCTAGGGAACCCACATCGTTCATTCTCTGGCTGCATGCGGGCTATATCTTCGATTGTAGGTGTGCGACAATACTCTAGGCTAAACACCTTCACTATAGCCCTATAAAAATGTTTTAAAGTCTGAATCATTATTACCTCGACTATTTTCAGATATTCATCTTGTAAATCCCCGCATCCATTGTACGCCAACATACGAAGTGCACAAACAATCTTTTGGTGAGAGCTTAATCCCATTCATCCAACGCAATCCGATTTCTGGATAAAATATGAATTATTTTCACAGACTTCTTCCAAAATACGATTGAAGCTCGCCTTGTTCATCCTAAACCTACGCCTGGACATTTCTTTAGGGTATGTGGGGTTCCCCTGAAAATAGTCTTTTCATAAATTGTGATGAGCCATCTCTCTGTCTCGGTTCACCGTTCGTCACTCATGTATTTCCTAATTACCGTGCAGTAAGTACGTCTGATGTATTGCATCCCAAAATTTGCTGTGTACCGCGTCGGCTTCATCATCAGAGTCGATATCATACGTTTAGGCAATCTGGGCTAATATCATCTCGTCAATATCGTTGTTAGACGTGGTAAATGTTTATATCTTAGGATTAGTAGTTTTGATGCTCAATATCTGTCAAAGTTGTATATTTATAGTCCTCATATTGAGGAGATGTCCACAAAATATCATTCCTCATATTTTACATGACGTGCAAAATTGTCCTTATTGGACGGTAAAATAAGTTCCACCCAACAAGTATACAAGACTAAAGATGAAAATATTATTGTCCACAAAATATCAGTCCTCATATTTTACATGACGTGACAAATTATCCTTGTTGGACGATAAAACAAGTTCCGCCCAACAAGTATACAAGACTAAAGATGAAAATATTCAAGTCCACAAAATATCAGTCCTCATATTTTACATGATGTGACAAGTCATCCTTGTTGGATGGTAAAATAAGTCCCGCCCAACAAGTATATAGGACTAATGCTGAAAAGATTCAAGTCCACAAAATATCAGTCCTCATATTTTACATGACGTGACAAATCGTCCTTGTTGGACAGTAAAACAAGTCCCGCCCAACAAGTCTACAAGACTAAAGCTGAAAAGATTCAAGTCCACAAAATATCAGTCCTCATATTTTACATGACGTGATAAATCATACTTCTTGGACGGTAAAACAAGTCCCGCCCAACAAGTCTACATGACTAATGCTGAAAAGATTCAAGTCCACAAAATATCAGTCCTCATATTTTACATGACGTGACAAATCGTCCTTATTGGACGATAAAACAAGTTCCTCCCAACAAGTCTATAGGAATAAAGTTGAAAAGATTCAAGGCCACAAAATATCAGTCCTCATATTTTACATGAGGTGATAAATTATCCTTATTGGATGGTAAAATAAGTCCCGCCCAACAAGTCTACATGACTAAAACTGAAAAGATTCATGTCCACAAGTCTCTATATATAACGCCTTTTCTTCTAACATTACAAACATGGCTTCATGTCCATAAAAATTATTCATTTACAATGGGTCATACACAAATATTGTCGGTAACGTTTGGTATGGAAAGAAACAAATTTTTTAAACTTATTCGATTGATACTTCTCGACGTTTTCTTAATGACTTTGGTCATATTTTTATAATCTCCCCTACTTCTGAACCAGAAGACGGAGTTGAGTACCCTTGGGAACAACTGTAATGTCTAAAAAAATATGATGAAAGGTGTGACTTGGAGGTTCTTTTCCATTACCATCATATACCTGTGCTGAGAAATTAGGTTGCCGCACTTTGGACAATATCGTATCCCGAAGAAGCAGATATGTTTTGCCTTGATTTATTAGAGGAAGAGATATGGTAGATGGAGAGGCACTTACAATGTTATCACAAAGAAGTACACGCGATGCAATCTGGTCGTCACATTCAGGAACAAATGATTAACATATATAACGATTATGCGTTGGCATCAGATAATGAAATTTCAGACTACATCAATTCTGGTTATGATGCTTTTCGGAATGCGTATATGAAAATGATGGGAAAGAGTACGAACCAAATATATCAAACTATAACAAAGAATATGTTGATTCTGATACGTAACGATCTTACTTACCTAAATGTTTAGTACGCAATGGGAAACCATTTTATTATACTTCTACTAGGTTCGACCTAAGCGTTTAAGTGTTTGTACCACATAAGTATGAGTTTATTATCCACTATGCTCAATATGTATGTTGGTGTTTTTATGGTGTTTGTATTTGAATAATGTTTTCACTTGAATTTAATATAATCCAAATAATATTGTCTTTGAGTATGGTGTTTGTACTTGAATCTAATATAAACCACATCGTTATGAAATAAACACGATTTTATTATCAAAACAAATTATTACATTGCAATGTTAACTTTACATCGGCCCCCCACCAAGATATTGCTGATAAGGAAATTCGTTGAATAGTCCAAAAACATCATCGGCGAGAGAGGTATGACTAACCAATCCTATGGGGTCTTATGATGGTGGATGGGCCATATTAGGAGAAGTAATTGGATATTCATCTCCATATATGTCAGGGGGTGTATTACGGAGTGAGGTTGTGCCCGGTAGACGAACTGGGACCAGCACCTTTAAGCTCTCTCACCCACCTTTGCCACATAAGCTCTCATTCTAACACTCTTGATTTAAGTTTCCCTATGTAGTCCTCTCTAAAAAAAACATATCACGCAATTGGTCGCACGAGCAAAATGTTCCGGGAGCTAAGTCATTATGAGTGCTTGGCGGGTCTACTTGAATGACTGTTGTGCCATTCAAATTTATATCTGCAACTTTAAACTCCCTTGACAAAGGTATAAGATTTGACGATGAAGATTGTCCCTGTGTGTTGTATATATGGGGAGCTTCCCATTTATCTGTTGGTGCGCTGGGTACCCGTAAATCAGATGGTGCAATCGAGGCAAACCCTACCCCGTCATGATTTTTCCACTGAATTATGGAGGGTAATATTGCACCCTTACCCACAATCTTCCAGTATGTCAACCATTCGTCCTCTGATGAGACTGCGAGACGATCAATCGCAGCTTGCCAGTTGCCAATTGTTCCATATATATATATATATATATATATATATATATATATATATATATATATATATATATATATCCCTTGGAATGAATGCCATTGGATGCGATAGTTTTTCTGTAATTGCAACGAGACTTGTCATTTGACGGTAGTAGCGATCTCCAAGATACCAAGTTCCACCTAACTCGATATCCAAAAGCATTATCTGTCTTCGCCCTAAATCATGAGCAATTTTAACGATATTAAACTAGTTTTCTTTTAATCCCATAAAATTTTGCCATATGACTGACTCAGGAGAATGCATTTCCAGTTTCTCTTGCATTGCCGAACTTTTAAACCTCATCTGTCCTAATAAAGCCCCACGTTGATTAGATACCCATCGTAGCATACGTGGCCATCTTTCCACAACATTATCGTTCAATATGGGAGCCATCGTGTGATCGTACTTGTAGCCAAAGTACAGCGGGTTTAAGGAAAAAATCATTAGAATTCAGGAGATTATTAAAATAATTTTTTTTAATTTTAATGATAGTGATACAAATGTTAAATTATAGGAAAAAATACCTCTATAAGTTGCCAAAAATAATTTACTATTTTTTGCGCATTTGTAGTGCATGCATCAAGCGCATAGTAAACACGCGCTAAAATGGCAGAACCCCAATCCTTAGCAGCCATGTCATTTAGATTGTTTAAATAAGTTTCCCAATCCACACACAAGGTGTTATGGCCCGTTGGGAAAAAAATGGAGCTCAACACAAATACAATTAAAAGTCTGGCAATCTGTTATTCGCTCGCTAGTCTTTGCTCCGGAACTTGTTCGTACCAATCCAACCTGTTCTTTTTTACTGTTTTACAAGAAATATTTCTTCCTTTGAACTCTGGATGGCCTATTTGGGGAAAATATAGGTCGAACATTTTCTCCATAGTATACTGACTAGATGTTGGAAAACTAGGCAAAATTGGATGGATTCCAATTGGAATTCCTAAAACCATACTATTTAAGAAGTATTAAATATGGAAACATTCAGCAATAATTTATAAAAATACAAATATAGTGCGAAAAAATATCTATGAAATAATTACCTGATAAATGCACAAAATCATAAGGGGTAATCCCTAACTCCACACTCGGTAGATAGAATGTATGAGTTATTTCCAACCACCTACTTATGAGCGCTCCAGTCAATTGGTTGTCGGAGTTAGGAAAAGATTCGCTAAATAAATGACTAAAACCAAAATTCCCAATGGCCGCTCACACAAATGGAATCTGGGATAATTCAGCATACACATCTATCGGACCATGGATACTACCGCGCATATGAAATTGACTGTCGGTTGGATTCGCTGTAGGATCAACAATCATGTCTCTCGCATGAAAAAACTATCATAAAACAACTGATGATAATTCCAATACAAAATTGGCAAATTCGGTGGTGGGGGTGGAATGGGATTTGGTTTTGCAAGTTTGCCACACCATTTTCTTTGAATAGATAACATTTTCAAAATAAATGGTATTAAATATATAAAAAATATGTCTTGATTTTTGGGATTTAAAAAATATTCAAGGGTGTTGTAGGAATAATTTTGGGATTATTTTTGGGAGTGTGAAAAATAGAAGAGGAGAAACTGATATTTATAGGGGATAAATGCATAAATAATATTTTGTTATAACGGCTAGGTTGTAACGACTGAAATCTGGGCGGTAAAAAGTCATTTGCCCAGATCTGGGTGGTAAAATGTTTAACGCCCACTCTCCGCTACATCAGCATTTGCATTGTCCCACTGTAAAAACTCGAGGAACAATCTAAGCAAAAAAATGTAGATTTACATTTTTTTTCACTACACCACTACAGATGGGCGTAGGCATTTTAATAAATTGGACTTTTGATGTTTATATTAGACATGGTTTCCTATAAACTCCAGTAATCAATGCCTTGTTTTCACGTTAAACATAGAGAGAATGCTACATTTTATGCAACCAGATACATGTAAAGTTCCAAAGCATAAGAAAACAACACACTTGAAACACAATACGGAAAATTACTAGTTAACCCGGAGGGGGGGGGGGGGGGGGGGGAGGGAGAGAAGGAAAAAGATGAAGCATAAACTATAACAGGGTTAATATATCAAACAAGATATGCTTTAAAATATCTTAAATGTAATCAAGTACAAGATTTCTTTTGGAGATCTTATAGATCAAAAAATGCAACACTTAAGCAACATAAATTAGACAACTCAGTTACAATCCATATTACTCATAGTGAAGCTGACGCAAGCGTGTAAATACTTCGTGTAAACACATACAAGAGCACTAGAAAATGTTCAACCCAAAGCCCCATTCTCAGGAACCTTATTGTTAACTCTGGTTTACAAGAGGTAGCCAAAATGGTTCTATTTATAGGTCAAATAACTAAAGTCCTAATCTAATGAATTAACTAATAGATGATACCAGATTAAGTTAAGTAAATTAAAGATAAATCCTAAACTAAGTCTGATTTTTAATACTAATTATCCTAAATAACTAAGTAATAATAAACCCAAAAATTACAAGATAAATCGCCACACCAAAATCTGGAAATTTCCAAGGCCTAATAATTAGCATGATACTCTTATGCACTAAAAATATAAGCCATAATTGAACTTTGAAAATGTAACCTCAAAATATATATTGCTTGTGATAAAATGCATATTGTGAACATTGACTGTAAAGGGAACATACTCGATGTGTTGACTTTATCCAAGCCTTGAATGCAGTTTCTTCAAAAGTTAATCCCATGGAAAAAGTCTACAAGAATTGTACATTGCTTTGATATAAACTAATTATGGCTTGACTATAGAATTACCTAGAGTTTAATTTTAGCTTTGATAAATATTTTCGATTTGTTAAATTCAGTAGTATCTCTCAAATGTTTCATATAAGTGTCCATGTGTATGTAAATTTAGCTTAATAATAAAGGAGATAAATATATAATTTCATCTTGTCCACGGCTTCCATTTCAACCTTGGTAACAGACATCACTGACATAGACACCACTATTCACATATCAATTAGGTATGACCCGTGCCGATGACATGGACGTAATTTTGCTCCCTTTTACTTGTATTTGCAACTGCAGCACACTCGTGCCTACGACATATCATGTTTACTGTGTAAACATTGTTCGTGCATATGGCATGTTGGGTATTATTCATTTTACATCATGCCTACGACACTACATAGGCTAATGCTCACAATATGTTCCAAAAGGCTACAATTACTTGCTAAATTTCATTTGATCTTTTTTATTTCCAAAAACTAGTAGAAAAGCAATACATACAACCTTTACTTTTCTTATTACCGATGCAATATCACAAATTCTTCTGATAAGCTCAAGTGCGTTTGATTCAATAAATATTACACAAGGTAGGTATTGTTGAGGTAAGAGTTCAAGATAATAAAACAGATTAGCATATCAACACAAGACCTCTTTATATTAATCCCGTCAACAAATTATCCTTCAAAATTAAGCTCAAAGACCCCTGACTTTCTTGATGAGGATGGCCTTAAGTTTCTGCGCAAGGTCTTGGGATCGAATTTTTCACTCAAGCCTCTTGAGAGCTAGCATGCGCTTTTCAGACCTCTTAATGTGGTGAGTCTGCTCGTGATTTATCAGCCTTTAGATACCGTTTGATGTCACATGCCTCTGAATAAACACCAATGCCTGCTCCAAGTTTCCATTGTTGAAGCTCCAAACTTAGCAAACTCATAGAGACATTCAGATGCTTAAAGAGAGAGAATACATGCCTGGTCATGGAGTTCATTCCTCTCCACAAAGATTGTACAACGTGAAATCAATGGAGGAAATCATTGAAGAAGTATTCCTCGATCCAATCGTTGAAGAAGTAGCGGTCTCGAGTACGCCATTTTGGAGCGAGGAAGTTCAAATCATCAAAAACTAACTAATTAAATAAGAAGGTTCAACAAAAACAAAGAATAAAAATGGAATTCGGACAATGAGTCAACCTAAAGTTCTAACCAAAAGGAAAGGTTCATGAACTAATCCTCTAACATTAGAATACGAATATGATTTGAATACAACATGAACAAATTAGAATTTTTAGAATTATGGGGATCAAACTGGACATTAGACTTCATTAAAAGTTGAGTCATTACCATTGAAATCTAGCTCAACTATTAATTTGTCTTTTAAAAGTTGTTGGAAGGTACCTGTTCGCTGCCAGGGATAGAGTGTCTCCTCACTGTCGATCCACCATTGCCACATGCAGTTCTATAGAATTTTAATCAAACCTCTCCTACACAGTTATAGCATTTTAATTCGAGTGTAAATGCAAATCATCATAACTTAAAGACCATTACTAGAGAAATATCAAGAGTTAGGAAGACACTAATAATAAATGAAAGAGTCTATGCTGCATATCAATTTCATATCTAAGAGGCTTCTACCACGATATAATAATGATAACATGTGATAAGCACCAAAAACTGTACAGTTTATACCCCGAATAGTTGTATTTTAGTTGCTATTTCTCGACAATATGGGTCTTATGTGCTTAAATGTTAATTATGCAGGTTTAATGTAGGTTGCGGTGTTCAAACGCGTATTTCAAGGCAATTGTGCATTTTTATGGAGCTAAATACCCTTATCCTAGCCTAAACTTACCCTAAACCCGTGTGTGTTTTATTTGTGTCATTTTATTATTTTTTAGATTTTTAGTTTGAGTCTTTTCTATTTTTAGGATTTATTTTAGATTTATTTTAGAATTTTTAGATTTTATTTTCTATTTTTCTATTTTATTTTTATTAATATAATTTTATTTTGATTTTGATTTTGATTATTTTTAGTTTTATTAGGATTAGTTTTATTTTATTTTGATTTTTAGTTTTATTTTATTCTATTTTATTAGGATTAATTTTAGGAGTTTAGTTTAGTTTATTAGATTTTATATTTTAGGATTTTTGTTTTATTTTTATTTGATTCTTTATTTTATTTTTAGAATATAATTTTATTTTTAGGTTTCTAGTTTATTTTTATTAATTTTATTTTAGTTAGTGTTATTTTAAGGTCCAAATTAAACACACACATCACCATTATCATACATTTATCCTACACCTATCCTACACCCACTAACCTATCCTACACCCATTTACATCTACACACTACTTTGACCCTCACCCTATCCCCTACACCCTCACCACACACAAACACCACCTCTTCACTATTCATCTTCTTCCTACCTCACCCACTCTCTCTCTCTCCTATGCCCGACCTTGCGCCCCTCTCTCGGCCAGCTCCAATCCAGCAACCTGCTTTTCCGTCACCAGCCATCAACCTCCGGCGACTTCCCTCAGGCCAAACCCAAAACCCATCTCCAATCCCTTTCAAACCCACTTCACCATTAACCAAAGCTTTAACCCAACCTCACCTCTTCCATTCACTTTTAGCCACAATCACATACCCATCTTCATATCTCCAACCACGATCTTTTCTTCACCAGCAAACAAAAAATGCAAACCAAAACAAAATAAACCATATCATACCCATATTTTACCCAAATACCCACATACCTTACCCATTTCATTTCCAAACCCTTGCACGATTTATCTCCTGCACAAAACAATCTCAAGCACCACTTAATTCCCCATGTGCCAATAATCAACTTACCCCCTTTTTTCCCTATAATACCCCCTAACTAACCACCCAAAACCAAATCCCAAAATTACCCATCAACCCAAAACAGATTTTTTTTTTTTTTTTGTAACATTTTTTATATTTTTAGAAGGATTGTATTAGGACTTTCTTATTATCTTGGCTTGTATTGCGGTGCATAGGACAC
This sequence comes from Sambucus nigra, assembly GCA_949130495.1. NCBI lineage: Eukaryota > Viridiplantae > Streptophyta > Magnoliopsida > Dipsacales > Adoxaceae > Sambucus > Sambucus nigra. The sequence goes on along the minus strand of OX422217.1, from coordinate 359,256,156 downwards.
CATTTATTTTTCATTTAAAATTGTAATAATTGAAGCCAAGCGTGATAGGGAAACCGGACAAGGTAGAGAGAGGGCGTCCAAAGGCGAGGATTTAGAAGCCTCTCTACCTTGGGTCGGTAGGACTCCCGGGTACGACTGAGATAGGCGTGATCTCCCCCCGGTCGACTCAAAATTTTCGGCACCCCACGGCGTAAAAACCGTGGGAGGTACATTTCTTACACCCTCGCGCCTCTCCTGTTAGTGAGTCATTTATTGTGTGTGATTTGTGTGCTCTTATGTGATTTTATTCTCGCATTTATTTTCGAATGGTGTGATGAATTAATTGACTAAGACCTACACCCGGTCACTCACGAGAAGGGATTTCATCACCCGACTCACTCGCTTATCATTGTGTGCTACCCTAGCCATCACTAAATTTAAAATCAATCAACTAGGCAGCCCACTAGGAGAAAATTTTGCAAAGGCGATCACTCATATCTCCGTGATTTTTATCGCCCGCGGACTTAATTAAAATTTGACTACCCTTTCACTAAATTTAAAGATAAAAATTGGCTATGTGCTAGTTAGGACATTTTCTTGACTTGTGTGTGTCCAATTCCATTTTCGGTAGTCGGTTTTAGTTGGTTCGTGCAAATTCATAGAGTCCATATTCTTTCCCCACCCTTTTCTTCCAAAAAATCCAAAAATATTTTTCTTTCTTTATTTTTTCACAAAAATCCAAAAAAAATTCAAAAATATTTTCTTCCATTATTTTTAGAAAAATCCAAAAATATTTTTCTTTCTTTAATTTTTAGAAAATCCCAAAAAAATATTTTCTTTCCTTTTGAAAAATTATCAAAAAATCAAAAAAATATTTCTTACCTCATGGCCGAGGAACGTCCTTTAAGGGACTACTTTGGTAATTTTTCATTGACACGTGACACGTGTGAGAGTGGTCCTGAGCGGTCTCTTTATGATATTCTTCATGATTTCACCTCTCTCACGAGTACCGTTGGTACTCTTGACCCATCTATGCACTCACCACCTATTCCATCACCCTTGGTGTCAAGTGTCACCGTGCCTCCTCCTTTGTTGTGAACCCACTGTTCTAATGCCGATCACATGTCCCATGTGTGCCCATACTCTTCATATCCCTACGCACCCACCATGGAACATGTGTATCCTTATGACACTGTTTTGGAACCCACCTCGGCCTACTACCCTGCTATACCTAATCCCGAGTTGTGTGAGTCCCCGAGCTATTCGTGGAGGCCTGATCACCCTTCCACGCAATACGTATCCCAACCCGATGTTGTGGATCCTCACACGTTCCAACAGTCGTCATGGCAAACTTGTGCACCCACTCACGATCAGTTTCCTCACTACGCACCCCATGCGCATCAACCATTTGTCCATCACGAAAGCGGTCCTTTCGTGTATGATGCACTTGGCCCCACCTCACAAACTTCATATGAGTATTCTCCATATAGTCCTGATTATAGCGCGTTGTATCCACCTCACCCACCACCACCATCCATCATTCCACCAACACCTTCATCCACATCCACTCTCGAAACCCTCTTGCAAAAGTGCATAATTGAGCAAGAGCAAGCAATTCAAACTCAAGCTCTCCAAAGGCTTGAACAAAGGTTAAATGAATTGGTGTGTGAGCGACAGTCGGATATTTCCATGACCCCACCCATCGTTGCCACCGAGTGTGACGATGATGTGTCCCCTTGTGACACAGAATTTGAGTGTGACCAACCCTACCACCCCGAGAATCTTGAAGTTGAGACCATTCCATGGTCCGGGTCCCAAGTAGACAATTGTGTTGACTTACCTTTCGATAGTGAGCCTGATCCAACCCCGCCCTGTCCGTATGAACCCATCATTGCGGTTCTCACTCCCGAGATATCCAAAAACATGCCCGAGCTTTTACCTTATGACCCAATTGCCTATGTCTCTGACATGACCATATCTTTTAGGTTTGCTCCGGCTATGAGTGCTCACCATTTTTCCGAGATAGAATCCGTGATAGTTCCTAACTATCCGGATATGGATGATATCCCACCATGCATGGATCCCATTGAGTCTGATATTTCTAGTGAGTCCTCTATCTCTCATCTTGGTGCCTCGTTTGATCCACTCACCCCATTTACCGATGCTACTCTTATGGAGAAGTTGATCACTCCATCTTTAGAAACCACACTCCCTTGTGAGTATTCCTTTACTCCTCCCAATGAGTGTGTGTCTCCCACGCTTGAGTTGGATCATCTTCCTCCACCATTTATCCCACCCGATACACCATTTGTCCCACCTGACCCACCCATTGTTCCTTCTACCCCACCACCTGGTTTGGATCTTGATTTTGCACATTTCCAGTTTCCATCTACAGTTTTAGATCCTAACCTAAAACCATCCACCTTCCACGAGAGTTATGGTGATACTCTCCACTTCCGTGACACCGAGTTTGTTCCTCCATGCACACCACTTCCTTGTGGTGTTGACCTTTCTTCTCAACAACTCCCTGGTGTGTCACGGCGCGACCATTACCATCGCCCATTCATAGAACGGTCGTGTGATTTTTATGAGGCTCACCCCATTCCTATTGCCAAACCTTTTTGCCTTCCCATACAACTTGATCACTATGCTTATAGGGCCCTAGTCGCCCTCACCTTTACGCTCAACAAGGCCCATGACCGATACCTCTTCACCCTTACCTTAATCCCCACCCGCCCTTGGTCCACCGATGCTTTGCATCGTGTGATGCACTTCGCTATACAAGTGCATTGACACATTTAGCCTGTTTTCAACAAGACTGGCGCTTCAGTCTTGTTTGGGGGTGATTATCATCACCCCAATTTTTCTGCCACCCCTCACTTTCATTGATCTTATCTTTAGGGTGAGAATGGTTCGGTGTGGCTGAAGACGTTAAACTTAGCGCTACCGGGAGGCAGCCCGCATTTCTTGTACTAGTCTCATCCTGTTTGGGGGTGGCATTTCACATCACCCTATGCTTTACCATGTTATGGACTAGTATAATTTTGTTTTCTTCTCACTCAGGTTTATTCTTGGATTCACATGTCCACTTCATTAGCGGTTCATTCTGGTAATCTCTTTCCTACCTTATGCTCTCAATTTAAAAATCATTTTATCTAACATCGAGGACGATGTTCCTTTTTGTTTGGGGGTGGGGAATTTTATCAAAATCGTGCCTCTTTTGAAAAATTTTGATTTTTGAACCTTATTTTTAACATTTCGTGCAGTTTCTTTCATCTCACTCATTGATGTGAATTTTCAATCATCCATCTTTTAAAAGCCTAGGAATCAAGCTAGAGAATATTTTTCTAATAGCTTATGTAATACGTAACAAGGCATTTTGCACCATGAATTCCTAGACTCAACAAAAATTTGCGCACTTATCATGTCAATACGGTTTAGAGTTGAAGAGTACTACAATTCTAATGAGAACCTTAAGGATCACTAGTAGAGACTTGAGCTTGTGAGAGTTGTGCCTTTCACCCTTTTTGAGTGTTTTACGCAATCTCCGAGTCACAAGTTGATTCAACTTCGTTTGGGTCCGCACTTTAAATTGTTGCATGATCTCATTATCTTTCATAAAATTTTGATTGATCACTGAGAACGACATCACTTTCGAGTTGTAAGAAACGCGTGTCTTAAAATTTATCCCGAACACTAGATTTTCATCCATACACTTACCACCTTTCCATACATCATTTTCCCCTCACCCATTATATTCCCATTCACTTCACCAATTACATTACCATATCCGACCCTTCCTACATATTTTCCCACATCATACATTCCCCACCACATTTATATCATCCATCATCATTTTCAAATAAAAGAGTGTGATTTCAAATGTAAATGTCTTCATTGTTAGATTGAAAAGAGAGAGAAAAAAGAAAAGAAAAAAAAAAGAGAGAGAAAAAAGAAAAGAAAAAAAAAGAGAGAAACATAAAAATAGCAAAAAGAAAAGAAAAGAAAAATCGAAAAAAGAGAGAAAAGAAAAAAAAAGAGTTTGTAGTTAGTAATAAAGACATTTGTGCCTAAAGTGTATACACTCTTCTCGCTCATCCATCACATATCCATCATTTCACACATCAATCCCATTCTACATCACCATCATTACCTCATCCCATCTTACCTCATCCCATCCATCCATCCATCCATCCATCATATCATCATCTCATCCTATCATACCGCACCTTATATATCCTTCTCATTTTCATTTCCCCCTCACCCATATACATACATATTCCCCTAGGTGTTCGGGCAAATGAAAGTCAACGTGGTGAATAACTCGACGTTCTCACTATAGTGATTAGCATTCTTTCATGAGATCATTTTTCTTTCTTATTGTTCGTTCTTTCATATATGTGTGTGAGACGTTTGAACTTGATTACATTTACTCACCTCCTCACACACAAGAGCGATACACTTACCCTAATCTCGAGAGTTCGTTTGAGAGTGATATATCTAGTGAGATTTGAAGTTGAAGCGTTGATTCCGACAAGGCAATCTAGGAATTACTCTTATGATTCTCGACCCGTTTTGACTGATTCACACTACACACGTTGAGTTCTAAGGAGGATGTGCCTTGTGTATTCGCTTAGCTAACTTTGTACACATTCTAGCTTGTATTTCTGAAATCATTTTCTCATGTGATGGATTGTGCGATTATTCTATGTCTAATAAGAGATTGACTGCCATTTAATAAATTTTTGCAAATAAAGAATTTTGTGGGTATATTCCCTGCAAACTCTCACGAGACACAACTCGTCCTGTAGGGCAACCTATAGGTTTAAAGGCTTGTTGCACATGCTAAGTGCAATCGCAAGTGCCCGCGAAAGTGGTACACTTTTGGTTTCTTATCTTTCTCTTTCTATCTATCTTATTGCTCGAGGAGTAGCAACGCTCTGTTTGGGGTGGTGTGATAAGCACCCAAAACTGTACATTTTATACCCCGAATAGTTGTATTTTAGTTGCTATTTCTCGACAATATGGGTCTTATGTGCTTAAATGTTAATTATGCAGGTTTAATGTACGTTGCGGTATTCAAATGCGTATTTCAAGGCAATTGTGCATTTTTATGGAGCTAAATACCCTTATCCTAGCCTAAACTTACCCTAAACCCGTGTGTGTTTTATTTGTGTCATTTTATTATTTTTTAGATTTTTAGTTTGAGTCTTTTCTATTTTTAGGATTTATTTTAGATTTATTTTAGAATTTTTAGATTTTATTTTCTATTTTTCTATTTTATTTTTATTAATATAATTTTATTTTATTTTGATTTTGATTATTTTTAATTTTATTAGGATTAGTTTTATTTTATTTTGATTTTTAGTTTTATTTTATTCTATTTTATTAGGATTAATTTTAGGAGTTTAGTTTAGTTTATTAGATTTTATATTTTAGGATTTTTGTTTTATTTTTATTTGATTCTTTATTTTATTTTTAGAATATAATTTTATTTTTAGGTTTCTAGTTTATTTTTATTAATTTTATTTTAGTTAGTGTTATTTTAAGGTCCAAATTAAACACACACATCACCATTATCATACATTTATCCTACACCTATCCTACACCCACTAACCTATCCTACACCCATTTACATCTACACACTACTTTGACCCTCACCCTATCCCCTACACCCTCACCACACACAAACACCACCTCTTCACTATTCATCTTCTTCCTACCTCACCCACTCTCTCTCTCTCCTATGCCCGACCTTGCGCCCCTCTCTCGGCCAGCTCCAATCCGGCAACCTGCTTTTCCGTCACCAGCCATCGACCTCCGGCGACTTCCCTCAAGCCAAACCCAAAACCCATCTCCAATCCCTTTCAAACCCACTTCACCATTAACCAAAGCTTTAACCCAACCTCACCTCTTCCATTCACTTTTAGCCACAATCACATACCCATCTTCATATCTCCAACCACGATCTTTTCTTCACCAACAAACAAAAAATGCAAACCAAAACAAAATAAACCATATCATACCCATATTTTACCCAAATACCCACATACCTTACCCATTTCATTTCCAAACCCTTGCACGATTTATCTCCTGCACAAAACAATCCCAAGCACCACTTAATTCCCCATGTGCCAATAACCAACTTACCCCCTTTTTTCCCTATAATATCCCCTAACTAACCACCCAAAACCAAATCCCAAAATTACCCCTCAACCCAAAACAGATTTTTTCCAAATATCCTACCTCACACCCCCATGCACATGTGACCTCACCCATTTCCACATGCACTCCCTACCTTTTTACCATTATACCCCTTTGCTCCATTTGCATATAAAATGAAGATGAAGACTCAAGGCAAATTCTAGATTATAGAGCTTTTTAGATAGGAATTTTAGAGAGAAAATTAGGTAGAGAAAAACACCCTTGTAAATAGTTTTTCATATTTTTATTTTTAGATTATTGTGAGTGTAAATATTGTAAGAGAGTTAATTGAGTGAATATTTTAATTTCAAATCATTTGGATGCTCAATTAAGTGGTGTATGATTCAATTTCAAGGATTGGAGTTCAACATAATCAAAGAGATTTGGTTTGATTGTTCTCTTCCCTTCTTTTATTATTTTATGCCTTTGAATATTAGTTTGTCATATTTTATACCATGTTAGGCTAAAATCCCTTTCAAGGGGTGGGGTGAAACCCTTATTTGATATTATTTTAGTTTAATTAGTTTGCTTAATTGAAATATCCCTTTGAATGTTAATTTTGATCCCTCACCCTTAGATTTACGCCTCGAGAGAGGGTAAATGATTTTCGAGAGAAAATCGAAATTCTAGTGATAATACCCATTTTAGATTCGAACTAAAGATAGGGGTTTCTTAAGTGGGGTATTATCACTTGAATTTCAACTCTAAATTTAATTTCTAAGATTGACATAAATTCTAATTGATCGAGCCTAGCGGGTGATTAATTAAAAGGAGTGTAGATCTAATTTTATAGAGTTGTGGGGTGTTAAACTTAACTTTCTAAAAGATTACTATTCTAATTACACTTGCAACGAGAGTTGATTTGTAATTTTAATATTAATTTGGGAGAATTCAAATAATTAAATTAATTAATTAGAATAACTAAAATTTGTGGTGTAATCCCACTCCTTGATTGTTCTCACAACTATTTACCTCACTTTATCTTTTATTTTAGTGTTAGACCTTATTTTTTATTTTAGTCATTTTCTAGTTAGTTATTTTCATTTAGTTTATATTAGTTTAGACCTCACCTCACCCTTTTGTTTTAATATTGAAAAAGCTAAAAAAATTAGAAAAGTGAAGAAGCCCAAAAAGAAAATAAATAGTGAATTACATTTGAATGTGCTCCATTTGCTTTACTCCCTAGAAAGTGGATTGATACCCTTACTTACCTCTACACTTGAGTTTATTATATTTGTAGGTATGTGAGGTTTTGACTAACTTGGCTTTCAAACAACGACTATATACAAAAGTCAAGTTATCAACATGAGCAAGGAAAATAATATCACTTTATCAGAACCATACATGTAAACATCCGTCAGCTTAACTGTTTATGCAAGTTCACAATGCTGAATGTAAAAAGCATCTTTCTCCTGCTATGGTGCTCTATTTCAAACAATAATAACAAGAGATAGAGTTTGTAAATCATAATATATTTGTTTGAGAGACATCATTAACTAGGAAGTGCTCCTCCAAAGTTACTTGCATGTTCTATGGAAGGGAAAAAAGGGTGAGTAGTGAGTATTTAGCTTGAACATGTACTTTGGCATATTAACTCATTTGTAGAGAGTTCTTACCTAAGAATAATATTGATAGTGTCTCACAGATATGTGACACAACTCAACACAACTCGACACGTTGACATGATAATTTTGTAAAAAGTGAGACACGTACATGTTGGAGACATGTAAACTATTATTCATATTTTTGTATATATTTCTAAAAGAAAAAATTTAAAGTTTTTCCACTAATTAAAAATATTATAACCTTTAATTAGGAAGAACACATTTTAACCAACAAAATTAGATTTAAAGACCATTTTTTGTTGAGGGTTCTTAATATGCCCAAAGTGCACCCTCTTACTTAGAATGACTAACGTCAACCAATCTCACAACCGAGTTGATAAGAAGACTATGACAACCATAAGCAAGGTCGTCTTTTATAAGTTTGGCCCTCATAAACCAACCTCGAATGGCCATCAGTCGAGGTCAGAAGAGTCTCATGGGCTCAAGTAACTGCTAACATCATCATCTGCCTCAGCTGGCATTACAACTACCACATACCTAACCTCGGCCAGCCCTCCTGGTCGAGGTCATCGTGGATATTAACAAGAAAAAGCAACATTATCGGACTTCACCAACCTCATACTCATCTAGGCCGAGGTTACATCAGTCGAGGACACAGGGCAGAGCATTTACAAGCAGATATAAGGTTTGAAACACGTGGACAAATCAGTTATAACCGAATCATTCCCCTCACATGAGGAAATATTGAGGTCATCATTATCTACATAAGATCATCCAGATGTCATTCTCATACTGGTTCGATCCTCATGAACATGCTCATTGAATGCTTGGGGGGTACATTACACCCCCAAGCACTATATATAGAGGTTATCCTCTACCTTGTAAAGGGGTCCTCAATTACAAACCCTAGCCAAACTCTAGTGCATTTACAGTAGAGAGAGAAAGTGGAGAGATTGTATTGCTAAGGCCATTAGAGCACTCTTTTGATAGTGATACTTACACTCACTTGCACAGTGGACGTAGGCAATTTCCGAACCACTTATATTGGTGTGTTTCTCCTTGTCTCCTCATCTCCTTCTTCATATTTGTGTTGTTATTTGCTTCCATTGTTATGCCTGTTTGAGCTTCACTACCTCTTTATCTGGTGGTGCTGTTTATAACATCATCATTTTGGCACCGTCTATGGGAACGAGAGGATTCATCTCTTCCTTTTTGCAGTTTAAACTCACCGTAGACTCTGGTGGTGAACCAGGCCTCACCCTTCGTGTAAAGATGTGTCACCATTGAAAGAGGTCCTTTAAGGTATCAAACTATCTAATATTTTCATTGCAAGCTCTCTAGTCTTATCATATGGCACTAGAGTTACCACCACCTCCTCCACCATATGGTGTTGGAGGACCTAGCTCCATCCAGGTACCACCCCAGTTCGAGATGGCTGAGGTGGCAGCAGCCTTGAAGTCCTTGGCTGCAACACAGCAAGCGATGCAGGAGCAATTTGCCCAGCTAAGCCAAAATATAATAATACCACTCGGGGTCTCACCGAAGATGATTACTCTGGCATCTTCTCAACTATATCCTAAGGATAGGGGATCACCCCAGGCACCGCGAAAAGACCAACCTAATCCCAAACGGAAGAGGGATGCTGCTGACCCTAGGCGTTTATGCCTGGGGAGGTAAGGAAACCCTTTCCCTGAGGATAAGTATGATGAAATTGAGGCAGAGGATGCTCCAGCAGACTGTTGGGAACCATATAAGGTCTCAAACAACACTGTACATCCTATACAGTAGAGCTGAGGTCAGTGTGAAAGATGAGATGGAGATGCACAACAAAGAGGGTCAGCTTTTGATCCCTTAAGTAGAGGATCGACCTTTGAAAGGCTCATCCCAGTTAATGATCTGAAGCAGAGGCTATCCAGGTCAAGGAGCATAGCTGGCTCATGAAGGTGAGGTGATGAACATCTGCCTCATCATGGATGACCCCCAAATGGCCGAGATTGTGGTCAGGGGGAGGTCAACAGCCGACGTTGTGTAGTAGCTGGGGAACCCTCAGTCCACCCATTGGAGGTGGCTGGGGATAAACTCGACTAGGATGATGTTGCTAAGCCCTGGAATGACTCCATTAAACAACTAGAAGAGAGGATAGGGAACCTCGTAAAAAGACATGACCCATTATAAAGGGGATTCTCAGAGGGCTCCCCATTTGTGGCAAGGATTGTTAACTTCCTAACCCCTGCTAAATTTAAACCACCAATGGTGTCTCCCAAGTACAATGGAAGTAAAAACCCAGTGCATCATATTGAGATGTATCAATCTGTAGCAAACATTTATTCAATCCCTGATGAGATGAGGTGTCGAGCTTTCTCAAGCACTTTGACAGGGGCTGTACATATCTGGTTCACCTCTCTCCCTAAAAATTCTATTGAGAGCTTTAAAGGTTTGACTAAGAGGTTTATACACAACTTATGTTTTGGGGTAAGACCTTAAAAGAAGACAACCCATCTACTCTATGTAAATCAAGGCAAGAATGAAAGCCTAAGAGACTACATTGCGAGGTTCAACAAGGAAAAGTTGGAGGTTAAAGATTATGAAGAAAATATAGCCATGATAGCCCTCATTGAAGGACTTCAGAAGGGAAACCTACTCTGGAAGCTTGCTGAAGACCCTCCTAAGTCTATGGCCGAGCTGTTAGCAACAGCTAGAAAGGTCATGAATGCAGAAGAAGCAATGGCTCCAAAGTATGAGTATAAAAATAGGAGTAGCAGTAGGAAATTTCAAAGGAAGAAGGATGGAAAGAAGAGGAATGTAGACGATAAGTTTGCCCACTATACCCCTCTAACTGTAGGCTGTGAACACATCCTCAACAAAATAAAGAATGACAGGTCCCTGAGATGTTTGGAGAAGCTAAAGGCTTCTCCATATAAGAGGAACAAAAATTTCTGATGCGAGTTCCACCAAGATCACGACCATCTAACTGATAAGTGTTTCGCCCTGAAGGACAAGATTGAGAAAATGTTGAAGTCTAGAAAGCTTAGAAAGTATGTGGATGGTAGATATCCTAAGGGGGAAGAGAAGACCCTAAAAAGAAGAGAAATGACAGATGCTGAGAAGATGCCCCTACCAGAAGAGTTGGGGACTCAGATGATGATGACGATGACCCTGACGTACCAGTGAAAGACGATAATGCCCTTGTGAAGAGGGTCGATATAATCTATTTTGGGGTGAACACTATCTGTGGAGGACTAGCAGGGGGTGTCTCAGAGATAGCTGATTGCAAATCTCATGTGGCAGAGGCCAAAGCAGTGACTAAGACCAAGGTTGTGAACTTGGCCTGTGCAGAGGTTAAACACGAGAAGAGAAAGAAGGCAGCAATAAACACACTCATAGTTGGCTTCTCATGACTTGATTTCAAAGTTTTCTTAGCTCCTCACGATGACCCTCTGGTAATCACCATAAGGGTGCATGGGTGTGAAGTTTAGAGGATCCTCATTGATGGGGGTAGTTCAGCTGACGTTATGTTTTGGCCCTGTTTTAAGAGCCCAGGTCTCAGCAGAGCTAGGCTTGTAACTTATCATCATCCCTTGATGGGCTTCAACGGTGAAAAGGTTCATCCATTGGGTATGTTTGAGATGGATGTTAGAATGGGAGATGAATGGCCTAAGAGGTTGACTAGAAAAATCAATTTCTTTATAATGGATGAAAATGTCTTCTCAACTTACAACCTCATCATAGGATGAGTAGAACTTAAGGAATTTGAGGTCGTGCCTTCAACGGTCCACCAAATACTAAAATTACTAACTCCCTATAGATTAGGGAAAGTGAAAGGTGACCAAACATCGGTACGTGAATTCCATTTCAACTCTGCGAAAGAGAGAGAGGCTCAGAAGAGGGCAACAGCCATGTACAACATCGACACACTTAATCCTAGAGATGAAACAAAGCTAAAAAATGGAGAGGCCACAGAGGAGGTAGAATCCATCGTCCTCAATAAGGATGAGCCAGAAAAAACCATCCAAATCGGCAAAGCCCTAAGACTTGAGATCAAGAAGGAACTGGTAAAACTGTTAAGGAAGAGACAGAGTATCTTTGCATGGAGCCATGAAGACATGCCAGGTATTGATCCTGAGATTAAGTGCCATAAACTCAATGTTGTAGAAGATGCCAAGCCCATAAAATAGAGAAGAAAAATGTACTCAAGGGAGAAGTATGATGTCACCAGAGAAGAGGTTATAAATCTTGAAGAGGACAAGTTTATTAGAGAGGTCATATACCCTGAGTGGTTATCTAACGCTGTCATTGTGCCATAATATAATAGGAAATGGAGGATGTGCATAGATTTCACTAATTTAAACAAATCTTTCCCAAAAGATAGTTTCCCCCTGCCTCGTATTGATCAGATGGGGGATGCCACAGTAGGACATGAGCTCATGAGCTTCATGGATGCATATTCTAGGTATAATCAGATCTTCATGAACTCGAAAGCCTCAGAAAAGACAACATTCATCACAAACAAGGGGACCTATTGCTACATGGTTATGCCCTTTAGGCTAAAGAATACAAGGGATACTTACCAACATCTTGTAAATGAGATGTTCGAGGATCAAATAGGCAAGTCCATGGAAGTATATGGGGATGACATGCTGACGAAGAGCCTAAAGGCCGACACTCATGTGTCCGACCTTGAAAGAACTTTTAACACCATAAACGAATTCAAAATGAAGCTCAACCCAGCCAAATGTGTCTTTGGGGTAGGAGCAGGAAAGTTTTTAGGCTTCATTGTCAACCAAAGGGGAATAAAGACTAACCCTGATAAGATCAAGGATTTTCCAGAAATGAAGACACCCAGAACTATCAAAGACGTTCAGAGGTTAACTGAAAGAGTTGTTGCACTTAACAGGTTCGTCTCAAGAGCTACATACAAGTGTCTTCCTTTTTTCAAAATGCTTAAAAAGGAATTAGAATGGGATGAGGAATGCAACAAAGCTTTTAAGGAGCTCAAGTCCTACCTCGGATCTCCCCTAATCCTATCTCGGCCAATTTTGGGTAAGAAGCTATACGTATATTTAGCTATCTTAGAGTCAACCATTAGTGCTGCAATAATAAGAGAAGATAGTGCAGAGGCCAGTGTACTTTAATAGTAAAGCTCTTCAAGGGTCTGAACAAAAGTACCCTCGGATTGAAAAATTAGCCTATGCTTTGATACATGCTTCTAGGAAAATAAAGCCATACTTCCAAGCCCACTCCATGGTCATCCTCACTGATTCCCCACTCAGATAGGTTCTCCATAAGCCTGAGAAATCAGGCAAGCTAATGACCTGGGCCATCGAGTTGGGGGAATATAACATTATTTATCAACCCAGGGTTGCCATCAAGGGGCAGACACTCGCAGAATTTGTAGCCGAGTTTACCTGGGAAGTGGCCGAGGTTGAGATTAGTCAAAAGGCTGCAGATGAACTAAATAAAAACATTTTCCAAGATCCGAACGAGGTTGAGTCAAGCAAAGCCAGAAAATAATAGTTGAGAATGACTAAGATGTGACACCCCGACTAATTAAATACCGGGTAGCTGCTCCTTTATTAAAATTAATACAAAATGCCAAGTTGGTTCAGTTAATAGAATCACTGTCGAAAATATTTTAATGATTACTAACCACCTAGTATTTAAAAGCAAGTTGTCAATTTTAAATTACATATGATTAACATAAGTAAGTGAAGAATAAAAGAATAACATAATCATACACAATAAAGTCCCAATAGTGTAATCAACAAGTAATAAAGAGTCTGGAGGAAATACTCCTCACAACAATCCCACAACTGAAATAATAAAACAAGTGTGAATCCTGAATTAATTACAAACCAAAGTCTGAATAACTGAAATATAAAATATCTCTAAATAGAAATGGGCGACATGCCCTACAAATGATGGAACTGAATATGGAGTCAAAACCAAAGGAAGCGTCTACTAACAAGGCCCTGTAACTTCCACAACAGCTACAGCTCGTCACCTGAATAGAATTCCTCTGATGGTGTCCTTGTGGATGGGCGCCTAAAAAGGTTTTTACAAAAATAGATTTGAAAGCAAACGGGTCAGAGCCCGAAAGTGGAGAGTATTTTAAAATAGCAAGTGCTTTAATAACATTAAAACAATGAATGCAAAATACATGTTAGGACATGCACTCACATGAAATACTCACCTCTCGACTAATTGTGCACTTCTAACGTACCATACCCATCTAAGTGACATTCATATCTCTAAACCGTCATAAGTTCTACCCCTTTCTACTCGATTCCCATTATACATTCTAATGTTATCAATTAAATAGAGGCTTTACTTAAACTCGGATTCTCAATTATTAGCAATATAATTCACTACAGGTTATCCCTTTTTATTTTCTCAAAGCGTTACCATAATTATACTCACAATACTAACATGGAAGTTCTCATTATTTAAGAGTATATTGTTCACGTCATGAATATACAATACAAGCACCCGAGACTAAGCTGCGGTGCACACATACTCTGCTATCCATCCCGGTACATCACGTACATAAGGATTACGCATTCCGAATATTTCAGGAATCGTTCTCAGATAACAACAATCACAAACAATGGAGGCGAACACAGTCACATCACATGGGTCACGCACATACCTACGCTCCCACGATCAGCAGTCTTATTAACTTCCCAATAAGTCCTTCTCTGACCTATGTTCTCGAGGTACCAATCTAAATCCGGGCACACAAAGATTAGATGGCCCTAAGCGAACGTAAACCTCCCGTGATAGCAAGTATGGTAGGTATGTCATGCACATAAAATAATATACATATACTAAGCATGCACACATCTTAGTAATTACCATAATTTATTAGGTGTATACTTCTCATTCTTATACCAACTTATAATATTACGCAATTCACATATCCCCGGTTAATACTAACATTTAAATCGTCAATTATTCTCACATCGTAATTAGTCACTCACGTCCTAATCCACAATTTTCATTTGGTTCCAATCACACTTCTATGTTTTACTCCTCAATATGTCCCAACTATCCCAACTATATCAATTAGTCATCAAGGGAATGTTATCTCTACAATTAAACTAGGTTACGGGACATTAGAAATCAAATCAGGCCAAAAAGGCCAATCTGTCAACTCGTTAGAAGTCTCGTTCGAACGAGGTCGTTCGAACGAAGTGGGCATCTAATGAGATCTCATTCGAACGAAAGGCATCGAACGAACATCCCACTCGTTAGAAGTCAAACTGTCAACTCGTTAGAAGCTCGTTCGAACGAGCTCGTTCGAACGACCTGGGCAGGCCTTCTAACGAGGTGACAGTTTCGAGCCCAGAATTTTCCTATCTCGTTTTTCTCAATTTTCTTCACCTCTAATCTCATCTAAAAGTCGCCCCAACAATATTTTAAGGTTTCTAATCATCACTAAACATTAATAGGTCATAGCACAACATTTATATAAGGACAAATCTTCCTACACATCATGTAATTATCATAACTCCCCAATTTTTCCCAAACCTTATGAACATGAACCCTAGAAATTTAAAGTCATCAATTTCCATAAATAAATCCATTTTTGTAACTTAAAAATAGTAATTCTTTTAGTCTAATCACCCAATAACAATTCTACATGAAAACCTATATCCAAATCTGAATTTATAACTCCAATTTCATGGGTTTTTATAAATCTTCCAATACAATGCGATTATATATAATTTTCTAATCATATAAGAAACATTCGCTTGAAATTAACGTAATTAAACCACTTGCCTCGGATTATTCTCTGAATTTGCTGTTGAATTGATGAAGGTTGCTCTCTCTCTTTCTCTCCCAATGTTGAAGGTTGAAGATGGAGGTTAAGGTTTTCTCTTTGGGAACTTTTCTAACTTCCTCCTCTAACTCCCGTTTCCCTCTAATCACTTAAGTGTTGTAATGGGTTAGTGGGTAAAGATTAAATCAGATTTTAACTGCTAATTTTCGTGGGTTTTAATTCCAAAAATTCCAAAATTACCAAACTACCCTTTTGGGTTGTCGGTATGGCCTAAAAATGCCCCGGGACCCAAACTAAACCTCCGGCTAGTGTTTTCTGACTATTTCGACCCTCCTGGACTCGTTGGCGCACTCAAAATGACCATACGGTTGATAAAAATAAAATTCACTTTTTAATTTAAATAATTATATTCCTGACGCGACTGTCACGCGCGTCCCAACAAAATTTCTCAAATTGCCGTATTTCAATCTCGCGATAATTTTAATATTTTCAATATTTATATAACATCATATATATACACATTATAATCAAATACCAACTCACATCTCGTTAGTATTTTATCCGGATTAATTTTCAATTAATTCCCATTTAATTTAATTAATCCCACAAATAAATATCTATAAAAGTACGGGGTATTACATACTTCCCCCCTAATAACAGAATTTCATCCCGAAATTCGGAACTAGAAAGTACCTGGTAAAAATAACTCTGGATAACGTTCGCGCATCTCATCCTCGCGCTCCCATGTGGACTCCTCGACATTTTGATGTCGCCACTGAACACGTACCAACGGAACTATCTTTGACCGCAGTTTCCGCTCACTTCGGTCCAAAATAGCAATCGGCCCCTCCTCGTAGGAGCTATCGGGCTGGAGGTCAATGTCCTCCAAAGCAATGTGAGAATGAGCCAAATCGTCTCTAAGATATTTCCTTAGCGAGGAAATATGAAACACATCATGAATCCTGTGCAAATGCTCCGGTAACCCAAGTCTATATGCAACAGACCCAATCCGCTCGATGATAGGAAATGGCCCCACATATCTCGGTGCCAACTTCCCCTTCTTCCCAAATCGCATAATCCCCTTCATAGGAGATACTCTGAGTAAAACTTGGTCCCCCACTTGGAACTCCCTGAAGAATCTCTTCGCATTAGCGTAGCTCTTCTGCCGATCCTGAGCTACCAGAATGCGACTACGTATCAATTCTATCCTCGCCGAAGTATCCTGAATCACTTTCGGCCCAAGTAGTTTGTTTTCCCCCACCTCCAACCAACATGCTGGGGAACGACAAGGTCTACCGTACAACGCCTCAAATGGAGCCATGCCAATGGTGAACTGGTAGGAGTTGTTGTAAGAAAACTCCACCAGTGGAAGATACTTCTCCCATCCACCCCCGAAATCAATAATGCGCATACACAACATGTCCTCCAACATCTGATTTGTATGCTCGATTTTGCCCATCGGTCTGCCGATGATAAGCCGTACTCAACTACAATTCCGTGCCCATGGCCTTCTGAAAAATCTCCCAAAACCGTGAAACAAATATCTTGTCTCGGTCAGACATGATATTTAGGGGCACACTATGAAGTCTCACTATTTCTGTAATAAAAAGCTGGGCATACTGTCCCGTAGTGTAGTCTGTCCTTACGGGTAGAAAATGAGCGACTTTGGTCAACCTGTCCATAATTACCCAAATGGAGTCGTGACCTCTCTGTGACGTAGGCAACCCCATGATAAAGTCCATGGATATGCTCTCCCACATCCACATCGGGACCTCTAATGGCTGTAGAAGTCCTGCCGGTCTCTGATGATCCACTTTTACCAGCTGACAAGTGGCGCATTTAGAAACAAACACGGCAATATCCTTCTTCATCCCGCTCCACCAATACTGTCATCTCATGTCTTGGTACATTTTGTCCCCATCGGGATGTACCGCGAACCGTGAGCCGTGCGACTCTTCCATCACCTTGTGTCGCAATTCCTCCCCTTTCGGAACTACCAGTCTCCCATTGAAGCGTAATCCCCCGTCTGAACTAACGATATTGGACTCGGCTCCCTCTGCTAGTAATCGAAGTATCTGCTCCTGACAGAACGAGTCATTTTACTGTGCCCTTACCACCTTCGCGACAATCTGCGGTGTAACAGTCATCATAGACATGAACGATCGGGCCACTGCATCCTGGTGTCCCAACTCCTTCCACTTTGCCTTCCACACCCTTGCCACCTTATCCACTGACCTACGGCTCAACGCGTCTGCTACCACGTTAGCCTTCCCCGGGTGATATTGGATATCGAACTGATAATCCTTCATAAAATCAAGCCACCTTCGCTTTCGCATATTCAACTCCTTCTGCGTGAGTACGTACTGTAGGGACTTGTGGTCTGTGAACAATCAAAACTTCTCCCCCAAAAGGTAATGTCTCCAAATTCGAAGGGCAAATACAACTGCCACTAACTCCAAATCATGAGTGGGGTAATTCTTTTCATGAGGCTTAAGCTTACGGGACGCATAAGCTATGGCCTGACTCTCCTGCTGCAATACACCTCCAAGTCCTTGTAAGGATGCATTGGTGTAAACTAGATACTTAACTACCGGTCTCGGTAATGCTAAAACAGGTGCTGAGGTCAACTTGTCTTTCAACTCATCGAATGCCAACTGACAGGCATCACTCCAAATGAACGGCACACCCTTACGAGTCAGATGTGTCAAAGGACCCGCTATCTTTGAGAAACCCCAAATAAACCTCCTATAGTATCCTGCTAGGCCCAAGAAACTACGGATCTCAATCGGTGTCACGGGTTGTCCCCACTCCCTTACCGCGGATACCTTCCCCGGATCAACAGATATCCCCCTGTCAGAAATAATATGCCCCAAAAACTGAACCTCCTTCAGCCAAAACCCGCACTTCTCATACTTTGCATACAGTTCGTTCTGACATAGCGTCTGCAAAACCTGCCTCAAATGCTCGGCGTGCTCCTCCTCTGTCTGGGAGTAAACCAGAATATCATCAATAAAGACAATGCTGAACTGATCTAGGAACTCTCTGAACACCCTATTCATCAAGTCCATAAACACGGCTGGAGCATTGGTCAAACCAAAAGGCATAACCCGAAATTCGTAGGAGCCATATCTCGTTAAGAAAGCCGTCTTCGAGACGTCCTCTTCGCTGATACGCAACTGATGGTATCCTGATCGCAAATCAATCTTTGAGAAGAAAAAATGCTCCTCTCAGCTGGTCGAATAAGTCATCGATTCGGGGAAACGGATACTTATTCCGTATCGTGACCTTATTCAACTCCCGGTAATCCACACACAACCTCAACGATCCATCCCTCTTTTTAACGAACAATACAGGGGCACCCCACGGCGAAGTACTCCTCCGTATAAACCCCTGACCCAACAACTACTCAATTTGATCCCGTAACTCTCTCATCTCAGCTGGAGCCATACGGTAAGGTGCGCGGACAATAGGCCGAGTGCCCGGCGTCAAATCAATCACAAAATCTATCTCCCTACTCGGAGGTAGTCCAGGTATATCCTGAAATACATCGGCGAACTCACTAACAACGGGTATCGAATCAAGTGGTATCACCACTTCCTTAGAGGTCTCCTCCTCTATGTAGTACAAATGAGTGGACAATCCTCCCTCAGGGCGAGGCATCGCCACTAAAAACATCTCCTGCCCGGGAATGGCAAAGATAATACTCCTACTAAAACAGTCAATCATGGCTCGGTACGCAACTAGCCAATCCATACCAATAATGGAATCATACTCGGTCATCTCTAATACTAACATATCAGCGGGTAAAGTAAACCTCCCGATCTCTATAGACACACCTCTACACATAAGAGAAATAATGGAACCCCTACTCAACGGTGAGTCTACACAAGTAGCGGTGCTCTCTGCGGTGTCTAATAACCCAATAGTGCATGCAAATCTCATAGCAATAAAACAGTGTGTAACCCCTGTGTCAAACAAAATACGCCCCATAGTCCCCTAAATAGAGAACATACCCTCAATGGCTGGTGGATCCTGTGGGGCTGCGGCCTGCTGGAGCTGATATACTCTCCCATACTGCAGCTGTCCCTGCTGAACTGGGACCACTGGAATGGGTGGTAGTGCTTCCATCTGTGGTGGTGCTGGGAGAGTGGCGAGAAACATAGGCCTTTGTGGCTCGTGTCGAGCACCCTGCTGCTGCTGCTGTGGGGCCCTGCCCCTATCAGGACAATCCGGGCGTTTGTGGCCAGTATTTCCACAAATATAACACTTCCCCGGGAAGTTTCCCCCTCTCTGTCCCTACTGCCCTCGGCCCTGGTGGCCGTTACCATTCCTCCCCTGGCCTTGTTGGCCCTACTGAAACTGCTGTTGACTATTGTGCCCCTGCTGGCCTGATGGCCGTTCAGACCCTGATGGCCCTGCCTAAAACCTCCATGTCCGTGCCTGAAATTCCCCGATCTAAACCTCTTATGATCCCCCTACTGGGAACCCTGGTCACCCTGCTTCTGCCCCTGAGTAGATTATGCCCCACTGGCACCATTTCCCCCAGTCCTGCCCTGATGGCTGGACTCTCCTGATCTCTTGCTCTCAGCCATGTGAAAGCGGTGATCCTGGCAGTGTAACAGTGCAGCGTTAACCACGTCAGAATAAGTGGCCAACGAGAGGTTCTCCAACAAATGCTGACGGATCCTCCATGTCAATCCATCGGTAAACTTCTGAATCTTCTTCTCTTTTGTCGGTATCTCATCCGGGATAATATTCAGTAGATTTGTTAATTCGTCCTCATACTCGGCCACAGTCTTTCCTTCCTGTCTAAGGTTCATCAACTTCCTCCTCATTTCCGTGTGAACAACTGACAGAAAATACTTGCGGTCAAACCGCACCCAAAACTCCTGCATCATGAGAGTATCTCTCTCCTCCACGGTGGTAATAGACTCCCACCACTGCAATGAAGATCCCACTAGCTTGAAAGTAGCTAGTATCTTCCTCTGAACATCGGTGCACTCATATATCCTCAAGTGCCTCTGAATATCTTTCCTCCACTGACTAGATACCACAACATCGGAGCTACCTGCGAACTCCGGAGGGTGTGCTTTCTGAAAAGCATCACGAACACGTTCCCAAGAAGACGGGAATGCATGTGCCTGAACAGGCGCGGCTACTGGCGCCTGAGGTGGTTCCTGTTGTACAACGGCAAGAGCGACATTTACCGCTTGGGGTATAATGGCTGCAACCTCGGCGGCATTCATGGTGCCCTGTACTGGAACTGGCTGGGGCTCTGGCTGTGCATTCCTAGGAACCCGTGGTGCACGTCGTGGAGGCATCTGAAATAAGAGTAAAGTCTATAAGTTCGCAGTTATAAACTTAAAATAGCTGAAGAGCGAAGCATACATAAAGGAATACAACAGTCCTAAAATATAGGGCTCTACATCAAAGAAAGCTCAGCAGAAACATAATAAGCCGTACAGATCCTAAAGGACACTAGAACCTGATGCTCTGATACCACCTGTGACACCCCGACTAATTAAATACTGGGTAGCTACTCCTTTATTAAAATTAATACAAAATGCCAAGTTGGTTCAGTTAATAGCATCACAGTCGAAAATATTTTAATGATTACTAACCACCTAGTATTTAAAAGCAAGTTGCCAATTTTAAATTACATATGATTAACATAAGTAAGTGAAGAATAAAAGAATAACATAACCATACACAATAAAGTCCCAATAGTGTAATCAACAAGTAATAAAGAGTTTGGAGGAAATACTCCTCACAACAATCCCATAACTGAAATAATAAAACAAGCCTGAATCCTGAATTAATTACAAACCAAAGTCTGAATAACTGAAATATAAAATATCTCTAAATAGAAATGAGCGACATGCCCTACAAATGATGAAACTGAATATGGAGTCAAAACCAAAGGAAGAGTCTACTAGCAAGGCCCTGTAACTTCCACAACAGATACAGCTCGTCACCTGAACAGAATTCCTATGCATGGTGTCCTTGTGGCTGGGCACCTAAAAAGGTTTTTACAAAAATAGATTTGAAAGCAAACGGGTCAGAGCCCGAAAGTGGAGAGTATTTTAAAATAGCAAGTGCTTTAATAACATTAAAACAATGAATGCAAAATACATCTTAGGACGTGCACTCACATGAAATACTCACCTCTCGACTAATTGTGCACTCCTAACGTACCGTACCCATCTAAGTGACATTCATATCTCTAAACCGTCATAAGTTCTACCCCTTTCTACTCGATTCCCGTTATACATTCTAATGTTATCAATTAAATAAAGGCTTTACTTAAACTTGGATTCTCAATTATTAGCAATACAGTCCACTACAGGTTATCCCTTTTTATTTTCTCGAAGCGTTACCATAATTATACTCACAATACTAACATGGAAGTTCTCATTATTTAAGCGTATATTATTCACGTCATGAATATACAATACAAGCACCCGAGACTAAGCTGCGGTGCACACATACTCTGCTATCCATCCCGGTACATCACGTACATAAGGATTACGCATTCCGAATCTCTCAGGAATCGTTCTCAGATAACAACAATCACAAACAATGGAGGCGAACACAGTCACATCACATGGGTCACGCACATACCTATGCTCCCACGATCAGCAGTCTTATTAACTTCCCAATAAGTCCTTCTCTGACCTATGTTCTCGAGGTACCAATCTAAATCCGGGCACATAAAGATTAGATGGCCCTAAGCGAACGTAAACCTCCCGTGATAGCAAGTATGGTAGGTATGTCTTACAAATAAAATCATATACATATACTAAGCATGCACACATCTTAGTAATTACCATAATTTATTAGGGGTATACTTCTCATTCTTATACCAACTTATAATATTACGCAATTCACATATCCCCGGTTAATACTAACATTTAAATCGTCAATTATTCTCACATCGTAATTAGTCACTCACGTACTAATCCACAATTTTCATTTGGTTCCAATCACACTTTTATGTTTTACTCCTCAATATGTCCCAAATATCCCAACTATATCAATTAGTCATCAAGGGAATGTTATCTCTACATTTAAACCAGGTTACGGGACATTAGAAATCAAATCAGTCCAAAAAGGCCAATCTGTCAACTCGTTAGAAGTTGTTCGAACGAGAGTTCGTTCGAACGAAGTGGGCATCTAACGAGATCTCGTTCGAACGAACATCCCACTCGTTAGAAGTCAAACTGTCAACTCATTAGAAGCTCGTTCGAACGAGCTCATTCGAACGACCTGGGCAGGCCTTCTAACGAGGTGACAGTTTCGAGCCCAGAATTTTCCTATCTCGTTTTTCTCAATTTTCTTCACCTCTAATCTCATCTAAAAGTCGCCCCAACAATATTTTAAGGTTTCTAATCATCACTAAACATTCATAGGTCATAAAAAAACATTTATATAAGGACAAATCTTCCTACACATCATGTAATTATCATAACTCCCCAATTTTTCCCAAACCTTATGAGCATGAACCCTAGAAATTTAAAGTCATCAATTTCCATAAATAAATCCGTTTTTGTAACTTAAAAATAGTAATTCTTTTAGTCTAATCACCCAATAACAATTCTACATGAAAACCTATATCCAAATCTGAATTTATAACTCTAATTTCATGGGTTTTTATAAATCTTCCAATACAATGCGATTATATATAATTTTCTAATCATGGAAGAAACATTCGCTTGAAATTAACGTAATTAAACCACTACTATGTACACCATTAAAATAGAATTAATTAATGGCTGAATAGTCAACGAGACTTAATTCAAAAAAATCTCAAAATAGGAATTACCTATAACAATACATATTAATTGCGTTGTCACATTTGTTGTTATTACTAAACAATAATACAAATAAATTGGTTAAATAATCTATAAACCCATATATATATTGAAAAAAAGACTCCTATTTTAGTTTAACCCATTTAGTCGCTCAACCACCCATTTATATAATATTCTCTTATTTTTAAAGGTCCACGTCAGCGGTACACAGTGCCACCCCTGCTCATCCCAAACGGGGGCTCCAGTGGATCCCAATCCCATTTATCCAGTATTCTCTTATTTTTAGAGATCCACGCCAGCGGTACCCATGCCACCCCTACCCACTCCAAATTCGAGATTTGATGAACATCGTTGGAGCTCCGACAATGGGGGTGGGTGGTGGTGGGAATTGGATGCCGCTAGCACGGACCTTTAAAAATAAGAGAATATCGAAAAAAGTGATTTGGATCCACCGAAGCTCCCGTTTGGGGTGAGTAGGGGTGTCATGGGATGCCACTGGCGCGAACCTTCAAAAATAAGAGAATATTGGATAAATGAGTGTTTGAGCGACTAAATGGGTTAAATTAAAAATAGGTGTACATTAATTGACCAACACAGTAAATTTTACTATCCGTGTAATATGAACACAGTAAATGTCACTATTTGTGAAAATGTCACAGATATAAAACTATTTCAACACAGTAAATGTTACTATTTGTGAAAATGTCAGAGATATAAAACTATTTTATTTCTGGTGCATAGTGTTAAGTCTACCGTGTGCACAAGAAAATGTCACATTTTCACAAGAATTTGTGAAAATGTCATAGATATAAAACTATTTCATTTTTCGGTTTGGGGTGGATAGGGCTGGCATGGGTTGCCCCTAGTGCAGACCTTTAAAAATAGAGTGGTGATAGGGAGACCCACTTTTGGGACCCACTTTTGAAACCCACACATTAGACAAAAATGAGTACAAATTTTTAATGCACATTTTGATGCCCTGACGGGACCCACAACAATAAGGTATAAGCTTTTAATGCAGTGGGTTTCAAAATTGGGTCCAAAAGTGGGTCTCCCTATTTTTATTCTTAAAAATAAGAGAATTTTGGATAAATGGGGTTTGGATCCACCACATCTCCGGTTTAGGGTGAGTAGGGGTGGCATTGGGTGCTGTTGACGCGGACCTTTAAAAATAAGAGAATATTGAATAAATGGGTGTTTGAACGACTGAATGGGTTAAACTAAAAATCTCTCTCTCTCTCTCTCTCTCTCTCTCTCTCTCTCTCTCTCTCTCTCTATATATATATATATATATATATATATATGGGTTTATAGATTATTTGACCCATTTATTTAGCCAAATTATTTGTATTATTTTTTAATAATAACAACAAATGTGATAACCGAGTTAATATGTATTGTTATATGTAATTCTTATTTTGATATTTTTTTAATTAAATCTTGTCGACTATTCAACCATTAATTAATTCTATTTTAAAGGTGTACACAGTAAATATTACTGTTTGTGTAATTTTTTTTATTGAAATATTTTTTACTCTATGGATCGTGTTTGATAAATATATGGGTAAGATAAATATATGGGTAAAATTTTCTTGAGAACACAGTAAATTTTACTGTCCGTGTAATATTAACACAAAAAATGTCACTGTCTCTGAAAATATCACATGTATAAAACTATTTCATTTTATAGTGCATACAGTAAAGTTTACTATCTGTGTAATTTTTCTTTGATATTTTATAGGCATCATGGAACTTGTTTGATAGATCTCGACGAAGAGATTTCAAAATTAGTAATTTTGCGAAAAACGGATTTGTCAATCAAAAGTTATGATCATTTGAAAATTAAAAATAAAATGGAAAAAAAGTTCAACCATTTATGTAACTTCCCCAAGGAAGTTACGGATGGTTGGTTTTAAAAGGGTTTAATCATGAAAAAAAGTCCCCAAAAATTTAGGAATAGCTTATATTTAATGGTTGAAAAGTCAATTGGACTTAATTAGGAAAATTTTGTTCATATGGGACCTATATATAATAAACCCAAAAATTTAATGGCAATTCGCTTTTACCTTCCTTTAAACCATTCGGGAAAAAGTAGCAAGAGGCAATGTGTTAACTGATAAGCAATATGTCCGTTGTCAATACACGACTAAGGTACCACATTAAATTTTAGTTTTTTTTACCGATTAGTCACACATATTAAGTTTATGCTCCAATAAATCATACCGATTTGCAACATTTATTAAGTATATGCTCCAATAAATCATACGATCTTTTTTTGGCCCAACAGATTTTGAGTTAGAAACTTTAGAACAACAATGAAATGAAGTGATAATTAAAAAATGGATCAAATACCAAAAAGTCACTCGAGTATTTTTTAATACACATTTAATCCAAGCCTTTTACTTTGTTCTAAAAAGTCCCTCAAACATCCATTTAACTAATATTTTCTTATTTTTAATGGTTCGCACTAGAGGCCCTCCCCCTCCCCCTCCCACCGCCGGAGATCTGACGACCCTCACCGAAGCTCCTTTTTTTGAATATTTTTATGTGATGAGGGAATTGAGGGACTTTTTTTTATAACCCCCTTAAAAAATTTAGCTAATACATGCCCTTACATGTAATTGGATAAAGTTCACATAAAAATACACTAGTTTTCTTGAATTCTATTGAAAAAGTTTTATTTTAATCCTAATTTATAATACGTTATTTGACTTAACTTCAACTTCGTTGAAGCCTAACACCATTAAAAAAAACTCATAATGTCTAATTAGATATAATCCCCAAGAATATTTCTTAACAAATATACCTTTCCCACTTTCTTCTTCTTATTTAAAACAAAAATAAACTCTAAATTTATATACATGACCGTATATGCAACTGAATAAAGGTCACATATAAATACATAAGGAAAATAGACTAGTTTTCTTGAATTCTATAGATTTTTTTTATTTAACCCTCACTTTTTAATACTTTATTTGACTTAACTCAAAGTTCGTTAATTTCTTTAATAGAAGCCCAACACCTTAAAAAAACTTATAACATCTAATTAGATATAATCCCCATAACATATCCTAACAAAAATACCCTTCCCACTTTCTTCTTCTTTAAAAGAAAAAATTCATAAGTTTATAACAAATCCAACATATTGCGGTTTTAAATTAAAAATCAAATCAAACCTAGATAAAATGAAATCAAACTGAATTATTCATCTATATTTCTTAAGCCCATTTACGAATCGCTTTATACAACACGCATGATATTATTGTGATAGATTGCCTCCGTGGCCACTCCTTCAACCTCGTTGGAAAATCCACCAACTAGGGCTCATTCGGGAGTTTTGGAGAGAAAAGAAAATTTTATTTAGGGAGAAAAGAAAAAAAAGGAAAAGTTAATAAGAGAGAAAACAAAAGAAGATAAGAGAAAAGGAGTTTGGCAGAGAGAATAAAATAATTTTCTTTCTTGTGTTTGGGAGTTTGAGAGAAAAATATTTTTTAAAGGGAGAGTGTGGGCCATCCATTCTTTGGATCTTTCCCCCTCTTTTGTCTCGAAGGGTTACCGATATTCGCGTGTGCACACTCAGAGAGGGAGAGAAGGTCTCGCGCCCATTTTCTAGGAGTTCTTCGACCGTCGTCGATGTGGGGTGTTGTAAAGAAATGTAGTCCTCAACCTATTTTACACAAAATATGCAAAAGAATATGTCGCCGCCTCGAGAGAGGGGCATCAAAGACAAACGGATACTTACGAAACTAATAGTTCAGAGATTCGGGGGCTAAGTTACGGAATGGGAAGGTGTTAGGCACCCATTCCGACCTTTCGGTCTCTCATGGGCTTAAGTTACTATTTTTCTTAATTTTTCCATGAAGTGTGTGTACGTGTACATATAAATGAAGATCGAAATCGCTCGACTCATATCATGAAAAAGATAGAGTTAGGTCATCCAAAGGAATATTCCCAAAATAATAATTAGAAAATATGATGTGCGCATTTATCGAGATATTGATTGTTATAATAAAATGTTAATATTTGTTAGATAAAACGCAATATGAATCACAAGTATGATATATAGAGTAATATAGATAAAATAAAAAGGATGACAAATGTGAAAATAGAAAAATTGGAAAATTGGAAAGTTGTACTCGAGACTCCGGCTTTAGCCTGAAATGCCTACGTAGCCTACAAAAGCATCAAAGTCCACGTAGTTCGTAAGCGGCACAAGGGTGGGATTTATCCCATAAATTAAAGCGGGGGTTTATTATATGTGTGGGTGTAGAAAAGATATTTTTAGTTTTGCAAAAATGTGGTGAATTATCCCATTGAAATTAATAGGCGTAACCCTCTTTTTCTTTATTTTTCATTTGTTTATAAAAAATAAAGTTTTTGCAATATGAGTGTTGTAAAAGGCGCGCCTAGGATCTGCCTAGGTGCGTCTAGGCTTGAGGCTTGGGAGAAACGCTCCATCTTAAGCCTTTTACGCCTTATTGGTAAAAGGCTTAAGGCATACTTTTTTTAAAAAACACAAAACACTTTAGTGAAACGATATCACCTTTTAAAGACCTTTTTTAAAAAATCGGACCGATATCTCATTCAAAACAATCAAAAGACAAATGGTACCCCCAACCTCTCTGCCTCTCGTCCAAAAAAGCGCGCCTTTTTTTTGTTATTTTAGTTTGCATATTATCAGACATATTTTAAGGTATGTACCATTTTAGTATTATTAATAGCCTTGTTATAGTTAAAAATGTGAAAATAAATTTAAAAAGGCTTAAACACCTTTTCATGCCTTTTTACGCCTAAGGCCTACTTAAGCTTCTAAGGCTTAAGGCTTAAGGCTTGGCCTCGATGCCTCGATCATACCCCGCATTTTTTAGAACCTTGAATACAACTAATAAAGGATGAGATGTTAATGTGTATGAACTAAAGTAAAAGATAGATCAAGAATTTATGTAACTAATGCAAAAACAAAGAAATTTAAAGAGAGAGAAGGTTATTTGGACCTTCTTTGGAGAATTGAGGCTTGATCTTGATACTTGATGAGCTCCCTTGAATGTTGGGGTGAATGTTGGATGAGAGAGAATGAGATTTTTCTAATTTGGGTATGAAAATGATGGGAGGAATTTCTCACAAGGAAACTTCGCTGATTGCAAGAGAAGGTTGTTGACATCACTAATATTGATGGATCCAAGGTTTGCTTTGACAGTGAGTTGATTCCCTCCTTGTATAGGGTAGGGGGACTACCGATTAGCATACCCCTAGCCCTGCCAATCGGCACGTGACCCTAGACACACTACCAATCAATAGCCTCGTGTAGATTTTTTTGAAAAATGATCGTGGAATACAATCCGTATATTCAAATCGTGCATGGGGAATACTATTAAAAATGTAATTGAGACACCTTTAAGAGTACTTTGGGCCTCTCCCGGGTCTGGGAGTTGACTTTGAGACAAACTAGGCTTGGAAGCGCCCATCAGGCCTTTGGACGAAAGATCATCGAACGGTAATGGATCATTCGTGTAAACCGTATGTCAGAATCGCGTATGGGTGAACAGTTGTAAAGGATTTGAGAGGTAATTCAATGTTCCAAAGAGCTTCACTCAATCCAGAGAGTTTAATTTAGTCAAACGGGGCCTGAAAACACCTAGTGACCTATCAGAGTGAAACGAGTCGTTCATCCGTACCGTAAGGTTGATTAACGCATGGGGCAGACCATTGGAAAGGGTATTTAGTGCCCTTAGAATATTCATTCAATCTCGTTCGAGATGAAAAGTTGACTTCTGTCAAACGAAGTCCAGGAGTGTTTGGTGGCCTCTTGATTAATTTTCGACGAAAAATGGATCATTTGTCTAAACAATTATGCCATTTTGCACATGAGGTAGACCGTTGGAAAGGAGTTTAGTAACCTTCAAGGATCCATTGAGATTTCACTCTGACGATGAAGTTGACCGGAGTCAAATGGGGTTTGCGAGCACCCGATGGCCTCTAGATCGGTACTCGGAGTATGAACTAAGGTTTGCAATGAATTGGGAAGGTGTTATGGGCCTAAGGAGACACTTAGGGGGTCGTAGAATGTGGTGTCTAAAGTTCCCCCCTACGGGTGAGATTGGAACAAGCGAAAGCCATTGAATAGGCACCACATGATGTTTTAGGAAAAAAGGTCAGTTATGGGGACTTAAAAGGACAAGGATGATCGATTCAGAAGGTCGAGGTCGATTCTGAGGAACTGAGGTAATGCTGGGGATAGCCAATTCTGAGGGCCAAGGTCAAATTTGAGGAACTGTGGTGCAAGCGAGTAATTTTAACGGTCGAGGTCAATTCTGTTGACCTTAAGTGGGAGTGTCCAATTCTGAGGGTCGAGGTCAATTCTGAGGACCTTAAGTGGGAGAGACCAATTTTGAGGGTCGAGGTCAATTCTAAGGACCTTAAATAGGGAGTGACCAATTCTGAGGGTCGAGGTCAATTCTGAGGACCTCAAGTGAGGAGCGACCAATTCAGAGAGTCAAGGTCAATTCAGAGGACCTTAAGTGGGAGCGACTAATTCTGAGGGTCGAGGTTAATCCTTAGGACCTTAAGTTGGAGCGACCAATTTTAAGGTTCAAGGTCTATTATGAGGACCTTAAGTAGGAGTGACCGATTCTGAGGGTTGATGTCGATTCTGAGGACCTTAAGATGGGATCGACTCATTTTGAGGACTTTACGTGGGAACAACCAATTATGAGGTTCGAGGTCAATTTTTGGAGGACCTTAAGTTGGAGTGACCAATTGTGAGGGTCGAGGTCAATTCTGAGGACCTTAAGTAGGGTGTGACCAATTCTGAGGGTCGAGGTCAATTCTGAAGACCTTAAGTTGGAGCGACCAATTCTGAGATTCGAGGTTAATTGTAAAACCCTTAAGTGGGAGCGACCAATTTTAAGGGTTGAGGTCAATTATGTGAACCTTAAGTAGGGAGCGAATAATTCTGAGAGTCAATGTCAATTCCGAGGACCTTAAATGGAAGCGACCAATTCTGAGGGTCAAGCTCAATTTTGAGGACTTTAAGTGGGGAGAGACCAATTATGCGGGTCGAGGTCAGTTCTAAGGTCCTTAAATGGAAGCGACCAATTCTGAGGGTCGAGGTCAATTTTGCGGACTTTAAGTGTTGGGGAATGGCTCTCCTGGGGAATTTTATTTGAGACTCTATTGGGGAGGAGACATTTGTCTGGGGATTATGTCCTTTTGAGAAGATATGAAAATATCAGTTTGATAATTTTATTTTGGGGAAGCAGTTTAATGACTTAAGGTCTTGGTATTCTGCTGGGGAATGTGTTATTGGGGAGAGATGCCCAGTTAAGGCTTCCAACTCTGCTTGGGGAAATTTGGAATTTTTTGGGGAAAAGTTTAATTCGGGAAAATGGGTAGTTCTATCGAGGAGATTTTGATTTCTGTTGAGTTTAAGGTTCTCGGGATTCTTCAAGGTGCGCTATTTTTTAAGGTTTTAAGCTGGGGATAAAAATGTGGTATTAATCCTGCTGGGGACTTGGGGATCTTGAAAAAATGATTTTCTCAGTGAAGAATTGTTCCAATATTCATTAGGTAATTTTTAGGAAATCTTCGGGGAATTTTTTGGATTTTCTGGCATTTTTTCTACCAAATTTCAGGGGTTGCTGAATGATAGGTTGCAGAGGTTACTAAATGGCAGTGGCACGGTCTTTTGGACTGCCTAGGGAAGGAGAAGGGACAGTGTTGATCGATATATGTAGGGTTTCAACAATTGCTGGGTTGACTGTGAGGGTACGTAGATCAAGATAGACTGATCTCTAGGGGGTGACACCTGAGGCGGGGAAGACGACTTTGGGTAGGATTACTAAATCTTTATTGGGGATGTAGGTTACCTTTTACCCTTGAGGGATGGATACTCGGGGTTTTCTTACCGATTCAACGTTGACTGTGGGAGCTTGGCATTCCATGCTTGATCTAGCGACATTGCGCCTGAAAAGAGACTTAAAAGGGGCAAAAAGAGATGCATACTTTATTTGATTATCTTGATTTAGTGTCTTGCTCTATATGCACTTTAATTTTCCACTGAGTTTTTATTTTGAGAAAGAGTAGGGAAAGTGTGCTTTTTAGAAATTTTTCAATATGTTTGAATAAAAGATGGCCTCGGAGGTTTGTTTGAAATAGACTTTTGAAGGGATTAATTTTGAGACAGGGTAAAAAATGATTTTTTTGGAAATTTTGAGTAGAGGAAGTCCTTGGGGGCTTGGTTGGTATATGGATAAGGAAATATAAAGTTGGGTTGTAAAGTGGAGCTTGTCTCCTTCTTTGGATTGTGTTGAATCTACTATGTTGAACAAATTGTACTGATGTTGATTTTATCGGAGGTGCTATTTTGGGCCTAACTTTGAGGCTATTGATGGTGATCGAGGACCTGCTGGTGAACCCTCAATTGGATGCCATTACTGTGTGTATGTCATATTGTCACAATCCTATGGTGTGTGATACTGCAGAGACCTTGTACGGTCTAGATTCTTGGTGGGAAAGTCATTCTAATTTTTTGAGAGGTAGCCCTGTCATACTGTTCATGTGGTTGGCTGAGAGATTCTATTTGGCTATCCCCCTTGAATATCCCTTGGCAGTTGTGATGAATTGTTTTACTCGTTATTTTATCTGTTTTGGACCAAACATCGAGAACTGGGTAAACTAATTTGTAGAACACGGGGCTCGATGTCTGCGTTGGTCAGTACCCTAGTGGGAGGAGTTGCATCCCATTATGGAACTTGGGGAATACCAGTATGTTTGGTTAGTTAGCCTACATTTGAATTCTTTCTATTTTCCTTGGTGACACTTATGTCAATTTGCCTAGCAGCAAATCGTGTCTTCCTGTATTTTGAACCTCTTCCCTATGGAGGATTTGATGGAAGGCATACGCATGCGGTTGGGCTCTTTATCGATCGTCGACCCGTCCTTCCCAATTTGTCTGTAGGGTTTGGTACATTTTTTAGGGATTACATGAAATGGCTATGGAGGAGGGTAGTGTCTAAGATATTGACCGATGAGATCGAGCAAATATGGCTTACCATGTTTGACACCATAGAGGGAGGCATTGTGGCTTTCCCTAAGTTGGTTCGGGGTTATCGTTCCATGCAGTGCCTTGGGCACACTATCAAGGCAGGAGAAGTTTGGGGATCTCAAGATGTAGATGATGATGGGGATAGATCTTCTGGTAGTTTTGGGTAGGGTCTATTTTTAAGCTAGTTATGTGTAAAGATTATATGTGTTTGGTTATGTATATGGTTATGGGAATAAATTTGGGAAGGTTTTGGTGAGTTTGTTTTAGGAGTAGCTTGGTTTGTCTTTGTTTTTAGGACAGTCAAGGTGGGGGGTAGTTGTTTGACTCCTTCCGTTGATATTTCCTATAATTATGGCAAAATTTTCATGATGGAATAAAAAAGGAATTTAATTATATTTTTGTGCCTCTTAATAAGTTTTGCATTTGAATTATCTATACCAATTGCTAAGGCATACATAATGGTTTTTTTAATGTAAATGATGAAATGAGTTGTCGTTCTCGGAGGTAAGAAAAGAATAGACTTTGTAACAAAGAAGGGGGTCGTGCTCTTGTAAAGTGTATGAGATGCTTACGTACCTCTGAGGTTTTGTAAAAAATTTCAAGTTTCATTTTTGAAAGAATAAAGGATTTTTAAAGGATGAAGCCCCACGTAGTTCTAAGGAGAGGGAAAAGAAGATTTTTTTATAATAGAAGGGAGATGAGAGGAGTCTCTGCACATCAAGATTTCAGACTAAGGGTAAAATTTCTTGAGACTGTCCAAGTTGACTGGACGGGCCATCTCTTCTCTATCAAGGTCAGTGAGCATGGCGGCGCCCTCGGATAAGATCTTCTTCACATTGTAGTGGCCACTCCAATTTTTCTTGAATTTCCCTCTGGGGTCCCAGATGGGTTCTACGATTTCTTTGAGAGCTAAATCACCTTCTCGGATACGACGGTCCTTTACTCTCATGTTGAATGATTGCGCTATCTGACGATGGTACCCTTAATTTAATATAGAGCCTTTAGCCTCTTTTCATCTAAGAGTGACAACTTGTCAAGTTGACTCTGATGTGAGTCTTCCTCATTGACCTTTCTCTCAAGCCTGACTTATAGTGAAGGTATTTATAGCGCAACGGGTAGGACTGCTTCCATGTCATATACCAGAGAGTAAGGGGTAGCCCCAGTAAATGCACAAACTAAAGTGCGATAGCCCCAGAGGGCGTAAGGGATACGATCGGCCCAATATCGACAACTCTCAGTCATCTTACTGATGATTTCTTTGAGGTTCTTATTAGCGTCTTTAACTGCACCATTGGTTTGAGGTCTATAGGGAGAAGATTTGTGTCTCTGAATCCCATACTCATCGACCAATTCTATGACTTCTGTCTCAAAATATAACCCATTTTTTTATGCTAGCTCATACGAGACCCCATATCGACAGATGATATTTATTTGGATGAACTTGGCCACCTTTTTGGCATTTAGCACTGCGTATGACTCGGCTTCGACCTATTTGGCGAAGTAATACATGGCAACCAAACTGAATTCATGCCCGTTTGAGGCTTTGGGTGTAATTTTCCCCATGATATAAATGCCCCATGTGGAGAATGGCCAGGGAGAGGTCATGTTGTATAATTTTCATGGAGGCAAGTGTTAGAGATTGGAAAACTGTTATCATTTAAGGCATCTCCGACCATAGGCAGTACAATCCTGAACCATGGTAGTCCAATAGTAACCATATCGAATAATCTTTTTGGAGACCATATGGCCATTCATGTGGGGTTCGAACTCCTCGCTGTGGATTTTTTGCATCATTTTATCAATGCCACCCCCCTGCAATACAGTGTAAGTGGGTTCTATTGAAGTTTCTCTTGAATAGTGCTTTATCACAGACAATGTACTGGGCAACCACTTTATGAAGAGTTGCTCAATCTTTCTAGTTGGAATCTTGGGGGTACCTACCGTTGTTGAGGAGGCGCCAAATTTCGTAGTACTAATATTCAGACATATCAGGATCTTCTTCTGTGACTAGTTTAATATGGTAGCAGTGGGCTGTTTAGATTGCTTTTGCATTAGGAAAAGGATCGTCGTTATTACCTTGAGCATGTCGACCATCAAGGATAGGGTAGTAAGGGCATCGACTAAGTTTTTCCTTGCTCGGGGCAGATAATGGAAGGTTATATCTCAGAACTAGGAGGCCAACTCTTCTAGGTGGGCATGGAAGGGTAGGATCTTCTCGTCCTTGACTTTACATCTTCTAAGGACCTGGACGATAATGAGGGATGAATCATCGTAGACATCTAGGTATTTGATTCCTTTCTTGAGAGCAAGTTTGAGGCCTACTGTGCACATTTCATATTCGATCATATTATTGGTGCATGGAAAATCTATCTTGATGGCAATGGGAGTGTGAAAGTCAACAGGGGTGATTAGGAGTATCCCGATGTCGTATCCTTTCTTGTTGGCAACACCGTCAAAGAATATTTACCACCGAAGGTCTTCTTAGGAGGTGAAAAGAATATCTTCATTTGGGAACTCAAAAATCCAAACATTGTCTTCTTCCATAGGGTAGTCAGCAAGGTAATCAGAGACAATTCATCCTTTCATGGATTTCTGCGTGACATACACAATGTCAAACTCGGCTTAGCAGCATCAACCACCGGGCCATTCGGCTAGACAGGGCAGTTTTCTTGAGTAGGTATTTGATAGGATCCATTTGGGACACAAGTCTGATGTAACACCCCGTATTTTTGATGATTTAATAATTATGTGATTAATTATTATTGTTAGAATAATTATGTGATTAATTATTATTGTAAAATTAATTAAATTATAATGCGAGAAATTAATTGTTAATTAATTCGGGTTAAATAATTATTAAGTAGCGTG
This sequence comes from Sambucus nigra, assembly GCA_949130495.1. Taxonomy (NCBI): domain Eukaryota; kingdom Viridiplantae; phylum Streptophyta; class Magnoliopsida; order Dipsacales; family Adoxaceae; genus Sambucus; species Sambucus nigra. The sequence goes on along the minus strand of OX422217.1, from coordinate 359,220,906 downwards.
ACAAGGGTTAATACTTATTGTTGAGAATCATTGAATATTACTGTGTGATTACGTAATATGGAATTATGCAAATTTGATAAATTATCGAAAGTGAGAAACACAACAATTTGGTATATTAAGTCAGGACGCACGTGTGAGTCGTGTCGGGACTAATTAAATGGAATAAAAAGGTAAATTATTTTTAAGTAACTCGTATGATCATTTCGAGTTCGTCGTTGAGTCCGGGAGAGTCGAGATAGTCTAAAAACTCTACCCGGTATTTTATTTGGACTCTGGGATATTTTAGGCCAAACTGGCATCCCGTAGGGATAGTTTTGAAATTTGGATTTTTGGGGAAATTAAATGGACGAAAATTAGAGTTTTATTATATCAGTTACATGGGAGAAATTAGGGCTCACATTCACATAACTCAAGAGAGGGTCACAGAGAGTGAGGGAGAGCATATCCCAAGGAGCTAAAGCTTTTAGGCATCATCTTCCACCACCGTGACCACCATCGTATAGATAAGAAGACGAGGAACGCATCTATACCAACATCACCAATGGATCAGACCATCTTATTCGAGGCAAGTGTTTATTACTTGCGTGATTTAGTAATAATTATGTTCATGATTAGAGTAGGTGATAACCCATTAATTTATGAGATTTAATTTTGATGAAAACTTGATGATTTGATTCATATTGGGTATGATATTATAAGAGATTAAATACCTTCATGTAGATAGGATGTCATCCATGAATTTATGATAAATTCCATGAACAAATCTGGGACATAGTAGTTCTTGAATTGAAATTGGAAGAACTAGGGTTTTAATGGTTTAATTTGGGGATTTACTATTTAAGTGATGTATTTTGAAGAATTAATGATTCTAGGTTATTAGAAATCATCTAAATATGTTAAAGCATCAATTGGGTTTGTTGTTTGGTGTTTGGGAATGAACAATAGAGATTTTAGAGGTGTTAATGGTGGAAAAGTACTGAATTCTGGGCAAAGGGGACGAACCAGTGCGCGTCGCGCGAAGAGTTGTTCGAGCGAGACCAGTATGTGCCACAAAGTCGTTTGAACGACACGTGGCAATTATTCGAGCGACAATCCTTTCTGGTTCGAGCGACGTAGTGAATTTTAGAAATTTTTCTTTGAGTACAGTTTTGAGTTTACCGGTTTATTGGAGTGAGAGAAACTGCCAGATAGTAAAGTTATATAGGACAAAATTTTGGGAAACTATGTGAGAATTAATACTTTAATGAATTCGGTATAGAGAATGTACCTTGGAGTTTACGAGAGGGATAGTAACTAAATATTTATACTATACGCAGTGATGATAATAAAATACGTATGAGAAGTATATAATTAGGTTGGGAAAATACCTATGAATTATAATAGGATGTGTGTATGCCTATTATATGATATTATTGTTAAGTTTACTAATGGGTGATAACCTGGGGGTGTAAGAATCTTATTTCTAGGCGCACTAATGAGTGATAACTCTAGGGTGCAGGAATTCTATTGTTAAGTGTACTAATGGGTGATAACCCGGGGGTACAAGGATATTATTGTTAAGGGTACTTATGGGTGATAACCGGATTGTTAAGTGTACTAAGTGGTGATAACCCGGGGGTATAAGAATCTTATTGTTAAGTGCGCTAATGGGTGTTAGCCCGGGAGTCCAGGATTATTATGGTTTGGTGCGCTAATGGGTCTTAGCCCGGGGGTGCAGGATTTGTATATATATATGTATAGGGATGATGTGACTATATATATATATATATATATGAATATACTTGGGAACATTCGACTTTGTGAAATGAGTAGATATAGTATAAATGAGAAATAAAATAATCTTAGTGGGTAAAAGATTAACCATTCGAACCGTGAATAATGGAACTTTTAGTTATGTGAGATAAACTATTTCATTAATGTATTGTATGGGCGATACGGGTATACTACTGGAGAATATTAATGGTGATATTATGATTTCGAACTAGTTAGGCCGGGTAGCATAGCTAGTGTGGGTTAGATGTACGTTAGTCATGCACAATAGATGAGAGGTGAGAATCTCATGTGAGAGTGCGATATCTAACATGCACATAATACTTACTTCATTGAAGTTTTAAATACTTGTTAAATATTTTTAAAACATCGGGCTCTGACCCGTTTCTTGCAATTCTTCTCTCTTTTGCTATATATATGTATTATATCAGGTGCTCATCCACAGGGATACCTGAACTAGAGATTTGGATTGCTTTACGTGTTGCAGCTGTTGTCGAAGCTGTAGGTCCTTGCATTAGACGCATACATAATTTCCATTCAGTTTTATCTAGACATGTCAGTTGGGGCATGTGTCGCCCATTCCTAGTTTTTATCAGAGTTATTATTCAGTTTACTTTACAGTTCTTTTAGTTGGATGGAATTTTACTATGAGTCTTGTAAGAACATTTTTGTCCATTATCAATGTATTATGTCGCACGTCGTTACACCGTTGAAGAAATTCAAGATTCAAGATTCAATGAATCCGAATATCAAAAGAAGTAGAGGAATCATAGTCTGACAGCCGGACCGATCCGCTGAAATAAAAGAACCGATCCGGCTAACCGGACCGGTCCGCCTAAAGACCCGAACCGATCCTCTTGTTTATCAGAAGGCCAGTATCCCCCAGACTGCAAGCGAACCGATGAAGCTCAAAATAAAAGAACCGATCAGGTCAACCGGACCGATCCGCCTCAAGGAAAAAGAACCGATCCGGTCAAATTGGATCGATCCGCCTAAGACCCGGACCGGTCCGCCTGGGATAATCTTAAACAGATCGTGTTCAGATCGTGGTCATATTTTTATGGTTCCAGACTTGTTTCTTAAACCCACTACGGGAAGTGGTTTTCTAAGACTTATTTACACGATTTCCAGAGAATAGAAAGCCCTAAGTCTTCATCTATTGAGCATCTAGACTCTAGGTTTTTGATTCACCCAAATTGCCAATCCTTTGTGAATCACTTTGCAACCCAGGAACGAAGCTTTGCCCTTGTTCAACCCTTGTGGAGAAGCCGTTTCTCTTCTCCATTGCAGCCATCCTGGAAAGGGATATTTCCAGCCGCCGACTACAGAATCCAATACCTGAGGGTAATTCTTAGTCACTTGTATTTTCATTGTAATCCGAATTTTTACATCCTCAATTGCATGTGTTTGAATGTTCTTGCTTAGATTATCATCTTATTCAATCACATACTGCTGCATGTTTAGGGTTTGTTTGGTTTAAAAGGGTTTAATATATAATTTGCTCATTTGAATGCAATTACACACGTTCTCAAGTCTGTGAATTGGAGTTTTGAACTGGGAGGTTTTACCCAGTCTTATTTATTTCAGTACTTAGTTCATCCCCAGTAACTTTCACATTTCTATGTATGGTGAATGGTTTATATTTTATATACTTGGGAATTTAAAATGAATTGTTTTGTTAAAACAAAAATTGGAAAATGTTTTGGCACGTAGCTTAATTTTATATTAGGTGACTAATATGTTAAAAAGTTTTTCGACAGTGAAGCTAAGGATGAACCAACCAAACATTCTATTTTAAATTGGTACAGGACTGATCACCCTATATTTAATTGGGCGGGGTGTCACATTTGATGGGAAAAATGAGCATATAATGCCGTAATTTCTAAGTGACCGAAACAAGGGTGACACATGCTTTCTCCAAGGCAGTGTAGTTGACTTTGTACCCAACCAAATCATGACTAACATGGTACATGGCCCTATCTTTATGGGATTCTTCAAGGTATTGGGCCAGTAAGGCCCCAACTGCGGTGTCTGTTATGGTCAAGTATAGGAATATAGGGAGACCAGGTTGTGGTGGCATGAGTACTGGAGGTTAGTTAAGGTACATTTTGATTCAATTAAATGCTTCCTGACAAGCTTCATTCCAAACTTTAGTTGAATATTTTTGTGTAGGATTTTGAAAATGGGTTCATAAATGGAAGTCACTGGCTGATGAACCGACTGATATACTATAATTTTCTTAAGAATCCTCGGACTTCCTTCTCCATTCTGGGTGGTGGAATCTCTAGTATGGCTTTTAATTTGGTAGCCTCTGCTTTAATCCCCTTTTCGCTAACCATGGATTCCAAAAGCTTTCCTTTAATAATGCTAAAAACTCATTTATGTGTGTTGATACCAAAATTAGTATGCTAATGTGGACGAATAATAAGAAGACGCGTGTCAATCTACGTGGCATAATAGCAATGAGGAAGTTCATTCCCCCGACCTAGTCATACTCACTCCGAGCAATAGGTGTACTCCGAGGAACACCAGTCCTCCGAGGAACACCAGTCCTTCGAGGAACACCAGTCCTCCGAAGAACTCTTGGACGACGAGCAACTAAGGCAGTTTGAGCTGCATCTCGACCACATCATTGATTGCCAGATAATTAACAGTTAAACTATTCATTGAATGCTTATCATCTTGACGCACACGCTTGAAGAGCATTGGATGAATTACCCTTTCATATGTATATCATTTAATGTATAACCCTTTCAGAATATAGCCACAAGGCTATAAATACATTGTATTACCCTCATTCAAGGGGATCAAAATTTCTTGATAGTACTTGTAATCGAGAATTCCTAAACACTCAGCAATAACATATCAGTGGACGTAGGCCATTCATATAAGGCTGAACCACTTTAAAATTCTTTGTCTCATTTATATTTATCTATGATTGAATTATTAGAGTAATCTAGTTTTTTACATCAACAGATTGGCGCCGTCTGTGGGAACGACTGTTATTATCATTTCTCACTAAAAATCATTCATCATCAATGGCAGATAATCTGGAATCCAGCAATCGAAATGCTAGAAATGCTGGAAATCCTCCAAATCCCTCTGCACCTCCAGATCTGGCTGGGATTATGACGAATCTGGCTCAAGGACAAACCGCCATGCAAGAAACAATGCGGCAACTCATACAGACCCTTAATGGCGGTGCACCTGCACGTTCGGGACATCGAAGTGGTCAGAGGCAAACCTATTTACTTTCTTCCTGATCCAGGCGTACTGAGTAGTATCGTAATGAGGAGTCTGATGATTTCTCTTATCAACCTGGGCAAACTTCGTCAATAAGGGATACAGATACTGATCAATGTATCACTTTATCTCCAGAAAGACCCAGTGCCTTGGAAAGACTGAGTAGGGTGTCTCCTTTCAGTCGATTAGGCCCTAGGAGGAATAGGAGTCCACCTAAGACCATGTCGAGGAGTTTTCGACGACCATCAGATCTAAGAGAAGGATCACACAATCATGACCAGTTGCTCATCAAGATAGATCTCAGGAGGCCACATCAGAGCAATCAATTGCTCGAACTAACAATCCCGAGGAAGGAAATGATGCATGGAAGGGTTCCATTCAGCGGTTGGAGGATAGATTGGGAGAAATGGCTGAGGCGAAGAATCCCTTACAACGAACTTTTGTTCAAGGGACACCTTTTGTCCAGGCCATTGTGGGTTTTCCTACCCCATCAAAGTTTAAAGCACCTATGGTGACCCCCAAATATGATGGAAAGACAGATCCTGTTCTACACATAGAGCAATATCAAGCTGCCGCCGACATCTATGCTGTCCCCGACGACATGAGATGCAGGGCATTCTCGGGAACTCTTACTGGATCTGCCCAGATATGGTACAACAATCTTCCTCGAGGTAAGATTTCAACTTTCTTTCAATTGACCGAGTTGTTCATCGGCAATTTCTATTTTGTAGCAAAGCCAGTAAAAAGAGTAGCACACTTGTTAAGTGTTAGACAAAAATCTGGTGAGAGTACTAGAGATTACATAACTCATTTCAATAACGAGAAGCTAGAAGTCATAGATTATGAAGAAAAGACAACAATCACCGCCTTGATGAGTGGGTTGTTGCCTAACAAGTTGTATTACACTTTGGCCAAAGATCCACCTACAACTATGTCAGAGTTGATGGCAAAAGCGGCCAAAATCATGAATGCCGAGGAGGCTATGGCTGCGAAGAAGAATATGGATAAAGAAACCAAGGTGGAAGACGAAAAATCCAAGAAGAAAGAGCATAAGGGCAATGGCGGTGACAAGCATTCCAAGAATAATAAATCGTCATGGGAAGTCCTGAAGAAATTCGATAATTATACTCCTTTGAAAATGGGTATTAATCATGTCTTGGAAGAAATCAAGAATAACGAGGAAGTAAAGTGGCCAAAGAAATTGAGGTCAGACCCTGACATGAAGAATAGGGAGAAATATTGTGAGTTCCATAAGGATCATGGCCATATGACCAAAAATTGCATAGCTCTTCAGAACGAGATTGAAACACTCATCCGAAGAGGGAAGCTAGCGAAGTATGTTGATTGGGGAGGCGAAAGAAGAAATAATGACCAAACTAGAGAAAGGTCTAGATCTCCTCGTCGAGCAGAGGAGAAAAAGAAAAAGGATCATGAAGATGATACAGAGGATGACCCCGATCTTCCCAAGAAACCAAGGCAGCCAGAACGAGAAGTATTTTCAATACGCTTTGGGTCATTTGATTGTAATGTCATTACAGGAGGAGATGCAGGAGGAGGAGATCTTACTGCAGAAAGAAAAGCTTACCTCGGTGAGGCTCAGGCTTGCTCATACATTCAACGGATAAATTTAGCTGAAGAGGATCGCCCGAGGAAGGTAAACAAAGAGAAGCTGGTCATCGGTTTTTCAAAAAACGACCTTACATGTGTTCTTTACCCTCATGACGACCCTTTGGTGATAAAAATGAGGATGAAAGAAGTAGTGATTTCAAGGGTGCTGGTAGATAATGGTAGTTCGGCAGACATCATTTACTATTCATACTTTAACAGTTTAAATTTGAAATTATCTCAATTGGAACCTTATCACAGACCTCTATTGGGTTTTGCTGGCGAGAAAGTCTTTCCACTTGGGACGATCAAGTTGGATATATTCATTAGAACTTGGCATGCTTGTCGAACAGAAAGAATACGCTTCTTTATGATGGATAAGAATGTGCAGTCAGCTTACAACATCATCATGGGAAGAGTTGGTTTGAAGAAGTTCGAAGCAGTCCCATCTACAGTACATCAGTGCTTAAAATTCCCAATAAATTTCGGAGTAGGTGTTGTGAAAGGTGATCAAAAAGTAGCTCGGGAATGCTATTATTCATCTGCCGAGCAAGAGGATCTTGAAGAGTCAAGGAAAAAGACTACTACCTACCAAGTGGATGAAGGTACATAAATTGAAACACTTGATCCCAGAGATGAATCCCAACTTGTAAAAGGACAGGTGATGGAATCTACATAAAATGTTATTCTGGACGATGAGCACCCTGAACGAATAACCCAGATAGGTTCGTCGTTGGATGTTTCAATAAAACAGGAGTTGATAACTTTCTTGAGAAACAGGAAGAAAACTTTTGCATGGAGTCATGAGGACATGCCAGGAATAGATCTAAACTTCTTATGTCATGAGCTCAATGTAAATAAGGAGATCAAACCTGTAAAGCAGAGAAGAAGAGTATTTAGTCCCAAGAATAATTAGGCTATACAAGAGGAGGTCGACAAGCTCCAGAAAGCCCAATTCATTGAAGATGTGAAGTATCCAGACTGGTTGGCAAATGTGGTGATGGTGAAGAAGAAAAACAATAAATGGAGAATGTGTGTTGATTTCACCGATCTCAACAAGGCATGCCCAAAGGATCATTTTCCATTGCCCAGAATTGATCAACTAGTGGATGCTACCTCGGGACACGAGCTGCTCAGCTTCATGGACGCTTACTCTGGATACAACCAGATCAAAATGAAACCTGAAGACAGGGAAAGCACTTCTTTTATTACCCCTAGGGGAACTTATTGTTATAATGTTATGCCTTTTGGTTTGAAAAATACAGGAGCGACATATCAGTGGCTAATGAACAAGGTTTTTGCCGAACAAATCAGTTGCAATATGGAAGTCTATGTCGATGATATGCTAACAAAGAGCAAGAAAGCTGTTGATCATCTAGTTGACTTAGGTAAGACTTTTGATCAACTGGATAAATATCAAATGAATCTCAACCCGACGAAGTGCACATTTGGAGTACGAGAAGGAATGTTCCTCGGGTACATCGTCAACCAACGAGGCATTGAGGCGAATCCAGAAAAGATCAAAGCCCTTTTAGGGTTGCGATCTCCAACGACAAAGAAAGAGGTGCAGAGTCTTACAGGACGAGTTGTAGCGCTCAACAGATTTGTATCCCGAGCAACGGATAGATGCCTTCCATTCTTCAAAACACTTCGAAAAACTTTCGAGTGGAATGATGAATGTGAAAAAGCCTTTCAAGACTTGAAGAAATATTTGGGAGCACCTCCACTGTTGTCCAGACCAGTAATGGGAGAAAAGTTGTACTTGTACCTGGCAGTATCAGAGAATGCAGTCAGTTCGGCATTGATCAGATTGGAGAATGGAGTCCAGAAGCCAATTTATTACACAAGTAAGGCTTTCCGAGGTTCAGAGATCAGGTACCCAAAGCTGGAAAAATTGGCATTGGCATTAATTAAAGCAAGTAGAAGAATGAGGCCTTATTTCCAAGCCCATACTATCGTCGTGTATACCGACATGCCATTGAGACAAGCCCTTCATAAGCCAGAAAAATCAGGGAGACTGATGTATTGGGAATAGAGCTCGGTCAATATGATATTGTGTATGAACCCAGATCATCATTAAAAGGGCAAGCTGTAGCAGACTTTATAGCAAAATTTACATATCCTGATACCCCCGAGGAACAAAAGTTGCTCGCTGATCAACCTGTGGATGTTACAGGATCAACAAACATAAGCTCAGACCAACTCCGGTTGGTAAAAGGGCTTGTGGATGTAGAACGATCATCAAATTCGAGCTCAGACCAACTCCGGTTGGTAAAAGGGCGAGAAGAGATGATCGACGAGGAGCAAGAAATATCAGGAGAGCATAAAAAGAAACAACAAATATTTCACCGAGGAACTCTGTCAGATAAGAAATTTGAAGACGAGTTACCTACATGGAGATTATATGTAGATGGGTCATCTTGCACAACGGGTTGTGGAGCAGGGATTGTTTTGAACACCCCAGACGAGATTGACGTGGAATATGCCTTGCGATTCCAATTCAAAGCTTCCAATAATGAGGCTGAGTATAAAGCCTTGATAGCAGGTCTTAATTTAGCAAAGATTATGGAAGCGCAACAAATAATGGTATTCAGTGATTCTCAACTAATTGTGAATCAGATGATGGGAACATATGCAGTTAAAGGAGAATTAATGGACAAGTATCATGCAAAGGCGATGGAGTTGTTGGCAGAATTTGATGCCATTCAGTTGATCAGAATACCAAGAATGGAAAATGCACAAGCAGACGCACTGGCCCGACTAGCATCAGCTACTCGTACCGAGCTGCGAAGAACGATACCAATTGAGGTGTTAGAAAGTCGAAGCATAGATGAAGACCTGAAGATGAATATTATTACCCTTGATTTAGGACCATCTTGGATGGATCCCATCAGGGCATATGTTAAGGAAGGAGAATTACTGGAGGATAAGATCGCTGCCAAGAAATTGAAGTTTAAAGCTGCTCGGTATGTACTAACTAATGGTGTTTTGTATAGACGAGGAATTATGGCAGGTTTGCAAAGATGTGTACATCCCTCCGAGGTGAAAGAATTGATTGAAGAAATCCATGAAGGGTCCTGTGGAGCCCATGTAGCAGGTCGGACACTTTTGCAAAGGGTGATGACGCAGGGATACTACTAGCCAATGATGAGGGCTGATTGTATAGCCTATGCTAAGAGATGTGATAAATGCCAACGTTTTTCCTCCATCTGACGAACTCCACAATCATTGTTGACACCCATAACTTCCCCTTGTCCTTTTGCCATGTGGGGAATGGATTTGGTTGGACCACTGCCAACGACCCGAGGAAGATTCAAGTACCTCGTCGTCGCAGTGGATTATTTTACTAAGTGGGTAGAAGCTGAGCCTCTGATTGATATGACATACGAGAAGGTGTACCAATTCGTTTGGAAGAACATCATCTGCCGATATGGTCTCCCTCATGCCTTCATCACAGACCATGGAACACAATTTGATAACGAGGAGTTTGCCGCCTATTATCATTAGTCAAACATTTTAAAGGTTCATTCAGCACCAGGCCATCCTCAAAGCAATGGGCAGACTGAAGTGACGAATAGAACAATACTAAATGGTTTGAAGAAGAGGCTAAGTGAGGTTAAATCTAATTGGATTAATGAGCTATAGTCAGTATTGTGGGCTTACCGAACAACTCCCCGAGCAGCAACTGGAGAATCACCATATATGATGGCATTTGGAAGTGAGGATGTAATACCTGCCGAGTTGGGTCTTCCAACACACAGAGTGCTGAATTTCAATTCCCCAGTCAGCGACTTGATGAGGAGATTATATTTGGACATGCTCGAGGAGGTTAGAGAAGAGGCATCCATTAGGAATGCTGCTTATCAACAACGAACAGCCCTGTTCTACAACAAGAGGGTGAAAAAATGCGACTTAAAAGAAGGAGATTACGTGCTAAAGAAGGTCATTCAGAAGCACAATAAGTTGGAAGCAAACTGGCATGGACCCTACCGAGTTACTGCAGTTGTCCGACCAAGAACTTACCGAATAGCGACTCTAGAAGGAGAGGAATTTAAGAATGCATGGAATGCTGAACACCTACGCAAGTATTATCAGTGATGTAAAATGTAATGCAGTTCCATCAATATGAATAAAACTATGATATTTCACAATCTTCTCTCCTTTTATTAAAAGTTTTTTCGGGGAATACTAGTGTTTAACACTACGCTGCTCGGCACACAACTCTGCTCGACAATAAAAAGAAGACGATAGTTTAAACCCAGACCAACTCCGGCTGGTAAAAGGGTGAGAACACCCCATAATCCTTTGGTTAGGAGGCGTACATTAGCTCAGACCAACTCCGGTTGGTAAAAGAGTTAGTGGACATGATAGTTCGAACTCAGACCAACTCCGGTTGGTAAAAGAGCGAGAACACGATAGTTCGAACCCAGACCAACTCCGGTTGGTAAAAGGGCAAGAACACCCCATACTCCTTTGGTTAGGAGGCGTACATTAGCTCAGACTAACTCCGGTTGGTAAAAGAGTTAGTGGACATGATAGTTCAAACTCAGACCAACTCCGATTGGTAAAAGAGCGAGAACACGATAGTTCAAACTCAAACCAACTCTGGTTGGTAAAAGGGCGAGAACAACATCAACATTCCTAAAAATGCCAACGTGTTTGGTTAGGAAACAAGATATGCTCTCAAATGCCAACTTATGTTGGTCGGGAGGTAAGTTTATTACATAAAAGTTCCTCGAAGAACAAAATATTCCAAACTGAATCAAGTATGGTTGGTCGGAGATAAAAATCCACTAACTGTAGTTGGTCGACGAGGAGAAAATATTTTAAACAATACCAAGTATAGCTGGTCGGGGATAAAAGCCCATTAACTATAATTGGTCGACAAGCACAATTTAACAACCTTGGTTAGTTGGAATAATTTTTAACATTTTTATACTCATTACTTTATTATTAAGTGATCGAGCAACAATTCTGATACTTTTAACTTTTTATTACTAAGTTGGTCGATGAACCACACAATATTGTTATGCAAGCACAAATATAAAGTGTTTGACAAATACAAGAGAAATACAAATTTGCAAACAAAAATAAAATTCTTTCATTAAAGTCAAAATGAGTTACACAAGTTTATTACATTGATATCAAATTGTGTACTAATTATTACATCAGAATTTCCTATTTTATTGGCTTTTTTCCTTCAGCTTTCGATATAGGCTCCTCGCCAGCAGGAGGATCTTCCAAGCAAAGGGGAGAATTAATGAAGTTAATATCTCGGAGCATTCGGACGTTCAATATTGAAGGAGTGTCCAGTAGATGCTCGGGACGAGATACCTCGATCTGAGAATGAAGATTGTAGTCACCGAGGTATTTTGCAATTAAGTTTCGAGGAATGGCACGAGCTGGGATCCATTACATGTCCAATTTATAAGGTGGCACATGCAAGTCTAATACCACAGGATTATAATAGTCCCACAGGTAGTGCCCTTGTTCGAGCTTCAGCACGCCCAAGGCATTCAGCTAACCTTGCTTGTAGCCCTCATTATTGGCATTCTGGATACGATCATCTAAATGGAATAAAGCTTCGTTGTATCCAGCCATCCAAAACTCCCTGGGCTGTTTATTAAATTGAAATGTCAACCTTGCAATCTTCTCGTTAAGACTCTGGATGAAAAGTTCATTAGTCTTCAAAACTGATTCCTTTGAAGAGAGTTGTTGTTCCAATTCTCTAACTTTCTTGGACAGCTCAGACAAGGCTTGGTTCTTAGCCATTAATTGGAATGCTTGATTTTCCAACATTGATCGAGTACGAGCTTCTTCAACATTACGACTAAGAGCTCTGGATCCTCCCCGAGCAGGTCGAGAACTTGGTTCCTCGACAACATTCTGAGCAGCTCTTCCTCATCCACGAGAACTTCTTCCTCGTCCCCGAGTAGCAGTAGAGGCACACGACCATCTCCAGGTATCCAACTCTTGCTTTAATTTGGCATTCTCAACCTCTAAAAATGAAAATCCCTTGTCAGTCACTGGGATTACAGCTGTTGAAGAAGAAGCTGCAGACTAATACTGTGCTAGCTCTTTCTGCAAATTGTTATTCTCTTGCTCCAGTAGCTCGACAATCTGTCTACATGCTTCAACTTCACCCCTTAGGGTTTTCTCCCTGACATCGTACCCAGCAAGGATCTTTTTGTGGCCTGTCTCAGCAAAAAGCTGTTGATACCTCTTTTCATACTCCTCGTGCAAAAGGGCAGTTGATTCCTTGTACTGAGTCTAAAGATCTTCTAAAGTATATTAAAGATCCTCGATCATTTCATAGTAAGCCACGTTATTGGCCACAGCTCGATCAAGTAAGTCTTTCAAGTACTGATAAGCTTCTACTGCCTGCTCTGAAGCATCATGACCGAGGATGTCAGCAACTTCTGATACACTCAATTCTGTGTGACCAGCCTTATAATATTCATGACATTGCTGCATCAGCTTTGTATCATTAGCAGATAACATATTCATCCTGGCCAGAAACTAGCAGAGAAAGAAAAAGTAATCATAAAAAAGAAGATCCAGACAGAATGCAGATAGAAAAGAGACAGTCATATGGAAGAAAAGAACTCAAATTTTATTAGATCATAAGGCAAAGTTACAAAGATCTGGGTTACACTTGAAAAAGAAGAAAAATAGAAAGAGAATACCGAATAACTTCACACCTTTTCCTTGTCTCCCAAGACTTTCTCGGGAGGCTGGGATGAGGAGCTCGGTTGCTCGGTGGGAATAACGAGTTGGTCGGTAGGAACTGTAACTTGTTCAGGAGGAGCAGGCCGAGATGAAAGCTCCTCGTCAGCAGGCTGGGTAAGGATGAGATCACCCACTACCATTGAAGATTCTTCGGAGGTAGCTTCATCCTCTTCTTCATCCTCAATAGCTGGAGGAGTACCAGGCAAATGTTGTTGAAACAGTTCTGAGTCCTCGCTCACCTTCAATTCTTGCAGGGCAGCAACCCAACCATCTCGGAAGTATTTCAAACTCCCATACTTGACCTGGGTCATCATTGCCGCTACCCCCCTATCCCATCCTTTATCCCAACCGGTGCGGAAAGATTTTTTCACAGCCACTTTTCTCTTCATTTTCTCCGAGGAGAGCTTCTCGGATAGAAGATCCTCGGAGGCTTTCAACTTGGCCTCCACCTCCTCCTTCTGGCGATTTACTTCTCGCAGAAGGATTAGCTCTTCCTCAGCCGACTTCAACTTATTTTCAAGCTCCCCAAAGTTTGTGAGCTTCTCGGCATATTTCTTATTCTCTCTCTCCAAGTCTTTTATTTTGTTTCCCAACTGCACCTTCTCTGCCTCAGATGCAGCCAACTTCTTCTCCCATTCATCCCTATCATTGTCATATTTTTTACGGGAATCCTTCAAAGACTGGGCCAAACCCAGAAAAGCATCCTCCACTCCAGACAAGGAGCTAGAAGCCTTGAGTGCTTCATCTTTCTTCACTATGGTGTTAAAATAACTCACCAGCTGAAAAAGAAGGTAATGATAAGTCAATGCCGAGATACATATATTGACTGAAAGAAAGAAAAATTCAGGATAAGATAAACTTACTGAAGCAATGTGACGGGTAGCTAGGGATGTCAGCATATCCCTAGCATGTTTTCTTCAATTCCTTGGACTTCAGGAATAGTCCAAGTCTTTACCGAGCTCATTGCAGAACTCGGGGGGATAATGGTTGGAACACCAGCTCCACTAGCTTGGAGCTGGGGAATGGTTTCAGAAAAACTGACCGAGGAGGATTTCTTCAATCTCCTCAGTGGCACTTCAGCAGTTTCAACCAAAGAACTTTCGGTGGGGGAGATGGTGACCACTTCCACAGAAGCACTTTTCTTGCTCGGAGCCACTGGGGGCTTCTCGGCAGCCTTCTGAGGAGCAACAGAAGGGGCAGCATCTACTTTCTTTATCCCCTTTGGGACATCATTCTTGTTTCTCTTTCCATCTCCCGCAGAGGAAGTCTCCTCGAAGATAGCAGGAACTCTTCTTTTGCCCATTTTCTGACTTAGAGGAATGTGAGATTCTGGTGAAGAATCCTCAGAAGCTGGCAATGGTTCACTAATGCTGACCACAGGACGAGCAGTAAAGGATGATGTATAGCTCATGTACTGCAACAAGTATGAAGCAGACCTGACGTGCTCGTCTGCAACTTTCTGATGCAAACTCCAGATATGTTTCAAATGATTTATATTAACTTCTGATTCTTTGGGAGTTTTTCTCTTGTTGTCAACTGCAAACAAATACATATTGAAATGTCAATCACACATTTATTCAAACATAATGAAATCATAATTTCGGAAATAAAATAAAATGAAAACAACCTATCCCATTGCCATATGGAGGGCATTTGGGACCTTCATATACTTCGTCTCCAACCAAAGGGGCATGTTGCCAATTTTTGATAACTACCCCATGTTCAAAATAATCCCTATTAGCATCAGGGAGATTGACTACTAAAGCTCTATTCAAAAATCTAGTTTTTAAATAATAAACATTGTCTAGAATAGCCCACCTATAACAGTACATAATCTCAGGAATTCTTATACGAGTTCCATGAGTTTGATTTAACCTATGCACCCCATTAACTATTCTCCATGTGTTGGGGGCTATTTTTGCAGGAAAAAGATCGAAATACTGACAGAACTCTAAGCACAGAGGGTTCGGTGGAAAAGAAAATCCACATTCAGCAATAAAGAGACTGGGAAACCAATGTCCCTCAGCCAAATTAAAATAATTTGAAGGCTCAGAAAGATCCTCCAAAGTTACCCAAGACAGAATAGAGAAATCAGAACGGAGTTTCTCAAGAGATTCAATAATATAAACCATGGTGAATAAAAGAAATGAAGAAGAAGGTAGAAGATCTTACAAGAAAAAGGGAGATCTGTTGACGACGAACGAAAACAAGGATGAACGCACAAGAGAAAGAAAGACTATGGAAAACTCGAAAGCAGAAATTGGAAAAGGTAGAAGACGGTGATATTGTCTATGAAGTTTAAATACTTTGCCTTGGGAAATGGCAAAAGAAATGATTACAAAAAGGAAACTATTACACTATCGGCGGCTAAAAGGACAAAAAGCGCACGAAGATCGAAGCGCTTATAAAAATGCAAAAAGGCGGATTCTGCGAATTTGGAAGGAAATTCAAATACGAAGAAAAGGCTCCTAAAACCCAGGAAGGTCATTTAATATTGCCATATATCGAGAAAGAATGTTCCATACTCCTCAAAGTTCGAAATATGAAACATTGGGGGCTTTTGTTGATACCAAAATTAGTATGCTGATGTGGACGAATAATAAGAAGACACGTGTCAATCTACGTGGCACAATAGCAATGAGGAAGTTCATTCCCCCGACCTAGTCATACTCACTTCGAGCAACAGGTGTACTCCAAGGAACACCAGTCCTCCGAGGAACACCAGCGCTCCGAGGAACTCTTGGACGACGAGCAACTAAGGCGGTTTGAGCTGCATCTCGACCACATCATTGATTGCCAGATAATTAACAGTTCAACTATTCATTGAATGCTTATCATCTTGACGCACACGCTTGAAGAGCATTGAATGAATTACCCTTTCATATGTATATCATTTAATGTATAACCCTTTCAGAATATAGCCTCAAGGCTATAAATACATTGTATTACCCTTATTCAAGAGGACCGGAATTTCTTGATAGTACTTGTAATCGAGAATTCCCAAACACTCAGCAATAACATAACAGTGGACGTAGGCCATTCATATAAGGCTGAACCACTTTAAAATTCTTTGTCTCATTTATATTTATCTGTGATTGAATTATTTGAGTAATCTAGTTTTTTACATCAACAATGTGGATTAAGTCGCACCTAGTATCACCGCAATCGTTCGAAGAACTTCCAGAGAGTGGGAGCATGACCTTCTCAAGTTTTAGACTTGATAATCATATCATCCACATAGACCTCGACCTATTTGTGTATCAGATCATGCAAGATGGTTATGGAAGCCCTTTGGTAGGTAGCCCCAGCGCTTTTAAGACTGAATGGCATAATTATGTAATAGAAGGTTCCCCAAGGGGTGTTGAATGCAATTTTTTCTTGATGATTAGGGTGTATCTTGATCTGATTGTATCCGACAAACCCATAAACAAATGATTTAAGAGTGTGACTGGCCGTATTGTCCATAGTCATGTTAATATTGGGTAGCAGGTAATCATCTTTTGGAGAGGTCTTGTTAAAATCTCGATAATCAACGCACATACGAACCTTTCCTCCTGATTTCGGCACGAATATGATATTGGCTAACCATATGGGATATTTGATCACTCACATGAAGCCCACGTTCAACTGTTTGACCATCTTTTCCTTAACCTTGAGTGACCATTCGGTGCAGAGCTTGCACAGTTTCTGTTTAACTAGTTTGCATTCAGAGAGTGTTGGAATCTCGTGCTGCGCTATCTCGGGACATGTCATCGTACGAACATACGAAGACATCCACAAACTCCCTCAGCAGTTCTTTGAGTTGTGCGCACTCATGCTCGTCAAGGGTGGTTCCTATCCTAATCTCACGCCGTTGGCTACTAGAACCAAGATTAATAACAACAGTTTCATCTTCATTAAATTGAACGTGGTTATGGTGTTTGTTATTAACCTTATTTAGACTAATTAAGAATTATTCATTTGCTTAATCATCATCACCAAGAGTTTGATTAGAATCAAGACAATTAATGTAAGGCACATCATGATACTCAAAATCTTTGTTTATTTCATTCTTAAGAAAAATAACGTTAAGAACCTCATCAAAGGAGGTCTCAATTACATTGTGATCAAAATAAGGAGGAACAAAAAAAAGAAAGATATAGGATAAACATCTGGATTGGGTTTCATTTCAGCAGGTGGAATTGGTACAACATTCCAATTAAGGAGGGGTGCATTAGTAGCTTTGATCGAGAAGGACAAATCAAATGATGTAGAGCTTGAGTGAACCATGTAGAGTGTTAGCTCCAGTATCTGTAAATAAATGAATCCCCAGAGTCACTTCCCTCAAAATTCTCAGTAATGGCTGCAGTCTTCTCAATGAGTGGTTCACATGATGCTGGGAACTTTTGGCCCATAGGTAATTATCTTGGAAGAAGATCTCCATTCATGGTTTCATCTTCTTATCCATATGATCATACCATGGTTCTGGAAAACCACAAAAGGGAAAATATTTACCCTCTTTGACGGATCTCCCATTCAAGGAATCTCCTGAGACAATCTTAGAAATTTCAAGCCTTTTACTCAACTGAGGTTGGTGGAGCATTCTGAGTTTCTCTGTTGATGGTTGATAACCTAGGCCACAAGGAGGAAAGGCCTTCTTCAACATTATGGGTTCCCTATTATTGTTGTCCCAGCCCCAGTCCAAGATTAAAGTGCATATTTTTGAACACTTTTATCATATTGAAATTATTATGAGGGTTGTGCTCTGGACATACACTATCTCTGAAATCATCCCCTGCTGGGAGCGAAAGTTGTTTGACTCAAAAGCCAAACAAGCATATCATTTGCCCCATGTTGTATCTCTAGTACCGAGTTATGGGTCCTTGCATTCTCAGTGTTATTATTGTTTCCCAAGATGGTAATGACCTGCTCCTTGGCAAAGAACTTCAGTTTCTGATGGAGGGAAAAAGTTACTCCCTTGATGCCATGGATCCATGGTCATTCGAGCAACAGGTTGAAACAAGCTGGTATATTGATGACCTAGAATTTAGTAACGGGATTTATAGGGCCAACCCCTATTATAATCTTTATGGATCCCATCACTTCTCGATGAGTATTACTATAAGCATGCATCGCGACGGAAGTTGGAGTACGATTGCTTAATTTCAATCCCAAGAAGTTGAGGGTTCTTAACGGCCAAATATTAAGTGCTGATACGTTATCG
This sequence comes from Sambucus nigra, assembly GCA_949130495.1. NCBI lineage: Eukaryota > Viridiplantae > Streptophyta > Magnoliopsida > Dipsacales > Adoxaceae > Sambucus > Sambucus nigra. The sequence continues at coordinate 359,202,356 of OX422217.1, read as the reverse complement.
ATAAGCAAAAGTGGTATGGTCTTTCCCATGACATCGATAGAGATATTGAGAGTATAGTTGTGATTTGGACCAAACTTATGGATTTCTTCCTCGGAGAAAGAGAGCATTATAGTAGAGGTTCAAAATCTGATGAGATTCACTACTTCTTCTGGCGTGTTGTAAAAGGGAACTAGGGTACCGATAAGAAGTTTAATCAAAGCATTTAGGTGAAGTTGGGAAGACATAAATAGTCCCTAAAGAGTGATGTTAGCTTGGGTTTTCTTCAATTGATCAAGGATCTTGCTCTCCTTAAGGGTCATTTTTGGCATAGGGAGTTTCTTAACATCTTTTCCCTTATTTGATGTTATTGATTCATGGTTTAGAACTTGGTAATGCCTCCCAAATCTAGTCACATGATTCATGGTTAAAAACCCTATTGTTTCATTTATCTCGATCAGTTCGTCCATTTTGTTGATCTCTAAAGAAGATCCTCAAATGATATCTTTCCACATATATGGACTATTGGGCTAGTCTTTTTTGAGCTTTGCTCTTCATTTGAACTATCAAATTATCCCCCCATCCGGTCGCAATGATGTCATCCTTTCACGAGAAGTCAATGCATTCTATAACCTCAACAACCTCTTTGTATAGATCCTCCCACTCAACAGGGAGATGTAGAAGTGAAGGGACCAAGCGCCTGCATAGTTTCAAAGCATCAAGTAACTCGAATATATTTCAAATTTTACCAATTTGTCGGAATAAGTCTGCCATAATTTGGATGTCACCATCTAAGCTAACTTCATCGATGGGTACTACCCAATTATCTAAATTGTGAGCCCACCTTTGGTTTTCCATGAACAATGTGTTGAACTTTTGGCAGTCAGTGGTCATTTGTGAGGGAAATTTCATTCCAAAGTTGGATTAATGCCACTGGAAATTTCATATCCTTCCTTTCGGATCGGGTACAAATGACAATACATGCTCTTGTAAGAAGTGACAGGGCCTAATCAACAAAACAGGTAGGTTGCACGAGAAAATATGGGGAAACTTTGAGGGGTTTAAGTGAATATGCGGGTATAATGGGTGATTTACTGGCTACAATCTAGGTAGCTGGGTCAAATTATGGATCTTCTTTTAGAAAGATAACATTTACATGATTTAAGAGTGGATTGTGAGTAGTCTTTGGTTTAGGATTGACTAGTGGGGGATTGGTATCGTGATCCACTAGATCTTGGATTATATTCCTGATATGGAAGCATTGATCAGTGGTATGGCTGACAGTTTAGTGAAAATCGCAATGCGCATCGGGTTTGAAATTTTTTGTGAAGTGGGTTTGGTAATGGACGAGGGTCCAATAGCTTGATAAGATTTCGGCACAAACATGCTTGGTAGACTTTAGAGAGGGGAGCATGATACTCAGTGTATTCCTTTCTGACGCGATTAGGGCAGCTTTCTAGTGCCCATGAAGTGGAAATATTAGAGATGTTATTGATGGTCAAAAAATTGGCATTGGCAAGCTTCTCATACTTTCTGGGAGTGAATTGTCTAGATACTTTTTTTGGCTCAACTTCTATCCCAAAAGGATTTTCTTTAATCTCCACTCCTGCTTCGAGGAGGGCTCATAAATGGGGGTAACACTGGCCTCCCATCGTCGCTCGTACATAGGGTAATAAGTTCTTTTTCACAATACTTACTTTTGCGTCTTTGAAAGGCCAATTGGTCATGGTGGCCACTTTCTCTCTCCATCTTGCTATGAAATTACTGACAGTTTCCCCGAGATTCTTCTTGAGAAGTCTTAAATCACGATGGGTAACCTTAAACTCCTCATTGTACTTATACTGTGACATGAATCCATGAGCAACATTCTCCCAACTACGAAATCTGGATTCCTTGAGAGATAATAACATGTGAAGAGCGCCATCCTTTAAAGTTTGTTGAAACATCTAGGCCATTATTTCCTCGGAGGCACCTAGGAGAGTCACGTTTTGGTGGTAGCTTCGAAGATGAACAATTGGGGGGCCACTACCCCCGAATTTCTCAATGTTAGGAATATTAAACTTTTTTGATAGCCTAGTTTTAGGGTAGGGAGACATATGGGTCTAATCCATGTAGTTCCCGGAGATTCAAACTTGTTCAAATTTCTTGGTCAATAGCTTAAGGTCCTTCTTGAACTTATTTAAGTCTTCTTCATTAGGATCAATATGTACTGGAAGGTTAGCCCTTGGTTGGGCAAGATACAGTATTGGGAACTGAGTTGGCAGTGGTCCATTAGTAAGAGGGGCATGTGGAGCGTGATAATATTCTTTTGAGACCCAGATAGGCTCAGGTGAGGGAGAACCCATAGCGCAAGGGAAGAGGACCTCAGGCTCTTCGAGAATAGGGACGTGATTTCACTGCATCTCATAAACCTTGGTTTGAAGGTAGTCAATCTTGGAGTTAGGTTGGATTAAGATCGTCATCAAATCAGGCTACACATTTGGCATTGGGTCTGTGTTCTCCATGGAAAACGGGTGCATGGGGATTTTGGACTCGAAGGAAATAGTGGGAGAACTGACGGAGCCTCTAGGTAGTTCTATCGAAGACTGAAGCCAATGGGGAGCCAGACCAAGGGTCAGGTATGTGATCGACCTGAGAAGGAAAATGATTCGAATTTATTGTTGAAAGAGAGGAGAAAAAACTTTTATTATTTAAAAAAGACAAAAATGTTTTTGATATTATCTTCTTTTGGAAAGGTAGGGGCTAAATATTTTTGGTATTTTTTGTATAAAAGGAGGATTTTTTTTTTTGGGTATTTTGAAAAGAGGGGGGAAAAGCGTTTGATACTTTTGGTAAGGAGGAAAAATAAGAGAAAAGTCTCAGCATGATTATTATTTTTATTATGTTTTCACTTGTATTAGGTTTGCCTAAATGAAAAAGAAATGTCGAACGGGACCCGAGCCCGGGAAAAATTGGGTTTGAAAAATATGAAAATAAGGCTTGACTTGTTGCTAGGCTCATGATCATGGTCTCATTTTGAAAAAAAAGACAAAATTATGCAAAAATTTGGGCGGCATGCTGACCCATCATTTTTGTAGAGTTTCGAGTATTAATTGGCTAACTAAACATGAGTGCCCTAAGATTAACGCCTATATGAGTGTATGCAGTTGTTGGGATAGTGAAAAGGTTCCCCCTTTAGCATGACTTCCACGATATACGTCTTTCTTTTGAGGGCAATCGGTATGTGTGTATAAGCCATTTGATACACCTTAGTGTACGTGAATTGCCTCACTATATACCTCGTGGGGACCGTATGTGAAAGAGAATTCAATATACTAGACGTATATGAATGATTTCCCTACTATATACCTCCCGTTATGACTTCGATCAAGTGGGATGATGCAGGGGGAACCGTTTGATACACGCCGAACGTACTTGGGAAATGGAAAGTGAGAGTCATATTTAGGGGTGGCAACGGGTCGTGTCGAGCCGGGTTCGTGTCGGGTGATAAACGAATCGTGTCAAAAATTCATCCACCCAAACACGATTCGTTTACTAAACGGGTGGAAAAATGAAATTCATACACGATTCGTTTACTTAACGAATGACACGACACGACCCGTTTACACCCGTTAAATAAACGAATGGTTTTGACCCGGTTCACCCGTTTAACCCGGTTCACCCGTTTAACCCGGTTCATTCGTTTAACTCGGTTCACCCGTTTAACCCGGTTCACTCGTTTAACACGATTCACCCGTTTAACCCGGTAACCCGATTACTTTAAAAATCTAAAGAGGTAACAACTTACTTATACTTAGTCAAGAATGGAGAATTTTCATAACAAATCGATGTGGGATGCTTAGATTACGGGTTGTTAACGGGTTAACGGGTTATAAACGAGTTAACGGGTTACAAACGGGTCGCGGGTTGCAAACGGGTCGCGGGTTCTAAACGGGTGACGGGTTCTAAACGAGTGAAGGGTTATAAACGGGTGACGGGTTATAAACGGGTAGCGGGTCACACGGATTCTAAACGGGTGACGGGTCACTAACGGGTTTCGCGAATATACACGAACCCGATTCGTTTTCTTAACGGGTCTGGCGAGTCCACCCGTTTATGACCCGAACCCGTTAAGGCTATACCCAAACCCGCTTAAAGCGTGTCGATTTCGTGTCGGGTTAACGGGTCGTGTCGCAAATTGCCACCCCTAGTCATATTGCTTAAGCTAACTATGACCTACCGGACCAACGCCCATCACAAAATGACCCCCCCAGTTACGCAAAAAAATTTGGTCAATAACCATGCTCTTTGGTGATGTAGTGTGCAAAATGCATGATTCTTGATTAGTATATTATGGAGAGAGTATTTTATTTGGCATGATGAGCACTCTACTAATAGGGAGAAATTTACATGTGTCATGAAAAGTAAATCTAGCATGAATATTACACTAAGCATGGATATATGAGAGTGAATGATCTATGAATATCGATAAATGAGCGTGTGGTAGTGAACATAAGCATGGATCACAAAATAAGTGTGAGTGAGCATGGATATATATACAAGTGTAATAAGTGGAGGTACGTGCTAGTGACATAAAAGCGTGGATATTCTAAGTGGTGTGTGCAATATGTGGATATAAGTGAATCTATGTATAAGTAGTGTGAAGTGTACATGGAGAGTATCTACAAGTGTGTGAAGTGGAAAGTGAGTGAGAGCTGATATAAACATGGGTAGATATATGCAAGAAATAATAGAGAAGAAAGAGGGAACATACAGGTAGGTGCATATGCACACAAGAGAAAATTATAACACCCATGCAAAAAGAGTATAGCCCTCTTAAGTCAGTCCCCAGCAGAGTCACCATTGTGGCAATTTCTCCTTTGGCTCTTTCCCTCTCTCTCGTATCGAGGGGTTCCCAGCGTTCATGCATGCCCACTCGGAGAGGGAGAGAAGGTCTCGCGCCCGTTTTCTAGGAGCGCTTCGGTTGTCGTTGATGCGGGGTGATGTAAAAATATGAAGTCGCCAGCCTATTTTGCACAAAATAGGCAATAGAATATGTCGTCGCCTCGAGAGAGAGGCATCAAAGACAAATCGATGCCTATGAAACCAATAGTTCTGAGGTAAGGGGGTTAAGTTACGGAATGGGAAGGCGTTAGGTACCTATTCCTCCTTTTCAGTCTCTCGTGGGCTTATGTTACTATTTTCCTTAATTTCTCTGTGAAGTGTGTGTGCGTGTATATATTAATGGAGATCGGAGTCGCTCGAATCATATCATGGAAAAGATAGAGTGAGGTCATCCAAATGAATGTTCCCAAAATAATAATTAGAAAATATGGTGTGCATATTTATCAAGATATTGATCGTTAAAATGAAGCGATAATATTTGTAAGATAAAACAAAAATATGAATCACAAGTATGATATATAGAGTAATATAGATAAAATAAAAAAGAATAAAAATGTGAAAATTGAAAAATTGGAAAGTTGGACTCGAGTCTCGGGCTTTGGCCCAAAACACCTACGTAGCTTATAAAGGCATAAAATTCCACGTAGTTCGCATCCGGCATAAGGGTGGGGTTTATCCCATAAATTTAAATGGGGTTTATTATATGTGTCTGCATACAAAATATATTTTGGTTTTACGAAAATGTGGTGAATAATCCCGTTGGAATTTATAGGTGCAACCCTCTTTTCTTTGTTTTTTTTTTTTATAGAAAATGAAGTATGTGCAATATAACTAATAAAGAATGAGATGTTAATGTGTATGAACTAAAGTAAAAGCTAGATTAAGAATTTATATAACTAATGTAAAAATAAATAAATTTAAAGAGAGAGAAGGATATATGGGCATTATTTGGAGAATTGAGGCTTGATCTTAATCCTTGATGAGCTCCCATGAATGTTGGGATGAATGTTAGATGAGAGAGAAGGAGATTTTCCTAAATTGGGTATGAAAATGATGGGAATGAAAGATGGAAAAGAATTCCACACACGGAAAATTCGCTGATTGCAAGAGAATGTTGTTAAGATCACTGATATTGATTGATATAAAGTTTGCCATAAGAGTGAGCTCATGCCCTCCTTTTATAGGGTATGGTGACTACCGATCAGCATACCCATAGCCTTTCCAATCGACACTTGACCCTAGACACGCTGTCGATTGACACAGAAATGGACCTATTAATCGGCAATCTTGTACATATTTTTTCGGAAGAACGGTCGTAGAATGCAGTTCATAAATCCAAATCGCATATGGGGCATACAGTTAGAAGGTAATTCAGATACCTTTAAAATTACTTTGGGTTGATCCCAGGTTTGGGAGTTGACTTTGGATCAAACGGGGCTCGAAAGCGCCCGCCAATCCTTTGGACGAAAGATCATCGGATGATAATGGATCGTTCATCCAAATCGTAAGTCAGAATCGTGCACATGGAAAACTGTTGGAAAGTTTATGCAAGTTAATTCGATATTCCAAAGTTCTTTGCTTAGTTCAGGGAGTTGACTTTGGTCAAACGGGGCCAGGAAGCTCCTAGTGATCTTTCGGAGTAAAATGGGTCGTTCGTCCGTATCGTAAGACTGATTCGCACACGGGGTGAATCGTTAGAAATGATATTTATTTCCATTAAAATATTCATTCAGTCTGCTAAAGAGTTAACTTTGGTCAAACGGAGCTCGAGAGCTTCCGGTGGCCTCTGGATTAATTTTTAGTGGAAAAAGGATCATTCGTCTGAACGATTATGTCGTTTCGTGCACAGGGCATACCGTTGTAAAGGGGTTTCAATGCCCTTCAAGGTTCCATTGAGTTTTATCTCTTTCGATGAAGTTGATTGGAGTTAAACGGGGCCCGAGAGTGCCTGATGGCCTCTAGATCAGTACTCGAATTATGACTTAGGGTTTGTAATGAACTGGGGAGGTGCTAAGCGACCTAAGGAGAGACTTCGGGGGCGGGGGTCCTAGAATGTGGTGTCTATAGAAAGAAGGTAAAATTCATTAAAAAAACATTCCTTTAACTCCATTTCTTTCGAATTTGGAAATAAAGTTTTCTAGAGAAAAGAAGGGTATTTTTTTTAAAAAAATTCATTTCTTTTCTCTCCTTTTAAACTCTCAAACGAGAAAAAAAAATTCTTTCCTACTTAAACTCCCAAATGAATGAAAGGAAACACATTTTCCCTTACTTTCCTTTATTTTATCACCAAAATAAGACTCATTAACAAGGCCCTAGTCCGTCAAACCCCTTCCAGAAATTGTTGGTATATAATCAACAAATCTTCAAATTTGATTTGAATCGATGGCCTCTAAGTAATTCGGTATAGGTTTTATTAGAACAAATTATCTTAAATCTTTATAATGTGAAAATATTTACCATGTGCACAATCTACAAATCTTCTCACTCATCAATTGAGAAACTGAAACAACATTTTGGATATTGGCAATCTGAAAAAGTCCATGCATGATTGCAAAACCATGTAAGCATAATGAGCTAATCAATAGCATTATCTTAAGAAGATTTATTGGTTTGGAATATAGGATGTGTTGTAAAATTAGGATTTGATTTAGGAATAATGGAAGATGATAATTTAGGGTTTGTTTTTTGAGAAAGAAGACGGGTGTTTGGTTACATGGCTTAGGACTAAGTTTAAGGGTATTTTGCTCCACACATATTTTTGGGAGTTATGTCTAATTAGATATTATGAATTTCTTAACTATGATAGTGAGGATATGTCTAAGAGATTAAGACAGCGAGGGTAAATTATATTATGTTAATAATATAATTCTATGACCGCAAATAATATTATGTTAATCATGAAGTATAGATGTTAATCCATACAAAAATTATGACTACCCATATAAAACCATTAATCATGGAAAAATAAACATAAATAAACAGGGACGAACATCATTCTAACCTATATATTATGTATATATGCTATACATATATAGACGCTTCTAGCTAATACTCCCTCTATTCTAAATTAATGGTCCATAATTTCTTTTGGATTGTCCCAAATTAAGGGTCCACTTTCTATTTTTGGACATAATTAACGAACCAAGTTTCATGATGGTGACCAAGAGTTAATCTTTACTGTCAATTTAATGTATTCTTAATCTATACAAAATAAGAACATGACTCTTATTTTGGATGGGGGAGTATATAGTTGTATACACGTGAATAATTAGGATACCAACAGATATTAATTCTTTATTGTTATTTATTTTCTAATTTTTCTTTGTTCCCCTAGTAAAAAGGAAATTTTATCATAAACTTGTTCAGATAAATTTTAGTTGATTCAATGTATATTAAGGTGTTTATAAGGACAAATTTTCGAATAGAGTCAATTTGTATATTTTTGGCTTATTCCGTATTTGGACAAACTATTTGAGTCATAGGTTAGGACTTGAGTGTGTTGACCTTTCAAGCCTATGACGTAGTTTCTTGAAGATGTAGTGGAGAAGTTAGAATATCTACATCATCGGGTTGTATTTAATGTCATGTTTCGTCTTCATGTTCTGAGGAACTCTCAGGTATGAATGTATAAATATTTTAATTCTTGAATATTTTATATTTCGATGTTAGGACGTTATAAAATTGATTTAAAATGTTTAAAAATGATTTTATCATTTTTAATATTTTTTAGTAAAAGCATATTTCTTTCGCAAGGTCATTAGAATGACTTGGTATGTCATTCGAACGAGTTACCATAACTTGTTAGAATAAGATTTCAACGAGATATCGAACGGGATATTATTTACGTCATGCTGGAATTTTGTTTCTTAGTTTGTCATAAGTTCTTCGAATGAGATAAGGATGTAATTTGTTTGAACGATACGACATATTTTGGATAATTTCGAGATGTTTCAAATTGTTTTTCATCCTTATCTTGATTTTGAAAAACCTCCTATAAATAGTAGTGCAGAGTAGCAGTTTTATTTGAGATAAAAAATTATATTTTGAGTTCCCAAACTCTATAAAAAACACTATGTGTTTACCCAAACCCCAGTTTACACCCAATGTATGAAAGATCCAAGTTTCATCTTATATGATTTGAGGTATTTTTTGGGCACCAAAGGTTGATTCTATTCATCTTATTGAGAATCGTTTCATATGGTGGACTCCTCATTTGTTGTTTATACATAGTGGATTTCGTGGTGTTGTGTTGCAATGAAGAAGTGGTGGATTCCATGTTCCAATATGTACATAATTGTTGAGATATTCGGTGGATATCAAGGCATGTGTGGACTCATACATTGTGGCAGTGCGCGAGTAGAATCTTATATGACACAAGGTGGAGGTTGAGGAACGAAGAGCATCAAGGCTTGCGAGGGTATCGAGTCTGTGTTGCAAGTCTTTTGTCGAGTTCTTTGTAATTCCATACTTAGTGGACTTTACGTGGCTAGGTCATTCGAGGCTTTTCCATTGTGTATTTTCCATGTACATCGGGTGTTGTGGTTGATTTACTTATTTTCTCCTGTACTCACCATATGCATGTTTAGGTTAAGATAAAATTGATTAATTTGTTTAATCACAACTTGTTTGAAATTGGTATAACGTTTTATTTGGGTAATTCTATTTGAGTTGAATATTAAATTTGAAAAATTAATATATATTTTTGTTTATAACATTCTATATATCCCACACATTCAAATTGGTATCAAAGTGGGTACAATTAGTTATCGTGTTGATTTGTATTTAGTGATGGTTTATGATTGGTTATTTTCTCTCTCTCTAGTTGTTGGTTTTTCACTCGATGGATCACTTAGTGATAAGTTGTCTGATGTTTTTAGTGATGACAATGATTTTAATGTTAGAAAGGAGTTTAATGAGCTTCATAGTCGTGTTGAAAAGTAAACTCGTTCGAATTTAAAGTTTTCAAAAAGAATAAAATTTCTTAAATTTAAAACTAAAATCGAATTTTTGCGAATTGTTCAAACTCAAAGAGATATCCTCCATGAGAAGATCATGGACATGAACCATAATTTTAAGAATTTATAATTGTCCAAGAAAGTGGGTGATGATAGAGTCTGAATTTTAGAGAATGAATTAAAGGACTCTAAGATGTTTGAGGCTAGGTTTCATGAATGTGCCATTGAAGATAATGATAAATCGATAAAAGGTTTGAGGGATGGTGAGAAGACTCTTAAGGATAAGTTCACTTATATTGAGGGGGAGCAAGATAAACTTTTAGTAAGTATTAAAAGTTTGAAGAATGAGTCCCTAACACTTGAAGAGTTTAGATTCTTGCTTAAGTCTACGATATTGATGTTAAAAGATGATGTAAGAGACTCAAATAATGTTGATACTGGCTTCGATAATATGAATCCTTATGCTTCTAAAGTCAAGACCAATGTTTGTTTATGAGTGTCAACCGTTTCCCATGACATTAGAAAAGGTAAACCCAAAGGTCGTCTTCCTTATGTTTACACATGTTCACATTAAGATAGGAAAGGTCACCTTATGATGTTTAGTTATGATATTAAAATAAGTTCTATGATGTCCAAATTCAGTGTTACCATGGATCACAAAATATGAGGCGTTAAGTATTCACCTATTTGGGTTAGTAAATCGATTTTGGAGGCCTTGAATATTAGACTCATTGATTCTCGAAGGCTTGCACATGATTCGTCTCATGTTATATCTTATGAGTGATTGTGGATGCTATGACACCCCGCCTATTTTAAACGGGAATCATATCTAATTTTATTCTTAGCATCACTGTCGAGAACTAAATTAATTACTAGTTACCTATTAAGCCCGGTGTCAAATTTAAAAAAACTTAATAACTTGACTTATTAAAAATATTCAACTATCTAAATCGTCAATCTAACAGATAAATAAATGCAACCAATATAAATAAATATTGACCATGAGAAGAGACTAAATACTGATAACTTGAAATAGATTAATTAAACGAATAACTCTCGGTAAAACCAAATGCAAAATCCACTGATACAAAAATAAACTAAAGTCTGAACAATATAAGAACTGTTAAATTAGGCGACATGACCGAAATAGAAACTGAAGTAAGCATTGCATCTATATAACAATAATAGAAGCGCCTAATCAATCCATGCAGGCATCCACAACTGTTGTAGCATCATTCGACTCGAAGGATAACTAAGCCTAGCGTCCCTGTGGCTGAGCACCTAAAATGTCTTAAAAAAGGATTTTTGATATAGGTAAGAACCCAAAATCATTTTAAAAATATTTGCAAGTATTTAATATGAAATTTTGAATATGCAGTAGAATTGTTCATAATTATCTAGTATCGTACTTGTGTGAGATTATCCTCGCCCCTTGTCTATAGTGCGCACCTAACGCGTATATTTTAATTTCCTAGTTATGCTATCCTGCCTAACTAGTTTATTCATTTAACTTAGCTTCATGTGCTAAACCTCTAGCCCAACTGTGATACCCACATTTTACTTTACTTTGTTTCTCATTTAGCTAATCACGTAAGCTATATCATTATAATTACCGGATATAATCTTATCGTTAATAATTTACAGAACTGTACACTAGTTATAATTCCAATGTTCACACATTCATTTTCTCACACATATACATATAACACTATGTAATATGTATATTCATAGCATCCCCGAGTTATCCTTCCTGATGAAATCCTTATTATGCTACCAGGCTCCAGGTATATCACGTACTACTTATGGGCAACTAGGTCAGAATATCATCACCGAACCCAAATTATAAACACGAAAATTGGAGGCGGTCATAGACATACATATGTGGCTCATAACCATACTACATTACCCCACTAGACTCTAAACTCATATACAGTGGTCAAGCAATAGTCCTATGACCTGGGGAAACAACCCAACACGTGTTGGTCATGCCAGGGTGGGCCTCCCACTATGCGCAACCTCCAATGATAGCATAACTATAGTAGGTATGTTCAGATATATCAGTCAGACACATATATATTCACATATACATACTATTACCCTCAATACACACACACACACACACACACACACACACACACACATATATATATATATATATATATATAGTGGCTAATCATGCATATATCACTCGTAGCACTAGCTCACAAATACTGACTCTTTCTCGACTCCCGATTTATCAAGTATTCACTTACTTATAATAATACAATAATACCATGTTTCTGGCCACCAAGCTATTTTACTAAAACCCGTAGACTAACTCTTCCCGAAATCCCAACCTGATTTCGTAAACTATACCCTAAGTGTTATTCACCCTAATACACATGTAAACTCGTACCCAAATTTGATTCCCGTCTAACCCAAAATCGATTATAATCAGTCCTATCTATCCCTAGAAGTCTTATGTCACCTATCGCACTTCATAAATCAAGCCCAACGCTTAACATCCCATGAAAACAACCTAACAAAAAGGGGAGACAACCATGCTAAGTCAATCAGTTCACATAGCTTCTCGAACCGGTTTGTTCCCCCCCCCCCCCCCCCCCCATTCAGTCCACCTTTCAAACCTATGAGTCCCAACATCAACCAAACTATTCGCATGAGCTTTCAATTAATCCTATACGTAATATAACATATTTCTATATACACATCAACCCAAAAACCTTTAAAACTTTGGGATTGTCGATTGTTCATCGAGGATTATTTATAATATCAACCCTAATTCAAGATTTCATCAACTATATTATTAACCACCCAAGAATGCATCTTTATATCTTCATTTACACCAGAATTAATATGTAATAACATTTGAACTCCGTCTCTAAGAATCCATTCTCAAAATACCCATTATAAATAAAGCAAGATAAACACTTGACTTTTAAACTGTAGAGATTCTGAATTCTTCTGTTATGATCCTATTTACATCATGATCTTGTGCCCGTAATACTCTAATTCTCCTCTTGGACCATTACTCTTCACTTTCTTTTGATTTTCCACTCTATTTTCTCTCCTCTTTCAAACCCTAAATCTTTTGGATGGTGGAATGGTTGCCCACCCCATCCACCTTCCCTATACATAACCTTAAACCTCATTAATCTTTAAATTAGGTTAAGCCCTAGTTGTAAAATGACCCGAACACCCTTATACGGGTCCCGTTTAGCATAAAAAGTTTTCGAAACCCAATTACGACCCTCGGGTACCTATCTCGACACACTCCGGATCACTGGTGCACTCGAAATTACCATCCGAGTTATAAATAATTAATTTCCATCTCATTCCCAGCACGACCCTAACTGGACGTCTCGAATGAGATATCGTCAAACCCGTCGATTTTACTCACTTACGATGTAATATTAATTAACATGTTTTCATTTACTTATCACATAAGTAAATACAAATCTAAATAAATATTAATCCTTTTACTCACTAAATTATATTTATTTAATTCACTTTATTTCCAAATTTAATTACATACACACGTGTAATGTAAAATGCTAAAAAATACGGGGTGTTACATACTTCCCCTATAAACAACGGAATTTTCTCCCCGAAATTCAAATCTACCTGGTACCAAAAGCTGCGAATACCTTTCTTGCATGTCATCCTCATGCTGCCAAATTGACTCATGACAACATTGTGGTATTCCCACTGTACACACACTCACAATACTACCTTCGATCGAAGCCTACTAATTATGGTCCAAAATAGCGATAAGCTCTTCTCGTAAAGACATCGCGCTGTAAGTAAATATCCTTTTATGTTATATGACGATATACCACATCATCCCTACCTCCTTGATGACAACACACGAAACACATCGTGAACTGCTGCAAATGTTTCACTAAGTTGAGCCTATACACAACCGACCTTACCCTCTCGATAATAGGGAAATTCCCCACACCCCTAGATGCCAACCTACCTTCTTCCCAAATCGCATAACTCCGTTCATTTGAGACACCCATAGTAACACCTGACCACTCACGTCAGACTTCAAAAAAATCTTCGATTCGCAATGATGTAACTCTTTCAACACTCTTGAACTACCTAAAAATAACTCATGTTTAACTCAATCCTCGTTGACGTACCCTGAATCACGTCTGTCCTGAGAAGATGGTTACACCCCCCCACCTTTAACCAACTAGAGGTGAACAATAAGGTCTCCCGTGAAAATCCACAAAAGGCTCCATGCTAATAATAAACTGGTACCAATTATCACATGCAACTCTACCAACGGTAATTACTATTCTTAATTACCTTAAAAATCCCAAATACACATCCCCAGCATATCTTCCAACATTTTAGTCAAACCTCCCATCTACCCATTGGTCAACAGGTGATACACCTTGCTCAAACAAAATTTTGTCCCCATTGCCTCCTGATAATCTCTACCAGAGGTGGGATACAAAGATCTTATCTCTATCCAAAATAATGTTGGGTTGCACCTCGTGCCGTCTCATTCTCTTTCTACAATGAAATATTGGGCACAATGCCCGATTGTGTAATTCACTAAAATTACTAATAACTACTCCATCTCGATCAACCGATCCTAGTAACCTAGAGGGGATCTTGGCCCTTCCGCGACGTTGATAACCCAAAATTGAATTTCGTCAGTAAACACACCTATTCCGTCAATGGAATCACCAATTATTACAAAACTCTAGTTAATCGCCTAGGATAAACCTTTTTCCATATAACGAGTGGTGTACCTGGAGACAAACTTTTCTATGTCTCGCTCCACCCCAACCCACACATCCTATATCCCACATTATGTGGCACATCTTACAAAAATTGCGGCCCATGCGTCAGCTCCAAAACCCTGCACTTCGTCAGTCCTTCTCGCCTGGTATAATCAACTTCCTATTATGCGCAAGCCACCCTCAGATCTTGAATGAGTATGACTCTGCTTTACATCCCAGCACTATTGGACCCTCCCTTGGCAAGAATTATCCCTTACCTTTGTCTTAAAAATCCTTTAACCCATCTCTGGTGTGATAACTCTCCCTGTTGTATACGTCCGGACTATCATCATCTTCTTTAAACGAAGTTTAGTCCACCATATTATTCCAACTGTACTGCTAACCTCCCTATAGGCATGCATCTCAACTCATTTACCTACATGTTACCTTATCTCAGATGATACTATATATCGAACTAACTAGGGCACCCATAGACCTTATACTCTATGTATATCTGCACAAATATCACCGACGTAACATACATATATCAAAATTGACCATACGTGCCCTGCATGAGAATATAGTAAAAGTAGTCTCACTTAACCTACTAATCGCGACTCAATTCTTCTCGATATTGCTCCAATTATCAACTAGTCGTGTAAACACTCCCCAGTTCTTTCTACATAGCACAACTTAGCTCCACTAGCCTTAATTCATCTAATAGCTCTCTATTTGAAGCGTTATCTACACACATAAAATGACTAACATACTAAACTAATTCCCCTAGAGACTAACACGTCTCCCAACTCCTGACGCTTACTATGGTTCATACGTGGGATGTCTCACAAGTGAAATCCAAATAAGGAACCCCCTCCTCCGATACACTACTACTTTGCTTTGTCAGTTATCAAGATGCGTAGGTCCAAAGCACCTTATCAGGACACCCCAAACTCATGTCCCCAAAGTCACTAAATAGGTTCCAACTCTCACATCTCTAAAGGAGTCATAAAATACGACGCTCTCACTATCACTAAGTCCCCCGTGCTATGTCAATAAGGAACTAAATTTCTTAGCTCGGCGATAACCTGATACTCCCTGAATCACATCAGTAAAGTCCCTATGCACATATAATTAATATAACAAGACAATTATACTCTTTGAGGTTTCCTCTCCGATATATAACATAAACGCAGGATCGACCCTCTCTCAGAATGAGACATCATAAAAGATAGCGAATGCAATAGCCTTATAGTAACAGTCCACCATCACTTTAATCGTTGCTAACCAGTCCATACCCAGATAACATCATACTCATGCCTCTCTAGAACGAGTACATTGATTAAAAAATATCCTCCTAGTGTCCACACCTGCTCCCCCTGCAGATGGAAGAAAAGAAATGTAATGCCCCGGCCCGGACTTATGAGTTACCCATGGGAAACTTGGTTCGACCATACATAATGTTGAATAAGTGTGAAGTGAAATGAAACAACCTACATAATGTTGCTAGTCCAGTTTTATTTAATTACAATTTTAATTTTTTAGCATGAGACTTCCATTTAAATTAAGCTATTCGAGGGACCTATGGGAAGTGTCCCCATAATCTAAGCATACAGAGATACTAACATAAAATAAAAAGAATACTTACCTATGAAACGCTCTAAAATATGGAACCACACCTAACCTGGCGTAACAAAGACCAGAGAATGAACCAAATTCATGGTGGGAAATTACAACAATGCAATATAGAATCGAACGGTAAAAAGGAGACCCTAACACATTATATCAACTTGAAGATGCAACAACATTATATATATATATACTTAAGTGCATGACATCATTTTTATTCGAAAAATGTTGCTTACCCCGATAAGCTCACCTCAATCCTGTGAAAGAATTTCCCCTTTTCATGACTTGATATTTCATTCTTGATTTAATACACCCAGCTAAATACTTTACACAATACCCCTATTTAAGGAAAATAATTTATGTCACCGAAATCATCCATTTTATTCATACAAATTCACGTTAATATTTTCATTGAAAATCATCTTTCCACACATGCAAGCACTGTGTTAGAAAATACTTATTTTTCTTAAAAACCTTTCATGAACATACTCTTATGTTAATTATGGATTAGACCTCTTTAGGTTGCTTAACTACCCATTTAATCACTTCAGTTTTCCGTTCCTTTACTTTATGGATATTAATCAATTTTCACATTTACTTGTCCATGTTATCCATTACCGGAATATTTATTAATTTATTCAAGTTCGGTTGTATTTTATCATATTCACCATACAACCCATTTCTTGACATGTTCCACTTTTCATTATCCTTTTCTCTAAATTTTTTAATATTCGCATACATTAATGGGTTCCACACTGTTGGCTATGCTACCATATGCTCTGCCAGTGATTTCGAGTCTTTCAACCAGTGCCTCAGACCTTCCTTAATTATCTCGATGTCTGTAAGGACATAATTTTATAAATGTTCAGGGTAGAATCTATGAATCTTCTATTTGTCCTATATCACAGTATGTATGTCTGATACCACTACACTCGGCTCGTCAACACGATCATCCACGACGGCCTTGATTTGAATCCATGCATCTACCATCTTCACACGTGCATCATGATACATGCGACGTGCTGCTCAACCGTTCCCACCACTCCACAACGCATTATTGGTAAAATGGTTTATTAGAGTTCTTTATATTCACATAAATATTTGAGAATTTTTTAGAAAATATTTTTCGAAGTCTGATTAATTTTTAACACAAAAGCATAATTTTTTCTAAGTGTAGAAGCAGACTTTTCTTGGACGTCGAGCTCGTTCGAATGACATCTCTATCGTTCAAGAGACATGAGGATGTCTCATGATCTCGTCTGAGCGACACGTGGCCTTGTTCGCGCGAATGCCTATCTCATTCGAGTGACGTCGCCACCTCGATTTTCGAATAAATATCTATTCATATTCTACACATTTTCTAAGTCTTTTTATTACACGATTTCTGCGTTTTACAGCCCAGAAAATAGACTTCATGTTTTAAGGTTTCATACCTTCTTTATTCACAAAATCATTCCTACATATGTATGCGAATCTTTAAACCTTCAAAGGATTGTTTTTACTCATCTGGAGTAACTTTTGGAGAAGCCGATTCTTTTCCATTGCAGCCCATCTGGAGTTCTTGCGAGAGATTTTATCCGGCGACATCGGAACCGACACCTGAGGGTATTTCGTATGTCACTCATGTTTTCAGTATAATCCGTGAAACTGTTCTTTACAAATTATATTGAAAATAAAAAAGGTTTTGCCCCATTGGGGGATTTTTCCTCATTTGTGTGTTTATTTGTGATTGAATATTCTTACATGATCATATTGTCTTCAATCACACCTAGATGCATGTTTTAAGATTTAATTGGAAAAACTGAGCTTAATTAAAGAATTTCTTTATTTGAACAAAAGCGCACTCTCAAATTGGTATCAGAGCCAATTACATAATTATACTGTGTAATTTTTCGCAAAATTTTTCTTAGATATCAATTTTGGAAAAAATTGATTTTTGAAAAAGGGCATGTTCAAAATGGAGAAATTATATAATAAAATGCCAGTTTTTGACGGGACAATCTTCTCTAAAAGCTCTTGATGAAAGAGTTTGGGTTTTGGTTGAAAGAGGGTAGACACCTCCCTCCACCACTATTGATAACGTGATAACTTTAAAATATGAGACTACATGGGCTGAAGAAGAATTTAAATGGTCAGCTTTTAACTCTAAGGGTGTTAGTGCTATTTCTGGATCCGTCACTCCTGACGAGTTCCAGCAGATAATGACGTGTACCATGTCAAAAGAGGCATGAGATGTTTTACAGCTTACCCATGTAGGAACTAATGTCATAAAATAATCAAAATTGCAAAACTTAATAACTCAATTTGCAACTATCACCATGCTTGAATCTAAATGTTTGATGAATTCTTTGTTAGATTATCTGACATTGTTAATACTAGCTTTAAACTTGGTGAACACATTCCTAATGCTAAAGTTGTTAAAAAGATTCTAAGATCACTGCCTAAGCGTTTTATACCTAAAGTCATTGTGCTAAATTATATGGGTAATTTAAACACACTTAAATTAGAGGAAGTAGTAGGAGACTTACAAACGTATGAAATTGATATGTTTCCTAAATCTATTAAGGCTAAAGATAAGGGAATTTCACTTAATGCCCATGATAGGAAGAGTGAGGGGTCGACAAGAAAGAGATTAGAGTCATCTAGAAAAAGGGAGATAGAAACGTCTGATTCCGAGTGTGACCTTGATTTAGATGATTTGGCCCTGTTTGCAAAAAAATTCAAGAAAATTCTCAAATTCAAGAAAAATGGAAATTTGAAAGATAAAAAGAATTTTGAGAAAAATAAGTTTGAAAAGAAAAATGAAAAAGATTTTAAAGACCCTCCTAAGAAAGACGGTGAGAGATATTATGAGTGTGACAGTAAGGGTCATAGAGCTTTTGAATGTGCCACTAGGCTGAACAGACCTGCCAAAGAAAAGGGCAAAGTTATCCTTAATGCTACCCTTAATGATGATAGTGAGGTCTAGTCGGTGGACTCTGAAGACGAGTCATCTCATGAGTGTAAATTCATCGCATTCATGGCTAGTCATATGAGTACCTTTAGTGCTCCTCACGATGATGAGGATGCTACTTCATAGGGATACCTCGACAGTGAGAACGAAGTATGTGAGGGGGAGGATACTGCAAGTGAGAGCGATAGTAATCTTCAATGCGCCTACGCTGAGTTATATACTGAGTCATTTAAAACCAAAAAGCGTAACAAATTGTTAGTTCTTAGGATCACCGCTTTAGATGAAGATTTAGAAGAAGCAAGAGAGAGAGAGTCCTCCACCTGCACTACCTTGAGAGAGAGAGAGTCTGCATGTGTTGAGAAAGAAAGTCAGTTTAGAGAAAAATAGAGACTTTTTGGAGAGAGAGAGAGAGAGAGAGAGAAAGGTGTTTTGAGAAAGAGAAAGGAGACTTGGATAATCAAGTGGCTAGTCTTATGAGTGAGCTCCATTCCTCCCTGGAGACTCGAAATAAACTTGAAGCCCTTGTAGCCCTGCTTACTCATGATCTTGAGAGAGCATGGGAAGTTAAGGTTAAAATTGAGGACATATCAACAAAGATGGGAAAGATGCTCATCGGTCCCGCTTTAGGTTTTCATGATAGGCAGGGAATAGGTTTTGATGGTGCCTCCACGTCCCAAATAGCACCTGGACCAGTTCCTAAGTTTACTACAGCTTCATATGACCATCGTCAAAACTCATGAAGGATAGTTCGACCAAGAAAAGAAAACCAAGTTCCGCCTAAGACTCTGTTCTTTTGTACGTACTGCAAAAAAAAGGCCACCTGAGAGAGTATTTCTATAGTTTGGTTCAGACTTCACGTACATATGCCCCACCACATCGTACTGATGATTTTACCTATCTGAGAGAGCGTGTTGAGTTTTTATCCGCCACATCATAGAGTTTGATGAAGGAATTTCGACGGATGTCTTTATCGTTAGTGAATGCTTCCCACATCCCGGCTAAAACCAACAACAACAAGGGAAAACAAAAGGTTACCACTTATTGGGTACCTAAGAAAGATGAAAAGGCCCTTGTTGTTAATGTCGCTCTCAAAGCACATAAAACCTCACAATGGTATTTCGATAGTGGGTGCTCTAGACATATGACCGATGATGTCTCATTTTTTTACCTACCTAAAGGATTATAAGGAAGGTAGAGTAACCTTTGGAGACAGGAGCAAGTCTAGCATCGTACGACGATGTACAGTAGAGTTACTAAGATTTTCTAAGCTAGAGAATGTTTTCTACGTCAAAGGTTTGAAAGCTAACCTTCTCAGCATTAGCTAGCTGTGCGAAGCTGACTTTGCCATAAAGTTTGACCGAGATGCGTGTATTGTCTATAATCAAGCCGATAAACTTTTAGTCCAAAGGTTGAGGATAAAGGATAATTACAATGGGACTGTGCCCAAGTCCTCACTTTTCTACAACAGCGGCATGATCACTCTTATGGATCTGTTTCACCACCGTCTAGGGCACATGAACTTTAGAGATTTGACGCGATTAGTTAAAAAGGACCTAGTACGTGTCTTACCAACACTTGGAAACCCAACTTCCACGATTTGTGGGCCCTGTTGGTTGGGAAAGCAAATTCCTAGCCCCCATAGGAAGTTGAATTCCATTACCACTTCCCGAGTACTTGAGTTGATACACATGGATCTCATGGGGCCCACTCTTATAGAGAGTCTGGATTGTAAGAGGTGCATCCTAGTGATGGTAGATGATTTCTCCAGATATTCGATTATAGGTTTTCTAAGAGAGAAATCTGTTGTTGTAGAGTTTTTAACGACCAAGTGTCGTGTCTTGCAAAACCAACACACAGTCACTATTAATAGAATGCGTAGTGATAATGACACTGAATTTACGAAGCAAAAAGTAGATCTTTACTGTGATAGCCTAGGAATCAAACATGAGTTTTATGATGTGAAGACTCCTCGGTAAAATGGGATTATTGAGAGAAAGAACAGGATGATTTAGGAAATGGATAGATCTATGCTTCTAGGTTATAAAGTTGCTAGGAGATTTTGGGCAGAGGCAGTGTTTACTGCATGACATACGGTGAATAGGGTTTACCTTCGTCCACACACACAGAAAATTCCATATAAATTATGGACTGGAAAGAAGCCCAACCTTCCATATTTCCGTGTTTTGGGGAGTAAATGCTACATCCTAGGGGATAGAGAGGAATCAGAAAAGTTTGATTCTCGAAGCGATGAGGGAATATTACTAGGATATTCAGCACATAGTAGAGTGTACCAGTCTTTTAACATGAAGAGCTCTAAAGTGATGGAGTCAATAAACGTTACTGTGCAAGATGACGAACCTTCTATGTCATTGACTCCACCCATTTGAGTGAGGATAACACTCCTTTTTGATGATCCCACTGTGTCTCCCACATCCAGGGTGGACCCTACTCCTGCTCTAGGGGACACACCTACTTGGGTTTCGCAAGAGTCATGATCCTTCCACCATTATTAGCGATCCCACTTTAGGGGTAAAGACTCGTGCTCAGTTAGATAATGTTGTTAGCCATGTCTGCTACAAATCTAAATTCGAGCCTAAGAATCACAAAGCAGCACTCAAGGATGAACATTGCATATCTACTATGCAGGATGAGTTACTTTAGTTTAAAAAGAACAATGTCTGGGAACTTGTCCCCTGACCTTGTGAGACGAATATGATAGGTACCTGGTGGATTTTCAAGAATAAAATGGATGAAAATGATACCATAGTAAGAAACAAGTCTAGGTTGGTCACTCAAGGCTACACACAGATAGAGGGTGTAGACTTTGGGGATATTTTTTTCTCCTATTGCGAGGCTTGAGTCTGTCCGCTTACTACTCGCCATCGCATGTCATCTGCTCTTCAAGTTATGTCAGATGGATGTCAAGAGTGCCTTTCTAAATGGCATTCTACAGGAGGAGGTTTACATGGAACAACCAAAAGGGTTTGAAGACCCTAAGCACCTGGAGCACGTCTATTATTTGAGGAAAGCCTTGTATAGTTTGAAACAAGCACCCCGTTCTTGATACGAGAGGCTTACTTCCCATCTCTTAGCCCATGGTTTCAAAAGAGGGGGAGTTGATATGACATTGTTCATCAGCAAAGATAACGGTGCTATTTTGGTTGCCCAGGTCTATGTGGATGACATAGTCTTTAGATCCACGTGCTCCCAGCATGCTCACCATTTTAAGGAGGAGATAAAAAGTGAGTTTGAGATGAGCATGGTAGGTGAGCTTACTTTCTTCCTTAGTCTCCAGATTCGTCAGCTGGAGGATAAGATATCCATCTCCCAATCCAAGTGTGCTAGAGACCTAGTGAAAAAATTTGGTTTAGACTCCGCTAAGCATGCATGTACACCTATGAGTACTTCTATCAAGCTTAGTAAGGACACTTCAGGCAAGGACGTAGAGCAAACCTTGTATCAGAGTATGATAGGTAGTTTTCTCTACTTGACTGTCAGTCGCCCCGACATAGCCTTTAGTGTTGGAGTTTGTGCGTGATATCAGGCATCCCCTAAAGAGTCACACTTACTCGCTCTAAAACGTACAATCAAATACGTGAGTGGGACTCTCTCATACGGTATTTGGTATTCCTTTGATATCGATGACTGTCTGTCCTCCTGTTCGGATGTCGATTGGGTCGGGGATGTAGATGGTTGTAGGAGTACTTCTGGTGGGTGTTTCTACTTTGTTTCTTCTCTTGTCTCCTGGATGAGCAAGAAGAAAAACTCCATCTCTTTATTCACTGCGAAGGCTGAGTACATCACCGTCGGGAGTTGATGCACGCAACTCTTGTGGATAAAGCAAATGTTGGAGGATTATGGGATTTCATAGGACACCATGACCATTTCCTGTGATAACAAGAGTACTATACACATATCTCGCAATCCAGTCCAGTATTCACGCACAAAGCACATCAGGATACGCGAGCACTTTATACGTCAGTTAGTTGAGGAGAAAGTCGTATCCCTGAGTTTCGTTCCCACCGACCTTCAGTTAGCCGATATTTTCACGATACCTTTAGATGCCCTTAAATTCGAGAGTCTTAGGAAGTCTTTAGGGATTTTCACCGTTGACTAAGAGATGGTTCTTGTCTAGGATAGGATGCATTGTCATGATCATATCATATGATTCCTATTTCTAGTTTGTATCATTTGTATTCTTATTTTTGGTTTTATATTTTTTTGAAAAATTCAAAAATATTTTCTTTTTATAAAAATTTCAGAAAAGCACAAAAAGATTTTTGTATTTATTTTGCACCTTTTTATGGATGATCATTTAAGATAGCCGAGTCACCACTTCCATTTCCATATTTCACACGACTGTTTGATAGTGATTTGAGACGCTACATCATTGCATCCATGTGCTTTACATTGTTTGGAGTCTTTGAGATGTGATTAGTGATATCTTTCGACATGTTTGGCTCGTTATATCCTTTATTGCACATATGCACGGCTTTATTTAATTATTGTACTTGTCTGTCACATATTGTCTTGAGTGTTTCCATCTCAATTCTGTCTATACAACGAACCATATGCGATAAAACTTGACAAGATTGGAATGCATGTAAAAACCAGTTGGTGAGACTGTGTGGTATTTTATCAACGGTGAAGGGCTATGAAAGGTACTCATCTATCCTTTGCAATTAAGCTGCCATTTAAATTGAACCTAAAAAATTGAGAAATTTTATTATCCGGGGTCCACAGAGGTTAAAAGAGCCCGAAAAAATTTAAAGGCAATAAAAAGCAATTCATGTCAAATATGGGCCATTAGGTTTCACCATTAATTCTCCAATGTTTGAGAATTTAGATCACCTCTAAACAAAATATAAATCTGAGGGAGTTTGGTTGGAGAATTTAAACGGGTTTGCATTTACTTGAAAGTCCTGAAAAAGCATTAAATAGTTTTGGACGTTATTAGTGTGGAAATCACTTTGAACTTTGATTTTCTGATTTGATTGATTCAACTTCTTATAATTCCATCCTTTTACACCTAAGGAAGATGTTGAGTTCATTCGTTAGAAATATTCGATATTCATCGTGCACATATGTTATGTTTGTATGCATTGATTTTTCTATCGAATTTGCTCACACCCCTTCATTTTCGCTATCATCGACTTGGTTATTTTTGTGTTTTTTCATAGTTAGATTCTTTGTTGTATATTTTGTGTGAAAATTTTGAAAAAATCAAAAATAAAAAGTTTATTACCTTGTGACACTCTCCATTTGCATTTATTTATGCTGCTCATATCTGTCTATTTGGGGACATCATAAAAAGGAGGATAATGAATTATGGGGGAGAATTGTTTGTTGTTTTATCAATGATTTGCTTAAGCTTAATTGATTTGATTTTTGCGTATCATTATATTTCAAACTGTTACGTGTCACGGGTATCTGCTTTATCTCATGTGTATCGGTACAAAATTGATGATTATTAGGATTGCACACCTTGATGAGAAAGCCTGAAGATATGAAGATGTTGAAGTTTGGTTGATGACATGTCAGTTAGTATTCTCAAATTGAGGGTTTAATGGGGATATTATCTTATATGTCATTTGCATTTTGGAGATGCATAATTAGGATTTTTTATGTATGTACCGGAATAGACATAGGGGGCGATTTGTAAGAAAATAATTTTATAGATGTCCGGGGTAGAATCTAGGAATTTTCTATTTGTCCTAGATCACAGTATGTATGTCTGATGCCGCTACACTCGGCTCGTCAACATGATCATCCACGACGGCATTGATTAGAATCCATGCATCCACCATGTTCACACATGCATGCGACGTGCTGCTCAACCATTCCCATCACTCCACGATGCATTTTTGGTAAAATGGTTTATTGGAGTTGTTTATATTTGCATAAATATTTGGGAATTTTTTAGAAAATATTTTTTGAAGTCTGATTAATTTTTAACACAAAGCAGAAATTTTTCTAAGTATAGAAGTGGACTTTTCTTGGTTGTCGAGCTCATTCGAATGACATCTCTCTGTCATTCAAGTGACATGAGGATGTTGTGCGATATGGTTCGAGCGACAAGTGGCCTCGTTTGCACGAGATGCCTATCTCATTCGAGCGACGTCGCCGCCTCAATTTTTGTATAAATATTTGTTCATATTCTACACATTTTTCAAGTCTTTTTTGCACACAATTTATGTGTTTTACAACCCAGAAAACATACTTCATGTTTTAAGGTTTCATACCTTCTTTATTCACAAAATCATTCATATATATGTATGTGAATCTTTAAACCTTCAAAGGATTGTTTTTACTCATCTAGAGTAATTTTTGGAGAAGACAATTATTTTCCATTCCCTCCCATCTAGAGTTCTTGCGGGAGATTCCAGCCGACGACATCGGAACCGACAACTAAGGGTATTTCTTATGTCACTCATGTTTTCAGTATAATTCGTGTAAACCGTTCTTTATAAATTATATTGAAAATAAAAAAGGTTTTACCCCTTCAGGAGATTTTTCCTCATTTGTATGTTTGTTTGTGATTGAATATTCTTGTATGATCATATTGTCTTCAATCACACCTAGATGCATGTTTTAGGATTTAATTGGAAAAACTGGGTTTAATTAAATAATTTCTTTATTTGAACAAAATTTCACTCTCAATGTCATCCGAATCCATATTAATGTGTTTTAACATTTTACAAATGTCCACATTATTCCACTTTTCCCTTACCGGCCGAAGCCAAAACCCGGAGTATCACCCCAACTTGTGTTACACTTTAAAATCATCACTAATTGTCCTTTTTACTATAACATTGATTTTATCCCAAAATCAAGTTCACTTAGGACCATAGTGTGTATCACCCTTTTTAACATTTTTTATTTCATAAAAATGTTCCACTTTACGTAAAATTACCATTTTACCTATTTATTTTCAAACTTGTCCTTTCCTCCATTTTCACAAGTGTTATTTCTCAAAACATTACTAAGTTACCACACTAACTTTTGAGTATTTCCAACTCATTAACACTTATTTAACACTTTGGAGTAATGTTCTTCTCAAGTTGAAAACATCTTTATTTCATTACTTTCTTTCTCTAAGAAATCATTAAACATTTAAAGACTACTTTACAAGAAAATACGACTTCCTTAATTAATACATGTAATCTTAAAACCATACACTTATCACCTTCCCAACACCTTTTTCACACACTTTAAGGGCTGAAATTTCTAATTTGTTCTTTCTTTTTTCATGTTTAAACCTAATAACACCTTCATTAAAATTGTTTATATATATTCATCATCAAAATACTACAAGTTTATATGCTTGAGAAGATGAATTTGAAGTCCTAAAATCCTTTTTAAATGGATCTAACACATGGTTTATTCTAGAAATTTCACATTATTGGCATAAACATGCTCTTGAAACTAGAGACATTTTTTATCTCTTCAAACTTGAATAAATGTCCATTTATATAAAAATCCCCATTTTAACAAGAAAACTTTAAGACTTTTGTTCATAGAATATCTTCAACAAGATAAACATTCCTTCAAAACTTTTTTTCATAAAAATGTTTAAACACTTAGTTTTATTGAAACACAACAATTACCTCAAAACAATTGAACCTCACAAATCATTAGAAATCTCATTCTTGAGTCATAAATGCATCTTACTCTTCGAATTCGGGGTGTCACCGTATTCAAAACAAGGCATCAGTCAAATAGCAAACGTGCTCTTGCAAAAAGATGCTAAAAAAAAATCTTCACAAACTATTTTTTTGAATTTTTCAAATGTTTCATACAAAAATAAGATACTAAAAATCACACCATTGATTTAAACAAAAACAATCAAATCATGGAAATGGAATGTATGGGTGTGAACACATTCGATAGGTAAATCCACTCTATCAATCATATGTGTACGATGCATACGTGTACTCCTAATGAATAAACATCAAAAGTATCCTTAGGTGTAAAAATTGTTGAATTTAGATGACATCGTCTTATGCAAATTGATAAGAACCCAAAAGTGTATATTTTATACCCCGAATAGATGCATTTTAGTCGCTCGTTTTAAATAAAAATGACCTTATGTTCGTATTTATTTATTTCTCAGGTCAATGCGCAGTTGCGGTACAAATAAAGCTAAATCAGTACAATTGCGACGCAGAAGCGGTCAAAAGCATGCATCAAAGAAAGCCAAAGAGACCACGAAGTGAGAAGTTCAATCTGAGCTTCCCCGATGTAATCCGATGCCCCGAAACAGTCTCAGACCATACCCCGAGACCGGTGCGTGTTGAGTTTGTGCCTTTTTAGATTTTCTTAGATTTTTATTTTTAGTCATTTTATTTTTAGGATTATTTTAGATTTAATTAGAATTTTTTAGACTTTATTTTCTATTTTTCTATTTCTTTAATTTGATTTTTTTTATTTTTAATCTTTATTTTTATTTTTATTTTATTAGGATTGTTTTTTTTTTAGGAATTTATTTTCTAGTTTTATTAGATTTTAATTTCTTTTATTTTAGTTTTATTAGGATTATATTTTTTTTATAGTTTTAATAGAGTTTTATTTTATTTATTTTTATTTTCATTTTTTTTATTAGTTTGAGATGTTAGTTTTTAGTTTTATTAGATTTAAAATTTTTATTTTATTTAGTTTAGTTATATTTTTTTTAGTGGTGTTATTTTTTTAG
This sequence comes from Sambucus nigra, assembly GCA_949130495.1. Classification (NCBI taxonomy): domain Eukaryota; kingdom Viridiplantae; phylum Streptophyta; class Magnoliopsida; order Dipsacales; family Adoxaceae; genus Sambucus; species Sambucus nigra. The sequence continues at coordinate 359,174,537 of OX422217.1, read as the reverse complement.
GGGTACGAATTAAACACACACACCACTTACCAACACCAAGCATACACTCAAAAATAACTCACTTACCCACACCCTATTATCCTACACCAAACAACCCCTACACTATTCATCATCTCCTACTTCCCTCATCACCCTCTTTCTCTCACCTCCATAATCAAACCCAACAAGAACAACACAAAACCCAACTCCATCACCACGGACCTGCTAAACCGCAAACGCCCCAAAGCCAAACCAAAACCCAAAACACCAACCTGCCGGCGACGAACCCGTCACCACCTTCAACATCTCCATCTCCGGCGTACTACCCCACCTGCAAACCCGGACCTATACCGATTTCCAGACCCGCGACCCTTTCTCGTCTCACACCTCTGCCTCCGACCATCCCTAACCCGACCGAAAAGACAGTGTATATTATGTACAGTTTAGCATCATAAAAAAACTCCAAAAAAATACAAAAAAATTAGTTTAGCTTTAGAATAATTTTTAGGTTTAGTTTTTAGTCTTCTTTTTGTAATCAAGTGCTGAAAAATGTGAAGAAGTTGGACGCGTGTCAAGGCGATTTTCAAGACAAATTTGGAAAAAAATTGCGTATTGTATTTCTACCTTCTTTTTTCAATTTATTTCCTTCTTGACATATTATCTATTGTTGTTTATGCACACATGAGAATGTTTGGCTAAACACCCCGTTCAAGGGGTGGGATGCACTGCGTATGATGTTAATTTAATTACTTGGTTTCATTAATTTTATATTTCTAGGTAAATTAATTTTTAAAGTGTCACCACTTAATTTATGTAACGAGAGTTAGTAAATTAATTGAACAAATTAATGTTTGAAATTAGGAATCGAACTAGAGATATGTTTTTCCGATATTTGAATATTAATTTTGTATTGAAATTTGATGATTGATATTGTTTTCTTTAAATTGATCCTAGCGGGTAATTTTCTGAAAATAGTATAAGTCCTAATTTTTCATCGTGTGACATTTTTTTTAATTAATTTTCTGAAAAATATTTTATTAAATTTATAATTTTAACGAGAGTTAGATTATCGATTTAATATTATCTCGAAATATTTAAAATAAATAAATTGAGAAATTAAAATAATTGAAAATGTAGTGTAATCCCATCTCTTGACCTTCTCACATTATTTCACACTCGGTTGCACATTCTTTTTCATTCTTTAGTCATTTTAGAATTTTTAGCATTTATTAGTAAATTTTTCCCTTGAAATTGTTTTAAAAAATTTTATTTAAAAAAAATATATACATTTGAAAGAGTGCGCGTGATTTCAAATTAAGAAATTATATAATTAAGCCCTAAACATGCAACTAGGTGTGATTGAATAAGATGATAAAACATGCACGAACATTCAAACACGCATAATTGAGGGAAAATCCCCCAAATGGGCAAAACCATTTATTTTCATTATAATATTGTAACATACAATTTCGGATTACAATGAAAAATACAGTGACACAGAATTACCCGCAGTCGTAGGATCTGTAGTCGGCGGCTGGAAATTTCCCTTTCCAGGAGGGTAGCAATGAAAAAGAAGGACGGTCTTCTCCACAGGGGTATGATCAAAACAGTGTTTGTGTTCTAGGGTTTCAAAACGATTCACAAATGATTTGGAAATTTGTGTGAATCAAAACATGAGTTTTGGGTAATTCCAAAGGTAAAGACTTTGAGTTTATGAACTCTGAAAATCGTGTGTAGAAGTCTTGCTAAACCAACTCCCCATAGTCGGTTTATAAAAGAAGTCCTGGCCCTAAAAAATCTTAGCACGATCTGCTCGAATATATCCCAGGCAGACCGGTCTGTCTTTGATGCGGACCGGTCTGGGGGGGCAGACCGATTCATTTTTGAAAGATCCCTCTTCGGGTCGCATTCGATCCGGGGTCTACTGGTTCAAGAGCAAGGCGGATCGGTCCGGGGGCGGACCGGTTCGTTTTCCAAATAGGCGGATCGGTCCGGCTACCCAGAATTTTGATTCCTTCCTTTCTTTGATATTCGGATCCGTTTGAAGACGATGTGAGTTTGAATTACATCAACGATGTAACGACTTATGACATACATAATAATGATGGACAAAATGTCCTTACAAATCTCCCCTATGTCTATGACAGAACAAACATAAAAAATCTGAATTATCAAGAATCAAAATGCCTATACAAATCTACCCTTCCATGAACCCAAAACTAAAAAGGTACATATGAATAAGACTTCATCGTTTGATCCTCAACTCTTCAGGAATCTCAACGCTTTTCTCATCAGGGTGTGCAATCCAATGATAATCCATGTAGTACCTACACACATGAGATAAAGCAAATACCAAGTGAAGTATCGAGTTTGAAATGAGATAAACATATATACCAATTTAGGCGAAAACTCAAAATTTCAAAACTCCCCCATAATCCATAATAAGATACCCATAATAAGATAATTCATTCTCCCCCTTTTTATGATGTCACAAAATATACAAATGAGAGAAATAAATCAACCAAGCAAGTACGGGGTGTCACAAGGACTAAATCACACCATGAATGAACACAAAAAAAACCAAGTCAGTGATAGCGTTAATGAAGAGTTGTGATCAAACTCGATAGGAAAATCAATGCATACAAACATGACATATGTGCACGATGAATATTGGATATTCCTAACGAATAAACTCAAATGCTTCCTTTAGTATAAAAGAATGAAAATATAATACATTGACTTAATCAAATCAACAAATCAAAGCTCAAAGTGATTTCCATACTAATAACGTCCAAAACGATTTTATGCTTTTTAGGACTTTCAAGGAAGTGCAAACCCATTTAAACATTCTCCAACCAAACTCCCTCAAATATATATTTTGAATAGAGGTATGCTAAATTCTCAAACTTTGGAGAATTGATGGTGAAACCTAAATGGCCCATATTTGGCATGTATTGCTTTTTATTGCCTTTAAATTTTTCGGGGCTCTTTTAACCTTTTTCGACCTCGGATAATAAAATTCCTCCACTTTTAGGTCCTTTTGAATTGTGGCTTTTACGCAAAGAATACATAATTACCTTTCGCAACCCCTCCCCGTTCTTAAACAAACACTCAGTCTAAAAAAATAGTTTTCACATGCATTCCAATCTGGTTAAGTTTTATCGCATATAGGACGTTGCGTAGACAGAATTGAGATGGAAACACTCAATCCAATATGTGATAGACAAGTGCAATAATCAAGTATAGCAATGCATGTGTGCAATAAAGGATATAGGAGTCAAACATGTAGGAAGATATCACTAATCACATCTCAAAGACTCCAAACAATGTAAAGCACATGAATGAAATGATGTAGCGTCTCAAATCGCTATCAAATAGTCACATGGATAGATGAAGTGAAGTTGTGACTTGGCTATCTTAAATGCTAATCCATAACAGGTGTAAAAGAAAAAACACAAATCTTTTTGGATTTTTCAAAATTTTAGCAAAATAAAATCTTTTTGTTCTTTTCGATTTTTTTTTTAAATGTAAAAAGCAAAGAGAAAACAAACTAATGATACAAGCTAGCAATAGGAATAAGATGATATGATAAAGACAGTGCATCCTATGCTAGACATGGACCAACCCCTCAGTCAACTGTGCAAATCCCCAAAGACTTCCTAAGACTCTCAAATCTAAGGGCATCTAAAGGTTTTGTGAAAATATCGACTAACTGACGGTCGGTAGTAACGAAACTCAGGGATACGACCTTCTCCTGAACTAACTGACGTATGAAGTGCTCGCGTAACCTGATGTGCTTTGTGCGCGAATGTTGGACGGGATTGCGGGATATATGTATCGCACTCGTGTTATCATAGGAAATGATCATGGTGTCATGTGAAATCCCATAATCCTCCAACATTTTCTTCATCCACAAGAGTTGCGTGCAACAACTCCCGGCGACGATGTACTCAACCTCCGCAGTGGACAAAGAGATAGATTTTTTCTTTTTTCTCAACCAAGAGACAAGAGTATAACCAAAATAGAAACACCCACCAGAAGTGCTCCTACAACCATCTGCATCCCCGGCCCAATCGGCATCCGAAAAGGCAGACAAACGGTCATCGGTATCAAAGGAATACCAAATACCGTATGAGAAAGTCCCACTCACGTATTTGATAATATGTTTTAGAGCGAGTAAGTGTGACTCTTTCGGAGATGCCTGATATCGCGCACAGACTCCAACACTAAAGGCTATATCAGGACAACTGGCAGTCAAGTAGAAAAGACTACCTATCATACTCCGATATAAGGTTTTCTCTACGTCCTTGCCTTAAGTGTCCTTACTAAACTTCATAGAAGTACTCATAGGTGTACGTGCATGCTTAGCAGAGTCTAAACCAAATTTCTTCACAAGGTCTCTAGCATACTTGGATTGGGAGATGAACATCCCATCCTCTAGCTGACGAACCTGGAGACCAAGGAAGAAAGTGAGCTCACCTACCATGCTCATCTCAAACTCACTTTTCATCTCCTCCTCAAAGTGGTGAGCATGTTGGGAGCATGTGGATCCAAAGACTATGTCGTCCACATAGACCCGGGCAGCCAAAATAGCACCGTCATCTCTCCTGACGAACAACGTCATATCAACTCCCCCTCTCTTGAAGCCACGAGCCAAGAGATAAGAAGTAATCCTCTCGCACCAAGCACGAGGTGCCTACTTCAAACCATACAAGGCTTTCCTCAGATAGAAGATGTGATCCGGGTGCATAGGGTCTTCAAACCCTTTTGGTTGTTCCACATAAACCTCCTCCTATAGAATGCCATTCAAAAAAGTACTCTTGACATCCATCTGATATAACTTGAAGCGCAGATGACATGCGATGGCGAGTAGTAAGCGGACGGACTCGAGCCTCGTAACAGGAGCAAATGTCTCCCCAAAGTCTACACCCTCAATCTGTGTGTAGCCTTGAGCGACCAACCTAGCCTTGTTTCTGATTATGGTACCATTTTCATCCATTTTATTCTTGAAAATCCACCTGGTACCTATCACATTAGTATCACTAGGTCGGGGGACAAGTTCTCAGACATTGTTCTTTTGAAACTGAAGCAACTCATCTTGCATAGCAGATATCCAGTGTTCATCCTTGAGTGCTTCTTTGTGATTCTTGGGCTCGACTTTGGACGTGTAGCAAAGATGGCTAACAACGTTCTCTAGATGAGCACGAGTCATGACTCCTAGAGTGTGATCGCCAACAATGGCAGAAGGATCATGACTCTTGCGAACCCAAGCTGGTGTGTCCCCTAACGTGGGAGTAGGGTCCACAGAGTGTGGTTGAGGGACAGGTAATTCACTCCCAGAGAAGTCCTCAGACTCACACGGTAGGTTAGGATCAATAGCCGTCGAAGGTTCGTCATCTTACACGGTGACGTTTATTGATTCCATAACCTTAGAGATCTTCAAGTTAAAAACTCGGTACGCTCCGCTATTCGATGAATATCCTAGCAATATTCCCTCGTCGCTCCGGGAGTCAAACTTTCCTAATTTCTCTATCCCATAGGATGTAGCATTTACTCCCAAAAACACGAAAATATGCAAGGTTAGGTTTCTTGCCAGTCCATAATTCATAAGGCGTCTTAAGTGTGTGTGGACGCAGGTAAACCCTATTCACCGTGTGGCATGCAGTAGACACTGCCTCTGCCCAAAATCTCCTAGAAACCTTACGACCTAGAAGCATTGATCTAGCCATTTCTTGGATCATTCTATTCTTTCGCTCAACAATTCCGTTTTGCTGAGGAGTCTTCACAGCAGAAAACTCATGTTTGATCCTGAGGCTATCACAGTAGAGATATACTTTTACTTCCTTAAATTTTGTGCCGTTGTCACTACGGATCCTATTAATAGTGACTCCATGTTGGTTTTGTAGGACACGACACTTGGTCATTAAAAACACTACATTATCGGTTTTCTCCCTCAGAAAACCTACAATAGAATATCTGGAGAAATCGTCTACCATTACGAGAATGTACCTCTTACCACCCAAACTCTCAGTACGAGTAGGACCCATAAGATCCATGTGAATCAGATCAAGGACTCGGGAGGTGGTAATGGAATGCAACTTCCTATGAGGGCTACGAATTTTCTTTCCCAGCTGACAAGGTCACAAATCGTGAAAGTTGACTTTCCAAGAGATGGTAAGCCACGTACTAGGTCCTTTTTGGCTAAACGAGTCAAATCTCTAACGTTCACGTGACCTAGACATTGGTGCCACAGATCCATAGGAGTGATCATGGCGTTGTTGCAGACAAGTGAGGATGTGGGCTCAGTCCCATAGCAATTATCCTTTGACCTCACCCCTTGCACTAAAAGTTTACCGGCTTGATTATAGACTTTACCAGCGTCCCGATCAAACTTCACGACAAAGTCAGCATCGCACAGCTGGCTAATGCTGATAAGGTTTGCTTTCAAGCCTTTGACGTACAAAACATTTTCTAGCTTAGGGAATCCAGGTAACTTAACAGTACCACGTCCTATAATGCTAGACTTGCTCCTATATCCAAAGGTGACTCTGCCATCCTGATAATCCTCAAGAGACGTAAAGAATGAGGTATCACCTGTCATATGTCTAGAGCACCCACTGTCAAAATACCACTGTGAGGTATTATGTGCTTTGAGAGCGACATGAACAACAAAGGCCTTTTTTCTTTCTTAGGTACCCAAGAAGATGTGACCTTTTGTTTGCCTTTGCTGTTGTTGGTTTTTGCTGTAATGTGAGAAGCATTCACTGACGGCAAAGACATCCGTCGGAATTCCTCCATCAAAGTCAGAGACGTGGCAGTTAAAATCTCAACTCGCTCTCTGAGACTGGTAAGATCATCAGTATGCTGAGGTGGAATACTAGTATGTCATGTCCGACCCATACTATAGCAAAACTCCCTGAGGTGGCCTTTTCTTTTGCAATAAGTACAAAAGAACACAGTCAAAGGCGGACCATGGTTTGCTTTTCTTGGTCGAACTCTCCTTCGAGGTTTTTGACGATGACCATAATAAGTAGTAGTAAACTCAGGGACTGGTCCTGGTGCAATTTAGGATGAGGAGGCACCATCATAACCAATTCCCTGCCGATCACCGAAACCTAAAGCAGGGCCGAGGAGCATATTTCCCATCTTCCCAGATCTGTCCTCGATTTGTTCCTTGACTTCCCATGCTCTCTTAAGATCATGAGTAAGCTGGGCAACAAGGGCTTCAAGTTTCTTCCGAGTCTCCACGGAGGTATGGATCTCACTCGTAAGACTAGCCACTTGTTTAGTCAAGTCCCCTCTCTCTTTCTCAAAATAACTCTCTCTCTCTTTAAACAAACTCTCTTTCACAACACTGGCAGACTTTCTCTCTCTCAGGGTGGTGCAGGTGGAGGACTCTCTCTCTCTTTTGATTTTCTTAAATCTTCCTCTAAACCAGTGATCTTAAGAACTAACGCTTTGTTACGCTTTTTAGTTTTAAATGAGTCAGGATATAACTCAGCGTAGGCACGTTGAATATCACTCTCGCTCTCACTTGTGTCATCCTCCCCCTCACTTACATCGATCTCACTGTCGAGGTGTCCCTGTGAAGCATCATCCTCATCGTCGTGAGGAGAACTAGAAGTGCTTACATGACTAGCCATGAATGCGGTGAAGTTACACTCATGCGGTGACTCATCTACCGAGTCCACCGACTCGACCTCACTGTCGTCGCTAAGGGTAGCATTAAGAACAACTTTCCCTTTCTCTATATTCAGACGTGTGGCACACTCAAAGGCTCTATGACCCCTACCGTCGCACTCAAAACACATCTCACTTTCTTTCTTAGGAGGATCTTTAAAAAATTTCTCATTTTTCTTTTCAAACTTATTTTTCTCAAACTTCTTTTTATCTTTAAAATTACCATTTTTCTTAAATTTGAGAATTCTCTTGAAATTTTTAGCAAAAAGAGCCAAATCATCTAAGTCAAAATCACACTCAGAATCAGACAAATATGTCTCTATTTTTCTAGTTGACTGTCCCCTCCTTCTTGCCTACCCCTCACTCTTTCTCTCTTGGGCATTAAGTGTGATTCCCTTTTCTTTAGGCTTGACTGTTTTAGGGAACATATCAATTTCATAAGTTTGCAAGTCTCCTACAAGTTCCTCCAATTTTAGCGTATTTAAATTACCCATAGTTATTAGCACAGTGACTTTAGGGATAAAATGGTTAGGAAGGGAACGAAGAATCTTTTTAACAACTCTAGCATTAGGAATATGCTCACCAAGATTAAAGCTAGTATTAATAATGTCAGAGTGCCTATCATAAAAATCATCAAAACATTCAGTTTCATGCATGGTGATGGTTTCAAATTAAGTTGTTAAATTTTGCAATTTAGACTCTTTTACAGCATTAGTCCCTTCATGGGTAAGTTGAAAAACATCCCATGCCTCTTTTGATGTGGTGCACGTCATGATGCGTAGAAACTCATTAGGAGTGATGGATCCAGAAATAACACTTAAACCCTTAGAGTTAAAAAATGACCATTTAAATTCTTCTTCAGTCCAAGAAGTGACAAGTTTTAAACTGGTCACATTTTCAACAGTGACGGAGGGAGGTGTCCACCCTATTTCAACTAGAATCCAAACACGTTCATTTATGGCCTTTAAAGAAAATCTCATGCGGGATTTCCAATATGCATAGTTAGTCCCGTAAAAAACTGGCATTTTATTATATGATTTCTCCATTGAACACGCTCTTTTTCAAAAGTCAATTTTTTAGAAAATTGATATCGCAGAAAAATTTTGCAGAAAAATTAGGAATACACGATAGATTAGCGTAGCCTGCTCTGATACCAATTTGAAAGAGTGCGCGTGCGTTCAAATTAAGAAATTATATAATTAAACTCAGTTTAACCCAATTAAACCCTAAACATGCAACTAGGTGTGATTGAATAAGATGATAAAACATGCACGAACATTCAAACACACATAATTGAGGAAAAATCCCCCAAAGGGGTAAAACCATTTATTTTCATTATAATATTGTAACATAAAATTTTGGATTACAATGAAAAATACAGTGACACAGAATTACCCGCAAGCGTCGGATCTGTAGTCGGCGGCAGGAAATTTCCCTTTCCAGGAGGGCCGCAATGAAGAAGAAGGACGGTCTTCTCCACAGGGGTGTGATCAAAACAGTGTTTGTGTTCTAGGGTTTCAAAACGATTCACAAATGATTTGGAAATTTGTGTGAATCAAAACATGAGTTTTTGGTAACTCACAAAGGTAAATACTTTGAGTTTATGAACTCTAAAAATCGTGTGTAGAAGTCTTGCTAAACCAACTCCCCATAGTGGGTTTATAAAAGAAGTCCTGGCCCTAAAAAATCTCAGCACGATCTGCTCGAATATATCCCAGGCGGACCGGTATGTCTTTGATGCGAACCGGTCTGGGGGCGAACCGGTTCATTTTTGAAAGATCCCTCTTCAGTTCGCATTCGATCCAGGGTCTACTGGTTCAAGAGTAAGGCGGATCGGTCCGGGGGCGGACCGGCTCGTTTTCCAAATAGGAGGACCGGTCTGGCTGCCCAGAATTTTGATTCCTTCCTTTCTTTGATATTCGGATCCGTTTGAAGACGATGTGAGCTTGAATTACATCAAGGATGTAACGTCTTATGACATACACAATAATGATGGACAAAATGTCCTTACAATATTTTCATAAAAAATTTGGAATTGCAGGTTTTCACATTCATTGTTTCACCCTGAAAGTTGGATTAATACCCGTACTTACCGCAATACGAGTTATTTTTAGAAAAGTTTTGTAGGTACTCAAGGAAATTTTGAGAGTGGCTTTTGCACAACAACGATACATACGCAAAAAGCTAGTTATCAAATGGCGCCGTTGCCGCTTTCTTGGCCTGGACATGATTGAAGACTTGTAATTTTATTTATCTTTTTTAGTGTAGTTCTTCCTCCTCCCTCCTCCTTAGACTGGTTGTATAGGATTTTTTTTTAAGATTGTGTATTTATTTGGGGTGCATTTTGACACCATATTATTTTGTAATAATTATTCCATAAAAAAAAGCGAAAAGGGAAACCGGACAAGGTAGAGAGAGGGCGTTCAAGGCGAGGATTTTTGAAGCCTCTCTACTTTGGGTCGGTAGGACTCCCGGGGACGACTGAGATAGGCGAGATCTCCCCCCGGTTGACTTAACTCGGTCTTCACCCCACGTGTGTAAAAACTGTGGGAGGTACAATTTTTTTATCCCTCGCGAATCTCCTACAAGCGAGTTCATTTTTTGTGTGATTAATTGCTCTTATGTGCTTTTAATTTCGGCATCGCACTTAAATTGACTGGTTTGCTGAATTAATTTACCTAAGACCTAGACCCGGTCATTGAAATGAGAAGGGATTTCATCACCCGACTCACTCTCTTATCCATTGTGTGCTACCCTAACTGTCATTAAATTTAAAATCAATCAACTAGCTAGCCCCGTAGGAACATATTTTTGCAACAGGCGATCACAAAGATAAATTCCGTAATTTTTGTCGCCCGCGGACTTAAATAAAATTTGACTACCCATTTCACTAATTTTGAAGATAATAATTGGCTACATGCTCGTTAGGATTTTTTCTTGACTCGTGTGTGTCCAATTCCATTATGTCGGTAGTCGGGTTTCGTTAGTTCGCCCAAATCAAGAGTCCATTTTCTCCCCTTTTTCGAAAAAAATCTCAAAAAATATTTTCCTTTCTTTTTTAAAATATTTCGAAAAATACCAATATATATATATATATATATATATATATATATATATATATATATATATATATATATATTCCTTATTTAAAATACTAAAAAGATTTTCTTTTTCTTATTTTCAAATAATCACAAAAAGATTTTCTTTTCTTTTAAAAAATATTTAAAAACCGAAAAATATTCCTCTTGTCATGGCCGAAGAACGTCCTTTACGGGAATACTTTGGCCATTTCACCTTCTCTCGAAGTTTGTTTGATGATAAGCCCGAATCGAACCTTCATTCATTAATTGATGGCTTTAACTCTCAAACGCCCACCGTTGATACTCGTGTGTCGTCCATGCAAATAATCTCATCTTCCACCGCCTTTGGTGACGAGTGTCAACCCATCACATGCTTCACCGTGCACACACTGCTTTCTTAGCGATCACTTATCCCATGATTGTCAATTTATATTCTCTCCATCTGAATCCACCTTGGAACATGTGTATACCTATGACACTGTTTTGGACCCACCCTCGGCTTATTGTCACGACATATCTAATGTCGAGGGGTATGAGTACCCGAGCTATTCATGGAGGCCTGATCATCCTTCCATGCAATATGAATCCTAACGCCATGTTGTGGATCCTTACGGTTTCCAACAGTCATCATCGTCACCTCGTGCACATCATACCTATCAGTCCCCTTTATATGTTCCTCATGCTGATCACACTTTTGTCCCTCACGGCTATTCTTCTCCCGTTAATGATACACTTGACCCTGCTCCACACACTTCATATGAGTATTCTCCACATCCTAGTGTTTCTAGCGAAGTAACTATATTCTCAAGAAAGCCTTAAAAGATTACTAGTGGAGACTTAAACCCGTGAGATTTGAGCTTTTCACCTTTTTGAGGGTTTTTACGTATCTCTGAGTCACAAGTTGACGCAACTTTCTTTGGGTACTACATTTAGTCGTTGCATGATCTCATCATTTTTTTTCAAATTTGGCTTAATCACTTAGAATGACATTACTTTCGAGTTGTAAGAAACATGTGTCTTATAGTTTGTCCCGAGAACTAAACCAATTTTTCTATACACTTACCATTTTCCCTATCACATTATTAGTCACCCATTATCATTTTCCATATTACCCTTATCCATATGTCCCAAATACCATCCATCATTGCCATCATTTTTGAGAAAAAGAGTGTTTGAAATTTTCCATGTACATTGTCTTCATTTGTGCTATGAAAAGAAGAATGTATCGCAATAAAAAAATAAAAAAAAAGAGTAGAAAAAGAAGCAAAGAAAGAAAGAAAAAAAATAGAAAAGAAGAAAAAGAAAATAAAGATACGATCATAAATTCCAAAAAATGAAGACATTAGTTATTCTCAAGGTTCTAAAAAACGCGGGGCGTGATCGAGGCGTGGAGGCCAAGCCTTAAGCCTTAGAAGCCTAGGCGGGCCTTGGCGTAAAAAGGCGTTTAGGTCTTTTTAATATAATTTAATATTTTTTAACCATAACAAGGCTATTAAAATACTAAAATTGTACATATCATAAAAATATGTCTGAATATTTGCAAATAAAATACTATTTGATTATTTTGGATGAGATAATGGTTCGGTTTGTAAAAAAATCTTTAAAAGGGGATATCGTTTCACTAAAGCATTGTTGTTTTTTGAGAAAAAAGTACGCCTTAAGGGTTTTACCAAGCATAAGGCGTCAAAATCTTAAGGCGGGGCGTTTCTCCCAAGCCTCAAGCCTAGGCGGGTTTTTTAGAACAGTGGTTATTCTTGTGTTTCACTCTTCTCAAAAACCCTATCATTCATCTTCTTCATTTCATTAACCCTTCATACCTTACATAAACCCCATTTTCACCTTTGGTAAAATGTTCGGGCAAACGAAAAGATTATATGGTGAATAATTCGACATTCTCGACATAGTGGTTAGCATTCGTTCATGAGATCCATTTTCTTTCATGTATCCGTCATTTTCTATAAAGTGTGTGAGACTTTTGAACTTGTTTACATTTACTCACATCCTCACACACTAGATAGATACACTTACCCAATTTTCAGAGAGTTCGATTCAGAGAGATATATCCAGTGAGAATTGAAGTCAAAGCGTTGATTCTATAAAGGCAACCTAGGAATTACTCTAATGATACTTAAGATTGTTTTACACTACACACGCTGAGTTTTAGGAAGGATTACGCTTTTGGTATTAAGTAATTTCATATCTTATTTTTTTAATACGGTGTTCCTTGATGTCCTTTTAAAGTTGGGTTGTATAGCGTTTCATCATCTACTCAGCAACTGCATTCAAAAAAAAGTTTTTCCAATTTTGTGGGTACATTCACTACAAACCTCACGAGACACCACTCGTCCTGTAGGGCAACCTATAGGTTTAACGACTTGTTGCACATGCTAAGTGCAATCGCCAGTGCCTGCGTAAGTGGCACACTTTTGGTTACTTATCTCTGTTTTCTCTCTAATTTTTCTCAAGGACTAGCAATGTTCTGTTTGGGGGTGGTGTGATAAGCACCCAACAGTGTATATTTTATACCCCGAATAGATGCATTTTAGTCGCTCGTTTTAAATAAAAATGACCTTATGTTCGTATTTATTTATTTCTCGGGTCAATACGCCGTTGCGGTACAAATAAAGATAAATCAGTGCAATTGCGACGCAGAAGCGGTCAAAAGCATGCATCAAAATAAATCCAAAGAGACCGCGAAGTGAGAAGTTCAATCTGATCTTCCCCGATGTAATCCGATGCCCCGAAACAGTCCCAGACCATACCCCGTGACCGGCGCGTGTTGAGTTTGTGCCTTTTTAGATTTTCTTAGATTTTTATTTTTAGTCATTTTATTTTTAGCATTATTTTAGATTTAATTAGAATTTTTTAGAATTTATTTTCTATTTTTCTATTTCTTTATTTCTTTATTTTGATTTATTTTTTTGATTTTGATTTTGATTTTATTAGGATTGTTTTTTTTAGGAATTTATTTTCTAGTTTTATTAGATTTTAATTTGTTTTATTTTATTTTTATTAGGATTATATTTTTTTTAGTTTTAATAGAGTTTTATTTTATTTCTTTTTATTTTCATTTTTTTTATTAGTTTGAGATGTTAGTTTTTAGTTTTATTAGATTCTAAATTTTTATTTTATTTAGTTTAGTTATATTTTTTTAATGGTGTTATTTTTTTAGGGGTACTAATTAAACACACACACACCACTTACCAACCCCAAACATACACTAAAAATAACTCACTTACCCACACCCTCTTATCCTACACCAAACAACCCCTACACTATTCATCATCTCCTACTTCCCTCATCACCCTCTTTCTCTCACCTCCATAATCAAACCCAACAAGAACAACACCAAACCCAACTCCATTACCACGGAACTACTAAACCGCAAACGCCCCAAAGCCAAACCAAAACCCAAAACACCAACCTGCCGGCGACGAACCCGTCACCAGCTTTAACATCTTCATCTCCGGCGTACTGCCCCACCTGCAAACCCGGACCTATACCTATTTCTAGACCCGTGACCCTTTCTCGTCTCACACCTCTGCCTCCGACCATCCCAAACCCGGTCCTATACCCATTTCCAGACCCGCGACCCTTTCTCGTCTCACACCTCTGCCTCCGACCATCCCTAACCCAACTGAAACCAACCCCCTCTGGCGACCTCCTGCCAGAGCCAGCCTCATCTGGCCGACGCGACCCCGGCCCAGAATCCAACCCAAATCTCGGTAGCCCCATCCACTATTTCTAGGGGACCTCCAACCCGACCGCCCGACCAGCCCATATCTGAGACCCGGAGCGACCCGAACCACACCAACCACCTGCAAACCCGCGTCTAACTCAAGTCAAACCCAAACCCAACCTTATCTCTCCATTTTATCCACAAAAACAATGCCAAATCAAAACCTCATTTATAATAGGAACCAATCTAAGCCCAAGCCAAAAGATCCCACAAAAATCTCTTCTCAAAAAAGCATCGTGGGCTATAAAGAAAGAGGAATGAAGCTTAAAAAAGGGGAAGACTCTCGACAGCAAAAAGAAAAGAGATACGTAGAGAGAGAAAAAAGTCAATGTATATTATGTACAGTTTAGGTTCATAAAAAAACTCCAGAAAAATACAAAAAAACTAGTTTAGCTTTAGAATAATTTTTAGGTTTAGTTTTTAGTCTTCTTTTTGTAATCAAGTGCTGAAAATTGTGAAGAAGTTGGACGCGTGTCAAGGCGATTTTCAAGACAAATTTGGAAAAAAATTGCGTATTGTATTTCTACCTTCTTTTTTCAATTTATTTCCTTCTTGACATATTATCTATTGTTGTTTATGCACACATGAGAATGTTTGGCTAAACACCCCGTTCAAGGGGTGGGATGCACTGCGTATGATGTTAATTTAATTACTTGGTTTCATTAATTTTATATTTCTAGGTAAATTAATTTTTAAAGTGTCACCACTTAATTTAGGTAACGAGAGTTAGTAAATTAATTGAACGAATTAATGTTTGAATTTAGGAATCGAACTAGAGATAGGTGTTTTCGATATTTGAATATTAATTTTGTATTGAAATTTGAGGATTGATATTGTTTTCTTTAAATTGATCCTAGCGGGTAATTTTTTGAAAATAGTATAAGTCCTAATTTTTCATCGTGTGACATTTTTTTTAATTAATTTTCTGAAAAAGATTTTATTAAATTTATAATTTTAACGAGAGTTAGATTATCGATTTAATATTATCTCGAAATATTTCAAATTAATAAATTGAGAAATTAAAATAATTAAAAATGTAGTGTAATCCCATCTCTTGACCTTCTCACATTATTTCACACTCGGTTGCACAATCTTTTTCATTATTTAGTCATTTTAGAATTTTTAGCATTTATTAGTAAATTTTTCCCTTGAAATTGTTTAAAAAAAATAAAAAATATATATATTTTCATAAAATATTTGGAATTGCATGTTTTCACATTAATTGTTTCACCCTGAAAATTGGATTGATACCCGTACTTATTGCAATACGAGTTATTTTTAGACAAGTTTTGTAGGTACTCAAGGAAATTTTGAGAGTGGCTTTTGCACAACAACGATACATACGCAAAAAGCTAGTTATCACAAATCAACAAATCAAAGTCAAAGTGATTTCCACACCAATAATTGCCAAAACTATATAACGCTTTTTCAAGACTTTCAAGGATGTGTAAACTCGTTTTAATTATCCATCCAAACTCCCTCATATATATTTTCTTTTAAAGGTAATCTAAATTCTCAAACATTGGAGAATTAGTGCAAAAACCTAATCGGCCCATAATTTGCATGAATTTCTTTTTATTGCCTTTAAATTTGTTCGGGCTCTTTTAAACCTCTTTGGACCCCGAATAATAAAATTTCTCAATTTTTTAGATCCAATTTAAACGGCGACTTTATCGCAAGGATAAAAAATAATCTTTCGTAGGCCTTCACCATTTTCAAACAAAACACACAAACTCTCAAACGGCTCTTACATGCACAACTTTTTATCAAGTTTTACCGCGCTTGGTTCGTTTTAAGGACATGATTGAAGTCAAAACACCCAACCAACATGTGATAAGACAAGCAAAATAATTAAACAAATCTGTGCATGTGTGTAATAAAGGAAATCATGAGTCAAACAGGTAGGAAGTAACACTTAATTACAACTTAATGACTCCAAACATTATAAAGCACATGGATGAATTGACCTATTGTCTCAAAACACTATCACATAGTCACATAAAAAATGGAATGATGTTGTGACTCGGTCATCCTAAGTGTCCATCCATAAAAGGTGCAAACAAAACACAAAAATCTTTTTGGATTTTTCAAAAAAAATTATCAAAATAAAAACTTTTGTATTTTTCGAAATTTTTCAAAACCAAAAATTTATACAAAAAGTACATGTCATTACACTAGCAAATATATATCATGAAACCATAACTAGTGTATGGCAAACATGCAAACACAATCATCTATATGATATGGCAAGAGAAGAATCA
The DNA here is from genome assembly GCA_949130495.1 of Sambucus nigra. Classification (NCBI taxonomy): domain Eukaryota; kingdom Viridiplantae; phylum Streptophyta; class Magnoliopsida; order Dipsacales; family Adoxaceae; genus Sambucus; species Sambucus nigra. The sequence goes on along the minus strand of OX422217.1, from coordinate 359,157,798 downwards.
TATGCAAGCAAACGGGAATCAACTTGTCTAAAATCTAGAGCCTTTAAAAGTGATTTTCTAACCCAAATAGATGTGAAACGTCGTGTGGAGGATTTAGGAACCAAGAGAACACTAGACATAAACTTCCTAGGACATTTTCCAAGATCAACACAAAAACGCCTAAGGTGACCTTTCCTACCACAATATGAACATGTGTAAACGGGTGGAATGACACCTATGGGTTGACCTTTTCTAACATCCTTGGGATTGGTTGACCCTCTAAAATAAATAATGGTTTTGGCTTTAGCCTAGAAGCATGAGAACAAGATAAGCCATTACCATCACTATCAAACCTTCTTGAGTCTGTCAAATCATTTTTTAACTTCAAAATATTTTACTTAAGCACAGAATTAGACTCTATCAATTTAAGGGATGCTTTTTTCAAATTTTCAATTAAACTTAACAGTTTATCACTCTCCCCCTCAATTAAAACAAACTTTTCCTTAAGAGTCTCTTCACGTGCCACAAACTCATTGACTAAAATATTTTTGTCCTCTTTGGTACAAACACAAACCATCGAATTTTTAAGGTCCTCCAACTCCTTCTCTAAAAAAGGACCCTATCATCACTCGCCTTTTTGGACAATTTTAAAGCAAAAAATTCATGGTCCAAGGAAACAAATTTTTCACGATAAAAATCCCTTTGATTTTGAACAATTTTCAAAAGATCCAATGCGGATTTAAAACGAGAATTTTCTTTTTCTAAAAAATTAATTCTTTTAGCAAACATCAAACGATTTATATCATCAAAACTCTTACTCGTGTCATTAAAAGGAGGCATCCGATTACATAAGTGCTCCATCGAAAAAATTGTGATTTTTCACAAAATTGATTTTTAAAAAAAATCAATATCACACAAATTTTGCGGAAAATAGGAATACGCGATAAATTAGCGTAACCTGCTTTGATACCAATTTGTAAAATTTATGATGCGGTGTGTGATACCAATTTAAAATAATTCGCAAGTTTCCAATTTGGCACACTTATTTAATTAGAGTCAATTTTTAAACCAAATTAATTTAGCCCCTAAACATGTAACTATATGTCAATAAATCAACCCATAATTGATAAAGCATGCGACACAAATATTCAGGAAAAATTCCCGCAGGGCAAAACCTTTTATTTCATTATAATAAGTAAATCGCAACTTACATGGATTATAATGAAATACAGTGACACAGAAATACCCGCAGGTGTCGGTCGGTGTCGTCAGCAATGAATCCACACGCAGCGAACCCACATGGATCGCAATCCAATCAGTAAAGGAAGAACCGCATCACTCCTTAATGGCATGCAACTATAAACTTCGTAGAGACTCCCTCAGCAATAACACGCGAACCTTGGTTGCATAGATCTCCCCACAAAGATGAACAAAAGCAAAGTGTTCTTAGGTTCCAAAAGGATTCACAAAAATATGGGAATGCTATGTGAATTAAAAAATGAGTTTTTGGAACTCAAAAATATGAAGACTTGAGCTAATAGAACTCTAAAAAACGTCTCTCCAAGTCTTAAAAAATAACTCCCCCGAAGCTGGCTTTTATAAGAAAACCAAAAGAGTTTTGAGTCGGTGGGACTTTTGTTGTGCATGTACCCCAAACCGGTTCCCCCCTAATCGGTTCACTATGCGGTTTGCGGTACCTCGCTGGTTTGGGGTTAAAAAATTAGCATTCTTCTAAGGATTTTTCTCCATCTTCAAAAGGCCATAACTCCTTCACCGTAGTTCGGATTGAGGTGTCGTTTCTTCCAGTATCTTCGTGGCCTTAGGCTCTTCAAATTTCCAGTTGACCATACCTCCGGACTATGGTAGTAAAATTACAAAATTCCCTTGAACTTTCCTATCTGGCCTTTTTTCATTGTTTTGACTTCTCTAGCATACCACTTGCATAAAATCCATAAAATCGTGGAACGTGAGGTCGTTGAGGCAGATGTGGGAGATTTGATGGAGATGTTGAATTCATGATTCTTAGAATTCGGATAAAATCCGTCATGTGATATCGTGAAGTGACATGCCAAATGTAGCGGCGTACGGCATACACAAATGTATCATATCGGACATGAGAAAAATATCCTTGCAGGTAGCAAGTCCGCAAAGATCTTAAGAACATTAGAACCTAATTCTATCATACCATCTGTGACACCCCCACCTATTCTAATATCGGGTTAATAGGCCTTTATTAAATTAAATGAGAATTATATCTAATTTCATTCTTAGCATCACCGTCGACAACCAAATTAATTACTAATAGCTTCTTAAGCCCGGTGCTAAATTTAAAAAACATAATAACTTGACTTATTAAAAACATTCAACCATATAAATCACTAATCCAACAAATAAATAAGCATAACTAATTTAACTAAGCATCCACCATGAGAAGAGTTGAATACTGGTGACTTGAAATAGATTATTTAACCGAATAACTCTCAGTAAAACCAAATACAATAACCCGCTTATGTGGAAATAAAGTAAAGTCTAAACAATATAAGAATTATCTAACTAGGAGACATGTTGTACATAGAAACTTAAATGATCATCCTATCAAGATAACAATGATATAAACATATAATCAATCCATGCAGGCATCTACAGCTGCTGCAACATCATCTGACTGGAAGGGTAGCTAAGTTTGGCATCCGATGGCTGAGCACCTAAAAAGTTTTAAAAAAGGATTTTTGGTACAGATCAGAGCCCAAAACCATTTTAAAAATATTTGCAAGTATTTAAATTCAATAATGAATACGCAACAGAATTTTTCATAATTATCTAGTGTCACACTCGCATGAGATTATCCTCGCCCCTCATCTGTAGTGCACACCTATTGCATGTATTTTAATTTCTCAGTTATGCTACCATGCCTAACTAGTTTGCTCACTTAACTTATACACACACATTAAACCTATAGCCCAACCGTGCTACCTGTATCTTACTTTGATTTGTTTCTCATTTAGCTAATCATGTAAGCTATATCATTATAATAAAAAATTATAATCTTATCATTAACAATTTACATAACTGTAATCTAGTTATAATTCCAATGTTCACACATTCATTTTATCACACATATACATATAACACTCTTTAATACGTATATTCATAACATCCCTGAGTTGTCCTCCCGGATGCAATCCCTATTATGCTATCGGGCTCCAGGTACGCCATGTCCCACTCCTGGGCCACCAGGTCAGAATCTCACCACTGAACCTAAATCGTAAGACATAAAATGGAGACATACATCCATGGGTCATAACCATACCACATTACCCCACTAGACTCTAAATTTACATACAATGATCATGCAACAATCCTATAACCTAGGAAAATGCCAACACCTACTGGTCACGCCAGAGTGGGTCGCCCACTATGCACAATCTCCAATGATACCATATCTAGAGTAGGTATGTTCACGTATATCAATCACACACATATATATTCATATATACATACTATCATCCTCAGTACGTATATATATACATATAACCGAGTAATCGTGCATATATCACTTGTATCACTAGCCCATAAATCACAAGTCTTCCCCGACTCCAAATTTATTAATTAATCACTTACTTATACTAATACAATAATCTCATGTTTCTAGTCACCAAGTTATTCTACTCAAACCCGTAGCCTAACTCTTCCCAAAATCCCAACCCGATTTCATAAACTATAACCCGTGTGTTATTCACCCTAATACACCCGTAAACTCGTACTCGAATTTGATTCCATTCTAACCTAAGGTATATTATAATCACTCCTATATATCCTCATAAGTCTTATGTCACCTATCGCACTCCATAAACCAAGCCAAACCCTCGACATCCCAAGAAAATAGTATAAGAAAAAGGGGAGACAACCATGCTCAATGAACCCGTTCACATGGTTGGTTGAACCAGTTCGGTTCACCTGAGCAGCAACCCAATTTTTTGATAAGTTTCTTCATCTTCTCTTCAACCCTATGAGTCCCCAACATCAATCAAACACTTAACATGAGTTTTCCATCAATCCTGGATGTAATATAACACATTTTCATGTATAAATCACCTTCAAAACTTTTAAAACTGTGGGATTATCGATTGTTCATCGAGGAGTATTCATAATATCAACCCCAATTTAAGATTTCATCAACTATATTATTAACCACCCAAGAATGTATCTTTATATATTCATTTACATCAGATTTAATATGTAATCACATTTGAATTCCTTCTCTATAAATACATTCTCAAAATACCCATTTTACGTATGTTAATCCTACCCAAAAATTTGTGTTTCCACACCAAAATTTTCCAAGAACTATTAAAACCACATTAATAATTAAAGCAAGATAAACACTTTCCTTTTAAATAGTAGAGATTCTGAATTCTTCCGTTCTGATCCTCTTTGTGTAACAATCTTGTGCCCGGAGTGCTTCGATTCTCCTTTTGGATCGTTACTCTTCACACTCTTTTGATTTTCCCTTCTCTTTTCTCTCCTCTCTCAAACCCTAATGGCCTGTTTGGGAGTTTTTTGGAGGAAGGAAAGGAAAGTTAATTAGGAGAGAAAGGAAAAGAAAGGAAGATTTATAAAGGAGAAAAGAAAGGAAGAGAAGAGAAAGGATTTAGGAAGGAAGATAAAATGAGTTTCTTTTCTAGTGTTTGGGAGTTGGAAGGAAAATAATTTTTTAAGGGAAATAAGGTACATTCTTTAGAAAACACTCCTTTCTCTCCATTTCTTTCCGATTTGGAAGGAAAGTTTTGGAAAGAAAGGAACGGAAATTTTTAAAAAAAACTTCCTTTCTTTTCTCGCCTTTTAAACTCCCAAATGATGAAAAATGACGAAACAAAACTTTATCTCCTATGTAAACTCCCAAATGAGGGAAAGAAAGCATAATTTCCCTTCATTTCCTTTATTTTCTCTCTAAAATAAAACTCCCAAACAAGCAGTAAGTCTTTTTTAGGTGGCCCTTTTGTGTATGTGCTTCAGGCAAAGACAATCTTTTCAAAATTTTCTCAATGTTATTATGCACCAAATATGTGAACCAAATTTTAATTAACCCAATTTTATCTTCTTAATCCTAAACATGCATTTAGTGAGATTAAGAAGATAATGTAAATAAGTTCACAACGCCAATGTACAAGAAAACCACGAAGGAAAAAAACCTCGGACAACCCAGGCCAGATAATTACTATGGTATGGTTTTACAAAGCATAGACAACAGACTTGCACAATGACTCGATCCCCACAAGCCTTGAATCTCTTCTATTTTCAACCACTCCTCCACAATGCAACGTAGGAGTCATCCTACGCTAGGTCCATAACACACGAGTCCACGTATGACTTGGTATCCACGGATGTATCTCGACAACCGTCTATGATTCAGAACACGGATTCCATCGCTTCTTTACCGCAATCAGCACGTATAGAGTCCATCGCACGAAAATAGTTCTTATAGTGATGGAAGAAACAAACTAGGTTCCCAAATAAGATCTCAAAGTATATGATTTATGAATCTTGGATCTTCTAAACAAAAAATGTGAAACTTTTGTAAATAGGTCTACTTTTCGTTTTCATCAAAAGTTATTTGTCTCATAGAAAACTGAGTCTAGAAATCATTTTATAAAAAATTAAGGCGGCACAGTCATTCAAGCGAGATTAAGTTGTCGTTCTAACGAGATAGAGATCTCGTTTGAACGAGAGTTTCTCTTGCTTCTAACGACGTAACAAAAACCAATACAGCAAGCCTCATTTGATGTACATTTGAAAATATACTTCGAACGACCATACAAAGTCATTCGAATGACATGGAGAAGTCGTTTGAACGAACTTAGCGAAGATTAAAACTCTGCCTATAGTAAACCTCAGAAAAAAAAATCCAAATGATTTTGAAAACAGAACATCCTTATTAAAACTTTCCAAGCACTCATAAACGATATACGTACATACCTGCGAGAACCTCAGCATATATGAAGAAAACGTGGCACAAAAAACACGGCTTAAAATATCAACTCTTTGAAGCTTGGCCGCTACGTTTTCATCAAAACAATGTCATAGGCTCATGGGATCATCAACTCAAAGTCTATCATATGACTCAAACATTTAGTCCGTAATTATGCCAATTACATACAAATTGACTCGACTTGAAATTTATCCTTACAAATTCCCCCCTTTGGCTATTCCGAGACAAAACTAAAGTAAAAATCCTATGGTCCGTCAAGCTCTCTAAAAAGACTCATTCCCCAACCTCTAAAAGGAAAAATTACAGATGCTCGACAGACACTCAAACATGAGTAGCTTTTCTTTTCTTGATAAATTTGTTACTTTGATGTAAACCTATAATCCTGCACACTTAGATACACCTTTAAATGCAAAGAGAATATAACAAGTATAAATCCGCAAATGAACAAACATATAACAATGTATAAAACAGTATCAACCTAGGTAAGACATCTCCCCCTAAGATAAAGATACACTAATCATGCAAAGGAAATATACAATTTCTCCCCCATTTTGTTTAGGAATAGACAAAGTAAGATTGCATAAATAAATAATCCTCAAAATCGAATCTCCCCTTAAATGTGTGATCATAAGATACCAATACTAAGAAGAGGGATATGGGAATAAATCATGCAATGGTGTAAAGTGTATCAAGCACGCAACATGGCAAGTCAAGCCTAAATAATCCAAAAAATCAAGCATATGATAGTCATGGACTAAATATAAACCGCAAAGACTCAAAACTCAATACCATATATAATATATGCAAAATATATCAAATAAAATCTGGCACGCATATATTAGTATATCGACCATAAAATTTGGCACAAACACATAAGCTTTACACACTAGAATAGTATCGATGTATCCAAACATGTGGTATGGAATGAATGGGTGTGAACTAGACACAAATGAATTATAACCCAAACACTCAAATATGTTCAAGAAGTTCTAATTGACCGCAAAATCTTATCAAACTAAGCTTTATCCTCAAGTGAAAAATAAAGTTGAACTTAATGAACAAAACAAGCATAATGCGCGCAAGCCTAGAATATTGATGATTCTACAAATCAATAAAATTATGACAAAATAAGAATAAATAGATATCATTGTGCAAACCCTTTGATCTTCAACTAAACTCCCTCAAAAGATAAACATGTATCATATTTCCTATTATTTTCTTTTCGTTTGAAGTGATTTCTTTTGCAAGATCAAACAATCTATACTATGTTAGCCCCTTTTTGGAAAATTTTTCTCTCTTGTTGCCTTAATTTTTTCTTAGGATCTTTTCAAATGGTGGCTTTCACGATGAGTTCATTTGACTCTCGCAGCACTTTTTTGTATACACTCATATTTTTTCAATACTAAACAAACTCTCGTGGGCAATGATTCTTATATGCACAAATCCCCCATAATCACAAAATATGTAGATGACAAAATTAATGGGAGAACATCTCACTAAGCTCAAATATACATAGTGAAGTAAAAATCCAATAAGCTCGTGCATGTGTGTGTGGAGGCATATACAAAGTCGAATCCGTAGTAAAAATCAAGTTCGAAATAACTCCATAAAGATGGTTAAGATCAATACAAGTATCTGAAGTCATAACCATATGTTCTATCCACATGGAAATTATGGAGTGAATTGGATTTAAACATACCAATATGCCGTACAAAATGTGTAAAACTAAAATATACAAAAATTGAAAATATTTTTGTATTTTTCAAATAAAATTATCAAAACAAAATATTTTTGTAGTTTAAAAAAAATTATCGAAACAATTTTTTTTTATATTTTTCAATGTGACACAATAAAAAAAAAATACAAAAAGTACATATGTCATAACACTAGCAAACGTATATCATGAAGCACACCTAGAGTATGACAAACAAAACCATGCAAGCAATCAACCATAAGATATAACATGTGAAGCATTATGTGAAAGCATGTGAGAATCAACCAACCTAACATTTAGCGTCTTCAAAATAGATTTCCTAACCCAAACAGGTGTATACCTAATGCGATGGGTTTCGGGAACCGATGGGACACTCAACTTCAACTTCATATGGTCTTTTCTAAGATCATAGTAAATAGACTTAAGGTGACCTTTCCTACCATAATGTGTGCACGTGTAAATATGATGGGGAAAGAGACCTTTGGGTTGACATTTTCTAACACCTCGGGATGTGGCTGACCCTATAAAACAAACTATGATTTTGGCTTTAGCAATGGAAGTATTAGAAATAGAGATGACAGAATCATCACTACTTGAGTCTTTTAATTCATCTTTTATCTTCAAAATTCTAGAATCAATAATTAAATTAGACTCCTGAAGCTTTAGGAACTCTTTCTTTAAATTTTCAATGACCTACAGAAGGTTATCTCGCTCCCCCTTAATGTGAGCAAACTTATCTCTAAGAGTCTTCTCTCGTGCCTTAAAATTATCAATTACGTTTTCTTTATCTTCAAAGGCACAAACACACACCCTAGATTTCTTAAAGTTCTCTAATCCTTCCTCTAAAACAAGGACTCTATTCTCACTCTCTTTCTTAGAAAATTCTAAATCTCTAAAGTCATGGTCCATGGAAATAAAATTCTCACAAAAGGTATCTATTAGATTTTGATTCGTTTTCAAATGTTCCATAACAGATTTAAAACGATTATTTTTCTTTTTCAAGAATTTCAATTCTTTTTACAAACTTCAAATTCAAAAGATTTAACTTTACAATACGATCAAGAAGCTTATCAAACTCATGTCGATTATAAAAGACATTATTACTAAGGCAATCCATTGAGAAAAAAGCAAGAGAGAGAAAATAAACCAACCACCCGAAAACAACGCTAAACAGGATTCACACAATAAGTTAGTCAACTTTCTTTGATACCAATTTGAGGAGGGCCTTTTGTGTATGTGCTTTAGGCAAAGACAATCTTTTAAAAAAAAATTGAATTTTATTATGCACTAAATATAGGAACCAAATATTAATTAACCAAAATTTATCTTCTTAATACTAAACATTCACTTGGTGAGACTAAGTAGATAAAGTAAAGTAAGTTCCCAATGCCTATGTACGAGGAAACCACTAAGGGAAAAAACCTCAAACTACCCAGGCCAGAAAATCACTATAATATGGTTTATAAAGCATAGACAGTAGACTTACATAATGACTCGATCACCATAAGCCTTGACGCTCTTCTATCTTCAACCACTCCTCCACAATGCAATGTAGGAGTCCACCTATTCCAGTTCCACAACACACGAGTCCACATATGCCTCGGTATCCACTGATGCAGCTCCACAATCGTCTATGATTCAGAACATAGTCCATTACTTCTTCACTCTGATCGGCACATACGAAGTCCACCATACAAAATAGTTCTTTTAATGATGGAAGAAACAAATTAGGTTCTCAAACATGATCTCAAAGCATATGATTTATGAATCTTGGATCTTATAAACAAAAAGGGTAAAACTTTGAAGTTGGAACTTTTGAAAAAAAATTCTCTTTGTTTTCGTGAAAAGTTCTTCATCTCACAGAAAACTGAGTCTAAATATCCTTTTATAGAAAATTAAGGTGGCACATTCGTTCTCGCTTTTAACAACGCAACAAAAAATAATACAGTAAGCCTCATTTGATGTACATTTGAAAACATACTTCGAAGGACCTTACAAAGTCATTTGAACGACATGGAGAAATCATTTGAACGAAGTCAACAAAAATTAAAACTCTTCCTATAGTAAATCTCAGGAAAAGTATTTTGAAAAATTAAGAACCAAATGATTTTAAAAACATAACACCCTTAATAAAACTTTCCAAGGACTCATGAACTATATATGTACATATCTACGAGATCCTCAGCATATGTGAAGACAAATGTGGAACGATAAATACGGCTTAGAATATCCACTCATTGAAGCTTGGCCGCTGCGTAACGTCATAGGCTCATGTGATCATCCACTCAACGTCAACCTATGACTCAAACGGTTTATTCAAAATTATGCTAATTACATATAAATTGACTCGATTGAATATTTATCCTTACACCTTTGGACGGTGTAATGCCTGCCCACTCCATCCACCTTCCCTAGATATAACCTTAAACCTCATTAATCTCGAAATTAGGTTAAACCCCACTTGTAAAATGACATGGACACCCTTATAAGGGTCCCATTTATCCTAAAAAGTCCCTGGCATTCAATTATAATCCCGGGGTACCTAATTTTAGAATATATCGGCCCATTCTAGATCATTGGCACATTTGAAATTACCACCCGAGTTATAAATCATTAATTTTCTATCTCATTCCCAACACGACCCTAACCGCACATCCCGAATGAGATACCGTCAAATCCGTCGATTTTACTCACTTACGACGTAATATAAATTAACATGTTCTCATTTACTTATCACACAAGTAAATACAAATGCACATAAATATTAATCTTTTTACTGCATAAATAATATTTATTTAATTCACTATATTTCTCAATTTAATTAAATTATGTGCACATGTGTAATTTAAAATGCTAAAAAATACGAGGTGTTACAATTGCATGTCTACATACACTAGATTTTGTATTTCATGATATATGTGTTTCCTAGTTATATGTGATTTAATTATTTTGTATTTTGATTTATCATTTATTGGGTATTATTAAAAAATAAAAAAATATTTTGTTTGTCTTTTGAATTTTGTTTTCATTTCGTGTCATAAAATATTTACAAACTCTAAAAGATTTTGTATATATATAGTCTGGTTTTACACATTTTGTGTGGCATATCGGTGTGTTTAAATCCACTTTATTCCATTTTTCATGTGACTAGGACATTTGATTATGATTTTCAATGCTTAGATTTTTCATAACCATGTTTTCATGGAGTATTTTGAAAATGACTTGATTAATGGATTCAATTTGCGTATTCCTTCTCACACACATGCACGAGCTCTTTTGGATTTTAACTTCATATGTTACATGATTTAAGTGAGTTGTTCTCCTAACAATTTTGTCATTATACATATATATTTAATTGAGAAAATTGTGCATGTAAAAATCATTACCCGTTAGTTTGTCCTTTTATTAAAAATATGAGTGTGCATGTGAAAGGGCTATAAAGGGAGAAATCTTCCTTGCATGAAAGGACATCGTTGGTAAGAGCCTAGAAAACTAAGAGGCAAAAGAAAAGAAAATATTGTCAAAGCCAAATTTTGTTTCATTGATATTTTAATTAAATTGGTATCTTCAAAATGAGAGAAAAAAATGATATATCTATAATCTTGAGGGTGTTATAAGTGAGGATCAATGGATTTGCACAATGAGCCCTAGTTATTTCAGGTTTGACACTATTAATTTGAGAATCATCAATAATTTTTAGGCTAGTGTGCACTGCATACACACACACACGCACACACACACACACACACGTACACACACGCACACGCACACACACACACACACACACACACACAGAGAAAGAGAGAGAGAGAGAGAGAAAGGTAGGTTCTCATACATACCAAGTCTACATACTTGCTGGCGCAAACGTATTTTAATAAAATATTTTTTTGTGATATTAATATATTTCAAAGGACCCATATAAACAAAATCAACTCAAAATAACTTTTTTTGCTATTTTTAAAAAATTGGTCAAACTTTCACAACTTTTAAAGTGCTTTAAAAGCAGTGAAATTTTGACCTATTTTTTAAAAATAACAAAACCAATTATTTTGAGCTGATTTTTTTATATGGGTCCATTGAAATGCTTAAATACCATATAAAAAGTTCAACTCAAAAATAATTTTTTTACTATTTTAAAAAAATCGGTATGTAAACTTGGTATGTATGATAGCCTGACTATATATATATATTTGCATATTTATATGTACGATATGGTTTGTTTTGAGCTTTTGCATTTGTATTTAATCTATGTTTGTCATTTACTTTATCATCTAGTCAAATTAGTCTTCTATATGATGATATTGATATCTCTTGTTGCTTATTTACATTGGTATCTCATGCTTCATTTTCTTATTTAAATTGGTATCATGTTTGCATCAAAATTGGTATTAATTGATCATTTCTTAGATTACTTGTGCTTGTTTTTCCATGTTATGTTTGTTGCACTTTACACCATAACTTGATATTATTGTTTACTTTATATTTACAATTTGTATCACATATTCTCACATTTTGGGGGATAAATGAATTATTATCCATTATGTCTTTGTCAACTCCGAACAAAAAGGGGGATAAATGATATATTTCACTTTAGTTTTAGAAGGAGATATTTATCTTAGGGGGGGGATATCTTACCTAGGTGGTTATCATTAGACAAAGGGGGAGTTTTATTCTTATATAGATTTTATATTTGTTATATTCTCTTTGCATTAAAAGGTGTGACTACAAGAAAAAAAATGCTTTTTATGACGCTTTAAAAATGAATTTATGACATTTATTAAAAAAATATCATTAAAAGTGTAGTATTACTACTATTTTGATCGATTTATAAAAGAAAATATCATTTTATAGTTATTGATGATACTTTATGTGAAACTAAAATAACAATAATATTTAATTTGGATTATTATGACATTTTTTGGAGTATTTCGGTATACCAATATTTTTATGACATTTTAATTTCCCCTCCCCCCCCCCCAAAAAAAAAATTTAAGCATGTTCTCTTCCTGCACTCAAAATTTTTGCAGACTTTGTTTGCTCCATTACGAAATCGAAACCCTCATTTCTCTCTCATCTCCTCACTCCTCTCATACCCCCTCTCTCTTTAACCCATCCCTCTGAATCGCTCCCAGTCCTTCCCTCCCATTCAACCAACTAACTTTGTTCAGTTTTTGTTCACTTTTAAGGGCTGTTTGTCACCACTGAGGGAATGTACACGGGCCAATTTGTTTTCTGTGGGAAGAAGGACAATCTCATGGTAGGAAACGTCTTTCCTCTCAGATCTATCCTTGAGGGGGATGTTATTTGCAATGTTGAACACTATGTCGGTGATCATGGTATCTTGGCTAGAGCTTCCGGTGACTACGTTATTTATTAGTCATAACCCAGACAATGAAACCTCTAGGTATCACAACTAATATAAACTTTTTTCTTTACATGATTTCATTTTCCATATGATTTTAAATACAACATTATTATCTCTGGGTAAACTAAAAACCCCCTTTAAATATGTCATTAATTAATCAATTTCAATAATTTACCACAAAGATTGTGATATCTGAATGAGTAGCTTTCAATAATACATGTTTGATATTGTTGGATTAATGGATGATTGTTTAGTTCCATTGAAATTAGAATATATAACTATGAATTACGAATATTTTTAATTATGTTGTTGGTGGTATCAAGATTGTTTAATTACATTGAAACTTTTATCAAGATCTGTAACTCATCCACGTTTTGTTCTTTTTTTAGGCACGTTCTCTTGCCTCTCCCTCAAAATTTTCACGATTTTGGCTCCAATACTTTTGTTGAGATTTTTAAGTATTTACTTTCCATTCAACTTGCCTTCTATGTCTTTGTCCCGTTATTCTCAATTGTTATTCACTTTGATCTTAGAACCCATAACTTCATCATAGTCAAGTTAGTATCTAGAACCCGAACATTCATGATGACAATGTGGAACAATGACATTGTAGAACTATTTTCTTCAAGAGGTACATGTTTGTACAATGTTTTGCCTTCATGCCGAGTAATATATATTAGATAAATATCAATTAAGGATTTCACAGTGGAGTTCAAAACTTCAAATACATCTTCATTGCAATTATATCCATTTAAAAAAAATAGTGGAACCAGTTTATTGGAAGTTTTAGAAGGGGCAAAACTTTAGATTGTCACGTATAGTCCATCTCTTTTGAATCTTCCCTCAATTTATTTTTAATATTAAGTACTTATGCATGATGATAGATTCCTTATTTTGCTAAGCGCCGTTGATGACAGATTCCTTAATATTAAGTACTTTAGGCTTAATGATACTTGTGACGCTTAAATAAACCAATTAGATTGTTCTATCGGTTAACTTGTTGACTTCGTTCAGCTTATATCACATGCTGCATTTTATGCCATCAGATTTTAATGCTTTTAAGATCGGTCTCATCTCAGTCATTCGTTTTAAACGAGATCAACTCTATTCTATATCCTTATTAACACCTTTATATTAAACCATGTCATCTCAGACTTAAAAATCTTTAGTAGTTTAGAGAGAGAGGGAGAGAGAGAGAGAGAGAGAGAGAGAGAGAGAGAGAGAGAGAGAGAGAGAGAGAGAGAAGAAGAAAAAGAAGAAGAAGATGAAGAAGATGAAGAAGAAGAAGAAGAAGAAGAAGAAGAAGAAGAAGAAGAAGAGAAAAAGCAATACTAAACTCTCATTCGTTCAAACAACTATCCTGATTGTTTATCTCCAAAAAGATCAATCTTAGGATCTTATTTTCTTAGGGTTTTAATTTATAAAACCTTGAGAGATCTTGAGATCCAACATTTTTACTCTTATAACACCTATACTCACTTGTTAGGGTTTTTCTATAAAAAAAGTAGATTTATACATTAATTAAAGCATTTTTTATTTTTTTATGCATAGATTTATTAGTTTTATATATTGGATCTGATCTTTTATAGTATTTTATATGAATCCAATTATCTCTTTTGGTTTGATCTAAGTTTTGCATTATTTGTACAGATAAACTAATATATACGATATTTTGTGAATAAAACCCTTTACATCTTTTAAAAGGTGTTAAATTTGATTTTTTTCATCAAATCTACACATTTGTGTATATAGTTGTTATATAACTCGAATATGTCAGTTTGTAAATATTATTTTATAAATAAGAATTCTCAAAGTCTAGACTTTAAGAAGTTTATGATAGTATAAACACATATTTGATTTTTTGTTTAATAAATCCATTTGTAATTCATTTACAATTTTCTGCAATTTTGTGTGTGCCTGAGTCTAAGTTTATTTGTATATTTTATAACTCACTTCATTCAATTTTTCACAATCACTTTTATACACATACACATCAACTGGTTGTCACTTTTTGGGGATTAACACTAGTTGACAAGTGAGAGAATATCAAGCGTTTGTAGCAGAAGTTACAAGAAAAGAGACCTAGTTAGAGTACGACTCTCATATTTAGGTAACTATAATTTTTCTTGTGTTCAACTTTTATTTTCTATACTTATAACTCTTCATTTTTTTAATATATTTATTTTTGGTTATCCCCTAGAGGGGTTCATATGTTTCCCTTATTTCTATTTTTACCACATTAAATCCCGTGTCGTTGTTGTGTATTTTTGCCTTTCAATTTCTATATTTTTCGAATCTAATAACATGACCTAATAAATAATCAAGTTTAGTTAAAAATCAATCAATATTGTTCAAGAACTAAAAATTACTTTGTTTATTAATAATTACTGTTAAAGTTTCACACAACTTGTGTAAACTTAATCTAATTTCGATTATTTTCAAAAGAAGTTGCTCATCAAGGGATTTTTAGATTATACACTAACATTTTAAGATTTAGAGTTAAATTTTTTGTTTAAAAAGGGTGTAAGAGTATATGTATACTCAAGGTTCCCCATAAGATTAGATTGTCTAAATTTATTTCCAAGACATTTTTTAATATTATTTTAAGAGGCCCTCGAATATCTTCATCAACTTCAACCTGAATCATTCATGCTAGACCTCAAGGACACCACCTAGGAAAGGTATATTTGACTTAGTGGATTTCGATTCACTGTAAAAAACCCACCCGGGTTTAAGTCACCATCGAGTAAAACCGCACTGAGTACAGGAGTTAAATGGGGTGGGGGACTGTCTAATTCTATTCAGTAAGAAAAATCCTCTAAATACACCATTTTATAAGAGTCGAATTATCAGTCTTGATTTAAGAAATAAGTGATCACTTTGTGTAATTAGGTTTATTAACAATATTTATTTATGAAAAAACATTAAATCCAACAATGCTTAATAAATAAGAAATAAGTCATGATTGTCCCTATATTATTACAATGCTTGGCCTGAGGTCCAAATAAAAATGGTCTAAAATATACCAAATCCAATATTTCCAAAAGGCAAGTTTCATATGTAATGGCAGAGCTTTTAAAGACGACTATTGCCCTTAGGGGCCTTACCAGCGTCCTTACCAACGTCCCTATTCGATTTACCATGGGGGTCGGAGTTTTAACATAAAAATCAGGTGTGAGAAAACGCTTAACAGGGTGGAAAATACTAAGAAATAAGTTTTCTATGAAAATACTATACATATAACATGTATTTTGAAATTTTTTGAAAACGTTTATCAACTTTAAATAAACATACTAGAAAATATTTTTTCAAAAGTAAAACCTTCTAGCATGCATCCTAACAGCTTTAAATCTTGAAAACACTTGGAGGAAAACCCTACCTTGGATTTAAAGAGGAGAAACTAAAGGGAAAGACTTGAAATCTCCTAAAAACTCCAAAGCTCCAACTTATTCAAGAAAGGTCTAGCAATGGATTCTTCTACCCAGCTTTTTCCTCAAACTATGCTAGAAATGGGTGTATTAGCCTTGGAATAGCTTAAAAAATACTTGGGGTGGAAGGGGAAAACCTTAGGGATGGTGGATATGGGTTGAAAATGGGAGAGTGTTTCTTAAAGGGAGAGAGAGAGAGAGAGAGATAGAGGTCTAAAAATCTTATGGGAATGGCCTCCCAATTCCCTTTAACCTTTATTTAAACCCACAAACACTTAACCCATTGACCAATGGTCTAAACCCCTATTAACCCACCTTTTGATACAAGCTACTGAGAGCTCGACAGCTCATCAAATACAACGCTCCATGTCATGAAAACAAACTACAATGTTTCATCCAGTTGTTCGAATAACTTTGGATCTCGTTCGAACGAGAGTTCTAATGAGGGTCAAACAAAAGCTATAAGTGGGTTAAACCCTAACTCATTTGAACAGGAAAATACCCCTCATCCAAACGACGATGCATCTCATTTGAACAAGGGCGTTCCAACAAGATTCCAGGGAATAATGGAAAATTATTCAAGTCCTTATTGTTAGAAGGTCGTTCGAACCTCGTTCGAACGACATGCCATTCCTTATTCAAACGATGAGGCCACTCATTCAAATGACAACCCTAAATCTGCATACCAACTTTAAGCCATAAAATTCCACTTCCAATATTAACAAAGGCCACAAGGATAGTTCAAATTTAATATCCATCCATTATATTCATCGCATGGCCCAAAGGCATATGAATTATAGGGAACGAGGTACAAATCTCGAGCATGGGTTTAATATTCTCCCCTTCTTAGGAGATTTCATCCCCGAAATTAGAATAACCAAGACAAGCAAAGAGTCTCCGGTGCTTGTCATGCATCTCTAACTCGCATTCCCAAGTTGTGACCTCAATACCTTGGAACTCCGAACGAACCTTCACCAATTGAATAACCATGTTGCACATTATTATGTCCTCGCTGTCGAAGATGGACACATGTCACATAAAAAACATGACATCTTCCTCTAACTCAATATGGGTGTAGTCGAGGACATGATGGGGATCATGAAGATAATTATTCAACATTGATACGTAGAACACACTATGAACTTGGGATAACTATGGAGGTAGCACTAAGAGATACGATACATCCCTAATCCATTCTAGGATCTCAAAGTGGATGATATATCGAGGGGAAATCTTCCCCTTTTGGTCGAACTGCTAACTGAAGGTCCTAGATCTAACCTTCAATAGCACATGGTCACCCACCTCAAACTACAGAGGTATCCACCTATTATCAGCGTAATTCTTCTGTCGACTCTAAGCCTTCATGATCCTCTACCGAATTACCCAAACTTTATCGATTATCTCTTTGATAAAACTCAAATTGGTGAGATGTTTCTCACCCTCCTCTGCCCAGAAAACTAAAGAGTGACATAGCCTCCCATAAAGAGTTTCATAGGGATCCATTTCAATGCTTTCTGGTAAATGTTATTGTAAGAAAACTCTTCCAGAGGAAGATTTTCCACTCAACTACCTAAAAAATCAAGCGCACAAGCTCTTAACATGTCCTCCAAGATCTGGATGGTTCGTTCTAATTTCCCATTTGTCTGAGGATGATATGATATACTCATGCTCAACTAGGTGCCCAATTCATGCTGAAACTTCTTCTCGAATTATGACCCGAATTGGGGATCCTTATTCGAAATAATTGAGAGAGAAACACCATGAATTTAGACTGTCTCATAGACATAAAACTTTGCCAACTTAGCCATGTTGTCTTGACCTTAATAGACAAGAAGTGTGATAATTTCATGAGTCAATCCACTACATCCCATAGTTTTTCATGACCATGCTCAAACCATGGTAAAGCTATGACAAAGTCCATCATGATGTGCTCCCACTTCCAGTCTGCCACGGGTAGTGGTTCCAATAGCCCAACCAGCCTCTGGTGCTCTTCCTCCACCTGCTGGCAAGTGTAGCACTTGGCTACATATATCTCCACATCCCTCTTCATACCGGACCACCAGAAGTCTCTGCATAGGTCCTTATACATCTTTGTAGCATCGGAATATATGATGAAGTTTAGGTGATGAACTTCCGCTATCAACTCGTCTTGAGGCTCATCAATCACCGAAATAATCAACCCGCCCTTGTGCTGCACACCACCATCCTTGTCCACGATAAGAGTGGCAAACACCTCATCACTTTGAATGCGGTTACGATAGTGTGAAAAAATTATGGATCACACGACTGAGCATCTAGAACTTTCTACTGAATGAGTGGCCTGACCATAACACCCCAAATGTATGCCCTGTCGTAACCACACTAGACATGAAGGTCGAACTTATGCAAAAACCCTAACACTTTACGTGACCTAACTTCGCCTTAGGTTCGCAGTATCGATGTTTTTATTTGGTACTGTGAAGTAACTGTAAAGTATGAAAAAGTACTTTTTAAGTATCTTTTCTCAAATATCTCATTACGAGTCATTCAAGGACAACATATAGGCCAATCCAAACTTAGACTTGACTACTTGAGACTACGAGTGTGTGAAACCTAATTTACAAACCTCCTTAATGTTCCTTTGCTTATGGTTTTATAATTTTGTGTTAAACATTCTTCCAAACCAAGAGAGAAAGATAAGAAAAATATTTTTGAAAATGAAATCCAGGCTAAATTTGTGAGCATATTTTCCCCCTCTTCTTTGTTCTTCAAGCCATAGTTTTGAGTTTTCTCTTTAAGAAAATTTTAGAGAACATTTGTGTACTCATCTTTTTAAACTAAAACTTTTGTTCATGAGTATGCGTTTTCTCTACTAAGGCTTGAAAAATATTTTGTGAGATTTAGATCACCATTACAATTTCATACACAGAACCGACCAATAGGATTCCCTCACTCTTCCTATGTATAGCTTTTATGGTTTCTTGAAAGTTCCATTCTTGGAATATAAATTTACTTTAACTTTCAAGAAGACTTTTCAGCTAATAGGATTTGAAGACATTATTCGCAGAGCAAAATCGGTAGTGGTTGTGTAGCGTGCTTTAATTGTGAGCGCTTTCTTTGAAAATATGGTGTGAAAGAGTGTCTAGTGAAAGTTGTATAAGTGTCTCACATTTCCTTTTGTAAAACTCTACCATAGTACATTTCTCGTTCATTTTGCTGGAAAACCTACAAGAATGAATAGAAATGTAATACATAAATAGAAGACACCTTCTATAAATACATAGACGTTTGACATATACTATAGATTAAATATCAGTCTCTAGAACGACGGTCAATTAAAATCATATACTTTCACTCACCATTTGTTTTAATAAGACAATAACGATAAAACAAAAATAAACCAATCAGACCAGGAATACAAATGTAATATAAATCATAAAGAAAGTATTATATTTTCTGCCAATAAAATCATAGTTCAATTATTAACTATGTATACATTAGATATTAGCTCAAGCCAACAAATATCAAAATTTATAAACCCGAGAAGCACAAATAATTATAATTTAACCCATATATCATCCTATAATTTAAAAGAATAAGCCATCAGATCTGCATCAATTATTTTATAGCGTGACTAAAATCTTACACCAAATCATACCCCTTATTATTCTAAAATTTACACAAAGTAATTTCCATAAATATAGAGTGAACAAATCTTACACCAAATCAACCATACTTATTATTTTAAAATTTACAGAAATTAATTATATAGAGTGACTAAAATCTTAAACTAAACCAACCTTGATTTTTATTTGGAAATTTACAACACTTTTCAAGAGAAGTGTGAAGATGTGATTAACATGTTAGAATGGAACCTAGCAATTTACACTTTTTATATAGTCCTCCAAACAAGGCGTGATAAAACATATCTATTTATATATATTGCGTAAGATGTGAAATGTTCAAAACCCCTAACTGAAACAACGATACAGCCTTTAAAAGCATACCTGAAAGCTCATGTCCTCCACTCAGTGAAAAGTAAATACAATTTTAATGTTGACATAAAAAAAATTGTACATAGTCGAGATTGGTCTAAAGCAATGAAGGAGTAAAAAATTTATATGAAAAGTTTAAAGGGGTAAAATTCAAATTTTGAAAATCTCAAAATAAAGACAGAAGGCAAGACTGCAATCATAAACCATAATTTTATAAGTAAACGAAGCTAGCATGTATGCTATAAAACTCAATTAGTAATTGAAAAAGTAGACGTTCGTTAAAAACAAATATTTTCTAATTGAACAAAATTTTAATTTTACTAAATAAAATTATTGTCTCAATTTCCGCGTGGATGATTTAGAAATAAATACATAACGTCACACATAGTGAACGATGGTTTTAGAATGTAAACCCATGTGGGAAAAACCATTATCTCCTCACCCAAACAAATTCACTATTATTATAAAATATTTACACGACTTAATTAGAGACAGACACGTCTTAAATGTATGACAGTGATAATATCGAAAAAGTCAATCCCTTGCATTTTGAAATCTGATATGTCTTCCCTTACCATCCACTTTTGGACTGAACTTGCATAATTTTCAAACCTCGGTATCCACTGATCTCTTTACTTGGCGATGATCTGACCAAATATATACTACGGATAACTACCCATGCGATTCCTTATGCTGAAATCTTCAGCTGATGAAAAAGACTGGAGGGGATTATAAATTAAAGTTTAATTTTAAATCATAAAATAGATGGGAGCTCACTTTTTCAAGAAAATTCTCTAAAAACTATTAGGATTTTGTAAAAATGAGTTGCGTGTTTTGAAAGACACGTATACATCGTTATTTATAGTTTACATCTTAAGATACAAACTAAGGGGTCGTTTGTTTTTACCTCTTAAGTCTGAATCTGAACCATTCAGACTTAAGAGGTATCAAAAAGTGTTTGTTTTTTTAAATGATTAAGAGGTTAACGGTCGTATTTGCCTCTTAATGATTAAGAGGTAGAGGTAGGTCTGAAGTCTGAATCTGAACTCTGAATCAGTCTAAATACATTCATTCAGAAGTATATTCAGACGTAAAAACAAACACATTTTTCAGATTCAGATTTCAGACTTCAGATTCAGTCTTCAGATTTCAGATTCAGACTTCAGATTCAGATAAAAAAACAAACGCAACCTAAAACACATTTTCATTAAAAATGCTTCTAGTTAGATTCACAGATCCCTCATTCGAATGATGTCTTATTCATAAGGAGTCTCATACGATATTGCTATCTTATGAGGAGTTATGTTTACTAAACAGGATTTTCATATGAAACTCACTTTGTATGGGAGGATTAAAGCACCCAAACTAGGAAGACGCCTAGTTTTGCTTGAGTCTACACTAGTTTTGGTATTTTAAAATTTGGATATTTGTTTCAAAACATTTTCTAGATTTTTGGTACTCTTTGTCTATAATCAACAACTGAAGCCCAACATGGAGATAGTGTAAAGCATGCCTAAAAGTGTAAAAGGTAAAAATTACATCAGTTACACGTTTTTATACATTTTCTAAGCACAAATAGAATTTATTTTTATATGAATATATTTCTTTAAAACTAATAAAAAAAACAAATTAGGTATAAAATAGGTTAAAATAATTTCTAAAATTTTTCCTGATTTTTCTTAATTTTTTCTTATTTTTAAATGCTTTAAATACATTTTAAATTAATTTATTAATATTGGTTAATTGCATATAATATGTCTGACATCCAAGAACTTACTTAAGAACACATATAAGTTATTGCCGTTAGATCACTTTTATGTTTATTTTATCTCCTAATCTGGAGATTTCAGTATCAATTATTAATCACTGTATTGATCCAACGATTCTCGTGATGATCCTTATGAGGGTTAAATGAACCGATTAGATTATTTTACCAATTAACCTATCGAATCTCTTTAGCTTATATCATAGGCTTCATTTTAGGCTATCGGATATGAATGCTTAATGTTGGTCTCATCTCAACCGTTGATTTTAAATAAGATCAATTGAATTCTAGATACTTCTTAACACCTATATATAAACCCCTCTCATCTCAGAATTTAAAATATTTGGTAGTTTAAAGAGAGGGAGAGAGAGAGAAAGAGAGAGAGAGAAGGAGATGAGATGTGTAAGGACACAAATTTACAATTGAGTCTTATGTAGTGTTAACACAATTCCGGACAAAAAAATTTGAGTCATAGGATTGTGTCATATGTATCCATCCAAGACTATGACGTGTTTGTTGAAGACGTAGCGGCCAGATTTATAAAGTTTCATCATTGCCGAGTTTCTAATGCCTCGTTTCTACGTCATCCAACTTGAAGATTCCAAGGTCTCCAAAGGTATGAATGAACTTATACACACACACACACACACACACACACACATATATATATATATATATATATATATATATATATATATATATTTAGGACCTTAGATATTTTACTTGGGTGTAATCATTATTTAAAACGAATTTTATTTTCAGAAAGTTATTTAAGAACTTTGAATAAAAAGTTTTTGGGCTAAAAATGAAATTTGACTTTTCTGACATTTCGTTCGAAATAGTCGTTCAAACGAGAATGTCGTTCGAACGAGAATGTCGTTCGAACGAGTTTCCCTTTTGAACACTAACTTTTTGTTAGAAAGGTCGTTCGAACGAAATTCTTATTTGAATGAAAAATTCGTTCGAACGAGATTTCATGCGGGAACAGTTTTTGGTAGTTTTTGGCATTTTCCCACTACTTTGTCCCCACTAACATTTGATAGTTTAAATCAACCTCGACACATAATTTTTTCTAAGGACTTTTTCCATCTCCTAGAGAGTTTTTGAGAGCTTAGATTTTTCATAAAAAGTCCCCTTGGTATTTGTGAAAAGTTTTTCATCTTTAGAACAAAACCAAGTTATAAACCCATTAGATTTTGGTTAATCCAAGTTCTTAATTTATATATCCTTGCTTGGACTTTTTTAGAACTATAACACCCCGCCTAATTAAATACCGGGTGATCAGTCATTTATTAAATTAACATAAAGGTGAACGGTTGGTTCATTCTCAGCATCATTGTTGTAAAATAATTATTACCAATATAAACACCCTAAATAATTAAGCTAAGTGTCAAAACTATTTAAAGCCTCATTTTTCCTTTCTAAAGTACCAATATAAAAAAAAGCATTTTTAATAACCAACATTTAAGAATCACATAAATACTAAGGATGGCAATTAACACACAAGAATTAAACCATCTATATAATCCAAATCAAGTATAACAACCCTAAATGAAATCATCCTGACAATAGGTAACTCCCAAGGAGCATTGAATACCGAAAATATAATAGAACATAAATTTTTGACAAGATCTAAACGGAATAGGAAATCGGGCGACACATGCCCTAACTATGAAGATCTAAAGTAGGAGCTGATTCAATGACGAAGTCGTCTAAAGAAATGGTCTGTAACTCCCACCTAAGCTGCAGCACGTCCAATACAAAGAACCTAAGCATGACGCCCCCGTGGCTGGACACCTGTAATACATCCATATATATACAATAGAGAAAGAAATGACAAAACGGGCCAGAGCCCGAGTGTAAAACAGTTTTAAAAATAGTTTAGCAAGTATTTAAAATACTTACCGGCTAATATCACAGCCATATTAGTATACGACACTCTCTTGAGAATCATCACCTCTCATCTAGTGTGCACTCCTATCGTTCTATTAATCTCATAAGTCTATCTAACTTATTTCCCATAAAGTTTTATCCCGAGAAGTACTAAGGCCATAATATTTAGTTTTAGAAAATCATTCTCTTCCATATTCTTACATTACTTATAACCACTCATTAATGTTACGAAAATTCATGAACACTTGTTATAAAGCTGAAGCGGTTATTCATTACCTAACTACTTATACACACAGTAGAAAGTTTTCATATATAAGTACATATATATCAATCACTCATAATATATATATATATATATATACTATTTTCACCCCACATAAATCTATGGTGCTGGCATACTCTGCTATCAAGTCCATGTATCACTTGTACTAAGGGAAATACTAGTTCGAAATCACTCTCGAACTGTATTAACACAATACACATAAAAATGGAGGCGAAGCATAGTTCCAAGTCACTAAGAGGTCAACACATACCCTCACGTCTCTTAGGATCGTCTGACTATCAATCAAATTGCTTGTACCAAGGAATACTATGTTCTAGGGTACAAGTCAATATCCCCCATAAAGGTCCAATCGAGATAAGACTGTCCCAGCGTGAAAACCTCCGTGATAGCAAGTAGCCCGGGTATGATTTTACACAGATACATAATATATGCACAGTCACACAGTCATGTATATAGATATTCGCATTTTCCAAATTAGGTTCACCCACGATCCATAATTATTGTCATCTGTGCTTAGCATAAATTTTACTTAATTATCTCGCATAACGGATTCGTCTCTTTTATTCTCATTTATTATTTTCTTCATTCTTACTTCTCATCTCTCGAAATATTTTCTCTCACTAAGTATAATTATCAGTAGGTATACCCTCACTTACCTTCTAGTCTAAATCTTTCACGAGTCTCAATCTTCTAGTACACATACGCACAATTCCCAATGTATAAATAACTCCTCGTTAACCCACAATTTAATCTCATATTAATTTCACTCAACAGAGTCTACTTAGACCTTATTAGTCCTCTTCATAACTCATTATACTCTATCAATGATGATTAAGGGTTCCTACGCATTTTAATCGGACTAAACAAAAAGGGAAAAAATATGCAGTTTTCCAGGAGGGGTCGATCGATCGATCAAGCAGTTCTTCCCCAGTTTTCTGCAATAATTAACCTACGGGTTCAACTATTTTAACCCCTCCAATCCTTTATAATTTCATCCCAAACTCCCATCAAAGTAATCCAAGTGTATAAGCAATGTACCTAAACGAGTTCTAACGTAACGACATAATTAAATCCTCAACGAATCAATCAAAAAGGGGTTTAATCTGAAATCTCTTTATAAAACCAAATTTTGCATGAATAATCACCACCCTCTATTTTAATCAACATTTTCTTCCCAAATATCATAATAAATTCATGGGTAATCCTCTACATATGATCAAGATTTTAGACTACATGGGTTCTCCTTACAACACATATAAATTATCTTCCAAAATATATAATTCTCCCATTAAAACGTATGATTTTCATTCCTAGACTAACATGGAAGGTATATTAACTTGGAAATCAACAAGATAGATACTTGCCTGGGATTCAAGGGTCTGATTTGTTGATGAGAAATATATGGTTGCATTCCTTGTCGTGCGATCTACGTTTTGGTGGTGGTGGTGATGAAATCAGGTGGGTTCTAGGCCTTGGATTGCTTGGAAAACTCTTCACCTTCTTCTCTAATCACTTCACCTTCTTCTCTAATGGCTGGTGTAGGTTTTGTGTTTGTTAACCCCAAGAGAAAACTCTAAATGGCTAATAAATACTAAGAAAATTCGTGGGTTTAATTACCCAAAAATACAAAATATCTAAAATACCCTCCTAGGATGTCAATTAGGCCTAAAAACTCCCCGAGACCCAAACTAAACCCCCAGGTACATTTTTCTGACTATCTCAACCCTTTCGGACACTTTGGCGCACTCAAAATGACTATACGGACGACTTATAATTTATTCACTTTAATAATAATAATTTAGTCCTGACACGACACACACGCGCCCCGAATTAAATTTCCATAATTGCGAGTTTATTCACTCGTGACAATTTTAATAAAATCAATCTCATATATTACTTTACTCATCTAGTAATATTCAACAAATTTCCAATAATTTCTAACTCACATCATGCTAGTAAATATTAAAAAATAATTTCCAGATTAATATTAAATTAATACTTCAAATTAACTTTAATAAATCCCCAATTTATAAAAGCCATAAAAATACGGGGTATTACATACTTCCCCCCTAATAATGGAATTTCGTCCCGAAATTTGGAAAAATAAAGCGTAACTCGTAAGGACAACTCCGGGTGTTAATCTCACATCTCATGTAATTTCCGTCGTACCACCCATACAGTACATTACCGAATACCCCCACTAATGTTATACTCCAAGCCTTACTATTTAGTTTAAATTATCTTGAGTTAAACTTTATCTAATCCGTACTATACCATTCCATGGAAAAATTATGGGGAGTAACGATCCTAAGTCATCAAACAACTAAATCTGGAAGTCACAACTTCTACTTTCATTAACCTCAAGAATGCTTACTGTGACACAAATATGGAAAATACTACAATCAAACCATCTAGGACGCCCATACACTCAATGTGCATACTTTCCATCATAAGGTCTAAATGAATGTGATTCCTCTCTAAGGTTACCCTTAATTAACTGACTACCTAGTCTATAATTCGTATTTCTATGATTTCCACATTCTCATTTGGCAATTTCATTTACCTCAAATCATGCTATAGATCATAACTCTCTGATTAATATAAATATATACATATAATGACAAAGGTTATAAACTCATATTCTAAAGGCCTAACTTACTTCTAATCCCAACGTTCTTTAGTTTCATGCGTGGGGTGTCTCGTAGAGAGAAATCCAAATAAGGAACCCCCCCGATGCACTACTACCTAAAATAGTTGGTCATCAAAACTCCTCAGGTCCTTATACAAGTCTATTTATTCACTCTCGTATCAAAGACAATACGCTGACTATAACAATCAATCTTGGTCTCATATACAACAAGTCAATCCATGCCGATAATCGCATCCTACTCGGATATGTTTATAACAAATTAAACTCACGTTTTGATATATACAAGAAAATAATATGCGTCCCACTACCCATCGGTGAGTCTACATAAATAATAGTGCCAATGGCCAAGTCTAGTAACCCTATGGTCCACGCAATTCTAATAGCTACAAATGAATGAGAGGTCCTAATGAAAATCATTATGCACCCCATAACTCCATAGATAGAAAACGTACGCTCATTCGTGGGCGGCGGTTGTTGACTCCCACTATTATAACTTTGCTCCAATGAGTCAAGAAAATTTTTACCCCCAATTTTCAGTTCTAGTTAACCACCCTCCACTATATGTACAAGCCTTTGAATATATTGCCTTCGTTGGGCAACACACCTAATTCCCGTATTTCTAGAACTTCTACTGATGACTCTCCTCAATTTTCCATTTGACCCTCTCCCAAGCATACTACATTGGGTGAGTCTAATTTGGCATCACCTTCGACTATAGCAGCACTTTGAATTTGTAGGCTGCATCCTAACCATCTTTATAGTCCTGGCAACTCGTGCCATAATAGGGGTGACTTCGACTACGGTCATCATCCTCGAACATACTTCATAACCTCCTAAGTACGACCTCCGTTATCCGTCCAATGGCCCTCATCTGCCATACTTCTTGTACGAACACGTCCGAACACAAATAAGATTCACTAATATATACGTTATAGCAGGAGAACGGAATCTTACCAAAGAAATCAACAATACTAAACATAGGGATCTATATCAAACAAAGTAATGCTCAGATGAAAGTATAGTAAGTCGTACAGACCCTAAAGGACACTAGAACCTAATGCTCTGATACCACCTGTAACACACCCCTAATTAAATACCGGATGATCAGTCATTTATTAAATTAACATCAAGGTGAACGGTTGGTTCATTCTCAGCATCACTGTCGTAAAATAATTATTACGAATATAAACACCCTAAATAATCAAGCTAAGTGTCAAAACAATTTAAAGTCTCATTTTTCCTTTCTTAAGTACCAATATAAAAAAAACATTTTTAATACCCAACAGTTAATAATCAGATAAATACTAAGGATGGCAATTAACACACAAGAATTAAACCATCTATATAATCCAAACCAAGTATAACAACCCTAAATGAAATCATCCTGACAATAGTTAACTCCCAAGGAGCATTGAATACCGAAAATATAAATGAACATAAATTTTGACAACATATAAATGGAATAGGAAATCGGGCGACACATGCCCTAACTATGAAGATCTAAAGTAGGAACTAATTCAATGACGAAGTCGTCTAAAGCAAGGGCCTGCAACTCCCACATAAGCTGCAGCACGTCCAATACAAAGAACCTAAGCATGACGCCCCTATGGCTGGGCACCTGTAATACATACATATATATACAATAGAGAAAGAAATGACAAAACGGGTCAGAGCCCGAGTGTAAAACAGTTTTAAAAATAGTTGAGCAAGTATTTAAAATGCTTATCGGCTAATATCACAACCATGTTAGTATGCGACACTCTTTTGAGAATCATCATCTCTCATCTAATGTGCACTCCTATCGTTCTATTAATCTCATAAGTCTATCTAACTTATTTTATATAAAGTTTTATCCCGAGAAGTACTAAGGCCATAATATTTAGTTTTAGAAAATCATTCTCTTCCATATTCTTACGTTACTTATAACCACTCATTAACGTTATGAAAATTCTTGAACACTTGTCATAAAGCTGAAGCGTTTATTCATTACCTAACTACTTATACACACAGTAGAAAGTTTCCATATATAAGTACATATATATCAATCACTCATAATATATATATATATATATATATATCAAGGTTCTAAAAAACGGGGGGCGTGATCGAGGTGTAGAGGCCAAGCCTTAAGCCTTAGAAGCCTAGGCGGGCCTTGGCGTAAAAAAGCGTGAAAAGGCGTTTTAGTCTTTTTAATATATCTTAATATTTTTAACCATAACAAGGCTATTAAAATACTAAAATTGTACATATCATAAAAATATGTCTGAATATTTGCAAATAAAATTACTATTTGATTTTTTTGGATGAGATAATGGTTCGGTATGTAAAACAATCTTTAAAAGGGGATATCATTTCACTAAAGCATTATTGTTTTTAGAGAAAAAGTACGCCTTAAGGGTTTTACCAAGCATAAGGCGTCAAAATCTTAAGGCGGGGCGTTTCTCCCAAGCCTTAAGCCTAGGCGTGCCTAGGCGGGTTTTTTAGAACAGTGATATATATATATATATATATATATATATATATATATATATATATATATATATATATATATATATATATACTATCTGCACCCCACATAAATCTATGGTGCTGGCGTACTCTGCTATCAAGTCCCTATATCACTTGTACTAAGGGAAATAATAGTTCGAAATCACTCTCGAACTGTATTAATACAATACACACAAAAATGGAGGCGAAGCATAATTTCAAGTCACTAAGAGGTCAGCACATACCCTCACGTCTCTTAGGATTGTCTGACTATCAATCAAATAGCCTGTACCAAGGAATACTATGTTCTAGGGTACAAGTCAATATCCCCCATAAAGGTCCAATCGAGATAAGACTGTCCCAGCGCGGAAACCTCCCTGATAGTATGTATCCCGGGTATGATTTTTATACAGATACATAATATATGCACAGTCACACAATATCATATATATAGATATTCGCATTTTCCAAATTAGGTTCACCCACGACCCATAATTATTGTCATCCGTGCTTAGCACAAATTTTACTTAATTATCTCGCATAACGGATTCGTCTCTTTTATTCTCATTTATTATTTTCTTCATTCTTACTTCTCATCTCTCGAAGTATTCTCTCTCACTAAGTATAATTATCAGTAGGTATACCGTCCCTTGCCTTCTAGTCTAAATCTTTCACGAGTCTTAATCTTCTAGTACACATACGCACAATTCCTAATGTATAAATAACTCCCCGTTAATCCACAATTTTATCTCATATTAATTTCACTCAACGGAGTCTACTTAGACCCTGTTGGTCCTCCTCATAACCCATTATACTCTATCAATGATGATTAAGGGTTACTACACATTTTTACCGGACTAAAAAAAATGGGAAAAATATGCAATTTTCCCGGAGGGGTCGATCGATCGATCAAGCAGTTTTTGCCCAGTTTTCTGCAATATTCAACCTACGGGTTCAACCATTTTAACCCCTCCAAACCTCTATAATTTCATCCTAAACTCCCATAAAAGTAATCCAAGTGTATAATCAATGTACATAAACAAGTTCTAACGTAACGACATCAATAAATCCTGAACGAATCAATTAAAAATGGGTTTAATCTCAAATCTCTTTATAAAACCAAATTTTGCATGAATAATCACCACCCTCTATTTTAATCAACATTTTCTTCCCAAATATCATAATAAATTCATGGGTAATCCTCTACATATGATCAAGATTTTAGACTACATGGGTTCTCCCTACAACACATATAAATTCTCTTCCAAAATATATAATTCTCCCATTAAAACATATGATTTTCATTCCTAGACTAACATGGAAGGTATATTAACATGGTAATCAGCAAGATAGATACTCGCCTGGGATTCAAGTGTCAGATTTGTTGATGAGAAATATATGGTTGCATTCCTCGTCGTGCAATCTATATTTTGGTAGTGATGGCGATGAAATCGGGTGAGTTCTAGGCCTTGGATTGCTTGGAAAACTCTTCACCTTCTTCTCTAATCTCTTCACCTTCTTCTCTAATCACTTCACCTTCTTCTCTAATGGCTGGCGTAGGTTTTGTGTTTGTTAACCCCAAGAGACAACTCTAAATGGCTAATAAATACTAAGAAAATTCGTGGGTTTAATTACCCAAAAATACAAAATGTCTAGAATACCCTCCTAGGATGTCAATTAGGGCTAAAAACTCCCCGAGACCCAAACTAAACCCCCGGGTATATTTTTCTGACTATCTCGACCCTTTCGGACACTTTGGCTCACTCAAAATGATTATACAGACATTTTATAATTTATTCACTTTAATAATATTAATAATTTAGTCCTGACACGACACAGGCGCATCCCGAATTAAATTTCCATAATTGCCATTTTATTCACTCGTGACAATTTTAATAAAATCAATCTCATATATTACTTTACTCATCTAGTAATATTCAACAAATTTTCAATAATTACTAACTCACATCATGCTAGTAAATATTAAAAACTAATTTCCAGATTAATATTAAATTAATACCTCAAATTAACTTTAATAAATCCCCAATTTATAAAAACCATAAAAATACGGGGTATTACAAGCACCGAATTCTACTCACTCGGAGAAAGGCTTCAGGTGCGGGTTGACGGTTTATCCCAAAAATCTTCATTGGTGGATTCTAAGGTTTCGGTGGACTTTGAGATTTTCGGCTAGGCAGAGGTGGTTGCAAGAAGATGCGTTGTGGATTGAAGGAGCTGAGTCAAGTGTAGTATGTCATCTGTCTTGTAACAGTAAATCCCTACTTAGTGGACTTAAGGCTAGGGGTCGTCCGAGGTCTTTCCCGTTGTGGGTTTTCCTCGTACATCGTAACGTAGTGTCTTGTGAATTTATTTTTTGTAAGGAAATTTTTTTATAAATATCTGTCATAATTAATTATGTCATATACCATTACAACCATCGAAGAAGTTCAAGAGCAATCTACATCAAGATGGATCCGAATATATCAAGGTTCTTCATTAAAAAGCCTCCGCAAAGTTTAGTTTGGTAAGGTTATGTTTTAAATACCTTAACTTTGCACTTAGAGTTTTGGGATATTTTTTCAAAATATTTTCTAAGTGTTGGAGCGGACTTTTTTCATCAAAATTTGAGAATGAGTAATTTTTCCAAGTCCTGTAGCGTTCCTCGATTTTGATGCTCAGGTCGTTCAAGAAAGATCCCATCTCGTTCGAGTGACATGAGATGTAGCGAGATGTCGTTCAAACGACACGTGTACTTCATTCGAGCGAGATCCCATTTTCGTTCTAACGACCGAGGATGCATGATTTTCTATAAATACTCATTGAATGGTTTCATTTTCATAAAGAAGTGCCAGTGTTTTGAAAGACAGAAAACTGCGAATCTGCAGAATTCTTTTTGACTTCTTCTTTTAGTGTTTTCATCCCTTTTGTTTTCAATTCACCAAAATCCCATATGCTTTGGTGAATTGTTTTGGTGTTCAAGAACACACTTTGCTTTTTTTATTCTTTGTGTGGAGAACTCTACAACCGGAGAGGTGTGTGCTATTGTGGAGGGAGTCTTTGTGAAGATTTTAGACTGCATGTTCTTGTGGTATAGCTGCGTGTGAACCACTGCTGATTTCTATCCATTACTTTGAAGGTTTGATGAAGGAACCGTGCGTTATTCTAGTGGGCGAAAGCAAGATGGTATGTAATTCAATGGTCTTATAAAATTGTCAAAGTTCTAGAAACAAAAGGTTTTTCAATTTCGGGGATTTTTCCTAAAATTTGTGTCACTTGCTTTATTTATTTATGATTTGACACACGCACACACGTAGTGGCATGCTTAGAGGCTGAATTAATTTGGTTTAAAAATAAATTCTAATTAAGTAAGGTTTAATTGGAAACTTGCGAATTAATTTAAATCGGTATCACACACCGATGTCATATTTTACAAATTGGTATCAGAGTGGGTTACGCTAATTTATCGCGTATTCCTATTTTTTGCAAAATCGTGTGATATTGATTTTTTTTTGAAAACCCCGTTTTGTGAAAAATCTTAATTTTTCCAATGGAACCTTCATTTAATAAGGTGCCTATTTTTTTATGGGAAAAATTATGCCTATTGGAAAGCTATCATGAAATCTATTTTAAAATCCATTGACGAGCGTGTTTGGTTGCTTTGCGAAAATGATGGAATCCTCCCACTATCACCGTTTAAAATATCACATCTTTAAAACCTGTGTCACATTGGACTGAGAACAATTTTAAAATGTCTAATTTTAATTCCCGTGGACTGAGTGCTATTTCTCGAGTTGTCACTCCTGATGAGTTTCGTCGAATTATGATGTGTACCACCTCTAAAGAGGCTTGGGATGTTTTGAACTTGACACAAGAGGGTACGAACGCGGTTAAAGAATAAAAATTACAAAATTTGGCCACCCAATTTAAGACTATCACCATCTTTGAGTCTGAATCCTGTGATGATTTTTATGCACATTTGTCGGACATTGTAAACACCAGTTTTAATTTGGGTGATGTGATTGATAACATGCGTGTTGTTAAAAAGATTTTGAGATCTCTCCCAAAACGCTTTATTCCTAAACTCATTGTTTTGAACTCTTTGGGAAATTTGAAATCACTTAATTTGGAAGAACTTGTAGGAGATCTTCAAACCTATGAGATTGACATGTTTTACCAAACCATTAAGGCTAAGGATAAAGGCGTTGCTTTAAAGACTCATTTTAAGAAAAAGAAAGAAAAATTTTGTGAGTCTGATTCTGAGGGAGATTTTGATTTTAATGATATGGCCTTATTTGCAAAAAAAATTAAAAAGTTTCTCAAAATTTCTAAAGATAATTCTTCCAATAAAAAGGGATTTTTTGAGAAAAATAAAAAGAAAGGAAAGGCCAAATAAAGTGGTGAGAGGGAAAAAGAGAATGACTCAGATGAGGAGTGTGAAGAGGATTTTAAGAACGTGACTTGTTTTGAATGTGGGGGTAAGGGGCTTAAGTCATTTGAGTGTCCTACGTGGCTTAGAAAGAAAGGAAAGAAAGTAGCCATGCCAATGGCCTTCACTGATCCTCGCAGGGGGCGGGTAGAGTGAGGATCCTAGGTCCCGCGTGTCCCTCTCGGGAGCGCTTCTGCCGGCGTCGTTGATGAGGTGAAAAATGTAGAGAGATGGAGTCGCCAACCTATTTTACTCAAAACAGACAAAAGAGAGGGAGCCATATTGAAGGACAACATCCAAAGACATACTGATACATACGAAACCAAAATGATTCGAGAAGGGTCCAGAGGCTAAGTTACGAAATGGGAAGGTGTTAGGCACCCATTCCGACCTTACGGTCTCTCATGGGTTTTTGCTATTTTTCTTTATTTTCCCCGTGATATGTGTGCATGTGTATATATATTGTGGAGATAATAATCCTCGACTTGTATCATAGAAGAGATAAAGCGAGTCATTCGTAGGTCATAGAAATAATATTAGAAAATAGGATTTACACGATTATCCTTGTGTTGATCGTTATAATGGAACGATAACATATGTGGAATAATACGCCATTAGGAAAAAATATATGCATTGATGATGCTGAGATTTAGCACCACCGGATAAGTGATAGTGAGCTCAAACAGTAGCATCCATGGCAGCCATAGAGATGTATAAGTGTATAAGTATGAAGAAGGGGATGAGTATAAGAGGAAATAAGAAAATGATGTATGGTGGTTCAGCCAATTTGTCCTACATCCACTGTGAGTGTGTGATCCACTAAGTATGGGCACTAATGGCCTTGGATACAATGAACATCAGCCTCTCTCTCTCTCTACTGTGTGTACAAGCAGAGTTTTAGCTAGGGTTACAGTCAATTGATCGATCCCCTGTAGGGTTGTAGGTGACAAGTATATATAGGTCTTGGGGGGTGTAGTGTACCCCCCAAGTATGCATGGTGCATGTGAATCATGATCTAGCCAATCCCCTGTTGACACCTGTAGATGCCAAATGATGACATAATATTCCCTCACGTGAGGGTGTGATTTTGTTATAACGGTCTCCCCTATGCAATGTGAGCCTCACGCGCACTGTTCCACGCGTCTCCCAAACCACCTGCTGTGATGATGTCACCCTCGGCCTATGGGCCGAGGCCGAGGGCAAAGTTCCTTCCAGTAGTGTCTGGCCCAATTCTGGCCTCGTACTGTCGTACCCTCGGAGGGTCGTCCGGAGCCTTATGAAGGGTCGGCCTCTCGGAGGGTCGTTCGGGGCCTGATGAAGGGTCGGCCCCTCGGAGGGTCGTCCGGAGCCTGATAAAGGGTCGGCCCCTTGGAGGGGTCGTCTGGAGCCTGATGAAGGGTCGGCCCCTGAGGGGTCGTCCGTTTGGAGGTAACCATCAGCCAGGCCGAGGATATAAACGTGTATATCAATCACCCCCCAACCCTTAGCCATAGGTGCTGTTGAGATGGCTGAGGGATAATGTTGTAATTGAGATGCGTGTATGATCAGTTAGGTGAGTGACACCTGGGCAGATACTCATTGTTGTTCCAGTTTCTAAGGCATGGCAGCTGCACACTTTTCTTGGGGCTTTGTGCCCTAATGATGCCTTCCTCGTGGGCTGTGTCATGCCTTGGTCAATGGGCCCACTCATTACTAAGGTATTTAAGAGATTTTTAAACTCTCTCTCTCTTGTTCTTCTTCTTCGCGCCCAAGCCTTCTCTCTCTAGCCTTTTACCAGTTTTCATCGCCATTTCTGCAGCCTTCAATCCTTCAAGCTTAGCAACTTGGGCAGTTCTTGCTCTCTCTTTATCAGGTAATCCCTCAGCGCTCTCTTTTACCTTCATTTCTGTTTGCTTTTTAGGCTCGTAGGGCTGCATTTTCCTTGGGTTATCTCATAGATTTTTCCGGTGTCTTCTTCGGCAACTGTTTCTTGAATGTTCTTGAGTGTTCTTGAGTGAAAACCATCAATTCCCTTTTTAATTCAAAAGTCTAATTTGGTCAACTACAAAGTTGTTTGTTGTTAAGTTCCCCAAATTTCTCCAAGTGTAGGGTCTTCCCTTTTAATGCTTAGGAAGCTTTATAGTTTAGCGTCTGAATTCCCATCCTTGAGAGAGAAGCTCTTTGCAGAGATCAAACGAGTGGAGGAAGAGGAAGAGAGGAGACGAGGGGCCGACCCTAATTGGGTATGACCCATCTTTCCCATTCCTTTTGCCACAATAAAACCATTTGAACCGTCTGAGTCTTGTGGGTCATCCCATCGTCCAGCCGAGTGTCATTCAAGTGAGATGGACGAGAGAGCGTCGTCGCTAACTGGCGCTGGACCTTCTGGGAGAAAAGAGACATCTGACCTAGGCCCAGGTCGAGAGGCCGAGGGTATGGTCCCCTCCGAGGCTGTCCCTGTGACAACCCTATCTCCCCATGCCTTTCAGATGGCCTTCTCCCAGGGGCCTCTGGAAGATGATGAGGCCGAGGGAGAGGGGAATGAGGACGAGGGAGATGATACAGATGACCAAATTGATACCTCCCATGCCTCATCCTATATCTCCTCTATTAGGGATCGCGACCTATTGATATGGAGGCATGCCTATGGAGTGCCCCCAGCATAACTATAAGGGTTGCCTCTGAGTCTGAGAGGGTTTTTGATTGTGAAGAGGGAGAGGTTGCAGTTTATGAGCAAATGTTCAAGGTAGGAGTTAGATTCCCTCTGCATCCTGCCATCGTAGATATCCTGTCTGCCCTTGGTGTTTCCCCCTCTCAACTTCCTCCCAACTCTTGGAGGACGATCCTGGGCTACATCTCCTTGTGGAAGAATGCTTTCACCGATGAGCCCTCGGTCGACCTATTCTTGGGCTGCTACAATATCACCTCCTCGTCCAAACAGCCTGGATACTATCATCTGGGGGCGAGGAGGTCTGAGAAGAAACTCCTCCATGTGGCGCAAACTTCCAACCACGATTGGAAAAAGAGATTCTTCTTTATCTTTGGGGAGTGGGAGTTCACCGCCAATGGTCTGAGGGTACCCAGAAGATGGTCTAACCCTTCCATGAAGATCAGGTCAGACCCTGGACTTCATCTGGAGGAGAAGGACATCGTTGAATATCTGAGAGGACGAGGGAGAGAGGGTTAACTTCCAAAATTTGAAGACCTGATGACCCCCCGGTTCCTCAAAGAAGCTGGTCTGAGGGTCGGCCCTCTGACAGAACTATATGAGTTATACTGAACATTTTACATTATTTACTTATTTTTGAAGTGTTTCCTCTTTATCTCTGCATTTTTTTGACGTGTCGTCCTCTTATCAGGTCGTCCTACAGGTATATCAGACTATCTTTGGGAAATAACTGGTCCCAACTTATTGTCAGGCTTGGCAGAGAAGAAAGGAAAGGAGCCTCAGCAGGTTCCGAGGAAGACGAAGGCCGTTGGGCCGACGGTGGTGGAGCCGACCGCCGATAGCCATAAAAGAAAGGAGCCTGAGGTCCCTGTTGACCCTCGGCCGGATTCTCGGCCGAGGGCCAGGGTCGAAGCATCTGAGGGGACGACCTCCTCATCCAGCATGTGGGCCTCCTGGTCTCAAAACTTGGCACATCTGTGGGACGAGCCCTCATCACTCATTGCAAACTTGAGGGCATCCAAGGCCTCAATGTTTTTTTCACCCTCGGCCTCTGACTGCGAGTTCCTATCAAAGATGCCTCCTGCCAAAGTGTACGACTATGGTCTGCACGCCCTTGCACACGTATTGGTCTTGACCCACTTCATTTAATTTCATTCTTTCACCAACTGTTTCCTCGGCCTCTTGACATGTGTTTACTTTTCTTGTGTAGTCTATGTGTGCCTTTACCTCGGCAACAAAATGGATGGCTGAGAACCAAGCAAAGTTCCATGAGGCCGAGAGGGCTATCCAACATGAGGCAGATCTTTAATCGGAGCTTGATACTGCATGGGCCGAGTTGGAAAGTACCAGGACTGAGCATGCGAGGATCCTGGACCAGCTGATGAGGCAGCACGACGAGGACATTAAGGCCAAGGAATTGCTTCTAAAGGAAAAGGACGAGGCCTTGACCAACATGGAGGCCGAGTACGAGGCCAAGTACAAAACTGATCTTGAAGCAGCCATCAAGAAAGCCGAGGCTGATGCTGTTGAGGCTTATAAGATTTCTGACGAGTTTCAAGGCTTCGACCTTGAATATTTGGAGAGAGGAATCAGGATTGCCTGCCGGTGGGTCGTCCTCAGGTTTGGTGATGTCGTCTTCTCGGTCCGCCCTTCAATTGAAGCAGTCAGACTAGACGACCCTATGATTGCCGAGGCTCTGACTTATGTAGAATCATAAGTGCAGGTTGAGGGGGTCGGTACATCTGAGGATCAGCCGGTGTTAGTCATTGAGGAAACCCCTCTGGTGGATGTTGAGGCTCTGCCCTCCGATGTTATCCCATAGGGTGGCTGTCTGTAGCCCATACCCTCTTAATGTAATCAACATTTTTGTACTTTACTTGCAGAACACTTGATATTTTGTATAACTAGCATTTCGTTAATACTATCGTCTTCTTTACTGTCTTCCATATTTGCTTCTTGTATGGTTTGCTTTGTCTTTGTTAATGCCAGTAACCTCTCCCTCATCTTTCTTGAGGGTGAACAAGGGGTCATCCCCTGCGTTGACCCTCATTATA
Source organism: Sambucus nigra (assembly GCA_949130495.1). Lineage (NCBI taxonomy): Eukaryota > Viridiplantae > Streptophyta > Magnoliopsida > Dipsacales > Adoxaceae > Sambucus > Sambucus nigra. The sequence continues at coordinate 359,119,144 of OX422217.1, read as the reverse complement.
GCCGAGGAGTCAAATTACCAACTGGTTTTTAATAAAGTTTTCCCTCGTCTTTTTTGAGGATAGTGGTGGAGTCGTCCTCTCCACTGGCCCTCATTATATCCGTGGGATCAACTCACCAAACTAATGGTTTTAATGTTTTTCCTTATCTTTCTTGAGGACAGTGGTGGGGTCGTCCCCTCCACTATCCCTCTATATAGCCGAGGGATGAAATTTCCAAACTAATGGTTTTTATTGAAGTTTTCCCTCATCTTTTTTGAGGACAGTGGTGGGGTCGTCCCCTCCACTGGCCCTCATTATAGCCGAGGGATCAACTTACCAAATTAATGGGTTTAATAAATTCTTCCCTCGTCTTTCTTGAGGACAGTGGTGGGGTCGTCCCCTCCACTGGCCCTCATTATAGCCGAGGGTGGTTCTTTGTAGATGTTTCCATGCGTACTAGAACTGATAACCACAGGATGAGGGGAAACACTGATATTTCTCATTAATTTTCAAAGTGTTCTGTTGGAGCAACTCTTATTACAATTATGGTCTATCAAGACCTTACAACACTACTGATAGTATTTCTTCAAATGATCTGCATTCCAGGGGTTAGAAAAGGGTTCCCCTTCTAGGTTTTCTAGTCTATAGGTCCCAGGGACGACTTCATCGATGACCCTATATGGGCCATGCCAATTAGGATGGAGTTTGTTGGGATTTTGCCAAGTCTTCTTGAGGACCAAGTCCCCCACTGCGATAGGCCTCTGTTTCACCCTCTGATTGTAGAACTTTGCGGTCCTCTGCTGGTAGGCAGCCTGCCTTATCTCAGCGTCCTCCCTCCTTTCCTCAATCAGGTCCAAGTCGAGTCTCCTCTCTTCCGCATTTTTCTGGGGGTCATACACTTGGACTCTATGCGTAGGAAACTCAATCTCAGTGGGGATGTCGGCTTCTGATCCATAAGCTAGCATGAATAGGGTCTCTCCAGTAGAGGTCCTCACTGTCGTCCTGTATGCCCATAGTACGGCATATAACTCCTCGACCCATCTTCCTTTTGCCTCCTCAAGCCACTTCTTAATTCCATCTAGGATTGTCCTATTTGTAACTTCTGTTTTCCCATTGGCATGAGGTCGGCCTGAGGTGGAGAAAAATTGTTTGATACTCACCCTTTCACAGTACTTCTGTAGAGAGGTATTCTTGAATTGAGTCCCGTTATCCGAGATGAGGGTGTTGGGGAGACCGTATCTGCATATAATATTCTTCCGGATGAACTGGAAGGTCTTCTGCTCTGTGATCGTCACCATCGGCTCCGCTTCCACCCATTTTAAAAAATATTCAATGGCTACGATGAGGAACCGATAGTTATTGATGGCCCTAGGCAAGGGTCCTACTAGATCAATTCCCCACACTACAAATGGCCATGGGGATGTAATGGAAGTAAGAGGCTGATGGGGCTGGTGAGGGATGGTGGGAAATCTTTGACATTTGTCACACTTTTTTACATATGCCGATGCGTCTTTCCACAAGGTCGGCCACCAGTACCCCTGGGTGATCACCCTCTTCTCTAAGGATCTGCCCCCGATGTGGCTTGAGCACGATCCTTCGTGCATATCTTTCAAAATGGAAGGGACTTCTGATGGATGCACACACCTAAGTAAGGGGAGCAAAAACCATTTTTGTACAAGGTGTCTCCGATGACAGTGAATTTTGCAGCCCTGTACCTCAGCTTCTTCCTTTCTTGCCTTGCTTCTGGCATCTCACCCTCTTTAATGTATCTGATCAGAGGGTCCATCCACGAAGCTTCCTGAGAAACATTTAGGCAATTGCTAAGTGTTCCCTCAGCGTCTTCGATAGTTGGTCGAAGCAAAATTTCTACTAGGACCGTCCTCCTGATATCTGTCCTCGTTGCCGAGGCCAACCTAGCAAGGGCATCAGCACGGCCATTGTCGAGCATAGGTATCCTCTTTAATTTCACTTCTCTAAAGACCTTCAGTAATGACCTCACCTTCTCAAGGTACCTAGCCATCCTCTCGTCCTTAGCCTCGTAGGCTCCTAGTATCTGATTCACTACTAGCCTTGAATCACTATGGACCAAAATTTGGCCGACACTAAGAGACTTGGCCAAGGAGAGGCCTGCTACTAAGGCCTCATATTCAGCCTTATTGTTGGAGGCTTTGAAGTTGAACCTCAGGTCGTATTCAACGTCTGTGCCATCGGGTGCTGATAGTATCAGTCCAGCTCCACTTCCGCTGTCACAGGAGGACCCGTCAACGAAGAGGCTCCACAGAGTCTTTCCCTCTGAAAAATTTCCCTCAGAGAGGGATACATGTCTAAATATGTATCTTCCCTCTTCGTTTTCAGTCGCTTTCCTTCTAGCGGTGCTTATCTCAGCCCTATCTGCGGGTGTGTCAGTGGGTCTGTCTTGTTGTGTATCTGTCTTCCCTAGGGTCTCACCCTCGACCTCATCATCTTCCCAAGTGAACTCAGCCATGAAGTCTGCCAATGCCTGCCCCTTAATGGCCGTCTTAGGCTGATACACAATGTCAAACTCCCCCAACTCTATAGCCCAGGCCATCAACCTACCTGATTTTTCTGGCTTGTGTAGGACCTGCCTAAGAGGAGAGTTGGTGAGGATGACCATTGTATGGGACTGGAAGTATGACTTCATCTTCCTTGAGGCATGGATCAAGGTGTAGGCCAACTTCTCCATCCTCGGGTACTTTTGCTCTGCCCCCTGGAGTGCCTTGCTGTTAAAATACACAGGCTTCTGTATCCCGTCTTCGTCTCTCACAATGGCTGCACTGATGGCCGACTCTGAGATGGCGAGGTACACATAAAGTCGTTCACCCTGCATGGGTCGTGACAGCAGCAAAGGAGACCCTAAGTATGACTTTAGGTCCCTGAAAGCCTCATCACACTCTTCACTCCATTCGAAAGCCTTTCTAAGGATCTTAAAGAATGGCAAACACTTGTCTGTGGCCCTAGACACGAACCTGTTCAAGGAAGCAACTCTCCCTGTGAATCTCTGAACGTCTTTAATCGACTTGGGGGTCTTCATCTCAACAAGGGCCTTTATCTTTTCAGGATTGGCCTCGATGCCTCTTTGGTTGACAATGAACCCCAAGAACTTCCCTGCTCCGACCCCAAAGACACACTTGGCCGGGTTAAGCTTCATCTTGTATTTGTCCATGGTATTAAAGGTCCTCTCCAGGCCTGCCACATGATCCTCTGCCTTCAGACTCTTGGTCAGTATGTCATCTATGTAGACCTCCATAGACTTCCCAATTTGGTCTTCAAACATTCTATTTACGAGGTGCTGGTACGTTGCCCCCGCATTTTTTAGGCCAAAGGGCATGACCCTGTAACAGTATGTCCCCTTGTCGGTGATGAAGGCTGTCCTCTCCGAGTCTTCAGGGTTCATGAAGATCTGGTTATACCTTGAATAGGCATCCATGAAGCTCATGAGCTCATGGCCTGCGGTAGCGTCTACCATCTGGTCAATGCGGGGGAGAGGGAAGCTGTCTTTGGGACAGTACTTGTTGAGGTCTGTGAAGTCCACGCACATTCTCCACTTCCCGTTGGCCTTTGGGACGATGACTGCATTGGACAACCACTCTGGGTAGATGACCTCTCTGATAAATTCAGCGTCTTCTAATTTTTTAACCTCATCTCTGATGACCTCATACTTTTCTCTGGAGTAAATTCTCCTCTTATGCTTTACCGGCTTCACTCCCTCTACCACATTGAGCTTGTGGCACATGATTTCAGGGTCAATCCCCGGCATATCTACATGACTCCATGCGAAGACGCTTCGCCTTCTCCTCAATAGTTTAACGAGGTCTTCCTTGATACTGGGCTTCAGAGACTTGCCAACCTGGACTGTTTTTTCCGGGTCATCCTCATCGAGGATGATGGATTCTACCTCTTCCGCGGCCTCTCCTTTCTTTAGCTTCGTCTCATCCCTGGGATCTAGGGTATCAATATTGTAAGTGGTCGTAGCCCTCTTGAGTGCCTCCCTTTCTTTAGCGGAGTTGTAGTAACACTCTCGCGCTGTCGTCTGGTCTCCCTGAACTTCCCCCACCCCGTAAGGGGTAGGGAATTTAATCATCTGATGAACCATAGACGGTACAGCTTCAAACCCCTTGAGGGCCACATGCCCCAGTATAATGTTGTAGGCCAAAAACACATGCTCATCCATCACAAAGAAACTGACCTTCTTGGTGAGCCATCTCGGCCACTCGTCCCCCATCCTCACATCGGCCTCATATACCCCAAGGGGATGAACCTTTTCCCCACTGAACCCAATCAATGGATGATAGTAGGGGACGAGTCTAGCACGGCTGAGACCCAAGGCTTTGAAGCATGGCCAAAACATCACATCTGCAGAGCTACCCCCATCTACCAAGATCCTCGGCACCTCACACCCGTGCACCCTGGTAGTGATGACGAGAGGCTCATCATGTGGGGCTAAGAGGCCTTTGAAGTACATTCTCGAGAATCCCACTATCAGAGTGTCCATATCAACCTTCTTCCTCTTTTCTGACTTGACCTCCAGAGAGGTCGAGTGTACCGTCTTCGTCACTGCCTTGGCCTCAGCCACATGGGCCTTCCTGTCAGCGACCTCAGACCCTCCTCCTGCAAGACCCCCAGAGATCATTCCCACTTCGAGCGAGATCATATTAAGCCTCTTGACAGGGCCGTGGTCGTCTCTTGGCGGGAGGTCAGGGTCGTCCTCATCATCAGAAGGGTCGTCCCCTCTTTTTTGAGGACCTTCTCTGCACGCATCGCCTTGCTTCTTTCGGGGGTCATCCCCTCGGCCCCTCTTGAAGGCGCCTTTATCGACGTACTTTCTGAGCTTCCCTTCCTTCAGCATCTTCTCAATCTCATCTTTCAGAGCAAAGCATTTGTCTGTTATGTGGCCGTGATCTTGGTGAAATTCACACCACAGGTTCTTATTCCTCTTGCCGGGGGGTGCCCTCAGCTTTTCAGGCCACTTCAGGGACCGGTCACTCTTTATCTCGTTGAGAATCTTTTCACAGCCGACCGTTAGAGGGGTGTAGCCAGCTAACTTGTCATCCGTGGACCTCTTCTTCCCCTCTTTGTTCTTCTTAGGGTATTTACCCCCACTAGCACTTACTTTTTCGTCTTCATATTTTGCAGCCATCGCCTCCTCGGCGTTCATCACCTTTCCTGCTGTCGACAACAGTTTAGCCATCGTCCTCGGAGGGTCTTCAGCAAGCTTACATAACAACTTCCCCTTTTGGAGTCCTCCAATCAGGGCTGTCATAGCTATGCTCTCCTCATAGTCTTCCACCTCCAGATTCTCCTTATTGAATCTGGCTATGTAGTCCCTCAGACTCTCATTCTTCCCCTGCTTAACATAGAGCAAGTGGGTGGTCTTCTTCTGTGGCCTCACCCCAAAGCAAAAGTTGTGGATGAATAGGTCTGCCAGCTGCTTAAAGTTTTCAATGGAATTTTTCGGAAGAGACGTGTACCAGACATGCGCAGCCCCTGTCAGGGTACCAGAGAAGGCACGACACCTCATCTCATCTAAGATAGAGTATATGTCTGCTGCTGACTGATACATATCCACGTGGTGGATGGGGTTGGTGCTCCCGTCATATCTTGGGGTGACCACAGGTGGCTTGAACTTTGATGGCGTGGGGAAGTTGACTATCTTCGCCACAAAGGGTGAGCCTATGGTGTACCCCCTCCGAAGGGGGTCTCGGCTCTTCAGTATATCACCGATCTTATCCTCTAGTCGCTGGATTGAGTCATTCTAGGGACTCACAGGGTCGGCTTGGTCGATGTTATCCCCCGCCGCCTCTCTGAGGTGGACGGAGGGTTCTGTTGCTGCAGGCCTGTGTCGGCTGTTTACTTCCCTTTGGCCGTCGTCTCGTCCTCGGGGTCGGCCATCTGCTGCCTCCCCCCTGGACCTCGCAGCACTTCTTGGCCTCGATAATTGTTCCCGTAGGTCATTTACTGGGCCCAGCCTCTCAAAGGCTGACCCCCTGCTGAAGCGATCAAAAGCAGAGCCTCTTGGGCGATCATCAGGGTTTGGTCTCCTGCACTTTCCTCTACTATCCTGGAGAGGTCGTATAGTATTGTTGGAGACCTCATACGGTTCCCAGCATTTTATTGGGGCCTCCTCTCCCTCCGGATCGTCGTACCTGTCCTCAAGGCAAGGGTTTCCTTGCCTCCCCAGGCGTAGACGCCGGGGGTCAGCAACATCCCTACGCCGCTGAGGGGGTGGCAGGTCTTTGCGTGGTGCCTGGGGTGGTCCCCTGGCCTCATGCTGTCCTGGAGCTGCTGCCGGAGTAATCATCTCAGGTGAAACCCGTGGTGCTCTTAGTATGTTCTGGCTTAGAGCTGTGAACTGCTCCTGCATCATCCGCTGGCTTGCTGCCAGAGACTTTAAGGCTGTCGCCACATCATCCATCTCAGACTGAGGCGGTGGCTGACTGGAACTGGGTCTTCCCCCATCATTCGGCTGGGGAAGTGGTGGTGGTGGAATTTCAGGTGCCATACGTTTAAGCTATGAAAAGCTGAACTGAAGAAAAAATTAGTGAACTTGGGAACCTTAGTGGGTCTCTTTCAATAGTGAAACACCTCCTCCCAGGGGGAGTGCTGGCTCACCACCAGAGTGCCCAGTGAGGTCAAGCTGTACCAAGGAAGAGACGTCTTCTCATTCCCACAGACGGCGCCAAACTGATGATGTTGAGATTTAGCACCACCGGATAAGTGATAGTGAGCTCAAATAGTAGCAGCCATGGCAGCCATAGATATGTATAAGTGTATAAGTATGAAGAAGGTGATGAGTATAGGAGGAAATAAGACAATGATGTATAGTGGTTCAACCAATTTGGCCTACATCCACTGTGAGTGTGTGATCCACTAAGTGTGGGCACTAATGGCCTTAGATACAATGCACATCTGCCTCTCTCTCTCTCTACTGTGTGTACAAGAAGAGTTTTAGCTAGGGTTACAGTCAATTGATCGATCCCCTGTAGGGTTGTAGGTGACAAGTATATATAGGTCTTGGGGGGTGTAGTGTACCCCCCAAGTATGCATGGTGCATGTGAATCATGATCTAGCCAATCCCCTGCTGACACCAGTAGATGCAAAATGATGACATAATATTCCCTCACGTGAGGGTGTGATTTTGTTATAACGGTCTCCCCTGTGCCATGTGAGACTCATGCGCACTGTTCTACGCGTCTCCCAAACCACGCGCTGTGATGATGTCACCCTCGACCTATGGGCCGAGGCCGAGGGCAAAGTTCCTTTCAGTAGTGTCTGGACCAATTCTGGCCTCGTACTGTCGTACCCTCGGAGGGTCGTCCAGAGCCTGATGAAGGGTCGGCCTCTCGGAAGGTCGTCCGGGGCCTGATGAAGGGTCGGCCCCTCAGAGGGTCGTCCGGAGCCTGATGAAGAGTCGGCCCCTCGGAGGGGTCGTCTGGAGCCTGATGAAGGGTCGGCCCCTGAGGGGTCGTCCGTTTGGAGGTAACCATCAACCAGGCCAAGGATATAAATGTGTATATCATGCATATATAAATATATGTAATCTAAGAGAGTTGAGTTTAGAGAAAATAAAAAAATAAGAGAAAAAGTGAGAATAGGACTCGAGTCTCGAGTTTTACCCCGAGATGCCTGCATAGCCTATAGAGGCATCAAAGTCCACATAGTTCACATGCAAAATGAGGGGGTGGAGTTTATCCCATAAATCCAACCAGTGACTTCTCTTATTTGTGTGCGTGTGTGTAAAAAAGTGTTTTAGTTGTGAGAAAAGTGTAACAAAAATGTATGAGAATTCCGGTTTGGAATATATGAGCAAACCCTCTTTTTCTTGTTTTTTGGTTTTTTTATTTGTATGAAAATAAGAGATGTGCAATAATACTAAATAAAAAGTATATTAGGATATGTGAGATGAGAGAATAAAAGTGTTAAGTAATAAAACAAGTTAATGCGAATTTATGAGAGTTTGAGAGAATTGAGAAAATTGGACCTTCTTGAAGATCTTGAGCTTGATCTTGAATGTCGGAGAGCATCCCTTGCACTGGGATGACGATGGAGGGTACTTAAGTCACCAATTTTGATGAAAAGGATGATGAAAAGTGAAGGTTGGAAAGGGATTTGGCTGTGAAAATCACGCTGACTTCGAGAGAGGTTTTCTGGATTTTCTAAGAGTGATGTCTATCAGATCTGGGATCTTCTTGTAATGAGGTCAAGGCATCCCTTTTATAGGCCCAGGGTATTTTCAATAGGCATATACCTAGTCCTTCCAGTCGGCAGGTGTGTTTAGGCACACTACCGATAGGCATGGTTTAGGACCTGCCGTTTGGCAGTGTCTTTCAGGCCTTTTTGAAAAATCGGTCGCTGAGCGCAAACAATTGATCCAAATTGTGAACGGGGTAGACCGTTGGAAAAATAATTTAGAGACCTTCGAAAGTCCTTTGGACTACTCCTGGGTTAAGGAGTTTACTTTGGATCTAATGTGGCTCAGAAGCGCTCGTCGGTCCTTTGGACAGGAAAACTTCGGACTCAAACGGGTCGTTCGTCCGCATGGAAAGTCAAAATCAAGCATGGGTGGACCATTGGAAACGTTAGTGTATGTACTTTGACATTCCAAAGAGTTCGATTTGGTTCGGGAAGTTGAATTTAGTCAACTAGTCCCTGGAAGCATTTGGTGACCTCTCGGAGTAAAACAGATCGTTCGTCCGTACCGTAAGAGGGAATCATGCACGGAGTGGACCATTAGAAAGGGGTTTTAGTTCCCTTTGAAGATTTATTCAGCCTCGGTCGAGCTGAAGGGTTGACTTTGGTCAAATGGAGCCCGAGAGTGCCTGGTGGCCTCTTTATCGAGTTTCGGGGAAAATGGGCCGTTCGTCTGCATGATAAGTGAGAATCGCGCAGGGATGGATAGTTGGAAAGAGGTTTTTGTTCCCTTTAAAGATTCATCAGTCTCGGTCGAGCTGAAGAGTTTGAGTTTTGGTCAAACGGAGCCTGGGAGCGTCCGATGGCTTCTTGGTCGGTACTTGGGGTATGACCTGGGTTTGCAGTGATGAAGGGAGGTGTTAGTGACCTATGGAGAGTTTAGGGGGTAATAGAATGGGGTGTCTATAATGCTCGCCACACTTAGTGATAGTAGTGAAGGTGAGGGTGATGTGACTAGTGGTGAGAAGTTTGTTTCTTTTTTAGCAAGTCATGTGAGCACACCCACTTTGTCCCATAATAGTGCACATGAATGCGATAGTGATGATTTGAGTGCTTCAAGTGAGGGAGAAAACGAGAGTGAAAGTGGAGATGAAAGTGAGCGCCAAAAAGAATTTAGAGATTTGTACACCGAGACCTTAAAGACAAAGAAGTATAATAGGGATATAGGTCGTCGTGTGTTAGATTTGGAGAGAGAGAATGAGGTTTTAAGAAAAGAAAAATGTAATTTGAGTGACATGGTGTCTTGTATGACGACACGTGTATCCCAACTCGAGAGTGATCTCGAATTTTCCAGGGAGGTCAAATTCAATTTTGAGAACACACCTAAGAAGGTTGAAAAGGTGGTTCTTAATCCCGATAAGGGTAGAGTTGACGGGTTAGGAAAAAGTCATGACGGTGCTTCCACTTCTTTTGTCGCACCCGAGCCAATTCTCACTTTAGTGATAGATTCACATGGCCCAAAAATTAACCCACCTAGGAGTTCGTTTCCCGTTAGGAGAGCACATTCTAGAGTTTTTGAGAGAGGTGTTCCTAGGCCTATTTATGTTTGCTCCCATTGCAAGAGGAGAGGACACCTTAGGAAATTTTATTTTAAGTTGGATTATGTGTCACATTTTACTACTACACGTGTTTCTTCCATACATGCACTCACACATGATACTTTACATGCTCCTGGAGACTACATGAGAGAGTTTGCACATTTAGGTGAGCAAGTTAAGTTTTGGGTCAAAACTTCACAAAAGTTTATGGAGGTTTTTCATAAGTTGGCACCACCTTTGGAAAACCTCTCCGCACCTAATGATTGAGGTTTGACTTGCTTACTATCATAGGATGTTTTCCATGATGACATTATTTTCCTATTACTAGTATGCATCATTTTTTTATGTTTTCCATTTTTTTGAATTTTTTTTGAAAAATACAAAAAGATTTTATTTTGATAAAATTTGTGAGAAAATTCAAAAAGATTTTTGTATTTTGTTTGCACCTTTTATGGATGAACACTTAGGATGACCGAGTCACAACATCATTCCATTTTTTTATGTGACTATTTGATTGTGTTTTGAGACAATACATCATGTCATATTTGTGCTTTATAATGTGTGGAGTCATTAAGATGAAATTAGTGTTACTTCCTACAAGTTTGACTCATGATTTCCTTTATTGCACACGTGTAAGGATTTATTTGATTATTGTGCTTGTCTTATCACATGTTGGTTGGGTGTTTTCACTTCAATCCTGTCTTTAAAACGAACCAAGCACGAGAAAACTTGACAAGAAAGTTATGCATGTAAGAACCGTTTATGAGTTTGTGTGCTTTATTTGAAAACGGGGAAGGGTTGCGAAAGGTTCAAAATTGACCTTTGCGAATACTAAGCCACCGTTATATCAGACCTACAAAATTGAGGAATTTTATTATCCGAGGTTCAAAGAGGTTTAAAAGATCCCAAAAAAATTTAAAGGCAATAAAAAAAAAATTCATGCCAAAAAGGGCCCATCAGGTTTTTGCACCAATTCTCTAATGTTTAAGAAATTAGATTACCTCCAAAAGAAAATATGCATGAGGGATTTTGGATGGAATTTAAAACGGTTTGCACGTCCTTGAAAGTCTTGAAAAAGCGTTAAATAGTTTTGGACGTTATTGGTGTGGAAATCACTTTGACTTTGATTTATTGATTTGCATAAGACGATGTCATCTAAATTCAATAATTTGTACTCCTAAGGATACTTTTGATGTTCATTCGTTAGGAGTACACGTATTCATCGTGCAAATATGATTGATTGAGTTTCTTTACGTATCGAATGTATTCACACCCATTCATTCCATTTCCATGACTTGGTTGTTTGAGTTTAAATCCACGGTGTGATTTTTGGTATCTTATTTTTTTGTAGGAAAAAATTGAAAAATCAAAAATAGCTTGTGCAAGTTTTTGAGATATTCCTTTGCATGCGCGTTGTTTGATTCATGTTTGCTATCCATTTTGTCGTGACACTCCATTTTTGATTGTTTATTCTTATCTGTCTATTTGGGGACGTCATAAAATGGGGGAGAAAGAATTATCATGTTATGGGGGAGTTTTTGCATTATGGGGGAGATTTGATCGATTAATGATTTATTCTTATATCATTTCAAACTCTATGCGTCACGAAGGTTTTTGCTTTATCTCATGTGTGTCGGTACAAAGATTGAAGATCATTATGTTTCACACCCTAATGAGAAAGTCTTTGAGATTTGATGAAGATTTTCTGAAGAAAAATGTGAGAGCTTGCAAATTTGTACCTTTTCAGCTTTGAGATTTATGGGAGGATAGATTTGTATAGGCATTTTGGTATATGACAATTCAGATGTTTTTATGTATATTCCGGCATAGACATAGGGGGAGATTTGTAAGGACATATTTTTATAAATGTCTATCATAATTAATTATGTCGTTTACCATTACAAACGTCGAAGAAGTTCTAGAGCAATCTATATCAAGACGGATCCGAATATATCAAGGGTCTTCATCAAAAAGCCTCCGCAAAGTTTACTTTGGTAAGCTTATGTTTTAAATACCTTAACTTTGCACTTAGAGCTTTGGGATATTTTTTCAAAATATTTTCTAAGTGTTGGAGCGGATTTTTTTATCAAAATTTGAGAATGAGTAATTTTTCTAAGTCCTGTAGCATTCCTCGATTTTGATGCTCTGGTCATTCAAGCGAGATCCCATCTCGTTCGAGCGACATGAGATGTCACGAGATGTCGTTCAAATGACATGTGTACTTCATTCGAGCGAGATCCCATTTTTGTTCTAACGACCGAGACGACGCAATTTTCTATAAATACTCATTGAATGGTTTCATTTTTGTTAAGAAGTCCCAGCGTTTTGAAAGACAGAAAACTGTGAACTACAAAATTCTTTTTGACTTCTTCTGTTAGGGGTTTCATCCCTTTTATTTTCAATTCACAAAATTCCCATACGCTTTGGTGAATTTTTTTGGTGTTAAAGAACACACTTTGCTTTTGTTCATTCTTTGTGGGGAGAACTCTACAACCGTAGAGTTGCGTGTTATTGTTGAGGGAGTCCTTGTGAAGATTTTAGACTGCGTGTCTGGACTGCGCATCCTTGTGGTATAGCTGCATGTGAACCACTCCAAATTTCTAGTCGTTACTTTGAAGGTGTGACGAAGGCACTGTGCGTTACTCTTGTGGGCGAAAGCAAGATGGTATGTCAGTCAATGGTCTTGTAAACTTGTCAAAGTTCTAAAAATAAAAGGTCTTGCCTTCAGGGATTTTTCCTGAAATTTATGTCACTTTCTTTCTTTATTTATGATTTGACACATGCATACACGTAGTTGCATGTTTAGGAGCTGAATTAATTTGGTTTAAAAATAGACTCTAATTAAGTAAGGTTTAATTGGAAACTTGCGAATTAATTTAAATCGGCATCATATACCGTTGTCATATTTTACATTTTTATCTTGCAAATCACCTAGAACGCATGCTTAGGATTCAAATATAAAATATGGTTTAATTGAAACTATTGTTTAGTTTGGTGCAAGAATTAGTTTGGGTGCAATTTGGATTAAGTTAATTCAAGTCATTAATATAATTTGGTAAAATTTGTTTGGCCTAACTTGAGAAAAATGAATTAATTTGTGTAGGAAAATTTTTTGGACTTGAGTTGAATTAACTTTGGGGTTAAAGTACAAATTTAAAAATTGGTTTATAGTGTAATTTTAATTTTTGAGAAAATTAAAATTTAGTTTAGTTTAATTTTCATGTGAAATAAATTAAAAGTTATTTTTTGTGTGTGTTGTGTTGAACCATCTTATTCCGCGCCTAAAGGAAATTTACATTTAATTGAAAAGCAATTTTTAAAATTCGGGGTCTACGTTTTCAACAAGTTGAATCTGAGCGGGATCGCTAAATTATTGCGTTTAAGATCCTTTTTGAGTTTGTAAAATGAAAAATATGCCTTTTTCAATATTTCCTATTTTTGATGGTTCAAGCATGCTTGCACATGACTCATCTCTTGCTATATCATATGAGTAATTACTTACATGTTAACATACAATAGTCGTGCCTAATGTTATATCCTTGCTAGTTGTATGTTCATTTTTCATATTCAAGTCCATGCTTTATTATATAAATTTTACTGGAATTATGACAATTTTATCTTTTGTATTTTATTTTTCATTTTTTAGTATAATATGAAGATACAAAATGATTTTTGTTTATTTTTTTGATTGAATTTTTGTTTGGTTAAAATTTTAAAAACCTAAAAAAAAATGTGTATGTATATTTGAGTTTTACACACTTTTTGTGGCGTATATTTGTGCTGAATCCTTCTTTTCGCTTCCATGTGGATAGAACTTTTGGTTAAAATTTTCAATCATTAAAATGTTCTTTGTCATGGTTACGCGGAGTAGTTTAAGTTTGACTCTCTTAATGGATTCACTTTTATATGCCTTCTCACACATATGCACGAGCTCTTTTAAATTTTAACTTCGCATGTATTCTTGAGCTTTGTGAGGGTTTCTCCTACGAATCTAATCATCTACATATTATGTGACCTAGGAGGACTAGTGCATGTTAAAATTCATTGCACGTGAGATTTGTGTGATATAAAAAATGATATATATATATATATATATATGTGTGTGTGTGTGTGTGTGTGTGTGTGTGTGTGTATGTGGGTGGGGGTGGGGGGGAGGGTGGGGTGGGGTGGGGTGGGGGTGGGGGAGGAAGGGATCCAAAATGATGCATTATCCTTTGCGAGTAAGACACCCTTTGTTATGAACCTAAAAGAAATACGTGGTCCAAAGGCCTAAAAGAATATGACATGAAAAGAAAAATATTTAGACAAGGCCTATATTTGTTTAGATTGATATAGTCATTCAAAAATATTATGCTGTTTTTACGGGAGTTTGGAAGGTATATCAATAGTTCGCATAATGACTGTTTATCCTAGTTGCATTTTTATTGTCATGACTCTATTGGTTTGTAGAATCACCAACATGCTAGGCTTGTATGCACTGCGTTTGTTTGTTCATAGAGTTAAACTTATCTTATCATATAAGGCTAAATTTTAGTTGATAAAATTTTGCAATCAAATGAGAACTCCGTGAATATGTTTAAGTGATTGGGTTTTATTTCTTTAGTATCTAGCTTACGCCCCTTCACTTTTGTTTTCATATGACACATTTATGCCATAAGAGTGTGGAAAACTTATATTATCTTATTTTGTGTCATTTGTGTGTTTATATCTATATATGTGTGCTTGTGCATATTTTTATATCTATTGTGTATACATATATGATATTTTTATTTGTTTGAGTCTTTGCCATGTTAGCTAGTCCATTTATGCTTTTACTTCATAATTGGTATCTATTGTGTTGCATATTTTGTTTGATATCACATGCTTAGTATCTTATTTTTCAAATTGATATCATTTTTTTCGCATCATAGATGGTATCCATTAATATTTGTTTTGGATTAGTTACTTTTATTTCATGCTCTTATCACTTTATGCACAATCATGTTTTACATGCTTTTCCCATATTTATCTCTTATGTAGTTTTTAGGCGGAGAAATGGTACTTAGTTATATTGGGGGAGACATGAGTATTTTATTGATTCTATTATCTTTGTCTATTCCTGAACAAAAAGGGGAGAAGTGATTTCTATCCTTTAGTTTAGGAGATCTAATTTAGGGGGAGAGCGTTATCTTCTTAGGTTGATCATCTTTGATAAAGGGAGAATTAATTTAGGGGGTATTTAATTTAATTGCATTTAATACTTTGATATTCCCTATGCATTTAATGTTTTGCTTAAGTGTGCAGGAATTTTATTTAGCGGCAACCTTATATCGGCAAAGATTTTGGTCCTTGGGTTTTGAGTCAAACATTTTTTTTATTTTGGGTTCGATGTTTTGAGTCTAGTAGAGCTTGACGGCCCTTAGGGATTTTTATTTGGTTTTTGTTCCGGAATATCCAAAGGGGGAGATTTGTAAGGACACAAATTTCCAATTGAGTCTTTTGTAGTGTTGGCTCAATTTTAGACAAAAACATTTGAGTCATAGGATAGTGTCATATGTATCCATCCAAGCCTATGACGTGTTTGTTGAAGACATAACAGCCAGATTTGTAAAGCTTCATCGTTGCTAAGTTTCCAGTGCCTCATTTCTACGTCATCAACTTGACAATTCCAAGGTCTCCAAAGGTATGAATGCACACACACACACACACACACACACACACACACACACACACACACACACACACATATATATATATATATATATATATATATATATATATATATATATAATACCTTGGATATTTTTTTTGGGTTTAATCGTTATTTAAAATGAATTTTATTTTCATAAAGTTATTTAAGAACTTTGAATAAAAAGTTTTTGGGCTTAAAATGAAATTTGACCTTTCTGACATTTCGTTCGAAATAGTCGTTCAAACGAGAATGTCGTTCGAACGAGTTTTGCAAAGGAGTTTACCTTTTGAACACTGACTTTTCATTAGAAAGTCATTCGAACGAAATTCTCGTTCGAACGAAAAAGTCGTTCGAACGAGATTTCAGGCGGGAATAGTTTTTGGCATTTTCCCACTACTTTGTCCCCACTAACTTTTGACAGTTTAAATCAACCTTGGGACATAATTTTTTCTAAGGATTTTTCCCATCTCCTAGAGAGTTTTTGAGAGCTTAATTTTTCCATAAAAGTCCCCTTGGTATTTGTTAAAAGTTTTTCATCTTTAGAACAAAACCAAGTTATATATACACCCATTAAATTTTGTTTAATCCAAGTTCTTTATATATATATCCTTGCTTGGAGTTGTTTGGAACTAGGTTCTACTCTACCTATCAAGAAGTTGTTTGGATTTGCTTCTACATCCCATGAAAGAATAAGACTTGTTTGCTGCGGCGTTTCCCCTCGGAGAAAGACTTCGGGTGCGGGTTGGTGGTTTATCCCAAAAAGCTCATTGGTGGATTCTAAGGTTTCGGCGGAGTTCGGGATTGTCGGCTAGGCAGAGGTGGTTGCAAGAAGACAGGTCAGGGATTGAAGGAGTCGAGTTGAGTGTAGTAAGTCATCTGTCTTATAACAGTAAATCCGTACTTAGTGGAATTAAGGCTAGGGGCTGTCTGAGATTTTTCCCGTTGTGGGTTTTCCTCGTACATCGTGGCGTAGTGTGTTGTGAATTTATTTTATCTTACAAATAATCTAGAACGCATGCTTAGGATCAAAGGATTAAATATGGTTTAATTCATACTATTGTTTAGTTTCGTGCAAGAATTAATTTGGGTGAAATTTGGATTAAGTTAATTCAAGTCACTAATATAATTTGGTAAAATTTGTTTGGCCTAACTTACGTAAAATGAATTAATTTGTGTAGGCAAATTTTTTGGACTTGAGTTGAATTAATTTTCGGGTTAAAGTAAAAATTCACAAATTGGTTTTTAGTGTAATTTTAATTTTTGAGAAAATTAAATTTTGGTTCTGTTTAATTTTAATTTGAAATAAATTAAAATTTATTGTTTGTGTGTGTGTTGTGTTGAACCATCTTATTCCGCGCCTAAAGGAAATTTACATTTAATTGAAAAGAAATTTTTAAAATTGAGGGTTTGCATTTCCAACAATTGGTATCAGGGCGGGATCGCTAAATTATTGCGTTTAAGATCCTTTTTCAGTTTGTAAAATGGAAAATATGTCTTTTTCAATATTTCATGTTTTCGATGGTTCAAGCATGCTTGCACCTGACTCCTCTCTTGCTATATCATATGAGTAATTGCTTGCATGTTAACATAGACTAGTCGTGCCTAATGTTATATCCTTGCTAGTTGTATGTTCATTTATCATATTCAAGTCCATGCTTTATTATATAAATTTTTCTGGAATTATGACAATTTTGTCTTTTGTCTTTTATTTTTTTATTTTTGAGTATAATATGAAATTACAAAATGTTTTTTGGTTTTTTTTGAGTAAATTTTGGTTTGGTTAAAATTTTCAAAAACTCAAAAAAAAAAGATTTGTGTGTGTGTATATTTGACTTTTACACACATTTTGTGGCATATGTTTGTGTTGAATCCTTCTGTTCGTTTCCATGTGGCTAGAACGTTTGGTTAAAATATTCAATTCTTAAAATGTTCTTTGTCATGGTTACATGGAGTAGTTAAAGTTTGACTCGCTTAATGGATTCACTTTTATATGCCTCCCCACACACATGCACGAGCTCTTTTGAATTTTAACTTCGCATGTATTCTTGAGCTTTATGAGGTGTTCTCCTACCAGTATAGTCATCTACATATTATGTGACCTAGGAGGACTAGTGCATGTCAAAATCCATTGCCCGTGAGATTTGTGTGATATAAAAAATTATATATATATATATATATATATATATGTGTGTGTGTGTGTGTGTGTGTGTGTGTGTGTGTGTGTGCATGGGTAAGGTCTCCGAAAGGATACATTATCCTTTGCAAGTAAGCCACTGTTTGCTATGGACCTAAAAGAAATACGTGGTCTAAAGGCCTGAAAGAATATGACATGAAAAGAAAAATATTTATCCAAGGCCTATATTTGTTTAGATTGATATAGTCATTCAAAAATAATATGCTTATTTTAAGGGAGTTGTAATATCCGTATTTTTATGGCTTTTAAATTTAGGGATTTATTAAATTTCATTGAGATAAATTAATTTAATATTAATCCGAAAATTTGTTTTAAATGACACTAGCGAGACGAGAGTTAGTAATTATTGGAAAATTGTTGATTTGTTAAATATTACTTATTGAGTAGAGTAATATGAAGGATTGTATTTATTAAAATTGTCACGAGGGAATAATATGACAATTATGGAAATTAAGTTAGGACGCGCCTGTGTCGTGTCGAGACTAAATTATTGTTATTAAAAGTGAATAAATTATAAGTCACCCGTATGGTCATTTCGAGTGCGCCAATGTGTCTGGAAGGGTCAAGATAGTCGAAATAATGTAACCGGGGGTTTAGTTTGGTTCTCGGGGCATTTTTAGGCCTGATTAACATCCCGGGAGGGCGTTTTGGACATTTCGTATTTTTGGTCAATTAAACCCACGAATTTCCCAAGGTTATATTAGCTTCTAGGAGTTGTCATCTAGGACTAACAAAAGCAAAATCAAAGAACGGCCATTGGAGAAGAAGTGTGAAAGCTTTCCAAGGGGTTCAAAGCCAAAAACTCCACTGTTTGCACCGCCACCACCACCAAATCGTAGATCACGCGACGGGGAACATAACCACACCACTTTCTTCCATAAATTAGAAATTAAATTTCCAGGAAAGTATCTTATTTTTTTATTTTTAGTTAATGTCTCAATTATGTTAGTCTAGGGTTGTTTTGAACTTGTTTCATGAAAGAAAGTGTAGTTTGGAGACTAGAATTCACATGTCGTAGAAGAAGTAATCATATTCTAGACATCTAATTCGTGTGTAGAGGATACACCATGAAATTTCATGGATTTAGAAGTAGAAAATATGGAAAAGAATTGGAAGAATTGAAATTTAAAGAAAAGATTAGGGTTCTTGAAGTTTATGTAGATTTTACCCCTTTAAATTGTTATACTGGATGCAAACTCACATATTTTACGTAGAAAATCATATATTTAGGTATATAGTTATTGTATTATCATTTGTTGGGAGTTTGAGAATCATATATGGAGATTTGGTTGAGGTTGGAGATGGAGATGGATTTTCGTAACTAGGTTAATGCATTTTTCGCCATAACTACTTGATCGATCGATCGACCCCCTTCCATCGATCGATCGACCCCTTCTGAAAAACTGCATATTCCTCTTATTATGGTTTATTCCTATTACAATGCATAGTAACCATTGAGTATTATTATTAGAACATTTTGGGATATAACTAGGACCAGTAGGGTTTTAGTAAACCCCAATAAGTGAGAATTTAATGTAAGATGAAATTAAGGGTTAACGGGGAGTGATTTTCACATATGTAATTATGCAAATGTTTAAATAAAAGATTGAGACTCGTTAGGAAGTTAGACTAGAAAGTAAGTGAGAGTACCTACTGAAATTATACTTAGGTAGATGGAATACTTCGAGAGATATGAAGTAAGTATGGAATAACCTATAAATGAAAATAAAAGAGACGAGTTCGTTATATGGGATAAACTAGTAGAATGTATTAATAACGGATAATTATAATTATGGGTCGTGGGTGCACCTAATTGAGAAATGTGAATAGTGATATATATATATATATATATATATATATATATATATATATATATATATAATAAATTAAGAAACTTATGTATGTCATAAGATTAATCTATGATGTCATCATATGAATTTTTCATGCATTTCCTCTTTTACCCCTTAAATTTTGGACTCCCCCTCTTTAAACACACTCTACTTTGGTTCCCCCCTTTTGTTCAAAATTCAAACACAAGGGTGCAATAGTATTTCTCCCAATCTCTCCCTTACCCTCATTTTTCCATACCTAGCCGTATCATTTCTTTCCCTCACTTTACTCCCTCTATACCTTCTCTTTCGACTTTACTATTCTATAGCAAGATTTTCTGATTTCCTTTCTTCAAACTAAAATTTGGGGTTTTTAGATTAGCTAACAAAGTCACTGATTAATTCTTCTTCGGATTCGAGATTCAGGTATCAAAATAATTGTTTGGGGAATCTATTATATAGTTATAATGATGTATGGTTTCAGATGTTGTATAATGATGTATGGCTTCAGATTTATACCTTTTCAATGTTGTGTATGGTTTCACAATTGATACACGATTATAATGCCTTTGATGTTGTTTATATGTTTTTCGTTGTAATATTAAGTATTTATGGATCTACACAATCTCTCTCCCTCTCGCTCTCTTTATATCAAACCCTCAACAACGGTGGTTTCTCTCCCCTGTCTCTCTCAAATCTCTCTCCCTGGGTTAGTTTAATGTTTTTTTCATTATTTAGATCTCTTCCATCTTTGTGAAAAATTTATATCCTTCTTTCTCTATAGGTACATGTTTGGGTTTTTATTGTTATATTCAAAGGAATTTTCACACTTCTCTCAAAAAGTGTATATCAGCTTTCATCTAATGGGAATGTATAGCAGCTTTTAGGTAAAATCTTTGTTGGGGCATTACAAATGTATGTTTGGATATATTTATTGGAGTCCCTATTTTAGAATTTATCACATGTTGGACTTTGTTTGATTATGTGGAAAATTAAAAATGCAGGAGACGCGTGGTCCGAGTTAAAAATGCGTTGCATTGATATGCACGTGACGTGTTGTAGTAGCACGATTCATTTTATTTTCTTCCTATCTTGCCAAGTTCACGTGCCTCTCTCTGTCTGTTCTGTTCTCTCACTCTCTGTTTGGGTCTCAATTTTTTACGATGGTCGTTGATCGTTAGAGGTTATTTATAGGCATTCACTATTCTCTCACTCACTGTCGAGGTAGTTTTGTTGGTTGGTTGGTTGATACAACCAAATTTAGATAATCAATAAAAATTTAATTTAAAACAACCAAAAGAAGGGCATGACCTAAGTTATGTCACTCACTGTCGAGTATGTGTAATATATGTTTTACATCTGTACATTTTAGTATGTCAGTTGTTTGTTCGGATGTGCATTTGGCATTTTTTTTCCCATGATGTAGCATCTTGACAAAATGCTACTTTCGAAGAATCTTAGAATCCAACATGTCTGGACTCAAGCACTTTTATTTTATATAGATGTGTTATCAGCTCCCCCTTTCGGTAGGAGTATGCTACCACTTATATATTGGTTAAAAAAGTATTACTTCTCCTAAATTTTATTTTTTCAGTAATGCGAGGAAGAGATCTATCATTGGGGATGAAGTGAGGACTATAGAGGTCATGGAGAAGGTGTCGCATGTGCTTCAAAGCACCCATCCTTGGGGATGAAGTGAGTAGAAATTATGATGTAATGGAGGACTATACACTATTTTTTTATATTTTTTATTTGTATTTTTAGGTTGGTTGGAAATGCTCTCACCTTATATCCAAGTATTGATGTACCAAGTGAGTTCATAAATTTCACTTTTTGCTTATTACTGACTTTAATTTCTCTCGATAATTTCTCTATTTTGTGTTAGGTTGATATAGTTATTTAACTTAATTTGTGCAGAGCTCTAAAAGTCACCTTGCTATATCTCTCATAAGTGAGTTTTTATTTTTATTTTGATGGAGTTATAATATGATTTTGATTCTTTATACCATTTTTACTTATTGTGGATTTCTTATGACATTTTCGTCTTCAATTCATATGTGCTGCCTTTATCTCTCATACTTATTTTCTTTATCTACTTCAGGTTGCAAGTTACACCTTTCATTATAGGAAATTGGATATTATTAATGGATGTGAAGATAAATATCGAACTCTCAACCCGTTCATGTTGAAGACAACTATGTTAAGGTTGACGAGGTTTGAGACGATAATGAAGATGAGATTCACGAGTTTGATGATGACCTTTTGTATTGAAAATATATGTAACACTAGACACAAATCCAACATCAGTGGAAGAAGACGATGCTTCTGTTCAAATTCAAAACAACCCATGAGATCATGGAAAATTACTTCACTATCGCTGCCTCATATGCTCCAAATCAATAATCCCATCACTATCTTTGCCTCATATGCTCCATATCAATAATCTCGTCACTATCGCTGCCTATTATGCTCCATTATAAATGCAACACTGTAGTCTTTTGGACTTAACTTTGGCTGCCTACTCACAAAATTTGTGTACTGTAGCTAATTTTATTTGAGATGAGACAAGTTTGGTGTACTTGAGCTCTTAGTGTATACCAATTCTCAAGTATTATTGTTGAAGAGAGTTTTTATTGGCAAGTTTTTACAGAACTCCCTTCTTTTTTGAAATGTCATGGCAATACATAAGCTCTGTTACAAAAATTGAGTTCAAAAGTATCAATTTACATTTGTTTTGATATGAAATTCTTTTTTTATTTAAAGATAAAAGTGTATTGCCATTAGCCATATTACAACATTTTTTTTTGCATTTTATGTTAGTTCAATTGCCTTCAGTTCCTTCTCTCATCTTTTGCATTTACCAATTTACACAAAAGAGATGAAGTAATGCATAGGAAATTAAATCAAAAGGAAGTGAATAAGCACAGATGGAAACACAAATACAGGTAGATAACCCATGGTGTGCATCTGGATGACCTGATCATAGTGAAAGTACGCATTGTGGATACTTATTTATTCCATATTCTATTGAAAATGAACTGAAGTTTAATGTTCAATAGCTATGTTGAGCATCAAGTGACATGAACTTACTTATTCATCTATCTATGGTGTATACTCCAGTGTTTAATGATACTCAAATTTTGGTACTATTTTGGTTCAGATTTTGGTACTCAAAAGGCTTGGTACTGCTTTTTGCGATTATGTAATCCGAAACTTTATACTTTGTGTGTGAAGTGAGCTTACTATTTATTTTTAATATTCCTAGGTTTTAGCCCATACATCAGCAGGGAAAACTGTTGTGGCTTTGTATGCAATTGCTATGTCTTTGCAGAACAAGGAACGAGTTATATACACGATGCCTATTAACGGTTTCAGCCCATACATCAGCAGGGCAAATTGTTGTGAATGGATTTCAGGTTATGACTACAGAAATTTGGCATAGTATGCAGTACAAAGGTCCGGAAATTATACGGGAGGTGGTTTGGGTTATTTTTTATGAGGTTCATTATATGTTCAATAGAGAAAGAGGGGTGGTGTGGGAAGAGAGCACTGTTATGGAACCAAAGAACTCTCGATGTGTCTTCCTCTCGGCTACGGTGCCCAATGCGAAAGAGTTTAATATACTGTAGCCTCAACATCGCAGGTGTTTGATAGTTTTATTCTAAATATACTTATTTTCTTTTTGTTTTTAAATTGAATTGAACTCTCTTTTTTAAGTCATTTAATTTTTTTACATTCAATTCACTTTGATTCAAGTCATTTAGTACACTCTGTTATCTGTAACTAAGGTTGTTCCTGCTATGTCAGAGGATGTTAAAGATGCTTTAGTGAAAAACATTAGGAGAACAATGACTCCGCAACCATTGAAGATTCAGGATGATATTGAGATGATATGCTTCCAGTTTGACGGTGTTCTTCACATTAAGGATGCCATGAGGAATGCTGAAGCTGCTGGTAATAAGGATTTCCCGGTGAAAATTAAACTGGTAACTGCTCCATCATATGTTCTTATTACTCACACTCTTGACAAGGAACAAGTGATCACAGTTCTTACAAAAGCAATTGTAGTCTGCACTGAAGAACTATAGAGCCACAAGGGTAAACTTACTATGACGGAGGCACCTAGAGCGGTGAGTGAACGGGAGGACGAGCTATTTGCTGAACAAATGGCTAACCTAATTATAGAGAATGATGAGGTTAGTGAAGATGAAGACAGTGCAGAGGAGGAAGATACAGGAATGGGAGACGTTGATTTGGAGAGTCCAAACTCTGAAATTTAGGTTAACAAAACAAAATTGTGTGCTCAAGTGAATATGATAATTCATTTTCTTCAGGTAGTTACATTTAATCCCTTTCAACTTATCATTCTAAAATGCACAACTTCGTGATACAGAAGGGCCGAAGTTACATATTTTTGTTTTGACAATTGACTGGCATGTTGAGGTTCAATACATTGTTTTTACGGTTAAAAAAATATTTGTTATCTGTAAAACATAATATTAAATTTATTTGGGGGTATGTTGAGAAGTTATATTTGTACTCAATTTGTCGGGCATGTATATATAACCATTTTCTTTCATTTTAATGTTGATTATCAAAACTAATACTCTTTTTTTCAATGGTGTTGTTTGTTGATGCTGCACAAGTAATGATTGCTAAGGACCAAATTTATTTGGAAGGGGAATTGGGATATGATGAAAATTGGAAAATTGATATTCTGGTTAACAATGCGGTTGAGCAGTGTATGGCTACCACTGTTGAGGAGTTTAATGAGAGGATTGAGAGGGTGTTTAGGACTAATATATTCTACTATTTCTTTATAACTATGAACTCTTTGAAGCACATGAAGGAAGAGAGTTCCATAATCAACACCACATCAGTGAATGCATACAAAGGAAACGCCAAACTACTGGACTATACCTCCATAAAAGGTGCAATTGTGGCATTCAAAAGAGGTCTTGCCCTTCAGCTGGTCAACAAAGAGATACGTGTCAATGGGGTGGCACCTAGACCCATATGGACACCACTAATCCCAGCCTCTTTCAGTGAAAAATAGTGTGAGAAGTTTGGGTCAGAAGTGCCCATGGGTATATCAGGTCATCCCATTAAGGTTTCCCCTTCCTATGTTTTTCTACCCTATGATGATGATTCCTCTTACATTTCTAGATAGGTTCTTCACCCCAATGGTGGGACAGTAATCAATGGTTAATGCAAACGTGAAGGGAATATATGACGTGCAGTTTGTGTTTTTAATTGTGGTGACATATCGTTCAGTTGAAGAAAAAAAAGTGTTGGTGAAATTTTGTGTTGGTACAGAGGAACTGTCGTGGTTACTTAATAATTGTTGTGGTTATATAGTGTTTCTTCTTTCATGATCTATTTTAATGATCTTCATAGAGTAGGTTCTTTTCTACAAATGTTTTTACTGATTTAGATTTAGATACTATTTAGGTTTTTAGATAGTCATCTGATTTAAATTATTAAATATTCATTCACCATCTGTATTGATCTTGGAAATTTTCCTATTAGGTTTCATCTTGAGCCTTCAATGTTTCCTTCACCATTGTGCTTCTTTTTTTCATTGGTTGGGCAACAATCTATGTGTAACCCAAGGGTGATATTGGCATTTATGTTTTGTGTCGTCAAATTCACAGCTTGAGGTTAAATTTATTATTCCTCCCATAATTTTAACATACTATTCTTTTCCATTTTTTGAATGCAGGTGACATAAAAGTCAGTGAACAAAATGGGATGGATACTGATTAGTAATTTTCCCTTTGAAATTAATGTGTTCAATGGCGCTACTTTTGTGACCTTATAAAGTTAGTATTTTACATGTTTGAATATTTTACATTTAAATATAGTAGTAGTGAGCACGACTTAAGTGCACTCTCAAACAAAAAGATTGAGATGGGTAGTATTTTACTGTTTTAATTTTGTTTGATTTTGGTTTTAATTTAGGGTTGTAAGCCGTTGAACTGAACTATATTGTGAAAATAGTATTTTTATAGCCACAACTATTAATCGACCCCCCCCCCCCCCCCCACTATTTTCATTATTAAAACATCCCATATTATCACAACTATCTTTTTACATTGAATATGTCAACACTAAATTACTACGAGGATTATTTTCAATCTTTGTGATATGATTATATGATTTGTGTACGTTCTCATCCGATTGTTTTAGAATGAGTTCAGTTCAATATTTAATATCAAATAAGCACACTTTGTACACTTCAACATATGCTGATGCAGATTGTTTTAGAATTGACTATTGGATTCTTTTAGGACTCGACACCTAATTTTATTTTTGTTGCTTTATCCATTGTCCATTATTTATGTGTTTTCATTCACTATTTTTTTTATGTTTGAAATGAGGTATTCAACTGATATTTTTAGAAATGGCTCAAGAAGAATGGTTCAAATCTAATATTATCTTTTTCGATTTTCTCTTTTCTTTTGTAGATGTGGTGTTGAATGACATCATTCCTAAAAATGCCACCACTTGATCTACAACAACATGCCTCGGTAATGATTTACGCTTGCTATGGTGTTGCGTGCAATTGATGATTTTGAGTGTCGAAAACAAAGGGGATATATGATACTTTGATTCAAAGTGTCTTGAGCGATAATGTGTGAATTGGCATATTCAATGTAAAAAGACCCACACATTCCTTCCTCTTTCGATTTAGATGTTCCTTGAATGGACCACATTTTTGGTTTCAATGTAGTGTGTTTTCCTTTGTATAAAAGATTAATCTTTTGTAGTCTTTGTTTTGTTCTTGGATGTTCTATTAGTCTTTGCTTTTTTTTTTCTGCCGATTTTCCACATTTAGCGTTGAAGGCATGAATGCACTCAAACAATGTGTGCACACATTTGTTGTGTAGAATGAGTTCAGTTCATCTACGAAATTGAGTTTGTGCATTACAGGCTAATAATGTATTTATATTTTCTTCATGAATTGATTAAATTTATTGCTGTTTTATTTATTTATTGATGAATTGATTAAGCTGGGTGGATAGTTTAATAAACAAAGGGAACTTTGCCCAAATTTTCTAAATTGTTAAGACATTTGTGTTGGAAAAAAATTGTATGATTTAAATTTACACGATTCTATACTTTAAAAATTTACACTTCTAATATACAAAACATTTATTATTTATATTACACACGATTTTATACTTTCCAAAATTATCAGCGTGCCTTCAGGCACGGGCATACCCTAGTATATATATATATGACTATGTGATTGTGCATATATTATATATATGTGTAAAAATTATACCCGAGCTACTTGCTATCACGGGGGGTTTTCACGCTGGGACAGTCTTATCTCGATTGGGCCTTTACGAGGGATAATGACTTGTACCCTAGAACATAGGATTCCTTGGTACAGGCTATTTGATTGATAATCAGATGGTCCTAAGAGACGTGACGGTATGTGCTGACCTGTTAGTGACTTGGAACTATGCTTCGCCTCCATTTGTTTATGTTTTGTGTTAATACAGTTCGAGAGTAATTCCGAACTAGTATTTCCCTTAGTACAAGTGATACGTGGACTTGATAGCAGAGTATGCCATCACCATAAAGCTTATGTGGGGTGTCGATTGTATATATATATATATATATATATATTATATGAGTGGCTAATATAGATATGTATACTTAAGTATGGGAACGTTCTACTGTGAATAAAGGTAGTTAAGTAATGAATAAATACTCCGATTTTATTATTAATTGTTTGAGAATTTTGTGACAACACTGGAATATTTTAAAATGAAATGAGATAGATGTGAGAACTTTAATTTTAGAAATTAATTATCCTAGCCATAGTAATTGTCGGCATGAAACCTTATGGGAAAGTTAAGTTAAAATTAACTTTTGGGGTTAATAGTGCGGTAGGCGTGCACACTAGATGAGAGGTGAGAATTTCTCAAGAGAGTGTCGCATACTAACATGATTGCTATACTAGCCGGTAAGCATTTTAAATACTTGCTAAAATAAATTTTAACTGTTTTACAATCGGGCTCTGACTCGTTTCCTGCTATCTCTTCCCTCTTGTATATATATGTATATATTACAGGTGCCCAGCCACAGGGGAGTCATGCTTCGGTTCTTTGGACTAGACGTACTGCAACTTATGTGGGAGTTGCAGGCCATTTGCTTAGACGACCTCGTTGTTGATTCCACTCTTATTTCAGTTCTAATTAGTTGTGCATGTGTCCCATTTCCTTATTCCGTTGGATTTGTCAGAGATTATGTTCATTTATCTTTAGTAGTTTTACTCTTTGGGATTTGATTACTATCAGGATGGTTTTCCTTTATAGTTTTAAAGTTGGTATTGGTTTATCTGAATTGTTAAATACATGGGTTTTTATTTTCAGTCTTAATAATTGTGTGATTCCAAAACTGTTACTTATTAAAGGTTTTCATAATTGGATTTAATAAAATGGAAATAATGTTTTAATTGGTTTTAACACTTAGCTTAATTATTTAGGGTGTTTAACTTGGAAAGTTTATTTTGCGGCAGTGATGCTGAGAATGAACTAACCGTTCACCTTGATTATAATTTAGCAAAGTATTGATCACCCGGTATTTAATTAGGCGAGGTGTCACAGGTGGTATCAGAGCATCAGGTTCTATTGTCCTTTAGGATCTGTGCGGCTTATTATGCTTACAGCGCTTCTTTGCTTGATATAGAGTCCTATGTTTAGGATTGTTGGTTTCCATGGTGAGATTCCTTTCTCTAGATATAACGTGTGAATTCTAATTGCGTTCGGATGTGTGCGTGTGACGAGCAATGAAGGATGTTAGATGAGGGCCATTCGGCGGACATCAGGAGGTCGGGCTCAGTCGAGGTTGTAAAGTATATTCGAGGATGATAACCGTAGTCGAGGTCACCCCTATAAGAGAATGAGAGGCTAGGACTGTAAAGATGTCTAGGACACAACCTACACATTTCAAGTGCTGCTATAGTCGAAAGTGAGGACAAATCTGACCCACCCAACGTGGTGCGCGTGTAAGAGGGTCGAAAGGTACAATTGAGGAGAGTCATCAACGGATATTCTAGACATGCGAGAATTGTGTGTATTACCCAACGAAGGTAATATATTTAAAGGCTTGGAAATATAGTGGAGTGTGGTTAACTAGAAGTGAAAATTTGGGGTAAGATTTTTCTTGACTCGGAGGAGAAAATTTACAATAGTGGGAGTCAACCACCGCCGTTAGTAGTGAAAATGTTGCATCAACGAAAGGACCTTAGGTACAGTTTAACTGCATGTTCTTTCATCAGTTGTTCAGGATAAGATATGAACGTCGTGCTGAACCCATTACGGAAGGTCCGGATAGGGGTCCATTTGTAAATAGATTTAGACTTTTAGCAAATTTTGTATCATCAGGAGTGGATACCAATGGTAGAGAAGATTTCAAGTGGGAAATCGAATCGTGAGAAAAGATTGACAACACTTAAAGATAATTTGGTTGGACAGTCGATCCATATGGTGACAATGTCACGCGTCGTCCGAAGAGATCTTAATGTTCTTAAGAAGGGAGCTAACATAATCGGAAGACTTATTGGAAAGTGAGTCTAGATGAAAAGTAGTTAGTAAAACACCGCAAGGGGGAGACCCATCAGGTGGCTCATTTAAATGATTCGGATATCTAAATTCTTACCAAGCGATGGTGAATTCAGTAAGGGTTATTGAAGCCAGTAGCACGTTCCTTAGGGCCAATAAAGCAAAGGGAACAATGGGGGTAGCCACCAGGAATTGAGCGTACCAAAGTCCGAGAAGGACAATCCTAATATGGTTAGTATGACAGGTGATAAGTGGATCATGTGTAGAGGTATTTTGTGGAAAGTGATTCACATGCGTTAACGTTTTCCCGAAGTGAGTAAAGGGACAAGAGTAGGATGCCTAGTAAAGAACAACGATTAAAGTAGTTTTTGTTTTGGTTTGCACAGACGTGTTACGTTCGGGGACCATTTGTGCAGTCAAGACGATTGGCAAGGTAGGAGTATGAGTTTTATCCTCAGAGGATGAGGCGTGTTTTATGTGACACGAGTGAGTCACTATATTTTGTTCATTGCTAGATTAGCATGGGAGACGAGTTAGTGTGTATAACTATAAACATTATTATTATGTGAATATTTTCCCTAGTGTGGCGGGATAATCCTTAGTGCTATCCGCGAAGGATAAATGGGTGTATTAATAGTGTTATATACTTTATTTTGATTACTCGTTTTAGTGATGTGATAAACGAGTATGATATTTTCTTGGTTACAACTTTATAGTAATGGGTAGTACGATAGTAGGCAGTTATTATAAGGCTATCGGAATGGTTATATTAGTGCAACATGTTTTGTTCTGGTGAGGCCTCACCCGCGAGAGGGTCGAACTCACACTTATATTTTCTATTCTAAAAACTTCTGAGGGGATAGTGGACCCGAGATATTCGATCACGGTGTGTGTAGGGACTTTGTTGTTATGATTCAGTACGTATTGGGATTACTGTTGAGCGAAAAGATTTAACTCATTATTATGTTTAGCGCTCAGGACTTGGTGATATGAAGAGCGCATGGATATATCTATCCTTTAGAGATGTGAGAGTTAAGAGTTATACCCATATGTTTGGGGATAGGGTTTTGAGATTCCCGATGGTATGTATTCGAGGTTTATGGAATGTGATTACCACCAATGCTGAACAATAGTGCAATTGAAGAAATGTTCTTTGTTAAGTGTAATTATGGGAAGAGATGTAAGACGGAATAAATGGGTACATGCTATGGACGGAGGGCCTAATGAATTTAGATAACCAACAATGCTAGGTAGTAGTGTATCAGGGGGTTCCTTGTTTGGATTTTGCATTGCGAGACATCCCACGCACAAAACTTAGCGTAAGGTTGGAAGTAGGAAGATGTTTGGTCATCAGTCTATGAGTTTAGTACCTAGGTCGTAATAGGAACAGGTAATTATATCTGTAAATTGGAAGTTGAATTATGAATTAAGGCTAGTGGAGCCAGTTGGGTAGTAAGAAAACATTGAAAGTTTTGTCATATCACCACGAGTTGGGGGGTGGAACGATGATAAAGAGGATTTAAAATTTCAATTTCTAGGGTAATTGAGAGTACCCGAGTGTTGTAAGCACGTTATGAGCATAAGGAAAAGAATGAATTGGGTGTTATGTGTGAAGCGTATGTGATGCTTACGCTACATGGTTTATAAGATGTGTGGGCATCTTGGTTATTTGATGTTAGAATCGTCCGAGTTGTAGGAATGTGGGAAGAGACGTGTGGAATAAATGTTTGTGGGATTAACATAATGAAGTGGAAGTGGTAGGGAGGATTGTGTGTCGTGTGAAACACGATAAATCCATATATTTGTATTCAGAGTAGCATACCGAATCTGGTTGGAAGGGTGTGGGAAGCCATTTAAAAAGGGGTATTCTTTGAGAAGGGTAGAATTCAAATTATTATGGAGAACACTCGGAGCAGAGTTGGAATTAGTCCAATGTTGAGAGAGACTGATGCATACAAAGAGTGAAGATGTTAGTATGGTATAAAAAGGTTCGGAAGTGCATATTGTTGAGAAAAGTGAATGGGTTAGAACTTTCAATATACGCAAAGGAAAGAAGGGGAGTATTAAGTGTCACTTAATGTGAGACATAACAAGTAGAAGTCGATGTCGAGCGGGACATATTGAGTAGTCTCTGCGAGCACCACTCATAAATAGAAATAGGTTGGAACAAGAGGAAAAAACAACGAATTTTGGGGCTATAAACAATTCCTATAATGGAAGAGGCCGGTAAAGTCGGTAAATTTTCTTGGATGAGTTGACAACCTCAAGGTAATATCAATAGTTCCTTCGAACGTGTGGAACAATATGCCCAAGAAGGAAGTGATTGGCATTCCTTTGGGGTGAGTTACAATATTAGATACTGTGCCCCAGTCTTCCTTTGAAAGGGAGAATCGCGGCGATATGTGGTCCTATACAGTATTTTTCTGAATTAGGATAAGATTTTTGAATCCCACCTTTAAGAAAAGTGCATGGGTCAGAACTTTCAATATACGCAAAGGAAAGAAGGGGAGTATTAAGTGTCACTTAATGTGAGACATAACAAGTAAAAGTCGATGTCGAGCGGGACATATTGAGTAGTCTCCGCAGGCACCACTCATAATAGAAATAGGTTGGAACAAGAGGAAAAAACTAAGAATTTTGGGGCTATAAACAATTCCTATAATGGAAGAGGCCGGTAAAGTCGGTAAATTTTCTTGGATGAGTTGACAACCTCAAGGTAAGATCAATAGTTCCTTCGAACGTGTGGAACAATATGCCCAAGAAGGAAGTGATTGATACAATATTAGATACCGTGCCCCAGTCTTCC
Source organism: Sambucus nigra (assembly GCA_949130495.1). Lineage (NCBI taxonomy): Eukaryota > Viridiplantae > Streptophyta > Magnoliopsida > Dipsacales > Adoxaceae > Sambucus > Sambucus nigra. The sequence goes on along the minus strand of OX422217.1, from coordinate 359,087,341 downwards.
TTTAAAAGAGAGAATCGCGGCGATATGTGGTCCTATACAGTATTTTTCTGAATTAGGATAAGATTTTTGAATCCCACCTTTAATACGGGATTTCAGGAAGCAGCAGGGATATCTTTTCATTTTGATCAGGTTGTATCACCCATAATTAGGGGAGTACGCGAGCGATGATTAACCATTAGTGGAGCAGTGTGAAAGTAATTTTGGGTTCATTGTGAGCATTTATTTTCCACAACGGTTATAGCTAGCAAGTGGAGTATAGTGCGATAATTGGGGGAGGATATTACCTAATGGTAGGGTTACGTGGGAGCACTCGTACCTGTGTATTATGAACAAGATGCTTATTGAGGATTTGGTGTGGGAAAAACCTTAACTGTTCTTACTCTGAATGTTAAGAGATGAGCGGATAATCAAAATTTTTGGTTTGGGTGAGTTAGAGTCTGACGACTATGGTGGAATTCCACGACTGTTTTAGGCGAACAAAAGTGGTTAGATGTTCGTATGGTTTCTCTCAAAATGGGAGTTTTGTGTTTAGATCAATCTGAGTGGTTCTCAGGTAGTGAGGTGCGACCTCCCAATAATATTGAAATAATAAGGAATTAATAATGTATAGGCATGCCTTATGCAATTTTTGGTTAAAAGCATAATGAGAAGTGTCTTTAATGAGAGTGTTAAACAAGCTTGCTGTGAGGCGGGGCTATATTGATTGAGCGCCTTACTATGTAGATAGTTTGCATACTGATAAGGTATCCAAAAATTTTAATACAACATGAGACGGCTTGTATTTATTTATTTTGTTGTATAGAGCATTGAAAATCTACTTTAGTTATATTTATTTAAGATAATTTTGTTGTATTAAATTGATGAGATTGAGATTTGTAGTTCCCTTTCAATGTCGTGGGAATTAGATGCTTTATACCTTGTTACGGATGATACAAGATAGGCCTTATTTACGAATTTCGAGACGAAATTCTGTTATTAGAGGGGAAGTATGTAATACCCCATATTTTTATGGCCTTTAAATTTAGAGATTTATTAAATTTAATTGAGATAAATTAATTTAATATTAATTCGAAAATTTGTTTTAAATGATACTAGAATGACGAGAGTTAGTAATTATTGGAAAATTATTGATTTCTTAAATATTACTTATTGAGTAGAGTAATATGTAGGATTGTATTTATTAAAATTGTCATGAGGGAATAATATGACAATTATGGAAATTAGGTCAGGATGCGCCTGTGTCTTGTTGGGACTAAATTATTATTATTAAAATTGAATAAATTATAAGTCACCCGTATGGTCATTTCGAGAGCGCCAATGTGTCCGAAAGGTTCGAGATAGTCGAAATAATGTACCTGGGGGTTTAGTTTGGGTCTCAGGGCGTTTTTAGGCCTAATTAACATCCCGGGAGGGCGTTTTGTACATTTCGTATTTTTGGGCAATTAAACCCACGAATTTCCCAAGGTTATATCAACTTCTAGAAGTTTTCATCTAGGGTTAACAAAAGAAAAATCAAAGAACGGCCATTGGAGAAGAAGTGAGAAATCTTTCCAAGGAGTTCAAAGCCAAAAACTCCACCGTTTGCACCGCCGCCACCGCCAAATCGTAGATCGCGCGGCGGGGAACACAACCACACCACTTTCCTCCACTAATCAGAAACTAAATTTCTAGGCAAGTATATGTCTTGCTTTATTTTTAGTTAATGTCTCAATTATGTTAGTCTAGGGTTGTTTAGAACTTGTTTCATGAAAGAAAGTGTAGTTTGGAGACTAGAATTCACCTGTCGTAGAAGAAGTAATCATATTCTGAACATCTAATTCATGTGTAGAGGATACACCACGAAATTTTATGGATTTAGAAGTAGAAAATCTGGAAAATTATTGGAAGAATTGAAATTTAAAGAAAAGATTAGGGCTCTTGAAGTCTGTGTAGATTTTACCCCTTTAAATTGTTATGCTGGATGCAAAGTCACATATTTTACGTAGAAAATCATATATTTGGGTATATAGTGCTTGTAGTATCATTTGTTGGGAGTTTGGGAATCATATATGGAGATTTACTTGAGGTTGGAGATGGATTTACGTAACTGGGTTAATGCAGTTTTCGCCATAACTGCTTGATCGATCGATTGACCCAAGAACATTGATCGATCGATGATCGATCAATCGATCGACCCCTTCTGGAAAACAATACATTCCTCTTATTATGGTTTATTCCGATTCAAATGCGTAGTAACCCTTGAGTATTATTATTAGAACATTTTGGGATATAACTAGGACCAGTAGGGTTTTAGTAAACCCTAATTAGTGAGAATTCAATGTAAGATGAAATTAAGGGTTAACGGGGAGTGCTTTACACGTATGTAATTATGCGAACATTTAAATAAAAGATTGAGACGCGTTAGGAAGTTAGACTAGAATGTAAGTGAGAGTACCTACTGAAATTATACTTAGGTAGATAGAATACTTCCAGAGATATGAAGTAAGTATGGAATAACCTATAAATGAAAATAAAAGAGACGAGTTCGTTATACAGGATAAACGAGTAGAATGTATTAAGAACGGATAATTATAATTATGGGTCGTGGGTGCAACTGTGATAAACCGCCTACTAAAATAATAGGTGGCCAGCCCAATACTCTAATAATCACAGGAATCATAGATTGTCCATTCTCAGCATCACTGTCGATTAAAATAATAGTACGAGATAACCACCAATCATTTTAGAAAAAGGACTGTCAAAATTAAAATTTTGTAAGTAAAAGAAAAACACTTAAACAATCCTATTTGCAAAAATGGTGGATACCACAAATCAACGAATAAAGAATGACAATATAATAAATAATGACCGAATAAGCTGTCGGTTAACAGACCAATACAAATATGGTACACCGAGTATTACAATTTAATTATCACAGTATAATAAATGAATACAAAGCTTGGGACACACGCCCGAATAAATAAACTGAACATAACTAGAGTACAATGGAAAGAAGTGTCTATAACAAATATCCTACAACATCTACAATACGCTATAGCTCCAGGACAACTGGAATGGAGAGTCAATACGGGTGTCCTTGCGGTAGATCACCTGAATGGACAAAGAGTTGCATGCAAAACAAAGAAATATAGACGGGTCAGGGCCCGATTTGATATGATTACCATGTGACTAAAATTCATGACAGTTAAGTGCGTAGTTCTCTCGCAATTAACATAATATTTCTCACCTCTCACTTCTAAAAATACAACCTAGCGCAATATCAATGATGCTCAATGATCACATATAAATACATGGGAGAACTCATCTCTATTACTCAAGGAAACAATCAAAACCATTTACCATCTAACGACACCATTCCTATTTTCTTTAGGAAATACATATATGGCAATTCATTTTATCAAATGTTTACAACTTCAATTTCATTTCAAACCTTTCTTTACCAATTTTATTTCCTTTCTTCCATCCAGGAAAAATATATCTAAAGGCAAGTTTTATTAACATAAAAATACTTTTCTTTCATTTCATATCTTCGCATTTTCCTTCTTCCATCCGGAAAATGTATTTAACTTCCCATTTCCCTTCTTCCATCCAGGAAATGTAGGTAAAGAAATTTTATTATCATAAAATGCCTTAACACAAATAATGTCCCACATTATTTTACATAGTTATATATCATATAATATAATGTTTCTAAGACCTCCCGTCCGGGTTTCCCCACTGTGCGCGCCCCTAAATGGCATTCATCTTCCAGGGACTATCACCAAGGAACCTGGGATCCTAACGCAACCGTCGAGAAGCGTCCATATGCCCGCGGGAGAGTCATAACCACACCCAGAATTACCTCACCAACGCAAAAAATCATACAATAAACGCTCATATGGCCTAGGGATATATCCACCCTGCATTTATTAGCCAGGGGGCTTCACCACACGCGCGCAACTTCCCTTATGATAGAGATTTAGAGAGGTGTGTACACATAAATTAGCATTTATTAAAATCATTTTCCCATTTTGAAGTCATTCACTTTTACATTATCAAAAACCATTTATACTTAGCCATTAAATGTCAAATTCTTAAGATGTGCATTTCTCATTCTTAAAGTCATATTTTATTAATGACCTAAGACCCGAAGTGCCATTATCCTCAAACTAGTCTCCGAGAGTTCAACATAATATCCTAATTCATCAAAGTGAGTCTCCCTCAATAATTGTCTCCCAAAAGTCTCACCATTAACATTTTATCTCCAATTTTCTTTTAGGTTAACTTCCTATATCATTCGGACATTAAGCTACCCAACCAACCCTTTAAAATAACCCCAAATAACCTCATACTAGCCTAGGGTACTTGTCTACCCAACATAACCCTCTAGGACTCCTCATTAATTCCCAAATGAAGGAACCTAAACCTTGGACCTAAAACAAAAGGGCTAAAATCAAACTAGGAAAAATCTCACAAAAACAGGGCAGCCGAATCGATTCGCCCCTGGTTGCGAATCGATTCGCCCAAAAGCGAATCGATTCGGTGAGCAAAGGAAACATTTTGCATCTATCCAAATTGATTCAGCCTTAGCCCGAATCGATTCGGTCTCCTAGACCTGCATCCTTCCCCTAACCGAATCGATTCGCCTGGGAGCCGAATCGATTCGGCCTTACGATTTTGCCCAATTTGGGCTACGGGTTGTATGAACCCTAAAATCCCAAAGCCCTCAAATTATTAATTTCTTCCAACGTCAACAACAATTATTGTTACCCCATCATTTCTATACAATTTCTAACTAATATCTTCTCCTCAAATCAAATTAAAACAAATATTTAAGGGTTATACCCCAAAAACACCCAAAACCCAGAAATGGCTTAAATCTCCAAAAATTAAATATACATACAATTTATCACATTAAATCAATATCTAGCAAGTAAGAAACTTGCCTCAAGTGTGTAGGCTCGGATTCCATCCTTGAAGCAATGATTTCCAGCTCCAATCTTCCATTTTTCTCTCTTTTCTCCCATTTCTCCCAAGCTCTCTCTTCTCTCTCTTTCTCTCCAGGCTTATAACATAAGATTGAGAAAATAAAAGGGTTGGGAGACTTATACGGGTCTTATAACATTAATTCCCCTCTTTTAAGTGTTAATACACCATTAAAATGACTCGTAACCACATAATCGAATCATAACCCGCCAAAAGTGCCCGAAACTCAAAAATACAACTTGTCACTTATTTTGACTATCTCGACTATTCTAAAAACAACCGCACACCCTATTTTGGCATTAGAAATAACGTGAACTATTTTTATGTTCCAAATTCATTTTATTTCATTAATTATACTCCAATTTATACATGGCTCATAACCGTCATTTAACATATAACGACACAATAAAACACAATATAATGATATTTACCTTCTCATAACGGTAAATAGACAAAACATAGCAAATATTATCCCTTAATATCACGGGAAATAATATTTACTCCAACTTTCCTTATTTTATAAAATTAGCCCATCAGGCAAAATAATATAAAATAGTCGCTCAAATGTTTGGGTTGTTACATACTCCCCCCCTTAGAAGGGAATTTTTCCCTCAAAATTCAGGCGTACCGTATAACCATATCAAGGGTATACTTATACTAAACTATCATTCTATCATCCTTAGCAAACCCCTCGGCAGTGCGGCATCCCCATTGGACTCGGACTAAGGTCATCACTATTCGATCTCAGTCTACATTCTTCGTGCTCCAACATAGCACCAAATCGTTCCTCATGAACTATTGATCTCACCCTTATACAACGGAAGATGAAAATTACATATCTCGGCACAAATTGCCTTTCTTCCTGAATCATGTTATATCCTTCCCAGGGAAAACTACACTAACTTACAATCGCTCAACCCTAACACTACTTACTTCTATTCGCATTGGCGTAGCCCTTGAAAGTATACGGCTCAATGAGCCCAATCATTAAAGAAATATTATCGGACCACTCCAAGACCAAGGAATATATATCGTTCGCTGGTTCCATTCCAACGAACAGGAAATTTACTCAGCTGACTACACTAGGCCACACACAAGGCCATACTTATAGAAAACGACCCGAACTATTGTGCGGGACTTCAATCCATAAAAGATACTACTCCAATCCTTACTTTAAGTCGAACCCACCCATTCAAGGTATGCCTTTAGGCATTTGGTTAACTTTTTCCATTCACTTATCCACTTTAGGGTGGTAGGATATACTCCATTTCCACACGGTTCCCATTTCTCTCTGGAAACTTTAGCAATACTTTAACACGAATATCTCATCCCAGTCCAACACTGTTTTGATAGGGACCTCATATAGTTCCATAACTCCGCTATGAAGAGTTGGGCGTACTCCTCTACAACTAATCCGCCCATTTTAATTGGGTAAGCAGGGATTGGTCCAATGATCAACAGTTTTCTCAACTAGGATCATAACCGTTACAATATCGGCAATTCGATGAAGATGTCCATATATATACCTGTCCTCGTTCCACACTACTCTCTTCACACTAGTATGTGAAAGGGTCAATCACGGACATGAACGTTCTTGCTATAGTATCCCCTCGGTTAAGCTCGTTCCACTTGGGATTCCATGCCTTAACTAATCTCTCCGATGGGTTTTCTACTCGGCGCATCTACTACCCCATTCGCACTTCCTTAGCTAAAGGGAATATCCAATTGATATTCCTTTCTGAACTCTAAACACCAACTCTGTCACCCCAAATTAACATATTGCAACAACTTGTTGCCCATGAAGAAAAATCCAATTTCCTGACCAGGAAGCAGTGCCTCTATCTCTTTAAGGCGATACTACCACTACGAATTTTAAATCGAGCATGGGATAATACTTCTCATGAGGTCTAAGTCCGTGATACGCATAAACAATGGTTCCATGATCTAGTATTAATACTTCCCGTTCCTAGCATAAAATCATTCGTTAAATCCATTCCCGATCTTAACAACACGAGTGCAGGAGTAAAAGTCAGCTCATCCTTTAGCTCCCTGAAAGTTTGGTTACCAATGTAACGCTCCACCTATGAGAGGCCTCTTCTCCTTTGGCCTAACATTCCGAATCACTCGAGATCCTATACCTCTTCGTTCTAGGGACCTAATCCTAATTAGAGTTAACCCACAAACCTATTGTGGTCAACTCCCTACCGCATTTCTAAAACAATGTTACATGCCCTAAAGGACTTACGTCCTAATAATCCTAAAGTCGTTATATATCCTAATCAAGTCTTATAAGTATAATACTAATTATATCCCTAGTGTCCAAGGCCTTTCCCAACTTTCGGCATTCGCTTGTTTTCATGAGTGGGACGTCTCGCCGAGCCGAAATCCAAACAAGGAACCCTCCCATCACCCTACTACCTCGCATCGTCGGTCGTCAAGATATAACGGTCTAAGATACATGATCGGGAGTGATAAAATTCTAACTCGTAAACTTACTAATGCACTTATACTTCTATGTTTTTACCATATCAATTAACTGGAAATTTAACTAACCTGGCATTTACTTTTTGTAAGATGCCATAAATGCGTTATCCCAAATCTTTTTGTAAATGGCCTTATCATTAAGGCATAACCATAAGTCTCAATCTGACTTTCTTACCCAAGTCTCCCCCACATCGATCAGAGGGAAGGACTATATACAGATCTTATATCTCGCACTTTAACTTTATATTAGCACCTTAATCACTCAATCACGTGATTATTGGATAAACCTTCTAACCCAGCATCTCAACCATCAAAAAGAAAAGAATTACAGCATCTCCCCACTTCCAACGTTGTTAAGGTTCACGCGTGGAGCGTCTCGCAAAAGCAAAATCCAAACAAAGAACCCCTCCTATGCATTACTACTTAACTTTGGTGGTTGTGGAGATAAGGCAACATCATACACAAGCAAAGCAAATAATCAATCAAACAAAACAAACAAAGCAAATAATGAAAACTACCTGCATACCGTAAACCATCTCTGTAAAGTCTCATTCCTGTACCCAGGTGAGATATTGTAGAACAACTAGTTCTGCTTTGAAACTAGAAGTAGGATAGCCTCGCAATTTATTTTCTTGCTATCACTCCCACCAAGCCAAGAATATTTTCACTCGTATAACACATATGATACGAGTAGCGCATAACACACATATACATTTAAATTATCAACACTCGATTTATAACGAGGGAGAAAAATACATAACTTCCCTACTATGGAAGCCATATAGATACATTCACTATAATAATATCGATACTACCACAAGCTTGATTTACACACCCGGATCTAGGGTTAATACCATACTACTCCATCTTATTTTAAGGAATGCACCACCCTCTACTAAGGTGGAATTCCTGCCAACATTCTTGATAATCAACCCGGGCAAATCCTAATGGTTCCCAGACATCATACTCGAGTCTTATCCGAACCAAATTACTTACATTCATGCCCCAACTAGGCAACCTATTCTTGCCCTTGTTTTCCCATCGACAAGGTCAAAATGCGTGGTTCTACATTCCACGTCAAAATCATTTCTCCATCTCTAGCTACCTTGGCGATTACCTGTGTAGTTCCCTTAACCTCTTGAACAAAGAGAATATTCTACTAGACTTCCCTGCCTTAGTTCAATGAATCTTCCCCGGGTGGATGTTCACCGATGGGGTCTCATGAACACTACTTCTCTAGAAGTGTTAGCAACACTTACTTGTGAGCCTATTATTTCCATTTAAGGGATCTCTCTTCCTTGTATCTACCCACTTCGATACAAGGTTTCCTTACCCGTACCACTCTTTATTCATGGTCGAACTCTGACTGAACCTCGTGTGAATACTTGAGAATATACTTTCTCATCATTCCAATTATCCCAGAGAAACTTACTATTGAAAATACATAACGGGTTTCTCCATGGGCAAAACCTCCAAATCCACCAAAATATGGCGACTACCATTTCTTCCATTTCAACCTTACTCCTACAGGTGAAAGATTTTTTTTTCTCCAATCCTTCACACCTGGGCACTTCTATACCCCTCTCCATACTAAAACTCTTGGTCCACATATTTCCACTGAATGGGATTACACTTCCTCCATCCAACTGAACTTCGACATGTGGTCCTCGCCAACGACCTCTCACTCCAACTTAATGTGGTTAGGAATCACAAACTTTGTACGACTCTCTACTTGTACCGGTACTTGACAAACTATATTTACTATACTTAGTAGTCACGATAGCGATATAAGATACGCTACGGAGGGAGAGACCTCCAAAGCGACCCTCATTTTTTACTACAACTTACAGTTCTTAGTAATCCCGTCTCATAACGCCTTCACACCGGCCTCCTCTGATGCCCTTCCTCATATGACTTGCGAATCTCACACGAACGCGCAAAAGATTTCCGGGGTTCTCGTATCATAGCAGGAGAAAGAAATCTCACAAGAGAAATCAACGATCTTAATCCTAAGGCTCTATATCAATTCAAAAGTAACACTGAAAATGTAATACATCCGCACAGATTCCCAAGGACTCTAGAACTTGATGCTCTGATACCATCTGTGACAACCCGCCTACTAAAGTAATAGGTGGCCAGCCCAATACTCTAATAATCACAGGAATCATAGATTGTCCATTCTCAGCATCACTGTCGATTAAAATAATAGTACGAGATAACCACCAATCATTTTAGAAAATAGATTGTCAAATTTAAAATTTTGTAAGTAAAAGAAAAACACTTAAACAATCCTATTTGCAAAAATGGTGGATACCACAAATCAGCGAATAAAGAATGACAATATAATAAATAATGACCGAATAAGCTGTCGGTTAACAGACCAATACAAATATGGTACACCGAGTATTACAATTTAATTATCACAGTATAATAAATGAATACAAATCTTGGGACACACGCCCGAATAAATAAACTGAACATAACTAGAGTACAATGGAAAGAAGTGTCTATAACAAATATCCTACAACATCTGCAATATGCTATAGCTCCAGGACAACTGGAATGGAGAGTCAATAAGGGTGTCCTTGCGGTAGATCACCTGAATGGACAAAAAGTTGCATGCAAAACAAAGAAATATAGACGGGTCAGGGCCCGATTTGATATGATTACCATGTGACTAAAATTCATGACAGTTAAGTGCGTAGTTCTCTCGCAATTAACATAATATTTATCACCTCTCACTTCTAAAAATACAACCTAGCGCAATATCAATGATGCTCAATGATCATATATAAATACATGGGAGAACTCATCTCTATTACTCAAGGAAACAATCAAAACCATTTACCATCTAACGGCACCATTCCTATTTTCTTTAGGAAATACATATATGGCAATTCATTTTATCAAATGTTTACAACTTCAATTTCATTTCAAACCTTTCTTTACCAATTTTATTTCCTTTCTTCCATCCAGGAAAAATATATCTAAAGGCAAGTTTTATTAACATAAAAATACTTTTCTTTCATTTCATATCTTCCCATTTTCCTTCTTCCATCCGAAAAATGTATTTAACTTCCCATTTCCCTTCTTCCATCCAGGAAATGTAGGTAAAGACATTTTATTATCATAAAATGCCTTAACACCAATAATGTCCCACATTATTGTACATAGTTATATATCATATAATATAATGTTTCTAAGACCTCCCGTCCGGGTTTCCCCACTGTGCGCGCCCCTAAATGGCTTTCATCTTCCAGGGCCTATCACCAAGGAACCTGGGATCTTAACGCAACCGTCGGGAAGCGGCCATATGCCTGCGGGAGAGTCATAACCACACCCAGAATTACCTCACCAACACAAAAAATCATACAATAAACGCTCATATGGCCTAGGGATATATCCGCCCTCCATTCATTAGCCAGGGGGCTTCACCACACGCGCGCAACTTCCCTTATGATAGCAATTTAGAGAGGTGTGTATACATAAATTAGCATTTATTAAAATCATTTTCCCATTTTGAAATCATTCACTTTTACATTATCAAAAACCATTTATACTTAGCCATTAAATGTCAAATTCTTAAGATGTGCATTTCTCATTCTTAAAGTCATATTTTATTAATGACCTAAGACCCGAAGTGCCATTATCCTCAAACTAGCCTCCGAGAGTTCAACATAATATCCTAATTTATCAAAGTGAATCTCCCTCAATAATTGTCTCCCAAAAGTCTCACCATTAACATTTTATCTCCAATTTTCTTTTAGGTTAACTTCCTATATCATTCGGACATTAACCTACCCAACCAACCCTTTAAAATAACCCCAAATAACCCCATACTAGCCTAGGGTACTTGTCTACCCAACATAACCCTCTAGGACTCCTCATTAATTCCAAATGAAGGGTCCTAAACCTTGGACCTAAAACAAAAGGGCTAAAATCAAACTAGGAAAAATCTCACAAAAACAGGGCAGCCGAATCGATTCGCCCCTGGTTGCGAATCGATTCGCCCAAAAGAGAATCGATTCGGTGAGAAAAGGAAACATTTTCCATCTATCCAAATCGATTCGGCCTTAGCCCAAATCGATTCGGCCTTAGCCCAAATCGATTCAGTCATTCAGACCTGTTTCCTGCCCCCTAACCAAATCGATTCGCCTGGGAGTCGAATCGATTCGGCCCTGCGATTTTTCCCAATTTGGGCTACGGGTTGTATGAACCCTAAAATCCCCAAACCCTCAAATTATTAATTTCTTCCAACATCAACAACAATTATTATTAACCCAGCATTTCTACACAATTTCTAACTAATATTTTATCCTCAAATCAAATTAAAACAAAGATTTAAGGGTTATACCCCAAAAACACCCAAAACCCATAAATGGTTTAAATCTCCAAAAATTAACTATACATACAATTTATCACATTAAATCAATATCTAGCAAGTAATAAACTTGCCTCAAGTGTGTAAGCTCGGATTCCATCCTCGAAGCAACGATTTTCGGCTCCAATCTTCCATTTTTCTCTCTTTTCTCCCATTTCTCCCAAGCTCTCTCTTCTCTCTCTTTCTCTCAAGGCTTATAACATAAGATTGAGAAAATCAAAGGGTTGGGAGTCTTATACGAGTCTTAAAACATTAATTCCTCTCTTTTTAGTGTTAATACAACATTAAAATGGCTCGTAACCACATAATTGAGTCATAACCCGCCAAAAGTGCCCGAAACTCAAAAATACAACTTGGCACTTATTTTGACTATCTCGACTATTCTAAAAACAACCGCACCCCTATTTTGGCATTCATAATAATGCGAACTATTTTTATGTTCCAAATTCATTTTATTTCATTAATTATACTCCAATTTATACGTGGGTCATAATCGTCGTTTAACATATAACGACACAATAAAACACAATATAATGATATTTACCTTCTCATAACGATAAATAGACAAAACATAGAAAATATTGTCCCTTAATATCCCAAAAATAATATTTACTCCAACTTTCCTTATTTTATAAAATTAGCCCATCAGGCAAAATGTTATAAAATAGTCGCTCAAATGTTTGGGTGCTACAGCACCTAATTGAGAAATGTGAATAGTGATATATATATCACTGTGTGATTGTGCATATATTATATATATGTGTAAAAATTATACCCGAGCTACTTGTTATCACGGGGGGTTTTCGCGCCGGGACAGTCTTATCTCGATTGTGCCTTTACGGGGGATAACGACTTGTACCCTAGAACATAAAATTCCTTGGTACAGGCTATATGATTGATAATCAGATGGTCCTAAGATACGTGAGGGTATGTGCTGACCTCTTAGTGACTTGAAACTATGCTTCGCCTCTATTTATTTATGTTTTGTGTTAATACAGTTCGAGAGTGATTTCGAACTAGTATTTCCCTTAGTACGAGTGATACAGGGACTTGATGGCAGAGTATGCCAGCACCATAAAGCTTATTTGAGGTGCCGATAGTATATATATATATATTATATGAGTGGCTAATATAGATATATATACTTAAGTATGGGAACGTTCTACTGTGCATAAAGGTAGTTAAGTAATGAATGAATACTCCGATTTTATTATTAAGTGTTTGAGAATTTTGTGACAACACTGGAATATTTTAAAATGAACTGAGATAGATGTGAGAACTTTAATTTCATAAATTAATTATCCTAGCCATAGTAATTGTCGGCATGAAACCTTATGGGAAAGTTAAGTTATAATAAACTTTTAGGGTTAATAGTGCGGTAGGCGTGCACACTATATGAGAGGTGCGAATTTCTGAAGAGAGTGTTGCATACTAACATGGTTGTTACAATAGTCGGTAAGCATTTTAAATACTTATTAAACTAAATTTAAACTATTATAAAATCGGGCTCTGACCCATTTCCTGCTATCTCTTCTCTCTTATATATATATGTATATATTACAGGTGCCCAGCCACAGGGGCGTCATGCTTAGGTTCTTTGGACTGGACGTGTTGCAGCTTATGTGAGAGTTGCAGGCCATTTGCTTAGACGACCTCGTTGTTGATTCCATTCTTATTTCAGTTCTAATTAGTTGTGCATGTGTCGCCCATTTCCTTATTCCATTGGATTTGTCAGAGATTATGTTCATTTATCTTTAGTATTTTTACTCTTTGGGATTTGATTACTGTTAGGATGGTTTTCGTTTATAGATTTAAAGTTGGTATTGGTTAAATTCATGGGTGTTTATTTTTAGAATGGTTAAATTCATGGGTGTTTATTTTCAGTCTTAATAATTCTGTGATTCCTAAACTGTTACTTATTAAAGGTTTTCATAATTGGATTTAATAAAATGAAAATAATGTTTTAATTGGTTTTGACACTTAGCTTAATTATTTAGGGTGTTTAATTTGGAAAGTTTATTTTGCGACAGTGATGCTAAGAATGAACCAACTATTCATCTTGATTATAATTTAGTAAAGGACTGATCACCCGGTATTTAATTAGGCAGGGTGTCACAGGAGTTTGGATGGTACATCAACGATTTGCACAATGTCTGTTTATCGTAGTTGCACATTAATTATGATGACTCTATTGACTTGTAGAGTCATCAACATGCTAGGCTTCTATGCATTATGTTTTTTTGTTCATAGTGTTCAACTTATCTTGTCACATAAGGCTAAATTTTAGTTGATAAAATTTTGCAATCAAATGAGAACTTCGTGAACATGTTTAAGTGATTGGGTTTTATTTATTTAGTATCTAGCTTACGCCCCTTCACTTCCGTTTCCGTATGACACATTTATGTCGTAAGAGTGTGGAAAACTTATATTATCTTATTTTGTGTCAATTGTGTGTTTGTATCTCAATGTGTGTGCTTGCGCATATTTTTATATCTATTGTGTATACATATATGATATTTTTATTTGTTTGAGTCTTTGCCATGTTAGCTAGTCGATTTATGCTTTTACTTCATAATGTGTATCTATTGTGTTGCGTATTTTGTTTGATATCACATGCTTAGTATCTTATTTTTCAAATTGATATAAGTTTTGTGGCATCATAGTTGGTATCCATTAATATTTGTTTTGGATTAGTTAGTTTTATTGTTGCCCATATGCTTTCATTCTCTTAACACTTTATGCACAATCATGTTTTACTTGCTTTTCCCATATTTATCTCTTATGTAGTTTTCATGGGGAGAAATGGTACTTAGTTATATCGGGGGAGAAATGAGTATTTTATTGATTCTACTACCTTTGTCTATTCCTGAACGAAAAGGACGAGAAGTGGTTTATATCCTTTAGTTTAGGAGATCTAATTTAGGGACAGAGCACTATCTTCTTAGGTTGATCATATTTGATAAAGGGGGAATTAATTTAGGGGGATTATTTAATCTAATTTCATTTAATACTTTGATATTCCCTATTCATTTAATGTTTTACTTAAGTGTGTGGGAATTTTATTTAGCGGCAACCTTATATCGGCAAAGATTTTGGTCCTTGGGTTTTGAGTCAAGCATTTTTTTTATTTTGGGTGCGTTGTTTTGATTCTAGTAGATCTTGACGGCCCTTTAGGATTTTTGATTATTTTTTCTCCCGGAATAGCCAAAGGGGGAGATTTGTAAGGACACAAATTTCCAATTGAGTCTTATGTAGTGTTGTCTCAATTTCGAACAAAAACATTTGAGTCATAGGATAGTGTCATGTGTATCCATCTAAGCCTATGACGTGTTTGTTAAAAACATAGTAGTCAGATTTGTAAAGCTTCATCATTATCGAGTTTCTGGTGCCCCATTTCTACGCCATCAACTTGAAGATTCTAAGGTCTCCAAATGTATGAATGCACTTATATATATATATATATATATATATTTAGGACCTTGGATATTTTACTTGGGTGTAATCGTTAATTAAAATGAATTTTATTTCAGAAAGTTATTTAAGAACTTTGAATAAAAAAATTTTGGGCTAAAAATGAAATTTGACCTTTCTGACATTTCTTTCAAAATTGTCGTTCGAACAAAAATGTCGTTCGAATGAGTTTTGCCAATGAATTTCCCTTTTGAACACTGACTTTTCATTACAAAGGTCGTTCGAACGAAAAAGTCATTCGAACGAGATTTCTGGTGGCAACAGGTTTTGGCATTTTCCTACTACTTTGTCCCCGCTAACTTTTGATAGTTTAAATCAACCTCGGGATAGAATTTTTTCTAAGGAATTTTTCCATCTCCTAGAGAGTTTTTGAGAGCTTAATTTTTTCATAAAAATTTCCCGTGGTATTTATTAAAAGTTTTTCATCTTTATAACAAAACCAAGTTATACACCCATTAGATTTTGTTTAATCCAAGTTCTTAATATATATATCCTTGCTTGGATTTGTTTGGCACCGGGTTCTACTCTACCTATCAAAGAGTTTTTTTGGTTTGCTTCTAAATCCCATAAAAGAAGAAGACTTGTTTGCTGCGATGTTTTCCCTCGTAAAAAGCCTTCGGGTGCGGGTTGACGGTTTATCCCCAAAAGCTTCATTGGTGGATTTTAAGGTTCCGATGGAGTTTGGGATTATCGGCTAGACAGAGGTGGTTGCAAGAAGACGCGTCGGGGCTTAAAGGAGTCGAGTCGAGTGTAGTAATTCATCTGTCTTGTAACAGTAAATCCGTACTTAGTGGAATTAAGACTAGGGGTCGTCCGAGGTTTTTTCCGTTGTGAGTTTTCCTCGTACATCGCGGCGTAGTGTGTTGTGAATTTGTTTTATCTTGCAAATCACCTAGAACACATGCTTAGGATTAAAAGATAAAATATTCTTTAATTCATACTATTGTTTAGTTTGGTGCAAGAATTAATTTGGGTGAAATTTGGATTAAGTTAATTCAAGTCATTAATATAATTTGGTAAAATTTGTTTGGCCTAATTTACGAAAAATGAATTAATAGGTGTAGGCAAATTTGTTGGACTTGAGTTGAAATAATTTTGGGTTAAAGTAAAAATTCACAAATTGTTTTTAAGTGTAATTTTAATTTTTGAGAAAATTAAAATTTGGTTTACTTTAATTTTAATTTGAAATAAATTCAAATTTATTATTTGTGTGTGTTGTGTTAACCATCTTATTCCACTCCTAAAGGAAATTTACATTTAATTGAAAAGAAATTTTTAAAATTGGGGGTCTACGTTTCCAACAAGATGGAATACAATAGAGAAAGTGTATGACCAAACTCTCACCGATTCAAACAACCTTCATGGTTGTTTGTCTCCAGAA
This sequence comes from Sambucus nigra, assembly GCA_949130495.1. Lineage (NCBI taxonomy): Eukaryota > Viridiplantae > Streptophyta > Magnoliopsida > Dipsacales > Adoxaceae > Sambucus > Sambucus nigra. The sequence goes on along the minus strand of OX422217.1, from coordinate 359,070,659 downwards.
AGATCAATCTTAGGATATGGTTTTTTGAGAGATATTGAGATCCAACATTTTCACTCTCACAAAACCTACACTCACTCATTAAGGTTTCTCTTTAAAAGTAGTAGATATATACATTATTTAAAGCATTTTTACTTCTAAATGTATAGATTTAGCACTTTTATGTAATATGTATGATAGTTCAGAGTATTTAATATGAATCCAATTATCTCTTTTATTTAGATTTAAGTTTTTGCATGATTTGTAAAGAAAAGAAAATAGATCTAGTTGTTTGGTGAATAAATTCTTTCACTACTCTATATACCGAGAATGGTCATAGTAGGTTGTTCACGGTCCAAATCCATGACCACCATAAAAATCCGTGACTAAGTTTTTGACCAAATCAAAGGGTGACATAGATAGGGGATTACTCATGGTCATAGACTATTACCATAGTGGTCTTGGCTACAGACCGTGACCATACTGTAACCATATAGGATCCAAAATTCCCACTAAATTTACAAGGTTGATGGTCGCGATTTTGGGCCGTGACCAATCCTAATGAATTATAGTTACAATTTTGAACCGTGACCCTTACGGTGACTTCCCTTTAGTTTAAATTGGTCATGGTTTGATGGTTATGGTTTGTGACTATAACCAATTATGGATGACTAAATGGGTCACGTTTTGAGACTGTGACCATTTTTTAGGACTCTTGACAACCTGATTGGTCAGAGGAGGGGTAACGACTTCATACTATGACCATTTACTTGTTGTTGTGATAGGGTGAAGGTGAAGGACACCATGAATGGTTGTGAAGTTGATACTGCCTCAAACCTTATCATGGTAGATTTATCTAAGATTAATAGTAAAGATTGCATGATCGAGGAGCCTTTTATTTGTGCCTTTCAAAATGTGAAGAAGGTATTATACTCAAACTGCATGAATGATAACAATTGGTTTGTTGTTATGCATGGACCAAAAGGTTTGACTACTAAACCAGATATATTAAAGAACCCTAAAAATTTTGAGTTTGTTCTTTATGACAACCCTAATTTGAAAGATATTTTAGTTCATTTATTATATCCCGTCCCGATAATTTAAATAAATTATATATTGATTATAATTATGGGAATTTGTGGGTAACAAATTGGATTAAATAGAGGTAATTATTGATTATAGAACTTATATTATTTCATTTAAATAAGATTAGGTGCCTCCTTAAAAGACTTTAGAAGATTTCTGCGTAAATATGCAAAAGTCTAGAAAGATTGTATTTTAAATGTGGATTCAGTCGTTAAAAGGGATCATTCAAATGATAAGAGATGTCGTTCGAACGACAAGTGATGTCGCGCAAAAGGGTCGTTCGAACGAGGGACTTATGTCATTCGAACTACAGCAATTATCGTTCGAACGACACCTGACAAAAACCAGATCTGTCACTTTTGCTGTCAAAACGAGAACCGTGGATCAAATGGATGTGTCAACTCTTGGAGCGTGACAATTTAGGTAACTAAAATGTCTTATTTCGTGGCCTTGTTTTGTTTATAAGAGAGATGTGCATGGGGTGGAAAACCCCCACTGCCATTACCATTTCCTCTATCTCCCTAATACTCTCAACATTTCTTTTCCTCCATAACTGGTATACCACTTGATTTCTCTAAGTGCCTACACTCACCCCATAGAAATACCCATGTCTACCATTTTATTATAGACCTACGAAATATGAAGATGTTTATTGGAACTTTGAAGATTCATGGAGTTTGTAGAGTATTTTGATGGGGCTCTTTGGAGAAAATTTGGTGGAGCTAGACAACCCCTCTTAAGGACACCTTAGGAGGTGGGGGGTTGTCATCTTCCTTGATCATTCATTCCTTCCTTTAATTAGATATTCATTTGAGGTGAAATAATCTACTCCTTAAATTTAAGACTCTATTTGGTGTATAGTGTACTCTTATTGTTGTTGAATGTTAAGAGTAGGATTAATATGATAATGATGATGGGTTTTCAAGTGAAAGATATAACAAAAAAAAATTATGAAATAAAAATGTAGGAAATGTGATTTGTTAAAAATAAAGAATGGGCAAATATTTTAAGATTTGAAATATTAAAGTTTGCATTTTCTAAAAATGATATATATTTTAGAAATTAAACTTTATATATTAGAATTTAAAAAAAAGTTTAGTGTTAAGTAATTTATGGAATAAAATATTTAAAATGATGGTAATCTTGCCGAAATATTTATGAAATAAATATTTCTATGCTTCTTACAAAAATGGAGATTTATGAAAAATGGACAGTTGTTAATTTTAAGGAAATTAAAAATGCCTTTAAGACTTAAAATTCATGTTTGTTGCAAATGGTATAAATTTCTAGGATGAAATGCATGTTTAACCCATTTAATAGGATTTTAAGATTTAAAGTCCACTTTCTCATGCACATAAACTTGTAGTATTTTGATAATAAATATATGAACAAGTTTAAAGAAAGTCTAGTTGGGTTTAAACATGAAATAAGAAAAGTTATAATTTTAGTCTTCAAAGTGTGTAAAATTGGGACTAAAGGGTATGATGAACATGAGATTATAAGACTACATGAGTTGATAAAAGAAATGGTATTTTCTTATAAAAAGTAATCTCAAATGTAAATGGATTTCTTGAATGAAGAAGTAAAGAAATGTGTGTTTGGGAAAGTAATGATAAAAGTGTTCATTAAGTGTTAATGGATAAACATAGAAAAGTTAGTATGTAATTTAGTAATGTTTTAAAGGATTAACACTTATGGAACTAAATAAGAATTAACGGTGTAAAAGTGTTTCCAATTAAGTAGGATACTACTCCAAGTGTAAAAAGGTGTTAAAGGGTTAAAAGCACTTAAGAAGTTGGTGTGGATGACTTAATTGTATTTTGAGAAATTTACACTTGTGAAAATGTTGTGAAAGGTAATTTTCGAAACAAATGGGTAAATTGGTAATTTTATTTAAAGTGGAACATTTTTATGATATAAAAATATTGAAAAGCATGCTGCACAAGGGGTTCTAAATAAATATGATTTTTGGAATAAAATCAAGATTAAAGTGTCGAGGACATGAAATGGTAAATTTAAAGTGTAACACAAGTGGGGCGGTAAAGTCCCGGGTTTTGTCTTCGGCCGAGTAAAAAGCATAAGTGGAATAATGTGGACATTTGTAAAATATTAAAACACAAAAATAGGAACTCGGATGACATCGTGATAAAGCAAGAAGGGCCCGGAGCACTTGGGTGAAAAGCCCTAAATCACTGGACAGAGCATATAGTGAGAAATTGTAAGTATGAGAAAGGAAGTACTTTACAAGATTAAGGTAAATGAATCTAGACAAGTAAGGTTTTCAGAAGTAAAACGGTTAATGTATTTTTCAATGGTGTATATATATATATATATATATATATATATATATATATATATATATATATGTATATATATTCGCATGCATGTGATTATAGCATATGAGTATCCTTTTTTCCGTTCGTTTTTGTAGTGCTTGTATATTCCCATTGGAGATAGGCTCACATCCCCACTTTGTTATGACAGGTTGGGAGCAGTTTCGTATTTTGAGGGTGTTTCATAGGTAAGTACTTTATTTACGTTTACGTTAGTAGCTCTGTTTACTTGGACTTCATGTGCTCCCATGGGTCCCACACATAGTTTATCTCGAAATTGGAATCGCATGATAAACAAGTGAAATATTAACTAAAATAAAACTGAGCTAGCAACATTATGTAGGTTGTTCCATTTCACTTCACACCTAATGCTCGGGCCGGACTGGATTGGCTCACGGGTAATCTATAAATCCAAATCAGGGCGTTACATTATTTAAATTAAAATTGAGTTTCGAAATGTTATATTATTGGTATTTAGTTAACCCTTGTATGACAACTCTATTTGTATCATATGTATTGGAACAACCCTTGTATTCATTTACATTTGTGCATCTTCTTCTCATATATTTGGTTCTCTATTTTCATATGTACATTCAAATATATTTTCATGAATCAGAAATCCAAAATGGGGGCTTATACCATAATTATCAATTTAGAGTGTTCACACAATTTTCTACATTTCCAAAACATTTGACATCTATTTTCATAAATAAAATAGACACGCTGAATTCGAATTGGGGTTAAACCCAACCTTATTCATCGTACTAACTACACGAACTTTGATGCCATTTTTGACTACGTAGGTGTCCCGAAGTCATTTTGGTATTCAAGTCCTTTATTAACATTTGAAAGATTTTGAAATATTTGCAGGCCTAGTCATTTTGGGATTTCAGTCCTTATATTATTGTTTGTGTCATGTTTCATCCTTTTATTTTGGTTATAGAATTCAGTTATTTGTGAAAAAATATTTATGACTTTGTAATAATGTTCATGTCATTTTGTGTTGCAGTGGCGATGGAATGATTTATTACTTTTCATTTCAAATACATGGATACTAGGCTAGTTCGGATGTTACGGGAGACAATAACGATTTTGAATTTAGTTGCATCTATACGAGCATTTCCACAATGTGCATCAGATGAACATTTTGGATGACTACATATCATTGTCATAAAATGGGTTGACATCCACAAGCACGAGTTAAATTGTTAAGTTGAACAATTAATGTTTTAATAGTTAGTTAATTTGCATTGTATTATTATTTTTTGCTTTATGGATTAGTTAGTGGATTAATAATTAGTTAATTTATGTTGAACAATTTGATGGCTTAATATTTATTTGTTAAAATGTATACAGGTTTGAAGACATGTACAAGTTCTTTTTTAGAGGCAAAAAAGTAAAATTTATTTTTTAAATTAAATTTAACAATGGTCACGGCTCAAAACCATGACCATTTTGGTCACAAATAAGGTCGCAATCCTAAACTGTGACCAACATCAAAATGCCACCATTGATGGTACGGTTGGGGACCATGAGCATCAAAACATTATAGTAAATGGTCACGAGTAATGTCATAGTTCTAAGCCATGATCATGTGCTCACGATCATCAGTCGTGACCAAGTCATAACCTTAATATTACACGAAAAATGGTGACCCCATATTAAATCACGATTTTGGACCGTGGCCCCCTAGAAGGTCGCACTTAAAATGGTCACGAGGACCCAAAGCCTTGGTCACAGTCCAAAACTGTGACGATTCTGTGTATATGGCGTAGTGTTTTAAATCTTTTAAAAGGTGTTGAGTCTGAAATTTTTTCATCACATCTACACATTTGTGTATATAGTGGTTAAATAACTCAGATATATTAGTTAGTAAATATAGTTTTACAACTCAGAATTCTCGTATTTAAGTTTTATGAAGTTTGTGATAGTATAAACTTATATATGAATTTTTGTTTGATAAATCCATTTGTATTTCATTTAGGATTGTTTGCGATCTTATGTGTTTGTGAGTCTATGCTTTTTTGTATATTTTATAACTCGTTGTAGCTCACTCATTCACTTTTCACAATAACTTTTACATGCAAACACATCCACTGGTTGTCACTTTCTATGGATTAACACTAGTCGAAAAGGGAGAGCATATCAAACATTTGTAGCAGTTTTTGCAAGAAAAGAGACCGAGTCAGAGTACGACTCTTATAGTTAGGTAACTATAATTTTTCTTGTGTTCAACTTTTATTTGTTATACTTGTAACACTTCGTTTTATTAGTGAATTTATTTTTGGTTGTCCCGTATAGGGGGTCGTAAATGTTTTCCTTATTTTAAGGGTTTACCACCTTAAATCATATGTTGTGGTTTTGTATTTTCGCCTTTCAATTTTTATATTGTCTGAATCTAATAACCTAACCTAATGGTTAATCAAGTTTTGTGAAAAGTTTAACAAATTTTTTTAAGAACTAAAACTAAATTAGGTTATTAGTAAATTACTTTTAATGTTTCACACAACTTGTGTAAACTGAATCTAATTTCCATTATCTTCAAAGATGAAATATTACAGTCCCAATATAATAAAAAGGGAAAGAATGGCTTATTTATGACAATAATTGAGACTAAGTTTACATGCATATATGCTTGTACTATAACAAAACAGTCTCGGGACACACTTTTCCTTTCTCACAAGGGTGACAAGCGTGTCAAACAGAGCAAGGTTCAACTCTTTATTCAATAATTTAATACTATAATGACGTCTGAAGATGAAATGTTTGATGATTTTTTCCTAAAACTTATAGAAATAAAAAATAAATTAGATGCAAACAAAGTTGAATTTGCTCATGTTGGTATAGTGATAAAAATATTATGGTGTTTGCCCCTAGTTTTAACTATAAATGTACTCCATTAAAGAAATGGTAGACCCTAACTTGACTTCGGAGTTATTATGTAGTAAACTATGGACAATAGAGATGAAATTAAAATTTAAAAATCCTTAAATACCAACTCTAGGATTAGGAAGTCCCATGACTAAAATCTAATCTTCTCCTCTAAATTTGACTCTCTTGACTTATAAAACACTAAGGTCAATTTGGAAATCATAGATTTTGTAATAGTCATGATAAGTGAGAACTTTAGAAAAATTATAAAATATAGAAATTCAATTAATGCTAAACATGGTCATTTTAGAAATCAAGGCAACCAAAACCCTAGGCCCTATGAAAGGAGTAATGACAGCCCAAGTACTAAGACAAATGGGAAACAAAAAACTAAATTGAACTTGTCAAAATTCTAGTTCCACAAATGTCACAATTTCAAACATATTACCAAAAAATATAGGAATAAAGTAAAGACCACACATAAGGTTCATTTTTTTTTTTGGTAATACCAGGGTGTCCACTGTACCACAGTGACTAATCCCTTCGCTGATTGTAGGCACCTCTTAGGGTGGGACACCTGGCCCAGAGATTTAAGGCTGCTCCATGCCCAAGACGGGAATCGAACCCCCGACACTTGGTTAAGGGAGGAGGAGTCCCTACCACTCCACCACACCCCCTGGGTTACATAAGGTTCATTTGACGAAATCTTGGGATGACTTATTTGAGTCTGACGATGACATCATTGGTCCCTCTAATAAGAATGACATGTGTATGTCCTATTATGCTAAAATAGTTAATTCTGATAATAATGGTTATATGTCTAGTTCTCATGATTCTGTTGATAATATGTCTGATGAATGTGATGATATGTTTGATCATTTATTTTATATTTACGTTAGATATGTAGTATCTTGTACTTCCAAAAGGTGTGTGTCCAAATGGTGTGACTGGGTGACTGAGTTCAACTAAGTCGCACACTAAAAAGAAACATGTAGGGGTCACTACTTCACACACCACACATAGTGATGATAATGATAGCGATGATGATAAACCAGACTATCAGGAACTCTATGCTACAACCTTAAAAAGGCCCTTAAAGTTTGACAAATTAGTTATATAATTATCTAATAAAATTGAGGTTTTGAACTAACAAGTCCCTCAAAAAGCTAAAGAGTAAAACTTTCGATGTTTTACAATTGAGACTAAGAAAAACAATTCTCAAAAGACAATACTAGAGTTAACTGATTTAAACCATATTCTTGAACAAAAATATAAAGCATCTTTATTAGAGTTAGAATAATAAAAAGTAAAGTTTTCAAACATTTTTAGAAAACTTCACGGGTTTGAGTGAGGAACTAAACATTTATAACAACTCTTAACTGTTGGAAAATATGAAAAAGACAAACATGAGTTAGGCAATAAATTATAAAATTCTTATAAAATATCAGAAACCACATTTGACAAAGCTATCGCAAGTCTTCTTTGCCCCCAACACTTGAGACAAATGATTTTGTAAAACAACCAGTCTCAAAAGTTGGCAAAGATGTTTTATCTCTAAAGTGGGAAGAAATTCAGACAAAGAAATAATAGTGTCCACCCATTGGAGGATTTGAAAGTTATTGAAAATAGTTTTCAATCAAAACTCCAATGGTTTCTAATGTAAAACCAATTTTTCAAAATATACCCAATAAAGTAAATCCTAGTTTAGCTAAATTTTGTAATTACTATAATGGTTTTAGACACACTCGTGAAAAATGTTTCCACTTTAGTCTCAAGATGCTAGTGTACACAAACTTTAACTACTAGCGTTTGAAAATTCCTAGTACTATATCCCTGAAAGAGGTTTTAGTAACCATAAGTTTGGGAAAGCCAAGGACAAGTCTAAGTACAAGAGAAAACGTTGGAACAAAATGACCCCCACTAACCAAAAAGGTACAAAATTTTTAAAATAAGACCAAGCTCGGTTAGACGGGATGAGCTATTTACCTTAGTTAAAGTGAAAAATTGTCACCACTGCTTTAAAAGCAGAATGTATCTCAATTGGTTGGTACTTAGACTTAGGGTGTTCACAGCATTCAAAGCATATAACAGAGGATGACACCCGATTATCAAATATAACGAACTACTTACGTGATATCACGATGTGTGGAGATGGGAAATCATCTCAAATCATAAGAAAATGAATAATCCAAGAGGTATGTATGCCTACGCTAAGTGGAGATCTGTTGGTCAAAGGACTTAAGATCAATCTATTGATTATAATTTAGTTTTGTGATAATGACCACACTATAACTTTTTCAAAATCAAAATGTAATATCTTTGATAAGAGTGATAAGTGTATCCTAAAAAGTAACATAACTAAGGATAATTATTGCATTGTTATCCTTAGTTCTGAGATCCACAAATTCCAACTAACTCATCTTGATGATGCGGTTCTTTGGCTCAAATTTCTAGGTCCCATCAATTTTGATAACCTAAATAGATTGACAAGCCGAGAGCTAGTTTATGGCTTACCTGGGATTAAAAAAAGTTCAAAATGTAATTTACAAACCTTGACAAGCAGTGGTGGATCCATGATTTTTGGTCAATCGGGGCCAAAGTTGTGAGTGGTGCTGGGGGTTCGGGGGGAGAGATCCCCCGAGACGATTTTTTTTGGATTATTTCGAGTTTTATACAAATTATAGTTAATCCAAATTGACTACAAATTATATGTTTCGAGTTTATTTCGAGTTTTTTTGGAGCATATATGTTTGGGACACAAATTACAGAAATTTGACAAGGGGCGGATTACAGAAATAAGGGTATATGTTTTGTGGGACTACAAAAAAAAATTACATACAAAAAATCAGCTTAAGGTCAAAAAAATACCTGATGGTGATGATTTAGTGGCGCTGGCTAGCATACACAAAAATCATACATACAAAAATCATACACAAAAATCCGCTAAGTTTTAGGCCATTTGGGGATTGTTTTGGGCCTTTGGGATTGATGTTATTTTGGGGCCTAAGCCTAATTTTGAGTTTGATGATTATATTATCCTTATTAAAATAACCTAAAACACTTGCAATATATTTGGAGAGACCTAGATACTAAGGAATAGGAGGAGGAAACCCTAACTTGGAGATTTGGGGATTGATCTCTCATAAATCATCCTAGGGAAATTTTATTTTGTATAGAAATATAATTAGCTTTGTATTATAATAGTAATTAGGTGTTGGAACTTATAAATATAACCTTGTAATATGATTTTAGTTCATAATAAAACAACAATTCTTAATTATAATTAATCAAACTAAGAACCCTTGTTTATGTTATTCAAGAACACATGAGATTGTTTAATGAAGAAACAAATTAACTTGTAAATCTTTCTAATCTGACTTCAAAATTATTAGATATTAATCATATAGGTTGTAATTTGTAAAATCCCTAATGTTACCATGCCAATTGAATATAATTCGTAGGTTAATTGAATTATTCTTGCGTATAACATATACTTAGGGTTAATTTTATAATTTCTAGAATTAGACAATTGATTATGTAATTAATCATCTAAATCTTGTAGAATCATGTTTCTATCATTTATATGTTGATTAGTTATGGTGGAGAAGGTCTAGTTTTAAGTATTAGAGGTTGTTGGATTTTGAGGTTCTTGGCTATTGTCGTAATAGAAGAAGATAAAAAGAAGGACATCCCACAGGTCCCGTTGGATCGATGCAGCCCTATGGCCATGCCTAGTGTGGGTTAATTTGAGGGTTTTACCCGGGGTTCGAAGCTATATTATTTTGGGGAATTTTGTGATAAATGAAAATAATTATAAGGGAGTAGGTTTGGAGATCAATTTCTAGTTTGGGACATTGGGGTTTGGGTTGAAATTTATAATATTTGTTAATAGTTAACGATTATATAAATTATACTATAAGAAAGAATGTATTGAAAACCCATCGAATATGGTAGTTGACAATTTAGAATGATTATATAAAGGATAGGTGAGGGATGATGTCTAGACTTAGGAACCTTTGGGTTTCAGCCTAACGTTTACTTAAATAAGTATTGCTCAATGCGCGTAATAACATGAAATAAGTAAGAATATCTTTGTATCCCAATTGAGTTGGCTTTGATTTTAAATTGTTTTGATAATGTATATCATACTTGGGGTATGTGTGTATACTCATAGATAACCTACTTGTAAGGATTTGATAGGGCGCATACGATATTGATCGCGCGTGGTATTCTCGGTGATAGAGACGGGCTCTACCTAGGTTCTATTTGACTCGATCCTACATGTTTAGTTACCCGTCTCTCAAATTGGGATAATCGGGTTGAATCCTATTGTATTGCCTTAGGTATGGGTCCGTATGTTTGGTGTCATGGCGTGGTGATTGCCTTCGGTGTTGTTGCTTTGAGGCTATAAGGTAGGGATATCCTACAACTATGACTAGTAGTGGCATGAGTGATCTACAAAGGCATATGTGTAGGCCTTCGTACTTTGCATTTCAAGTAATGTGCAACCCTGTATGATTTGATGAGAGTTGAGCATACTCACATGTATTTTGGATTATGTGTTTTCCATTATCTTGTACCCTAAGATGATTATACTAGATATGATTATGCTAGATATGTATACATATGAGATTATGACTTGGAAATATTAAAGTTTGAAATGCTAGAGATGTATATCTAGAAACATAACTTGAGACTCTTAAAGTAAGAGAATAATGTTAGAGTAAGAGAATAATGTTATAGTAAGAGTTAATTAATGAACTTGATAACATTAAAGTATAGGATCGTTAAAGTATACAGTACTTAATTAAATATAAATTATGATAAAATGAATATCTATTGGGACTACGATTAGTACCGTATGATAAATTGAGATAAATTCCATATCGATTATTTTTAGTGTTGTGAGATTAAGACCTCTTTGACCTTATTATGTGAAGACTTTACTATTTTCCCTACTTGTCAACAGTGGCAGATGCACATGGGGACCAAGGGGGGCCTTGGCCCCTGTTCAATTTTTTAATTTTTTTAAATTTTTTTATATATATGTAGGGTTTTTTGGTAAAATTTCAAACTTAAAGGTATAACTCTAATTATATTCAAACCCATCAGGAATTTTTTTAACCTTAAGCCCAAAACATATACAAACCCCATAGACCAAAATTCCACTAATATAAACCTGACCCGACATTTCTAAACCTCTTCAGAACCAATCCAAAAGTTAGCATATTCTAGAAATCAATTATCTTGTTAAATTAATTAATTAAATGTAACACCCAGTACTTTTAAGTCATTTAAATTGGAAGAATTATAATAATTAATGGCTTGGATACTATTGTGCGTGATTATATGATTAAATTATATTGCATGTGTTGCATTCGTAGAATAATTAGTTTGCATACTACGTGAATGTAGCAACCCCCATTTTTCACGTAAAGGTTGGCAAGACACAATACGTCGAAGATGGGGCTTGTCTATCTATCTATATCATTCTCAGCATTGAAACCATAATAATAATAATAATAATAATAATAATAATAATAATAATAATAATAATAATAATAATAATAATAATAATAATAATAATAATAATAATAATAATAATAATAATAATAATAATAATAATAATAATAATAATAATAATAATAATAATAATAATAATAATAATAATAATAATAATAATAATACTAATAATAATAATAATGGTAACACATTTGAAAATTTTCCTTTTAAAATATGACATATACAACAAACCATTTAAACTGCAACTGATAATAAATCAAATTCAACATTCCACTAGTCATAAGATTCAACTATAATACAAAATGTCCCCAAATGACTGAATAATAAACTCGTGCTTATGCCCATACAATAATTCGTAATAATAAACTAACTGAAATGAAAATAGCAACCTATGTTATGATCAAATGGACGGAAGTAGTCATTGTGCAAATATGACCGTGAGTCTGATCTCCTATCAATCTTGTCGTCCCTATCTATATAAACCAGGGGGAGAAAATATTTATAATTTGGGCCAGTGCCTTAAAGTCGCAAGAATTAACTTACATAAATTAAAATGAAATAATACAATTAATTTAAAGTGTAATCCCCATCGTCACTCACGTGCGTTAAGTACTTCACCCCTCACCTAAGTGCAATACTACACACATATCAACCCAAATCCCCCTCTATGAAAGATTTCTAACCATAACAGTAATTAACACCTGATGCGATCTAACATAACTCATGTACCGCAATTAATTATTTACACTTGTATTCCCATTTTCCATAATACCCCAAATATACTACCCAAAAATATAACATAACCATCTATCATTCATTCACGTAACATTGGTTTCATAATTTTTTGTCTTCCTCGTTAGACTAATTATTTAATCTCAATTAATTCATAGGGTTATATAAATATATGTCCTTATATATATACTACACATAATAGCATCTACCTCCAGTGTCACATTCATACTATATCGGTAAGTCCAGGGCCTCATCCAAATTAACATCACGAAAGACACATTAGTGGGGTAGTCCTTATGAAGTACACTATTGCATGATCCATACCTCTGACGGTGAAAACGGATCCTAGTATCTACACCTACCTCCTCGTAAGTGGTGTTGCTATGTAGTAGCTATAATAATGAACTACACAACTCCTAGCCCACCTGTGCCGATGCGTGCTACGGTCTCAAGACGTACGCAACCCTAACCGATAGGCCATCCATGGACAAGGCTATGTTCACACAAATACATAAATACATATCTTTATCACATAATATGTATAGGTAATTAACTCTATAATTACCCCACAAGTAATATCCATAATCCCCAAGTAATATTATTACTTTAAAATTAACCATCTAGTTAATTTTCCATTTTCCAACTAATAAAATAGTGACACAAACCTATCTTTATCACACAATAAGTTTAGGTAATTGTAATACCCCATATTTTCATGGCTTTTAAATTTGGGGATTTATTAAATTTAAATTGAGATATTAATTTAATATTAATCCGGAAATTTATTTTTATATTTACTAGCGTGATGTGAGTTAGTAATTATTGGAAATTTGTTGAATATTACTAGATTAGTAAAGTAATATATGAGATTTATTTTATTAAAATTGTCACGAGTGAATAAAACGGCAATTATGAAAATTTAAGTTGGGATGCGCCTATGTCGTGTCGAGACTAAATTAGTATTATTAAAAGTGAATAAATTATAAGTCACACGTATGGTCATTTTGAGTCCACCAATGTGTCCAAAAGGGTCGAGATAGTCAGAAAAGTATACCCGGGGGTTTAGTATGGGTCTCGGGACGTTTTTAGGCCTAACCGATAAACCGGGGGCATTTTGATAATTTTCTATTTTTGGCCTTTAATAATGACGAAAATCATTAAGATTATATCATATGGAGTGCCAGGGAAGTTAGGGTTCTTAGAACCAAAAGGGAAGGAGGCCATAGGAAAAAGAAGGGAAAAACCTTTCCAAGTGTTCAAGGCCAAGAACCACCAATCTTGCACCCTCACCACCACCAAAGTGTAGATCGAAAGAAGAGGATTACTGCGATACCAATTAGAGTCATCGAATAAGACCTTTAATTATCAGGCAAGTATCTATATTGCTTCTCTTTTAAGTTAATTGTCACACCATGTTAGACTAGGATGATTGAACTTACGTTTCATGGAAGAACTCAAGGATTTAGAGGAGCTAATCACATGTTTTATGGAAAATAAATAAACTATGGACATCCCAATCATATGTAGAGGATTACCCACGAAATTTGATTAATTTAGAAGTGATAAATCTGGAAAAAGACACAGAACCATGAAAGTTTAGAGGAAAGTTAGGGTTCTTGATAATTAAAATGAATTGGCCATTAATTCAATTCCGTTGTTAAAATTATGCTTGTTTTACGTAGGAAATCTTGCATATATATGTATAGAACTTGTGGTAATATTCTTTAAGAATTTGGGAGTTGTTAATGACATTTTTGGAGAAATTGGAAGATGAAACCCGTACGTTTTAATGATAGTTTCTAGGCAAGAACTGCTTGATCGATCGATCGACCCAAGAACATCGATCGATCGATCGACCCCATTTCCTCAATTGATCGACCCCTCCTGGAAAATTGCATATTTCTTGTCCATTGGTTTAATTCGATTTTAATGCATAGGAACCCTTAATTTTTATTGCTTGAGTATAATGGGAGAAGACCAGTAGAGCCTAGGTAGACCCCGTTAAGTGAAACTTAGTGTAAGATGAGATTTTGGGTTAACGAGGAATTATTCATGTGTATACAAAATCATGCTAGCATTTAATAAAAAGATCGAGACTCGTAAAGGAGTTAGACCAGAAGGTAAGTGTGTGTATGCCTACTGAAATTATACTTAGAATACTTTGAGAGAGGATAAGTGAGTATGAAGTGAAATATAAATGAGAATAAAAAGGACGAGTTCGTTATGCGTAATAATTGAGAAAAATATGTTAATAACGAATAATTATAGTTATGGCTTGTGGGCACAACTAACTTAGAAATGTGGATATATATATATATATATATATATATATATATATATGACTGTGTGATTGTGCATATATTATATATCTGTATAAAAATCATACTCGGGCTACTTGCTATCACAGGGGTTTCAGCGTCGGGACATCTTATCTTGATTGGGATTTTATAGGGGATATTCACTCGTACCCTAGAACATAGGATTCCTTGGTACAGGCTATCTGATTGATAGTCAGACGGTCCTAAGAGACGTGAGGGTATGTGCTGACCTCTTAGTGACTTGGAACTATGCTTCGCCTCGATTTGTATGTGGTTTATGTTAATACAGTTCGAGAGTGATTCCGAACTAGTATTTCACTTAATATGAGTTATACGGGGACTTAATAGCAGAGTATGCCAACACCATAGATTTTATGCGGGGTGCCGTTAGTATATATATTATATGAGTGACTAGTATATATATATAATTATGCTTAAGTATGGGAACTTTCTACTGTGCATAAAAGTAGTTGAGTAATGAATAAATACTCCGACTCTATTATAAGTGTTTGAGAAATTTTGTGACATCACTAGGTTATTTTTATATAAAATAAGATATGTAAGAGCATAAATTTCAGGAATTTATTTGTCTTCGCCATCGTAGTTAGCGGTATGAAACTTTATGGTAAAGCTAAGTTAAAATAAACTTTTGAGGTAAATAGTACGGTAGGCGTGCACACTAGAGGAGAGGTGAGAATTGCTCGAGATAGTGATGCGTACTAACATGGTTGTTACATTAACCGATAAGCAATTTATTTACTTGCTAAACTATTTTTAAACTATTTTACACTCAGGCTCTGACCCGTTTCCTGTTATTTCTTTTCTCTTGTATAGATATGTATATAATATGGGTGCCCAGCCACAGGGGCGTCATGCATAAGTTCTTTGGATCGGATGCGCTGCAGCTTATGAGGGAGTTGCAGGCCATTGCTTAGACGATCTCATTATTGATTCTACTCCTACTTTTAGTTCTTATTAGTTAGGGCAGTGTCGCCCGTTTCTCTATTCAGTTTGGATTTTTGTCATAGATTTACGTTCCTTTATATTTCCATTAGTTGGTACTCTTTGGGATTTAATTCCTGTCAGGATGGTTTTATTTATAGTTTAAACTAGTTTGGTTTATATGGATGAATCTAATTCTTGTATGTTATTATCCATATTTAGTATGTCAGTGTTCTTAAATTGTTTGTTATTTAAAAAGGTTTTTATATTTGGATTTAATAAAATGGAAAGAAGATTATAAAATTATTTTGACACTTCACTTAATTATTTAGGGTGTTTAAATTGGAAATTTTATTTTGCGATAGTGATGCTAAGAATGAACTAACCGTTCACCTTGATTTTAATTTAATAAAGGACTGATCACACGGTATTTAATTAGGTGGGGTGTCAAAGGTAGTATCAGAGCATCATGTTGTAGTGTCCTTTAGGATATGTACGGCTTATCTCGTTTCCATCTTAGCGTCTTTGATTTAGAGCCCTAATATTAGGAATGTTGTATTCATCTTTATGCGTTGGAAATTTGTGCTTCTGCGATTTGTCAATGTGAATGTTGAACTTATCCAGATTATTTTAAACTTTCAGATGGCCCGTCAAGACGAACAAGCTAATGCCATTGGGGAAGTTAATGATAAAGAACACACCTCAGGTGTCTCCGAAGAGGGTATCAATCGCCAAATTAGCAGGCATTGTGGCACAGGCAGTTACCACTGTAATCTTACAGTACCATGATGGCAGTATGCAGCTCAGAGGAGGCAAAAGACCTAGAGAGATTTGCCAATTTAATATAACTAGAGTTGAAAATTGTGCGAAGACACCAAAATTGCAGTAACCAGCTCCCCAAGACCAAAAGGGCCACAGAGGTAACAAAATTTACGTGAAAATCCAAAAACCTCAGGTCCAACAAAGTCGGGGTCAGAATGAAGTCACAAAAAGGTGTTTCAAATGTGGAATGGATGGCCATGAACGTAAATTTTCTCCGAATCAGACTGGAGAGAAACTCCAATCCGACCAGCGAGAAATTTTATGACTCTGCTATAAATGTGTGCAACCTGGTCATAAGTGGAAGGATTTTCCTCAACCTAACATCATTTTTCCTCAAGTTGCTCAGCAAGGCTAACAAGTCCAAGGAAAAGGCGAAACTAGACAACTGTGTAGTAAAATGAGACAGTTTTGAGGTAGATGCTTCAAATGTGTCAAGAATGGCCATAGATGTCAGGACTACCCAGAAGGGAATAGGGCCCAAAGGCAGCAGGGTGCCCATAATAAACCACAGAGGCCAGCTCTACCAGCCATCCCAGCAGCCTCAGATCAGCAGGGGCAATTGCAGGATGAACGTGTCTATAACGTCCACCAGGCAACAACACCTCAGGCGCCACCCGCGATAGAGGGTAAGTTTCCTATACATGGTACTATGGATCGAGTTTTATTTGGTACTAGGGCGTCACACTATTTTATAGCTACTCATTTTGCATGAGCCTTAGGGTTATTAGACACGGCAAAGAGTACAGTGTCATGCATAGACTCACCATTGGGGAATGAGTCTTTAATTTTCTATATTTGATAAGGTTTTAGATATAGAAATGGGTAGATTCACTTTACCTGTGGATATGCTGGTATTAAATATGCATGTTCACAATGCCATTATTGGCATGCTAGATTTTTTTATAGGAGTATTGTCTTTGCCATTTCGGGACAGGAGATGTGTTTGGTGGCGATGCCTCGCCCAGAGGGAGGACTAGCCAAGGCGTTTGGCAAAGTAGAAGTATGACTTTTATCCTCAGAGGATGAGGCGTGTTTTAGGTGACACGAGAAAGTCATTATATTTTTTTATTGCTAGATTAGTATGTGAGACGAGTTTAGTGCGTACAACTATAAACATTACTATTATGTGAATATTTTTCCCTAGTGTACCGGGATTATCTTTAGTGCAAACCGCGGAGGAGGAATGGGTGTATTACTAGTGTTATATACTTTATTGAGAGTAATCGTTTTAGTGATGTGATACACGAGAATGATATTGTATTAGTTACAACTTTATAGTAATGGTTAGTATGATAGTAGGTAGTTATTGTAAGTCTATCGGAATGGTTGCATTAGTGCAGCATGTTTTGTTCTGGCGAGACCTCACCTACGAGGGGGTCGGACTCGCACTTATATTATCTATTCTAGAGACTTTGGAGGGGATAGTGGGCTCGAGATATACGATCTCGGTGTGTGTGGGGACTTTGTTGTTATGATTCGGTACGTATTGGGTACTGTTGAGTAAAAAGATTTAACTCATTATTATGTTTAGCGCTCAAGATTTGGTGATAGGAAGAACGCATTAATATATCTATCCTTTAGAGATGTGAGAGTTAAGAGTTATACCCATATGTTTGGGGACAGGATTTCGAGAATCCCGATTGTATGTATCCAAGGTTTATGGAATGCGATTACCACCAATACTGAAAGATAGTGCAATTGGCGAAATGTTCTTTGTTAAGTGTAATTACGAAAGGAGATGTAACTTTGTTGTCAAGAGACGGAATAAAGGGATACATGCTATGGACGGAGGACCTAATGGATCTCAATAATCGACAATGCTAGGTAGTAGTGTATCAGGGGAGCTACTTGTTTGGATTTCTCTTTGCAAGACATCCCACGCATGAAACTTAGCGTAATGTAGGAAATAGGGAGATGTTTGGTCGTTAGTCCATGAGTTCGATACCTCGGTCGTAATAGGAGCAAGTAATTATATATATAAGTTGGGACTTAAATTATGATTTAAGGCCCGTGGAGCCAGTGATGTGGTAAGAAAGCATTGAAAGTTTTATTTTATCACTACGAGTTGAAGGATGGAACGATGATAAGGGGAATTTGAAATTGCGATTTCTAGGGGTGATTGAGAATACCCATGTGTTGTAACCGCGTTCTGAGCACAAGGGAAATAAAGAGTTGGGATGATTTTTAGCGTGGATTATTTAGGAAGAATTCTTAATACAAGAGAGAAGACTTGTATTTATTTTGATGTATAGAGCATTGGTGATTTATTTTAGTTGTTGTATTTATTCGGGAGGATTGTTGTACTTATTTGAAGAAATTTGAGATTAGTGTTTTCTCTTTTGTTATTGTGGGATGTAAATGCTATATACCTAGTATTTTGATGAATTTGGCTAGTTTTATCGATGAGTAGTGCACCGTTCGCTCTTCCCGGGTGGGCGGGGTGCTACAGAATGTGGGCATCCTGGTTAGCTGATGTTAGAATTGTCCGAGTTTTAGGGATATGGGAATATACGTGTGGAATATATGTTTATGGAAGTAACATAACGAGGTGGAAGTGGTAGAGTGTATTAAGCATCGCGTGAAGAAGGACGATCCATATATACGTGTGCGATTAGTATAGCACACCTAAATTTGATTAAAAGGCTATATGAAGCCATTTAAAAAGGGGTTTTCCTTGAGAATGGTAGAATTTAATTATTATGGAGAACACTCAGAGCAGAGTTGTAATTAGTCAAATGTTGAGAGCGACTGACATGTACAAAGAGTGAAGATGTTAGTATGGTATAAAAGGTCCAGAAGTGCACATCGTGGAGAAAAGTACGCGGATCGGAACTTTCAGTATATTCAAAGGAAAGAAGGGGAATATTAAGTGTCACTTAATGTGAGACATTTAAAATAGAAGTCGATGTTGAGCCGGACATAGTGAGTGGTCTCCTCATACACCACTCATAGATAGAAATCGGTTGAAACAAGGGGATCAACTAGAGTATTTTATGGTTATCGACAATTCTTATAGTGGAAGAGGCCGATAAAGTCCGTAAAGTTTCTTGGATGAGTTACCAACCTTAAGGTAAGATCAAGATTTCCTTCGAACATGTAGAACAAGATGCCCAAGATGGAAGTGATTGACACTTCTTGGAGTGATTTTCAATATTGGATAGTGTGCCCTAGTCTTCCTTCGAGAGGAAGGATCGCGCCGGTACGTGGTCCTACACGGTATTTTTTTGAATTAGGTTGAGATTTTTGGACCTCACCTTCAATATGGGATTTCAGGAAGCAATGGGGATATCATTTCGTTTTAAGCAGGTTGTATCACCCATGATTCGGGGAGTAAGCGAGTGGTGATTAACCATTAGTGGAGCAGTGTGAAAGTAATTTTTGGTTCATGGTGATCATTTCTTTTCCACAACGGTTCTTGCTAACAAGTGTAGTATGGTACGGTAATCGGGGTGGATATTACCTAATGGTAGGGTTCCGTGGGATCACTCCACTACACCAAATCCTCGTGACTCACTCAATATTTGGCGTGACCATATTTATTATCACACTAAATTATCGATGCTCTAGAAGTTGTCACGGGCCAAGTCCGTGACCAAAGTGGTCGCGCACTTGGGCCCTGACCAGGTCGTGACCATCTTAGCGCCAAACTTGTGCCAAAATTCACTCCAAGCTTGGTCGCGGATTGGTCACGGCCCAAGTCCATGACACATGGCATGACGAAGAAGAGAGTACACACATTAAGGGTCACGACCTGGGGCCGTGACCATTTCTGGGTATGGGTCACGGCTATGGGCCGTGACCATCCATCATTCAAGCACTACAGGGTTGATGAGAAGGGTCGCGCATCACAAATTGAGGGTCATGGCTATGGACCATGATGATTTCTTGGTATGGCTCACGACTATGGGCCGTGACCATACCTCAATAAAGCTTGGAAAAGGGTCTCATATGGTGGGTCACGGATCTAGGCCGTGATCAGGTCTGCCAGGTCTGGAGAACGCAATTATAATTTTAAGGGTCGCGCGTATGGAGTCACGGCGTTTGGCCATGACCAGTTCCAGGTCTTAAAAAAACCCACTGCTTTCATTTCGTTCATTTGAAGGTTGAGTTGCCGCTGCTTTCCTTTATTTCATTTGGCGATTTCATTTGGAGGTTGAGGTATGTATTGATTTCATTTGGATTTCGCGATCTCTATTTAAAGCCCTAATTTCTGTGTATGTATGTGTAGATTTACGTTTGTTTGTGTGTATGTGTGTGTATGTATAGATTTATGTTTATATGTGTGTGTGTATAGATTTATATGTATATGTATGTTTATTTCAATAAACCTTATATTGTATGTGTGTGTATGTATAGATTGTATGTGTGTAAACCATAAATAGTATGTGTGTGTATGTATAGATTGTATGTGTGTAAACCCTAAATAATATTAGAGTTTAGTAAACCCTAAATAGTATGTGTGTGTATGTATATATTATGTCAATAAACCCTAGATTGCATGTGTGTGTTTGTATAGATTATGCCAATAAACCTAGATTGTATGTGTGTGTATTTTTTTGACAAAATATAATTAAATGGATTTTTAATGAGTAAAATTTTTTACATCCACCTTGTCTTGATTTTATTGGGGGTTATATGCGTGCCATCATATTATATTATGGGTTATATGCATGTCATGATTTTTTGCACTACAATATGTGTGTAAGTACTACAATATGTGTTATAAACAATTACGGCGGGTTGTTGTTGGGATTTCACATATACTTTTAAACTCTCATAACTTTGAAACCTAAACCTTAATAGCAGGACTCGTATTCATTCCCTCGTATACTTTTCTCAGGAAAAATGAGGCACGATGATAATTACTGTCAACAAGAGTGGGAGAGGTTGCAATTAGACCGCACACATAACTCTTTTATTAGCGTGCGTCATATATAGGGTACTCCTATTTATAGGTACGTAAATAAAAAGATCGAACAATTTAACTACCTTGTAAATCGTGGATTTGATATCCAACAAGATTACTTGTTCGATCGTATTCTATTTTCTCTACCAGAAAACTGGGATGATGTTATATAAAATATATTTCACACACATAATCCTGACATAGCCCTGACCTTGGTTACGTTGTTGGAGAAGGCGGAAAAAAAATCACCCGTTATGGATACAACTGCGTACAGAGAGCATTGACATAGACTGTGATGTCTCGCGCCACATGCACGTAAAATTGAATCTTGCCAACAAGTTGAGAAATAGGGGATTCCGAGTTCATGTCACTGACATCTACACATCAATCATAGATACCCTTCCTTCTAGTTGGCCACGTGCAAAAAATCATAGGTTCTTAAAAACTAATACCGAATGGATGGAGATCAGACACATTGAACTTATTCTAAAGTCTTACTTTGAAAAGGTATTTATTTATATATATATATATATAACTAATTAAGCTCGATTAATTAGTTATAATTTCAAATTACTATAATTGTTTAGTCACTTATATTTTTTAATTTTTTAGATAATGTCAAGAGGAAACAACCCAAGGGTACCAAGTGCCGAGGTGACAGGTTCACCATCTCGTGCAGAACTCGAATTCTCAACACCAATGGCTGAGCAATTCACAACTCCACCAATGGTTCACTCCTCACCAAGTCCAACTCCAAGTCCTCCTACGCCCCAATCCAACACTCCCGTTGCTTTAACACCCCCATCCAACACTCCTGATGCCTCTCGCTCAAATGAAAAGAAGCCTATTAGCTTCTCCCTTCTCGGGAATAACCCGACGGGTGATAGGAATGACTTGTTGAACTTTAAATCCCGGTGCTTGTCGCTGGGAAAAATGAACGTGGGAGTCGGTGGACCAGACAATTGTAACCTTGTTGTTCAAGCTGTTAAAGACGACATACATGACCAACTTTGCAAGAATTTCTCATTTCCTGACCGTTCTAAGAATAAGGTTCTATCTCGGGTTTCTGAAGGATTGATGACATACAGGAGAAACCTTTGGAAGAAACATTTTCCGAAAGAGGTAGTGAGCTCAGATATTTTGGCTTTGAAAGAGAGATTGCCTCCCAATGTTGAAATGCCGTTGGATCAGTGGAATTAGTTTATGGAGAATGAGGCGAAGGAAAAAAGTTGGTCCAGAGGGATCAAAACAAAAAAAAATAGGGCACAAAAAACTGATATCCATAGGCTGGGATCCAAATCATATGAGGATTTGAAGAATGAATGGGAGAGTAGGAAAAAAGATGGTCCAGATGCCGGTAAAACCCAAATCGGTCCAACTTATTCCTTTATGCTCGACAGGATAAAGATAATAAATTCCCACCGCACTTGGCTAAGACATTGGAATCAATAGAGGCCATCAGTAGTCAATCCGATTCGAGCCCTACTGATGACTTTGACCTTGAAAATGATGCCCTGACACAGACCTTTGGAAAGGACAAAAGGGGGAGGACGAGAGGTGTTGGCTCACATATGCCAAAAACAAAACTTCAACACATTGCACCTTTTGTGGACAAGCTTTTTTCGGTCAATAATTGCATCTCATCCCAAAAGGAGCATCAGTTGAAGACCGATGGGGATGTCCATGAGATTAAAAATACCCTGGGATTGTTGACAAATCAAATTGGGAAACCTGTGAACTATTTTGAAAGTTATAGGTTACCCTTAACCTACTCCTACTCAAGGTTTCACACATCCTTCCCCTACTCCTATTCAAGGTTACCCTTACCCTACTCCTACTCAAGGTTTCACACATACTTCCCCTCCAACATTCCCCTCTCAAATGCCTCATCCTCCAACATTCCCCTCAAGGTTACCCTTTCCCTACTCCTACTCAAGGTTTCACACATCCTTCCCCTCCAACATTCCCCTATCAAATGCCTCATCCTCCAACATTCCCCTCCCCTGCACCTCCGCCAATCACGGGGATCGGATCATCGTCAATAACTCACAGTGACTATGGCGAAGAGTACTATATCAAGGACATGAGAAATTCGAGGTTTGTTGGCGTGTGCATACTCATCTCCACGGTTCCTGGAACTCTAGTACATCACCGACCTTTGGAGAAGGGTGAGGCTAAAATAATGGTCGATGAAACATACAACGGCTGCGAAGATGTACCTATGTACGTTAACAACGGGGATGGGATGGAATTGAGGAATTATTTAAAATCTTTTACTACTTGGCCAGTTTATCTATTGGCCAAGATTTAATAATATTTTCTTTCGTTTCAGTTGTAGTAATTTTTTTTTGTTTTAGTTGTAAGAATATTGGTTTTGCTTCAGTTGGAATGATATTTTGTTGTAAGAATATTGGTTTTGTTTCGTTTGTAATGATATTTTTTTGTTTCAGTCGTAAGAATATTCTTTTTGTTTGAGTTGTAATAATATTTTTTAACGTATTACCACAGGACTGAAATTTAAAGATTATTACATGGATTTCCCACAATACAAAGAGTGGATAGGAGAGACTAACCGGATATCAAATAATCATGTAAAGGGCGTTTATGAATTTGTTAAATACGCTTCCCAAAATCTTAAAAGTGAAAAGATTCTGTGTCCGTGCACTCATTGTATTAACGGAAAATATAAGTCATTGGAAGTTGTTGAGTTGCATTTACTAAAGTGGGGAATTTGTTAAGACTATATAATATGGACATACCATGGTGAAAAATTTGTACCTTATGTTCCAAAAGAATTACCAGCACCCGACCGTGTAACGGAACCCCAAGGAGTAGAAGTGGTACATGATTCACCAACACATCGTCCATTGACCAACTTAATTGATGATGCTTACGGACTCCACAACCAATAAAACCACCAAACTATGGATACAAATAATGCGCATTATGACCAAGTAGATGAACAAATTGATGCTGGACTACTAGGAGATCGGGAATACATACGGTTGAAAGCCAATGCGGCTTTACCGTTGAATAAAGATTGTGATGAAGATCACTCGGTATTGTATGCAATGATTGGTTTCATAATTTGAAGAGTCAATTTGGTTTGTCTGGAAATAGCGTAACCAAAATTCTTAAGTGGGTTAAAGAAATTCTCCCAAAAGAGAACATGTTACCAGACAATTATCCTACCATGAAGAAGAGTTTGAAGGGTTTAGGTTTGAAATACAAATCTATTCATGCTTGCAAGTATGATTGCATATTTAACAGAATGAGCACAAAGAGAAGGATGAATGTCCTATATGCAATGAGCCTAGATATATGGTTTGTGCGGATGGAAATGACAAACAAGAAAAAAATCGCAAGTGCTCGCAAGTCTCACAAAAGGTTTTTAAGTATTTCCACTTGGGCCACGGTTAAAACATTTTTTACTGTACCGTGGATAGCAGAGGCCATGAGATGGCATGCTCGATGCGAGGTGGGTGGAAATTTGATGCGTCATCCGGTTGATTCACTCATCTAGAAAATTTCAAATGCACAACACCATGAATTTGTAAAGGATTCGTCTTGCAATCTCAACCGATGGGTTTAACCCTTTCGGTAATTTAAGTTCTAGTCAGAGTTATTGGCCAGTTCTTATGGTGCCTTTAAGTCTTCCTCCGACATTATGCATGAGAAAGGAGTTCACATTGTTATCTTTGTTGATACCCGGACCGAAGGCTCCCAGTGATGATATTGATATATTCTTAGCACCATGAATCGAAGAACTTAAAGAGTTATGGGATAAAGGCGTGATGGCGTTCGATTCTCATAAGGGTGAAGAGTTCACACTTAAAGCAATGGTGATGTGGGTGATCCACGATCTTCCTACTTATGGGACCTTATCCAGTTGTAATGTTCATGGTTATTATGGATGTCCCATATGTGGGGAGGAAACTGAAGCCTGTTGGTTAAAACATAGTGGTAAGATAAGTTACACGGGTCATCGTAGATTTCTGCCGACCAGTCACCCTTTTAGGAACGACAAGTCTAACCTTTTGCCTGTCGGTCACGAGCATAGAACGACACCTATTCGAATTTTTGGTCAGCAAATTAAGGAGAAGGCGGAGGCTGTGACTGCGGGGAATAGGTAGGTAGGCAAACACCCCCAGTTTGTAAACCTGAAGCATAAAGATAGGGAGGATCCGAACGACCCCAGTAAAGCGAAGCCATGGTCCAGGCGATCAATATTTTTTGATTTAACATATTGGAAGGATCATCGTGTAAGGCATATAATTGATGTGATGCACATAGAGAAGAATGTTGCAGAACATTTGATAGGAACATGTATGGGTGGATCTCATTCCAAAGATGGAGAGCGTGCCCACCGAGATCTACAAGATATGAAAATAAAGAAGAGAGTGTGGTTAAAAAATGATCCAACGACAGGAAGAATTTCTATCCCCCCGACTTCTTTCACTTTGACTACTAGTGAGAAGAAGATCCTCTTAGACACGTTGTTCAACTTGAAGACTCCAACCGGTTATTCTGGTAATTTATGTAGGGTAGTAAGCTACCAAGCAAATGACTTGAAATGGTGCAAGTCTCATGACTGGCATGTAATCATCCAATTAATCCCGCTGTTATTTCGGCATTGCTTCTCTGAACACAAAGATCTTTGTCGGGCAATTATACAAATCAGTTTGTGTTTTACCCTACTTTGTGCAAAAGTAGTAAAGAGAAGGCACATTAAAGCTATGAAATCAACTTTAGCCGAGGCAGTTTGTGTATTAGAGAAATATTTTCCTTCGTCATTCTTCGATATCAGTATCCACCTACTTGTGCATTTATGCGATGAAACTTTATTATGTGGTCCCGTGAGGCATCGTTGGATGTATCCTTTTGAGCGCTTGATGAAAACCTTCAAAGATTATGTAAAGAATACACGGTATATTGGAAGGTCGATTGCTGAAGAATAAGTAACGGTGGATTCATTGCTATACGCTAGGGAACATATGCCAGAACAAAAGGTGAGGAGGTTTAATCCTCGTGGAGAATGAGTGATAGAGGAACCTGACGAGTTTTAGGACGAATTATTGTTTGGGAACCCTAAAGAGTTGAAACTCACAAACCTATAATACGAGCAAGAAACTCGCCATGTCTTCGAATCGCAAGATGAAGTCCAAGACTGTAAAGAGTGAGTATCTACTGAATTATTCTTCTTTGATTATATGTATTTTTTATTTTATGATATAAACTCTATAATTTTTCAGTAGGAAGTACGAGAACGAAATTATCCAAAATCAAAGGAGAAATTGGACGACAACTGACTTTAGGGAATGGGTGTCAAAAGAGGTCATTTTCACATCTTATGTGTGCGGTTATTTATTCATGTGTGGTAAAAACATGCTCTAATACAAATTCATTAATAAATGCATCTTCTAAAAAGAGGTGATGTCTCTTCCAGACTTGCACGCCTAGCAAAAGGTCCTAGTTTTCGTGCGAAAGAGTTTAAGAAATTCCGCACCAACGGTTTTTATTTCATTTCATATCCATATGAGGAAAAGCTTTTGACGCAAAATAGTGGAATATCAATTTCTTCCTTGACCACTTGTATCACTAGCAAAAATGATAAAAATCCAAAGAATATGGTGCTAACCTATTATGGGATAATTCAACAAATCCTAGAACTTGATTACTTGGATTTCACAGAAATCGTATTCTATTGTGATTGGGTAAAGGTGGAGGATACCACAAATGCTTGCAAAGTTGATCCCGACTCCAAACTTATTGTTGATGTAAAAAATTAGATTATCTCTAATTGTTTAATCAAAGATAAAAAATAAATAAGACAAGAGATTTTAGAGTGGTTCAGCCTTGAACGAATGGCCTACGTCCACTGTTGTGTTATTATTGACTGTTTGGGAATTCTTGAAGTAAGGTTTATCTCCAAAATTTCCGGGTCCCCTTACAATGAGGATGATACAGTGTATTTATAGCCATGAGGCTGCACATGTGAATGAGTAATACATAGCTGTTCAATAAGCGTATACATCTGTATGATAATATTCAGCATTTAATGCGCATTTAATCCTCTTAATTGTCTGATAATAAATGCTCTGATCGAGGTGCATCTCGGACCGCCTAAGTATCTCGGTATCCATGAGTTGCTCGGTGCAGTAAAGTTCCTCAGTGAGCCCCTATTGCTCGGTGAGTTGATCGGGGAAATTGAGTTCCTCAAAGTCAAAGAATTGTTTAGAAATGTTTGTTAGTGCCATGTAGATTGACACGTGTCTCCACTTCATTGTGCCATGTCAGCAGACTAAAATTGGTATCAACAGAAGCCCCCAATGTTTCACAGTTCGAGACTGAGGAGTGTGGAACATTTTTCTCAAAATATTGCGGGATTAAATGGTCATCCTAAATTTTAGGAGCGTGTTCTTTGCATTTATTTTTCCTTTTTGAATTCATAGAATCAGACTTTTCGAATTTTTCTAACTGCTTCGATCTCCGCGCCCTTTTTGTCCTTTTAGCCACCGGTAGCGTAAATGTCTCCCTTTGTAATAATTATTTTTACCTTTTCCCAAGGTAAGGTAATTACGCGTTGCAGAAAATTATATCGTCTTTTACTTTTTCAAATCTGTATCTTTGAGTTTCCATTTTCTCTCTCTCTTATGCGTTCATCCTTTTCATTGTTCGTTGTCAACAGATCCATCCTTTTTCTGTAAGATCTTCTTCCTTCTCTTTTATTTCCTTTATTCGCCATGGTTTACCTTGTTGAGTCACTTGATAAGTTTCGCTCTGATTTCTCTATTCCTTCGTGGGTTGTTTTGGAGAAACATTCTGAACCTTTAGATTATTTTCGTTTGGCTGAGGGACATTGGTTCCCCAGTCTCTTTATAGCTGAATGCGGCTTTTCTTTTCCCCCAAACCTTTTGTGTCTAGAATTCTGTCAATATTTTGACGTGGTTCCTGCAAAAATAGCCCCCAACACATGGAGAATAGTTAATGGAGTTCATAGATTAAATCAGATTCATGGAATCCATATAGGAATTCCAGAAATTATGTTTTGTTATAGATGGGTTGTTGGTGACAACACTTTTTATTTAAAAACTAGGTTTTTAAATAGGGGTCTAGTAGTCAATCTCCCAGATGCCAATAGGGATTACTTCGAGCATGGTGTTGTTATGAAAAATTGGCAACACCCTCCACTAACTAGAAATGATGTGTACCAGGGTCTTAGGTGCCCTCCCTATGGCAATGGGATAGGTTGTTTTTATTTTATTTTATTTTCGAAATTATGCTTCCTTTGTGTTTGATAAAATGTGTCACTAATATTTTAATTTTGATTTATTTGCATTTGACAGCAAGAGAAAGTCTCCAAAAGAGACAGAAGTTAATTTAAAACATCTGAAACTTATCTGGGGTTTGCATCAGACTGTTACCGACGAGCATATCATATCAGCTTCATATTTATTGTAGTATAATAGTTACACCTCGTCTTTTACTGCTCGTCCTGTGATAAGTGACGTAGAACCGGTACCAGCTTCTGCAAGTTCTTCACCCGAGTCACATATTCCTGTGAGTGAAAGAATGAAGAAAATAAGAGCTCCTGCCCTTTTTAAGAAATCTGACTCTATTGCTGGAGAGGCAAAGAAAAGCAAACATGATGTCCCAGAAGAAGGGACAAGAAAAATCGATGTGCCTCCTCCGGATGATACTGTGAAGGTTGCCGAGAAGCCCCCAGTGGATCCGAGCAAAGTCGCTGCTCCAAGCGAGGTTATTATCATATCCCCGACTAAGAGTACATCATTGGCCAAGACTGTTGATGTTCCTCCGAGGAGGCTGAAGAAAAGATCCTCGGTCAATTTGGCTGAATCCATCTCTCAGCCTTCAACTACTGGAAGTGGTGTTCCCACTTTCATTGCTCCGAGCTCTGCCATGAGCTCGGTGAAATCTTGGATCATCCCCGAGATCCAAAGTATTGAAGAAAATCTTTCTCGGGATATGGTTACCACACTGGCTGCTCGTCATATTGCTTTTGTAAGTATTATTGTCATAAACTTTCATTTTTCCATTGTTATATATTTGCACTGACTTGCTATTATTTTCTTTTCCCAGTTGGTAACCTGTTTCAATACAATTTTGAAGAAGGATGAAGCTATTAAAGCTTAAAGTTCCTCGTCAAGTGTAGAGGAAGCTTTGGTGGGTCTAACGCAGTCTCTGAAGGATTCTCATTAGAAGTATGTTGATGATAATGCTGCTTGGGAGAAGAAGCTTAATTCCACCGAGCAGGAGAGGAATCAGGTTGTTGAGGTCTCCAAGGGATTGGAGAAGAAAATGAAAGAATTGGAAAGTAAGAATAAAGAGCTCAAAAGGAAGCTCCAAAATGCTGGGGAGCTTGAAGGTAAGCTCAAATCTACTGAGGAAGAACTGGGTAGACTTCGTGACATTGGTCGTCAGAAGAAGGAAGTGGAGAATAAATTGAAAGATGCCGAGGTACTTCTATCCGAGAAGCTTTCCTCAGAGAAGGTGAAAAGGAAATTGGCTGTAAAAAAGTCCTTCAGTGTCGCCTGGGACAAAGGGTGGAATAAGGGTCTGGCTGCCATGATGTCCCAAGTGGAATATGGTAGCCTTAAGTACTTTAGGGATGGCTGGCTCGCTGCTTTGAAAGAGATGGATGTTGATGAAAATTCTGACCTGTTTCAGCGACACATCCCTGGCCCCCCTCCAACTCCTGAAGAAGAGGAAGAGGACGAAGCTGCCTCTGAGGAATCCTTTATGGTGATGGGAGATCAAATTTCTCATCCCCCAGTTGTCCAGTCTTCCTGTGAGCAACTTCAACCATCCATTATTTCACCTGAGCAGCTTCCAGCACCCATCGAGCAACCATCTGTGCCATCCGAGCAGCCTACCTCCTCGTCCCAGCCTCCCGAGAAAGTTTTGGGAGACAAGGAGAAGGTGTAGAGCTGTTCGGATTTTTATCTCTGTTTATTTTTGCCAATTGTATCTCTGAACTATGTACTTCTCTTTTATGATGTAATAAAATTTGAAATTTTGACTATTCATACTGTTGATTCTCTTCCTCTTGCTCCTTATTAATTCTTGCTATCTCTTCTTTTTACTATTTTATGGCCAGGATGGAATTGTTATCTGCTCATGATACAAAATTGTTGAGACAATTCAATGATTACTTTAAAGTTGGTCATTCAGATATGAAATGAAGCTCAAATCGTTGATATCCTTGGTCAAGATGCTTCAGAGAAAGCAGTTGAAGCCTACCAGTATTTAAAGTGTCTTCTCGACTGGGTAGTGGCTAATAATGTAGCATATTATGAAATAATTGAAGACCTCCAGGGTACTCTCGAGGAGCTTCAACAACAATACAAGGAGTCTACAACCCTCTTGCACCAAGGATATGAGAAGAAGTATCAGCAACCGAATGCTGATAAGGGATATGATAAGTTGTTTGCTACTTACAATGTGAGGGAGAGAACTTTGAAGACCGAGGTCGAGGAGCACAGGTAAATAGCCAAGCTACTGGAGCAGGAAAATAATAACTTGCGAGGAGAGGTATCCCAGCTGAGGTTTGCAGCCTCTACCTCAAACGCTTTGGTCCCTATAAACAACGAGGGATTCTCTTTCTTGGAGGTTAAAAATGCCAACCTGAGGGATGAATTAGAAACCTTGAAAATGATTAGGCCTTCTACCTCTACTCGGGGACGAGCAAGAGCTGCTCGGATTACTGTCGAGGAACAAAGAACTCAATCGGCTCTGGAAAACCAAGCCTTCCAATTTATGGCAAAGAACCAGGCATTGGCCGAGATGTCTAAGAAAATCCAAACTTTAGACGAGAAACTGACTGCCCAAAATTCTGCCTTGGAGAATAAAACGAATTTGGTGAAGAATCTCCACGAGCAGTTAGAAAGATTAACCTACCAGTTCCACAAACAGCCTAGGGAGTTCTGGATGGCTGGTTACAATGAAGCCCTCTACCATTTAGATGATCGGCTCCAGAATGCAAATAATGTGGGTTATAAACAAGGATGGTTAAATGCTTTGGGCGTGCTGAAGTTGGAACAAGTTCATTATTTATGGGATTACCATAATCCTGGGTTGATCGACCTACCAGTGCCTCCTTTCAAGATTGATATGAGATGGATTCCTGTTCGGGCCATTCCATAATGCCTAATTTCAAAGTAACTCGGCGACTACAGTCTTCACTCCAACTTCGAGATATCTCTCCCCGAGCACCTCCTTGATCGGCCATCAGTTATGAACATCAGGATGCTTAAAGATTTGAATTTCATTAATTCCCCTTATGCCTTAGACGATCCTCCTGCTGGTGAAGAACCTGTTTCAAAGGCAGAGGGGAAGAAACCAATTGAATAGGAATCTTGATGTAATAATTAATATGTATTTCATTCTCGATGTATTTTGCTCTAGATTTAATGAAAGACTTTTATTTTTCTTTGCAATCTTGATTGCCATTGTCTTGTAGATATTTTGTAAAACACTTTACATATGTGTATGTATATCTGTTAAAAAGATAACAACATTGTGTTATTTCCCGATCAACTAAAGCTGGTTAAAACTTATTGTCGATTATCCTGAATTTGTGGTAATCATTTGACGACTAACCAAAATTGATTTTGTTTCTCGACCAACTTGGTGGTAATTTAAAATGTTACGAGTATAAAAAATTTTGCTTGATCACTTTTTAATTCTAAGCCATTAGCTGACTTTTATCACATACTCATGCTTTGTTTAATAAAAATGTTCTCGACCAACTGTAGTTGACAGCTTCTTATTCCCGACCAACCTGAGTTAATGGATTTTTAGAAATATTTTTTCTTCCTAACAACCTTAGTTGGTATTTCTCGGAAATATTTTTTATTCCCGACCAATCGGAGTTGGTGGATTTTCTTCCCAACCAACCGGAGTTGGCACTTATGGGAAATATTTTGTATTCCCGACTAATCGGTGTTGGTGGATTTTCTTCCCAACCAACTGGAGTTGGCACTTTTGGGAAATATTTTTTATTCCCGACCAACCGGAGTTGGTGGATTTTCTTCCCAACCAACCGGAGTTGGCACTTTTGGGAAATATTTTTTATTCCCGACTAACCGGAGTTGGTGGATTTTCTTCCCAACCAACCGGAGTTGACACTTTTGGGAAATATTTTTTATTCCCGACCAACCAGAGTTAGTGGATTTTCTTCCCAACCAACCGGAGTTGGCACTTCTAGGAAATATTTTTTATCCCGACCAACCGGAGTTGATGGATTTTCTTCCCAACCAACCAGAGTTGGCACTTTTGGGAAATATTTTTTATTCCCGACCAATCGGAGTTGGTGGATTTTCTTCCCAACCAACCGGAGTTGGCACTTTTGGGAAATATTTTTTATCCCGACCAACCGGAGTTGGCACTTTTGGGAAATATTTTTATTCTCGACCAACCGGAGTTGGTGAGTTTTGCTGAGTAGTGTGTAACACTAGTATTTCGCAAAAAAATTTCAATAAAAGGAAAGAATTGGGTAGAATATTCACATTATATTCATACTGATGAAACAGCATTACATGAGAGTTTACATTACTGATAATATTTGCGCAGGTGTTCTGGATTCCATGCATTCTTAAACTCCTCCCCCTCTAAAGTTTTTATTCTGTAGGTTCCTCGTCGAACAACTTCTGTAACTCGGTAAGGTCCATGACAGTTCGCTTCCAGTTTATTATGCTTTTCAATCACTTTCTTTAGCACATAGTCTCCTTCTTTCAGGTCGCACTTCTTCACTCTCTTGTTGTAGAACAAAGTTGTTCATTGCTGGTAAGCAGCATTCCTGATAGCTGCTTCTTCTCTAACTTATTCGAGCATGTCTAAGTCTAACCTTCTCATTAAATCGCTGACAGGGGAGTTGAAGTTCAATACTCGGTGTGTTGGAAGACCCAACTCGGTAGGTATAACAGCTTCACTTCCAAATGCCAGCATATATAGAGATTCTCCAGTTGCTGCTCAGGGGGTAGTAAGACAAGTCCATAGTACTGAATGTAGCTCATTGATCCAGTTTGCTTTCACATCATTCAGTCTTTTCTTCAAGCCATTTAGTAGTGTTATGTTTGTCACCTTATTTTGTCCATTGCTTTGGGGATGGCCTGGTGCCGAGTGGATTTTCAAGATATTTAACTGATGACAATAGGCAGCGAACTCCTCGTTGTCAAATTGTGTTCCATGGTCGGTGATGAATGAGTGGGGAAGACCATATCTACAAATGATGTTTTCCAAATAAATTGGTACACCCTTTCGTATGTCATGTCGACAAGAGGCTTAGCTTCTACCCACTTAGTAAAATAATCCACTGCGACGACGAGATATTTAAATCTTCCTCTAGTCATTGGAAGTGGCCCGACCAAGTCAATTCCCCACATGGCAAATGGCCAAGGGGAAGTAATGGGTGTCAATAATTCTTGGGGAGATCTTCGGATGGAGGAGAAGCGCTGAAACTTGTCACATTTCTTGGCATAGGCTATACAATCAACCCTCATCATTGGCCAGTAGTATCCTTGCGTCATTATTCTTTATAGAAGTGTCCGACTTGCTACATGGGTTCCACAGGACCCTTCATGGACCTCTTCAATCAAGTCTTTCACCTCAGAGGGATGCACACATCTTTGCAAACCTGCTATAATTCCTCGTCTGTATAGAATACCATTAGTTAGTACATAACGAGCAGCTTTAAACTTCAATTTCTTGGCCTCGAGTTTGTCAATCTGTAATTCTCCCTCCTTAATATATGCCCTGATGGGATCCATCCAAGATGGACCTAAATCAAGGGTAATAAAGTTTATCGTCAGATCTTCTTCTATGCTCCGACCAACTAGAACTTCAATTGGGATTGTTCTTCGTAGCTCGGTACGAGTAGCTGATGGTAATCGAGCTAAAGCGTCAGCTCTTGCATTCTCCATTCTTGGTATTCTGACCAGTTGAACAGTGACAAATTTCGATACCAACTCCATCGCCTTTACATGGTACTTAATCATTAACTCTCCTTTTGCTGCATATATACCGAGCATTTGGTTTACGATCAATTGTGAGTCACTGCATACGATTACCTGCTCTGCATTCATAATTCTTGCCAGACTAAGACCTACAATCATCGCTTCATATTCGGCCTCATTATTAGAAGCTTGAAATTGAAAGTGCAGAGCATATTCTATATCGACCTCGTCTGGACTTTTCAATACAATCCCGACTCCACTTCCTGAGGTGCACGATGAGCCATCCACATACAAGTTACATATAGGTATCTCGTCCTCAAACGGCTTATTGGACAAAGTTCCTCGATGGAATGTTTATTTCTCCTTTATCTCCATTTCTACCACACCTCGTTGCTCGTCGACCTTCTCCTCTTGCTCTCCGAACAACTTAAGTTGATTGAGGTTTAAATTTGATGATCCTGTAATATCCACACGTTGGTCGGTGTTCAGCTTTTGCTCCCCAGGATAAGTGAACTCTGCTATAAAATCTGCTACTGCTTGCCTTTTTAGTGATGATTTAGGCTCATAAATTATATCATATTCATCGAGTTCTATTGCCCAATACATCAATCTCCCTGATTTTTCTGGTTTATGAAGATCTTGCCTCAATGGCATATCGGTGTATACGACTATGGTATGAGCCTGGAAATATGGCTTCATTCTTCTACTCGCTTCGATCAGCGCCAGTGCCAACTTTTCCAGTTTTGGATATCTGATCTCTACTCCTCAAAAAGCCTTACTAGTGTAATAAATTAGTTTTTGTACTCCATCCTCTACTCTTATTAATGCCGAGCTAACTGTATTTTCCGAAACTGCCAGATACAAGTACAACCTTTCTCCCATCACTGGTCTGGACAACAGTGGAGGTGCTCCCAAATATTTCTTCAATTCTTGAAAAGCTTTCTTGCATTCTTCATTCCATTCAAAAGTCTTTCGGAGCATTTTAAAGAATGGGAGGCATCTATCAGTTGCTCGCGATACAAATCTGTTAAGTGCTGCTACTCTCCCTATAAGACTTTGCACTTCTTTCTTCGTCTTTGGAGATCGCAGCCCTAACAGAGCTTTGATCTTTTCAGGGTTTGCTTCAATGCCTCGTTGATTGACAATGTACCCCTGAAACATACCTTCTCGTACTCCAAATATGCACTTGGTCAGGTTTAATTTCATTTGATATTTATCCAATTGATCAAAGGTCTGGCCTAAGTCAACTAGATGGTCAGCAGCTTTCTTGCTCTTTGTCAGTATATCATCAACATAGACTTCCATATTGTGATTGATTTGTTCTGCAAACACCTTGTTCATCAGCCACTGATATGTCGCACCTGCATTTTTCAAACCCAAAGGCATAACATTATAATAATAAGTTCCCCTAGGGGTAATGAAAGAGGTACTTTCCCTGTCTTCAGGTTTCATTTTAATCTGGTTGTAACCAGAATAAGCATCCATAAAGCTCAACAGCTCGTGTCCCGAGGTAGCATCCACTAGTTGATCAATTCGGGGCAAGGGAAAATGGTCCTTTGGACATGCCTTATTGAGGTCGGTGAAGTCTATGCACATCCTCCATTTGTTGTTCTTCTTTTTCACCATTACTACATTTGCTAACCAGTCTGTATATTTAACATCTTCAATAAAGCAAGCTTTTTGGAGCTTCTCGACCTCCTCCTGTATAGCTTGGTTCTTCTTAGGGCTGAACACTCTTCTTCTTTGTTTCACTTTCTTGATTTCCTTATTCACATTGAGCTCGTGACATAAGAAATTTGGGTCTATTTCAGGCATATCTTCATGACTCCAAGCAAAAGTTTGTTTTCTTCTTTTTAAGAAAACTATCAACTCCTTTTTTAATGAGGCATCTAACGATGAACCTATCTGAGTTGTTCGTTCAGGGTGCTCGTCGTCCAGAATGATGTTTTCAGTAGCTTCAACCACCTGACTTTTCACGAGTTGCGACTCGTCTCTAGGATCCAATGTTTCAATTTCTGCACCCTCATCCACCTGATAGGTAGTAGTCTTTTTCTTAGATTCCTCTAGTTCCTCCTATTCGACAGATGAATAGTAGCATTCCCGAGCTACTTTTTGATCACCCTTCATAACTCCTACTCCAAAATTGGTTGGAAATTTTAGGCATTGATGTACCATAGATGGTACTGCTTCAAACCTCTTCAATCTTACCGTTCCCATGATGATATTGTAGGCTGATTGAACATTCTTATCCATCATGTAGAAGCGTACTCTTTCTGTTCGATAAGCAGGCCATGTACCAATGAATATATCCAACTTGATCGTCCCAAGTAGAAAAACTTTCTCGCTAGCAAAACTGAGGAGGAGCCTATGATAAGGCTCCAACTGAGACAATTTTAGATTTAAGCTGTCGAAGCACGAGTAGAACATAATATCAGTCGAGCTACCGTTATCAACCAGTACCCTCGAGATCATCACTTCCTTTATTCTCATTTTGATCACTGATGGGTCATCATGAGGATACAGCACACCTGCGAGTTCGTTCTTTGAGAAACCGATGACCATTTTTTCTTTGTTGACCTTCCTCGGACAATCATCTTCAGCCAAATTTATTCGTTGAATATATGAACAGGCTTGAGCCTCATTGAGGTAAGCTTTTATTTCTGCAGTAAGGTCTCCACCTCCTGCATATCCACCTATAATAACATTACAATCAAATGATCCAAAATGTATTGAAAATAACTCACGTTCTGGCTGCCTTTGTCTTTTGGGAAGATCGGGGTCGCCTTATGGATCATCTTCATGGTCTCTTTTCTTGTTCTCCTCTGCTCGACGAGGAGATCTAGATCTCTCTCTTGCTCGGTCATTATTTCTTCTATCATTTCTACGATCAACATACTTTGCCAGTTTTCCTTGTCTAATGAGTGCTTCGATCTCATTCTAAAAAGCTATGCAATTTTTGGTCATGTGGCCATGATCCTTGTGGAACTCGCTATATTTGGCCTTATTCCTCTTGTTAGGGTCTGACTTCATTTTCTCTGGCCAATTTAACTCCTCGCTGTTCTTGATTTCTTCTAGAACATGGTTGATGTCTACCTTCAAAGGAGTATAATTTTCAAATTTCTTTAATACCTCCCATGATGGCTTTGTTTTTGAGTGCTTGTCACCACCATTGTTTTTATGTTCTTTCTTTTTGGCCTTATCACCCTTAACCTTGGTTTGTTTGGTATCCATATTCTTCTTTGCAGCCATAGCCTCCTTGGCATTCATGATCTTGGCCGCTTTTGCCATCAATTCTGACATGGTTCTGGGTGGATCTTTAGCCAAAGTGTAGTATAACTTGTTGGGCAACAGCCCACTCATTAGAGCAGTAATCGATGTTTTTTCCTCGTAATCAATAACTTTGAGTTTCTCATTATTGAAATGAGTTATATAATCCCTAGTTCTCTCACCTGCCTTTTGTCTAACACTTAACAAGTGTGCTACTCGTTTAATAGGTTTTGCTCCAAAATAGAAGTTTCCAATGAAGAGCTTGGCCAGTTGAAAGAAAGTTGAAATCTTACCCCGAGGAAGATTATTGTACCATATTTGAGCAGATCCTGTAAGAGTTCCCGAGAATGCCCTGCATCTCATCTCATCTGGCATAGCATAGATGTCGGCAGCGGCTTGGTATTGCTCTATATGAAGGATAGGATCGATTTTCCATCATATTTAGGAGTCACAACAGGTGCTTTGAACTTTGATGGTGTGGGAAAATCCAAAATTGCTTGGACAAAAGGTGTCCCTTAGACAAAAGTTCTTTGTAGAGGATTCTTGGCCTTGGCCATTTCCCCTAATCTATCCTCCATCCTCTGAATAGAGCCTCTCCACACATCATTTCCTTCCTCGGGCCTGTTGGTTTGAGCAACTGATCGCATGGATGTGGCTTCTTGGGATCTATCTTGTCGAGCAGCTGGTTGTGATTGGGTAGAACCCTCTCTTAAATTAAATGGTCATCGAAATTTTCTCGAAATAGCCTTAGGATGACTTTTATTCTTCCTAGGGCCCAATCGATCAAAAGGAGAGACCCTACTCAATCTTTCCAGTGCACTGGTCCTTTTCAGAGAGAGAGTGATGTGTTATTCAGTATCTGTGGCTCGTAATGATGAAGTTCGACCCGGTTGATAAGAAAAATCTTCAGATTTATCAGTGCGATATGAATCTCTTTGCCTAATGCGTGAAGAAAGTAAATGAGTATTTCTTTTACTACTTCGTTGTCCTTAATAGGTTGATGCTCCACCTTGGATAGTTTGCATGAGTTGTCGCATTGTTTCCAGCATGGCTGTCTGGCCTTGAGCCAAACTAGACATGATTCCATCCAGATCTTGGATATTTGGAGGAGCGGATGGATTTGAGGGGTTTCCAGCGTTTCGATTGCTAGATTCAGGATTGTCAGCCATTGGTGATGATTTGTTTTTGGTGAAAAACGAAAATTACAGTCGTTTCCCACAGACGGAGCCAATCTGTTGATGTAAAAAATTAGATTATCTCTAATTGTTTAGTCACAGATAAAAAAATAAATAAGACAAGAGATTTTAGAGTGGTTCAGCCTTGAACGAATGGCCTACGTCCACTGTTTGTGTTATTATTGACTGTTTGGGAATTCTTGAAGTAAGGTTTATCTCAAGAATTTTTGGTCCCCTTACAATGAGGATGATACATTGTATTTATAGCCATGAGGTTGTACATGTGAATGAGTAATACATAGCTGTTCAATAAGCGTATACATCTGTATGATAATATTCAGCATTTAATGCGCATTTAATCATCTTAATTGTCTGATAATAAATGCTCTGATCGAGGTGCAGCTCGGACCGCCTAAGCTGCTCGGACCGCCTAAGTATCTCGGTATCCATGAGTTGCTCGGTGCAGTAAAGTTCCTCGGAGAGCACATACTGCTCGGAGTGTTTGAGTTGGTCGAGGAAATTAAGTTCCTCAAAGTCAAGGTGTTGTTCATAAGTATTTGTTATTGCCACGCAGATTGCCATGTGTCTCCACTTAATTGAGCCATGTCAGCAGATTAAATTTGGTATCAACACTTATTATGGTAG
The DNA here is from genome assembly GCA_949130495.1 of Sambucus nigra. Lineage (NCBI taxonomy): Eukaryota > Viridiplantae > Streptophyta > Magnoliopsida > Dipsacales > Adoxaceae > Sambucus > Sambucus nigra. The sequence goes on along the minus strand of OX422217.1, from coordinate 359,031,089 downwards.
ATTTATCAAAGCGGAAGACTAAAGACCGCATAGTCGACGAGCCTTTTATTTGTGCCTTTCAGAACGTAAAGAAGGTATTCTACTCGAAGTGCATAAATGATGGAAATTGGTCTATTGTTGTGCATGCACCAAAGGGTATGACTACTGAAGTAGACGCATTAAAGGCTCCAAAAGAGTTCCAGTTAGCTCTTAATGACAACCCTAATTTGAAGGATCTTTTAGTTGATTTAGAGGAAGATTGAGTATCAAAATACAATTTTATCCTCATCAATCTTATTTATATCCTATTATGATATTGACATTGTATTAGCACTTTACATTAATTTATGAATTTCATCTAATTTTAAGTGTAATGTCCTGCTATTTGTGCAAATGGTAGGTGATTTATAGGTTCTTTTTTTTTAGAATAGATATGTTTTCATTTATTTATCTCTATTGTTTGGCTTTAGAGGGCGAAAACCCAAAACAGCCCCCGAACGGCCCCGTGAGTGGAACCAACACCTCCCACGGGACCAATGTAACTCGTAGGAACTGACCGCGTGATCACGGGACTCCCATTTTTGAGAATACGATAGTAATTTTCATATTTCTAGACTTGGGCTTAAAAACATGGCGCTAGTGGATGAAAAGCCGAAATAGCCCCCGAACGGCCCCGTGAGTGGCACTAATACCTCGCACGGGACCAATGTAACTCGTAGGAACTGACCGCGCGATCACGGGACCCCCGGTTTGAGAATACGATGATGATTTTCATATTTCTAGTCTTTGGCTTAAAAATATGGCGTTAGAGGGTGAAAACTCAAAACAGCCTCCGAATGGCCCCGTGGGTGGCACCAACACCTCCCACTGGACCAATGTAACTCGTAGGAACTGACCCCGTAGCCACGGGTCTCCCGATTTGAGAATACGATGGTAATTTGTATATTTATAGACTTAGGCTTAAAAACATGGCGTTTGAGGGTGAAAACTTGAAACAACCCACGAACGTCCCCGTGGATGGCACCAACACCTCCCACGGGACCAATGTAACTCGTAGGAACTAACCACACGATCATGGGACTGTCGATTTGAGAATACAATGATAATTTGCGTATTACTAAACTTGAGCTTAAAAACATGGTATTAGAAGGCAAAAACTGAACACAATGTCCCTTAGGATCGTCTTCGTTTACTACACCGGTAATAAGATCATCTCTTCGAGTATGAAATTAATAGTAGCTACCAATGGTGTGAAAGTGTCCATTAACTAATAGGTATATTTCCAATGTTTTGCACCTATCCGGGAACGACATCTTCTGCCAGCATCTCGAGTCAGACAACTCCCGCTATAGATATAAATCTTCCTTTTATTTTATTAAATTAGACAACGTGGATCGATATTCATTTGTTCATGTTTTATAAAAACACGTTATATGTATGGTTTTAAAAACCCGACAGCATATATGCATATGCATATATGCATCTGCATATATGCATCTGCATATATGCGGCATATATGCAGCATATATGCGGCATATATGCAGCAGCATATATGCATATATGCAGGCTGCATATATGCACATATGCATATGCATATATGCAGGCTACATATATGCACATATGCATCTGCATATATGCACATATGCAAACATATATGCATCAGCATATATGCATTCTCTATGGATTGGTTTACATATTGAAAGCAAGCGGATCGAGGTTTACATATTGCCTACTTGGATTGGTTTTCATTTATTATTCAATTTTACATTTTGTATTCGTGGAATGATGTCATTAAATTGTTGTTGATGACTCATTTCACACTATTCAGGTAATTCCTATTGAGTTAATTCCCAATCAGGTCTCTGTATTCTTTGGTAATGTAGGTATAAAGCTTGGGGTTCTCTTTTAGGATAACAGTTGGCAAAGAAAGACATTATAGTGGCATGCATTGATTATAGGTGAACGCCATTTCACATTGTAAATATGCTTTCTAAGACAAAATAAATACAGTTGCTTTGATACTCATAAAAATTCCCGACCACAAACTTCCATATTGACCATGGCCAAAAATTTAAACGATATATTTTGTTAAATGATATATTTTGGGTACAAGTTAAATGATATATTTTTTTACATTGAGATTGTACCCAAACGGCCCCGTGGGTGGCACCAACACCTCCCACGGGACAATGTAACTCGTAGGAACTGACCACGCAGCCGCGGGACTCCCGGTTTGAGAATATGATGATAAATTGCATATTTCTAGACTTAGGCTTAAAAACATGGCGTTGGAGGGTGAAAACTCGAAACAACCCCCGAACGTCCCCGTGGGTGGCACTAACACCTCCCACGGGACCAATGTAACTCATAGGAACTGACCCCGCAGCCGCGGGTCTCCTGGTTGGAGAATACGACATTAATTTGCATATTTCTAGACTTAGGCTTAAAAACATGGCGTTAGAGGGTGAAAACTCGAAACAATCCCCGAACAGCCCCGTGGGTGGCACCAACACCTCCCACGGGACCAATGTAACCCGTAGGAACTGATCGCGCAGCCGCGAGACTCCTGGTTTGAGAATACGATGATAATTTGTATATTTCTAGACTTAGGCTTAAAAACATGGCGTTAGAGGGTGAAAACTCGAAATAGCCCCCGAAACGTCCCCGTGGGTGGCACCAACACCTTCCACGTAACCAATGTAACTCGTAGGAACCGACCCCGCAGCCGCTGGTCTCCCGATTTGAGAATACGACGGTAATTTGCATATTTCCAGACTTAGGCTTAAAAATATGGCGTTAGAGGGTTAAAACTCGAAACAGCCCCCTAACGTCCCCGTGGGTGGTACCAACACCTCCCATGGGACCAATATAACTCGTAGGAACTGACCGTGCATCCGCGAGACTCCCGATTTGAGAATACGACAGAAATTTACATATTTATAGACTTAAGCAAAACATGGCGTTAGAGGGTGAAAACTCGAAACAACCCCCCGAACGGCCCCGTGGGTGGCACCAACACCTCCCATGAGACCAATGTAACTCGTAGGAACTGACCCCGCAGCCGCAGGTCTCCCGGTTTAAGAATAGGACGGTAGTTTTCACATTTGTAGACTTTGGCTTAAAAACATGGCGTTAGAGGGTGAAAACTCGAAACAGCCCCCGAATGGCCCCGTGGGTGGCACCAAAACCTCCCACGGGACCAATATAACACGTAGGAACTGACCACACAGCCGCGGGAATCCCGATTTGAGAATACGATGGTAACTTGCATATTCTAGACTTAGGCTTAAAAACATGGCGTTAGAGGGTGAAAACTCAAAACAGCCCCCGAACGGCCCCGTGGGTGGCACCAACACCTCCCACGGGACTAATGTAACTTGTAGGAACTGACCGCGCAGCCGCGGGATTCCCGATTTGAGAATGCGACGATAATTTGCATATATCTAGACTTAAGTAAAACATGGCGTTAAAGGGTGAAAACTCGAAACAACCCCTGAACGTCCCCTTGGGTGGCACCAACACCTCCCACAGGACCAATGTAACTCGTAGGAACTGACCCCGTAGCCGCGGGTCTCCCGGTTTGAGGATACGATGATAATTTCTATAATTCTTGACTTAGGCTTAAAAACATGGCGTTAGAGGGTGAAAACTCGACACATCCCCCGAACGTCCCCGTGGGTGGAACCAACACCTCCCACGGTACCAATGTAACTCATAGGGACTGACCATGCAGCCGTGGGACACCTAATTTTATAATACGACGATAATTTACATATTTCTAGACTTAGGCTTAAAAATATGGTGTTAGAGGGTGAAAACTCGAAACAATCCCCGAACGACAGTGGGTTGCACCAACACCTCCCACGGGACCAATGTAACTCATAGGAACTGACCCCACAACCGTGGGTCTTCCCATTTGAGAATACATAGGTAATTTGCATATTTCTAGACTTAGGCTTAAAACATGGCGTTAGAGGGTGAAAACTCGAAACTTCCCCCGAACGGCCCGTGGGTGGCACCAACACCTCCCACGGGACCAATGTAAATTGTAGGAACTGATCGCGCAGCCGCGAGACTCTTGGTTTAAGAATACGATGGTAATTTGCATATTTCTAGACTTAGACTTAAAACATGACGTTAGAGGGAGAAAACCCAAAACAACCCCCGAACGTCCCCATGGGTGGCACAAACACCTCCCACGGGACCAATGTAACTCGTAGGAACTGACCCCGCAACCGTTGGTCTCCCGATTTGAGAATACGACGGTAATTTGCATATTTCAAAACTTAGGCTTAAAAATATGGCGTTACAGGGTTAAAACTCGAAACAGCCCTCTAACATAACCGTGGGTGGTACCAATACCTCCCATGGGACCAATGTAACTCTTAGGAACTATCTGTGCAGCCGCGAGACTCCCGGTTTGAGAATACAACAGTAATTTACATATTTCTAGACTTAAGCAAAACTTGGCGTTAGAGGGTGAAAACTCAAAACAACTCCTGAACGGCCCCGTGGATGGCACCAACACCTCCCACAAGACCAATGTCACTCATAGGAACTGACCCCGCTGCCGCGGGTCTCCCGATTTAAGAATAGGACGGTAATTTCCATATTTCTAAACTTAGGCTTTAAAACAGGGCGTTAGAGGGTGAAAACTCGAAACAGCCCCCGAACGGCCCGTGGGTGGTACCAACACCTCCCACGGGACCAATATAACGCGTAGGAACTAACCATGCAGCCACGGGACTTCCGATTTGAGAATACGATAGTAACTTGAATATTCTAGACTTAGGCTTAAAAACATGGCGTTAGAGGGTGAAAACTCAAAACAACCCCCGAACGGCCCCGTGGGTGGCACCAACACCTCCCACGGGACCAATGTAACTTGTAGGAACTGACCCCGTAGCCACGGGTCTCCCGGTTTGAGAATACGATGGTAATTTGTATATTTCTAGACTTAGGCATAAAAACATGGCGTTTGAGGGTGAAAACTTGAAACAGCCCCCGAACGTCCCCGTGGATGCCACCAACACCTCTCACGGGAACAATATAACTCGTAAGAACTGACCACGCAGCCGCGGGACTCCCGGTTTGAGAATACGACTATAATTTCCATATTTCTAGACTTAGACTTAAAAATAAGGCGTTTGAGGGTGAAAACTCGAAACAGCCCCCGAACGACCCGTGGGTGGTACCAACACCTCCCACGGGACCAATGTAACTCGTAGGAACTGACGCCGCAACCGTGGGTCTCTCAGTTTGAGAATACATAGGTAATTAGCATATTTCCAGACTTAGGCTTAAAAACATTGCGTTAGAGGGTGAAAACTCGAAACTGCCACCGAACGGCCCTCGTGGGTGGCACCAACACCTCCCACGGGTCCAATATAACACGTAGGAACTGACCACACAGGCGCGGGACTCACGGTTTGAGAATACGATGGTAACTTGCATATTCTAGACTTAGGCTTAAAACCATGGCGTTAGAGCGCGAAAACTCAAAACAACCCCAAACGACCCCGTGGGTGGCACCAGCACCTCGCACGGGACCAATGTAACTCGTAGGAACTGACCGCGCAGCCGTGGAACTCCTAATTTGAGAATACGACGGTAATTTTCATATTTCTAGACTTAAGAAAAATATTGACGTTAGAGGGTGAAAACTCAAAACAACCCCTGAACGTCCCCGTGGGTGGCACCAACACCTCCCACGGGACAATTGTAACTCGTAAGAACTGACCCTGTAGCCGCGGGTCTCCCGGTTTGAGAATACGACGGTAATTTATATATTTTTAGACTTAAGCTTAAAAACATGGCGTTAGAGGGTGAAAACTCAAAACAACCCCCGAACGTCCCCGTGGGTGGCACCAACACCTCCCACGGGACCAATGTAACTCGTAGGGACTGACCACGCAGCCGCGGGACTCCCTTTTTGAGAATATGATGGTAATTTGCATATTTTTAGAATTAGCCTTAAAAATATGTTGTTAGAGGGTGAAAACTCGAAACAGCCCTCGAACAACCTGTGGGTGGCACCAACACCTCTCACGGGACCAATGTAACCCGTAGGAACTGATCGTGCAGCTGCGAGACTCCTGGTTTGAGAATACGACGATAATTTGCATATTTGTAGACTTAGGCTTAAAAACATGGCGTTAGAGGGTGAAAACTCGAAACAACCCCCGAACGTCCCCGTGGGTGGCACCAACACCTCCCACGGGACCAATGTAACTCGTAGGAACTGACCCCGCAGCCGCGGGTCTCTCAATTCGAGAATACGACGGTAATTTGCATATTTCTAGACTTAGGCTTAAAAAAATGGTGTTAGAAGGTTAAAACTCGAAACAGCCACCTAACGTCACCATGGGTGGTACCAACACCTCCCATGGGACCAATGTAACTCGTAGGAACTGACCCCGTAGCCGCGGGTCTCTCGGTTTGAGAATACAACAGTAATTTACATATTTCTAGACTTAAACAAAACATGGCGTTATAGGGTGAAAACACGAAACAACCCCCGAACGGCCCCGTGGGTGGCACCAACACATCCCACGAGACCAATGTAACTCGTAGGAACTGACCCCGCAGTCGCGGGTCTCCCAATTTAAGAATAGGACGGTAATTTGCATATTTCTAGACTTAGGCTTAAAAATATGGCGTTAAAGGGTGAAAACTCGAAACACCCCCGAACGGCCCCGTGGGTGGCACCAACACCTCCCACGGGACAATATAACTCGTAGGAACAGACCACGCAGCTGCGGGACTCCCGGTTTGAGAATACAATAGTAACTTGTATATTCTAGACTTAGGCTTAAAAATAAGGCGTTAGAGGGTGAAAATGCTAAATAGCCCCCGAACGCCCCTGTCGATGGCACCAACACCTCCCACGGGACCAATGTAACCCATAGGAACTGACTGCGCAGCCGCGAGACTCCCGATTTTAGAATACGAAGGTAATTTGCATATTTCTAGACTTAAGCAAAACATGGCGTTAGAGGGTGAAAACTCGAAACAACCCCCGAATGTTCCCGTGGATGCCACCAACACCTCCCACGAGACCAATGTAACTCGTAGGAAATGACCCCGTAGCCGCGGGTCTCCCAGTTTGAGAATACGACGGTAATTTGTATATTTCTAGACTTAGGCTTAAAAACATGGCGTTAGAGGGTGAAAACGGGAGACAACCCCCGAATGATCCCCTGTGGGAGGAACCAATACCTCCCACGGGACCAATGTAACTCGTAGGAACTGACCCCGCAACCGTGGGTCTCCCGGTTTGAGAATACATAGGTAATTTGCATATTTCTAGACTTGGGCTTAAAAACATGGCGTTAGAGGGTGAAAACTCAAAACTGCCCCCGAACGGCCCCGTGGGTGGCACCAACACCTCCCACGGGACCAATGTAACCCGTAGGAACTGATCACACAACCGCGAGACTCCTGATTTGAGAATACGATGGTAATTTGCATATTTCTAGACTTAAGTTTAAAAACATGGCGTTAGAGGGTGAAAACTCGAAAAATCCCCTGAACGTCCCCGTGGGTGGTACCAACACCTCCTATGGGACCAATGTGACTCGTAGGAACTGACTGCGCAGCCGCGAGGCTCCCGGTTTGAGAATACGACAGTAATTTACATATTTCTAGACTTAAACAAAACATGGTGTTAGAGGGTGAAAACACGAAACAACCCCCAAACGGCCCCGTGGGTGGCACCAACACATCCCACGAGACCAATGTAACTCGTAGGTACTGACCCCGCAGCCGCGAGTCTCCCGATTTAAGAATAGGACGGTAATTTGCATATTTCTAGACTTAGGCTTAAAAACATGGCGTTAGAGGGTGAAAACTCGAAACACCCCCGAACGGCCCTGTGGGTAGGACCAACACCTCCCACGGGACAATGTAACTCGTAGGAACTGACCACGCAGCCGCGGGACTCCCGGTTTGAGAATAAAACAATTACTTGCATATTCTAGACTTAGGCATAAAAACAAGGCGTTAGAGGGTGAAAACTCTAAATAACCCCCGAACGGCCCTGTCGGTGGCACCAACACCTCCCACGGGACCAATATAACCCATAGGAACTGACTGCGTAGTCGCGGGACTCCCGATTTGAGAATACGACGGTAATTTGCATATTTATAGACTTAAGCAAAACATGGCGTTAGAGGGTGAAAACTCGAAACAACCCCCGAATCTTCCCGTGGATGGCACCAACACCTCCCACGGGACCAATGTAACTCGTAGGAAATGACCCCGTAGCTACTGGTCTCCCGGTTTGAGAATACGACGGTAATTTGTATATTTCTAGACTTAGGCTTAAAAATATGGCGTTAGAGGGTGAAAACGCGAAATAGCCCCCGAATGATCCCCTGTGGCTGGAACCAATACCTCCCACAGAACCAATGTAACTCGTAGGAACTAACCACGCAGTCGCGGGACACCCGGTTTGAGAATACGACGGTAATTTGCATATTTCTAGACTTAGGCTTAAAAACATGGCGTTAGAGGATGAAATCTCTAAACATCCACCGAACGACCCGTGGGTGGCACCAACACCTCCCACGGGACCAATGTAACTCGTAGGAACTAACCCCGCAACTGTGGGTCTCCCGATTTGAGAATACATAGGTAATTTGCATATTTCTACACATAGGCTTAAAAACATGGTATTAGAGGGTGGAAACTCGAAAATGCCTCCGAACGGCCCCGTTGGTGGCACCAACACCTCCCACGGGACCAATGTAACCCGTAGGAACTAATCGCGCAACCGCAAGACTCCTGGTTTGAGAATACGATGGTAATTTGCATATTTCTAGACTTAGGCTTATAAATATGGCGCTAGTGGGTGAAAACTCGAAACAACCCCCGAACGTCCCCGTGGGTGGCACCAACACCTCCCACGGGACCAATTCTACTCGTAGGAACTGACCCCGCAGCCGCTGGTCTCCCGATTTGAGAATACGACGATAATTTGCATATTTCTAGACTTAAGCTTCAAAACATGGCGTTAGAAGGTGAAAACTTGAAACAACCCCCGAACGTCGCCGTCGGTGGCACAAACACCTCCCACGGCACCAATGTAACTCGTAGGAACTGACCCCGCAGTCGTTGGTCTCCCGATTTGAGAAAATGACTGTAATTTACATATTTCTAGACTTAGGCTTAAAAACATGGCGTTAGAGGGTGAAAACTCGAAACAGCCCCCGAACGTCCCCGTGGATGGTACCAACACCTCCCACGGAACCAATGTAACTCGTAGGAACTAACCGCGCAGCCGCGAGACTCCCGATTTAAGAATATGACAGTAAGTTACATAATTCTATACTTAAGAAAAACATGGCGTTAGAGGGTGAAAACTCGTAACAACCCCCGAACGGCCCCGTGGGTGGCACCAACACCTCCCACGGGACCAATGTAACTCATAGGAACTGACGCCGTAGCCGCGGGACTCCCGATTTGAGAATACGACGGTAATTTGCATATTTCAAGACTTAAGCAAAATATGGTGTTAGACAGTGAAAACTCGAAACAATCCCTGAACCTCCCGGTGGGTGGCACCAACACCGCCCACGGGACCAATGTAACTCGTAAGAACTGACCCCGTTGACGCGGGTCTCCCGGTTTGAGAATACGATGGTAATTTGTATATTTCTAGACTTAGGCTTAAAAACATGGCGTTAGAGGGTGAAAACTCGAAACAACCCCCGAACGACCCGTGGGTGGCACTAACAACTCCCACGGGACCAATGTAACTCATAGGAACTCACCCCGCAGTCGCTGGTCTCCCAATTTGAGAATACAACGGTATTTTGCATATTTGTAGACTTAGGCTAAAAAATATGGCATTATAAGGTTAAAACTCGAAACAACCCCCTAACGACCCCGTGGGTGGTAACAACACCTCCCATGGGACCAATGTAACTCGAAGGAACTGACCGCGCAGCCGCGAGACTCTCGATTTGAGAATTCAATAATAATTTACATATTTCTAGACTTAGGCAAAACATGGCGTTAGAGGGTGAAAACTCGACACAACCCCCGAACGGCCCCGTGGGTGGCACCAACACCTCTCACGAGACCAATGTAACTCATAGGAAATGACCCCGTAGCCGCGGGTCTCCCGGTTTAAGAATAGGACGGTAATTTGCATATTTCTAGACTTAGGCTTAAAAGCATGGCGTTAGAGGGTGAAAACTCGAAACAGCCACCGAACGGCCCCGTGAGTGGCACCAACACCTCCCACGGGACCAATATAACACGTAGGAACTGACCATGCAGCCGCGGGACTCCCGGTTTGAGAATATGACGGTAACTTGCATATTCTGGACTTAGTCTTAAAAACATGGCGTTAGAGGGTGAAAACTCAAAACAACCCCCGAACGGCCCCGTGGGTGGCAACAACACCTCCCACGGGTCCAATGTAACTCATAGGAACTGACCGCGCGGCCGTGGGACTCCCGATTTGAGAATACGACGGTAATTTGCATATTTCTTGACTTAAGCAAAACAAGGCGTTATAGGGTGAAAACTCGAAACAACCCCCAAACGTCCCCGTTGGTGGAACCAACACCTCCCACAGGGCCAATGTAACTCGTTGGAACTGACCCCGTAGCCACGGGTCTCCCGATTTGAGAATACGATTGTAATTTGTATAATTCTCGACTTAGGCTTAAAAACATGGCGTTAGAGGGTGAAAACTCAAAACAGCCCCCGAACGTTCCCGTGGGTGGCACCAACACCTCCCACGGGACCAATGTAACTCGTAGGAACAGACCACGCAGCTGCGGGATTCCCGGTTTGAGAATAGGATGGTAATTTCCATATTTTTAGACTTAGGCTTAAAAACATGGCTTTAGAGGGTGAAAACTCGAAACAGCCCCCGAACGACCCGAGGGTGGCACCAACACCTCCCACGAGACCAATGTAACTCGTAGGAACTGACCCCGCAACCGTGGGTCTCCCGGTTTGAGAATACATAGGTAATTTGCATATTTCTAGACTTAGGCTTAAAAATATGGCGTTAGAGGGTGAAATCTTGAAACAGGCCGCGTGGGTGGCACCAACACCTCCCACGGGACCAATATAACACGTAGGAACTAACCACGCAGCCGCGAGACTCCCGGTTTGAGAATACGATGGTAACTTGCATATTCTAGACATACGCTTAAAAACATGGCGTTAGAGGGTGAAAACTAAAAATAGCCCCATAACGGCCCCGTGTGTGGCTCCAACACCTCCCACGGGACTAATGTAACTCGTAGGAACTGACTGCGCAGCACCGGGACTCCTGATTTGAGAATACGACGGTAATTTGCATATTTCTAGACTTAAGCAAAACATGGCGTTAGAGGGTGAAAACTCAAAACAACCCCCCGAATGTCCCGGTGGGTGGCACCAACACCTCCCACGGGACCAATGTAACTCGTACGAACTGACCCTGTAGCCACGGGACTCTCGGTTTGAGAATACGATGGTTATTTGCATATTTCTAGACTTAGCCTTAAAAACATGGCGTTAGAGGGTGAAAAATCGAAACATCCCCTGAACGTCCCCGTGGGTGGCACCAACACCTCCCACGGAACCAATGTAACTCGTAGGAACTGACCCTGTAACCGTGGGTCTCCCGGTTTGAGAATACATAGGTAATTTGCATATTTCTAGACTTAGGCTTAAAAACATGACGTTAGAGGGTGAAAACTTTAAACTGCCCCCGAACGGCCCCGTGGGTGGCACCAACACCTCCCACAGGACCAATGTAAATTGTAGGAACTGATCACGCAGCCGCGAGACTCCTGGTTTAAGAATACGACGGTAATTTGCATATTTCTTGACATAGTCTTAAAAACATGGCGTTAGAGGGTGAAAACTCGAAACAACCCCCGAACGTCCCCGTGGGTGGCACCAACACCTCCCACGGGACCAATGTAACTCGTAGGGACTGACCACGCAGCCGTGGGACACCCGATTCGATAATACGACGGTAATTTGCATATTTCTAAACTTAAGCTTAAAAATATGGCGTTAGAGGGTGAAAACTCAAAACAGCCCCCGAACGGCCCCGTGGGTGGCACCAATACCTCCCACGGGACCAATGTAACTCGTAGGAACTGACCACGCAGCCGCGGGACTCCCGATTTGAGAATAAATAGGTAATTTACATATTTCCAGACTTAGGCTTAAAACATTACGTTAGAGGGTGAAAACTCGAAACTGCCACTGAACGGCCCCGTGGGTGGCACCAACACCTCCCACGGGACCAATATAACACATAGGAACTGACCACACAGTCACGGGACTCCCGGTTTGAGAGTAAGATGGTAACTTGCATATTCCAGACTTAGGCTTAAAAACACGACGTTAGAGGGTTAAAACTCAAAACAGCCCCCCGAACGGCCTCGTGGGTGGTACCAATACCTCCCACGGGACCAATGTAACTCGTAGGAACTGACCGGGCAGCCGCGGGACTCTCGATTTGTGAATAGGATGGTAATTTGCATATTTCTAGACTTAAGCATAACATGGCGTTAGAGGGTAAAAACTTGAAACAACCCCCTAACGTCCCCGTGGGTGGCACCAACACCTCCCACGGGACCAATGTAACTCGTAGGAATTGACCCCGTAGCCGCGGGTCTCTCGGTTTGAGAATACGAAGGTAATTTGTATATTTCATGACTTAGGTTTAAAAACATGGCGTTAGAGGGTGAAAACTCGAAACAACCCCCGAACGTCACCATGGGTGGCACCAACACCTCCCACGGGACCAATATAACTCGTAGGAACTCACCACACAGCCGCGGCACTCTCGATTTGAGAATACAATGGTAATTTGCATATTTTTAGACTTTGGTTTAAAAACATGTCTTGAGAGGGTGAAAACTCGAAACAGCCCTCGAACGACCCGTGGGTGGCACTAACACCTCCCACCGGACCAATGTAACTCGTAGGAACTGACCCCGCAACCGTGGGTCTCCCGGTTTGCGAATACATAGGTAATTTGCATATTTCTAGGCTTAGGCTTAAAAACAAGGCGTTAGAGGGTGAAAAGTTGAAAGTGCCCCCGAATGGCCCCGTGGGGGGCACCAACACCTCCCACGGGACCAATATAAATTGTAGGAACTGATCGTGCAGCCACGAGACTCCTGGTTTGAGAATACGACGATAATTTGCATATTTCAAGACTTAGGCTTAAAAACATGGCGTTAGAGGGTGAAAACTCGAAACAACCCCCGAACGTCCCCGTGGGTGGCACAAACACCTCCCACGGCACCAATGTAACTCGTAGGAACTGACCCCGCAGCCGTTGATCTCCCGATTTGAGAATATGACGGTAATTTAGATATTTCTAGACTTAGGCTTAAAAATATTACATTAGCGGGTTAAAACTAGAAACATCCCTCTAACGTCCCCGTGGATGGTACAAACACCTCCCATGGAACCAATGTAACTCGTAGGAACTGACCGCGCAGCCGCGAGACTCCCGATTTGAGAATATGACAGTAATTTACATAATTCTATACTTAAGAAAAACATGGCGTTAGAGGGTGAAAACTTGTAACAACCCCCGAACGGCCCCGTGGGTGGCACCAACACCTCCCATGAGACCAATGTAACTCGTAGGAATTGACCCCGCAACCGCGGGTCTCCCAGTTTAAGAATAGGTCGATAATTTGCATATTTTTAGACTTAGGCTTAAAAACATTGCGTTAGAGGGTGAAAACTCAAAACAGCCCCCGAACGGCCCCGTGGGTGGCACCAACACCTCCCACGGGACCAATATAACACGTTGAAACTGACCACGCAGCCGCGGGACTCCGGATTTGAGAATACGATGGTAACTTGCATATTCTAGACTTAGGCTTAAAAACATGGCGTTAGAGGGTGAAAACTTAAAACAGCCCCCGAACGGCCCCGTGGGTGGCACCAACACCTCTCACGGGACCAATGTAACTCCTAGGAACTGACCGTGCAGCTGCGGGACTCTCGATTTGAGAATACGACGGTAATTTGGATATTTCTAGATTGAAGCAAAACATGGAGTTAGAGGGTGAAAACTCGAAACAACCCCCGAACGTGCCCGTGGGTGGCACCAACACCTCCCACGGGACCAATGTAACTCGTAGGAACTGACCCTTTAGCCGTGGGTATCCCGGTTTGAGAATACGACGGTAATTTGCATATTTATAGACTTAGGCTTAAAAACATGGCGTTAAAGGGTGAAAACTCGAAACAGCCCCCGAAAGTCCCCGCGGGTGGCACCAACACCTCCCACGAGACCAATGTAACTCATAGGAACTGACCACGCAGCATCAGGACTCACGGTTTGAGAATACGACGGTAATTTGCATATTTCTAGACTTAAGCTTAAAAACATGGCGTTAGAGGGTAAAAACTCGAAACAACCCCCGAACGTCCCCGTGGGTGGCACCAACACCTCCCACGAGACCAATGTAACTCGTAGGAACTGACCCCGCAGTCGCTGGTCTCCTGGTTTAAGAATAGGACAGTAATTTGCATATTTCTAGACGTAGGCTTAAAAACACGGCGTTAGAGGGTGGAAACTCAAACAGCCCCCGAACGGCCCCGTGGGTGGCACCAACACCTACCACGGGACCAATATAACATGTAGGAACTGACCACGCAACCACGGGACTCCCGGTTTGATAGTACGATGGTAACTTGCATGTTTTAGACTTAGGCTTAAAAACATGGCGTTAGTGGGTGAAAACGCAAAACAGCCCCCGAACGGCCCCGTGGGTGGCACCAACACCTCCCACGGGACCAATGTAACTCGTAGGAAATGACCGCACAGCCGCGGGACTCCCAATTTGAGAATACGATGGTAATTTTCATATTTCTAGACTTAGGCTTAAAAACATGGCCTTAGTGGGTGAAAACTCAAAACAGCCCCCGACCGTCCCCGTGGGTGGCCCCAAGACCTCCCACGAGACCAATGTAACTCGTAGGAACTGACCGCACAGCCACGAGACTCCCGGTTTAAGAATACGACGGTAATTTGCATACTTTTGGACCTGATCAAACATGGCGACAGAGGGTGTAAACTCGAAACAACCCCCGAACAGCCCCGTGGGTTGTACCAACACCTCCCAAGGACCAATGTAACTCATAGGAACTGACCTCGCAACCGTGGGTCTCCCAATTTGAGAATACGAAATTAATTTGCATATTTCTAGACTTAGGCTTAAAAACATGGCGTTAGAGGGTGAAAAATCAAAACTGCCCCCGACCGTCCCCGTGGGTGGCACCAACACCTCCCACAGGACCAATGAAACACGTAGGAACTGACCCCGCATCCGGGAGACTGTCGATTTAAGAATACGACGGTAATTTGCATACTTCTAGACTTAAGCAAAACATGGCATTAAAGGGTGAAAACTCGAAACAGCCCCAGAACGTCCCTGTGGGTGGAACCAACACCTCCCACATGACCAATGTAACTCGTAGGAATTGACCTCGCAGCCGCGGATCTCCCGGTTTGGGAATATGATGATAATTTATATATTTATAGACTTAGGCTTAAAAACATGGCGTTAGTGGGTGAAAACCAAAAACAGCCCCCGAACATCCCCTTGGGTGGCCCCAAGACCTCCAACGAGACAATTGTAACTCGTAGCAACTGATCGCGCAGCCGCGAGACTCTCGGTTTGAGAATACGATGCTAATTTGCATATTTCTAGACCTAAGAAAAATGTGGCGATAGAGGGTGTAAACTTGAAACAACCCCCGAACGGCCCCGTGGGTGGCACCAATACCTCCCACGGGACCAATGTAACTCGTAGGAACTGGCCCCGTAGCCGCGGGTCTCTCGATTTGAGAATACGAAGGTAATTTGTATATTTCTTGACTTAGGCTTAAAAACATGGCGTTAGAGGGTGAAAACTCGAAACATCCCCCGAACATCCCCGTGGGTGGCACCAACACCTCCCACGGGACCAATGTAACTCGTAGGAACTCACCACACAGCTGCGGGACTCTCGATTTGAGAATACGATGGTAATTTGCATATTTCTAGACTTAGGCTTAAAAACGTGGCGTTAGAGGGTGAAAAAGCAAAATAGCCCCCGAACGACCTGTGGGTGGCACCAACACCTCCCACGGGACCAATGTAGCTCGTAGGAACTGACCCCGCAAACATGGATCTCCCGGTTTGATAATACGACGGTAATTTGCATATTTCTAGACTTAGACTTAAAAATATGGCGTTAGAGGGTGAAAACTCGAAGCAACCCCCAAACGGCCCCGTGGGTGGCACCAACACCTCCCATGGGATGAATGTAACTCCTAGGAACTGACAGCGCAGCCACGAGACTCCCGGTCTGAGAATACGATGGTAATTTGCATATTTCTAGACTTAAGAAAAATATGGCAATACAGGGTGAAAACTAAAAACAACCCCCGAAAGGCTCCGTGGGTGGCACTAACACCTCCCACGGGACCAATGTAACTCGTAGGAACTGACCACGCAGTCGAATGTCTCCCGATTTGAGAATACGATGATAAAATGGATATTTCAAGACATAGGCTTAAAAATGTGGCGTTAGAGGGTGAAAACTCAAAACAGGCCATGAACGTCTCCGTAGGTGGAACAACCACCTCCCACGGGACCAATGTAACTCGTAGGAACTGACCACGCAGCTGCGGGACTCCCGGTTTGAAAATACGATGGTAATTTGCATATTTCTAGACTTAGGATTAAAAACATGGCGTTTGAGGGTGAAAACTTGAAACAACCCCCGAACAGCCCCGTGGGTGGCACCAACACCTCCCACGGGACCAATGTAACTCATAGGAACTGACCACACAGCCGCGGGTCTCCTGGTTTGAGAATATGATGGTAATTTACATATTTCTATACTTAGGCTTAAAAACATGGCGTTAGAGGGTGAAAACTCAAAATAGCCCCCGAATGGCCCCGTGGGTGGCACCAACACCTCCCACGGGACCGATGTAACTCATAGGAACTGACCTCGTATCCGTGGGTCTCCTAGTTTGAGAATACGATGGTAATTTACATATTTCTAGACTTAGTCTTAAAAACATGGCGTTAGAGGGTGAAAACTCAAAACAGCCCCCGAACGGCCTCGTGGGTGGCACCAACGCCTCCCACGGGACCAATGTAACTAGTGGGAACTAACCACGCAGTCGTGAGACTCCCGGTTTGAGAGTACGACAGTAATTTGAATATTTCTAGACTTAGGGTTAAAAACCTGGCGTTAGTGGGTGAAAACTCAAAATAATCCCCGAACATCCCACGGGACCAATGTAACCCGTAGGAACTAATCGCGCAACTGCAGGACTCCTGGTTTGAGAATACGATGGTAATTTGCATATTTCTAGACTTAGGCTTAAAAATATGGCGTTAGAGGGTGAAAACTCGAAACAACCCCCGAACGTCCCCGTGGGTGGCACCAACACCTCCCACGGGACCAATGTAACCCGTAGGAACTGACCACGCAGCCGCGAGACTCCCGATTTCAGAACACGGTGGTAATTTTCATATTTATAGACTTAGGCTTAAAAGCATGGCGTTAGAGGGTGAAAACTCGAAACAACCCCCGAACGTCCTCGTGGGTGGAACCAACACCTCCCACGGGACCAATGTAACTCGTAGGAACTGACCCCGCAGCCGCGGATCTTCCGATTTGAGAATACGATGGTAATTTTCATATTTCTAGACTTAGGCTTAAAAACATGGCGTTAGAGGGTGAAAACTCAAAACATCCCTTGAACGTCCCCGTGGGTGGCACAACACCTCCCACGGGACCAATGTAACTCATAAGAATTGACCGCGCAGTCACGACACTCCCGGTTTGAGAATACGACGATAATTTGTATATTTCTAGACTTGGGCTTAAAAACATGGCGTTAGAGGGTGAAAACTCGAAACAGACCCCGAATGGACCCGTGGGTGGCACCAACAACTCCCACGGGACCAATGTAACTCGTAGGAACTGACCACGCAGCCGTGGGACTCCCGGTTTGAGAATACGATGGTAATTTGCATATTTCTACTTGGTTACTGATAATTTTAACTCATATAGGCAATTTTTTGGCTTGATTAAATTTTTTGTAAAACTACTTGGTTACTGATTTTTTTTTTATGTATCTTATCATTTGTAGGATTTTTGCACGCGGAACAAACGAAGGAGGTAATGGTTTACAACCTGAAGATTGTTTATATGTTGTGGACATTCAGGATTTTGTTTTTTGTATTACAGCCGTGCGGGCTTTTATAATTTGATTGTTGAATTTTATGGCCGTGCGGGCTTTATAATAAGCAGGTTTTACATTTACAGGTTTTGGAATGTCAGAAAAATAGAGGAAACACTGCCCAATTTTTTTTTCTGTGAATTATTAAGACGTGTAATATTTTGTATATATATTTGTTTATTAACAACGTTCTCGATTCGCCATTTGTGATTTTTTTTATTGCTTTGCCAATAATAAATATTTGTGATACCTCGTACGCGTCAAACGTTACACGTAGCAACTGACAGTGCACTCATAGGACCATTTTTAGGATTGGACCAAAAAAATACATTTTTTAAAAATTATTGTTAAATATGGTCATGGACTTTGTCCATGGCCATTTTTATATTTTTCGTCACGGTTGTGGGTCACGGACTTAGGCCGCGACCATTTTTTTATTTTTTTGGTCACGGCTGTGGGTCACGGACTTAGGACACGACCATTTTTTTTCTTTTTTTTGTCACGGTTATGGGTCACGGACTTGGGCCACAACTAATTTTTTTTATCACGGTCGTGGGTCCCGGACTTTGGCCGCGACCAATTTATCACGGTTGTGGGTCACGGATACGGGCCGCGACCATTTTTTTTATTTTTTTGTCACCGTCGTGGGTCGCGGACTTTGGCCGCGACCAATTTGTCAAGGTTGTGGGTCACGGGTGAGGCCCGCGACCCGTTACGGCCCAAGTCCGCGACCATCTGTCGTGACCCCTCTGGGCCGTGACCATTTTTTGGTCACAGACTTGGGCTGCGACCCACGAAATTGGTCACGCCCGAAATGGTCACGGCCCAAGACCGTGACCCACAGTTTTGGTTAGGGATTTTGGCCGGGACCACTCGCCAGTTTTAGTGTAGTACTCGTACCTGTTTATTGCGAAAAAGATGCTTATTGAGGTTTTGGTGTGGAAAAACCTTAACTTTTCTCACTATGAATGTTAAGAGATGGGCGGATAATCAGAATTTTGGATTGGTTGAGTTAGAGTCTGATGTTTATGGTGGAATTATCATGGCTATTTTAGGCAAGCAAGTTGTGGTCAAATGTTCGTGTGGTTTCTCTTAGAATGGGAGATTTGTGTTTAGATAAATACGATTAATTGTCATGTAGTGAGGTGCGACCTCCAATAATATTGAAATAATGGGAGTCAATAATGTATAGGCGCGTCTTATGCGAATGTTGTTGGATAGGAGCATATTGTGGAGTGTCGTTAATGAGAGTGTTAAACAAGCTTGATGTGAAACGGGACTATAGTGATTGAGCGCCTTACTTTGAAGTTAGTTTGCACACTAATAAGGTATCCAGAATTATTTTACCGGATATGCCTTATTTTCTGAATTTCGGGACGAAATTCCGTTATTAGGGGGGAAGTATGTAATACCCCATATTTTTATGGCTTTTAAATTTGGGGATTTATTAAATTTAAATTGAGATATTAATTAAATATTAATCTGGAAATTTATTTTTATATTTACTAGCGTGATGTGAGTTAGTAATTATTGGAAATTTGCTGAATATTACTGGATGAGTAAAGTAATATATGAGATTTATTTTATTAAAATTGTCACGAGTGAATAAAATGGCAATTATGAAAATTTAAGTCAGGACGCGCCTGTGTCGTGTCAGTACTAAATTAGTATTATTAAAAGTGAATAAATTATAAGTCTCATGTATGGTCATTTCGAGTGTCCCAATGTGTCCGGAAGGCTCGACATAGTCAGAAAAGTGTACACGGGGTTTAGTTTGGATCACGGAATGTTTTTAGGCCTAATCGGTAACCCGGAAGGGCATTTTGGTAATTTTCTATTTTTATCCTTTAATAATAACGAAAATCATTAAGATTATATAAAATGGAGTGTCAATGAAGTTAGGGTTCATAGAACCAAAAGGGAAGGAGGCCATAGGAAGAAGAAGGGAAAATTTTTTCCAAGTGTTCAAGGCCAAGAACCACCAATCTTGCACCCTCACCACCACCAAAGCGTAGATCGGAAGAAGAGGATTACTACGATACCAATTAGAGTCATCGAATCAGACCTTTAATTCTCAGGCAAGTGTATATCTTGCTTCTCTTTTAAGTTAATTGTCACACCATGTTAGATTAGGATGATTGAACCTATGTTTCATAGAAGAACTCAAGGATTTAGAGGACCTAATCACATGTTGTAGGGAAAATAAATAGACTCTGGGCATCCCAATCATATGTGGAGGATTACCCATGAAATTTGATTAATTTAGAAGTGATAAATCTGGAAAAAAGACACAGAACCATGAAAGTTTAGAAGAAAGTTAGGGTTCTTGATAATTAAAATGAATTGGCCATTAATTCAATTTTGCTTTTAAAATTATGCATGTTTGACGTAGGAAATCTTGCATTTTGTTGTCGTAATGTTCTTTAAGAATTTGGGAGTTGTTAATGACATTTTTAGAGAAATTGGAAGATGAAACCCATAGGTTTTAATGGCAGTTTCGGGGCAAGAACTTCTTGATCAATCGATCGACCCAAGAACATCGATCGATCTTCGATCGAGCGCTCGACCCCATTTCCTCGATCGATCGACCCCTCCTGGAAAACTGCGTATTTCTGATCCGTTTGTTTAATCCGATTTTAATGCATAAGAACCCTTGATTGTTATTGTTGGGGTATAATGGGACATAGAGAAGACCAGTAGAGCCTAGGTAGACCCCGTTGAGTGAAACTTAGTGTAAGATGATATTCTGGATTAACGAGGAATTATTCATGTGTATACGAAATCATGCGAACATTTAATAAAAAGATCAAGACTCGTAAGGGAGTTAGACTAGAAGGTAAGTGAGTTGGTGACTACTAAAATTATACTTAGAATACTTCGAGAGAGGAGAAGTGAGTATGAAGTGAAATATAAATGAGAATAAAAATGATGAGTCCGTTATGCGTAATAATCGAGTAAAATTTGTTAATAACGAATAATTATAGTTATGGGTCGTGGGCACACCTAACTTAGAAATGTGTATATATATATATATATATATATATATATATATATATATATGACTGTGTGATTGTGCATATATTATATATCTGTATGAAAATCATACTCGGGCTACCTGCTATCATGGGGGGTTTCGCGTCGGGATGGTATTATCTTGATTGGTCCTTTATGGGGGATATTAACTCGTACCCTAGAACATAGGATTCCTTAGTACAGGCTATATGATTGATAGTCAGACGATCCTAAGAGACGTGAGGGTATGTGCTGACCTCTTAGTGACTTGGAACTATGCTTCGCCTCCATTTTTATGTGTTTTATGTTAATACAGTTCAAGAGTGATTCCGAACTTGTATTTCCCTTAATATGAGTGATACGGGGACTTGATAGTAGAGTATGCCAGCACCATAGATTTTATGTGGGGTGCCATTAGTATATATATTATATTAGTGACTAATATATATATGCTTAAGTATGAGAACTTTCTACTGTGCATAAAAGTAGTTGAGTAATGAATAAATACTCCAACTCTATTATAAGTGTTTGAGAAATTTTGTGACATCACTAGGTTATTTTTATATAAAATAAGATATGTAAGAGCATAAATTTCAGGAATTTATTTTTCTTCACCATCATAGTTAGCGGTATGAAACTTTATGGGAAAGCTAAGTTAAAATAAACTTTTGAGGTAAATAGTACGGTAGGCGTTCACACTAGAGGAGAGGTGAGAATTGCTCAAGAGAGTGATGCGTACTAACATCGTTGTTACATTAACCGGTAAGCAATTTATTTACTTGCTAAACTATTTTTAAAATGTTTTACACTTGGGCTCTGACCCCTTTCCTGTTATTTCTTTTCTCTTGTATATATATGTATATAATACAGGTGCCCAGCCACAGGGGCGTCATGCTTAGGTTTTTTGGATTGGACGCACTGAAGCTTATGTGGGAGTTACAGGCCCTTGCTTAGAAGATCTCATTGTTAATTCTACTCCTACTTTTAGTTCTTATTAGTTAGGGCATGTGTCTCCCGTTTCTCTATTCAGTTTGGATTTTTGTCATTGATTTAAGTTCCTATATATTTCCATTAGTTGATACTCTTTGGGATTTAATTACTGTCAGGATGGTTTTATTTATAGTTTAAACTTGTTTCGTTTATATGGATGAATCTAATTCTTGTGTGTTATTATCCATCTTTAGTATGTCAGAGTTCTTAAATTGTTGGTTATTTAAAAAGTTTTCATATTTGGATTTAATAAAATGGAAATAAGGTTATAAAATTGTTTTGACACTTAGCTTAATTATTTAGGGTATTTAAATTGGAAATTTTGTTTTGCGATAGTGATGCTAAGAATGAACCAACCATTTACCTTGATTCTAATTTAATAAAGGACTGATCACCCGGTATTTAATTAGGTAGGGTGTCACAGTAATTAACTCCATAATCATCCCATGAGAAGTCCCATTAATCTACTATTGATAATTCTCGAGAAATACCACTTAATCATCCTGTACTAATTCCACTTTGTGAATGAACCATATAGTTAATTGACAGGTTCCTATTTACTAATAGTGCGACAAATCCATTTTTAATAAAATATTTTCTCACTTGGATGACCTACTACCAATTTGCATAAGTTCCTACCCTGGTCCCAACCTGACCTGCCCGAGGAGCCGAATCTATTTGCCTCTTGGGGCCGAATCGATTCTCCTTAGGAGGCCGAATCGATTTAGATCTGGGAAAAAGCCTAGATCTGCTATGGTTCTTTAATATGCAAATCATTCTTTCAACTTCAAATCCCATCCTAATAGTGCACATTTAGATTTCTATAATATTAGTTCCCCCATGACTTAGTACATAATTTAAGTTAGTTAATTACACAAATTAACATACAATTCCTTCCCAGACCTAGAATTTTATATCTAATATCATAGACCATTAAACTCATTTTTTTAACCTATAATCCTCTTCAATTAAATCATATTTTTATCTCTATCCACGGATCACAATTAGCATTAATTCCAGATCCCAAAACATGAATCCTATAATTTAATTCAATATTATTTTCATTATAAATTTATGGGTTAAATCTCCAATCATTAAATCTTTAAACACAAAATTCAGACTTAAAACCTCTACATGCATAATATTGAAACCTATCATTCCATCATCAAATTCATATTATAACCCAAAAGTTACATATGGAATTAATACGATGAATTAAGAAATACATTGAATGTTAATCTAAGCAAGATAATTCTTTCCTGATATGGATGATTGATTGTTCTCCCTTGGATCCTTAGCCTCTTCCTCTCTTTAGCCTTTGGTATCCTCTCTTTAGATATGGGGTATTCTAGGGTTAACTTTAGGTGAATGAATGGGACTATCTAACTCCCCACTTAACTTATATTATTTTCTAATCCTAAGTTAAGACTTGAACCATATATTTGGGCCCCCAAATGAACCCGAACCCATAATCAGAATGGCCCCAAAACTCTCCAAATTGTATACCTATATCCTGGGCCCTTTTTAAGAGGTATAAAATACCTAAACGAGTCACCAAAACACCCCGAAACACGCCCGAATTATTTTTACCCAATTTACACATTTTTATTATGTTTAATCACTACATGACCATAAGTTAATTAACATTCAATTAATTTTTTTACGAGTGAACCCATCATGCCCAATTGAGCCAAATAAATATGTAATCAAGAATATTAATTTAATTCTCATTTTAAATTTGTTCCATTTTAATTTAAATCCTATCAATTTAATTTCTTCCCAAATTTATTTAAATAAATTTTTTCCCAATAATTTATTTCAAAAACACAAGGTATTATAGTGAATTATTTTTACTGCACAATTATTATAATAATTATGTGTGATATAATGTACACCTAGTTGAGTAGGTTCTGGAGTGATTTAGAAACTCATTTACATATTTTTAACATCCTAAGTTAGGATCGAGGGATAGATATACCCTTAAAAGAGATTTTGAGCCATTTTGGGTAACATTTCAGGCTCATTTGGGGGACCAAAATTAGGCCTTATGGAGATATATGAGATTATGGAGTTTATTTATAACCTAATCCTCCCTAATTAGGTTTCCTATCCATTTCTAATTAAAATTAGTAGCCGCAAACTTCTGGGAGAAGTTAACAAGTTGTAAGACTAGCAAAGGAGGAGAATCTCAAGAGAGGAGCCTTCATTCGTCTTTTAAGGCAAGAATTTTCTTGCAAAACCTTTAATAATATATTTCTTAATTTATGTGAATGCCTCTCATATAATTTCGGGTATACAAACATGTTGGGGGATTGATTTATATATGGATTTGGGTTTGGAACTGTTTAGAACTAATTGGGATTGATTATGTTTTGAAAGTTAAGGACATTTGTGACAAAACCCAAATTTGAAATCGAATAATTAAAGGGAATGCTATTAGAATCCATGTGATAGGATCGGATTTCAATTTTAAGTTAAACCCATGTGTTGTATGTAAAAATTACTTCCATACGTGGATTAATGAACGATAGACACCTATCATCCTCGGTGTCCATTTAGCTATCTTGATCGGCATCAGAGGAACCTAGTCGGTTGGAAGGCCGACCAAATCTAGAATTTGAGCCATCAGGAATAACAAAAGTTACTCAGCTAGAAAGGCGATCAACAATGAATACCAAGAGTCACATTTATTGTATACAGATGCAAATTCCTGGAAAAATAAAGGCATTTTATCTCTAAAGTTCTGGACCACTATTAATAGACAGTCTCCCTTAGCTCATGGGGATAATACAATCATTCTCATGAACACTATACTGAGCTATTGTTATCAACATAAATAAAACTAACACTAGACGTTGGCTTTCTTCAGAGCTGAACCACTTTAATAATCCTTGCCTCTTATGTGTTTGATGATATTACTCTGATTATTTATCTGTGATTATAAAATTGGATCACTCCATTTTTACACATCAATAGATAGGGGTCGTCTGTAGGAACGACTACTTGTAATCGTTCTCTAGCTCATATATTTCTTCGTTCATCGTTTGATTTGAAGAATTACTACTGTTACTAAAAGTATCTTGGCAACTATAGGAAATAATCCAGATACGTATGCCTCCCCTGGTGAGACAGACCTCTAGAAGATCCTCTTCAGTTGCAATAAAGGACAGGAGGCTATGTAAGAGCCAGTTAGACAATTGGCCCGTACGATGCAACAAAAATCTTCTAACTCTAGGAGAGATATGACACCTCCACCAGCTAGGAATGAAAGGAGTTACCATTACCAATCTTCTCATAATAAGTTATACCGTCCTAGCGCAACCTCTTCATTCCAATCAATACATTACTATGATAGTAGATATTTTTCCAAATAAAGGCCCAGTGTATTGGAGAGGCTGAGTAGGTAATCCTTTTTTAACCGTCTAGGTCCCTAGGTAACCAAAGGTCATAACTGGGAATAAGAATGTCATCGTGAGCACAGAGAAGGATTCATGAGATCAAGATCTAGTAAGAGGGGATATGTGCATGCCGAGAAGACTTCTCAGGAAGAGAGTTCAACATATAAGCACAACAAAGCCTCAAAATCTACTTCTATCTAGTCCGAACCAGAAGAACATTCCTGGAAGGGATCCATGCAGCAACTGGATGATTGGCTAGGGGAAATGTCCAAAGCAAAAAATTCTTTGTAGAGGAGTTTTGTTAAAGCCTAACCTTTTTATCCAGGCTATTTTGGACTACCCCACACCTTCCAAATTCAAACCATCAGTTGCCATTCCTAAATAATGTAGGAAAACTAATTCGGTTTTAAATATTAACCAGTATCAGGCTCCTTCTTACATTTATTCTGTCCTCAATGAGATGAGTGAAGGGTTTCCTCCATTTCCATCACAGGTGTAACCCAGATGTGGTACAAAAATCTGCCTAGAGGTAAAATTTCCAATTTTCACCACTTATCCAAATTATTCATTGAAAACTTTTGCTTTGGATCCAAGCTGATCAAGAGTGTTACTCATCTCTTGACCATGCCCCAAAAACTCGAAGGGTGTAACCGAGATTATATCACATGGTTTAATAATGAGAAGCTAGAATTAATGGATTATAAAGAAAAACAACCATTAAAGCTTTGATGAGTGGTTTACTAGCAAAAGATCTTTACTACGCCCTAAACAAAACGCACCCAAGACTATGACTGAGTTGATGGTTAAAGATGAAAAGATAATGAATGCTAAGGAAGCCATGGAAGTAAAAGAAGCACGAGAAAGCAAGACTGAGGGACAGAAGAATAATTCATTCAAGAAAGATCAAAAGGATAAGAAGTCTGACATGATAAAGAATTTGGATGAGTATACTCCACTCACTAAGGGTGTTCAACATATCCTGGAAGAAATTAGAGGCATCAAAGATCTGAACTGGATTGGAACATTGAAGACACCTCCCAACATGAGAGATAAATCCATGTACTATGATTTTTTTCGTGATCATGGACACAACACTGATAGTCGCATAGTTATCAATAATGAAGTTAAAACTCTTATTCGGAGAGGAACGCTAGAAAAATTTATTGATCAAAATGATAATCAAGATACCAGGAGAAGACCTGAATCACCCAGTCGAGAAAAAGATGACACCAAAAGGGCACACAATAATAACCATGAGGATAACCCCGATCTTCCAAATAAACCTGATCAGCCAGAAATGGATGAAGGTATGATTTCCTTTGGTTGTCATTTTATTATAGGAGGAGACGCAAGTGGAGGAGATGGACTTTCTGAAAGAAAGGTGTACTTAAATGAAGCCAAAGCCTATCCCACTATTAGGAAGATTGATATGTTTGATAGCAGTAATGGTCGGCCTAGAAAATTCAACAAAGATAAATTTGTGATCGGTGTTTCTAAAACTAATCTGAGTGGGTACTTTATCCTCATGACGATCCGCTAGTCATTACTTGCATATTTCGCCATGGTGGAGTGGCCAGAGTTTTGATCGACAATGGGAGTTCGGCTGATGTAATGTTCTACAACTATTTCCAAAGCTTAGTTCTATGAGATAGTAAGCTGGAACCATATTACGGGCCTCTTATAAGATTTTTGGGTGAAAGGGTATACCGCCTGGGAACTATCAAGATGGACGTAATGGTCGGCACTTGGCCTACAAGGAGGATGGAATGAATCCTCTTCTTCATATTAGATAAAAATATAGCTTTACCCTTCAACATAATCCTTGGCCAGGTACGGTTGAAACAACTAGAGGTTGTTCCATCTACTATGCATCAATGCATGAAGTTTCCTACCAACTATAGAGTTGGCATAGTAAATGGTAACTAGATATAAGCACGGGAATGATATTATACCTCAGCCAACCAACAAGAGATAAAGAGGGGCACAACCACTTTTCACATTAATACTTTCGATCCTCGTGAAGAAGAAGACTTGGTGAAAGGATATGTCATGGAAGAAACACAAATAATTGTGTTAGACGATGAGAAACTAGAAAGTACCACCCAGATTAGCTCAAGATTAACACCTTTCATCAAACATGAATTAATTACATTCCTTAGAGATAGGAAGAACGTGTTCTCCTAGAGTCATGAGGATATTCTAGGGATTGATCCCAACTTCATCTGCTACGAACTCAACATATACAAAGACGCCAGACTGACCAAGTAGAAGCATAGAGTTTTTAGCCCAGAAAAGAATATGGCGATCGAAGAAGAGGCGAAAAAACTACAGAAAGAAAAATTTATTGAGGATGTTAAATATTCGACTTCTTTGGCCAATATAGTAATGGTCAAGAAGAAGAACAAAAAATGACGAATGTGTGTGGATTTTACTAACCTTAAAAAAGAATGACCAAAAGATCACTTTCCTTTGCCAATGATTTGATCAATTGATAGATTCCACAACAAGTCATAAACTGCTCAGATTCATGGATGCCTATTCTGGTTACAACTAGAGTAAGATGAAATCGAAGGATAGGGAAAACACATCCTTCATCACCAGTCGAGGAGCTTACTGTTATAATGTGATGATTTTTTGGCCCAAGAATACCGGGGCAATGTACCAAAGGTTAGTAAACAAAGTCTTTGAAAAACAAATTGGCAACAACATGGAGGTGTATGTGCCACACCCTGCGTAATTCTAGCGTCGGTCGCCACCAAAAATAGGTTGGGCGTGAACTAAATAAAATATCATTCTTAGCATGAGATAGATATGAGACATAAATAAATAAATCCATTAGATAAATAATTGAATCAATCCCAAATGATAATCACAATTGAGAGATAAAAATCCATCACATTCTAAAACTTCGAATAAATCCAATCTCCAATAATGATTTAATTAAAAACTGAGTAAATTTCAACTGACTCCTTAATGAAATATCTGAATAAAACCCATACAACTTTGGAACCGAATGGCCCAACCAAACCATAAATTGAGTCTCAATGCAATACGAAGGAAAGGATACTAAACGACACTAATATGCATTAAGTAAATAACTCCAGTTGCACCTCCAAGAAAGTCCCCTAATAAAACTCTGCAGCTTATCCAAATTTATTCCTAAAAAGTTTCGCCAACGCGGAAGGTCAGAGCCCCGAGCATGAATACACACTACTCCCCTCAAATAAGGTTCATGAACCTAGACAATAGCATTATATGCAATAAATATCACAATAGAGGATTTTAATTGCGAATATAATTAAACGGGGGAAAGATATATTACTAACCACCCCTAAAGATTCTTATAAAAACACACCAATATCATTTTAATTATTCCCCAAAGCATTAATTTAATTAACTTAAGCCAAACTTATTGTTCCTCACTTTTTATTATGGCGGTCCTCCCTCCCCGGGTGGTAATCCACCAAAGTGTCACACTTTCCCTTGTCAATAGCTAGCCGAATCCATTTATATTGTCGATCCCCCGCAATATGACAAGGTTCAACACACGACACGACATAAATCACCCAAGATGACCCGTTTAAACTGTCGGTCATTGACACTTTGTGTCGCCACAAATTGTATTACCTGTTTTTATCTTAGGCATTAATTCTCATTCTCAATTCCACAATTAACAAAATTACCCCACCCTTTTAATCGATGTGAGATCCTCAAAATATCCCTTAGTCCTATACCTAAGGGTCCCCAAGTACACGTACGTCCTATCCTACATATAGGATGAATTTCCAATAAAAAACACGTCCTAGTCTCATGCCTAGGCTAATGCGACGATAATAAAACATAAAAATCAGCCCCACCCTGAAATATGAAATCAATACGAATTTACACTAACTAATATCATCCCTAGTAAGCATCCTATAATAGAGGTTGATCAACATACTACACAAAAGCCCCTTGTCCCCGCGATGGCAAAAGTGAACAATAATAATCCACACAATATCATAAATCATAACACAACATGACAATATAATCATAAAGGTCCCAATTTAATTTAAAGTAATTCATAATATCATCTTTGATTCCAAAAGTGTTAAATTAATCAACATGAAATAGTTTCAATATGACAAAAGCGTTTTTTTTATAAATTTGCAACTTATTATAAGTGTGAGCGCGTTCCAAAAACCATATAAATAAACCCACATAAAATTCTACATGAGAGCCTACGCCCAAAACCATAAACACCCAAAAATCTAACCTACGCGCCCAAGGGTTTCAAGAATTAAATCATATTAAAAAGTTTCATCAAAACATCCCCAAAATTTAAGTGTCCACTTTCTCTAATTAAGTTACTAATTGATTTTAATCAAAAATTCATGATTAAGGGTTTAGGCGACACTTAAAACGCATGAAAGGAATAGAGTATTCATGCCTTTGATTTAGATGAAGAAGATCTAAGTTGACATTTGGATTCCTCTCGAAAAATTAGCAAAGAGTCGTTTTTGAACCTTCTAGAGAAAGAACAAATTATGCCTTCAAATATTGAGTCAAATACTTGATTAAGTTTGGGGCTAAAGTTTGTAGATGAAATGGAATAATTTTGGATAGATTTCTGGTTGAAAAGTTGATGAAAAAGTGATTTGAAAAGTCAAGCCACGAATTTGTTGTGATATATAAAGGATTAAGCGTTTGATTAAGAAAAGAGTTATAATCAGATACAAGAACTAGAAAATACATTTCGAGCAATCGAACTGTTGCAATTGGTTGAAATTTAGGGGCATAGTAGCTGAAGATGAGAGGAAGCTGTAGAAAAAATTTCAACTGGATCGAACGGTCAAATATTTTTACATATTTTTTTAGGGAGTTTTATGTTTTGAGGACTCTTAGAGAGTTTTATGTTTTGAGGACTCCTCTAAACACCCCAAGACTTATATATACTCAAATTAGGAGTCTTGTAATCTAGCTTTCCAAAATCCAAATATAAAAATCAACATATTTAATTATAAAAAATAATTAAATTCATAATTTTATTTTTCTACGATTTCTGAATTAATTCAATATATAATTAATTAAAACACGGGGTGTTACAGTATGTTGATGATATGCTCACTAAGAGCAAGTTCGCGGCTGACCATATTACTGATCTTGTCCAAACATTTGACTAGTTGGAAAAACATCAAATGAAGCTTAATTTGACCAAGTGCATATTCAGAGTCCAAGAAGGTATATTCTTCGGGTACATTCTATATCAAAGGGAATTAAAGCAACCCTGATAAAATAAAGTCTTTACTGGAGATGCAATCCCCAATGTGTAAGAAGGATGTGCAAAAGTTGACAGGAAGAGTAGCATCCCTAAATCATTTCGTATCTCGGGCTATAGACAAATGTCTTCCATTTTGCAAGGTGCTTAAAAAGACCTTTGAATGGAATGATGAATGTGAAAGATTTTTTGGACTAAAAAGGTATTTGAGGTCTCCCCCACTACTCTCCTCACTAGTTTTGGGAAAGAAGTTGTATTTATATTTGGTTATTTCAGAGTCTGTTGTAAGTCCCGACCTGATTCGATTAGAGGAAGGTGTTTAAAATCTAGTTTATTACACCTGTAAGGCATTTTGAGGGGGTGAGATTAGATATCCACGCTTGGAGAAATTTGCATTGACACTCATTAAAGCCTCTAGAAGAATGAGACCTTACTTTTAGGCCCATACCATTATAGGGTTCACTGATCTACCTTTATGAGAAGATTTACATAAGCCTGGAAAGTCTGGAAGGTTGATGTCTTGGGAGGTTGAACTAGGAGAGTATGGAAGAGAGCTCAGCTCAAAGGAAATTTAAGACGGTTGTCGAATAACCAGAGCCATCAGTTATTCAATTCGGCTCCTTAACCAGAATCGATTCGGATACTGACCTTGGGTCCAGGGGAAATGTTCGTGGAATTTTTGCAAGTTCATCCGAGTATGTGGGAGGTTGTCCAAATGACGGGTGACTAGTTTAATTAAGGATTATTATTAACCATTGGGTAATAATTTTAATAATTGACTAAGGAGTTAATATTCAGGATAGAGAATTGTATTTCAAGGATTATGAAATCATGATGAATTTGATTGACGCATGGGAGGTACGATAGCTTATGGGGTGATTACATATTTATTGTTATATATATGTGTAAGGATAAATTTTCAATCGTGTCAATTTATTTATAATTGGCTTAATTTTGAACAAAACAATTGAGTCATTAGTTAGGCTCTGTGTTTTCGATCCAATAAGCCAGTGACGTGTTTGATGAAGACATATCGATCAAGCTTTAAAGATTGGATACATCATGTCGTGTTTATCATGTCAAGTTTGTCTTCACATTTACCAAGGATTTTGCAGGTATGGATTAAGGCCGGTAATATGGGCTCTTGAGGATGAAACTGCCCATAATCCACCCAAAATAATATGTTTGGATCCCATTAATTGTGTTTGTGGGTCAAAATGGTTTGAACGATCCAATAAGATAGTTTGTTGGCGGGTCATTAGCGGGGCAAAATGGTTTTGGACCCTCACAAAAATAAAACTCAAATTACTAAGATTTTTTTTTATTCAAGTATTTACTTGTATATTTTTTTTTCAAAATTATTATACGATATTTATTTGTGTATGGTATAATAATTTTTTTTTCAGAAAAAAAAAAGTGGGTCAACCTGACCCAATTCGGGTTTGACCCAATCTGACCCGGATTTAACCCGACCAAACCCGCCCAAATTATTATGCCCGACCCTCTTTTGACCCACCCAAATTTATCCTATCCATTTTTTACCCGTCCATAACTGCCCATTTGCCACTACTAGTATGGATGCATTATGAAATATGGTCCTTAAATATTTATTATGGGCGTTTAATTTTTAACTAACTTGTTTAGAACGATTTTAAAATGTTTTTTGAAGAAAAATATATATTTTTTATTCTAACCTCATTAGAACGAAATTTGTGCCTCGTTAGAATGAAATTAAATTTTCACTCGAACGAAGGTAGTCTTATTAGAACGATAGTAGAATCTCGTTGGAACGGACATCTAACGTACAACTAATGAGGCATCCTTTGTCTAGCAATGCCACTCTCGTTAGAAGGACAATCAAACGAAAGATCTTCGTCATTTAGACGAATCGTAGTTTTGTTAGAATAAAAAGATAATCTCGTTAGAAGGACCTTAGTTTTCATTCGAATGAGTTCACCGCCTCAAAATTAATGATTTACTATTTATAGGCACATTGGACTTAATTTTTTCAAGAACTCTTGGAAAAAATTAATTCCTTACTTGTTTACCCAAGTTCCAAAACCCTAGTTTCACCCTTTGTGTTTAAAGATCCAAGTTTTTCATATTCATATGTTTTGAGATCTTTCATTTGGGCACCAAGGTTATTTCTCTACAAATTAAGATAACATTTTTCATGTGGTGGACTCCATAATAGTTTCTTACACATGGTGGACTCCGTGCTTGTGGTGTTACGGTGAAGGAGCGGTGGATTCCGTATTCCAATCCATAGACGGTTGTTGATCCTCATCAGTGGATACCGATGCATGCATGGACTCATGCATTATGGAAGTTTGTGTAGGTGGACTCATGCGTTGCACTGTGAGGAGCAGCCGAAGATTGAAGAGCGTCGAGGCTTGTGAGAATCGAGTCATTGAATAAGTCTACTGTCAACTTTTGTAATTCATAACGTAGTGAACTGTTTGGATGGGCCTTTCGATGTTTTTCCCTTTTTTGTTTTCCTCATATATCGGCGTGTTGTGGATGTTTTACTTAATTTATCTACTTATCACCTAGATGCTTCTTTAGGTTAAAAAGATAAAATTGGGTTAATCAGTTTTTTCACAACAAAGGTTTAAAATTGGTGCATAACTTTTAGAGGGTTAATTTGCTTAAAGTTTTAATAATTTAAATTTGAAAAATACAAAAATAGACTTTTTATTTGTTCGAACCATCCTTGCCTATTAGCACTCACATAGCGTTCTCAAATTTGAATAAGGGTTAGAACACAAAGTTGTCGTGTTTAGATCCCATGTTGTTAGGCATAAAGTTTGGTGGTTTTGATGGTATTAGAAACCCGGTGTTTGAAGGGTCAAATTACACATACTGGAAAATGGGTTTGAAATCAACATTTAAGGCTATAAATGAGCGGATTTGGTTAGCAGTAGTTAGAGGGTGGTCTTCGCCTGTCACTAGAGAAGATGAAGCGATTCATTTAAAACCCGTAGAATCATGGACTGAGGCTAATCATAGGTTAGTAAATTTTAATTCTCGAGGCTTAAATGCTCTGTTTTATTTTGTCACCCCATAGAAGTTCCGTTGTATTATGACTTGCGAAACATTTAAAGAGGCATAAGAATTAATCTAACTCACCCATGAAGGATGTCGTGTTGTTAAGTCTTTCAAACTCCAAAACGTCACCACTCAGTTTGAAAGGATTAAGATGTTAGAGAGTGAGGAATTTAATGAGTTTTACGCTAGACTATCCGACATAGTTAACTCGTCCTTTAACTTGGAAGAGAAGATACTCGGCAACCTGAAAATCTTAATGAGTAATCACGAAAATCTTAAGGTCGTTGCCTGAAAAATTTAACCAAAAGTGAATGTTTTGAATTCTTTGGGTACTTTAGATTCTACAAAACTTGAAGAGCTTGTAGGTGACTTACAAACTTATGATATTGACATGTTTACCTCCAAAAATGAGAAGAAGAACGATAAGTTCATTGCTTTGAAAACTCCAAAGGAAGAAACACCTATTTTGGATGACGAGTTTGACATCGAGTCCGAAGATATGGCCATGTCGGCAAAGAAACTCAAGAAATTTCTCAAATAACAAAAGCAATCAAAAGATGCAACAATGTTTGAGAATAACATGCACAACAAGGCCGATCACTTCCCTAAGAATCGTAGCGAGAACATTAAGAGGGATGAGTCAAAAAGATATTATGCTTCTGAGGAATATGTCCATAGGGTAGCTAAGTGCCCCACTAAACTAGGGAAGGAGAGTAAGAAATCGATAGCATACCACACCACCCTTAGTGATAGTGATCCAAAAGAGGTACCCAATTCCCTTATTGAGCGCAACTTTATCGCATTTAGGGCTAGTCATGTGAGCTATGATGAGAAATATTCTCGTGAGGATATTTCTTTGCATTACACTTCTGAGGCCAATGTTTTTGGGTCCTAAGTGAGTAATGGTAGGGAGAGTGGAGTTGAGAGTGAGGATAAATAAGAGGAGGAAAGTGAACTCCAAGTTTCATTTTATGAGTTATATGCAGAAACACTAAATGTGAATACGGCTAAGTTAAAGTTGGAAGCTATGTTGAGAGAGTGTGCCCTAGAGAATAATGATAGTGTTTTGATTGAGGATCTTAAGGCACCTAAGAGGACTCTTCGAGAGAAGATATATTATGTAGAGTGTGAGAGAGATAGTGGTCTAATGGAGGAAATGAACAAATAGCTTCTTGTGTTTGAGGATTCTAGGCATTTACTCGAGTCGAGGATAGTTGAGCTAGAGGAGAGATTGAGAGATTCGAGTTGGGTCAAATTTGATTTGGAGTCTAGGTCAAAACATTTGGATAAAATATTTGACACCATCCAAATTAAAGATGATAAGTGTGGAATTGGCTTTGATGATCGTAATTCTTCTGCTACCAAAGCAAAGACCGTATGTTTTGAGAGATTCGACTAGGAATGTTAGGAAAGGTCAACCCTTTGATGACACCCCTCGTCATGTTTTCACTTGCACTCATTGCGGTAGGAAAGATCACCTCATGAGGTTTTTCAATGATATTCATAAATTCCTAGGAAGTCTAAGAATAGAGTGAACAAGGATCCCAAAACTCGATAGAGTCATGTTACACCTACATGGGTTAGGAAATTCAATTTGGAGGATTTACATATTAGACTTGTTGATTCTCATTTGCTTGCACATTTTACTTCCCATGCTATATAATAGTTGATTGTATTCACATGTTTACATACACTAGTTGTGCT
This sequence comes from Sambucus nigra, assembly GCA_949130495.1. NCBI lineage: Eukaryota > Viridiplantae > Streptophyta > Magnoliopsida > Dipsacales > Adoxaceae > Sambucus > Sambucus nigra. The sequence goes on along the minus strand of OX422217.1, from coordinate 358,995,467 downwards.
TCTTAAAATATATGTTTTCTAATTGTATGTTATTTGTATCTTTTGTATTTTGATTTTTCATTTATTGAGTCAATTGAAAAATACAAGAAACTTTTGTTTGTCTTTTGAGTTAGTTTGTTTTCAAGAATTAGTATTTTCATTTCAAAATTTTTAGAAGAACTCAAAAAGATTTCCAGTTTATATGTATTTTAGTTTTACACATTGGGTGTGGCATATTGGTGTGTTTGAATCCAATTCATTTCATGCTATCCATGTGACTAGGACATTTGGTTATGATTGCTAATACTTAAATTGTTCTTAATCATGATTGCATGGAGTTATTTCAAACCTGATTTTCTTAATGAATTTTACTTTGTATATGCCTTTGCACACACATGTACGAGCTCTTTGGATTTTTATTTCACATGTATATTTGAGCTTCGTGAGATGTTCTCACATCAATCTTGTTATATGCATATTTTGTGAGCATGAGGGATTTTTTCATGTAAGAACCATTGCCCATGAGAATGATTAAATTGTATTGAAAAAAATATATGGGGATATACTGGAAAGGACAACGAAAGCAGAAAATATCCTTTTAGGGAAAGTCATCGCTGGCAAGAGCCTAAATAAAAGATTAAAGGCAATAAAAACAGAAAAATTGCCAAAGGTCAACATGTTTAGAATGCTTGATCTTTCAAAAGTGATATCTTCAAAAAAAATGAGAAAAAAACAAAATATGATATATGTTTATCTTTCGAGGGTATTTACTATCTAGTTCACGCCCATTCATTCCATTTCACATGTTCAGACACATTGATACTATGCTAGTGTGTAAATCTTATGTGGATTTATCGAGATTTTGTGGTTGTATATATATATATATATATATATATATATATATATATGTGTGTGTGTGTGTGTGTGTGTGTGTGTGTGTGTGTGTGTGTCGGGTAGTCATTGGTATATCTTTTGCATATTGATATATATTGTATCATTTTGAGTCTTTGCCTTTGCATTTAGTCCATGTATTTGTCATGTGATTTATCTTTGGATTTTATCTGGCATGCTATATGATCATATTAATATCTCTCATTATGTGCATTGAAGTTCCTTTTCTGAAACAAGTAATTTTAAAATTGGTATCATACTTCATTACTTTCTCATATTAGTTTTAGCATTGATATAGATATTGTTTTATTATAGTTTGGAATATTTGTTCTTGAGTTTCCATGTTGTGGGTTTGCTATACTTTACACCATTGCATGATTTTGTTCTCTTCTCTATTTAAAATTGTTAATTAATGTTCACATATTTCAGGTGAGATTTAGGTTTGGGGAGTAATATATTTATGCTATCTTGCATTGTTTATTCATGAGAAAAAAGGGGAGAAATTATATCTTTCCTTGAATGATTAGTATATTTTTATCTTGGGGGGGACGTCTTACCTAGGTCGATATTATTTTAGATATTGTTAGATGTTTATTCATGTGCGGAATTATACTTGTTATCCTCTCTTTGCATTTAAAAGTGTGTTTAAGTGTGAAGAGCATGCGGCAAAGTTTTCACACAAGCAAAGCTACTCAGAGTTTGTGTCTGTCGAGTATCTATACTCTTTTTCCTTTTGGGAGTGGGGATTGAGTCATTTTAGAGAGATTGATGGCCCAAAGGATTTTAATTTGTGTTTTGTCCCGGAATAGCCAAAGGGGGAGATTTGTAAGGAAAAAATTCCAATTGTTTCAATTTGTTTGTAATTGGTTTAATTCCAGAAAAAACATTTAATTCATAGGTTAGGTTGTGTGTTATTCATCCCATAAGCCTATGACGTGTTAGATGAAGACTTAGCAGTCAAGTTTCAAAGATTGGATACATTGTGTCATGTTTATTGTGCCAAGTTTGTCTTCGCGTTTATTGAGGATCTCACAGGCATGGATGCATTATGAAATATGGTCCTTTGATATTTTTTATGGGTGTTTGTTTTCGAACAAATTTGTTTAGAATGGTTTTTAAAGTATTTTTGAAGAAAAATATTTTTTTATTCTAATCTCATTAGAAAAAAATTTGTACCTCATTAGAACGAAATTAATTTTTCATTCAAAAGTTAGTATCATTAGAATGACATTGAAATCTCATTGGAACGGCCATCTAATGTACATCTAATAATACCTCCTCTGTTTAACAGTGCCACTCTCATTACAAGCTCGTTAGACGGATGATCAAACGAGAAAGCTTCTTTGTTTGAACAAACTAGAGTTTCATTAGAATGAAAAGCTAATCTCATTCGAACAACCTTTATTTTCATTCGAACGAGTTCTCAGTCTTAAATTTTTTGTTTTACTAGTTATAGTCATGTTGGACTTTAACAACCTTTGTCAAAAATTAATTCCTTTGGGACTTTACCTTTACCAAAGTTCCAAAACCTAGTTTCAAAACCTTTACCAAAGTTCCAAAACCTAGTTTCACCCTTTATGATTAAAGTTTCAAGTTCCTCATATTCATATGTTTTGAGATATTTTGTTTAGACACTCAGGTTGTTTCTCTACATCTTGAGAGAATGCGTTTCGCACAGTGGATTTTGTGATCATTGTTTACACATAGTGGACTCTGTGCTTGTGGTGTTGCGATGAAGAAGAGGTGGATTCCGTGTTCCAATTTGTAGATGGTTGTTGAGCCTCATTGGTGGATGTCGATTTGTGCGTGCACTCGTGCATTGTGGTAGCTTGCATGGCTAGACTCCTGAATCCCTATGTGAAGGAGCGGTCAAACATCGAAGAGTATCAAGGCTTATGGGGATCGAGTCGTCGAGTAAGTCTACTGTCAACTTTTGTAATTTTGTATCATAGTGAACTACTTAGCTGGGTCGTTTGAGGTTTTTATCTTTGTGGTTTTCCTTGTTCATTGGCGTGTTGTGGATGTTTTACTTATTTTATCTGCTTATTACTTAGACACATGTTTATATTAAAAAGATAAAATTGGGTAAATCAGGTTTTTCATTACAAATGTTTAAAATTGGTGCATAGCTTTCACAGGGATAATTTGTTTAAAGTTTTAATAAATAGAATTTGAAAAAAATAAAAATATACTTTTTGTTTGTTCGAACCTTCCTTGCCTATTAGCACGAACATTGCATTCTCAATATGTGTACTTTATACTTGTGTGGAAATACTCGTATTCGTGGCGTATCTATCGGTTAGGGGTCGTGTTCGACATCGGGATTGAGTAACATGCGCCAATTGAGATGTCCTTGGACGGGGTGAAGGTCATTATTTTAGATCGTACGTGCAAGGTCACTTCTTTGTGATGAGAGAAGTAGGATGACCGGATCTATCTACATAACTAGGGTATGGGAGTTAGGTGGTGTTACTATATAATGATCACCCCACTTATGTGTGTTTTGTTTAAGTTCATTAGGTGAGGGACTCCTCCGGACTTACCGATAGAAGCACGAGGTGGACACCAAGGGTAGATACCTTCAATGTATTATATATATGCGTATATATATCACATAAAGAACTTATGTAGTCTAATGAAGTAGCCCTAATACTATATAAAATACATTATGTGATGTGACTGTATTCTTTCACGAGGGTAGTATTATGGGGGTTAGTCCTTGTGATTGTGATAGTATACGGGTAGGTAGTGGTTTACCGCTTATACGATAATTAGTCATTCTTAGTCGTTATGCTAGGTAGAGACCAATCATTACATTGTGGGTTTGATTGGAAATATGTATAGTATTTACTACACTTTAAAGAGGGGTGAGATATTTATTTCATGAGAGTCAATGGGTGGTATGTATTGGTAATTAACTACATTATTATTTATTGGTCTTGGAAGTTAATTCTTACAACTTTAGGGTCTAATCCAAATTATCAAAAATATTTTATAGGTTTTGCTAGACAGGATCATCATGGCTAGAGGAGGATCAGAGTTGCAGTTCCATTTGCTTAGCGGACTCGGTTATTTGGTTCTAGCATAAATTGCTACTCCTTTTCATTGCAGTCATTTACATTTAAGAGATTTTATAGGCATAAGCCCGAGATTTATTTTATTCAATCAATTTATTTCTAGTCATATTATGCGTAAGTTCTATGTCATTGAGACTTATTTATTTATTCACTTTATTATTTCATTTCCTTATTGTATGCACGAATGTTTTAATTTAAAACTTTCAGTCTACGCTTCGATGCTAAGAATGATATAAATTATTAGATAAGATGTAACACCCCGTATTTTTGATGATTTAAATAATTATGTGATTAATTATTACTGTTGGATTAATTAAAATAAAATGAGAGAAATTAATTATTTATTAATCCGAACTAAAATAATTATTAACTAGCGTTCCAAGGGTTAATATTTATTGTTGAGAATTATTGAATATTACTGTGTGATATGTAATATGGAATTATGAAATTTGATAAATTGTCGGAAGTGAGAAATACGACAATTGGGTATATTAAGTCAGGACACACGTGTGAGTTGTGTCAGGACTAATTGAATGAAATATAAAAGTAAATTATTTTTAAGTAACTCGTATGATAATTTCGAGTGCACCATTACGTCCGGGAGGGTCGAAATAGTCAGAATACACTACCCGGGTATTTTATTTAAACTCTGGGAGATTTTTAGGCCAAGCCGGCACCCGTGGGGGTAATTTTGTAATTTTGATATTTGGAGGAATTAAATGGACGAAAATTGGGAGTTTATTTTATCATCCACGAGAGTTTCATTAGGGTTGAGAGATACAAAAGTAAGGAACGGCCCTAGAGGGTGTGAGGGAAAAACAAATTCCAAGAGGGAAGGCCTAATTAGCCCCATCTTGCACAACCATCACCACAATCGTGTAGATCGGAACAAGAGGAACACACCCATACCAACAATATCAAGAAATCAGACGATTAATTTGAAGCAAGTGTTTATTACTTGTGTGCTTTAGTAATAATTGTGTTCATGTTAGAGTAGGTGTTAACTCATTATGATGAAATTGAATTTAATGAAAACTTGATGATTTAATTCATAAATTGGGACTGAAATTATAAGAGTTTAATTACCTCATGTAGGTAGGATAATGTCCATTAATTTATGATCATGTAGTGTTATTAGTTCTGGTAATTGAAGGATTAATTTGAGAAATTATGAACTGGGGTTCTTGTGTTTATAAATTTGGGGATTTCATATATTCTTGATGAATTTGGATGATTAAATGATCTTAGGGTGTTAGAAAGGATATATATTCATTTGGTTGCTACTTGGGAGGAACACTTAGGTGATGGGTGATGAACAGTAGAGGTTTTAAGTATAATAATGGTGGAAAAATGTAATTATGGGCGAAGAAGATGAACAGCGCCCATCTCGCGCAATGTCGTGCGAAGTAGGTAGCTCAAACGAGATTGGAATCACGTGAGAAGTCGTTCGAGAGAGATAGAGATGTCGAGCGAAGTCGCACAAAGATTGGTTCGAGATACACGTGTAAGTCATTCAAACGACTTGGCTTTCTGGTTCGAGCGACGGGTCTAAAATTCTGGAAATTTCCATTTTTATCCCAAATTAATTTACGCAATTAATTTGAGTGAGAAAACTGCTATTTGATGGACTTAGCCTAGTGCAGAATTTTTAAAAAGTATTTGGGAAATAATACTTTAAATAATTGGAACGGTATGTTAACCTTGGAGATTACATGAGTGATAGTAATCGAATTAAATATATTATACGTAGGAATGAGGGAATAATACGTATGGAATATATCTATATGAATTGGTTGGGTGAATACATATGAATTTTAATAGGATGTGCGTATGCCTATTATGTGATATTATTGTTAAGTTCACTAATGGGTGATAACACGGGGGTGCAAGAATATTATTACTAGGTGCACTAATGAGTGATAACTTGGGGGTGCAGGAATTCTATTGTTTAGTGTACTAATGGGTGATAACCCGGGGGTAAAAGGATATTATTGTTAAGTGTACTAATGGTTGATAAACCTATTGTTAAGTGTACTAAGGGGTGATAACTCGAGGGTACAATAATCTTATTATTAAGTGTGCTAATGGGTGTTAGCCCGGGGGTGCAGGATTATTATGCTTAGGTGTGAGAATGGGTCTTAGCCCGGGGGTGCAGGATTTGTCTATATATGTATAGGGATGATGTGACTATATATATATATATATATATATATATATATATATATATGAACTTGTGAATATTTCTACTATGTGAAACTAGTAGATATGTAAATAATAATAAATGTTTTGCACCAAGTGATCTCAACCTAAGGGTGCAGGATTAGTATATATATATAGAGAGAGGGATGATGTGACTGTATATATATGAATATACTTGGTAACATTCTACTTTGTGAAATTAGTAGATGTAGTATAAATGAGAAATAAAATAATCTTAGTGGGTAAAAGATTAACCATTCGAACGGTGAATAATGGAACTTAGTTATATGAGATAAACTATTTCCTTAACGTATTGTATGGGCATTACGGGTATTCTACTGGAGAATGTAGATGGTGATATTATTATTTCGAACTAGTTAGGTTGGGTAGCATAGCTATTGTGGGTTAGATGTACATTAGGCGTACACAATAGAAGAGAGGTGAGAATCTCATGTGAGAGTGCGATATCAAACATGCACATAGTACTTGCGTCATTGCAGTTTTAAACACTTGCTAAATATTTTTAAAACATCGGGTTTTGACCCGTTTCTTGCAACTCTTCACTCTTTTGCTATATATATGTATTATATCAGGAGCTCAGCCACAGGGATACCAGAACTAGAGATTTGGATTTCTTTACGTGATGCAGTTGTTGTGGAAGCTGTAGGTCCTTGCATTAGATGCATCCATCATTTCCCTTCAATTATCTAGACATTTCATTTGGGGCATGTGTCGCCTATTCCTAGTTTTTGTTAAAGTTATTATTCAGTTTACTTTACCGTTCTTTTAGTTGGATGGATTTTACTATGAGTCTGTGAATTAAAATTTGGAACTGGTAGGTTTTACCCAATCTTATTTATTTCAGTGTTTGATTCATGTTCAGTATTTAGTATATTCTTGTATATGATGAATGGTTTATATTTTAATAATTAAATTGAGAAATGGTTTTATTTGGTTATGTGTAAAAAGGAAAATGTTTTGACGCCTAGCTTAATTCTATATTAGGTGAATAATATGTTTATAAGTTTTTCGACAGTGATCTGAGAATGGTGATCGTGACAAATGTCACCATGATTACTACTTAATCAAGTGATAATTAGATCGTCACTCGGGAACAGTAGATTCCCAGGGCACAGTCGTAGATAACGGTGGAGTGACATCAGGACCACCTAGCATAGTCGATAAGGGAGAATCAGGGGGAAACTTTTGAAAACCATCAGTGAAGATGCGAAGAAGAAAGAGAGATAGTGTAATAGGCCAACGGAGGTGGAAAATTCGAAGGCAATTGTATAGAGTGAAGTGTGACAACACTCAACAAAAAAATGGTGTTAAAGTTATAGCTCTAAGGAGTGACATAAAGTGATTAGAGTCAATCACCACGTGCAGAAAGTATGTTCAAAATTTAAAGAGAAATTTGGGTACGATTTGACCGTGAGGTCGTCCATTCGATGTTTTAACAGAGATGCAAGTGAAAATTTGAAACTTAGCACAGTGAGTAAGCTGGAGGCCGATCGTGAGAGAAAGGTTTAATTGCGTAATGAACTTCGTACCTAGCAGAGGGGCATAAATTATCCAAAGGGCCTATAGTTGATAAAGGACCCGTGAGTAGAATACAAGCAAGGATGAGAAATTAAGCTAGGATGACTAATGTTGATGTCATCAAGGTTATTCAGTTACTAGTTATGGTAGTCTTTCCAAAAAAAGTGAGCTAGGAGGGTTAGAGAATCTGGCCAAAAGGTAAAACTAAACTTAACGGTGTTAGTGAAACACCACATGAGAGTGTGACCAATAGGGAACTCATTTAGATGATTTTGATTGTTTAACTTCCTAAAAAGTGACGATGAAGTTAATCAAGGCTGTGGAGGCCAACCAGAGTTCTAAAAGGCCAGTGTAGCCAAAGGGACAACGGAAGAACAATTGTGAGTTAAGACTACCGGTCTGAGGGAAGGACATTCCAAAATGGTCAGTGGGACTAGTGGATGGGAAGTGACTCATGAAGTTTCCCTATGAGAAGAGAGTAGGACTACAAGTTTTGAATGTGTCCATAATTGAAAAGTGAGACTGATGAAATTGGAAATGGCAAACCATGCCAGTTAGGCAAAACAACTGAAGGAGTGATACTTCCAGCAAAGGAATTTGGGTTAAGAGAATTAGGCCTAGGAAATTTATAAACCGAGAGTGATGGGTTCAAAATGGACCAGTGGAGTCCTCGTTAAGAGTAGCATATAGTGTGTCAGAGTCGACGGGGCCCATGACGTAAATGGGAGTTCAGTAAAGCCATAATTGAGGCCTAGAGATTTTGGGCCAACATTTCAATAATGGGCATGAAATCCACTTGATGGAATAAATTGCCCACAAAGAGAGGGGACAAACTATTGGATGAAATCCTAGATATATAAAGATTGCAGATTTTCATGGGTCGTGTTGGAAGCCACGTGCTGAGACCCCGTGATTTGGCAAGACTGGGGAGGTTTTGCTTCTTCCTTGTGAATAAAGGATAAATTCTAGTGATGTGGGTGTGTCACAACGTATATGTAAATTGGAAACCCTAAAACTCACGTACGGGTCGAGTTGAATGGGAACGTTAGTTATAACAGTCTTATTATAAACGTATTTCTCGTTGATAGCGATGCTTTTGATGTCACCCGAGAGTGAATCGGGTGGGCCCTAAGGGTATATTTTGTGGTTATAATTTACTACTGCATTGAGTTAGAATTAGTAGAGTATATTATGGTAATGTGTAGTGATTAATCACCATATGGTTAAATGATAGTAAATTGAGTAATATGACTGTCGTGCCGGATACTCCAAGAGGAGAAATCATAATTTTGTGCAGCGCCACCTGAAATAGGGTTGGGCCCAGATATATGTATATATGAAAATTTTCATGGTATTATAGACCTCAGCGAGTATGTTGTCTAGTTATATGTGATTCCGGTGTGTAGGAATTTATTCTACTGATGAGACTCAGGATACATTGTGTTCTATATCGAGTAGCGAAATATAGCTTGTTATATATTTATCACGCCAAGTACTTGGGATAGTAAGAGCGTCGTGCTTCATGTTACATGCGGAATTACACCTGAATGTTGAGACTCGTCGTGCTTGTTATAAACAAAACAATACATGCGGAATTAAAATATAAACCATTCACACAACTGAATGAAAGTAAATAGAATAATAATTACACAACTTGCCGAATAAATCACCGTCCACCAAATAAATAATCCAATACAAATATTCAACACCTGAATGAATTACACCTGAAAACTATACCGAGAAGTCTGGGCTACAAGCCCTAAATAAAACTGAGACTGATACAAGATTCCTACTCTAGGAATGAATGAATGATGCGTCTAATCCAAACTCCTACTTGCATCCACAAATGGTGCAGCTCCATGTCCCCGGAATAGAATATCAATCCTGGCGTCCCTGTGGCTGGACACCTAAAAGGTTTTGAAAATAGTTTTATAGCAAGGGTTAGAACCCAAAACATTTTTAAAATATTTAGCAAGTGAATTAACTGCAGTAATTTAAAATGCATGAATGCGCTTCATATTTAAGTTAGTGTCACACTCCCTTGAGGACATTCTCACCCCTCCACTATTGTGCACACCTACCGGTTACCTTAACCCCACCTAGTTTTACTACCCCGTCCAACTAGTCCTGGTATAACCTTCCCTTGCCATACTACTCTAACCCGAGTATAATGATTCTTGAATTATAAGTTATTTCACAATTAACTTAATTAATTCCTCTTAAATAATAACATATAATCGTGTCACAAGTTATATAAAGTACATACATCACACACTGTATTATTTCCACCAATGGTTAATTTAATTAATTTCTCATTAACTAACTGCAAATAACTGTAACCCGAGTTATATAAAGTAAATACATCACACACTGTATTATCACCTACATATAATATTTACTACCATATTATACGTACCTTTACTAACATCCACACATATATCATATGTGTATCCATCCTTCCGAGTTTACCCTCACCGGATGATTCCCTCTAGAATGTTATCTCACTAGGTGTGCTCACAAAACCTAGTTTTCCCAAGTTAGAATCGCTCACCAACTTGGACCAAAATATAAACGAAATGGAGGCGGTCATATTCCTTCCTGAAAGTGAGATAATCTCCTCACCCATGTACCGGACGCTATGACCTGGGGATATACCCGCCCTACTCCTCAAGCTAGGGGATTCACCCATATCGCGCAACCTCCCTTGATAGCATTAGAGTATTTAAATTGAATAAATATCTAGTCACTGATATTTACTATCACACACAATATATACACATATATATATACTATCACTACCCGTATATATATTATGAACCCCGATTTTACCGTGTACTCAAAATCCCATACACTACCTGTAATTCCCGTACACTGCCTCTAATTTAATGCCACACACAATACATACACGTATATATATATATATGTACTATCACTACACCGTATATATATATTAATAACCCCGGCTTTACCATGTACTCAACATCCCATACACTGCCTGTAATTTCCTGAGTCTGTGGCCCGACTCAATGTAATTAATTTTCTCACTTAATAACTTATCCTCTTCCCGAGTCTATGGTCCGACTCTAATATAATTAATTATCAAATTAATTAATAAGTACCCTTCACGAGTCTAAAATCCGATTCTGATTAAACTAATTATCCCACCCATTAATTTAATCATACCTGAGTTTATAAACCGACTTTAATTAAATTAATTAGCACCTTTGTTAATTTTATCCTACCCGAGTCTACAAACCGACTATAATTAAATTAATTAACACCCTTGTTAATTTAATCCTACCCGAGTCTACAAACCGACTCTAATTAAATTAATTAATACACTTATTAGTTTAATACTACTCGAGTCTACAATCCGACTCTTATTAAATTAATTATCACTCTTATTAATTTAATACTACCCGAGTCTACAATCCGACTCTAACTAAATTAATTAACGCATTTATTAATTTAATAACTTGGTGTCACCCAACCATTATCCCCGGACTCTCTCACTTGGCCCGTACCTCAACATTTCCCGAGTCAATGTTCCGACTCCAAACTAATTACTTTCTCTCGATAATTAATTTAATGCATTATTGTCACTTAACCAACCTACCCAGACTCGCTCACTTGGTCCATAATTAAATATTCCCCGAGTCTATATCCCGACTCAAAATAATTTGGTTTATTTCTAAATTTAATTCACTACCTTGGGGTCGCACGACCAATATACCCGGATTCACTCACTTGATCCATACCTCACTATTTTGGAATAAAGTCTCTCAAATTCATCCATTAAATGCCCCACATAAATTCATCCTAGTCCCAATTACTTTCTCCCATAATTGCTAGGAATATTTGTTTCATATATATTTATCACAAATTAATGTTTGGGAATTAAATTTCTAATTAATTTTCCCCTTATACACAAACTGGGCGAACTGCCCAGAATTCCGAATCATCGATCGATCGAACCCTGGGTCGATCGATCGATCGTCCCTGACTTCGTCTTCTCCAAGAAGCAGTCCACCATTAACGAAAACCTTAAACTTTCATTCTTTCCTCTGGACCAACCCAAGCCCAATCAACTCTATTTCTACATAAGAATAGGATCAAAGTACCTTATAGAACATCAAACTGAAATTAAATCTCACGATTTCTTACGTTTTCCCGATTTGGGTATTATCCGGGTTTAACATCCCCAATCTGAATTTCATTTGTTTTTAACAGCAATTAACCATCTACTCTTATTGGTTTTAACATCTGATTCAGTCCTCTACATGCTAGAATCATAAACACGATTAATCTCCCCCTAAATCTCATTAAGGTATATAAATTTACAAAAACCCAATTTAGATTTCGGTGACACACCCAAAACGAATTTTCATACACACATCACTATGATATGAATTTATTATCAAACTTTTAGAAATCACAACAGTTAACCACTTGCCTCAAAGTGTTTGTAGTGTCTAATCCGTTGTTGTCGTCCCTCAATTTGGCTCCAAAAACCTCCAATTTGTTCTTGATTTGCTTTCCCCCAAATCCCCTCTCAAACCCTAGGTTTAGAGTCATGTTGGCTGCCATTCTTTAATCTCCCCATTAGGTTAAAAACCCTTAATCCCGTTTTTCACCTAATGGGCTTAATTAAAGTGGTCCAACTCACCCCGTGTGGGCCCGGTTATGCCCAAAATTACCCCGAGACCCAATTACTACCCCCGAGTACTCTTTTCTGACTATCTCGACCCATCCGGACTCAACCGTGCACTCAGAATTGGCATCCGAATTAATTTATAAAAATCCTTATCTCACACCCAATTTAGTCTATACCGACTCCCGGCTGGGATAAGTGTATACCTCGTCATTAATACTCGAAATGACGTAATTAAATTATTACTATTCACTTAATAAATAACTTTCCCTAAACATTAACCATTCACTCCCCGATTAATATTTAAATATATATATATTGCCATAATTAATTCAATTAAAATTACAACACACAAGTAATCTAAAATTTCCGAATTAATTAAATATTAAATGTACAAAAATACGGGGTGTTACATACTTCCCCCCTTACAAAGGAATTTCGTCCTCGAAATTAAGATAAACCTAGTGTTCCAATATTCACATCTTACTCACTAGTCATGTGCCTCCAAGCCCCGCTATATCTATCCCATCCGCTTTTAACCATACGTTACACAATTATGCATTTAAAATTTGCCAGGGCGCCCATACACCCTATACCCGCGCTTAACCGCACAAAATTTTCCTTAATTAACCCGGGTGCCCATACACCATATCCCCGCGCTCTACCGCACGAAAGTTACCCGACTATGCTAGTCGTAACCCGTAATATAACTTCGAATCCCGTAGTCATATCACTATATAAATATATATACATATATATCTACTGCCGGGGTACCCAACCCATGTGCTAACGTCCAAACATCTCCCCATAAATACTTGCCTCTCAACACAAAAGTATATATGCTTACCCTTATGCTACTAAAGACAACATAAATTACCGCGCCCTTACTACCACTAGTCCTTGAGCAAAATAAACCCCGAGCTATCTCTCTTTGCTCGAAAATCAATTTAACCACCCTGATTCACTTCAGTAAACATCCCCACTTACCGGGGTTAAATGTGAGAACACAAAACCTCACTATGTGCTATTGCACCATGTAATACAACATATATACCCACATATATATAGGTTATACTCCCTCTCAGGTGATACCTAGTTCCAACCATACCCTGGTGTCGCGGACACCAAAATTTAACTCCACTATCCACAATAGTTAAATTCCATCGCTATCCAGCCGATGTTTAAAAAGTATTCTCATCCGTACTCCCATAATTCTCGAAAGTAGTAATTCCTCGCATAATTCAACCAATCACTCAGTGTACGCCTCCACTCTCCCATGGAGAATACTAAGGAACTCCGCTACCCTACAAAAAGTTTACCCACATGCTATGGCTGCTACCGCCAACGTACCCACTAAGTTCGACTCACCTGCGAACTCTAGTGAAAAATAAGTCTTATACTGTGACATCCTCTTTGTCACTCAACAATATATCCCATGCCCCAAGGGTAAATAATTGCTTCTATACTCCAGCTGCAACGGCTGGTTCTCGGTTTCCGGAGTAGCTTCTCCCTGCCCGAATGCAGTCGTGACTTTCTTTAGTGGTTGTACATCCAGGACCTCGTCCTGTAGTTGACCCCTACCTCGCTTAAGGAAATATCTCTTCATGTGTCTCGCTTTTCCCACAAATGAAACACTTTCTAATATGTTCACCCTGCCACTGATCCCTTCCATGCCAACCTTGTTGGAATTCCTGGCCATCCCGCCAATAGCCTCCAGTTCTAGATCGTTTGGCATGATTTTCTTGCCGGAAATCCTACCCCTGATCTCCCTCAATCTGCTGATGGGGTACCCCACTGGTATTATTCCATTCTGCCTCATCCGACTGGTTAATCCCGACTCCCTTCCCGCTTCCTGTCACGTGGAAGCGATATTCCCAACAGTGCCGGAGTGTTGCGTTAATGACATCAGTATAACCTACTAATGCGGAATTATCAATTAAATGTTGTCTGATTCTCCAGACTAACCCATCCATAAACTTTGCTTTCTTTCTCTTATCCTTGCCTACCTCATCTGGTACAAAATTTTGCCAATGAGTGAATTCTTACTCGTAATCGGCCACTTAACGGTCTCCCTTTAAGTCTCCTCACAAAATTTTCTCCTCATTTCGGTCTCGATAGCTGAAGGAAAAATACTTGCGGTCGAATCGCACCCAAAACTCTGTAATAGTTAGTGTGACCCTTTCCTCAACTGTGGTGATCGACTCCCACCACTGTAGCGCCGCTCCCACTAACTAAAAGTGGTTAGCATTTATTTTCGTACCCCATCGCAATCTCCCATGCGTAGGTGACGCTGGATACCTCTCTTCCTTGACACGCTAGTATTACACCTGAACCTCCTCGCAACTCTGGTGGGTTCCCACTAAAAATAACTTCTCTTTCTTGCTTCCACCCTGACGACTCCGCGTGAGTCTGAACATCTGGCGCCACTAACACTTGTGGCTGATCCCGTGGAAAGTACCCTGCCGTTGTGACCACCATTGCTCCAACTTCCTGTGCCACTATTTCAATGACCTATGCTACCAAAATCATCTTTCGTCGTTGCTGTGGTAGCTCTTGCCCTTAACGAGCCTCCCTCGTCTCATCTCCCCATGCTTCCTTAGCTGCCCTCTCTCAACGGGGAGTCATCTGGAATGAGAATCGAATTGGTATGAGTTCACTCTCAAATATAAATTTCACAGAAGAATGTATATGTGCATACGTATGAGAATACAACAATCCTATAATAGGGCTCTATATCAAAGATTGCTAAGACGAAATGTGAAAAGCCGCACAGATCCTAAGGACACTAGAACCTGATACTCTGATACCATCTGTGACACCCCGTCTAATAAAATACCGGGTGATCAGTCCTATACCAAATTAAAACAGGAATCCCAGTTGGATCATCCTTAGCATCACCGTCGAAAACTTTTTTTTTAAACTTACTAACCACCTAGTATTCCAAAAACTGGTGCCAATTTTAACTTTTTAATTTAAACAAAACAATACATGCGGAATTAAAATATAAACCATTCACACAACTGAATGAAAGTAAATAGAATAATAATTACACAACTTGCCGAATAAATCACCGGCCACCAAATAAATAATCCAATACAAATATTCAACACCTAAATGAATTACACCTGAAAACTGTACCGAGAAGTCTGGGCTACAAGCCCTAAATAAAACTGAGACTGATACAAGATTCCTACTCTAGGAATGAATGAATGATGCGTCTAATCCAAACTCCTGCTTGCATCAACATATGCCGCAGCTCCGTGTCCCTGGAATAGAATATCAATCCTGGCGTCCTTGTGGTTGGACACCTAAAAGGTTTTGAAAATAGTTTTATAGCAAGGGTTAGAACCCAAAATATTTTTAAAATATTTAGCAAGTGAATTTACTGCAGTAATTTAAAATGCATGAATGCGCTTCATATTTAAGTTAGTGTCGCACTCCCTTGAAGACATTCTCACCCCTCCACTATTGTGCACACCTACCGGTTACCTTAACCCCACCTAGTTGTACTACCCCATCCAACTAGTCCTGGTATAACCTTCCCTTGCCATACTACTCTAATCCGAGTATAATGATTCTTGAATTATAAGTTATTTCACAATTAACTTAATTAATTCCTCTTAAATAATAACATATAATCGTGTCACAAGTTATATAAAGTACATACATCACACACTGTATTATTTCCACCAATGGTTAACTTAATTAATTTCTCATTAATTAACTGCGTATAACTGTAACCCGAGTTATATAAAGTAAATACATCACACACTGTATTATCACCTACATATAATATTTACTACCATATTATACATGCCTTTACTAACATCCACACATATATCATATGTGTATCCATCCTTCCGAGTTTACCCTCACCGGATGATTCCCTCTAGAATGCTATCTCACTAGGTGTGCTCACAAAACCTAGTTTTCCCAAGTTAGAATCGCTCACCAACTTGGACCAAAATATAAACGAAATGGAGGCGGTCATATTCCTTCCTGAAAGTGAGATAATCTCCTCACCCATGTACCGGACGCTATGACCTGGGGATATACTCGCCATACTCCTCAAACTAGGGGATTCACCCACATCGCGCAACCTCCCTTGATAGCATTAGAGTATTTAAATTGAATAAATATCTAGTCACTGATATTTACTATCACAATCAATATATACACATATATATATACTATCACTACCCGTATATATATTATGAACCCCGATTTTACCGTGTACTCAAAATCCCATACACTACCTGTAATTCCCGTACACTGCCTCTAATTTAATGCCACACACAATACATACACGTATATATATATATGTACTATCACTACACCGTATATATATATTAATAACCCCGGCTTTACCATGTACTCAACATCCCATACACTGCCTGTAATTTCCTGAGACTGTGGCCCGACTCAATGTAATTAATTTTCTCACTTAATAACTTATCCTCTTCCCGAGTCTATGGTCCGACCCTAATATAATTAATTATCACATTAATTAATAAGTACCTTTCACGAATCTAAAATCCAATTCTGATTAAACTAATTATCCCACCCATTAATTTAATCATACCCGAGTTTATAAACCGACTTTAATTAAATTAATTAACACCCTTGTTAATTTTATCCTACCCGAGTCTACAAACCGACTCTAATTAAATTAATTAACACCCTTGTTAATTTAATCCTACCCGAGTCTACAAACCGACTCTAATTAAATTAATTAATACACTTATCAATTTAATACTACTCGAGTCTACAATCCGACTCTTATTAAATTAATTATCACTCTTATTAATTTAATACTACCCGAGTCTACAATCCGACTCTAACTAAATTAATTAACGCATTTATTAATTTAATAACTTGGCGTCACCCAACCATTATCCCCGGACTCTCTCACTTGGCCCGTACCTCAACATTTCCCGAGTCAATGTTCCGACACCAAACTAATTACTTTGTCTTGATAATTAATTTAATGCCTTGATGTCACTTAACCAACCTACCCGGACTCGCTCACTTGGTCCATAATTAAATATTCCCCGAGTCTATATCCCGACTCAAAATAATTTGGTTTATTTCTAAATTTAATTCCCTACCTTGAGGTCTCACGACCAATATACCCGGATTCACTCACTTGATCCGTACCTCACTATTTTGGAATAAAGTCTCTCAAATTCATCCATTAAATGCCCCACATAAATTCATCCTAGTCCCAATTACTTTCTCCCATAATTTCTAGGAATATTTGTTTCATATATATTTATCACAAATTAATGTTTGGGAATTAGAGTTCTAATTAATTTTGCTCTTATATACAAACTGGGCGAACTGCCCAGAATTCCGAATCATCGATCGATCGAACCCTGGGTCTATCAATCGATCGTCCCTGACTTCATCTTCTCCCAGAAGCAGTCCACCATTAACGAAAACCTTAAACTTTCATTCTTTCCTCTGGACCAACCCAAGCCCAATCATCCCTATTTCTACATAAGAATAGGATCAAAGTACCTTATAGAACATCAAACTGAAATTAAATCTCACGATTTCTTACTTTTTCCCGATTTGGGTATTATCCGGGTTTCACATCCCCAATCCGAATTTCATTTGTTTTTAACAGCAAGTTTTAACATCTGATTCAGTCCTCTACATGCTAGAATCATAAACACGATTAATCTCCCCCTAAATCTCATTAAGGTATATAAATTTACAAAAACCCAATTTAGATTTTGCTGACACACCCAAAACGAATTTTCATACACACATCACTATGATATGAATTGATTATCAAACTTTTAGAAATCACAACAGTTAACCACTTGCCTCAAAGTGTTTGTAGTGTCTGGTACGTTGTTGTTGTCCCTCAATTTGGCTCCAAAAACCTCCAATTTGTTCTTGATTTGATTTTCCCCAAATCCCCTCTCAAACCCTAGGTTTAGAGTCATGTTGGCTGCCATTCTTTAATCTCCCCATTAGGTTAAAAACCCTTAATCCCGTTTTTCACCTAATGGGTTTAATTAAAGTGGCCCAACTCACCCCATGTGGGCCCAGCTATGCCCAAAATTACCCCGAGACCCAATTACTACCCCCGGGTACTCTTTTCTGACTATCTCGACCCATCCGGACTCCACCGCGCACTCAGAATTGGCATTCGAATTAATTTATAAAAATCCTTATCTCACACCCAATTTAGTCTATACCGACTCCCGGCTGGGATAAGTGTATACCTCGTCATTAATACTCGAAATGACGTAATTAAATTATTACTATTCACTTAATAAATAACTTTCCCTAAACATTAACCATTCACTCCCCGATTAATATTTAAATATATATATTGCCATAATTAATTCAATTAAAATTACAACACACAAGTAATTTTAAATTTTCGAATTAATTAAATATTAAGTGTACAAAAATACGGGGTGTTACAGTATGTATCCGAAAGGAGGATAAATCTACTAAGGTGCAATAGTAGAAGGCTATATAGTGAATATCTAAAATAAAGTTTAAGTAGTGGAACTTAAGTGGTAAGGCTTGGGCAAGAGCCTATATGACAGGGTAACCTGGAGTTTAAAACAAACACATGTGAAGTATTCATTATTAAGGGTATTCGATAACATACTATATGGGTGGTATAGAGTAGCTTACTGGGGAGTGCAAGGATGCGAGGCATAATATTTTTATAGCGTTGTCTGTGCCAGGTATACTTTCTCCGAATTTCGAGATGAAATTCCCTTGTAAGGGGGGAGTATGTAACACCCCATATTATTATGATTTAAATAATTATGTGATTTCGAGTGCACCATTGAGTCCGGGAGGGTCGAAATAGTTAGAAAACACTACCCGGGTATTTTATTCAAACTCCGAGAGATTTTAGGCCAAGCCGGCACCTGTAGGGGTAATTTTGTAATTTTGATATTTGGAGGAATTAAATGGACGAAAATTGGTAGTTTATTTTATCATCCATGAGAGGTTCATTAGGGTTGATAGATACAAAATTAAGGAACGGCCACAGAGGGTGTGAGGGAAAAATAAATTCCAAGTGGGAAGGCCAAATTAGCACCTTCTTGCATAACCATCACCACAATCGTGTAGATCGGAACAAGAGGAACACACCCATACCAACAACATCAAGAAATCAGACGATTAATTCGAGGCAAGTGTTTATTACTTGCGTGCTTTAGTAATAATTGTGTTCATGTTAGAGTAGGTGTTAACTCATTATTATGAAATTGAATTTAATGAAAACTTGATGATTTAATTCATAAATTGGGACTGAAATTATAAGAGTTAAATTCCCTCATGTAGGTAGGATAATGTCCACGAATTTATGATGATGTAGAGTTATTAATTCGATGAATTGAAGGACTAATTTGAGAAATTATGAACTAGGGTTCTTGTGTTTATAAATTTGGGGATTTCATATATTCTTGATGAATTTGGATGATTAAATGATCCTAGGGTGTTAGAAAGGATATATATTCATTTGGTTTTTGTTTGGGAGGAACACTGAGGTGATGGGTTATGAACAGTAGAGGTTTTAAGTATAATAATGGTGGAAAATGTAATTCTGGGCAAAGAAGATGAACAACGCCCATCTCGTGCGATGTCATGCGAAGTAGGTAGTTCAAACACGATTGAAATCTCGCGAGAAGTCATTCGAGCGAGATAGAGACGTCACGCAAAGTCGTGTGAATATTGGTTCGAGTGACACATGTAAGTCGTTCAAACGACTTGGCTTTCTGGTTCAAGCGACAAGTCTAAAATTCAAGAAATTTCCATTTTTACCCCAAATTAATTTATGCAATTAATTTGAGTGAGAAAACTGCTATTTGATGGACTTAGCCTAGTGCAGAATTTTTAGGAAGTATCTCGGAAATAATACTTTAAATAATTGGAACGGTATGTTAACCTTGGAGATTACATGAGTGATAGTAATCGAATTAAATACATTATATGTAGGATTGAGAGAATAATACGTATGGAATATATCTATATGAATTGGT
This sequence comes from Sambucus nigra, assembly GCA_949130495.1. Taxonomy (NCBI): domain Eukaryota; kingdom Viridiplantae; phylum Streptophyta; class Magnoliopsida; order Dipsacales; family Adoxaceae; genus Sambucus; species Sambucus nigra. The sequence continues at coordinate 358,975,113 of OX422217.1, read as the reverse complement.
TGGGTGAATACCTATGAATTTTAATAGGATGTGTATATGCTTATTATGTGATATTAATTTTAAGTGCACTAATGGGTGATAACCCGGGGGTGTAAGAATCTTATTACTACTAATGAGTGAGAACTCGGGGGTGCAGGAATTGTTTTGCTTAGTGTACTAATGGGTGATAACCCAGGGGTACAAGGATATTATTGGTAAGTGTACTAATGGATGATAACCCGATTGTTAAGTGTACTAAGGGGTGATAATCCTGGGGTACAAGAATCTTATTGTTAAGTGCGCTAATGGGTGTTAGCCCGGGGGTGCAGGATTATTATGCTTAGGTATGCTAATGGGTCTTATCCTGGGGGTGCAGGATTTGTATATATATGTATAGGGATGTTGTGACTATATATATACATATATATATGAACTTGTGAATATTTCTACTGTGTGAAACTAGTAGATATGGAAATAATAATAAATGCTTTGCGCCAAGTGGTCTCTACCTAAGGGTGCATGATCAGTATACATATATATATAGGGATGATGTGACTGTATATATATGAATATACTTGGGAACTTTCTACTTTGTGAAATTAGTAGATGTAGTATAAATGAGAAATAAAATAATCTTAGTGGGAAAAAGATTAACCATTCGAACGGTGAATAATGGAACTTAGTTATGTGAGATAAACTATTTCCTTAATGTATTGTGTGGGCGTTATGGGTATACTACTGGGGAATATAGATGGTGATATTATGATTTCGAACTAGTTAGGCCGGGCAGCATAGCTAGTGTGGGTTAGATGTACATTAGGCTTGCACAATAGAAGAGAGGTGAGAATCTAATGTGAGAGTGTGATATCTAACATGCACATAATACTTGCTTCATTGCAGTTTAAACACTTGTTAAATATTTTTTAAAAATCGGGCTCTGACCCGTTTCTTGCAACTCTTCTCTCTTTTGCTATATATATGTATTATATCAAGTGCTCAACCACATGGATACCAGAACTAGCGATTTGGATTGCTTTACGTGTTGTAGCTATTGGGCAAGATGTAGGTCCTTACATTAGACGCATCCATCATTTCCATTCAGTTATCTAGACATCTCAGGTGGGGCATGTGTCGCCCATTCCTAGTTTTTGACAGAGTTATTATTCAGTTTACTTTACCGTTCTTTTAGTTGGATGGATTTTAGTATGAGTTTGTGAATTGAAATTTGGAATTGGGAGGTTTTACCCACTTTTATTTATTTCAGTGTTTGATTCATGTTCAGTATTTAGTATGTTCTTATATAATATGAATGGTTTATATTTTAATAATTAAATTGAGAAATGATTTTATTTGGTTATGTGTAAAAAGGAAAATGTTTTGACGCCTAGCTTAATTTTATATTAGGTGATTAATATGTTTATAAGTTGTTCAATAGTGATGCTAATAATGAACCAACTGAACATTCTATTTTAAATTTGGTAAAGGACTGATCACCCTATATTTAATTGGGCGGTGTGTCACATAAGCCCCAGATTTGGCGTATTGTGTGTGGCCAACCTTTACGTGGAAAATGGGAGTTGTCACATTAGTCGTGTAGCTTAAGTTTAAATCTTCGTTAATAATTATTTAAAATGTGACTCGGTATTATAATAACCTACTTCACAATTGGTGGAACCTGATATAAAGGGAATAATCCAAAAAAGGAAACCCATTACACCTATCCCTTTACCATTCCATAACCTCCCATTATACTAAGTCATTTAAATATTCGACTGAATGAATTATTATGATTTTGCCAATATGTATAGTAAAATAAGTCCAATCAATACGTAACTTAATTATCTAATACAACATATGGAACATCTCAAAATCACATCTTAATCTACTAAATGACAATTGAAATTCCAACGTCTCAAATCACAAAATGACATACCACGTGTCATATGCAATAACAACTCATCAATATCCAATAATAAATTTAACAATTAAATAAATTCTATAAAAATACGGGGTATTACAGGTTCATAAACCTGCATCATCCCAACAATTCCTATAGGTTCAGAAACGCATTTTACGGCTTAAAGAAATCCCCTTGGTCCTCGTATGACCGCCTCTCAAGATTTTTAGGTTATAAGCGTTTCGAGAGAGGTGGTGGTGACCAATCATTGTACTTAAGGAAAATAAATTAAGAAGTTTTGATTGCACATATTAACGCTGATGACATTAATTTTGGATCAACTTCTAAAAGACATATTATAGAATTTTTTGAAATTATTCCCGGCAACAATTAAATAAATTCTATAAAAATACGGGGTATTACAGGTTCATAAACCTGCATCATCCCAACAATTCCTATAGGTTCAGAAATGCATTTTACGGCTTAAAGAAATCCCCTTGGTCCTCGTATGACCGCCTCTCAGGTTTTTTAGGTTATAAGCGTTTCGAGAGAGGTGGTGGTGACCAATCATTGTACTTAAGGAAAATAAATTAAGAAGTTTTGATTGCACATATTAACGCTGATGACATTAATTTTGGATCAACTTCTAAAAGACATATTATAGAATTTTTTGAATTTATTCCCGGCAAATTAAATATGTCTTTAATGGGTGAATTGTAATATTTCTTAGGCCTACAAGAGAAATGCAAATGTGTATTATGGATTCTTATTACAAAAATAGCCATATAAAATTGTTACCAACCATAGTATTTGCTTATAATGGTCTTTTGAGGTTTTAGGGCATGGATTCTTAAGAAATGACAAAAGGCACATCTGAAGATTGTTCGACGTAGGAGTGGCATGAGATTAGCCACATAGATAAATTGTTACATGGTAGTTGGGATATACTCCCCTTATATTACATTTCAATACCTTTGTATATTTGAGACAAAAGGTGAGAGAGTGTACATTTCATCATATAAATGATAATTATGAAATCTCAAACTTTAGCTTTGATACCACATATAAAATTATTCTTAAGAACATCATTAATTAATCACACATTATTAATTGATTAAACTTAATCATGTTGCATGTTCTTAATTACGGGATCTTAGATCTTCATGTTTTCACAAATTGTGACTAAATTAATAAATCAAGAAGATGTACCTTGGTCCATAGAATTAATCTTCTTTGATGTAGAAATCTCCCCTGAATCTTCTTGACACTTGCTTAGGAACACCTAATTGGCATAACACAAAATTTAATATGAATTTTAGATTTCTTCATCTTGCCCTATATCTTTTAATGCGTTGAGAGTATTGATGGAATTCGTCTATATATGGGAGAGTAAACCCCAATTTTATAGTTATATATGAACTCTACCATCCATCACTGTAAACTTCAATAGGAAACTAACCTACCAACATTTATGTAAAATTCTAATGATTTATCCAAAAAATTCCTTATCAAATATGAATTAGTAATTTAATTAAATAATCAACTCCAAAATTAATCAAATAATTTAAATAAGGAATAGGATATTCTCACTCCTTACAAATCCTCCTTCACTCCATGTGCATTTTTAGTGACATTTTGAACCACTAAAAGTGTCACGGAACTCTCTAAAGTGTCACTAAATGTGTTTTGGAGCAGTTGAGAATTTGTGTGGAATGGGAATAAAATAATCCCTTAAAAATATTCCAACAAAGGTTGATTGGCCAATGTGTCTATCTTAAATGTCATGTTCTCCACTAATTGGTGTCATGAGATAACTGGGAAGTTATATTATAAAGGTGTGATTAAGAAAATAATAATTAAGTGAAGATAAAAGTCAATTTAACTCTTTATCTCCACCTCTGCCACTTGCAACAAAGAAAAAATGAATAAACAGAACCTCCATCGTGTCTATACCCCACCCTAACCTGACATAAAATTTTACCCATCCATTCTTCCTATCAAACCATTTGATGTGCACACGCACGAACACATGCACTCACACGTAATTCTCTCTATCTCTCTCTCTCCAATTATTCATTCGTGACAATCTACTACTTTTTGGTACTCTGAGGAATGTCTATGTGATGGCGGGTTGATAGGGGTTTCTAGAGATTGGTGGTGATATGGTGATGGAATCAGCGTGAGGTAGGTAGAGGAAGGTGATAGGGTAGAGAGAGAAAGGTATTCGAAGGGAGTGGTGGGCAATAGGGTTTGGAAATGTTTTCTAATGGGTATTATTTTTTTGTTAGTTATACTGAAAAATGACACATGGTATCAATGTTACCATATTATTTATATCATTTAACGCGAGAGTGACAAATGTCAAATATTTTTTTAAATTAAAACCTTAAAATTTTCCATCTCCAAAATTGAAATACTTAGTTCAACTTTATAAATCACCCAAAACTTTAAGGTCAAATTGCAATTTATCATTTTTTTTTGTTTTAGGGAGTTCTTGAATACAACCATTTGAACCATCATCTCACCTCTATTTTGGGAACACTACTTCAATACTACCTAATTATTAACACATACTTAGTACCGAGTTCTTAGATGGACAACACTTACTAAACCATATAAGCCTTCAAACATTCTCTCCTCGGAAAACAAAACTAGAATAATTTTAGAGGTACACATGATTTCGATACATTTTTAGTGACATACTAAGTGTTGTGTTCGTATTGTTATTGTAAGGACACAAATTTCCAATTGAGTCCTTTGTAGTTTTGGCTCAATTCCGGACAAAAAACGTTTGAGTCATAGGATAGAGTATATTGATCATCCTTCAAGCCTATGACGTGTTTGTTAAAGTCGTAGCGGCCAAGTGTATAAAGCTTCATCAAAATGTCGAGTTTAAATGCCTCATTTCTACGTCATCAACAGTGGTTCCATGCTCCCAAGGTATGAATGCATTACATATATATATATAGGAGCTTGGAACATTTTTATATTGGGTGTAGGTTTAATTAAAACTTTTGTTTAATTTCAGAAAGATTTTTATTAAAACTTTAAAATAAAGAATATAAAGTTTCTTGGCAAAAATCGAATTTTTCAAACTTTCTGGTAGTTCGTTCGAAGTGTCGTTCGAACGAGATTTTCGTTCAAACCATAAGTCGTTCAAACGAGTTTGCCAACGAGTTCCCATAAGGCCACTAGAATTTCGTTCGGAGTGCCGTTCGAATGAACATGATGTTCGAACGAGCTTCCAACGAGATTTCTAATGAGTTCACACTGGAACTTTGTCAGAAGTCTCGTTCGAACGAGATTTCGTTCGAACGAAAATGTCGTTCGAACGAAATTTAGCGGGAACAGGTATTTGGCAGTTTTGAGTAGTTTTCCCACTTTTTCCACTATTTTACCCCCACTAACTTTTGATAGAATATCTAAATGCGAGAACCAAAGTTTTTAACTTAGCTTTTTCATACCCTACAACCTCTAAGATGGTGTTTTTGAGAGAGAAATCAAAAGAGAAAAAGTTCTTTGTTTAAGTGTTGTTGATTTTTAAGAAAAATGTTTTAAGCACTTGTTTTACACCCATATTGTTTATCCTAGCTTCCATAGATATATTTGTACTTGCTTAGAGTTTTGGCACCGATTTTTCATCTCTACCGTTTTGAAGAGACATTTGGGTTTGCTTCTACATCCCACAAAGAAGAAGATGTTTGCATTGATTTACCCACTTGGAGAAAGGCTCCTAGTTCGGGTGACGGTGACCATATAAAGTCCGATCGGTGAATTTTGAGACCGCGGTGGAGCTCCGTGGTTATTCGCTAGGCAGAGGTTGGTACAAGAAGACGCGTCGGGGCTTGGGAGGGATCGAGTTGAGTGTTGTAAGTCATCTTGCTTGTATATGTAAATTCCGTACTTAGTGGATTTTAGGCTAGGGTCGTTCGAGGCTTTTTCTTGTTGTGGGTTTTTCCTCGTACATCGCAGCGTAGTGGATTAATTATTTATTTTATCTTTTGCAAACTCACCTAGAACGCATGCTTAGGTAAAAAGATAAAATTGGTTTAATTTAATCACTACTTGTTTAATTTGGTGTAAATTAATATTGGGTAATGTTTAGTTAATTTAATTCAAGTCGTTTAATTTAATTTGTTAAAATTTGGTTTGGCCTAATTTAATTAAATGAAAAATGTGACTTAGGCAATTTTCTAGGACTTGGGTTAATTAACTTGGTTTAACTGAAATTCAACACAAGTGTGTGTTTTAATCTTATTTCACTTTGGTTTAATTTAATTTTGAGAAGAAATTAAAATTCTGTTAATTTTTTTATTTGAACCATCATCTTACGCTTTCGCATCTAGTTAACAAGGAAATTAAATTTAAAGTATAAGGATTTTATAATCGGGGGCCTATCACTCCAACAGTTATTTTGGGTGACGCACTGACGTGTCGTGTTCATATTAGTTGGGTGACACTGTGGACATCTTAATTTGCAATCAAAGTCCCAGGACCTTTCGTCCTATTTGAAATACACTCTGGGCACGTACTCAGGAGAAATCTTAAGAAAACACAACTTTTGAAACCTATACTAAAGTTTTGAGTGTCAAAAACACAAGAAACCTTAGTATATGGGGGTAAAGTAATAAACAAAAACTCAAAAACTAACTAATCCATTAAAATAACCAACAAATAGCCCCTTTGGGCCTTCAGCCGATTGGATAAAGGCTTCCCTAGCAATGGCTAATCGGCCAAATGCTTTAGGTCATCAGCCAAACCTCCCTCCAAAACCCTTATAAACAGAAATTGTCGCCCACCATTTAAAGAGATCCCACCTAGAATCCAAAGAAGAAAATCCAATGTTGATTCGATTTTCTAACTTTCTTAATCTCAAACACCCTACATACTTGACCTCATTTTCTAAAAAGTCCTGAATGGCTCGTTCTTCAAAAAAGTTAATTTTCTGAAAGAAAATGCTCGTACTTCTGTGGAGTCACAAAAAAAGATGTTTGTACTCCTGAAAAGTCACCTTTGAGAGAAAAATGTAGTCAAACCCTGCAGAAATTCTGCAAAAGTCAACACTTCTAGCCAAAGCTTTGTCCGTGTGAAAAGAACTTAAAAGTGGGGCTTCCCCCAAAGCAAAAAGTTGGCTTTCACTGCCAGGATAAAGAACCTCTATCCAAATTTTGGGGCCACACCTCCTATATATATTGTGTTATAAACAGTGCATACTTGTGTATCCTATCTAACCCGACCCCTATTTGGGGGCCCGAGCCTACAATTTATATTATTTATATTTGTTTAAGCCTAGTTTTTAAGTCAGCACCTCCACTTATGTCATGAGATGACATAATCACATGCTAGATAATGCAAATTAAATGCCATGATTCCAAAGTACAAAGATGAAAACATACCTTTCAAAATCACGTTCTCGAGAGAGTGAAATTGTGTAGCTTTCAATGGAAAACTTTGCAGGCTAAAGTCTAAAATTTAGCTACACTCACCACTTCTCCAAGCAAACAAAGTCCGTCTTTGCACGACACCCTGAATATGTGTTTTCATTTCAATACTTTCAAACATTTGCATTAGACAAACATGTTATAATAGAATATGAATATATCTATGGAACCCAATGGAAATGCTATATTACGGACTAGGGTATATAAATATTGCACTGTTGTACCATGTATACCTGGTATCCCGTTGCCTATACCTGTAAATATACCCCATTAAATGAACAACATTGGATTTGATCCCAAGTCTCCTTGGGTATTTAGGCTCTATATCGAGCTAAAATCGTGAAGCCCAAGCCTCATAATATATCTATACGCATATTATTTCTTAGGGATGCCTCCATCTCAAGTCCTACACCCCTATATATATTGTAATTGGAATTTAATTAATTTGGGAGAAATAAAATTTATTGAAATTGGAGAATTTTAAATTTGGCAATTGAGGTCAAAATTAAAGGATGTTATAAATTATTTCGGATGAAGATTTAGAGTGCACGGTTGATCCGGGATGGGCCGAGATAGTCAAAATGACTGTCCTTGGGTTTTATTTCGGTTCTGGAATATTTTAAGCTAGTTTGACTGAAATTTGAGTAAACGAGTCATTTAAAGTGTGTATTATCATTTAAAGTTGGGTATCTTGGAGATAAGGCTTATAAAGCCTACGTGAAATAACAATCTCATTCTTGAGATTGAGAAATCCCTAGAGAGAGAGAGAGAGAGGGAAGAGGAAAGGAAGAATAGAAAGAGGAGAAAGCTTGGAGATTCCGTCCAATACGCGATTTCGAGGAAGATTCAACCTCTACAATTTTGAGGCACGTGATTAAACTTGCTAAATAATCTATGTGTGTAATTTATTTCATGATTTGTGGATAAAAAATGTGGATTTTGGGTTTTGGAGAAATTAGGTGTGACACACTAAGGTTGAATTTTTGGGAAGGTGTTCGAAAGGATTAAATATAGATGTAGTGAACAAGGCCGGGAATAACGGTTGAGGAATACCGAGTGATTAATCTTATTTAGGTAAAGGTTAAATAATTCGGGAGTCGAGAAGTTAGACTCGGGTGAGGGTAATTCGGACTTCGAGAGTAAGTCCAATTTTATGGTGGGGGCGACACCAAAGGTGGCTTAATTAATTAATGTGAAAATTAATTAATAATTAGAGTTGGACCATAAACTCTTAATAAATTAAATAGGCTTATGTTACGGGTTTTGTACATGGTGTAGCCGGGACGTTTTTTATATATATATATATATATATATATATATATATATATATATATATATATATATATATATATATATATATATATATATATATATATATATATACGGAGTGTGATAGTATATATATAGTGTGTGTGTGCATTAATATCAGTGATTGAATATTATTAGTATGTACTCTAGTGCTATAGGGGGAGGTTACGCGCAGTGGATGAATCCCCTAGCTTGAGGAGTAGGGCGAGTATAATCCCAGGTCATAGCGTCCGTTATATGGGTGAGGGGCATCTCACTTTCAGGGAAGGAATATGACCGCCTCCAATTCGTATGTTAAACTAAGTTAGTGAGCGAATCTAACTTGGATAACTAGGTTACGTGAATACACCTAGTGGGATAGCACTTGGGAAAATTTATATTTTGTGAGTATTTTTACTCGGTCGAAAGTTTGTATTAAATGTTATTTCAGTATGTTTATGAATACTGTAATATGATTAAATATATAATTAGGTAAATAATTATATAGGGGATAATTAATACATAGTGAAAAATGTATTATGTGCATAACAGGTGTGAATGTTATATGAAATTAAAAGGAGTAATAATTTAATTAAGTTTGACGTTTATAATAACTTAAAAATCATGAATTAAGGCATGCTCGATTAGAGTAGGTAAAATTCAAGGGTTAAAATAAGCATTGGATCAGGAGCGTAGGACCTAGTAAATTAAATGGAAGCGTTAGTAGTGCACATTAGAGGAGGGGTGAGGAAGTCCTCAAGAGAGTGCGGCACTAATTAAAATATGAAGAGCATGCATATTTATTTATTACTACAAGTTAATCATTTGTTAAATGTTTTCAAATGTTTTTGGGTACTAACCCTTGCTATAAAAAAATTTAAAAACCTTTTAGGTGTCCAGCCACAGAGACTCCCGGCTTGACTCTATTCCAGGTATCCTTTGCTCCAGCACATGTGGATGTTGCGGGGTTTTTGATAGACGCCTCCTTCTTTCATTCGTGTAGAGACTCTCTAGTAGTTATCTGCGCTTGTCGCTCATAGTTCATTTATCAGTATTAGACTTGTTGAGATTTTCTTCTGATATTTACTTGTATTGGATATTTGGACCGATGGTTTATTCGGTTAGGTGTTTTATTTGTGGATGGTTATTTTAATTAACTGTGATTGTGTATTATTTTATGTTCTGCATGAGTTTTATTTAATTAATTGAAAGATAAAAATTGGCACCAGTCTACTTTTCTCACTTAGGTGGTTAGTAATTAAAAAGACAACAGTGATGCTAAGAATGGACCAACTGAAAAACCTTTTCTAACTTGATTTAGGACTGATCACCCGGGATTAATTAGGCGGGGTGTCACAGATGGTATCAGAGCATCAGGTTCTAGTGTCCTTAGCATCTGTGCGTCTTTCTACGTTTAAGCATAACACTCGTTTGTTGTAGAGCCCTATTATTAGGACTGTTGATTCATTTTCCGCTTGTGAGATATCGTATTTCTGTTGTGAATATTTTTGTGTAAACTGTGTACTTATGCGATTTAATCTATTTCAGATGCCACTGAGGAGACTGAGAGCGGAGAGGGATGAGGCTAGGGATGAAATCAGGGAGGCTCACCAGGAGCCACATGTACCGCCACCACCACCCCCGCCCGAGTTGATTTCCACTACTCAGGTGGCAGTGATAGTGGCATAGGGAGTCGAGACAGCAATTGCTAGCTATGGCAGCTCACTTTCCACAGCCACAGGCACCGCCTCCAGTGGCACCAACAGTTCAGGCTCCGGTGGGGCCACCATCTTGGCAGAGAGTTAGGGAGACCTTCCAGAAGGGTCACCCACCTGAGTTTCAGGGTAGCACAGATGTAGTAGAGGCCTGTTACTGGAAGAAGAACATTCAGCGCCATCTGTACATGCTAGAGTGTACCGAGGTACAGAAACAGGTGCTTGCTACCTTTTGTCTGTCGGGGGCAGCCTTACAGTGGTGGGAGTCAGTTACCACCACCGAGGAGCGAGACTTAATGCCGATAGCAGAGTTTTGGGTGCGGTTCAACTGCAAATACTTTCCTCCAGCAGTAGAGGCTAAAATGAGAAAGAAATTCAGTGATTTAGTTCAGGGTGACCGATCAGTGGCAGACTACGAAGAAGAGTTCACCCGTTTGGTAAACTTTGTGCCAAATGAGGTGAGCGATGAGGAGCGAAAAAATCGAGGTTTATGGACAGTTTATCCTGGCGGATCAGGCAACACTTGATTGGGAATCTGGCATTAGTGACGTATACAGATGTCGTTAATGCCGCACTTGTACACTGCCAGGATCATCACTTCCATGCGAAGGGGAGCAAGAGAACAGGGGAGCCGAGTCAACAGGGCAAGGCCGTTACTAGTAGTGACATCAGTGGTACTCAGCAGTAGGCGGGCAGTCAGCAAGGGAATCAGGCTAAGAAGTTTAAGCCTGGTGGGTTCCGACCGGGAGGACAGGGGTTCAGGCAGGGGCAGCCGAGCCCGAATCAGCAGCAGCAGGTTCCTCAGGGCCGTCAGGGCCAAGAGAACAATGTGGGAGGCCAGTAGGGCCAGGGCCAACAGGGCCAACGACAGGGGGATGGATAGAGACGTTATTTTGTCTGTGGCCAGCCAGGGCATTTCAAGAGGGAGTGCCCACAGAGGGGCAGAGGTCAACAGCAGGAGGCCCAACAGGGACAACGGGGACAATTATCGCCAGCAGCACCCGCCCCACCTCAGTAGGGGCAGATGCACTACAGACGTGTGTATAACGACCGGGATGTTCCCAATCCCCCGGCGCAGCAAGCACCGCCAGCAGTTGAGGGTATGTTTCTCATTCATGGTTATGAGGGTAGTATTCTTTTTTATACGAGAGCATCACATTCATTCATTAAATTAATTTTTTGCTACACGGGTCGGACTACTAGAGACCGCAGGTAGTCTTCGGATGTGTGTAGAGTCGCCAGTAGGCAGCGGGGCTATGATTCACTCGATTTATTGGGGTGTGGACATTTTGATTGGGAGACTTAGTTTAGCAGTGGACCTCTTAGTGTTGGATATGGAGGGGTACGATGTCATTTTAGGTATGGATTGGTTGGCAGGTTATCGGGCGGCGGTGGATTGCTACAAGAGGACCATCGTGTTCTCCATTCGAGGGTAGAAAATGTTTTTGATAGCAATGTCGCTACCTGAGGGAGGGTCACGCACACACTTGTATTACATTGAGGAGGAAACTTCACAAGAGGTGGTTATTCCATGTGACTCAATCCCAGTGGTGAGAGACTTTGAGGATGTGTTTCAGGAGATACCAGGATTGTCACCTAGCAGGGAAATCAAATTTGTGATCGATTTAGCACCGGGGACGAGGCTGATTACTCGAGCCCCATATCGTATGGCCCCTTCAGAGATGCGTGAGTTGAGGGAGCAAATTCAGTAGTTTTTGGGGCAGGGTTTCATTCGACGAAGTACATCTCCGTGGGGTGCACCGGTGTTGTTTGTGAAAAAACGATATGGCTCACTACGGTTATGCGTGGACTATACAGAGTTGAATAAGGACACGATTCAGAATAAGTACCCGTTGCCTAGGATTGATGACCTAATTGACCAGTTGAGAGGGGCGTCTTATTTCTCTAAGGTCGACTTGAGGTCAGGGTATCATCAACTACGTATCCGAGAGGAGGATGTTCCGAAGACCGCTTTCCTGTCGCGGTATGGATCTTACGAGTTCAGGGTGATGCCATTCGGGCTCACCAATGCACCAACAGTGTTCATGGACCTCATGAACAGAGTCTTCAGGGAGTTTCTCGATCAGTTTGTTATCATGTTCATTGATGACATCACGATCTACTCGCGAACTGAGGAGGAGCATGCAGAGCACCTGCGTATAGTGTTACAGACTTTCCGGGATCACCAGCTCTATGACAAATTCGATAAGTGTGGATTTTGGCTACGGGAGGTTCAGTTTCTTGGCCACGTGGTGTCAGATCGGGCTATTGCGGTGGATTAAAGAAAATTATCGGCGGTGAGGGAGTGGGGAAAGCCCACGACACCGACTGAAGTGCGTAGTTTTCTGGGGTTGGTCGGTTATTACAGACGGTTCATCAAAGGATTCTCAAAGATTACGGGCCCTTTGACTAATCTGACCCGAAAAGGGATACCTTTCACTTGGATTGATCATTGTCAATTATCTTTCGACGAGTTAAAGGACAAGTTGATATCTGCACCCGTGCTTGCATTGCCGAAAGGAGGATTAGAGTATCGGGTTTACAATGACGCATCCTTACAGGGACTTGGGTGTGTGCTTCAACAGGAGGAAAGAGCTATAACTTATGCGTCCAGGAAGCTAAAGCCCCATGAGAGGAATTACCCCACTCACGACCTGGAGTTAGCAGCAGTCGTTTTTGCTTTGAGGATATGGAGACATTATCTCCTAGGGGAGCAGTTCACGCTATTCACGGATCACAAATCACTTCAGTATCTCTTGACTCAGAAGGATATGAATATGAGGCAGAGGCGATGGCTAGAATTCGTGAAAGACTATCAGTTTGATATTCAGTATCATCAGAGTTTGTTTCGAAATGTGCCACATGTCAGCTTATGAAAGTTGACCATCAGAGACCATCAGGGATACTACAGCCACTTGAAATTCCCATGTGGAAGTGGGAGAGCATCTCTATGGACTTCGTTACAGGGTTACCGACATCGCAGAAGGGTCACAATTCCATATGGGTAATTTTGGATCGGTTAACCAAAGTGGCCCACTTCCTGCCGGTTCGCACAGACTTTCAGACGATGCGTTATGCGCAGCTATTCATAGCAAAGATTGTTACACTGCACGGGGTATCGATAAATATTGTGTCGGATAGGGACAAGATCTTTGTGGCCCACTTTTGGCAGAGTTTTCAGGAGGCCATGGACACGGAGTTACGTTTGAGTACAACCTATCACCCACAGACTGACAGACAGACCGAGAGAGTCAATCAGATGCTGGAAGATATGCTCAGAATGAGTATTCTAGACTTTGGGGGAGGTTGGGAGAAATATCTCCATCTAGTAGAGTTTGCGTATAACAACTCTTACCAATTCACGATCGGCATGGCACCCTTTGAGGCACTATACGGGAGACCTTGTCGTTCACCCGCTTGTTGGTTAGAGGTGGGGGACAACAAACTATTGGGGCCTGAAATTGTTCAGGAGACATCTGCCAAGATAGAGCTGATCCGAGGGAGGATTCGAATAGCTCAGTATAGGCAGAAAAGTTACGCTAACGCTTCACGGAGACATGTGGAGTTAGAGGTTGGGGATCAGGTATTAGTCCGGGTGTCCCCTATGAAAGGGGTGATGAGGTTCGGAAAGAAGGCTAATCTAGCACCGAGGTACGTGGGACCTTTCCCTTTATCGAGAGGTTAGGGCCTGTAGCCTACAGGATGGGATTACCGGAGCACCTTCAGCGGATACACGACGTATTCCATGTGGCATCGCTGAAGAAATATCGCAGGAGCGAGAGGGCCTTCTGGCACATTCCACTCTAGGAAATTGATTTATTCCCAGACATCTCATATGAGGAGAGACTAGTGGTTATTTTGGATCGGAGCAAGCGAAAGTTACGATCCAAGGTTGTTCCACTAGTTAGAGTACAGTGGGGTCATCACAACATTGACAAGTCTACCTGGGAGCGGGAGGAGGATATGCAAGAGCAATATCTAGAGCTTTTCATCACATGTATGACCTAATTTTGGGGACGAAATTCCTTTGTAAGGGGGGGAGTATGTAACACCCCGCATTTTCATGCATTAAATATTTAATTAATTCGGGAATTGAAAATTACTTGTGAGTCGTAATTTTAATTGAATTAATTAGGGAAATTTTATTTAAATATTAATCGGGGAGTGAATGGTTAATATTTATGAGAATTTATTTACTAAGTGAATAGTAATTATTTATTTAAATCATTTCGAGTATTAATGACAGGGTATGCACTTATCTCAACCGGGAGTCGGTATAGACAATAAGGGGTGGGGGATAAGTATTTTCATAAATTAATTCAGATGCCAATTCTGAGTGTACGGTTGAGTCCAGATGGGCCGAGATAGTCGAAAAAGTGTACCCGAGGGTAGTAAACGGGTCATGGGGTATTTTTAGACATATTCGAGCCCACACGGGGGCAATTGGGTCATTTGGGCTTGGCCCATTAGGCAAAAAACGGGATTTAGGTAAATTAATGAATTAGAAGAAATAAGAAAACGGCTGATGTGAGTTTAGGAAAAGGGTTAGTGTGTTAAGAAACCCTAACAGCAGTTAAAGGCAGATTTGGGGATCACAAGAAAGCCAACAAGGGTCATCTTCAACCTTCGAACTCATCTCCAAATTCAGACTCTACGAACCTTAAGGCAAGTGTTAACTTGCTATAGCATGTAAAAATGTATTTCGATTCATATGCATGTGATGTGTGTATTTAAGGAAATTCATTTTGGGTGTTAATACAAAATCTGATTTTGAAGATAATAATCTGATTTACGGAATTTTAAAAGGGTTTATATAAAGATTTGAAATTTGTATGTTAATATATATCTGGTAGGATGTTATTGTAATACCCCGTATTTTTATGATATTTATTTATGGGATTAATTGAATTAAATGTGTATTAATTGGAAATTAATCCGGATAAAAATACTAGCGAGATGTGAGTTGGTATTTGATTTTAATGAGTATATATGGCTATATATGAATGTTGAATTATGAAATTTGACGTGAGATTGAAATACGGAAATTTGGAAATTTTGTTGGGACGCGTGTGACAGTCGCGTCAGGAATATAATTATTTTAATTAAAAAGTGAATTTTATTTCTATTAACCGTATGGCTGTTTTGAGTGTGCCAACGCGTCCGGAAGGGTCGAAATAGTCAGAAAACACTAGTCGGGGGTTTTGTTTGGGTCCCGGGGCATTTTTAGGCCATACCGGCAACGTAAAAGGGTAGTTTGGTAATTTTGGAATTTTGGGAATTAAAACCAACGAAAATTAGAGTTAAAAATATGACTTAGTCTTAACCCACTAAGCCATTTCCAACCCCAATCTAGGTAGTGGGCTACGGGAGAAGTTTAGAAACCTTAAACTTTCCAAAAACCAACCTCCACCTCCATTGTCATCCTTAGAGAAGAAATTTGTAGAGAGAGAAAGAGAAGAGAATTCTGCAGAGAGAGAGAGAGAGAGGACAATTCAACCTTCAAGATTCAACCTCAAATTCAGAGAAAGATTAGAGGCAAGTGGTTTAATTATGTTATTTGCAAAGAATGTTTCTTCCATGCGTAGGAAATTTATACAATTGTTTTGTTCTTGGAGAATGATAAAGACCCATTGAATTGGAACTAGAAAATTACATATTAATGAGGAGATTGCATGTAAAATTGTGTTAGGGTAATTATTCTGATAGAAATACATCTGGTATATTATCAAAAATGGATTTAATTATAACTATGGAAGACTTTAAATTTCTAGGGTTCATGTTCTTGAAAATTGGGGAATATTGGAGAGATTTGATGATTAGATGTGGTTTGGGATAATTAGACCCCATATAAATGTTGTTATACCAATTTAATATGTTTAGGGATGATTAGAAACCTTGAAACCTTGTTGGAATGACATTTAGATAAGATTAGAGGTGAAGAAAAGTTGGAAAAACGTAATAGGAATTTTCTGGGCTCAAACTGTCACCTCATTAGAAGACCTGCCCAGGTCGTTCGAACGAGCTCGTTCGAACGAGCTTCTAACGAGTTGACAGTTTGCCTTCTAACGAGAGGGATGTTCGTTCGATGTCTTTCGTTCGAACGAGATCTCGTTAGATGCCCAGTTCGTTCGAACGAACTCTCGTTCGAACAGCCTCGTTCGAACGAGACTTCTAACGAGCTGACAGTTTAGGCTTTTTGGCCTGTTTTGATTCCGCCTGTCCCGTAACCTTGTTTAATTGTAGAGATAACATTCCCTTGATGATAAATTGATATAGTTGGGATATTTGGGATATATTGAGGAGTAAAACATATAAGTGTAATTTGAATTGAATGGAAATTGTGGAATAGGACATGAGTGACTATTACGATGCGAGAATTATGGACGGCTTAAATAATTAAATTAACCGGGAACATATGAATTGTGTAACATTATAAGTCGGTACGAGAATGAGAAGTGTACCACAAATAAATTACGGTGATTACTAAGATGTGTGTATACTTAGTATATGTATATGATTTTATGTGTATAACATACCTACCATACTTTCTATCACGGGAGTTTTACGTTCGCTTAGGGCCATCTAATCCTTGTGTTGCCCGGATTTAGATTGGTACCTCGAGAACATAGGTCAGAGAAGGATTTATTGGGATGTTAATAAGTCTGCTGATCGTGGGAGCGTAGGTATGTGCGTGACCCATGTGATGTGACTGTGTTCGCCTCTATTGTTTATGATTTGCTATTATCTGAGAACGATTCCTGAGAGATTCGGAATGCGTGATCATTATGTACGTGATGTACTGGGATGGATAGCAGAGTATGTGTGCATCGCAGCTTAGTCTCGGGTACTGGTATTGTATATTTATGGCGTGACTAATATACACTTAAATTAATGAGAACTTTCATGTTAGTATTGTGCGTATAAATACAAAAACGCTTTGAGTAACTATAAAGGGATAACCTGTAATAAATTGTATTGCGAATAATTAAGAATCTGAGTTTAAGTAAAGTCCCCCTACTTAATTGATGACGTTAGAATGTATAATGAAAACCGAGTAGGAAGGATAGAACTCATGTCAGTTTAGTTAGATAAATATATCACTTAGATGGGTGATATTCGTTAGGAGTGCACAATTAGTCGAGAGGTGAGTATTTCATGCGAGTGCACGTCTTAACATGTATTTTTCATTCATTGTTTTAATGTCATTAAAACACTTGCTATTTTTAAAATACTCTCCACTTTCGGGCTCTGACCCGTTTGCTTTCAAATCTATTTTTGTAAAAACCATTTTAGGTGCCCAGCCACAAGGACACCATGCTTAGGATCCTCATTCAGGTGACGAGCTGTAGCTGTTTGTGGAAGTTACAGGACTTTGCTAGTAGACGCTTCATCTATCTTGACTCTATTCAGATTTCATCAGTTGTAGGGCATGTCGCCCATTTCTATTAGAAACATTTCCTATTTCAGATTTTCAGACTTTGGCATGTAATTAATTCAGGTTACATTATTTTACTTAGTTCAGTTGTGGGATTGTTGTGAGGAGTTTTCCTCCGGACTTATTACTATTTTGTTGGTTATTCTATTACTTCGTTATGGTGAATGGTTGTAATTCTTTCATTTTACTCTTATTGCATGTTAATCAGAGTTAACTTAAAATTTGGCAACTCACTTTTTAAATACTAGGTGGTTAGTAATCATTAAAATGTTTTCGACAGTTATGCTATTAACTGAACCAACTCGGCATTTTGGTATTAATTTAATAAAGGAGTAGCTAGCCGGTATTTAATTAGTCGGGGTGTCACAGGTGGTATCAGAGCATCAGGTTCTAGTGTCCTTTAGGATCTGTACGGCTTATTATGTTTCCGCTGAGCTTTCTTTGATGTAGAGCCCTATATTTTAGGACTGTTGTATTCTTTTGTTTATGCTACGTTCTTCAGCTATTTTGAGTTTATAACTACGAACTTATAGACTTTATTCTTGTTTCAGATGCCTCCACGACGTGTACAACGGGTTCCCAGGGATGCAACGCCAGAACCACAACCCGCACCAGTTCAGGGCACGATGAACGCCGCTGAGGTTGCAGCCATTATAGCCCAAGCGGTAAATGCCGCACTAGCCGTAGTTTAGCAGGCACCGCCTCAGGCGCCAGTTGTCGCGCCAGTCCATGCACATGCATTCCCGTCTGCTTGGGAACGGGTTTGATATGCTTTTCAGAAAGCACACCCACCGGAGTTCGCAGGTAGCTCCGATGTTGTGGTTTCGAGTCAGTGGAGGAAAGACATTCAGCGGCACTTGAGGATGTATGAGTGCACCGATGTCCAGAAGCAGATACTAGCTACCTTCAAACTAGTTGGATCTGCACTGCAGTGGTGGGAGTCTATTACCACCGTGGAGGAGAGGGATACTCTCACGATCCAGGAGTTTTGGGTGCGGTTCGACCGCAAGTATTTTCCGTCAGCTGTTCACATGGAGATGAGAAGGAAGTTGATGAGCCTCAAGCAGGAGGGTAAGACTGTGGCCGAGTATGAGGCCGAATTCACAAATCTGTTAAATATTGTCCCGGATGAGATACCGACAGAAGAGAAGAAGATACAGAAATTTACAGACGGATTGACTTGGAGGACCCGTCAGCATTTGTTGGGGAATCTATCGTTGGCCACTTACTCTGATGTGGTTAACGCTGAACTGTTACACTGTCAGGATCACCACTTTCACATGGCTGAGGGCAAGAGATCAGGAGAGTCCAGCCATCAGGGCAGGACTGGAGGATATGGTGCCAGTGGGGCACAATCTGTTCAAGGGAAGAGACAGGGTGACCAGGGTTCCCAGTAGGGGGATCACAAGAGGTTCAGATCGGAAAATTTCAGGCACGGACAAGGAGGTTTCCGGCGGGGCCATCAGGGTCCGAACGGCCATCAGGGCCAGCAGGGTCAGAATGGCCAACAACAGTTTCAGCAGGGCCAGGGGAGGAACGGTAACGACCACCAGGGCCAGGGGCAGCAGGGACAGAGAGGGGGGAACTTCCCGAGGAAGTGTTACGTTTGTGGCAAGACTGGCCATAAACGCCAGGATTGTCCGGATAGGGGCAGGGCCCCACAGCAGCAACAGGGTGCTCGACAGGTGCCGCAGAGGCCCATGTTTCCCGCCGCCCTCCCGGCGCCACCACAGATGGCAGCATTACCACCCATCCCAGCGGTCCCAGTTCAGCAGGGACAGCTGCAGTATGGGAGAGTATATCAGCTTCAGTAGGCCACAGCCCCATAGAATCCACCAGCCATTGAGGGTATGTTCTCTATTCAGGGGACTATGGGGCGTATGTTATATGACACGGGGGGCTACACACTGTTTTATTGCTATGAGATTTGTACGCACCATTGGGTTCTTAGACACCGCCAAGAGTATGGTTACTTGTGTAGATTCGCCGTTGAGTAGGGGTTCCGTGATTTCACGTGTATGTAGAGGCGTGGGTATAGAGATCAGGAGGTTTACTTTACCCGCGGATATGTTAGTATTAGATATGACCGAGTATGATGCCATTATTGGCATGGATTGGCTAGTTGCGTACCGAGCCATAATTGACTGTTTCAGTAGGAGTATTATCTTTGCCATTACCGGGCAGGAGATGTTTTTAGTGGCGATGCCTCGTCCTGAGGGAGGATCGTCCACTCATTTGTACTATCTAGAGGAGGAGACCTCTAAGGAAGTGGTGATACCACTTGATTCGATTCCGGTTGTTCGAGAGTTTGCCGACGTATTTCAGGATATACCTGGATTACCTCCGAGTAGAGAGATAGACTTTGTGATCGACTTGACGCCGGGCACGCGGCCTATTGCCCGCGCACCTTACCGTATGGCTCCAGCTGAGATGAGAGAGTTACGGGATCAGATTGAGCAGTTGTTGGGTCAGGGGTTTATACGGAGGAGTACCTCGCCGTGGGGTGCCCCTGTGTTATTCGTAAAGAAGAGGGATGGATCGTTGAGGTTATGTGTGGATTACCTAGAGTTGAATAAGGTCACGATACGGAATAAATATCCGTTGCCCCGAATCGATGACTTATTCCACCAGCTGAGAGGAGCTTCTTTCTTCTCCAAGATTGATTTGCGATCGGGATACCATCTTGCGTATCAGGGAAGAGGATGTCTCGAAGACTGCATTCTTAACGAGATATGGTTCCTACGAGTTCAGGGTGATGCCTTTTGGTTTGACCAATGCTCCAGCCGTGTTTATGGACTTGATGAATAGGGTGTTCAGAGAGTTCCTAGATCAATTCCTCATTGTTTTCATTGATGATATTCTGGTTTACTCCCAGACAGAGGAGGAGCACGCAGAGCATTTGGGGCAGGTTTTCCAGACGCTACGTCAGAACGAGCTGTATGCAAAATATGAGAAGTGCGAGTTTTGGCTGAAAGATGTTCAGTTTTTGGGGCATATTATTTCTGACCGGGGGATATCTATTGATCCGGGGAAGGTATCCACGATGAGGGAGTGGGGATAGCCCACGACACAAACGAAGATCCGTAGTTTTTTGGGACTAGCAGGATACTACAGGAGGTTTATTCGAGGATTTTTGAAGATAGCAGGTCCTTTGACACATCTGACTCGTAAAGGTGTGCCGTTCATTTGGAGTGATGCCTGTCAGCTGGCATTTGATGAGTTGAAGGACAAGTTGACCTCAGCACCTGTGCTAGCATTGCCGAGACCGGGAGTTGAGTATCTAGTTACACCGATGCGTCCTTACAAGGACTTGGAGGTGTATTGCAGCAGGAGAGTCAGGCCATAGCTTATGCTTCCCGTAAGCTTAAGCCTCATGAGAAGAATTACCCCACTCATGACTTGGAGTTGGCAAAAGTTGTATTTGCCCTTCGGATTTGGAGACATTACCTTTTGGGGGAGAAGTTTCGATTGTTCACGGACCACAAGTTCCTACAATACCTATTCACACAGAAGGAGTTGAATATGCAGCAACGGAGGTGGCTTGAGTTCGTGAAGGATTATCAGTTTGATATCCAATACCACCCGGGGATGGCTAACGTGGTAGCAGATGCGTTGAGCCATAGGCCAGTAGATGAAGTGGCAGGGGTGTGGAATGCAAAGTGGAAGGAGTTGGGACACCAGGATGCAGTGGCCCGATCATTCATGTCGGTGATGACTGTTACACCGCAGATTGTCATGAGAGTGGTAAAGGCACAAGAAGATGACTCGTTCTGTCAAGAGCAGATAGTTCGATTATAAGCTGAGGGAGACGAATCCTATACCGTTAGTTCAGACGGGGGATTACGCTTCAACGGGAGACTGGTAGTTCCGAAAGGGGAGGAACTGTGACACGAGGTGATGGCAAAGTCGCACGGCTCACGGTTCGCGGTACATCCCGGTGGGGACAAAATGTACCAAGACATGAGACGACAGTATTGGTGGAGCAGGATGAAGAGAGATATTGTCGTGTTTGTTTCTAAATGCGCCACTTGTCAGCTGGTAAAAGTGGATCATCAGAGACCGGCATGACTTCTACAGCCATTAGAGGTCCCGATGTGGATGTGGGAGAGCATATCCATGGACTTTATCACAGGGTTGCCTACGTCACAGAGAGGTCACGACTCCATTTGGGTAATTGTGGATAGGTTAACCAAAGTCGCTCATTTTCTACCCGTAAGGACAGATTACACTACGGGATAGTATGCCCAGCTCTTTATTGCAGAGATAGTGAGACTTCACGGTGTACCCCTAAATATTGTGTCTGACCGAGACAAGATATTTGTTTCACGGTTTTGGGAAAGTTTTCAGGAGGCCATTGGCACGAAATTGCGGTTGAGTACGGCGTATCACCCGCAGACCGATGGGCAAATCGAGCGTACAAACCAGATGTTGGAGGATATGTTGCGTATGTGCATCATTGATTTCGGGGGTGGATGGGAGCAGTATCTTCCACTGGTGGAGTTTGCTTACAACAACCCCTACCAGTTCACTATTGGCATGGCTCCATTTGAGGCGTTGTATGGTAGACCTTGTCGTTCCCCAGCATGTTGGTTGGAGGTGGGGGACAACAAACTACTTGGGCCGGAAGTGATTCAGGATACTTCGGCAAGGATAGAATTGATACGGAGTCGCATTCGGGTAGCTCAGGATCGGCAGAAGAGCTATGCTGATGCGAAGAGGTTCTTCAGGGAGTTCCAGGTGGGGGACCAGGTTTTACTCAGAGTATCTCCTATGAAGGGGATTATGCGATTTAGGAAGAAGGGGAAGTTGGCACCGAGATACGTGGGGCCATTCCCTATCATCGAGCGGATTGTGTCTGTTGCATATAGACTTGGGTTACCGGAGCATTTGTATCGGATTCATGATGTGTTTCATATTTCCTCGCTAAGGAAATATCTTAGAGACGACTTGGCTCATTCTTACATTGCTTTGGAGGACATCGACCTCCAGCCTGATAAGTCCTACGAGGAGGGGCCGACTGCTATTTTGGACCGAAGTGAGCGGAAACTGCGGTCAAAGATAGTTCCGTTAGTGCGTGTTCAGTGGCGACATCATAATGTCGAGGATTCCACATGGGAGCGCGAGGATGAGATGCGCGAACGTTATCCAAAGTTGTTCTTACCAGGTACTTTCTAGTTTCGAATTTCGGGACGAAATTCTGTTATTAGAGGGGAAGTATGTAATACCCCATATTTTTATGATATTTATATATGGGATTAATTGAATTAAATGTGTATTAATTGGAAATTAATCCGGATAAAAATACTAGCGAGATGTGAGTTGGTATTTGATTTTAATGAATATATATATGGCTATATATGAATATTGAATTATGAAATTTGTCGTGAGATTGAAATACGGCAATTTGGAAATTTTGTTGGGACGCGTGTGACAGTCGCGTTAGGAATATAATTATTTTAATTAAAAAGTGAATTTTATTTCTATTAACCATATGGTTGTTTTGAGTGCGCCAACGCGTCCAGAAGGGTTGAAATAGTCAGAAAACACTAGTCGGGGGTTTAGTTTAGGTCCCGGGGCATTTTTAGGCCATACCGGCAACGTAAAAGGGTAGTTTGGTAATTTTGGAATTTTGGGAATTAAAACCCACGAAAATTAGAGTTAAAAATCTGACTTAGTCTTAACCCACTAAGCCATTTCCAACCCCAATCTAGGTAGTGGGCTACGGGAGAAGTTTAGAAACCTTAAACTTGCCAAAAACCAACCTCCACCTCCATTGTCATCCTTAGAGAAGAAATTTGTAGAGAGAGAAAGAGAAGAGAATTCTGCAGAGAGAGAGGGGACAATTCAACCTTCAAGATTCAACCTCAAATTCAGAGAAAGATTAGAGGCAAGTGGTTTAATTATGTTATTTGCAAAGAATGTTTCTTCCATGCGTAGGAAATTTATACAATTGTTTTGTTCTTGGAGAATGATAAAGACCCATTGAATTGGAACTAGAAAATTACATGTTAATGAGGAGATTGCATGTAGAATTGTGTTAGGGTAATTATTCTGATAGAAATACAACTGGTATATTATCAAAAACGGATTTAATTATAACTATGGAAGACTTTAAATTTCTAGGGTTCATGTTCTTGAAAATTGGGGAATATTGGAGAGATTTGATGATTAGATGTGGTTTGGGATAATTAGACCCCATATAAATGTTGTTATACAAATTTAATATGTTTAGGGATGATTAGAAACCTTGAAACCTTGTTGGAATGACATTTAGATAAGATTAGAGGTGAAGAAAAGTTGGAAAAAAATAATAGGAATTTTCTGGGCTCAAACTGTCACCTCATTAGAAGACCTGCCCAGGTCGTTCGAACGAGCTTCTAACGAGTTGACAGTTTGCCTTCTAACGAGAGCGATGTTCGTTCGATGTCTTTCATTCGAACGATATCTCTTTAGATGCCCAGTTCGTTCGAACGAACTCTCGTTCGAACAGCCTCGTTCGAACGAGACTTCTAACGAGCTGACAGTTTAGGCTTTTTGGCCTGTTTTGATTCCGCGTGTCCCGTAACCTTGTTTAATTGTAGAGATAACATTCCCTTGATGATAAATTGATATAGTTGGGGTATTTGGGATATATTGAGGAGTAAAACATAGAAGTGTAATTTGAATTGAATGGAAATTGTGGAATAGGACATGAGTGACTATTACGATGCGAGAATTATGGACGGCTTAAATAATTAAATTAACCAGGAACATATGAATTGTGTAACATTATAAGTCGGTACGAGAATGAGAAGTGTACCACAAATAAATTACGGTGATTACTAAGATGTGTGTATACTTAGTATATGTATATGATTTTATGTGTATGACATACCTACCATACTTGCTATCACGGGAGTTTTACGTTCGCTTAGGGCCATCTAATCCTTGTGTTGCCCGGATTTAGATTGGTACCTCGAGAACATAGGTTAGAGAAGGACTTATTGGTATGTTAATAAGTCTGCTGATCGTGGGAGCGTAGGTATGTGCGTAACCCATGTGATGTGACTGTGTTCGCCTCCATTGTTTATGATTTGCTACTATCTGAGAACGATTACTGAGAGATTCGGAATGCGTGATCCTTATGTACGTGATGTACCGGGATGGATAGCAGAGTATGTGTGCACCGCAGCTTAGTCTCGGGTGCTGGTATTATATATTTATGGCGTGACTAATATACACTTAAATTAATGAGAACTTTCATGTTGGTATTGTGCCTATAAATACAGAAACGCTTTGAGTAACTATAAATGGATAACCTATAATAAATTGTATTGCTAATAATTGAGAATCTAAGTTTAAGTAAAGCCCCCCTACTTAATTGATGACGTTAGAATGTATAATGAAAACCGAGTAGGAAGGATAGAACTCATGTCAGTTTAGTTAGATAAATATATCACTTAGATGGGTGATATTCGTTAGGAGTGCACAATTAGTCGAGAGGTGAGTATTTCATGCGAGTGCACGTCCTAACATGTATTTTTCATTCATTATTTTAATGTCATTAAAACACTTGCTATTTTTAAAATACTCTCTACTTTCGGGCTCTGACCCATTTGCTTTCAAATCTATTTTTGTAAAAACCATTTTAGGTGCCCAGCCACAAGGACACCATGCTTAGGATCCTCATTCAGGTGACGAGTTGTAGCTGTTTGTGGAAGTTACAGGACTTTGCTAGTAGACGCTTCATCTATCTTGACTCTATTCATATTTCATCAGTTGTAGGGCATGTCGTCCATTTCTATTAGAAACATTTCCTATTTCAGATTTTCAGACTTTTGGCATGTAATTAATTCAGGTTACATTATTTTACTTAGTTCAGTTGTGGGATTGTTGTGAGGAGTTTTCCTCCGGACTTAAAACTATTTTGTTGGTTATTCTATTACTTCGTTATGGTGAATAGTTGTAATTCTTTCATTTTCCTCTTATTGCATGTTAATCAGAGTTAACTTAAAATTTGGCAACTCACTTTTTAAATACTAGGTGGTTAGTAATCATTAAAAAAAATTTGACAGTGATGCTATTAACTGAACCAACTCGGCATTTTGGTATTAATTTAATAAAGGAGTAGCTACCCGGTATTTAATTAGTCGGGGTGTCACAGTTATCTAGATAATTAGAAACGGATTTGATGATGGAACTTGTGTTGTGAATGAGTAAAGGCTTAAAGATGGATTTTTTCCCAAATACAGAAATTATAGTTAATGGACGAATTAATGATGTTGGTGGACATTCTGGAGGTCCCTAATAAGGTTGCTAGCATGTATTAATGTTAAGAGGGATTAAGGTTGCGGGTAGAGAAGACTAGGGTTTGGTAAAAATCGTCCATGGCTGAATATGTCTTCGCGAAGAAGACGAAGACCTGCTCGATCGATCGATCGAAGGTCTGGGGTCGATCGATCGATGGTCGGCAAATTTTGACAGTTCGCCCAGTTTTCTTTTATATGAAGAAAATTTTAATTTAATCTTTTCCATGAATTAATTTGGTGAGAAATTGATACGTGGGTTTTAAATCTAATTAATGGTGAATAAAGCTAATTTAGAATTTGGAGACGACTTAGTGTGACATCATAATTTAAAATTGTTGGGTTTTGGAGAAATTAGGTGTGACACGCTAAGGTTGAATTTTTGGGAATGTGTTCGAAAGGATTAAATATAGATGTAGTGAACAAGGTCGGGAATAACGGTTGAGGAATACTGAGTGATCAATCTTATTTAGGTAAAGGCTAAATAATTCGGGAGTCGAGAAGTTAAACTCGGGTGAGGGTAATTCGGACTTCGAGAGTAAGTCCAATTTTATGGTGGGGGTGACACCAAAGGTGACTTAATTAATTAATGTGCGAATTAATTAATAATTAGAGTTGGACCATAAACTCTTAATAAATTAAATAGGCTTGTGTTACGGGTTTTGTACATGGTGTAGCTGGGACGTTTTATATTTATACATATATATATATATATATATATATATATATATATATATATATATATATATACGGAGTGTGATAGTATATATATATATAGTGTGTGTGCATTAATATCAGTGATTGAATATTATTAGTGTGTACTCTAGTGCTATAGGGGTAGGTTGCGCGCAGTGGATGAATCCCCTAGCTTGAGGAGTATGGCGAGTATAATCCTAGGTCATAGCGTCCGTTATATGGGTGAGGGGCATCTCACTTTCAGGGAAGGAATATGACCGCCTCCAATTCGTATGTTAAAATAAGTTAGTGAGAGAATCTAACTTGGATAACTAGGTTACGTGAATACACCTAGTGGGATAGCACTTGGGAAAATTTATATTTTGTGAGTATTTTTACTCGGTCGAAAGTTCGTATTAAATGTTATTTCAGTATGTTTGTGAATACTGTAATATGATTAAATATATAATTAGGTAAATAATTATATATGGGATAATTAATACATAGTGAAAAATGTATTATGTGCATAACAGGTATGAATGTTATATAAAATTAAAAGGAGTAATGATTTAATTAAGTTTGACGTTTATAATAACTTAAAAATCATGAATTAAGGCATACTCGGTTAGAGTAGGTAAAATTCAAGGGTTAAAATAAGCATTGGGTCAGGAGCGTAGGACCTAGTAAATTAAATGGAAGCGTTAGTAGTGCACATTAGAGGAGGGGTGAGGAAGTCATCAAGAGAGTGCGGCACTAACTAAAATATGAAGAGCATGCATATTTATTTATTACTGTAAGTTAATCATTTGTTAAATGTTTTCAAATTTTTTTGGGTACTAACCCTTGCTATAAAAAAATTTAAAAACCTTTTAGGTGTCCAGCCATAGAGACGCCAGGCTTGACTCTATTCCAGGTATCCTTTGCTGCAGCACATGTGGATGTTGCGGGGTTTTTGATAGACGCCTCCTTCTTTCATTCGTGTAGAGACTCTCTAGTAGTTATCTGTGCGTGTCGCTCACAGTTCATTTATCAGTATTAGACTTGTTGAGATTTTCTTCTGATATTTACTTGTATTGGATATTTGGACCGATGGTTTATTCGGTTAGGTGTTTTATTTGTGGATGGTTATTTTAATTAACTGTGATTGTGTATTATTTTATGTTCCGCATGAGTTTTATTTAATTAATTGAAAGATAAAAATTGGCACCAGTCTACTTTTCTCACTTAGGTGGTTAGTAATTAAAAAGTCGACAGTGATGCTAAGAATGGACCAACTGAGAAACCTTTTCTAACTTGATTTAGGACTGATCACCTGGGATTAATTAGGCGGGGTGTCACATAAATATTGCATTTTATGTTTATACATGGCTTTGATGAGGTATAACTTGATGGGGTGAGATGTAGGATGAGTTTTGATGTTAAAAACATGTTTGGGATGAAGATTGATGGTTGGAAGATGATAAATTTAGGTTTTATGAAAAATAAGCCATTTCGTAGCTTGCTGAACAGGCCGAATCGATTTTCCCCCTTTGTGAATCGATTTGAAATGTTGCATACCTACAGGTCTTTAAGACCGAATCGATTTGCTCCCTTATGCGAATCGATTCATCATGTAGCAGACTTATAGGTCCTTTGGATCGAATCGATTCGTATACTGGTGAATCGATTCGCTTTTAGGACCGAATCGATTCTGATCTGGCCGAATCGATTTGGAAACAGGGCTATTTTGGGAAGCTTTTCTTTAGTGAGTTTTACTCCTACTTGGAGATTTGAAGTGAGTTATTGCACGATGTGATGTTGGGGACTCATCGAGGTAGTTGTGGAGGTATGACTTGGAGTTATTATTGTTGTGTTGAATCCTCCTAGCGATGGGATTTTTATTTAGTTATGATTGGGGACCAATGAGAGAGAGGTCGTGTTTCCTTAATAACGTTAAACTTAGGGAGTAAATCACAAATGAGATATTATCAAGGGTTCATATGAGTAACTGAACCGTAATTGAAATTGAAAATGATCTAATATATTATCGACTAGAATAGTTTGTGTTTATACTTATAGCCAGAATAATTATTGCATATCGGTGGGCATTCGGATATAGATGGTGGGTTTATAATGACTGTTATATACATTCGTTTTTGAGATAGTATCCTTAATGTTGATTAAATTGGAAGCCTATTCATATCATAGGTGTAATGGATGAGTAAGTTTCAAGTGAGGGATCGTATAATGAAATGAATTGGGAAAGAATGCGCTATGGTGTTGGTTAGTATAATGAAAGTCATATACATATAGACGAATTGATTACTTTTATACATACAGACGGGATATATATATATATATATATATATATATATATATATATATATCTGTGTGTGTGTGTGTGTGTGTGTGTGTGTGTGTGTGTGTGTGTGTGGCGTGAATGTATATACCTTGTGTGATGGTTTGTATATGTGATGTGATCGCATGTATATCTAGTGTGAATGATATATATACTTATTGTGTGAGCATACCTAACACATGATATCATGGGAAGTTGCATGATGTGGGTGAGGTCCCTGTCTTGAGGAGCAGGGAGCGTATAGTCCCCAGGTTATAGTCGTCCTTTATATATTACGTGATTTTTATTCTAGGTGAGAAGTCTTGGGTATGATTCGTTCTCACTTTCAGGTTCGAAACTATGATCGCTTCCCATACGTTGTGGTTTGTTTGATTATCAGGGCGGTGTGATAATAGTCTGGTGGCTGGTGAAGTAGTATGAAGTATATTTTTATCCTATAAGTGAATATGTTTTAGATAATTTAAATGCGCGTTATGTGTGTTATGCGTACGTGTTTGTTAGAGTTGAATGATCCTGTTTTATAACTAGAATAATGTTATATAGACCCTAAAGGTTCTGTGCGATATCTTATTATGTACTTAGAGATAGTAGTTCATAATAAGTAGCTGGGGTTAGATGGGTTGTGTGCTGAGGGCATAATGGATCTCGACGATCAACATTGTCAAGGAGTAGTGTATCGGGGGGTTCCTTGTTTGGATTTCGCTTTGCGAGACGCCCCACTCACGAAACGTTAGGAAATGTTGGGAGTGGAGAGAAGTTTAGTTTTTAGTACTAGGGTTATGCGTTACGGTGAGATGTTACTTTATAAGTATATAAAGATGATGTGTGACTATTCTGATGCTAATAACTTGTTTAAGTAAATAGATTTGAAACCGGTGAATTCTAGTAAGATATATGTATGTATATATATACGTTAACTCTTAAGTTCGGGCGTAAATTTAGGATATGATAGAATGATAAGATTTTTGTTATGATAGTGGGTTACGCGGGTGTAGACTATGCGTAGATTAAGATTTAATTGTCCTTAGTATGTGTCGGGTAGCTAAATTGAGGTTCATGTGAATACGTTTAGGTGCGCGCTATAGTTGAGAGATAAGTTGAGTTCCAAGAGAGTGCGACTCTACTTTAATTATGAAATTGTCTATTTATAATTATTATGCATTTTAATGCACTTGCTAAAATGTTTTCACACCTCGGGATCTGACCCGTTTATATTTTTCTCTTGCTATATATATATATATATATATATATATATATATATATATATATATATATATATATATATATATATATTGTAATATTATAGGTGTCCCACCACAAGGACGCCAATGATGCTTTTCTATCTAGTGTCCTCGAAGCTGTAGCAGATGCGGACTGTTGCGGGATTTTTGTTATAGTCGCTTCCTATCTTTTGTAAATCTAGTTAAGGATTCATTTTGTGTATCGGGTTTATACCCAAGGGTTTTACATATTGTACTTTTATATTTCTCTTCTCGGGATGTTGTATTGTCTGTGACCCAACAGTATATTCGGGTATATTTCTTTTGTTTTACTTATTATGTTTTATATGAGTAATTCCTTTTATCGTAGTACGTGTGTACAATTTATCATGTTCAGTAGTTATTATGTGGTTGGTATGATGTTCATGGTATGTTTTAAAATTTTTGGCATCCGCTTATTATAGTATTGGGTAGTTAGCTATATTTATTTAGTATTGGCAGTAGATGCTGAGAATGATCCACTTGAGATTCCTGATTTATTTTAATATAGGGCTGGCCACCCATTATTATTTTAAGTGGGGTGTCACACATAGATGCCCTGGAGACATCATCATCATGTCTAATTTCACTACACTTCGCCTTCCAGACCTTTGCAACCTCTCCAGTGGGCCTCCTTCTCAACACGTCTGCTACCACGTTGGCCTTACCAGGATGATACTGGATATCAAAATGGTAATCCTTCACGAATTATGGCCACCGCCTTTGCCTCATTTTCAGATCCTTATGTGTGAAGATATACTGAAGTGACTTGTGATCCGTGAAGAGAGTAAACTTCTCTCCCATAAGATAATGCCTCTATATACTCAAAGCAAAAATGACCGCTGCTAACTCTAGGTCCTGGGTGGTCTAATTTTTCTCATGAGGTTTAAGCTTCTGAGACGCATAAGATATAGCCCTCTCCCCCTGCTACAACACACCCCCAAGTCCCTACAAGGATGTGTCAGTGTAGACTCGTTACTCCAATCCTCCCCCAGGAAAAGAAAGGACGGGAACAGATGTCAACTTGTCCTTTAGCTCATTGAAAGATAAATGACAGTGATCATCCCATACAAATGGTACCCCCTTGTGAGTCAATTTCGTCAAAGGCCCCACAATATTTGAAGACCCCTTAATGAATCGCCTGTAATACCCGGCCAGCCTCAGAAAGCTGCGAATCTTTGTCGATGTCATGGGCTATCCCCACTCCCTCACCATCGATACCTTACTCGGATCAACAACAATACCCTAGTCTGACATAATATGGCCAAGAAACTGAACCTCTCGTAACCAAAATCCACACTTACCAAATTTGGCATAGAGCTGGTGGTCCCACAGTGTCTGCATAATCATACGCAGGTGCTCTACATGCTCATCCTCTGTGCGTGAGTAGACCAAAATGTTGTCAATGAACACGTTAACGAACTGGTCAAGATACTCACTGAAAACCCTATTCATGAGATCCATGAACACTACTGGAGCATTGGTGAGTCCAAATGGCATCACCCTAAACTCATAGGATCCATACCGCGACCAAAAAGAAGTCTTAGGAACATCCTCCTCTCGAATACATAGCTGATGATACCCTGACCTCAAATCGATCTTTGAGAAGTATGTTGCCCCTCTCAACTGATCAAATAAGTCATGAATCCTAGGTAACGGATACTTATTTTGTATTATCACCTTGTTCAGCTCCCTATACGCACAACCGAAGTGAACCATCCATTTTCTTCATGAACAACACAGGCACACCCCTACGCTGATGTGCTCCGTCGAATAAAACCCTGACCCAAGATATACTAAATCTACTCTCTCAGCTCATGCATCTCTGAAGGGTCCATGCGGTAAGGTGCTCGATCAATCGGTCTCGAACCCAGTTCTAAATCGATAACTAACTCAATCTCCCTACTAGGTGGTAACCCTGGTATCTCTTGAAACACATCCTCAAAGTCCCTCAAGACTGGAATCGAGTCCAATAGAATCACCACCTCTTGTGAGGTCTCATCCTTAATATAATACAAATGAGTGCGCGACCCTCCCTCGAGAAGAGGCATCGCTACTAGGAACATCTCATGCCTCGGAATGGAGAACACGATGGTCCTTTCGAAGTAATCTACCGTCGCCTTATGTCCTACTAACTAATCCATGCCAAGGATGACATTATAACCCTCTATATCTAACACTAGAAGGTATGTAGATAAAATCAGTCTCCTAATCACAATATCGACTCCTCTACAAATCGAGTGTATAAGTGACCCACTCCCCATCGGTGACTCTACACACATAAGGAGACTACCGGCAGTCTCTAACAAACCGACAGCTCTAGAAAAATTGGTTTTAATAAATAAATGAGATGCCCTAGTATAAAAAACAATCCAACCCTCATGCCTATGAATAGGAAACGTACCCTCAACTGCTGGCGACGCCTGGGGTGTTGGTGGAATGGGGACATCCCAGACGTTATACATATGCCCGTAGTTCATCTGCCTCTACTGTTGTGGGGCTGGTGGAGCTGATTCTGTTGGAGGCATCTGTACCTGCTACCCTGTTGGGCACCCTGCTATTAGCCCCTACCTCTTTATGGGAATTCTCTCTTAAAATGTCCCGTCTGGCCATAAATGAAGCAACGCTTTTGACCATCTCCCTATCGTTGGCCTAGTTGACCCTGACGAAGCTATCCCTGGTGTTAGCTCTGCTGGCCTCCCCCGTTGTTACCTTGTCCCTATCGGCCCTGAGGAACCTGTTGCTGCTGATTATGGGCCTACCGTCCCTGACTGAACCCCTGACCTCCCTATCAGTAACCTCCAGACTTAAACTTCTTAGCCTAATTCCCCTGCTGTAATTTATATCCCTGCTAGCTACATGTCTACTCCTGGGCTCTGCTAGTATCACTCCCACTTGCCTTGACCTACTGGCTCAGCTCGCCTCCCCTATTGCTTCCCATTAGATGAAAGTGGTGGTCTTGGCAGTACAATAAAGAGTCATTGCCAACGTTGATATACGTCACCAGTGTGGGGTTCCCAATTAAATGTTGCCTGATCCTCCAGGCCAATCCAGTCACAAACCTAGCTTTCTTCTGTTCCTCATTCCTCACCTCATCTGGCACAAAATTTGCCAAACGGGTGAACTCCTCCTTGTACTGTGCTACTGTGCACTCTCCCTGAGTCACCACGTTGAATTTCCTCCTCATTTCGGCCTCAACTGTTGGAGGAAAGTACTTGCGGTCAAACCTCACTCAAAAATCATCGATGGTCATCGAGTCCCTATCTCCAATAGTTATATTAGACTTCTACCACTGTAAAGTTTCCCCAATCAACATGAAAGTGGCTAATATTTGAATCTGTACCTCGCTGCAGTCAACCATACGCAAGTGGCACTGCATATCCTTCTTCCACCGGCATGCTATGAATACCTCAGAACTCCCCTGATAATCTAGTGGATGGACCTCCATAAATGCCTCCCAAACTCTCTGCCACTCTGACAGCCCAGGGTGGGCCGTTGCAATTGGGGCCACTGGTTGTTGAGGCTAAGGGAAATGGTTTACCATGGCTTCCATCGCTGCATTGATCGCCTGGGCCACCACCTCCTCCATCTAAGTTATCGTCAATAATCCTGGTGGGGCCTACGACTGTGGAACCTTTGGCTCCTACTGAGCCTCCCTCACCTCGTCCCTAGATACTGGCCTAGCCGGTCTACCTCTCCTAGGCAGTATCTGAAATTTAAAATGAGTTGTATTAGTTCACTATTAATACAAAACTAAATAGCAGAAGCACGATAATTCATAAGCGTGAAGATAAAACAACAGTCCTAATAATAGGGCTTTATATCAATCAAACGCGATGCTGAAACATAAAAATCCGTACAGATCCTATGGATACTAGAATCTGATGCTCTGATACCATCTGTGACACCCCGCCAAATACTGGGTAATCAATCCTATATCAAATTAAAATAGGAATCTCATTTGGTTCATTATTAGCATCACTGTCGAAAACCTTTTGAAACTTACTAACCACCTAGTATTCAAAAAGTTGGTACCAAATTTTATCTTTATTAATTGAAGACAAAATTAGTGGGGAAATAAAATAAAACATCCAATGCTGATAGAATCAATCATTACATAGAATAATAAAAATCTTATCGAATAAACAACCGGCTAAATCCAAAACCAAACCAAACTAACAGAGATTAATAAATCCCATACAATCTGAAAAGAAACGAAATAAAACTATGAGCGACATGCTCGAGATAGATTGATATGAATCCCTATACTAGGAATAGAAAAATATATGCGTCTATATAAATCCTGCAACATCCACAGATGCTACAGCTGCATGCGAGTCCCTAGAGTGAATTCAAGCCTGGCGTCTTTGTGGCTAGACACTTAAAAGGTTTTGAAAATATTTGATAGAAAGGGTTAGAACCCAAAACGTTTTGAAAATATTTAGCAAGTGATTAAATTGAAATAAGTTAAAATGCATGAATGCTCTTCATATTTAAGCTAGTGTCTCACTCCGTTGAGGACAGACTCACCACTCAACTAATGTGCACACCTAACGCTTTCTTTATATCTCCCTAGTCATCTACCCCGTAACTAGATAATTGATATAACTTCTTTCAACCACCCTACTCAAACCCGATTATGATTGAGATATGATTTATAAGTTGTTATTCACATTAACTTAGTTAATAATTTTCCATTTTTAAATCCATATAACATTCACACACGTTATATAATTAATACAATTCACTTCATGTATTTAATTACCCGTATATAACTATTTATCTCATTATATACGTAAAACCGTATTGCAATATTCACACATATGTTGAATATATATATAATCCATCCTCCCAAGTAATACCACAGTGGATGTATTCTCTAAAGTGCTATCATCCAAGTCTACTCAGTCCCACCTAGATTTTCGAGACGACTATGGCCCGCCGAATCAGAACATAAATAATAAACATAATGGAGGCGTTCATATTTCCCTCGAGTAATGAGGACATTTATCTCAATACCTCACTTCTGTAATTGGACGCTGTGACCTGGGGATATACTCACCCTACTCCTCAAGCTAGGGGATTCACCCACATCGTGCAACCTCCCCCGATAGCACTAGAATGTATATATTACTATAAATATTAATCACACCAATATTTATAAAGCACACAAATATATATATATATATATATATATATATATATATATATATATATATATATATATATATATATATATATATATATATATATATATATATAACTAATCCAGGCTAATCCGTGCACAAATCCCATAGCACTAGCCTAAAATATTTCCAAGTCTATATCCCGACTCTAAATTTAATTAATTATTTCATTAATTAATTTTGTTCACTTGGTGTCACTCAACCAATATACTCGGACTTACTCTCTTGGCTCATAATTTATTATCTAGAAATTATCACCCAAAATTCCATAATTTATTATATAACCTTATAATAAATTAACCCATCTAATCCATGCCTAAACACTCGTCGCATTAGCCTAAACATGTACCCGAGTCTATATTCCAACTCTAAATACGATTAATTAGTTTCACCTTAATTACTTTAATTAAGTAGTGTCAGACAACTACAATACTCGAACGTATTTTCCCAGTGCTTTAAATCATCCTTTGTAAGGACATAAATTTCCAATTGAGTTCATGTATTGTTTTGACTTAATTTCGTGAACAAAACTGTGTCTGTAATATGTTATAAGGATATTTTATTTTGTCACGATCCCACTTGGTCTATGACGTATTGAAGAAATTGAAGACGTTGCGACAAAGCTTCAAAGAAATTAATCATGCCAAAGTTTAATTGGTGCAAGTTTATTCGTCTTCAAGTTAATTGCATTCCCAAATCACACAGGTATTAATGCGTATAATTAATGGTGCTCAGAATTATTTTTATAAAAGATAAGGATGTAATTTTATAAAGAAAAATGTTTTAAAAGTGTTTTAAATATTTTAAACTACGTTTTATTCTGATAAGCTCGAAAAACTTATTTGGATCTCTTTTGGAAGAGACGTTTTAAAGAAAAAGTAAAACTGACATGCGGCGTCATTCAAACGACAAGCTGGCTCATTCAAACGAGATGGCTATGTCACGCGAACGATAGGCCAATATCGTTAGAGTGACACTGTTTTTGAGGCGGTGATATTTTCGTATTTAAAGCGTGGTTTCGTCAGAATTAATAAGTGTGCATTCTGGAAAAAAAATTACAATCCAGAAATGTGTTTGCACATGTTTTTCTAAGGTTTCAAAGCTTAAACACATCCTTAGAGTTTGCAAAGATCCGAGTTATCATTATTATATGTTTATGTGATCTTACTGCAGGAAGAAGGTTTGTTCTATACTTGAACATCAGGGTTTTATGGTGAAGAAAAGAGAAGGACTTCTTGTTCGACATCGTAGATGTATCAAAGCCATTCGGTGGACACCGAGACATACGTGGACACGTGTGTAGTGGACAGGTATCGTGGAAGAAGGACTTTCTATGTGAGCACTATAAGAGGAGTGGTTGAAGATCAGAAGAGCATCAAGATCTGTGGGGATCGAGTCGTTGAGTGAGTCTTTTGTCTGTTCGTTGTAATTCCACATTCATAGTGATTGTTTAGCTTGGGCCGTCCAAGGTTGTTTTCCCATCTTGGATTTTTTCCTCGTACATCCGGCGTTGTGAGTATTCTTTACTTTACTTTACTTGCTTTAATCACTAGATGCATGTTTAGGATTAAACAAGATAAAATTGATTTAAAGTAAGAATTGATTTTCACAACTTAGTTTAGTGATAATTAAAAGTAAGATAATTTTTGGTGAAAAATTGTTTAATTTGAAACACACATAGGGTCCACCCCCTTCTCAAATTGGTATTAGAGATAGAAAACATAATTTATTTATTTTGTGATCCCGTGTGTTTGTTTATATCTCCGGTGTTTGTTTTCTCCCAATGGATTCTTTAAGCTTTGACAATTTACATCGTTTGAATTTAAAGTTTGCAAAACGTATTGAAGTTTTGGAGAAAGAAAACTCCTATTTTAAAAATATGATTGAATATTTGCAAACGTTTCAAACTCAAAGAGATATTTGTCGTGAGAAGTTTAGTTCCTTGTTTAATGATTTTAATATGTTAAAATTGGGCAAAAAGGAGAGTGATGATTGAGTCCTTGTTTTAGAAAAAGAGTTAGAGGATTTGAGAAATTCTAGGGTTTGTGTCGTTGAGGAAAATAATTCAATTAGTGATTTTGTGGCACGAGAAAAGGCTCTTAGGGATTGGTTTTCCCACATTGAGGGGGATCGAGATAACCTTCTAGGGGTAATTGATAATTTAAATAAGGAGTCACTAAAGTTTGAGGAGCTTAATTTTTTGTTTGAGTCCAAAGTTTTGAAGTTTAAAAGTGTTTCAAATTACTCGAATAGTTTGTGTAGTGATGGTAATGGATTTATTGTTCTAATGCTTCCATTGCTAATGCCAAAACCATTACTTGTTTTAGAGGATCAATCACATCCAAGGGTGTTAGAAAAGGTCAACCTAAAGGTCTCGTTCCTTGTCGAGTTTACACATGTTTGCATTGTGGTAGGAAAGGTCACCTTAGGAGTTTTTGCTATGATCTTAGAAAAGACCCTAGGAAGTTTAAACGTAGTTTCCCATCGGTTCCCAAAACCTACTTTGTTAGTATACAGCTGTTTGGGTTAGGAATTCCGTTTTGGAGATGCTAAATGCTAGGTTGGTATATTCTCACATGCTTGCACATGATTCGTCACATGTTATTTCTTATGGATAGTTGCTTGCATGATTTTATTTGTCATACGCTAGTTTTGCTTCATGATATATTCTTCCTAATGTTATGACATGTTTATCTCTTTGTAATATATTTTTCATTTGTTTGAGTCTTACTTGAAAAATACAAAAAGATTTTTTGTTTGATAAATTTTTTGAAAAAACGAAAATAGTTTTGTTTTCTTGTTTGTTTTTATTTTTGAGTTTACATGTTTGATGTGGCATATTGGTGTGTTTGGACCCCCCCCCCCCCCCAATCCTTTCATTATTCATGTGGCTAGGACATTTGGTCATTATTATCGATGCTTAGAATGATCTTAACCATTGTTTATATGGGGTTGTTTCGAAGTTGATATGCATTTTGATTCGACTTTGTATATATGCTAACATTGCACACATGCACGAGTCTATATGGATGTTTGAGTTCTCTTGCATATTTGAATTTAGTGAGGCATTCTTATCTCAATCTTGTCATCTATACATAAGTAGACTTAAGGATAAATGTGCATGTAAGAATCGTTTACCATGAGAATTTGAATTGGTACCTAATTGAAAAAATGATGAGTGATTCACGGGAAAGGGCTGCGAGAGTTCAAAATTAACTCATCGTGAAAGCCCCCGTTTAAAAGAGCCAAAAAGAAAAAGCAATATGCTAAGAAAAAGGGCCAATAAGATTTTCTCTAAGTTGAGAGTGCCAGAAACCTCAAAAGAACTTGAAAATATATATTTATGAGGGAGTTTGGTTGGAGAAAATTTAAATGGATTTGCACAACTAATCCTAATGTTGAAACATTGCACTTTGACACTATTGTTTGTAGAATCGTCAAAATTATGGATTTGTGTGCATGTAGTATGTTTAGTTCATTAAGCTCACACTTTAATTGTCATATGGCAATGATAAAGTTTGATGATATATCGCTATCAATTAGAGCTTCTTGATTTTTTCGATGTCTTGGAATTGTGACTCATTTGTCGTAGTTTCATGCCCATACATTCCATGTCCATGTTTAAGAACATTGGTACTATGTTTGCATGTAACTCGCATTGTTAGTTTTTATGCGTTTTTGCATTTTGTGTTAAAAGCTTAATGTTTTAGCACTAATTTGCTGCTGTCAGGCCCTTCAAGTATATTTTTTCTGGAAATTTTTTCACTCGAAAAAAATATAAGATATTTATGGGAAACTGGAAAATTTTGGCCTGTCGCGAGAAGTCGTTCGAGCGACATCTCCACGTCGCGCGAAGTCTCATTCGAGCGACGTCCTCATCTCGTTTGAGCGACGTCCCTGGCTCATTCGAATGACAACCTGGATTTTTGCTTCTGATTCTGTTTGCAATCCACTGGTTTATATTGGTATATATTTTTTTGGTGCTGCTGGAAGTTTTTTGGACTGACTGGTTTATATGCAGGTTTTATTATCTCACGTTAATTTTTGCATATGATCCCGTTTATCACACCTGATTAGATTGCTATATTCTTTGTGTGGTTCATTGGTTTACTAGCTACTGATTTGTCATCTTTTGATCATATATTAGTTGGTTGTTTTATGATTATCTAGCGATTTCAATTCTTTCAAATTGGTATATTCTCATGCTAAATACTTGTAGATTGGTTTATTTTTTCACCGGATTGTCTATTCGAGACAAGAATGGGGAGAGATGTATGTGATGTGGGGGAGATTTGAGCATGTTTATTATTACATATTTTACAAATTGGTATTATAAATTGATAGTACAAATTGGTATCGTTTTGTTGCTCAACTGTTTGACAAATAATTTTTCAGAGTTTATTCATATTGTTATCTATTATAAAATTGGTATCATTTGGATATACATATTAGTTTAATTTGTTGCTCCGTACTTCACTTGGTATTTGTTTGTCTGTTTCACGTGTGTAGGTATGCTTCAGAGATTTGATATTTCAAGTCTACATCAGATTCAAACAGTTCATGCTTATCGGTGCTACATATTCTAGTCCGTGTCCTATAATTTTTTACTTTGGGTTTATGGGATGGGATTTAGGCATCATATGGCTTGACGGCCCGGCTTACGCATTTCACTGTTTTAGTTTTGTCCCGGAATAGTCAAAGGGGGAGATTTGTAACGACATAAATTTCCAATTGAGTCCATGTATTGTTTTGACTTAATTCCATAAACAAAACTGTGTTTGTAATATGTCATAGGGAGATTTTATTTTTTCACGATCCCACTTGGTCTATGACGTATTGAAGAAATTGAAGACGTTGCAGCAAAGCTTCAAAGAAATTAAATCATGCAGAAGTTTAATTGGTGCAAGTTTATTCGTCTTCAAGTTAATTGCATTCCGAAATAACACATGTATGAATGCGTATAATTAATGGTGCTCGGAATTGTTTTTATAAAAGATAAGGATGTAATTTTATAAAGAAAAACGTTTTAAAATGTTTTTAAAATGTTTAAAATGTTTTAAACTACATTTTATTCTGATAAGCTCGAAAAAGAGTTTGACTTATTTGGATCTCCTTTGGAAGAGACGTTTTAAAGAAAAAGTCAAAAAGTCAAATTGACACGCGGCATCGTTCAAACGACAAGCTGACTCGTATTTTTGTATTTAAAGCTTGGTTTTGTCAGAATTAATAAGTGTGCATTCTGGAAAAACAGTTTACGATCCAGAAACATGTTTGCACATGTTTTTCTAAGGTTTCAAAGCTTAAACACATCCTTAGAGTTTGCAAAGATCCGATTTATCATTATTGTATGTTTATGTGACCTTGCTGCACCAAGAACGTTTGTTCTATACTTGAACAGCAGGGTTTTGCGATGAAGAAAAGAGAATGACTTCTTATTCGACATCGTGGACGTATCAAATCCATTCGGTGGACACCGAGACATACGTGGATGCGTTTGTTGTGGATAGGTATCATGGAAGAAGGACTTTCTACGTGGACACTCTAAGAGGACTGGTTGAAGATCATAAGAACATCAAGATCCGTGGGGATCGAGTCGTTGAGTGAGTCTTTTGTTTATTCGTTGTAATTCCACATTCATAGTGATTTCTTGGCTTGGGCCGTCCAAGGTTGTTTTCCTGTCTTGGGTTTTTTCCTCGTACATCTGGCATTGTGAGTATTCTATACTTTGCTTTACTTGCTTTAATCACTAGATGCATTTTTAGGATTAAACAAGATTAAATTGGTTTAAAGTAAGAATTGATTTTCACAACTTGGTTTGGTGATAATTAAAAGTTGGATAACTTTTTGGTGAAAATTGGGTTGATTTGAAACACACATAGGGACCAGCCCCTTCTCATCCTTTATAATTTATTTTTCCAAAATTCATCCAATTTCCCAATTATATTTACCTATAATTGTTAGAAGGTATGTCTCACATTAAACTTTTACCAATTAAATAAGTCTTGGAACCAATCCTAATTGAATTACCCAACTTTCAGCTACCCGACCCCCCAAACCGGTTCACAGGTACTACTGAACCGGTTCGCAGGTACTTGATTGTAACCTTCTTCTCCAATACGTTTTCACCATTTTTTGTCCTACTAAGGTTCTTATTTCTCTTCCAAATCTTTACCCAATTACTTCCAACATTTAATTTATGTAAACCCGAGTCTTAAACACACTAGAGACCCATAATCAACAATTAAATTTACATACAGTCCCATATTTCCCGAATTGGAATTTTTTTTACCGGGGTATTATTTCACCGGTTATAATTTCATGACACAAATTCAAAATTAAACATCATCAACGTTTGGGTTTCTCACACAAATTCATATATTTACACTCTTAAATCCCATGATAATATCAATTTCACTTTATATCTTCTCAAAGTATTACATTTAATTAAGACCCAATTTGATGTAATTACCCACCCAAAAATGGATTTTCCATCTACATATGCTATTATCTGAATTGGTTATCACCATTTATATTAAAGAAAGTAATCACCTGCCTCTAGTTGTTCGTAGGGTCTTATCCTTTGAGGTAGAGAATGGTTTGATGAGGAACACCCAAATCTCTCTCTTGATTTGTCTCTAACAAGATCCCTAATTGATCCTCTTTCCTTCTTTCAAAGACTTAGGTTTATGATTTATGAAATCTATCGTATAACCCTTTCCCCTTTAGGCTAAATAACACTAACCCCGTTTTTAGTCTAATGGGTTAAGCCCAAATGACCCGAACACCCCCATGTGGGCCCAATTATGCCTAAAAATGTTCCGAGATCTGATTACTACCCCCAAGTACTCTTTTTCGACTATCTCGATCCATCCGGAATCAACCGTGCACTCAGAATTGTCATCCGAATTAACATACTAAAATTCCTTACCTCACACCTAATATAGCCTATACCTGACTCCCGATTAAGATAAATAATTACCACGTCACTAATGCTCACTATGACATAAATAAATTATTACTATTTACTTAGTAATTTAAATTCCATAATTATTAACCATTTATTATTTAGATTAATATTTTTATAAATATTAACATAATTAATTCAATTAAATTATGGCACACAAGTAATTTAAAATTATCCGAATTAATTAAATATTAAATGCACATAAATACGGGGTGTTACTTACTCCCCCTACAAAGGAATTTTATCCCCAAAATTAGTTCATACCTGCGGCGAATAACTCTAGATATTGCTCTCGCATATCCTCCTCCTTCTCCAACGTAGACTCGTCAACGTTGTGATGACCCCACTGTACTCTAATTAGTGGTGCTACCTTAGACCGCAGCTTGCGCTCACTATGATTTAGAATAGCTACAAGTCTCTACTCATTTGATATGTATGGATGCAAGTCAATCTCCTCGAGTGGAACGTGCCAAAAAGCCCTCTCGCTCCTCTGATATTTCTTCAGCAATGCCACGTGAAACACGTCATGTATTCGCTGAAGATGCTCTGGCAAACCCAGTCTATAAGGTACCTGTCCCACCCTCTCAATGATAGGGAAAGGTCCCACATACCACGGTGTTATCTTACCCTTATTACCGAACCTTATCATTCCTTTTATAGGAGACACCCGGACTAAAAACTTATCACCGACCTCTAACTCCATATGTCTCTGAGCAGCATCAGCATAACTCTTCTGCCTATTCTGGGCTATTCGAATACATCCCCAGATAACATTTATCTTGGTAGTCATCCCCTGGATCATCTCTGTCCCTAAAAACTTATTATCCCACATGTCTAACCAACAGGCGGGAAAACGACAAGGTCTCCCATAAATTGCCTCAAACGGTTCCATGCCAATAGTAAACTGGTAAGAGTTGTTATACGCAAACTCTACTGAAGGAAGGTATCGCTCTCATCCTCTCCCAAAGTCTAAAATGTACATCCTCAGCATATCCTCTAGTATCTGATTAACTCTCTCAGTTTGCCCGTCTATCTGTGGGTGCTAGGCGGTACTCAACCTTAACTTTGTGCCCATGGCATCCTAAAAACTCTGCCAGAAGTGGGACACAAAATTCTTGTCTCTATCAGACACAATGTTAACCGGCACCCCGTGTAGCTTAACCATCTACTCTATGAACAGTTGCACGTATCGCATCGTCTCAAAATCTGTGCGAACTAGTAATAAATGGGTTACCTTGGTCAACTGATCCAAAATCACCCATATGGAATCGTGATCCCTCTGTGATGTAGGCGACCCTGTAATGAAGTGCATGGAGATACTCTCCCATTTCCACACGAGAATCTCCAGCGGATGTAGAATCCCTGAAGGTCTCTGATGATTAACTGTCACAAGTTGACCTGTGGTGCATTTCGAGACAAACTCTGCTATATCCAGTTTTATCCATGCCCACTAATATTGCCTCCTCATATCTTGGTACATCTTATCCTCGCCGGGATGTACCTCAAACCTCGAACCATGGGACTCTGGCATAACCACATGCCTCGAATCCTCATCCTCCGGAACGAGTAACCTCTCATTAAGGTGTAGGCCTCCCTCTGAACTAATCGAATAACACTCTGTTCCCTCGGCCAGTAACTGACGTATCCTATCCCTACAGATCTGATCCTCTTCCTACGCCATCACAACCCGCAAGATAATCCTGGCAGTAATAGATAAAGCTGACATGCATGCCTTGGCGACATCGTCGTCGTGTCGAAGCTCACTCCACTTTGCCTTCTAGACCTCTACAACCTCTCCAGTGGGCCACCTACTTAATGCGTCTACTACCACGTTGGCCTTACTAGGATGATACTGG
This sequence comes from Sambucus nigra, assembly GCA_949130495.1. Lineage (NCBI taxonomy): Eukaryota > Viridiplantae > Streptophyta > Magnoliopsida > Dipsacales > Adoxaceae > Sambucus > Sambucus nigra. Next base: position 358,930,796 of record OX422217.1, on the reverse strand, counting down.
ATATCAAACTGGTAATCCTTCATGAATTCTATCCACCGCCTCTGCCTCATGTTCAGATCCTTTTGTGTGAAGAGATACTGAAGTGACTTGTGATCCGTGAATAGAGTAAACTGCTCTCCCAAAAGATAATGCCCCCGACTCCCGGTTGAGATAAATAATTACCACGTCCTTAATGCTCACTATGATGTAAATAAATTATTACTATTCACTTAGTAATTTAAATTCCATAATTATTAACCATTTATTCGCCCGATTAATATTTACATAAATATTAACATAATTAATTAAATTAAATTATGACACACAAATAATTTAAAATTGTTTGAATTAATTAAATATTAAATGCACAGAAATACGGGGTGTTATAATACCTTCAACAAAAACTTGATCTTCTTTTTGTAGATGCCAAAATAAAAATGACCATATTAGAGTTAACTAGTCAAGCCATGTTTATGGACCAAAATCTTTATTAAAGTTGGAATAATCAAAAGTAAAGATTTCAAGCAATTCTACAAAACTTCAAGGGTTTGAATCAGGAACAAAACGTTGGCACTAACTCTTCATTATTGGAAAATCTAAAAAGGACAAACATGGGTTAGGCTTTTCTAGAAATTATAAAAATCTTCTCAAAAATCATAAACCACATTTGTCGAAGCTAGCACAAGTTCTTTTGTACCTCCAACACTTAAGACAAATGATTTTGTAAAACCACGAGACTCAAAAGTAGTCCATGAGGTTTTGTTGCTAAGAAAAATACCCAAGAGGGGGGTGAATTGGGGTTTTGCAAACTTTTTGGGTTAAATTTAAATTTCAGAAAATATTTAACTTAAAATACTTAATCCAAATTTTAGATTAATAAATTTTAAATGACTAAACCAATGAATATTATATAAATACTACCAACGAATTTAAACAAATTAAAATTATAGATTTTAACACCCCATTGAATATTTAATCAATTTTCATATTTAATATTAATTAATATTCAAAATTAATTAATTACTTCAAAGATAATTATTTTAATGATAAAAATAAATTTGAACAAATTCGGATTTAACTATTTTGCAAATATAAGGGATGGAAAAATAAAATTAATCAGCACAACCAAATAAATAAATATAAGGCGAAAAATAAATGACATCGTAATTTTAACATGGTTCGGCCAAAACCCGGCCTACGTCCACGCGCCTAGAGCTTCCGTCTCCTTGTGCTTCACTACCGTGATCCACTTGAAGGGAAGGATCAAACCACCGTGTACAAACATTTACAAGCTAACTTCGAGCTTCAAACCCCGTGGTCCAATTACGGGTAAGAACCAATCACAGTTACAGTCGTGTACCTAATGTCGTGCTACAAATTAAAACTGGAAGATTGAACAAAGCATCAAAACAAATCTGAATTTTTCTAGGAGGTTGAAATGACAAAACCCTTAAAATACAAATTTAATCTTAGTTTCTTCTTGAGTGAGACTTCGCAATGAATGTGATTTTTGGCATAATTCTTCTCTTGAAATCTTATAGCAGAATATGATTCTTGTGCTCTTGTATTTCTTCTTTAAAGATAGCAGAATACTAATCTGTTGCTATCTCAAAAACGTGTAGAGGTGATCTTTAACTTTTTTTGCTCCCTTGAATGTGTGTATGGGCTGAATAAAAATTCTAGTTGCTCTCTTGAGTAAGTGTATGTGCTGAATATAATTTTGTAGTTGCTCTCTTATTGTTGTATATATCAGTTGTATTTCTTATTTTTGTGTCATACCTTTAACAAAAACTTGGTCTTCTTTTTATAGATGTCAAAATAAAAATAATCGTTGGAGAAGAGTGGTATAGACTGAGAGAGCATTAAATGCTTAATATCTTGGAAATGAAAATTATATCTGATGAAACAATCTCTATTAATTTTCTGTCAAAAAAAATCTGTAGCAGAGAGATTAGTAGACACAGAACTAATACAATGATCTTGCCAATCGTCTTAAGTGGGTTAGTAAACATAAAAAATAAGATATGAAATGGTCTCTTTTCAACACATTAGAGATATTGTTTCTGTACAAAATCGTCCAAGAGATAATATTACTGTCAACTTGTGGACTTCGAAGATTGTGTATAAAAGAAAATATATGTGTATGAATTAACCAAGCTTTAGCTTTCACCAGTTTTTTCCAATTATTAACTAATATAAAAGGAGTATGACTCAATGAAGAGTATGGGACAACCTGCTATCAAACAGCACATTTGTTCTTTAGAAAGAATTGATGGAACCAGCTGTAAGAGTAGGGCCCAAGGCATGGCTAGGTCTGAAATGGAAAAGACACGCGAGTTCCAAGGCACAAAGGATTAATAAGAGATCTTCTATAAAATCAGAACACAAGGATATTTTAAAATATGAGAGGAACTAAAAAAAAAATCAATAAGTTTCATCAAGAAAGTTTCATATATATAAAGTAGATGGGATTTAATAGAGTCACAAAATCTACCTAATGCTGAAAAAATAAGATTTCCACTTGAATGGCACATGCGCGTGGCTTCCAAGGCTGATTAAGGAAATGTTAAGCTATCTCCTTAAGATTTGAACATTATATATATAAGAAAATAAGAAATAACAATCAAACACACACAAATGAGGAAAAATTCCCCAAAGGCGTAAAACCTTTTATTTTCACTATAATTTTGTAAGAAAACATCTTACACGGATTACAATGAAAATATGTGACACGAAAAATACCCTCGGGTGTCGGTTCTATTATCGTCGGCTGGAACTATCCCTTTCCAGTAGGGCAGCAGTGAAGAAGAGAACGGCTTCCTCACAAATTACTCCAGATGAGTAAATAATCCTCTTGAAGGTTTAAAGATTCACACACATATATGGGAATGGTTTTGTGAATCAAAAAAGTTTAGAAAACCTTAAAAAGATGAAGTCTTATTCTGGAATATTTTCACAGAATTTTGAAATTGAAGAAAGGCTTAAAAATCGTGTAGAATGAGAACAGATATTTATACGAAAATCAAGGCGGTGGCTCGTTCGAACGAGATAGTCATGTCGCTCGAACGAAGGACATATGTCATTCGAACGAGATCGCGTGACATGCCTATCTCGTGTGAACGACATTCAAAGTCGTTTGAGCAAGCTCGTTATTCAAGGCACTTCGCTTCTATACTTAGAAAAAATTCTGTTTTTGATAAAAAAAATCCAGACTTCAAAAATAATTTTCTAAAAAAATTTCCCAAATATTTATGTAAATATTAAAGCTCCAATAAAACATTTTACCGATAAAGTGTAGTGGAGTGGTGGGAATGAGCTGAGCAGCACGTCGCATGAAGCATAATGCACGTGAAGATAATGGATGCATTGGATTCGGATAAAGGCCGTCGAGGTTGATCATGTTGGCGTGCCGAATGTAGCGGTATCAAACATACAAACTGTGATCTAGTAGAAAATAGAAAATTCCTAGATTCTACCCCAGACATTTATAAAATTATGTCCTTACAAATCTCCCCCTATGTCTATGCCGGTACATACATAAAAAAATCCGAATTATGAAATTAAATGACATACAAGATAATAAACCCATTAAACCCTCAAACTGAGAATACTAAATGACATGTCTTTCAAATCTTCAGCTCTTCAGAAACTTCCAAAGCTTTTCTCATTAGGGTGTGCAATCCAATAATGAACAATGTTGTACCTACACACATGAGATAAAGCAAATACCCGTGACAAGCAACAGTTTGAAATATAATCATATGCAAAAATTGATGATCAATTAAGCTTAATCAAATCATTCATAAATCAACCAAACACCAAAACAATTCTCCCCCATAATTCTTCTCCGTCTTTTTATGATGTCCCCAAATAGACAGAAATGAGAAGCATAAATGAATGCACATGGAGAATGACACATGGGAATAAACTGCTATTTTTGTATTTTTCAAAATTTTTCACACATAGTATACAACAAAGAATCACACCATGAAAGAACACAAAAACAACCAAGTCGATGATAGCGTAAACGTAGGAGTGCGATCAAATTCGATAGGAAAATCAATGCATACAAACATGACATATGTGCACGATGAATATCGGATACTCCTAACGAATGAACTCAAACTTTTCCTTTGGTGTAAAAAAAAGGTGGTAATATGAGACATTGACTCAATAAAATCAACAAATCAAAGCTCAAAGTGATTTCCACACCAATAACATCCAAAACTATTTCATGCTTTTTCAGGACTTTTAAGGAAGTGAAAACCCGTTTATAGTCTCCAGCCAAACTCCCTCAGATATATATTTTGAATAGAGGCGTTCTAAATTATCAAACTTTAGAGAATTAATGGTTAAACCTAATGGCCCATATTTGGCATATATTGCTTTTTATTGCCTTTAAATTTTTTTGGTCTCTTTTAACCTCTTTGGACCCCGGATAATAAAATTCCTCAATTTTTTAGGTCCTTTTTAACAGTGGCTTTGAATCGCAAAGTCTAAATGAACCTTTCGCAGCCCTTCCCCGTTTTCAAATAAACACACAGTCTCACCAAAACGGTTTTTACATGCATTCCAATCTTGTCAAGTTTTATCACAGATGGGTAGTTGTATAAACAGAATTGAGATGAAAACACTCAAGCCAATATGTGATAGACAAGTACGATAATCAAATAAAGTCGTGCATGTGTGAAATAAAGGAGATATGAGTCAAACATGTAGGAAGATATCACTAATTACATCTCAAAGACTCCAAACAATGTAAAGCACATGGATGAAATGATGTAGCGTCTCAAATCTCTATCAAACAGTCACTTGGATAAATGAAATGAAATTATGACTCGGCTATCTTAAATGCTCATCCATAAAAGGTGCACATAAAATACAAAAATCATTTTGGATTTTTTTTTAAAAATAAATAAATAAATATATGTACAACAAAGCAATAATACATATAACACAAATTAGCAATAGGAAGCATATGATATGAACATAAAGAAGCATCCTAGCCTAGACACAGACCAACCCCTCAGTCAACTGTGCAAATCTCCAAAGACTTCCTAAGACTCTCAAATCTAAGGGCATCTAATGGTTTTATGAAAATATCGGCTAACTGACGGCCGATGGGTACGAAACTCAGGGATACGAATTTTTCCTCAACTAACTGATGTATAAAGTGCTCACGTATCCTGATGTGCTTTGTGCACGAATGTTGGACTAGATTACGGGATATGTGTATCGCAATCATGTTATCACAGGAAATAGTCATGGTGTCCTATGAAATCCCATAATCCTCCAACATTTGTTTCATCCACAAGAGTTGCGTGCAACAACTCCCAGCGGCGATGTACTCAGCCTTCGCGGTGGACAAAGAGATGGAATTTTGCTTCTTGCTCATCCAGGAGACAAGAGCAGAACCAAAATAGAAACACCCACCAAAAGTGCTCCTATAACCATCTACATCCCCGGCCCAATCGGCATCCGAACAGGCGGACAAACAGTCATCGGTCTGAAGGGAATACCAAATATCGTATGAGAGAGTCCCACTCACGTATTTAATAATACGTTTTAGAGAAAGTAAATGTGACTCTTTCGGGAATGCCTGATATCTCACACAGACTCCAATACTAAAGGCTATGTCGGGACGACTGGCAATCAAGTAGAGAATACTACCTAACATACTCCGATACAAGGTTTGCTCTACGTCCTTACCTGAATTGTCCTTACTAAGATTGGTAGTGGTACTCATAGGTGTACGTGCATGCTTAGCGGAGTCTAACCCAAATTTCTTCACTAAGTCTCTAGCATACTTAGATTGGGAGATGAACATCCCATCCTCTAGCTGACGAACTTGGAGACCAAGGAATAAAGTAAGCTCACCAACCATGCTCATCTCAAACTCACTTTTCATCTCCTCCTCAAAGTGATGAGCTTGTTGGGAGCATGTGGATCCAAAGACTATGTCATCCACATAGACCTGGGTAACCAAAATAGCACCGTCATCTCTCCTGATGAATAACGTCATATCAACTCCCCCTCTCTTGAAGCCACGGGCTAAGAGATAGGAAGTAAGCCTCTCGTACCAAGTATGCAGTGCTTACTTCAAACCATACAAGGCTTTCCGCATATAGTAGACGTGCTCCGGGTGCTTAAGGTCTTCAAACCCTTTCGGTTGTTCCACGTAAACCTCCTCCTGTAGAATGCCATTTAGAAAGGCACTCTTGACATCCATCTGATATAACTTGAAGCGCAGATGGCATGCGATTGCGAGTAGTAAGCGGACGGACTCAAGCCTCGCAACAGGAGCAAATGTCTCCCCAAAGTCTACACTTTCTATCTCTTTGTAGCCTTGAGTGACCAACCTAGCCTTGTTTATAATTATGGTACCATTTTTATCAATTTTATTCTTAAAAATCCATCTGGTACCTATCACATTAGTCTCACTAGATCGGGGGACAAGTTCCCAGACATTATTCTTTTTAAATTGAAGCAACTCATCCTACATAGCAGATATCCAATGTTCATCCTTAAGCTCTTATTTGTGATTCTTGGGCTCGACTTTGGACGTGTAGAAAAAATGGCTAACAACGTTCTCGAGTTGAGCACGAGTCTTGACCCCTAGAGTGGGATCAACAACAATGGTAGAAGGTTCATGACTCTTGCGAACCCAAGCAGGTGTGTCCCCTAACACGGGAGTAGGGTCCACAGAATGTGGGTGAGGTACAAGTAAATTAGTGCCAGAAACATCCTCATCCTCACACTGAAGGCTAGAATCAATAAACGCCAAAGGTTCGTTATCTTGCACGGTGACGTTTATTGACTCCATAACCTTAGAGCTCTTTAGGTTAAAAAACCAGTACACTCTACTATTTGATGAATATCCTAACAGTATTCCCTCGTCGCTTCGGGAGTCAAACTTTCCTAATTCCTCTCTATCCCGTAGGATGTAGCATTTACTCCCAAAAACACGAAAATATGCAAGGTTGGGTTTCTTGCCAGTCCATAATTCATAAGACATCTTAAGAGTGTGTGGACGCAGGTAAACCTTATTCACCATGTGGCATGCAGTAGACACTGGCTCTGCCCAAAATCTCCTAGAAACCTTACGACTTAGATGCATAGATCTAGCCATTTCCTGGATCATCCTATTCTTTCTCTCAACAATCCCATTTTCCTGAGGAGTCTTCACAGCAGAAAACTCATGTTTGATCCCAATGCTATCACAGTAAAGATCTGCCTTTGTTTCCATAAATTTAGTGTCGTTGTCACTACGTATCTTGTTAATAGTGACTCCATGTTGATTTTGCAAGACATGGCACTTGGTCGTTAAAAACTCCACAGCATCGAATTTCTCCCTCAAAAAACCTACAATCAAGTATCTGGAGAAATCATCCAACATCACGAGGATATACCTCTTACCACCCAGACTCTCAGTACGAGTAGGACCCATAAGATTCATGTGAAGAAGCTCAAGTACACGAGAGGTGGTAATAGAATGAAACTTCCTATGAGGGGATACGAATTTTTTTTCCCAACTAACAGGGTCCATAAATCATCAAAGTTGGCTTCCAAGTGATGGTAAGCCACGTACTAGGTCCTTTTTAACAAAACGAATTAAATCTCTAATGTTCACATGACCTGGACATTAGTGCCACAGATCCATAGGAGTGATTGTGGTGCTGTTGTAGACAAGTGAGGACTTGGGCTCAGTCCCATAACAATTATCCTCTGTACTCACCCCTCACACTAAAAGCTTATCGGCTTGATTATAGATATTACATGCATCCCGGTCAAACTTTATGGCAAAGTCAGTGTCGCACAGCTGGCTAATGCTGAGAAGGTTTGCTTTCAAACCTTTGACGTACAAAACATTCTCTAGCTTAGGAAATCCTGGTAACTCTACAGTACCACGTCCTACAATGCTAGACTTGATCCCATCTCCAAAGGTGACTCTACCATCCTGATAATCCTCAAGAGAAGTAAAAAATGAGGCATCACCTGTCATATGTCTGGAGCACCCACTATCAAAATACCACTGTGAGGTATTATGTACTTTGAGAGCGACATGAACAACAAAGGCCTTTTTATCTTTCTTAGGTACCCAAGAAGTGGTGAACTTTTGTTTACCTTTGTTGTTGTTGGTTTTAGCCAGAATGTGAGAAGTATTCACTGACGGTAAAGACATCCGTCGGAATTCCTCCATCAAACTCTGTGATGTGGATGCTAAACACTCAACTCGCTCTCTCAGACTGGTAAAATCATCAGTATGCTATGGTGGAGCAGTAGTACGTCATGTCTGACCCATACTATAGCAAAACTCCCTGAGGTGGCCTTTTCTTTTGCAATATGTACAAAAGAACACAGTCAAAGGCGGACCTTGTTTTTCTTTTCTTGGTCGACATCTCCGTCGAGGTTGTTGACGATGGCCATAAGGAGTCATAGTAAACTCAGGAACTGGTCCATGTGAAATTTGGGACGTGGAAGCACCATCATAACCTATTCCTTGCCTATCACCAAAACCTAAAGTGGGGCCGAGGAGCATCTTTACAATCTTCCCAGATTTATCCTCGATTTATACCTTGACTTCCCGTGCTCTCTCCAGATCATGAGTAAGCTGGGCTACAAAGGCTTCAAGTTTTTTCCAAGTCTCCATGGAGGAATGGATCTCACTCATAAGATTATCCACTTATTTAGTCAAGTCCCCTCTCTCTTTATCAATACAACTCTCCCTCTCTCTAAACAAACTCTCTTTCTCAACACAGGCAGACTCTCTCTCTCTTAAGGGAGTGCAGGTGGAGGAATCTCTCTCTCTCACTTTTCTTAAATCTTCCTCTAAAGCGGTGATCCTAGGAACTAATGCTTTGTTATGATTTTTAGTTTTAAATGACTCCGAATAAACCTCGGAGTAGGCGCGTTGAAGATCACTCTCGCTCTCACTTGTGTCATCCTCCCCCTCACTCACATCGATCTCACTGTTGAGGTGTCCCTGTGAATCAGCATCCTCATCGTCATGAGGAGCACTGGAAGTACTCACATGATTATCTATGAATGCGGTGAAGTTACACTCATGTGGTGACTCGTCTCCAGAATCCACCGACTCGACCTCATTGTCGTCACTAAGGGTAGCATTAAGGATAGCTTTGCCCTTTTCTTTGTTCAGCCTAGTAGCACACTCAAAAGCTCTATGACCCCTACCGTCGCACTCAAAGCATCTCTCACTTTCATTCTTAGGAGGATATTTAAAATATTTTTCATTTTTCTTTTCAAACTTATTTTTCTCAAACTTCTTGTTATCTTTAAAATTACCATTTTTCTTGAATTTGAGAATTCTCTTCAAATTTTTAGCAAATAGGGAAAATCATCTAAGTCAAAATCACATTCAGAATCTGATGTATCTGTCTCTTTTTTTCTAGATGACTCTACCCTCTTTCTTGCCAACCCCTCACTCTTTCTCTCCTGGGCATTAAGTGTAATTCCCTTATCTTTAGACTTAACAGATTTAGGAAACATATCAATTTCATACGTTTGCAAGTCTCTTACAAGTTCTTCCAATTTAAGCGTATTTAAATTACCCATAAATTTTAACACAGTGACTTTAGGGATAAAACGCTTAGGCAGTGATCTAAGAATATTTTTAACAACTCTATCATTAGGAATGTGTTCACCAAGATTGAAGCTAGTGTTAACAATATCAGACAGTTTAGCATAAAATTCATCAAAATATTCAGATTCAAGCATGGTTCTTGTCTCAAATTGAGTTGTTAAATTTTGCAGTTTAGACTCTTTCACGGCATTAGTACCTTCATGGGTAAGTTGCAAAACATCCCATGCCTCTTTTGACTTAGTGCACGTCATTATGCACTTGAACTCATCAGGGGTGACAGACCCAGAAATAGCACTTAAACCCTTAGAATTAAAAGATGACCATTTAAATTCTTCTTCAGTCAATGTAGTAACAGGTTTTAAATTAGTCACGTTTTCAAGAGTGACGGAGGGAGGTGTCCACCCTCGTTCAACCAAAATCCAGACATGTTCATCAATTGCTTTTAATGCAGATCTCATGCGGGCTTTCCAGTAAGCATGATTTGTCTCGTCAAAAACTATCATTTTATTATATACCGTCTCCATTAAGAACATATTTGTTTTCAAAAATCAATTTTTCACAAAAATTGATATCTTAGAAAAAATTTGCGGAAAATTACACGATAAAGTTGTGTAACTGGCACTGATACCAATTTGAGAAGAGTGCGCTTGCGTTCAAATAATGAAGTTATTTAATTAAACTCAGTTTTTATCAATTAAGTCCTAAACATGCATCTAGGTGTGATTGATGATGATAAAATCAAGCAAGAACAATCAAACACACACAAATGAGGAAAAATCCCCCAAAGGGGCAAAACCTTTTATTTTCACTATAATTTTGTAAGAAAATGTCTTACACAGATTACAATGAAAATATGTGACACAGAAATACCCTCGGGTGTCGGTTTTATTATCGTCGGCTAGAACTATCCCTTTCCAGTAGGGTAGCAATGAAGAAGAGAACGGTTTCCTCACAAATTACTCCAGATGACTAAATGATCCTCTTGAAGGTTTAAAGATTCACACATATATATGGGAATGGTTTTGTGAATCAAAAAGGTTTAGAAAACCTTAAAAAGATGAAGTCTTATTCTGGACTATTTTCGCAGAATTTTGAGATTGTAAAAAGACTTAAAAATCGTATAGAAGGAGAATAGGTAATTATACAAAAATTGAGGCAGTGACTCATTCAAACGAGATATCCATGTCGCTCGAACGAAGGACAGATGTCGTTCGAACGAGATCACGCGACATGCCTATCTCGCGCGAACGACATTCAAAGCCGTTTGAGCGAGCTCGTCGTTCAAGGCACTTCGCTTCTACACTTAGAAAAAATTCTACTTTTGATAAAAAATTAATCTAGACCTCAAAAATAATTTTCTAAAAAAATTTCACAAATATTTATGCAAATATTAAAGCTCCAATAAACCATTTTACCAATAAAGTGTAGTGGAGTAGTGGGAATGAGTTGAGCAGCACGTCGCATGAAGCATGATGCACGTGAAGATAATGGATGCATTGAATTCGGATAAAGGCCGTCGATGTTGATCGTGTTGACGTGCCGAATGTAGCAGTATCAGACATACAAACTGTGATTTAGGAGAAAACAGAAAATTCCTAGATTCTACCCCGGATATTTATAAAATTATGTCCTTACAAGTGATTTGCCCTAAGCAGTTGGATGGTATCACTTTAAAAAAAATTGTTTCATATATGATAAAGGAGGTACAAAGAACGAAAATGCAGAAAGTTCATATAAAAAGTTCTTATATGTGGTCCCTACTCACTTTAGTATGATAACATCATTTAATCTACTAAAAGTTATATTATAGTGTAACACCTCGTAATTTTGAGGACTAAGAATTTAATTATTTTTGGGAGAAATAAAATTAATTTAAGTTTGAGAATTTTAAATTTGGCATATGGGGTCAAAATTAGAGGATGCTACAAAGTATTTCGGATGATGATTCTGAGTGAACGATTGATCCAGGATGGGTCGAGATAGTCAAAATGATTGTTATTGTATTTTATTTGGGTTCACGAAATATTTTAAGTTAGTTTGACTCGAATTGGAGTAAACGAGTCATTTAAATTATGTATTATGATTTAAAGTTGGGTATTTTGGAGATAAGGCTTATAAAGCCTACGTGAGATAACAATATCATTCTTGATATATAGAAAACCCTAGAGAGAGAGAGAGAGAGAGAGATAAGAGGAAAGGAAGAAGAGAAAGAGGAGAAAAGCTTAAAGATTCTGGCCAATCCGTGATTTCGATGAAGATTCAACCTCTACAACTTTGAGGCAAGTGATTAAACTTGCTAAATAATCTATGTGTGTAATTTATTTTCATGATTTGTGGATAAAAATATGGATTTTGGGTTAATATGTTAAAACCTAAATTTTGTGGATTCAATCTTGCATTTGATGTTTTATATGGGTTTGATGAGGTATAACTTGATGGGATGAGATGTAGGATGAGTTTTGATGGTAAAAACATGTTTGGGTTGAAGATTGGTGGATTGGAGATATGATATTTGGGTATATATTTCATGGGTTTTATGTAGAAGATGGGATTTTTGGAGTTCTTAGACCCAAATCGATTCACCCCTTAACCGAATCAATTCGGCTTAAGGTAAAAGTGCCAAGTCTGGACGATCGAATCGATTTGGATCCAAAACGAATCAGTTCGGCCTAAGACAGACTTACAGGTCCTTTGGACCTAATCGATTCGCATACCAGCGAATCGATTCTCTTTTAGGACTGAATCGATTCAGACAGAGCCGAATCGATTCGGAAATTGGGCTATTTTGTGAAGTTTTTCTAGAGTGAGTTTTACTCCGTTCTGATTGGGATTATCGATTAGGAACATTCTTATATGATGCGCGTAATGCATTTTGGATATTTGTTGTGAGTTTCTTATACGATGTGATATTTGTGGATGTATCGAGTTATTTGGGAAGGTAAAATTGGAGTTGTTGTATCGACTTAGTGGGGAATCATATTAGCGACGGGAACTCTACTTGGAGATAATTACGGGCCAACGGCAGAGAGGTCGTGTACCCTTAGTGACGTTAAACTTAAGGATTTAATCAAATGCGATAATGTTAAGGGTTCATATGAGTAACTGAACCATAACCTGAATTTGAAATGATTTAATGTATCATCGACTAGAATAGTTTGCATTTATACTTATAGCTGGGATAACTATTGTATATCTATGTGCCTACGGATATAAAGATGATGTGTGACTATTCTGATGCTAATAAATTGTTTAAGTTAATAATTAGAAACTGATGAATTTTATTGTATTTATATATATACATATTAATGTATAAGTTCGAGCGTAAACTTAGGATATGATAGAATAAGAAGAAAATGGTTATATTTTAGATAGTAAGTTACGCGGGTGTAGATTATTCGTGGATTAAGATTGAATTGTTCCTAGGATGTGTCGGGTAGTTTAATTAAGGTTCACGTGCATACGTTTAGGTTCACGCTTTAGTCGACGGGTGAGTTTGAGTTCTACGAGAGTGCGACTCCCCTTTAATTATGAAATTGTGCATTTATAGTTATTATGCATTTTAATGCACTTGCTAAAATATTTTCAAACCTCGGGCTCTGACCCATTGATATTTCTCTCTTGCTATACATATATTGTAATATATTATAGGTGTCCCACCGCAAGGACGCCAGTGATGCTTTTCTATCCAATGCCCTTGGAGTTGTAGCTGTTGTGGGATTTTTCTATAGCCACTTCCTATCTTTTGTAAATATAGTTTAGGATTCATTTTTGTTTATCGGGTTTATACCCAAGGGTTATATATGTAACACTTCTATATTTCTCTCCTCAGGATGTTGTATTGTCTGTGACCCGACAGCATATTTGGGTATATTTCTTTTATTCTACTTATTAGGTTTTAACATGATTACTTCCTTTTATTGTGGTACGTGTGTATATATTATCATGTTCAGGAGTTACTATATTGTTGGTATGATGTTCATTATATGTTTTTTTGAAATGTTTTTGGCATCCTCTTATTATAGTATTGGGTAGTTAGTTATGTTTATTCAGGATTGACAGTAGATGCTGAGAATGATCCACTTGAGATTCCTGATTTATTTTAGTATAGGGTTGGACACCCGTTATTATTGTAAGCGAGGTGTCACATGTGGTATCAGAGCCACAGGTTCTTGTATCTTAGGTTCTGTGCGGGTTTTCTGCGTTCTTCTGTAAGCGTTCTTGATGTATAGCCCTATTATTAGGACTATTATGTTCATTAAGCCTATGTTTTCTTCTGCGATGTGTAATCACTTGAACGGCGTTCTGATACAGTTTCGCTTGTTTCAGATGCCATCGAGAAGAGGTCGTCCAGGCAGGGCAAACAGAGGGGCTGAGAATGTGGAACCCCAAATGCCTCAAGGGACTGTGACTGCCATCGAAATTTCCAATATTGTGGCACAAGTAGTAAATGTTTCCATTGCTGCGATGGCACATCAACCTGCAGCTCCAGTAGCTCAATACCACCCAGGGCCATCTGCATGGGAAAGAGTGCGAGAAGACTTTGGGAAAGGACATCCTTCAGAATTTTTGGAGGGAGATGATGCAATTGATTTAATTTAGTGGACGAAGGTATACAAAGGCACTTGTGAATGGTTGAATGAAGCGAGGTGCAGGAAAAAATACTCGCCACCTTTAAACTAACGGGTGCAACTCTCTAATGGTGGGAATCAATCACCACATCGGAGAAGAGAGATGCAATGCCCATAGTAGATTTTTGGGTATGCTTTTACCAAAAGTATTTTCCTTCAGCGATTCGGACGGAAATAAGGAGGAGATTACTGGATGTGACTCAAGGTGATCGAACGGTGGCTGAGTACAAAGAAGAATTTACTTGATTAGTGAATTTTATTCCCGACGAGGTAAATACGAAGGAGAAGCGAATATTAAAGTTCTTAGGAGGGCTAGATTGGTGAATTCGGCAGCATTTGTTAGGGAACTTGGCATTACTGACTTTTAACGATGTGATGAATGTGGCATTGTTACATTGTCAGGAGTATCGACTTCATTTAAAAGGGAGTAAGAAATTTGGGTACTCGGGTTCATCAAGTAGGTCTGGAGGAGATGATGCCATTGGAGCAAGATCATCACCGTAACAAGGGTATAGGCAGAATTATCAAGGGCCGCAACAGCGTTTTGTCCCTCAGGATGGATGTAATACCCCATACTTTTATGGATAATTTAAATTTCATAAATGGGTGTAATTTGGAAATTTAGAAAATTTCTGAGAAAAATAATTTTTGGATTTTATGCAGGCTAGATGATTTTCGATGTATGCAACATTCACTTTTGGGATTAAGTAAATGAGTTGGACTATTTCAAGTACATATCGCAGTTCGATAAAGTGACAAAGGATAAAGTTTTAATTAGAAAACCAGCATTGAGATGTATTGGGTTTAATTAGTGGTTTGTGGTTAAGTACCTCGGATGGAGATTTCAAGTGTGCGGTTGGTTTCGGAATGGCCGAGATAGTCAGAATAGAGTATCCAGGAGTAGTGTTTGGATTCCGAGAATTTTTATACCAGTAGGGACTCGTAATTGAGCAAACGAGTCATTTTTGGGTTCAATAAGGGATAAACCCTTTTCTCTCCTATAAAAGACACGAGAGAGTGGGAGAAATGAAAGAAAAAGGAGAGAAAGGAAGAAGATAAGAAAGGAAGGGAGAAAGAAAGAGGAAGAAAAGGGAGATTCCGGCCAAACTCCTTGGGATTCAACTCGAGGTTATCGAATTTTATCCACGAGGCAAGTGTTTACTTGCTTTATTTATTTTGAGCATAAATCTCATATCATAATTGGTAATAACAAACTATATGATTTTGGGATTGGGTTTTTGTGAATCAAACGGGTTTTTCGGAAGTTTAATAGGTAACCCCCTGAAAATATTAAATTGGAGAAACTTATAAATTAATTAAATTTAGTTGTTGATTCTTGGCTCTATGATGATTAGAACCTATTTCCTTTGTGTATATATAGTTGGGTGTGGTTATATGTTGGTGGGAGAAGAGGTAAAAATCTTGGTGGGTTGTTAATGGCAGAAATGGACTCGTTGAAGAAGATGCAGAGTCGGTTGTCCTATTTGATCGATCGATCGATGGCCAAGGATCGATCGATCGATCCTACAGAATTTTTGGCAATTTTCGTTGGTTCAATTTATATGTGATTAAATCCCAAATTAAGGATTTATAGCCTATTTATTGAGGAAATAAATACATAACTAAGGAATAAATATTTATCCATTTGAGGGAATTTATGGGGGCTAAGAGGGTGCTATAATCGTGTGGCACTAAAAGTATATTTTTGAGGAAAATGAATAAATTGAGGAATTAGATATTTGGGGTACCCAAAAATAGAGTGGGGACCTCTAAATTATTATTTGAGCAAAATGTAGCCCTTGGGTTCGTGGAAATGGGATCCACAACTTATCTAACTTAAGGGTGTTTGGGGATGAATATTTTTGGGATAGTTTCAACAGGCAATCGGGCCTATATAAATGTGCGCGTAGAAAATGTAATTATATGTCGACTGTAACTGAGTAAAGACTATGAGGCGACTAGGATGGAATTTGGGATGTAGGCTAAATATAAGTGATGGTATACTTATTAAATGGCTTTGAATTGGGATATTCGAAGAGTGTATAAATCCCTAAAAGTGATCAAGGTGCGAGTTATATTTGTGTAAGAGAATACTTATGGGATTAGTATTTATGTTGGAGAATACTTAAATATTATTATGAGATTGGCAATTATAGCCATATGTACATTTGAGAAGTGATATATATATATATATATGTGTGTGTGTGTGTGTGTGTGTGTGTGTGTGTGTGTGTGTGTGTGTGTGTGTGTGTGTGTGTGTGTGAAGCATACCCCCTCTAATGCTATCATGGGAAGTTGCGCGATGTGGGTGAGGCTCCTGGCTTGAGGAGCAGAGAGCGTATAGTCCCCAGGTCATAGCGTCCATTTTATATTGTGTGATTTTTATTAGGGGTGAGACGTGGTGGGTATGTTTCGTCTCATTTTCGGGGAGGAACTATGACCGCTTCCCATACGTTGTGATTTGGTTTTTACCAAGGCGGTGTGAGATTCCAACTGTTGGTGCCCAAGATGTTATGTGAGCGATTCCTTGGTAGATGATATCATTGAGAGACTGCATCCTCGAGTTATAGCTATGTGGGATGCTTTTTATACTTGTTGTGTATACTATATTATCTGTATATGAGGACAAGATATCATATATCTTTATCTAGAATAAAGAGATAAATGAATAAGGATTTATTCTCAGTCCAGGAGGTTTTATCCGGACTTACATTGTGATTGTATATTAAAGTGACTATTTTATGTATAGGTTTATATGAGTATGTATATACGTTATGTACTGAGGGCCTGTTGGATCTCGACGATTGACATTGCCAAGTAGTAGTGTATCGGGGTGTTCCTTGTTGGATTTCACTTCGCGAGACACCCTACGCATGAACGTAGCGCAGTGTTGAGACTGGAGAGAAGTTGAGCCCTTAGTACTCAGGTTTATAGGGGGTTTTCAGAGATTTGATGGAACGATTTTAGTTAGGCGGGATAGCTTAACTAGGTTGTCTTTAGGGATATGTTAGATGTGCACTATTATAAGAGAGGTGAGGGGTATCTCATGAGAGTGCAATACCAATTTAAATATGAGGTAAAAATAAAGCATTTATGCACTTGCGAAATATTTTCACAACTCGGGCTCTGACCCGTTTATCTATTTTTCCTCTCTTTTGCTATATATATATATATATATATATATATATATATATATATATATATATATATATATATATATATATATATATATATATATATATATATATATATATATATAGTTGTCCAGACACAGGGATGCCTGGATGACGATTCCTTCAAGTCAGACGTCTGCTGCAACAGCTATGGATGCATGCATGTTTACTGTAGACATTTCTATCCTTATAATTTAGATAGGAGGTACTGTATAAACATTCGGTCTAATAACCCAACTGCATTTATTTATTCTTTGGCTGCCTTTTATTGCGGAATTCGATTGGGTTGTATTATTGTTAAATCGAGTGTTCAGTTATTTTATTTCATTTTCAGTCTTATATATAAATTGTGTGGATGTTTTATTTGAATGGTTTGTTTAAAAAAAGATTAGTTAAATAAAATTTTGATGCCAGCCTAATAGGTTAATAGTAATTAAATTGGTTTAGAATAGTGATGCAAAGAATGAACCATATGAGACTCCTGTTTTAATTTGGTATAGGATTGTTCGCCCGATATTTTATTAGGCGGGGTGTCACAATGGACAGGAAGGAATTTCTGGGAGATGTTTCTTTTGTGGAGAAATAGGACATAGGAAGAGGGATTGTCCTGAAAGAGGTAGAGGGTAACTTTTTGAGGATGTTTTGGATGTGCAACCCCTAGAAAAGTTCATAGGCCAGTTCGGGTAAGAGAACTTCGATCAGGGACCCATTGATGAAGTGAGGCAGTTGGAATATGGAGTTAATATGTAAATTATTTTCCTTTATGCTTAGGTCATTCTTTGAGCAGTATTAGGAGCGTCGCATGTAGGATTTTAGTGAGTGGTTAGCCATTATAACCATATTGTATATAGAATTACCTTGAAGGGAGGAGTGAGCAAGTGTGGCACTTGGATGATATCTTTCGAAAGAATTGATTATTTTTCGATATGCTAGTAGAGAGTTGAGATTTCATTTTGGAAATAGGAAGTGTTAAAGTTTGTTGAGTAGTAACGGTAAGACTATCGTTTTATAGTTAAGCTAGATGCATGTGTTTGTAATGTTCCAGTTATGGAAGGGCCTATCTTTAAGAGATGTTTTGATGTGATGTAAAGGATTTTTATTACTAAGAAGATTCAGGGTATAGCGGGTTCATTGTTGAGCAAGGAATTTTAGCTCATGGTTGTGTGCGTGTTGAGAACTAAGTGTTGGTAAGAGTATTGTATTTGTTGACGCCTTGTGTCTTGGGAATAAGGTATTTGATTTGTGTATCGAAAGACATTAAACTATTTTTTTGATATTACATCTTTTTAGGCCTTCGCGCAATATCAATACGGTTCAAAAATATTTTAAAAACATTACTCTTGGTTTAACTAGTCTCAATTCCCGACAAAGATGCACAATAGTGTATTAGGAGGGTTCCTTGTTTGGATTTCGCTTGCGAGACCTCCCCCGCATGAAAGTAGTGAATTTCAGGAATTGAGAAGAGTTAAATCTTCAGACATTTCAAAAAAAAATTATACACTTAGTGCGTTATAATGGATTAAATTTTTTAGAGTTATCTTACGATTTGAGGCTAGTGGAGCCGAGTAATGTTTATGCAGTTGAGCTTGGGTACAGGGTGTATGGGCGCCCTAGTTAACCAATTTGATTTTAAAATAAAAATAATTCATCATTAGAAGTTGTAGAGAGAGGTATAGTGATCTTGAGGGTAGGTGAATTAGGAGCTAATTGAGCTTTGGAGTACTAGGCTTAACTTAATTTCGACGACGAAATTTCTTGTAGGGGGGAAGTTTGTAACACCCCGTAATTTTGAGGACTAAGCATTTAATTATTTTTGGGAGAAATAAAATTTATTTAAGTTGGAGAATTTTAAATTTGGCATATGAGGTTACAAAGTATTTCGGATGATGATTCTGAGTGCACGGTTGATCCAAGATGGGTCGAGATAGTCAAAATGACTGTTATTGTATTTTATTTGGGTTCACGGAATATTTTATGTTAGTTTGACTCGAATTGGAGTAAACGAGTCATTTAAAGTATGTATTATGATTTAAAGTTGGGTATTTTGGAGATAAGGCTTATAAAGCCTACGTGAGATAACAATCTCGTTCTTGATATTTAGAAAGCCCTAGAGAGAGAGAGAAGAGTAAAGGAAGAAGAGAAAGAGAAGAAAAGCTTGGATATTCTGGCCAATATGCGATTTCGAGGAAGATTCAACCTCTACAACTTTGAGGCAAGTTATTAAAATTTCTAAATAATCTATGGGTGTAATTTATTTCATGTTTTGTGGATAAAAAATGTGGATTTTGGGTTAATAAGTTAAAACCTAGATTTTGTGGATTAAATCTTGCATTTGATGTTTATACATAGGTTTGATGAGGTATAACTTAATGGGGTGAGATGTAGGATGAGTTTTGATGTTAAAAACATATTTGGGATGAAGATTGATGGTTGGAAGATGATATATTTGGGTTTTGGAAATTTGGGTTTGAGAAAAACAAGCCATTTCGTAGCTTGCTGAACAGGCCAAATCGATTCTCTCCCTTATGCGAATCGATTCGTCATATAGCAGACTTATGGATTTTCGGTTAATATGTTAAAACCTAGATTTTGTGTATTCAATCTGGCCTTTGATGTTTTATATGGGTTTGATGAGGTATAACTTGATGGGATGAGATGCTGATGTTAAAAAGATGTTTGGGTTGAAGAATGGTGGATTGGAGATACGATTTTTGGGTATATATTTCGTGGAGTTTATGCAGAAGATGTGATTTTTGGAGTTTTGCAGACCCGAATCGATTCACCCCCTAAGCGAATCGATTCAGCTTAAGATAAAAGTGTCAAGTACGGATAACCGAATCGATTCGGATCCAAAATGAATCGATTCAGCCTAAGACAGACTTACAAGTCCTTTGGACCGAATCAATCCTCATACTGGCGAATCAATTCTCTTTTAGGACCGAATCGATTTGGATAGGGCCGAATCGATTCGAAAACAGGTCTGTTTTGTGAAGTTTTTCTAGAGTGAGTTTTACTCCGTTCCGATATAGATTATGAATGTTCTTATATGATGCACGAAATGCGTTTTGGACATTTGTTGTGAGTTTATTATACGATGTGATATTTGGGGACGTATCGAGTTATTTGGAAAGCTATAAATTGGAGTTGTTGTATCGACTTAGTGGGGAATAATATTAGCGACGGGAATTCTACTTGGAGATAATTATGGGTCAACGGGAGAGAGGTTGTGTACCCTTAGTGATGTTAAACTTAAGGATTTAATCAAATGCGATAATGTTAAGGGTTCATATGAGTAACTGAACCATAACCTGAATTTGAAATGATTTATTATATCACCGACTAGAATAGTTTGCGTTTGTACTTATAGTCGGGATAACTATTGTATAACTATGTGCCTACGCATATAAAGATAATGTGTGACTGTTCTATTGTTAATAACTTGTTTAAGTTAATAATTACAAAACTGATGAATTCAATTATATATATATATAAGTTCGGGCGTAAACGTAGGATATAATAGAATAGGAAGAAAATGGTTATATTTTAGATAGTAAGTTACGCAGGTGTAGATTATGCGTGGATTAAGATTGAATTGTCCCTAGAATGTGTCGGGTAGTTTAATTAAGGTTCACGTTCATACGTTTAGAGGAGCGCTTTAGTCGAGGGGTGAGTTTGAGTTCCACGAGAGTGCGACTCCACTTTAATTATGAAATTGTGCATTTATAGTTATTATGCATTTTAATGCACTTGCTAAAATGTTTTCAAACCTCGGGCTCTGACCCGTTTATATTTCTCTCTTGCTATACACATATTGTAATATATTATAGGTGTCCCACCGCAAGGACGCTCGTGATGATTTTCTATCTAGTGTCCTTGGAGTTATAGCAGATGCACGCTGTTGCGGGATTTTGCTATAGCCGCTTCCTATCTTTTGTAAATCTAGTTAAGGATTCATTTTTGTATATCGGGTTTGTACCCAAGGGTTATGTATGTAGCACTTCTATATTTCTCTCCAAGGGATGTTGTATTATCTGTGACCCGATAGCATATTCGAGTATATTTCTTTTATTGTACTTATTAGGTTTTATCATGAGTACTTCCTTTTATTGTGGTACGTGTGTATGTATTATCATGTTCAGGAGTTACTATATTGTTGGTATGATGTTCTTTGTATGTTTTTTTGAAATATTTTTAGCATCCGCTTATTGTAGTATTGGGTAGTTAGCTATGTTTATTCAGTATCGACACCAGATGCTGAGAATGATCCACTTGGGATTCCTGATTTATTTTAGTATAGGGTTGATCGCCCATTATTATTTTAAGCGGGGTGTTACAAATAGATTATAGTTATATGGGATGTGAAACCAAAAGTTAATATATAACATATATTTATATGTATGGTGAATATAAGTAATGTGTGTGTGTGTGTGTGTGTGTATAAACCGTAAATATAAAAAATATATAATATATAATATATATAAATACATAATTATATAGAGTATATATTAACAGATTATATATACAAAAAGATTTATAATGATTATATAGATGTATAAATATATAGCTATAAGAACTAACTAAATATATAGCATATATAATATATAATATATAATGTATAAAATAGTAATAATAATAGTTGTATAATAAAAAATATGTAACATGATAATATCTATATAAAAGTTTACACAATATATTATCAATATAAAAGGTTAAATAAATAATGAACTATTGTACTAAGTATATACATACATATAATAAGATATAATTACCTATTTATATAATTACAAAGCATAGATAATATTTATATAAAAGTTTACGAACAAAATATATATAACTAAAAACATATGAGTATAAAATATATATATACATATATATATATATACACACACACACACACAACTAAATAAATATTATGACAAGTAATTATACAATTATACAAAAGATAATTGTACTAACAAATGCATAATTAATCATAGTATGCAAATAGATATGTTTTTAAAATTATCAATAAATAATACTCAATAAATATATGTTTGGAATCACTAAAATCAAAATATTTTATTAAACTAAAATGTACATTAATTATACTTCGGACAAACATAATATTAATTAGAAGGTTAATTACATCTTCGTTTACAGTTTTTATCTCCAAAGTGGGAACAAGTTCAGACTAAGAAATATAAGTACCCACCAATTAGAGGATTTGAAAGTAATTCAAAACTGTTTGCAATCAAACCTCCAACGATTTCTAATGTAAAACCAATTTTTGAAAATATGCCCAACAAAGCAAAGCTTACTTTAGCTAAATTATGTAATTACTATAATGCTTTTGGACACATTTATGAATAATGTTTTCAATTTAGTCTTAACATGCTAGTGTACACAAACTTTAACTACTAGCGTGTGAAAATTCCTAACGATTATACCATTAAAAAAGTTTTATGTGACAACCCGATGTCCCGAAATAGGGGGTGGCCAGCCCGATACTCCAAAATAACGGAATCATGGATGGAATCATTCTCAGCATCACAACAAAAGAAAAAGTATATGGGATAACCACTCCTTATTTCAGAAAAACGGGTTGCCAAAAATTTTGATTTTTCAAGTTAATAAAAGAAAACAACTTAACAACCCAATAAAAGAAAGTGGAAATCCAGACGAAATTATATTACATACACACAAATGTACAATAAGGGACCGAATATGCTGTCGGCCACAGACTCATACAATAAAATTAAACAAATTCATTAATTACATAATACATTACTTTAATCAAGTACAAAAGCTTGGAACTCTCGCCCGAGTAAAGATACCCGATCTTATCTAGAGTGCAAGGATGACAACGTCTATTTCCAAATGCCCCGTAATACCCGCAAAGCATCATGGCTCGCTAAAGACACCAGGATCGGAATTCAAATCAGGCATCCTTGCGGCGGAGTACCTGAACAGATACAAGATGCATACACAACAAGAAATATGAATGGGTCAGGGCCCGGTTCTATATGATTACCAGATGAATAAAAAGTATGACAGTTATGAATGATGAATCGTGATGAAAGAGAAATAAGAAGCTACCTACACAATTTAAAACATAAGCTAAGAAAGAAAATAAAATGAATAACATTAATCTAAAACTTCATCATGCGCACCAATTATTTCATATATCTTTTCCTTAATAGGAAATATATATATATAAAATCACAATCTTATGCTCTTTATGGCATTTTTATCTCAATTTTACTTTTTGTAAAAATCCTTTCCTTATCAGGAAAATAGTCATTTTCAAATGCTCTTTGTGGCATTTATATGTGCTCTTTGTGGCACTTCAGTATGCTCTTTATGTCATATAATCCATCAAGTCCCACTTGATTATGAATAGTTATATTTATACACATATAAAAATTCTAAGACCGCTCGTCCGGGTTTCCCCACTATGCGCGCCCCTAAATGACCATCATCTTCCAGGGCCTATCATAAGACAACCTGGGCACCTATAACGCAAAACGTCGAGAAGCGGCCATGTGCCTGCAGGATAGTCAAGACCACACCCGGAATCTCCTACCCATCGCAGAAAAATATATAACAACAAACTCTCACATGGCCTAGGACTATATCCACCCTGCATTCATTAGTCAGGGGGCTTCACCTCAATGCACGAACTTCCCTTATGATGTCATTTAGAGAGGTGTGTTCAACCATTATATTTACCATTTTCAAAATCAAGTAAATTATCATTTACCAAATTCAGGATTAAGTAAATTATCATTTACCATCATCATTACCATTTCCATATGTATGTTTCATTTTATCCGAAACAGTATCATTTACATTTTGTAAATAATTTAACTCATTTAAATCCGGAGCCATACAATAACTTGTATCATTACTACAACCTCAAAGGAGTAAATAAACTCGTAATTACCTCCAAACATTTTGGGATATTATTTTAAAACCCCAATACCATCATACCTCAAAGGAATGAAGAAGCTTTCAATTTATTCTCACAACATTCTTTTACGGTGTTATTAAGAACAATCAAGGTTAACATAGCTTAATTGAGCTTCTAAAATCTCCCAACATTCTTTTTGGGTGATAATATAAACCATCAAAACTAGTATAGCTCAATTGAGCTTCTAAAGTCTCCCAAACATAACACTACATCTCCTAGTTTTATAGTAATTAACTAGAAGAAAAGAATGCCCTGTCATCAATAGGCATAACCCCGAAAAAGTCCCCACAAAACCCATTCCTAATGTAGGGTAGACAACTAACTCATCTCACACTCTAGGAATCGATTCAGTCCAAGCAGACCTGGGAACTGCCCTTTACCGAATCGATTCGCCCAGAGGGACGAATCGATTCGGCCTGGAGAATTTGCCAAGAATGGCTACGAAGGGTTATGAACCCTAATTTCTCCAAACCCCAAATCTCTTCCATTTTTCACACAACCAACAATATGTATCCACCCAAACTCATCCTACATGATTAATAACAACTATAACCCAAAGTTTTATCATCAAACTATGATTAGGGCTTAAATCCCATAAATTCCACATTTAAACCATAAATGCAAATACACAACTATAACGCAATTTATACATCTTAAATCACATATTAGCAAGTAGAAAACTTGCCTTAGGGTTGATATCTCATATTTCTTTGTGGTAGAAGCAATAATCCATCTTCAATCACGAATTCTCTCTCATTTCTCCATTTTTCTCTTCCTCTCTCTTTCTCTCCTTCTCTCTCTATGTTTTAAGACATGAAATGAGAAATGAAAATAAGGGGCAAGACTTAAAATCGTGGCTTAAGTTTAAAGTCTCCAACTTAAGTGGTTAATACCACATTAAAATGACTCCCAAATACGCGTTTAACTTAAAACCAGGTAAAAGTGCCCGAAACCCAAAATTACAATATGGCACTTATTTTGACTGTCTCAGACATTCCGAGACTAACTACACCCTCTAAACTGGCATCCGACAATTTTATAATTTATTTCCAGTTCCAATTTCATTTCAACCATAATGTCATTTAAAATACATGACACTATAAAACATGCAACCTGATGATATTTACTTTCACATACAGTAAATATGCATCAATCTAGTAAATATTAACTTCTAACTCATTAAATTAATATTTACTCCAGTTCCAACATTTTATATAATTACCTTATGCGGTAAAATTAATATAAAATTAGCCTCCAAAAAGTGAGGGTTGTTACATTTTAATAACCATAAGTTTGGGAAAGCCAAGAACAAGTCTAAGTATAAGAGAAAATGTGGGAACAAAATGAACCCCACTAACCAAAAAGGTAAAAAGATTTTAAAAATAACACGAATCTCGGTTAGATGGGATGAGCTATTACCTCAGTTAAGGTGCAACATTGTCACCACTTCTTTAAAAGAAGGATGTATCTCAATTGGTTGGTACTTAGACTCAGGATGTTCAATGCATATGACCGAGGATTATACCCGATTATCAAACATAACTAAATACTTAGGTGATAACGCAATGTATGGAGTTGGGGAATCATCTCAGATCATAAGCAAATGAACACTCCAAGAGGAAGGTCTTCCTATGCTAAGTGGGATTATGTTGGTTAAAGGACTGAGGCCAATCAATTGAGTATAATTCAGTTCTTTGATGACGACCACACTGTAAATCTTTCAAAAATAAAATGTAAGACGTTTGATAAAAGTGTCAGTGTATCTTAAAAGGTAACATAACTAAGGATAACTATTACATTTTTATTCATAGTTTCAATGCCCATAATTGACAACTAACTCATCTTGATGATGCGGATCTTTGGCACAAACGTCTAGGTCACGTCAATTTTGATAACCTAAATAGATTGACAAGCCACGATCTTGTTTGTGGCTTACCCGGGATAAATGTAATTTACGAACATTAACAAGTAGGGAAAATTGTAAAGGCCTCACATAATAAGGTCAAAGAGGTCTTAATCTCATAAGCCTAGAAATAATACATATGGAATTTATGGGTCCTACCAAAAAAGTTGGCTTTAATGGAAATAACTACATTCTAATAATGGTGGATGACTTCAGTCGATTTAACCGAGTCATTTTTATGAAACATAAATCATAAACTTTCAAAGAATTTTTTAGAATTCTTCTAAAGATTGAAAATGAAAAAGACTACCAGGTAAAACGAACTTGAAGCGATAGGGGTGGTGAGTTTAAGGACACAGGAATTGTTGAGTGTTATGTCGATAATAGTTATAAACACGAGTTTAGTGCACCAAAAACACCTCAGTAAAATGTCATAGCTGAAAGAATGAACAACACCTTTCAGGATGTGGAAAGGGTGATGATACATGCTAAGGACCTACCAAAATATTTCTCGTTATAGGCGACCCAAACTATATGTCATTTAATTAATCGTATATACTTGCAAAAGAATTTTAAACACACACCTTATGAGATTTGGTACCAAACCTCAAGTATATGTGCACCTTTGGTAGCATCTATTATGTGTGAAAACATAGAGAAAAGTTGTTAAAATTCTACGCTAAATGGGACAAGGGGATATTCTTGGAATATTCTCAAAATAGTAGGGCTTATATAATTTACATCATATGTACCAAATCCATATAAAAATTAATAAATGTAGTTATTAATGACACGGTCGACTCCCCTATAGGTAATGAACCAGGAGGAACAAAATGTTTTAGAAAATGACTCAATAGACGAGACTGACTCCCTACCTATAGAAGAACCAACGGTTCCTAATTGGGTTACCCAGAAGACAAAATTGTTAGTGGTTTGTCTGAGTCAGTGAGAACAAGATCGCAAATGCATTAATGAAAATTTTGCATGTTTCGTTTATCTAGTAGAGCCAAAAATTGTAACTGAGGCTCTAAGTGATTTGTATTGGATAAATGTGATGCATGAGGATCATGGTCAGTTCAAATCACATGACGTTTGGTATTTAGTTCCACGGCCCAAGCACACAAAAGTAATCAATACAATATGGATTTTGAAAAACAAGACCGATGAAACCAAAGTGATCATTATAAATAAGGCTCGGCCGATTATAACCAAGTTGAGGGAAATACATAAATGGGACATTTCCCATAGTCACTCGTCTAGTGTTTGTACGCCTATTTTTGGTAGACGCATGTCAATTACAATTCAAGTTATATCAAATGGACATTGATTCTGCTTTTTTTAACAAAATTCGTTCAGAAGAGGTATACGTTGAATGACAAAAAGTGTTATGTGACACCATGTAAAATCCATAAATGCTCAATTCTAATACAAAAATTATGGGAGTCAAATAGCTAATAGCATTCTGAGCATAAATGAAATAAATGAAATCAATATAAGTAAAGACAATGCTAAAGAATAAAGTGTTGATAAATTAAAATATCTCTGATACCATCCATACAATAATAGAATATATTTCCATCACTAGAATATAATGAAACCTGATAGTCCAGTATCTAACTCTGAATAATTACACCAGTATAAATAAATATATCTCGTACAAATATGTGACTAGAAAAAACTGAATAATACTAAATACAACTATTTAAATAATTGAAATATAAAAAAGTGAAGGAATGTAAATGAGCTACATGCTCGTCACATATATCCTAGATAATGATAAATGGGATTGATTCTAGAGAAAATCCTCTAATGAATATCTCAAGTCTACGGCGGTGATTGCAGCCTAAGACTTGTAAAAATAGTTCCACAAATGGTATTAAACCTATCAAGAACATTAAAAAATATAAGTACATTTGGGCCACATTAATAAGAATACATATTCCTCGAATATTAAATTGATTTTAAATTATCCCAACACAAAAAACCGAAATAAGCATACATATGTAATCTTAGTCCCAATAGGTATTCATATTCTCTAAATTTATCTTCGGTTAGGTACTCTACACTTTAATGTTCCCATACTTTGAATTTCTCAAGTTCGTCTTTTAATTAACTCTTACTATAACAATATTCGCTTACTTTATTAGTATTCTCTGACTCTAACATTACTCGCTTAATTTAATAGTATCATGTTATGTTACTAGATATACATCTCTGGCATATCAAACTTCAATATTCGCGAGTCATAATCTCATATGTATACATCTCTAATATAATCATCTATAATAAAAATCATATGAAGATACAAGCCAATGGAAAATCACACAATCCAGAATACATGTGAGTATGCTCAACTCACATTAAATCATACAATGCTGCAAATAACCTGAAATGTAAAGTGATGGCCTACACATATGTCTTAGAGGATCACTCTTGCCACTATGTAATACCCTGTGATTCTGGACCATAAATATCTTTTTTAAATCAAAAATCCAGAAAATATATATATTGTATTTATTTATTTTCATTATTTAAAAATGTTGATTTTGATATATAATAAATAAGGATTTAATCGGATTCGAAATCATGAACAAAATTTGATTTTTTCAACTTTTCTTCCTTGTTGTCTGAACAGGGGGGAACAGATTCGACCCGGGGGGAAATCGATGTGGTCCGGGAAAGATTTGGTGAATTGGCTTCCTTTTATGTGTTGGTGTTGGTTTCAAACTCTTTTTTTCCCTATATTAAAAAGGCTCGGGGTTTACACTTTTAACTCATCTAAAAAAGAAGTATCCTCCAAAATTGTTCTCTCCTCTCTTCGACAAAATCTAAACTCCGTTAAAATAAATTTTAACCCAAATTTTAAAGATCCAAATCAAGTTTTATCAAGATCGACAAAGAGCGAGTCTGTATGATTTTCGTGAGAGGGTCGGAAACGTGTATTCAGATTTTTGAGGCGACTTCTTATCAGACATGAATACTTCTATTGTTCCCACTAAGTATTATATGTTTTAAATATTGCCTAAACCTTAATTAATCATGATTTATTAAAATTAATTAGGAAGATTAATTAGGTAAAGTGAAAGTAAATTCGGGGATATTTTTATTCAATATAAAAATATGATTTAAGGCTTGAAACAATCGCAGTTTAGATTATTGTTTTGGATTACCATAGATTTATGAGACGAAATGCATGTTAGAATTAAAATTTAAACTTGGAATAATGATTCAACTCGTAGAATTATGCTATTATATAGAACAAAATTAATTGACATGTAAGATTGTTAATATGTATATTTGAATTGGATTATTTGTTGAATTATTAAAATAGCACTCGTACGAGAATTATACATTTTGACAACTTGTCTAACTATTTGGTGGAATTTGGTTAGTATACGATTAAAAGAATGTAATTTGATTGAAATTTAAATCATAGGTTTATGGAGAATTATAGTGTTAGATTAAAATATAATTTATGTGGAGATTGTTCGTGTGAATATTTTGATATTGGGGAACGTTGGGATTTTGGGAGTAGTTGTACTTTCACTTATTTTATAGGTAGTTTGCTAGGTATGGGACTAGTATGTAGTCTTGTTGTTGTTGGCACTTTCTAGGTATGGTACTAGTGAGTGTATGCTTGTACGGTTGGGTATTTTCCTAGGTGAGGCTCAATAGTACATTGTTACGTTATTTCTTTAGCCTGGGTTTGAGACTAGGTGATAATTTTTATTGTTATTTTTCCTAGGTGATAGATTAGGTAATACTTATGCTTTGGTGATCTTTAGGTATGGTGCTAGGTATGGTTTTAGGATGTGATACCCGTATTAAGGGTGGGGATAATTCATAATAAAGAGAACTTTATTAAGAAATAATATTAATTCCTAAGATAATAAATGGGTCTAAACTGAATTTGCGTCGTGAGTATGTTAACGGCTAATGATAATTGGGCTAACTGGCTATAGCGATGTGTGTGTGAGTTGGCATCACGAGTATCTGTAGGGCTAAATAAATTGGACAAACGGACTATAGTGATGTGTCGTGTATGGAACCTCACGAGTATGTACAGAGCTAACAAAATTGGGCAAACTGGCTATAGTGAGGGGAATTTTTATGGTGTGTAAAATTATTTGTGTGTCAAGAGTACATTCTAGACCAATAGAAAGGTGAACTGACTATACTGATGTTGCATTAATAATATTGGTTGTAATTGTTGGTACATCAGGAGTATGTGTGTCACCCCCTAACCCCATTAGGATATAATTAACTAAATAGTTTACAAACCACAATTATAATTTATTTGTCATTTTAGTAATACATATTGAAACAACTTCAAAGTTAAAATGCGGAATACTAAAAATCCAATCATTTTAAGGAGACATAATTTCAACAGAACTCACATATCGGTTAACTTACTTACAACTAGTACAGTGTATAAAACAAACTAACAAGACCCTATTTCAATTTACTCAACCTCCTAGACCTGGCAGTGGCAGCTGGAAAACCAGAAAATGTGAACATATAAAACCATGAGTTTAAAAACTCAGTGAATATACTACAACTATCTATAGTAAAAGTACTATATTAACATCTCAACATATCAATATATACATCTCTATGCCAAATTAGGCCATATACATATCCGGAGTTAATAAACCCCACATCTCCTGCCTGTAGGCAATAATCATATCCATAGGTTTTAATAACCTAACATCTCCAGAATTGCATAACAACTAAATATATCTTGGCTTTTAATAAGCCATAACATCTCAACATCTCTTGGATTTTAATAAGCCATAACATCTTAACATCTCATGACTTTTAATAAGCCATGTCATCTCAATATATAATACATACACATCATATCCCAAATCAACTCAGTAAGTACACTCACCTTGTGTTGTCAACTATGTATTCATGTTTCCCTCGGGTGGAGCTGAACTTGGTTGATTTGACCTTACACATGTTAATCCAACTAAATCAGTATTAAAACTCAATCATAACTATTATCTTAATATAATTATGTAACTTTAAATGAGTACACAACCACAATATGATTCTACTCAAGTCATATTCCATGAAACATATGTAAAGACGAAACGATGGTATATATGTTGATAAGGTCATGAACATTCAACCCTAGAAACTACCTCGTAAGGAATTTATAACTAAACTCAAGTAAACATAAAAGTATACTTCTGAATATATATACACATGAAACATATACTCAAAATACCCTTGGGAAGGAGTAGATAAAACTATTCTTTCATGGGATATCCAGTATCGCCTGAAATTATTAGCCTCCATACTTAACCTTCCCATATTCATTAATTGCACATATATAGGTGTCCAACCTTATCAATATGAAAGATATATGAATATACTTTCCAGCACAAGTGACGGTGTAATTTTTCAAGCTCCCTAGGGCAAGTTATGACTATTTCTTTACAACATAAGAAATCGTCCCTACAAGCTCCTCTATTGTTTCTTCAATTTCCAAGAATTTTCATAATTTTTCTCCAACATAACTTTACATGATTTTCATCAAAATTTCAGTACACATACTTAATAGTACAGAATTAAAGTTTCATAATATTTGGACTTCAGTTGCTATCTCAAAAGCTTGACCAAACTCAGGGCATACCGAAATGAAATATACAAACAGTAACTATATACCATCTTGTAACCATCACTAAGGCCTAACCATAAGGATTTAAATTCTAATTTTATGATATGATATGAATATATGAGTCTATTTTCATATCCAATTGGAATTTATGAATTCCAGTAAGCACACAAAGAGGTATGCAAGTTTGAATACAAAGGGTTTCAATACAAAGAATAATGACCTATAACACCACTTATCTTACATATGAACCAATACATATTATCACAATGGAGGATGGAATTTTAATCAATACTTCACGATTTATATACTTTGAAATAAGTATAATAGAAGATTAAAAACATAATTTTACCTTGGAAACACCTTAAGAATTTTCTTGGAATTCTTTTCCTAGCTTTTAATGAAACCCTTTCTTCCTTAACTTCTACTTTCTCTTTCCTCAAGCCAAAAACCCTTAAAACTGAACTTAGGCTTAAATTGGCTGAAGAAATATGTTATAAGAAGAGTTTTAAGTCGGCCAAGGCTGCCTCCCAATTCATCCGATCAAATTAAAACATTTGGTTTAATAAAAGACAATTTACCACTTAAGAGAATTGACAGATTTGCCCCTTGTTTGTAATTTTGGCCTAACTTCTTACTCAAACATCCGTTTGATACAAAGTTTATTGTGTTACCACCATAACTCACATGTCTACAACTATGTAGTTTTCACCTCAAGTCAATTGTAATGTTATAAGGGTCAAAACTAGTCTTAAACAGGAACATTTCTATCGAAAATAACCAAATCTTGTGTTCGTAAATAATTCGACATTTCATGATTTATGAAAGTAGAATTATACTAACCATAATCATTTAACATTAGATATAATAATGACACATTATTCATATCACATAATATAAGTATGATTTAAATATAATTTATCATAATTATATACGGGTTGTCACAACCTCTCCCCCTTAGAAAATTTCGTCCCCGAAATTTAAAACGAATGTCACTTACCAAACAAATGGGGATATTGTTTCTTCATGTTATCCTCCATTTCCTAAGTTGCTTCTTTAATTAAATGTCTCATCCACATAACTTTAACTAAGGTAATAACTTTATTCCTCAATACTTGCTCCTTACGATCAAGAATTTCCACCGGTTCCTCGATGTACGACAAGTCTTCTTTCAGTTCAATAGGTTGGGTTTTCAGTTGATGAGATGGATCTGCCAAATACTTATGAAGCATCGATACATGGAACAAGTCATGCAAACGAGATAACTCTGGAGGTAATGCTAATCTATATTCCAGGGTTCCAATTCTTTCCAACACCTCATATGGTCCAATGTATCTTTGACTTAGTTTCCCCTTCTTCCAAATCTCATAACACCTTTCCACGGTGAAATACGTAGGAATACAAAATCCCCCTTCTGAAATTCCAATGGATATTTCCTCTTATCTGCATAAAATTTCTGATTGCTTTGCGTTATCTTTATCCGTTCCCGAATCATTTTGATCTTTTCAGTTGTCATATCTATCAATTCAGGACCCAAAAGTTTCCTTTCACCTACTTCATCCCAACTCAAAGGCATTCTACATCTCCTCCCATATAAAGCTTCATACGGAGCCATACCAATGGTGGACTGATAACTATTATTATACGAGAATTCCATCAATGGCAAATGATCATACCAACTACCTTTGAAGTCAAATACACAAGCTCGTAACATGTCTTCTAATATTTGAATCGTCCTTTCAGATTGCCCTTAGGTTTCTGGATGAAATGCAGTGATGAACTTCAAACTTGTGCCCATGGCCTTCTGTAAACGAGGCCAAAACTTAGAAGTGAATGTTAGATCTCTATCTGATACAATTGACACTGGTCCCCATGTAAACGGATAATCTCATCAACGTACATACGTGCATATTTGTCAATAGTGTAGGTTGTCTTAAGTGGAAGAAAATGAGCTGACTTTGTCAATCGATCTACAATCACCTAAATATAATCATGCCCCTTTGGAGATCGTGGTAATCCTATAATAAAATCCATGGTTGTATGTTCCCACTTCCATTCTGGAATAGGCAATGACTGCAATAATCCTGCTGGCTTTTGATGCTCCGCCTTCACTTGATGGCATACTAAACATTTAGCTACAAATTTTACAATCTCACATTTCATATTATTCCACCAGTAATACTCTTTCAAATCTCTGTACATTTTGGTACCCCTAGGATGCATAGAGTAAATAGAACTATGTGCCTCGTCCAATATATCCTTCTTTAAGGATGAATCATTCGGTACACAAATTCTATTTTTATAACACAACGATTCATCCTTCTTAATTTCAATGTCACTATCTTTACCATCCAGGATTTCCCATTTCTTCTTTTCAAGGAATGGATCACTGATTTGCAAATTTCGTATGCGTTCTGCCAGTAAAGGTCTCACTATAACGTGTACAAACAATGCCCCCATTTTAGATAAGTTCAACTCGACTCCCATCAGTCTTAATTCCATAATATTGCCAACCCGTGCACATTGAATACAAGATAACCTCCCCAATGACTTTCGACTCAGAGCATATGCAACAACATTGGCCCTCCCGGGATGATGGTGAATGGTACAATCATAATCGTTAATTAACTCCATCCAACGTCTTTGTCTCAAAATCAAGTCTCTCTATGTAAATAAATACTTCAAACTTTGATGGTCAGTGAAAATTTCACATGTCTCTTCATACAAATGATGTCTCCATAATTTCAAGGCAAAAACAATAGCCACGAGTTCTAAATCGTGCGTAGGATAATTATGTTCATGCATCTTTAACTGTCTAGATGCATAAGAAATTACCTTTCCATGTTGCATGAAAACACAACCCAGACCCTGATGTGAAGCGTCAGTATAAATCACAAAACCTTCTCCACTGGATGGAACAGTGAGAACTGGAGCTGATACTAGCCTATTTTTCAACTTTTCAAAGTTGTGCTGACATTCATCACTCCACACAAATTTCACTTCCTTTAGGGTTAATTTAGTCAATGGCAAGGCTATAGATGAAAACCCATTTATGAATCTTCTGTAATATCCAGCCAATCCTAGGAAACTCCTTGTCTCTGTTACATTCCTCGGTCTTTCCCATTGCACAATTGCCTCTACCTTCTTAGGGTCAACATAAATTCCATCTCCCAAAACAACATGCCCCAGAAATACTACCTGATTTAACCAAAACTCACATTTGCTAAACTTCACAAACAATTGACTATCTCATAAAACTTACAATACAACTCTTAGATGCTTCTCATGTTCCTCTTGGCTAGGTGAGTATATCAAAACATCATCGATAAAGACAATCACAAACGAATCTATGAAAGGATGAAATACTCAATTCATTAAATCCATAAACACTGCAGGAGCATTTGTTAACACAAATGGCATTACCAAAAATTCATAATGACCATAGCGAGAACGAAAAACTGTCTTAGAAATGTCACAATCTCTCACCCTTAATTGATGATAACCCGATCTCAAATCAATTTTTGAAAACACTTTAGCACCCTGTAAATGATCAAACAAATCATCAATACGAGGCAATGGATATTTATTTCGAATAGTCACCTTGTTCAACTGTCGATAATCAATGCAGAGCCGCATGGTGCCATCTTTCTTCTTCACAAATAATACATGAGCGCCCCATGGTGATACACTGGGTCGAATAAAACCTCTATCTAGCAAATCTTGCAGTTGAACCTCTAACTCCTTTAGTTACACAGGTGCCATTCTATATGGAGAAATAGAAACTGGAGTTGTACCAGGCACTAAATCGATAGTAAACTCTACCTTTCTGCTAGGTGGCAATCCTGGTAATTCATCTGGGAACACATCTGCAAAATCCTTAACGACTGGGATATCTTCTAATTTTTGCAATTCCCTGTTTGTATCCACAATATATGCTAAAAATCCATGACAACCCTTATTTAACAATTTCCTCGCCCGAAGGGCTGAAATAAGACAGTTCGAAACCACATTTCTTTCCCCAATAAATTTGAATTCTTCCTCCCTCGTCATATTAAATGTAAGCTCCTTACGAAAATAGTTAATTGACGCATGGTAGGAAGATAACCAGTCTATACTCAAGATAATATCAAAATCTCGAATATCTAGTGGAATTAAATCAATGGTCCACTCCCTCTCCCCCATATACAATACACAATTTTTCTACCCATATACAATACACAATCTAGATAAGAACATGATCTACACAAATGCATGGTAAATGACAGTGCTACAAATGAATGAGTAGAACTTGGATCAATAAGCACATAAGCATGTTTGTTCATGACAGAAAATGTACCCGTCACCACCTCTGGAGTAGCCTGATCATCCTGTAAAGTCATAGCAAATATCCTTCCCGGAGCGCTGGATCCACTAGCCTATCTTCTACCTCCTCCTCTCCCTGTGCCTCCGGGTGATGAACCTCGACTAGTAGTAGCTGATTGAATACCTCCTAGTAGCATAGGACAGTTCTTTTTGGTATGACCAATTTAATGACAGTGATAACACTCTACCCCCTTTAACTTGGGACAATCTGGACTGATATGGCCCTCATCTTTGCAAAAATAGCATGTAACAGGCTTAGACTGCCCATTATCATTCTCCTGCTGTCTATTATGTTGGCCCATCGATCCTGCACCCCTAAAACTACTTGGTGTCCTATTCTGAACATAATTTACAGTCCCTCTACCACACTGAAGTCTTTGACTCCCTTATTTTGAGTATTCTACATTGCCTTCCTTTTTCTGAGATGGATCAAATCTACTCCTCTTTCCCCTTTGTTCCATATTCTTTATTGCATCGTTAACTTCTCCTTCAACCATCACAGCTTTGTTAACTAAAGAAGTATAATCTACCATTTCAAGTGCAGTGAGTCTAGACTTGATAACCAAATTCAACCCATCCTAAAATCTGGTGCATTTGTCCTCCTCATTGTGTAAGAAACATAATGAAAATCGAGACAAAGATATAAATTTAGTTTCATACTCCCTAACCGACATATTCCCCTGAGTCAATGATAAAAATTCTCTTTCTTTTTGCTTCCGATACATGCGAGGAAAATACTTTTCATATAAGGCTGTAATAAAGCAATCCCAAGTAATTACCTCACATCCCTCCGGAGTAAGAAATAAATGTTTGGAAGACTCCCACCAATATTTAGCTTCGCCCTTTAACATGAAAGTAGCCAAAATTACCTTTTACGCGCCAGGTACATTCATCACCCCGAAGATAGTTTCTGTGTCTCTAACCCAAGCCTCAACTTCTAAAGGATCTACAGAACCTGAGAATGATGGGGGGTTCAATTTGATAAACTTCTCGTACAGAGTATTCTTATCCTCTTGTTGTATTTCCCTTTCTCTTCTATCCAAAGTATGCTCCTCTAAGTACTTGGCTTGTTGTTCTGCTATTTACGTTATAAACATGTTTTGTTGTTCTGCAATTAAAGTCATAGCACAAGCCATTTTCTGCATATCTGTAAGTTGTTCAGAAGCCCCCTCTACATTATTTGGATTTTGTTATTTTACTGTATTTAAAGACTCCTAATCCACCCTCTCATGAACATTTTCTCCTTCCATAGCTTACTATCTGTCATAAACCACAATTATAGAAACAAGAATACAACATTTATTTCTAACATAATGGTTAGTATTTCTCACAAATTAATATAAATGACCCACACAACGCTATTTCTGCCACTGCCATATCTAGACTCTCTAACCCCAGAATATAAAAACCTAAAGCTCAGATACCAAGTTGTCACCCCCTAACCCCATTAGGATATAATTAAGTAAATATTTTACAAACCACAATTATAATTTATTTATTATTTTATTAATACATATTGAAACAACTTCAAGGTTAAAATGTGGAATACTAAAAATCCAATCGTTTTAAGGAGACATAACTTCAACAGAACTCACATATCATTTAACTTACTTACAACTAGTACAGTGTATAAAACAATCTAACAAGACCCTGCTTCTATTTACTCAACCTCCTAGACCTCGCAGTGGCAGCTGGAAAACCTCAAAATGTGAACATATAAGACCATGAGTTTAAAAACTCAGTGAATGTACTACAGCTATCTATAGTAAAAGTACTATATTAACATCTCAACATATCAATATATACATCTCTATTCTAAATTAGTCCATATACATATCAGGAGTTAATAAACCCCACATCTCCTGCCCGTAGGCAATAATCATATCCATAGGTTTTAAGAACCTAATATCTCCTGAATTGCATAGAAACTCAACATATCTTGGCTTTGAATAAGCCATAACATCTCAACATCTCTTGGCTTTTAATAATCCATAACATCTTAACATCTCATGACTTTTAATAATCCAAATCATCTCAATATATAATTCATACACATCATATCCCAAATTAACTCAGTAAGTACACTCACCTTGTGTTGTCAACTTTGTATTCACATTTCCCTCGGGTGGAGCTGAACTTGGTTGATTTGACCTTACACCAGTTGATCCAACTAAATCAGTATTGAAAATAAATCATAAGTATTATCTTAATATAATTATGTAACTTTAAATGATTACACAACCACAATATGATTCTACTCAAGTCATATTCCATGAAACATATGTAAAGACGAAACGATGGTATATATGTTGATAAGGTCATGAACATTCAACCCTAGAAACTAACTTGTAAGGAATTTATAACTAAACTCAAGTAAACATAAAAGTATACTTCTGAATATATATACATATGAAACATTAACTCAAAATACCCTTGGGAAGGAGCAGATAAAAATACTCTTTCATGGGATATCCAGTATGGCCTGAAATTATTGTCCTCCATACTTAACCTGCCCATATTCATTAATTGCACATAACCAGGTGTCCAACCTTATCAATATGAAAACATATATGAATATAATTTCCAACACAAGTGATGGTGTAATTTTTCAAGCTCCCTAGGGAAAGTTATGACTATTTCTTTACAACACAAGAAATTGGCCCTACAAGCTCCTCTATTGTTTCTTCAACTTCCAAGAATTTTCATAATTTTTATCCAGCGTAACTTTACATGATTTTCAACAAACCTTTAGCACACATACTGAATAGTACATAATTAAAGTTTCATAATATTTGGGCTTCATTTTCTATCTCAAAATCATGACCAAACTCAGGGCATACCGAAATGAAATATACAAACAACAACTATATACCAACTTGCAACCATCACTAAGGCCTAACCATAAGGATTTAAATTCCAATTTTTGGATATGATATGAATATATGAGTCTATTTTCATATCCAATTGGAATTTCTAAATTCAAGTAAGCACACAAAGATGTATGCAAGTTTGAATACAAAGGGTTTCAATACAAAGAATAATGACCTATAACACCACTTATCTTACATATGAACCAATACATATTATCACAATGGAGGATGGAATTTTAATCAATACTTCACGATTTATATACTTTGAAATAAGTATAATTGAAGATTAAAAACATAATTTTACATTGGAAACACCTTAAGAATTTTCTTGGAATTCTTTTCCTAGCTTTTAATGAAACCCTTTCTTCCTTAACTTCTACTTTCTCTTTCCTCAAGCCAAAAACCCTTAAAACTGAACTTAGGCTTAAATTGGCTGAAGAAATATGTTATAAGAAGAGTTTTAAGTCGGCCAAGGCTGCCTCATAATCCATCCGATCAAATTAAAACATTTGGTTTAATAAAAGACAATTTACCACTTAAGGGAATTGACAGATTTGCCCCTTGTTCGTAATTTTGGCCTAACTTCTTACTCAAACATCCGTTTGATACAAAGTTTATTGTGTTACCACCGTAACTCACATGTCTACAACTATGTAGTTTTTACCTCAAGTCAATTGTAATGTTATAAGGGTCAAAACTAGTCTTAAACAGGAACATTTCTATCGAAAATAACCAAATCTTGTGTTCGTAAATAATTTGACATTTCATGATTTATGAAAGTAGAATTATACTAACCATAATCACTTAACATTATATATACTAATAACACATTATTCATATCACATAAGATAAGTATGATTTAAATATAATTTATCATAATTATATACGAGTTGTCACAATGTGTAGGGCCAATAGAAACTTAAATTGGCTATACTGGTGTCGCATTAATAAAATTGGTTGCATAAATTCAATTAATAATTTAATATTATAATTTAATTCCGTAATAACATAATTGGTTTTGAATAATGGGGTGTCTTAACTATGTGGGTAGTTAGTATTGTTTTACTATTCTCACATGTTCTTATATCGCGTAATTTAAAATATTCTATTGTAATATTTATCTCATATGATGCTCATGTATGAATTCACAGATCCTAATTGGGAGGAGTAGTTGGTGTTCATGCAGTGAGCTCTGACCCATTTTGCTGACTAACACTTCAAGTATAGTTGCTAGATTAGCTGTATAGATTGGATTAGAGATTCATGGGGGGAAGTTGAAGATTATTTTATTACTTTAGTAGTTTAGTTTAGATTTTCTATTTCGTCGCTTTGTTTATGAGACAATTGTTTATGGATTTGGTGGGGCATTCAGTTCCATAGTTGCTTCCGATTTCTTTTCAGTTGAGGTTACAGTTGGATGATTTGATTTAAGCATTAATTTATCTTTTGGAATTGAGTTTTATTTTGTAGTTAGCATGGTAATGGATTTTATTATGTTGATGTTTATATTTATGGGACTAAATTTGGATTATATCTTGTGGTAATTTTTTCTTGTGTCTCATATTTTGTTACATGCTAAGAATGGTATTTTAATTTTGACGCCCGATGTAGTTTGGTAGCGGGGATTGGCCACCTCCAATGTCAACATATGCGGGGTGTCACAGTTGGTGTCAGAGCATGGTCTTTGGTCTCATAGTTTGAGTCTATTATAGCTTATGCGTTATTGATCTTTGATTCTCCTTGTTGATTCGTACTCTTTAAGGTATTGGGTTTAGTATACGTGTTAGTTGTGTTTCTTGGAGATAGGGAGTTTTGTGTTAAGGCCGTTGTAGGCATTGAGGTTATAAATAGTAATCTTGATGTGAAGATATTTAGAGTTTATTTTAGAGACGATAATTATTTTGAAGATCATTAGTACAATTGTTAGGTATATATAGAATCGATGTGGTGATGAGATTTGATGAAAAGAACTTAAGTGTGGCAATCGTTTTGGAGATAGATCGAGTAGTGATTTAAAGAAGATCGTGATACACCATTATTTCATAGTTATGCTTATATATAGTCAAGATATATATTGTACTTTTGTTTGTGAGGAAGTGCATCTAGGATTGGGTGTATGGGTACCCAACTGTGGCATTCTACAGGTAGGAATATGTGAGCCTTATTTTATTTGTGCGAGTTTAAGTTTTACATTTACGCTTCGTCAATTTTCGAGGACGAAATTACTATACTAGTGGGGGAGAATATAATATCCCGTGATTTTGGACCGTAAATATCTTTTTTAAATTGAAAATTGGAAAAATATTTTTATTGGATTTAATTATTTTTAGTATTTAAAAATGTTGATTTTGATATATAAGAAATAAGTTTTTAATCGGATTCGAAATCAGGAACAAAATTGGATTTTTTTAACTTTTCTTCTCTGTCTACTGAATGGGAGGGACCAGATTCAGCCCAGAGGAATCGATTCGCCCAAAGGGAGAATCAATTCATCTCTAGGGGTAATCAATTCGATTCGGTGTAGATTTGGTGAATTGGATTCTTTTTAGGTGTTTGTGATGGTTTCAAACTCTTTTGTTTTCCTATATTAAAAAGGCTTACGGTTTCGACTTTTTAATCACTTTTAACTCATCTAAAAAAGAAGTACCCTCCCAAATTATTCTTTCCACTCTTCTAAAAACCCAAACCCCATTAAAAATAAGTTTCAACTTAAGTTTTGAAGATTCAAATCAAGTTTTCTCAAGATCCATCAAGAGCGAATCTTTATTATGTTTGCGAGAGGATCGCAAATGTGTAATCATATTTTCTAGGAAACTTCCTATCAGGCATGAATACTTTTATTGTTCCCCTGAAATGTTATATGTTTCAAATATTTCCTAAACCTTAATTAATCATGTTTTCTTAAAATTTATTATGAATATTATTTAGGGAAAGTGAAAGTAAATTCGGTGTTGTTTTTATTCAATCTAAAACCATGATTTAAGACTTGAAATAATCGCACGTTTAGATTAGGCTTTTGGGTTACGATAGATTTGTGGGACGAATCGCATGTTAAAATTAAAATATAAACTTGGAATAATGTTTTAACTCGTAGAATTACGTTATTATATGTGTATGTTGTAGAACAGAATTAATTGATTTGTAAGGTTGTTAATATGTCTATTTGAATTGCATTATGTAGTATATTGTTAAAATAACTCTCTTAAGAGAATTATAGAATTTGACAACTTGTCTAACTATTTGGTGGAATTTGGTTATTATACAATTAAATGAATGTACTTTTATTGGAATTGAAATTGTAGGATTTAATGGAGAATTGTAATGTTTGATTAAAATATAACTTACGTGGAGATTGTTTGTGTTAATATTTTAATGTCATATGAATGTTGGGATTTTAGGAGTATTTTAACTTTCACTAATTTTATAGGTCTCTTGCTAGGTATGGGACTAGTAGGTACATTTGTTGTTGCAGCCACTTTCTAGGTATGGGACTAGTGAGTGTATGCTTGTACGGTTGGATATTTTCCTAGGTGAGGCAAGGTAGTACGCTGTTATGTTATTCCTTTAGCCTAAGTGCAAGACTAGATGATAATTTTTTGTAGGTATTCCTAGGTAATAGACTAGGTAATACATATGGTTCGGTGATCTCGAGGTATGGAACTAGGGATGGTTTTAAGATGTGATACTCATATTAAGGGTGGGGCAAATTGAAACCAAAGAGAAATTGATTAATAAGATAACTGTGACAACCCGCCTAATAAAATACCGGGCGATCACTCATGTATCAAATTAAAGCAGGAGTCTCATATGGATCATTCTTAGCATCACTGTCGAAAATCCATTTAATTACTAATAACCTATTAGGCCGGTGTCAAAATTTTACTTAACTACTCTTTTTAAGCAATTACAATTAAAACATCCACACAGTTTATGCGTAAATGAAATGGAAATGAAATAAAATAACCAAACACTAGGTCAAAAATATACAACCATATCGAATGTCGTACTAAAAGAATAAATAAATACAATTGGGCCATTGGACCGAATATTTATACGGTACCTCCTATCTAGAGTGCAAGAATAGAAGCATCTATCGAGAACCTGCACGCATCCACAGCTGCTGCAGCTGACGTCTGACTCGAAAGAAGTGCCATCCAGGCGTCCCTGTGTCTGGACACCTATATATATATATATATATATATATATATATATATATATAGCAAGAGAGGGAAAAGTAGATAAACGGGTCAGAGCCCGAGTTTTGAAAATATTTAGCAAGTGCATAAAAGCCTTTTTTTTAGAAAAAGGTTTTATCTCATATTTAAATTTGGTATCGCACTCCCATGAGATACCCCTCACCTCTCTTCTAACACTGCACTCCTAGCACATTCCTCTATACATCCTAGTCAATCTACCTTGCTAAACTAGTTTATCACCCAACTACTATTAACCCTAGATAGTCCAAATACTAAGGGTTAAACTTCTCCCCAGTCTCAACACTGTGCCATGTTCATGCGTGGGGAGTCTCGCAAAGTGAAATCCAAACAAGGAACCCCCTCGATACTCTACTATGCTGCAAGGTCGATCATCGAGATCCATTAGACCCTCAGTACTTAACATATATACATATACATACACCATATAAGAAATACTAATATTAGAGCACTAAGGATTAAACTTCTCCCCAGTCTCAACACAATGCCATGTTCGTTCATGGGGTGTCTTGCATAGCGAAATCCAAACAAAGAACCCCCCCCCCCCTCGATACACTACTACGCGACAAGGTCGATCGTCGAGATCCATTAGACCCTAGGTACGCAATTTATGCTTATATCCTCATGTTACAATATACATCCGGATCTATCTCCCGAAATGAGAATTATTTCATTTTCATTTTTATCTCAAAACTTTCCATTTCCTTTCTTATATCCAGGAAATGTATTTTAAGCCAATTCATTATCATGACTTGCTTTAAGATGTCACATAACTTTTTAAAAACCAGTTTTATTATCATAAAAGTGCTTTTCCGTTTTATAACATCCCATTTCCCTTCTTCCATCCAGGATATGTATTTAAAAGCCATTTTTATTATCATAAAAATGCTTTTTCCATATCACATGCTTCCATTTCCCTTCTTCCATCCGAAAAATGTATCCGAAGCCAAATCGTTTATCCCATTTCCCTTCTTCCATCCAGGAAATGTATTTAAAGCCAATTCATTATCATGAATTGCTTTAACATATCTAAGACCTTCCCTCCGGGTTTCCCCACTGGACACGCCCCTAAATGGCTATCATCTTCCAGGATCTATCAAACAAGACAACCTGGGAACCTACCGAAATGTTGGGAAGCGGCCATATGCCTACGGGAGAGTCATAACCACACCCAGAATTACCTCACTAGTGCAGTAAAACATATAATAATCTCCCATATGGCCTAGGAATATATCCACCCTACATTCATTAGTTAGGGGGCTTCATCACACGCGCGCAACTTCCCATGATAGCATTTCGAGAGGTGTGTATCCATAAATTATCATTTATGAAAATCATTTCTTTTTCCATTTGAAAATATTCATTTTTATATTTTCAAAAGTCATTTACA
Source organism: Sambucus nigra (assembly GCA_949130495.1). NCBI lineage: Eukaryota > Viridiplantae > Streptophyta > Magnoliopsida > Dipsacales > Adoxaceae > Sambucus > Sambucus nigra. Next base: position 358,886,104 of record OX422217.1, on the reverse strand, counting down.
TCATATCATATATATACTTTACTCACATAGTATATATATATACCATATATTCCTCCTCGAATATATATAAATGGCCATATTTGCCAATTTCATCTAGCGATGACCAATAATCCCAAAGATTCTCTCAAAGAATCATAATCATGCCTTCATATACGCATGATACTAAACCCAAAGTATTTTCTTACTTTTATAAATAATAATTACCTCAATCCCATCTAAGGGTTTATTGGATATCTCCAATTATACCATTTCACACTAAGTGAATATATATCTATATTCCCAATTTATCCAAATTATATCATAGGATACACTCAATCCACCATCGATTACAATTATGCTTCCTATACGCATAATTATATAGGCCTAATTGCCCACTAAAATATCCTAGGGATTTATCTTTCCCGAACAACCTTAAATTTAGTGGGTTATGGATTTATTTCCATGAACCCAAGGACTACATCTAGTCCAATTAATCATTTAGGGATCCCCACCCTATTTTAGGGACCCCAACATTCTAAATCCTTAACTTAAATATTTTCCTCGAAAATATAATTTAAGGGTTATACATTAAAACCCTCACCTCTCCCTCTTAATTTTCCTCAATTATAGGACTATATACTCCTAAAAGGTCTCTTATGTTATCACATAATTAACCTCGAAGCAACACCAATTGGAATCCAACCCATCCAATTAACCCTAGGAAAAATTGTCAAGGTTCCTGTAGGGTCGATCGATCGACCCTTGGTCATCGATCGATCGAGGCTTCGATCGATCAACCTCTGCCAGTCGATCGATCGACCATGCCGGACAGCTTCTTCTCCGAGAAGCTGTTTTCGGCCATTAAAGCTTCCCCAAGCTTTTATCTCCATCTCTAACATCCTACAACCTCAACCAACAACATCTACACTTATAATACGGGTTCTAAACGTCCTAGAACCCGAAATCACCAATTAATTTCAATTAATTTCTAAGTTTCTCCAATTAAACCATTATTGGGGTTTATTCGTTTTAACTCCCGAAAACCCAACCCAAAATCTTTAGGGTTTATTTATACCAAACTACGATATGACATATATGCTCAAAATTAAATAAAGCAAGTAAACACTTGCCTCGTGGATATAATCCGACGACCTCGAGCCGAATCCCACGGAGTTTGGTCGGAGTCTCCCTTTTTCTCCTCTTTTCTCTCCTCCTCTCTCTCTTCTCTCTTTTCCTTCTCTTCTCTTTTCTTTTCTCCCTCTCTCCCTCTTTATATAGGAAGAAAAAGGGTTTTAACCCTTAAAACCCAAAAATGACTCGTTTACTCAATTACGAGCCCATTTAACTCTAAAATTCCTCGAAACTCAATTTTGACAATCGAACACTCTTTTTTGGCTATCTCGGACATTCCGAGACTCACGGCACGGTCAAAATTTCCATCTGAGGTACTTGATCGCAAATCACTATTCTAACCCATATAACTTAATGCGGGTTTTCTAATCAAAATCTTACCTTTTTGTCGCTTTACTCCACGGCGGCATATAATTAAAATACTTCGACCTATTAAATCCCAAAAATAATTACAACACCCATCGAAAGTTATTAAATCCTCGAAAATCCCAAAAATCACTATTTCGAGAAATTTTCCAAATTGTCAATTTATACTTAATTATGGAATTTAATTGTCTCCGAAAGGGAGGGTTGTTACATACTCCCCCCTTACAATGGAATTTTGTCCTCTAAATTCAGATACACCTACACCGCAAATCCTAGAATCGCTCCAAATCCTAATACCTCAAAGGGAACGATACTAGCCCAATGGTCCCCAACCATATACCATACGGCTACCACGGTTGTAAAGTAACTCCAATAGCGTCACATTGCACTCATCATTTCTAGTGCCTCACGCATAATCTTCAAATTTATATACTAAGCCCCTTTTATTTCAGGCGGTATATAAACCAACTTACTAAGGTGCCCATACACCTTTCTAACCCGTGCACATCTGCACATCCATAGTGAACGTTCGACACGTAACACTCTCTCCAAATAAGGGTCTCCTTTCCTCGGTGTAATACTCACATATGGGTCCTCCCAACCCGCAAAATTCCAATCTCCTTACATCGGTGCAACTAACTCTACTAAACTTACATCCTAAAAATGCTATGGTCTATGCGTTACCTTACCTACGCGAAACGAGTATAATCCTAAATATGTCCCTAGTGCCCAAGGCCTCTCTCAACTTCCGACATTTGCCCGGTTTCATGCGTGGGACGTCTCGCAAAAGAGAAATCCAAACAAGGAACCCTCCCGTTACACTATCCCCTCGCATTCTCGGTCATCGAGATATAGCGACCTAAGGCACACCAGCGGGACGTCCTAAATCCTACCTCACTCACCTACGAACGCATTTCTATTATTCTATCCTCCCGCCCAAGAGGAAAGGAAATCTAACAAATCGAAGTGCCCAATCTCTGTAAGAGCACTACGTACATCATACCCAACACATATTTCCTCAAAATTTTCCTTTTCATTAAGGCCTGGCTATAAGCCTCACATCAATTCCTCTAAGTCCTACTCCACCCACCCACTTGTGGTGAGAGGACCACTTTAGTGCTTTTCCATAGCACAATATTTCCATAAGTATATCATCATAACATGACTCATAGTCTATAGTGGTTCATCCACACTATAAGACTTTTCAACAAAACCAACATCCTCGCATCCTATAACATCTCTCCACTCCCGACGTCGTTAAGGTTCATGCACGGAGCGTCTCACTAAAGAAAAATCTAAACAAGGAACCCCTCCAATTACACTACTACTTAACTTTGTCGATCGTGGAGGTCCATCAACTTCAAACACGCAATCGGGATACCCTATCCCCTCTCTCAACAAAGTGTGGTCTAAACTCCCGACTCTATCTAGGAGCCAAAATACTAAGCGCATCGCACTACACTCAGTCTCTGTGCAATTAATAATGAGCTTAAACTCACAGCTCAACAATAATCCAGCGCACCTCAAATCATATCTATAAGGTCGCCACATACTCAAATCACGATAATGAAACCTCTGCTCATCAAAGTTCCATCTATGCACACAATAAAGGAGAACTCAACCTGTATCCAGGTGAGATATGGCAACAACCTGTTCCACCCTGGAACTAGGGACACGATAGTCTTGCCATCATTAGCCTGTTATCGCTCCGAACAACCAATAACATTATATACTCACCATATTACCATACTCGTATAAACATATATGACGAGTATCACAAGCCAGATATATATATATATCCAAAATATCAACACCCGCCTTTATGGCGAATGAAGGAAAATAAAACTCCGCAACCGCGGAAAACACATAGGCACACATTATATAATGTTATTGAGACCGCCACAAAACTCAAATTACACACACGAGTCTAGGGCTAATAAACACCGCGACTTTCTCTAGTCACACCAAATATACCCCCTTCATTGAGGTAAAACTCATAACAACAACTTCGTTTTAACAAATTCCCCGGGTGAATGTCCACCAATGGGGTCCTCAAACATACACATTCTCCATAAGTGTTAGCAACACTTCCCTAGTGAGCCTATCCTTCCTGGAAAGGACTCATTATTTATTGTACCTACCTCACCTCGGTACAAGGTTCACTCCTCCATAATACTCTTTATGGCCTCTGGCCGATCCTTAGGTGAATAATTCAAAACAGCATTCTTTTCAATCCTGCTAAATCATGGGGACTAACGGTTAAAACTATCTATAAGATCCCTTTTGAATCCTTACCTCACTGAGAAATTCAACTTTAGTACCACTCTCTACTACGGTGGTACTGTGGTAATCATAACTACTATACTTTAGTAGTCGTTGGGACCAACCTTAGTAAACACTTCAAAGGAAGAGACCTCTACTAAGGTCCACATCCCCGACTTCTACTAGCTGCTCCATCTAAGCCCCGCCTCCTGCTGCCATCCAAGCCCCGCACACAAATCTTGAATGAGCGTGCAAAATATTTATATAATCTTATAACATGGCAGGAGAACGAAATCTCTCAACAGGAATTCAACAATCCTAATCTTGAGGCTCTATAACAAATCAATAGCAACGCTGAAAGCGTAGTACGTCCGCACAGATTCCTAAAGACACTAGAACCTGATGCTCTAATACCATTTGTGACAACCCGCCTAATAAAATACCGGGTGATCACTCCTATATCAAATTAAAACAGGAGTCTCATATGGATCATTCTTAGCATCACAGTCGAAAATCCATTTAATTACTAATAACCTATTAGGTCGGTGTCAAAATTTTACTTACCTACTCTTTTTAAACAACTACAATTAAAACATACACACGGTTTATGCGTAAATGAAATGGAAATGAAATAAAATAACTGAACACTCGGTGAAAAATATACAACCATATCGAATGTCGTACTAAAAGAACAAATAAATGCAATTGGGCCATTGGCCCGAATGTTTATACAGTACCTCATATCTAGAGTGCAAGAATAGAAGCATCTATCAAGAACCTGCACGCATCCACAGCTGCTGCAGCTGACGTCTGACTCGAAAGAAGTGTCATCCAGGCGTCCCTGTGTTCGGACACCTATATATATATATATATATATATATATATATATATATATAGAAAGTGAGGGAAAAGTAGATAAACGGGTCAAAGCCCGAGTTTTGAAAATATTTAGCAAGTGCATAAATGCCTTATTTTTTTTTTAGAAAAAGGTTTTATCTCATACTTAAATTTGGTATCGCACTCCCCTGAGATACCCCTCACCTCTTTTCTAACAGTGCACTCCTAGTGCATTCCTCTATACATCCTAGTCAAGCTACCCTGCTAAACTAGTCTATCACCCAACTACTATCAACCCTAGATAGTCCAAGTACTAAGGGATAAACTTCTCCCCAGTCTCAACATTGTGCCATGTTCGTGCGTGGGGTGTCTCGCAGAGCGAAATCCAAACAAGGAACCCCCCTCGATACACTACTACGCGGCAAGGTCGATCGTCGAGATCCATTAGACACTCAGTACCTAACGTATATACATATATATACACCATATAAGAAATGCTAATATTAGAGCAGTAAGGATTAAACTTCTCCCCAGTCTCAACACAATGCCATTTCGTGCGTGAGGTGTCTCGCATAGCAAAATGCAAAAAGGGAACCCCCCCCCCCCCCGATACACTACTATGCGGCAAGGTCGATCGTCGAGATTCATTAGACCCTCTATACCCAATTTATGCTTATATACTCATGTTACAATATACATCCGGATCTATCTCCCGGAATGAGAATTACTTCATTTTCATTTTTATCTCAAAACTTTCCATTACCTTTCTTATATCCATGAAATGTATTTTAAGCCAATTCATTATCATGAATTGCTTTAACATGTCACATAACTTTTTAAAAGCCAGTTTTATTATCATAAAAAATGCTTTTCTGTTTTATAACATCCCATTTCCCTTCTTCCATCCAGGAAATGTATTTAAAATCCATTTTTATTATCATAAAAATGATTTTTCCATATCACATGCTTCCATTTCCCTTCTTCCATCCGGGAAATGTATCCGAAGTCAAATCGTTTATCCCATTTCCCTTCTTCCATCCATGAAATGTATTTAAAGCCAATTCATTATCATGAATTGCTTTCACGAATCTAATACCGTCCCTTCAGGGTTTCCCCACTGGACGTGCCCCTAAATGGTTATCATCTTTCAGGGCCTATCAAACAAGACAACCTGGGAACCTACCGAAATGTCGGGAAGTGGCCATATGCCTGTGGGAGAGTCATAACCACACCTATATTTACCTCACCAACGTAGTAAAACATATAATAATCGCCCATATGGCCTATGAATATATCCACCCTGCATTCATTAGTCAGGGGGCTTCATCACACGCGTGCAACTTCCCATGATAGCATTTAGAGAGGAGTGTATCCATAAATTATCATTTATGAAAATCATTTCTTTTTCCATTTGAAAATATTCATTTTTATATTTTGAAAAGTCATTTACATCATATCATATATATACTTTACTCACATAGTATATACATATACCATATATTCCTCCTCGAATATATATAAAAGGCCATATTTGCCAATTACGTCTAGCGATGACCAATAATCCCAAAGATCCTCTCAAAGAATCATAATCATGCCTTCATATACGCATGATACTAAACCCAAAGTATTTTCTTACTTTTATAAATAATAATTACCTCAATCCCATCTAAGGGTTTATTGGATATCTCCAATTATACCATTTCACACTAAGTGAATATATATCTATATTTCCAATTTATCCTAATTATATCGTAGGATACACTCAATCCACCATCGATTACAATTATGCTTCCTATACGCATAATTATATAGGCCTAATTGCCCACTAAAAGATTTATCTATCCCGAACAACCTTAAATTTAGTGGGTTATGGATTTCATTTCCATGAACCCAAGGACTACATCTAGTCCAATTAATCATTTAGGGATCCCCACCCTATTTTAGGGACCCCAACATTCTAAATCCTTAACTTAACTATTTTCCTCGAAAATATAATTTAAGGGTTATACATTAAAACCCTCACCTCTCCCTCCTAATTTTCCTCAATTATAGGACTATATACTCCTAAAAGGTCTCTTATGTTATCACATAATTAACCTCAAAACAACACCAATTGGAATCCAACCCATCCAATTAACCCTAGGAAAAATTGTCAAGGTTCCTGTAGGGTTGATCGATCGACCCTTGGTCATCGATCGATCGAGGCTTCGATCCATCGACCTCTGCCAGTCGATCGATCGACCATGCTGGACAACTTCTTCTCCGAGAAGCTATTTTCGTCCATTAAACCTTCCCCAAGCTTTCATCTCAGTCTCTAACATCCTACAACCTCAACCAACAACATCTACACTTATAATACGGGTTTTAAACGTCCTAGAACCCGAAATCACCAATTAATTTCAATTAATTTCTAAGTTTCTCCAATTAAACCATTATTGGGGTTTATTCGTTTTAACTCCCGAAAACCCATTTTATCCACGAAAACCCAACCCAAAATCTTTAGCGTTTATTTATACCAAACTACGATATGACATTTATGCTCAAAAGTAAATAAAGCAAGTAAACACTTGCCTCGTGGATATAATCCGACGAACTCGAGCCGAATCCCGCGGAGTTTGGCCGGAGTCTCCCCTTTTCTCCTCTTTTCTCTCCTCCTCTCTCTCTTCTCTCTTTTCCTTCTATTCTCTTTTTCTTTTCTCCCTCTCTCCCTCTTTATATAGAAAGAAAAAGGGTTTTAACCCTTAAAACTCAAAAATGACTCGTTTACTCAAATTACGAGCCTGTTTAACTCTAAAATCCCTCGAAACTCAATTTCGACAATCAAACACTCTTTTTCAACTATCTCGGACATTCCGAGACTCACGGCACAGTCGAAATTTCCATCCGAGGTACTTGATCGCAAATCACTATTCTAACCCATATAACTTAATGCGGGTATTCTAATCAAAATCTTACCTTTTTGTCGCTTTACTCCACGGCGACATATAATTAAAATACTTCGACCTATTAAATCCCAAAAATTATTACATCACCCATCGAAAGTCATTAAATCCTCGAAAATCACTATTTCGAGAAATTCTCCAAATTGTCAATTTATACTTAATTATGGAATTTAATTGTCTCCAAAAGGGCAGGTTGTTACAATAACAAACGGGTATTAAAATGGATTGGCGTCGCGAGTATGTGCAGGGCTAAAGATAATCGGGCTGACTGACTATAGTGATGTGGGTGTGAGTTGGTGTCACAAGTATGTCCAGGTCTAACGAAATGGGGCAAACTGGCTATAGTGACATGTCATGCGTGGAACCTCACGAGTATGTGAAATGTTAACGAAATTGGGCAAACTAGCTATAGTAAGGGGAATGAGTGTGGTGTGTAAAATTATTGGCGCGCCCGGAGTATGTGCATGCCGAATAGAAAGGTAAACTAACTATACTGGTGCGCATTAATAATATTAGTTGTAATTGTTGGCATGCCAAGAGTATGTGAAGGACCAATAGAAAGGTAAACTAGTTATACTGGTGTCGCATTAATTAGATTAAATGCATTAATTCAATTAATAATTTAAGATTATAATTTAATGTCGTAATAACATAATTGATTTTAAATAATGGGGCAGCTTAACTATGTGTGTAGTTAGTATTGTTTTACTTTCCTCGCATGTTCTTATATCGCATAACTTAAAATACTCTATTGTTATATTTATCTTATATGATTCTATGTCTGGATTCACAGATCCTAATTGGGAGGAGTAGCCGGTGTTCATGAGGTGGGATCTAACTTATTTCATTGACTAGCATTCAGGTATAGTTGCTGGAGTAGCTGCATAGATTGGATTGGATATTCGTGAAGTGCAGCTGGAGATTATTTTATTGCTTTAGTCGTTTAGTTTAGATTTTTCGTTCCATTGTTTGATTTATGAGATAATTGTGTATGGATTTAGTGGGTCATTCGGTTCCACCGTTGTTTATGATTTCTTTTCAGTTGGAGTTACAGTTTTATGATTTTATTTAAGTATTAGTTTATCTTTTAGAGTTAAGTTTTATGTTTTTGTTAGCATATTGATGGATTTTATTGTGTGGGTGCTTATATTTGTGGGATTAAATTCGGATTATATCTTATGAAAAAGTTTTTAGTGTCTCACATTCTGCCACATGCTAAGAATGGTATTTTAATTCTAATGCCCAATGTAGTTTGGCTGTGGGGACTGGCCACCTTTAATGTCAAAATATTCGGGGTATCATACACTATTAGTTATAGCTGTAGGATGTCCCAACCTTATATCCTCAAAGGAGTAACAATAAGGAAAATCACTACGCCATCACATGAAACACACAAACCTCTACCTAAGGCTATACGTGAGGATTCATACCCGTTATCCCAACTCGGGAGACAGGTAACTCAGCATGTAGGATCGGGGCAAATAGCACTTAGGTAAGATACCATCTCTATCATCGGGAATACCATGCACGATCAATTTCGTACACGCCCCATCAAATCCTTACTAGTAGGTTACCCACAAGTATACATATGCACCACAAGTATGATTCACATAATCATAACAAATCAACATCAAAACATACTCAATTGGGCTACAAAGATAATATCTTTTTATATAATCATTCCAAATCAGCAACTACCATATTCGATGGGTTATCAATACGTTCTCGCTTATAGTATGATTTACACAATCATTAATTGTAATCGACATTATAAATTTTGACCCGAACCATAATGTCCCCAACTAGGAATCAATCTCCAAACATATTGCCTTATAACTATTTTCATTTATCATAAAGGTACCCAAACTAATATATATTTGAACCCCATGTAAAACACCTAAACTAACCCATACTGGGCATAGCCACATGGTTGGATCGATCCGATGGAACCAGTGAGGTGTCCTTCTCTTTGTCTTTTTCTATTGCTTCCATAGCCAAAAACCTCAAACTCCTGCAAACTCTAATACTTAAAACTAACCCTTCTTCTCCATGACTAATCAACATATAAGTGATAGCAACATTATTTATAACCTTTAGATGATTAATAACATAATTAATGGCCAAATTATAGAAACTGTAAAATTAACGCTACGTTCATCTTCTACACAAGAACAATTCAATTAACCTACTAATTTTAATCAATTAGCATGATAAAATTAGGTATTTTACAAATTACAGTCTATATGATTAATATCTAATAATTTTGAAGTTAGATTACAAGGATTTACATGTTAATTTGTTGTTTCATTAAATAATCTCATGTGTTCTTCAATAACATAAATAGGGGTTCCTAGATTGGTTAATTCTAATTACGAATTGATGTTTGACTACGAAATAAATTCATATTACAAGGTTATATTCATAGATTCCAACATATAATTACTATCATAACACAAACCTAATTATATTTCTATACAAAATAAAGTTGTCTTAGGATGATTGTGAGAAATCAATCCCAAAATCTCTAAGTTAGGGTTTCCTCCTCCTCTTCCTTAGTATCTAGGGCTCTCCTAATATGTTGCAAATTGTTTTAGGTTATGTTAATTGGGTTAATATAATCATCAATCCCGAAATTAGGCTTAGGCCACAAAATAGCATCAACCCAAAATGTCCAAAACAAGCCCCAAAATGGCCTAAAATTTAGCCCAACACATATACAAACCCACCCCATAGACCAAAATTCCACCATTTAAAGCCGAAACCGACCTTTCTAAATGTCTTGAGAATCAAGCCAAAAGTTAACATATTAAAAAAATCAATTATCTTGTTAAATTAATTAATTAGTCGATACGCGTAGCTTAAGTTTAAATCTTAGTTATCAATTAATTAAATTATGACTCGAAATTATAAGAACCTACTTCACGATCGGTGGAAATTAATGTCAATGGAATGATCCAAACAAGAAAACCCATGACACCTATCCACTGACCATTCCATAGCCGCCCATAATATTAAGTCACTTAAATATTCATTTTAATGAATTATTATGAGTTCACCAACATCTATAGTAATATCTGTCCAATTAATAAGTAACCCAATTATGTACTACAACATATGGAACATCTCAAAGTTGCATATCAATCTACTAAATGACATATCGAAAGTCCAATATCTTAAATCATAAAATGACATACCACATGGCATATGAAATAATAACTCATCAATATCCAATAATCAATTTACCAATTAAATAAATGATATAAAAATATGAGGTAGTATAGGTTCACAGACCAGAATCATCCCAACCATGTCTATAGGTTGAAAAATGCGCTTTATGACTTAAAGAAATCCCCTTTGCTATGGTATGACTGCCTCTCGAGATTCTTAGGTGATAAGGGTTTTGAGAGAGGTGGTGGTGACCATACATTATACACAGAGAAAATAAATCAAGAATTTTTTATTGCACAAACTAACGTTGATGACATTATTTTTGGATCAACTTTTGAAAAACAAATCAAAGAATTTTATGAAATTATGCTTGACAAATTTCAAATGTCTTTAATCGGTGAACTCTAATATTTTTTAGGCCTACAAGTGAAACAGAAATGTATATTATGGATTCTTGTTATAAAACCGCCATATAAAATTATTACCAGTCATAATCTCTGGTACTCTGAGGTTTTAGGCCAGGGATGCTTAAGAAATGACAAAAAGCATCTCTTAAAATTATTTGACGTAGGAGGGGCACGAGATTAGTCACATAGATAAGTTGTTATGTGGTAGTTAGGATATACTCCCCTTGTATTACATTGCAATACCCTTGTCTATTTGAGAAAAAAGGGGGAGAGAGTACATTTCATCATATAAATGATAATTATGAGATCTCGAACTTTAGCTCTGATATCACATATAAAATCATTCTTAAGAACATCATTAATTAATCACATAGTTATTAATCGATTAAATTTAAGCATGTTACATGTTCTTAATTACATCATCTTAGATTTTCGTGCTTTCACAAATTATGGCTAAATTAATAAATCAAGAAGACATACCTTGGTCCATAACTTTAATATTCTTTGATGTAGAAATCTCCCTTGAATCTTCTTGACACTTTCTTGAGAACACCTTATTGGCTTAACACATAATTTAATATGAATTTTGAATATCATCCTCTTGCCTTATATCTTTAATGTGTTGAGAGTATTGATGGAATTCGTCTATATATAGGAGAGTGTGACCTCGAATATCATAATTATACATGAACTCTACGACCCATCACAATAAACATCAATAGGAAACTAATCCACCAACATTTATCTAAAATTCTAATGGTTTATCCAAAAGAATCCTTATCAAATATGAATTCTTATATGGACCACATTAAATAGAACATTAACGTTTAATTAAATAATCAACTCCAAAATTAATCAAGCAATTTAAATAAGGAATAGGATATTCTCACTCCTTATAAATCCTCCCCCACTCCACGTACACTTTTAGATACACTTTAAACAACTAAAAATGGTACTAAATGTGTTTTGGAGTGGTGGAGATTTCGTGTGGAGTGGGAAGAGCCTAATTCCTTAAAAATAATCCAAAAAAGGTTGATTGGCCAATTTTTCTATCTTAAAATGCCATGGTCTCCACTAATTGGTTTCATGAGATAATTGCAAAATTAGATTATAAAACTATGATTAAGAAAATAATAATTAAATTAAGATAAAATTCAATTTAACTCTTTCTCTCACCCTCCACGTCAACTACATACACCAACTCCACCTCCACGACTTGAAACAAAGGAACAAAGAATAAATAAAAGTAATATCAAAAAGTCACAACCATTACCATCACCCTTTGAAATCACACCTCCGTCATGTTTATACCCCACCCAACCCAACAGACTATTTTAGCCCTTCATTCTTCTTATCAAACTGTTTGATGTGCACATGCGCGCCCACACACACACAATTTTCTCTCTCTCTCCATGTGATTCATGACAATGTAGTACTTTTTTGACACTCTTGGGAAGGTCTATGGGATGGAGAGATTGGTGGTGGTGTGGTCATGGAAAAATCATGAGGTAGGTAGGGGAAGGTGATAGGGTAGAGGGAAAGGTGTTCATGGGGAGTGGTGGGGACTAGGGTTTTGAAATGTTTTCTTGATTAATAGGTTTTATTTTTTTGTTAATTCTATTGTAAAATGACACATGATATCAGTGTTAATATATGCCTTATGTTACTTAACGGGGACTAACAATTGTCAAACATTGTTTTAAATTAAAACCTTAAAATTTGGCACCACCCAAAACTTTAAGGTCAAAGATTTTATTTTCCCTTTGTTATAGGGAGTTCATGAATACATCCATTTTATCCATCATCTAACCCCTATTTTGGGAAGACTAATGCTATACTACTTGGCTGTTAACACCTACCTAGATATTGGTTCTTAGTTCGACAAGACTTACTAAGCCCCATAAGCCTTCAAGCATCCTCTCCTCAGTAAACGTAACTGGAATAATTTTAGAGGGAAACATGATTCCGATACATGTTGGGTGACCCACTACGTGGCGTGTCCATATTGTTATTTTGGGTGACACACTAACATGTTGTGTCCATATTAGTTGGGTGACACGCGTCAGAGTGTTGCAAAAAATCTGTCTGAATAATGTATCGCTCTAGAATTGCTCAACGTACATATGGTTTATAGTATTAAAAGAAAATAACAATTGTTGAAACATGCACAAAAAGAGGAAACAACTTCCAACTAAAAGAAAAAAAAACAGGCCCCCTGATTGTAGGAGCATAAAAAATCGTCTAATTTTTTATATGCAAAATAAAATTTGAATATCTCAACAAAATAAAGGTTTGATTTCTACACTGTTTTCATATTAAATCTTGTGAATAAAATAACCAAACTCAATTGAAAACAACACTTAAACAATTTGTTTTTTTACATATTTGCGTAGTCGTGTTTCTATTATGTAAAAAAACTCTCAATGGTGAAGCTCTTGAACTTGGAACATCTTCGAGAATTAAGGAGGGAGTAGTTGCCATCGGAGCATTGCTAGCAAGGTTGGTTTCCTCCATGGGCTAGTTTTCCTTTCGAAATAGGTCTCTAGCTACCTAATCATGAGAGGATGGATTAATTATCACTACTAGAAATAGACATTTTTATGACGGGGAAAAAGGGTCATAAAAGGTTATGTATGACGATTTTCGAAGCTTTAAAAACCATCGTAAAGTTGTGTCATAATAATATCGGTATTGACAAAACCATCATAACAAATCATCCTATTACGACATTTTTTCGTACAAACAGTCATTAACAATAATATCATGTTCATTAAACCATCATTATAAATTTATGTAAATGATGGATGTTAATAAAATAGTCATAAAAAGTACGTATTACGACGGTTACCGTATTCATTATAATGACAACGCACATAAAACTGTCATAAAAAATACCTATTACAACGTTTTTAAAATTACTATAAACCGTCATAAAAGTTTTTTTCTTTCTTTTTTTCATTGAATTCTATTATACTATTACTATTACAATCACAAATATGTTATGTATAAAACTACGATCTGTCAATTCAAAGCACAAATTTTCATACTCAACGTAGCAAATTCCAAGTACCAATATAACTTAAACAATAAGTATAAAAATGTCATTAACATTTGAAATTAAAGAAAATAAATATACACCAACAGTCTCCCAATTGACATCTGGACAACTCACAAATAAAAAAAATATATAGAACGACCTATACTATAGGTATAAAAATAGCAAATTAAACTACAACATTAGCTCCATTCGTGTTGTACATCAAATACGTAACAACGGGATCGATATCTGAACAAAAGGAGGAAACAAATAATTAGTTAACAACTAAAACATATTAACGATATAACGAATATAGCTCAAATAATAATGATATTCTAATATAATATCGAGCATAAAAAAATAAACATTTACATAATTTTAAAGTTAATTTTTACTTCATTCTTTATTAAGGCATGGGAGAGATAAATGGGGAAAGTATCATGAAAATTTCAACAGAGTTTTCTCTGTTCTTTAATAATCCAAAATAATATGACATTTTTAACCAACACCCATATAAAACCCAATATGGCCATTCACCATCAACAACAATATAAATCCCACCCTGGGTATTAACATAATATCACCCTACGCATTCATTATCAATAATAATAAAATAATTATCACTCTGGGCATTCACAGTTGACAACAATATAAAGGCCCAAACAGACATCACAACTAAACATTTGCATAATCTTAAAGTTAATTTTTACTTTATTCTTTATTAATGCATGGAAGAGATAAATAAGGAAGGTTTTACAGAAATTTCGGCAGAGTTTCCTCTATTTTTTTAATAATCCAAAATTAAACATGACATATTTAACCAACCACAATAATATAAAACCCAACTCGGGCATTCAACATCATCATCAACAACAACAGTATAAATCCCACCCTAGGCTTGCATTATCAACAATAACAATACAAATATCACCATTCACATTCATTATCAATAATAACAATATAAAGACCACCTTGGGGATTCACAATTAACAAAAATATAAAGGTCACCACGTGCATCACAAAACATTTGCATAATCTTAAAGTTAATTTTTACTTCATTCTTTTTTAAAGGAGGGAGGGGATAAAAGAGAAAAGTTTAATGAAAATTTCAGTAAAGTTTCCTTTATTTTTTTAATAATCCAAAATTAAGCATGACACGTTTAACCAACAATAACTATATAAAGCCCAACTTGGGCATGCACCATCAGCAATTTAAAACCCACCCCGAGCATTCACCATCATCAACAACAATTAATAATATAAACCTCACCACGTCCATTCACTAACAACAACATTATTCTTGACATCATATTTTTATAGTGTTTTGATAATATGAATTATGATTTTTGTTATATTTACATAATAGTATTTTGATTCTATATATTAAACATTATTAACATCGACACAAAGTAATTAATTAGATTGAAGAAAAAAAAAGGTACCTTATGCCAAAATTGTCCACAACTGTAGCTTTCTAAAAATAATCCTGAATGAAATCGATGAACTCATGTTGAACTTCTTCTATCTCGTGATTTTCATAGGTTGCTTTTTCAGCCAACTCCTTCATCTAACAAATCAAATAACACAAGTTGTATTCAATTTTTCCTTATAAAAGCAATTAGTATGGAAATAAAATATTATAAAATAAATATTTATTACCTTTAGTTTAGTAGATTGGGATGGATTCTCCATTAGATCTCTCATGAACTTCAAGATGTAAAACCCACATTCGACATTCCCCGATTGTAGAGGGCCCTTTAGAATGATATGTTGAAGATAATAGTTATATTAGGATTTAAGATATAAGTCAGTAATGTATATTCATTACTATTATCGTACCTTAACATTCTTATAGTTTGAATGTGAAATTCTTCCTCCTTTCGATACCACCAACGCTTTAAATTCACTTCAAGAAAAAGATTGAAATGAAAAAAATGTGTACAAAGACAATATGACTAAATGTATTCATATATATATATATATATACACACACAAGGGTATGCCCGTGCCTGAAGGCACGATGATAATTTTTCAGAGTATTAAATCGTGTATAAATTTAGTTCTTATATAACACAAATAATGTAAATAATTTAAAACAATTAGTGAGTTCCCCACTGATTATTCCACATAGCATGTTCTTTTTCATACCACTTGAGACAATACCACCAAAATCATCAATATGGACTCAACAATTTGAAATAAAGTTGGTGAAGGAGAAAAGATCATGTAAAAAATCATGAGAATGAAAGCACCAAGTATAAACAAAAATAAAACAATTATATATATATATATATATAAACACTAGTTTCTTAACAAAAATCTTAAAATACGCCGAATTTTTCTAAGAACAAAGGTGCATAGATAGTTTAGCTTTTCTCTTATATAATATGAATGTTCTCTCTTTGGACTAACAAAAATCTACCGATAAAATAGAAGAAAGAAAATTACTCGGGCCTAGCAACTAACTGTATGAATTTACTGCTGGGTGTACTGCACTCTAAGCTCTACCGCCATGCATGTCATCAACATCATCATAGGCTTTCTGAGCCTGAATGCTTCCTTCTCATCTCCTCCTCCATGTTCACATCATGCAATGTCGTCTCTTCACACTCATCCAGTTCCATATCTGGCATCGACATAGACGGCAACCTTGGTGGAAACACAACATCCAATGACTTCACCTGCCCTGCAATTTAGTAACTAATGATGGTTTAGTGTGTTAATGGAGTCTGTTGGAATCTGTCATTAGGTTAAGCAAATAGGTGATACACAGAGAATATTCAACTAAAGAACTTGAACAAACATTGTTCTCTTACTCATATAAAAGAGCAGAGCATAAAATTGAAGAGAATTTATTACCCAAAGGTCTAATCAGTCATTCTGAATGTTTAAAGTGTGGCTTGCTGCCAAAATTCGTAATTAACATAATCGCCATCTTCATATTAGGAGGCTTGTTGTGCACCTATGAACATTGAACACAAACTGAATTCTAAGGTCGCAAAATTGAGGTTTATATAGAATTCCAATTCCAATTCTAGGCTCCCAAACATACCCTACTATCCTTATTTGGAAGAAGATTATGAGATTTCAACAGTCCTGATTCAAATAGGAAGCAAAATCATTGCCGTTTTGGTCAAGTACCGAAAATATAACATTATGATTACACAAAAACTATCTACATTCTCAATTGATGATTTACCACAAAATGCATATACACAGGGGTTAGAAATAAACCTCTTGATTGAGATTCTTAAAAAACTCGAGCAGTTTCATCAGATGATCCATGCTAAAATCTTCATTAGCTTCTTCAATTTCACCTTCCTCATCGATGACACAATAAGGCAAAGGAAAAGGTTCCTCTTCAACATACTGATTTACATCTCCAAAATAATAACATCCACTACCCCAGACAAATAAACAAATAGAGAACGAATAATAGTACAGTCAAGAGGTTCATTTGGTGAAAATGTAAAAAAAATGAATAACTAAACACACATTTCATCAACCAACGAGTATTTACCTTCAAAACAGGTCAAAGATATGAAATAAAATTATGTTGAAACTACAAAAAAGGTATGTCAAGTCCAACTTTACAACCAATTGAATTTTAAACGAAGTGTAAACACACATGTTTAGACTGAATTTGAAGTGTAAATGCCACAGAATAGGACTACAATCAAATACCATGATTTTTGGACTGAATTTATTATCAAATAAGTGTTTTGAACCCCTGGTTTCTTTCCTCCCTCAAATTGAATATATTTTTTGTCAACGATTTTAGTACTGAAACTGGGATCTTACATTGTTGTGTATGCTTGTGTACTTCCCTCCTCTTCGAGCCAGCGGATGATCTTCACTCAATATTCAAAATTCTCATCCAAACAACCTCATGACCCATCACCATTTATAAGAGAGCTAACACAATCATTTGTGCTAGCAGCTACCCTCTTCCCTGCTCACGACTTAACAGTTAGAACCTCCTCAATTGTGGGCCCTCCTCCTCCATGGGTGGTCCAATAATGAATTTCACTCAAGCACAAATGAAGAGAAAATGATGACATATAATTTTACATAGTGTTGTCATTGAACATAGACCCTGCTTTAATAAAGAGAAATGCTCCTATAATTTACTCTAATGGAAACATCAATGTATAACTATAAATTACAACTTTTATGATATACAAAAGTTATAGAATTAAATGAGAAAAAGATTAAAATCCACCTGTTCAAATCAACATACGGTTCCGATAAAGATGGGTTGCAGTTGGTTTGAAATGTTCAGTTGAAGGATACAACATAAGGTAAAAGATATGAGAAATGAAAAGAGAACATAAAGAGATTAAATAAGACAGGTGCATACACTTGGGAGAACATAAATCAGGACAATGCAACTACATGAACCAAAGAGAAAAACAAAAGGAGAAAAGAGAAAATAAAAAGTACCAGTCAATTTCTAGACCCAAATCATTCATTAATTTAGATAAGATTGGAATTCTTTACTATGACTATAGCCTAATCAATATAATTAAGCAACCCATATTCATAATATGGTTTGCATATTAATAAAAAATAATCATTAAAACCCAAAATAAAGACTTAAAGAAAATACATACATTTGAGTAGGAGTATTTTCTCATCTTTAAGCCTCTTCTTTAGATTTTCTGCTCGTTCTTATGGAAGTAGGAGTATTTCTTTCTTAAGTGGCAGCAGCAGATCGACCAAATTTTCATTTTACAACTGTCTAAGAAAGAGCATTAATTATGATTTCTGGCACTTTGCTGCTCTGCTGCATTGCTCCATTCAGAAATCAGTAATCACGAAAATTAAAAAACTTTACCCATTGAGTCAAGGCTGAGCTTCATGGTCTTATTAATGAGATAAACTCGAGCAGCCCCACCATCCCCAAGTCAAGCTCAAGAATAAAGGAAATATATTGTATTGCAAGTTTCTTCCAATGAACATAGCTATATCAGTAAATATGAAAATTTTAACGGGACATAACTTTCGAATAATGAAAACTTAAGCAGTGAAATCATTACTCGTGGGAAGCTATATTAGCCGTCCATGTAATATACTTGGATGATCATGTTAAGGAAAATTAATTCTACCTTTTTTCTCGTAATGAATATTTATATACATAGAAATAAGATATCATTAGTTCATTATTGTGCATATGCTTGAGTCCTGCACAAAGATGTAGAACAGTTCCTTACTTAAAGATGCTTCTGATGCATTATTATAAGTGGAGCATCATATCAATGGCATCAATGCATACATATCCACTTCAACTGCCATCAAAGAATTTGAATATTTTTGTCTCTGTGTATGTGGGGGGGGAGGGGGGGGGGGATTATGTGGTACATAAAAGTTAAGAAGAAACTTAAAAGAGAATTGCCTTTTGAAATAGTAACAAGCATTAAATACAAGTTCGGAGAAAATTTAAGAAAACAAGACACAAATATATGCGGATTTCATGACACAAGATTGGAAAGAAGTTTCTTAGATCATTTGCATAAGAAAGAACGATCCTGAAGAATTGCTATTTGTCTGTCATTTTACCAAAGTCAGAAGACAATTAGCTTGAATTATCTTGAAAACAAATTCTTGTACTACCCACATTTGGTAAATCAATTGTGCTAGTTTATTTTTAGTTTCAATTCGCACAAAAAATCTATACTATCAGATTCCAAGACTAAGGACGGTTGTTTTCTTCAGATTGCGAATTACTCCCCCTATGACAGTGAGAGCCTAGAGAGTGTTAATCCAAAGCATTCCGCGAGAGAAATAAAATTATCGTACCACCCACATTTGGTAAATCTGTTCTGCACATTTTAAAACATTGATTCAAACTAATATTCACACATTAACGAGATTTAGATACGTTGGCAGTCTTAATTCAAGAGAGCAATAAAAAAAGTTCCTTACCTATAATTATTCTTTAATCCACACAGATAGAATCAAACACTTTTTGAGTTGCAAATTGAGTTCAAATAGGCCAGGATTATCCCATAGAATATTTATGTGTCCAGCTATGTGCAGTGGTCGCGTATTTGGACCTATCACTCTTGCACAAGTGAGCAATTTTTGGCACAAGTGGATCATCATGGTTCGAGGCTGTCAACAAGGAACAGACAAAGAGCTAGACCTTGGATATGGTCAATGCTTGGCTCCATTGTTCTTTCAGAATATCGAGATAAATACTCCTGTTACTATTGATGCTTGGGTGAAAAACCTTAGTCCTAAATGCAACCTTAGGGGCTTAAAAGGATAATCAAGAGAAAAATGCATAGAAACTAAAAATGCCCCTCCTGAATATGGGCTATCAGTTGGCCCCATGATAGTTGCTTGCCAATGGAACATATCTTCGGCTACAGAACTTGCGCTACATGAAATAGGAGGATCTTTCTACAAATCTTCGAGATCCTTCAATATGCATTTCGAAGCCATTTACAAAATCTCGCAACTTGGTAGGGTATGGAATAGAGAGGAATGGGATAGAGCTTACGAAGGAAAGAAAATATTATTTAATTAAAAAAGATTGTTATAATCTAAAGGGGGAAAATAATGACAACATCCAATCGCTCAGTTGCATTTATATTTTTCTCAAAACTTAATTTTTACAATTTTAATAACATAGATTTCATTGTTTTCCCAAAAAAAAGTACATGAAAAAGTATCTAATGCAAACTCAAAAATTTTAATACAATTTACAAAGAATATGTGTTCTTTATAGAAGCACAATAACATCAGTCTGCCTCCCAATAATAACCTAGTCCTCAAACTTCCTAATTTTCGATAATACATAGTCCTTCAAATATATATATATATATATATATACAGTCCTACTCTTGTACGGATTAGTCCGCATTTTAAGAATGCGAACCGAACATGTGTCACCTGGCGGTAAGCCCAGAAAAGAGAGGAAGGGTGCCTATAATTTAGGCGATAATTTCTAGGCGCACCGTTAGGTGACACATGTCCGGTCCGCAATCTTAAAATGCGGACTAGTCTGCACAAGAGCATTATATATATATATATATATATATATATACAAGAAGGTTACTAGGATATAAGCAGAGTATGGTTTAAAAAATAGTACATTATTACTTGTTCCACTGGTTGTCAACAAATATTGTGACAGTATTATCCACTTAATATTCTTAAAATGAAAAAAATAATCCATTGCTACTATAATCAAAATTTAACCAATCTTCTTCCATTAAATATGTGCTTCAATACATGAAGTTAGTTTGTAATTCCTATTATAAATATACCTAAACGATATTCTTCATTGGTGTATATTGATAGGTTTTAATTCAATTGTCAAATCAACAAAACACAAATTTGCAAGATCATCATAACTTTTATAAAATTTTAAAAAAAATGAAATTTGAATTCCAACATAAATTAGGAGCCAGTGGCCTCAAAATCCCTAAATTGTGAGCTAAAAAATAGACAGAAGAAAAAAAAGAACAAGAACAATAGAGAGGGATGTACACGAAGAAGCCCTAGTTGTAGTGCGTGGGTGCCAAAGAAAAGTTGACGATCAAATTTCGTGATGTGCGGAACCTATATCAACACAACAAAAATCTTGAGGCAGAACTTAAGTAAAACATTCGGATAAATAAGAATTATAAGAGGAGAGAGAGAGAGAGAGAGAGAGAGACCTGAGGATTTCATGTTTCGAAAATAGCGAGATGACGGTGATGGTGAAGACGATACCGGGCAAATCATACCCTAAGAAGTTATAGTTAAAACAAGTCAAAAGTAATTCCTTCCATGATTGCGTAGTAGAGAATTTGACGCTTAAACTCTGAGCCCTTCAATCAAACTAGTGTGTATAGAATGATAACAATCTGCCTCAGACAGACTATTAAACATATCACAACATTATAAATGAATTATAGAAACAATAGTAAACAAGCTTTTTGTATTGAGTTGGACGAGTTAAGCGTTTCGATTGTCAATTTGTTTTCTAGAGAAAAAGTTAATAATTTCTTTTGAAGGCTTAACCAAAACCTATTGGGCCAAGACTCTGTATAGGGCCACTCATTGAATACGTTAAGTGTACACTATTTTATTTTATTTGGGTGCATTACTAATTCGGAACCAAAATTGGGATTCGGTGGTTCCTAGTTCCATATTTCTAGAACCAAAATTGGAGGACTTTATACTATCCAGAATTGAACCAATAAGAATCGGTTCAGTTAGTTTCCCGGTTCAAAACATATTTTCAAAAGTTAAGACAATCTCAAATAGCACTCTAAATAAGCATTATAAATCTGATCTAAATTCAACCAATCAACTTCTTTAAATTACATCCATCTAATTCAAGATCTCACATACACACGCGCACACATTTCAAAAGTTAAGCAAAAGTTAAGTTAATCCCTCTTGATCCCGTGTAATTCAGCACAATAAACTTTCAAATTTGAGATGATAACATTAGTTCCAAAAATGAACAACTGGTTTTCTAAACACAAAGAGAAATCTATAAACCTAAGGGAAATCTATAAACCTCAAAAGTTTATTAGGAAAGCGGTATTGCCTCAAAATCCCAAACACTGCATTACTAGCAACGAAAAAATAGCAAGTTTCATATAAACTACTATACATAAAAAATAGTAACCCCAAATCTTTTTTTGAGACAAAACCATTTCAAGTTTCATAAAAGCTACTATGCATAAAAAAATATCAACCATCACCACTACACATGCACACCAAAAACCAAATTTCATATAGGTACACAATCTACCGAAAATAAGATTTTGTTTCTATGCACACTGAAGGGAGTAGTCTCATATCTTCTATTTAACTAGAGATAATTAAATAGGTATTGCTATAAATGATGTTTCCACTGATGATTGATTGTATAACAAGTCGTAACTTATTGTCCTACCTAATGGATACATGACAAATTCATCTTGAAAGCCTCCAAAAGATACGGTGTTGATATCCTCTTTGTTATTATAAGAGTGGCAAATTGATATGGAGATCTCATCACCCTTTACAAAAGTGGGATCCATGGTTCTAATATTGGCTTCCACCTGTTGTATATGTGACCCACTAACGTGACATTCTCATCTTCATTTCCATATGAGGGTTGTCCCATTGGTATAAAATTGGTCTCGTTTCCACTGCTATAGTTCTGACATATATTGTCAGAATACTTAACCAGATTGACCCTTAACTTTATAATGCCGCCATATTTGACACATTTCTTGGGTATTCAATGGTGTAAGACATAGACAAGCAACAACCGAATCATTTTCGAATTGCTCATCGATAAATTTCTTTCTGAGATCTAAGTTTCCTATTCCAAGAGGAGTAATGTTTTATTCCTCATAATTGAGAGGTTTAGTTGTATCAGGTCCAAATACGCAGTCCATCAACTGGTTTGGCATTGATTGAAAACTGGAAGCATTCTCCCATAGAAAACCAATTGGTATATGAATTCCTGGGGGAGATTTGGTAATTGGAGCTTCGAAGGTTTGTTTTTTATTGGGGAATAATTTGGTTCAGCAACATTGGCGAACCATTAGTGAGAACATTTTGGTTCAAAGACTTGCTTTTTGTTAGTTAATAACTCTTCTCGACTAAGCTATAGATGTTTCTTATCCCCCTCCCCCACACACATATATGCACATTACCCAAAAAATAGATTTTAGATGTTTGTAGAAGAATTTTGAATATAAATGTTGGAATTTAAATAAGTTCCACTCCAGTAAGGAAAGGTAATCTTTCACTTAATTATGGATTCTATGCCAAAATATATATGAGACCTCCCCAGAATCTAATACTATTTATTTAGCTGAAATACTCTCAAATTTATCAACGAATACTGTTCGAGGAGAAAATACACTTTTGTGTTGCCCATTCGATGTTATTTATGGGGTTATTTTTACTTAAGTGATGAAGTAATAAACTCCACTAACACTGAAATATTGAAAGACTTGAACCATGCAACAGATGGCCGAAACAACTTAAACAAAACAATTCTTCAGGTGACAAAAAAATAGGGAGAAAAACTGAATAAATAAACATTCATAACTGTGAATATTAACATCACCGTTCATATATTCAAGCATTCAAACTTCTAATGTCATTAAAATACCCATGCCATGGAACTTATTTCACTAAATTAAGTGATGGGTGCCACATAGGATTCAAACTTACATTTGAAATGCCTTACAACATGCAAACTTATATTTGAAATGCCAAACAACATGGAGGGATGAAGCTGGCCATTCTTTGGGGAGGGGGGGGGGGGGGCTCCAACTTTGGAATTTTTTTAAATTGCAACCCTTAAACTTTATAGAATTAAATCTTTTTTAACCACTTTTACCAATACAATATATTATTTAGGAACATAATTTAGTATACAATGTAGATATCAATACATAAAAATCATCATAAATTCATAATATCCAAATTATAACTATTTTATGTAGTAAAATTTCATAATAATAACTTTATTAATTAAATTAATGAGTTTTTAATGTAATTAGTTACTAAGAATTGGTATGTTGGCTCCTCTCAATCTATATTCCCTATCTTCCTGGCTTAATCCCTTCCTATATGAAAACTTATTCAAGGAAAAACAAAGAAGTAAATCATTTCCCCCACAAACAAATAAAATTCAACAAAAGCCTTTAAATCTCTTATTGTGTAATATCAACACCACCAGTAAAAATAAAGAAGGATAGCATGTAAGATTAAATATGTGCCAAAGTAATTTCCATTTTCCTTTATACTTTTTTAGGTCGCGTATTCTATCTATTCATCATACAAGTAGAATAAAATAATAGGTTCTTTAAATTATCCATTCATTGTGGTTTTGACATGTATCAAGAACGACACACGATATTATTTTTTTTGAAAACGTGGTTCTAATGCACTTTTATTTAACTCATTCTTAGTACAAAAAATATTATATGGCCAATCTATAAAGGTAAACAATAGAAAAATAGTTCAGTAAATAGTATATTACTATAATTAAATTAAAATGAAATAAGTTCAATAATGAGGTTGCAATTTCTCAATACAAATTCAAACATGCTCAAGTCAATCTTTAGCTAAACATAAAGTAACTCACAAATAGAAGAATCAAAATTGAAAAAAATACATCCAGATTTAATTATTACCTTCAAAAACCTGATCGGTCGAGAATGCAAAGAAGCAGAACCCAAAAATGTCTTAAAAATGTACTGCCAACACCAAAAGGATGAGTGAACTTGTTATGTTGCCAAATCACTGTGTACGAATCAGTGTAAATAAGGGCTTTATACAAACGTGTGTCTATATGTGTGTGCACGAGTGAGAGAGAGAGTACCTGACTACTGGAATCAAAGAACGACGGAACTAGAGAAAATTGGAGGATGATTTTGGGTGATGATAAGAAAGTGTTGGTGTGATTTGGGGAGAGCTAGGTCAGTTTGGAGGGGAAATGGTTCTAATTTGAGATTAGGAAAAAGCGTCCGCCCATTTTCCCCCCTCTTTTTTCATGCACGTCGAAATGTTTTTGCGAAAAAGAGAATTGTCATGTATACTATCCTTATTTGACAAGATTTGTGCTTTTTATTTGAAAAACTGTCACATAAACTAACAATAATAAATAATTAATGACAGTCTAGAAAAAGTATGTCATTTAAGTAATAGTATTCTACTTTTAATGACACTTTTATTTTCAATGTCATTTTTAAAACTTTCATAAAAGTGTATTTTTCTTGTAGTGTATGTGTAATACCCTGTAGTTTTTGTATATTATTTAATTGTGAAAATTAATTATGTGTGCTTGTTGTGATATGTGATGTCACTATTTATATTTATGTGTTATATTATTCGTATTTGAAATTGGACTTAATATACGGTAATTCATTAAATAAATTATTGGAAGTGACTTAGTGTAGATGCAATTATTATGCAGCACAAATAAATATGAAAGAGGTGACAACCAAGAAAAAACAAATAAAAGACCAATCACACAACAACGAAGATACGTGGTTCAGCAAAGAAGTGCCTACATCCACGGTGGTTCAGTCAGTGTTATTTCTCTATATTCTGAAGAGTAAGTACAGAGAATACAACTTGTCCTTTGCCCCGGACTTGGGGTTTAATTTATACATGTATGTGTTGGAGTAGTGGGGGTGATAGGTTCCTCTTTATTAGCCATCTCCCTTTCATGGGATCGTGTACCCCCACAACTTCTCTTCATGGCATCGTGGAGTAAATGGATGAATACCAGAGGTGATGGGCCTGGGTTTTGGGCCGCTGAGGATGGGCTACTCGTCCAGGCCTTATGGTGATAAAATCGGGGTACCCACAATTGCCCCTGAATTTGTTGGGCCGTTCTTTTATGGGTCCGATGAATTTAAATGATCAGCAATGATGGTTGATTTCTTTGAAAACTGTGAAGTTGCTTTGGCGGCACCCGCTTCGCTATCTGTGCGTTATGATTAGTTTTGAAGGCTTGTTGGAATAAGACACATTTTTTCTTCTTCGTTCCAGCTCTTCCAGCAATCTTCTATCTTCTGAGAACTCTTGAGTTTTGTACCTTCTGTTTTCGGTCTCCACTCTCGTCGCTTCTTCGCCTTTTGATCTGATCTTCTGTCCTGTAAGTCTTTCGTGCCCTTTTTCTTGAGTTTATAGTTTTTCTTGTATTTTTCCAATGGCGAAGATTGGAAATAGGTCGGTAACTGAGTTTAGAAAATTCTACGGTATTCCTGAGTGGGTAGAGATTGAGTGTTGTGCTTCGCCGCCTAGGAACGTTAGGGACATAGAGGATGCACATTGGATTCACGTCCTGTTTCTCTCCCAGGGGGGTCTCACCTTTCCCCCTAATGGTTTGTTTCTGCACTTTTTTAGTTATTTTGGTATTGTGCCTGCACAATGTTCACCCAATGTATGGAAAATAGTGAACGGTGTGCACAGGATAAATCAATTGTACGGCACAAGGTTAGGGCTTGCCGAGGTCTGCTTTTGTTATTCTTTTTCTCGTACGAGTTCAGGTGTTCTGTACCTTAAGTCTAGGAGCCCTGATAGGGTTTTGGTAGTAAATTTACCTGATTCCCATAAGGACTACTGGCAAGAAGGGTTTCTCGTTAGGAACTGGCAGTACTCCCCTCAATTTGAAGGGTCGAGGTCTGAGAGGTTCACTATTCCCTTTTATGGGGAAGAATATATAGGTAGATGTTGTATTATTGTTTCAACCTTTGCGGACTTTGTGATTTCTCTAACTTCTCCTTGCTTTCTCTTTTTCAGCGAAGATAAAGAATTTGGAGCCAGCTCTCAGCGAGGTTCGTATCTCGGAACTGGTGAAAGCTTGGAACATCAGGGAACCTTTGGGTGACGGCGAGCATCCTAGGTCTGCTGCTTTTCTACTTGAATACAAGAACACAGGCTCCAGCTTCATAGCCCGACCTGTGGAAAGTGTTCCGGACTTTGACTCTTTCGAAGAGATTTCTGCTGAACCCATCCAATTGGACGAGGAGGAGAGCAGCTCGGAGAGCGAGCCTGCAGGTGTTGTGAGTAACTTGGGTGGAGGCAGTGCTGATAGTAGCAGTTCATCGAGTACTACCAGCAGTCCAGGTGAAGAAATGCCTCCCAGGAAGAATCTAATCCGGGATGATGATGATGATGATGATGTGCTTCTTGCACAGAGGTCCAAAAAATCGAAGACTGTCTCCGGGGCCATAGCTACTGGTTCTCGGCCTTCCTCTCAAGAGCAAGAGAAGAAGAATAGAGAGGAGGAGCAGGCGAGGGAGAGGGAGAAGAAAAAGGAGGAGGAGAGGAAGAAGGTGGAAGAGAGAAAGAGGAGGGAGAAAGAGAAGGAGGAGGAGAGGAGGAAGATGGAACTGAGGACCAAGACCGGTCAAGCCTTGGTCCCAGTATCTGCTTTGCCTGAGGGGGCTTCGGTGGCCACCTCTCCTCAACTCGCCCATGCGCTGCTTGAGAGGGCAGTCCTCCCTGCAGATCGCGAGAGGGCGTCAGGGTCTGATCAACTGGCCTTGCAAGCTAGCCAGAGGCTTGCCTTGGTAAGGTTTCTTTTCTACTTCTCAACTTCTTCTAATCTGTTTTGATGGTTTCTTCTTTCTGATCTGTTTTGATGGTTTCTTCTTTCTGATCTTTCCCTTATTTTCTGCAGTTTGTGACTGACTTCGCTGTGCTCTATCGCTCTCCCGACGAGCTGTTGAGAAGGAACAGCGAGCTGGAGCAGCAGAATTCTACTCTGGTGGCCAGGGGTTCTCAGCTGGAGGCCGATCTGAAGGCTGCTGATGCGGCTCGAGCTTCTTCTGCCTTGGCCCTTGCTAATTCTGCTCGTGAGAGGGATAATGCTGTCAGGGAGCTCGGCGAGCTGAGGAAGTCGTATGAACAGGTCTGCTCTAGCAAGATGGACTTTGTGGAGAAGAACAGGGTTCTTGCCGAGCAGCTGGAAGCGGAGAAGGCCCAGGCAACCACTGTTAAAGAAGATTCATACAATTCTGGCTGGGCTGCTGCGTATGAAGACGCCGAGGTTCAGATAGGCTATATTAGCCGTCTGAACTTCAAGAAGGGGTGGAACAAGGCCCTTGTGGCTGCAGGGGTGGATGTTGCATCCCCACTTTTTGACGAACATGATCCAGGGCCCAAGCCAGTTGTGGATGAGGAGCCAGTCCCAACTGCTGAAGGGGTCAATCCTGCTTCTCAGGCGACTCTTGCTGATGCTTCCTTGGTCGAGGGGGCAGTGCACACCTCTGCAGAGGGTAACGCCCCTGCTGATGCTGATAAGGACAAGGGTCCGTCCACCGAGGTTGCTAAGTGATAGGGATTTCTTTGTAATTTTTTCCTTTTTTTGTTCTGATGTAACCTCGCTTATTATCAATAAAAAGGCTTCGTTTTTGTTTATGCTGGTTTCTTTTTCTTCTCTTCCTTTCTTTGTAGTTGGTTGATGTGGATGATTATATTCCTGTTACCTCCCAATTGGGTAGGACTCTGGGTCCTAATGCAAGCCCTGCAGTTCGCCAGGCTTTTGCTAGGCTCTGTAGGTTTGCTAAATCAAGGAACCAGAAGTATAAGGATCAGTCCGAGCTGGTGGCTAAATTGAAGGACAGGCTCCAGGAAATGGGAGAGATCGGATCTTCAGTGCAAGAAGAAGTCAGCGAGCTGAGAGTAAAGTTACTGGAGGCTACCGAGATCAATCAGGTCGTGGAGTTTCTTCAGCGGGAGAATGACGACCTGAGGCGGGAGGTCTTGAAGCTTAAGGAGCATTCGTCGAGCAACGCTTCGGCAGTCCTGCAAGGTTCTTCCTCGTCGCGAGCTGCTCGGCCACCCCTCCCGCGAGCTGGCAGGAGTACGCGGGGTAGGAGTAGGGAAGCTGAGGAGCAGCGTGAGAGGGAGATGGAGGAGCTGCGCGGCGATGTTCAGCGAGCTTACGTAACTGCTGATGGGCTTCAGAGGGACGTCACCCGACTGCGGCATTTATTTAAGAAGGGCCCTCGCCAAGTGTGGACTGATGGCTATGATCAGGGCTGGCTAGATGCTCCCACAAGATTATCAGAGTTCGAGGAGCTTTCCTTCATCAGGGGGTGGTTGAGTGCTCTCAAAGAGCTGCAGGTGCCGAGAAATTCGATATTGTGGTATCGGCATGAGATGTCTCCCTCTACTCTGATGCCCAATCCATTTAGGTGAGATGACCGATGGATTCCTATCGATGCTATTCCTCGGCGGCTACTGGAGTTGGACACAAATGAAGTTGTTGAGGAATTCGATCCTGCCCCTGATGACGGGAGGAGAGCTAAGGTTGCTAATTACCTTGCTCGGAGGCTTCCCCCTTCTTGATATTTTGTTTTTTAATAATTGTAAATGCTTTGGGCGAGTCTTTGTCGACTAAACATGTACCATTATTGTTTGTAAATATAAAAGATTAATGGAAAGTTTGAGTTTTGGGCGTTTTTGCCGACTAAACGTGTTTATCCAATCTCTGTTATATTTTTGCAGCTTCACAATCTTTATCTTGTCATGTGAGTGTCCGCCCAGTCCAGTATTAAGAATACCATTGTGCTCTCTCTTTACCTTTTAGGTCGTGTCGTCACACTCCCTTAGGTCTAAGAGGGGCAATTGGCGAGGACACACCTATTTTTGGATGTCTTCATCCGGTCAGGATTTTATTTAACCAAAGTAGGTTTGATGCCTAAGAATACTCTGTAGGGCTTCATATATTGCCATGGGCAATGCTAAGAGGTCTGTCGTGCTTCGTGACGATGACCTGAGGAGGGGTGTTCCCCTGCTATGTCAACTATTATACCTGTCATTTGAAAAGGATGTGCAATAAGATATAATTGTTATACTTTTAGAGAGTAATCTTTTATTGGTGAGTAGAGAAATAAACTGTCTTTTTCCAAAATGAGTACAATAAAAGATCTAACAATAGAACTCCTAAAAGTAGAATTTCTTGAGATTAGCTGCGTTCCATGCTCGTGGTATCTCTCTGCCCTCCATCATTTTCAAATGATAGGCACCTTGCAGGTCGTCTCTAATTATTTCATAAGGTCCTTCCCAGTTTGGGCCCAGTTTACCATCTGATGGCTTCACTGTGTTGCCCAGGACCTTTCTTAGGACATAGTCTCCAATTTCGAACTTCCTCGGATTGACCTTTTTGCTGTGGTGCTTCGCGAGCTGTTGCTGATAACTCGCTAGTTTTACTAGGGCAAGTTCCCTGCGCTCGTCGGCCAAGTCGAGTTCAGCGAGCAAAGCCTGATCGTTCTGATTTTGCTCGACAAGGTCGGATCTCATTGTAGGCAATCCTGCTTCTAATGGGATGACCGCTTCCATACCATATGCTAGTGAGAATGGCGTCTGACCTGTGGCTCGTCTGGGAGTCGTTCTGTATGCCCATAGGACATGTGGTAGCTGCGTTCCATGCTCGTGGTATCTCTCTGCCCTCCATCGTTTTCAAATGATAGGCACCTTGCAGGTCGTCTCTAATTATTTCATAAGGTCCTTCCCAGTTTGGGCCCAGTTTACCATCTGATGGCTTCACTGTGTTGCCCAGGACCTTTCTTAGGACATAGTCTCCAATTTCGAACTTCCTCGGATTGACCTTTTTGCTGTGGTGCTTCGCGAGCTGTTGCTGATAACTCGCTAGTTTTACTAGGGCAAGTTCCCTGCGCTCGTCGGCCAAGTCGAGTTCAGCGAGCAAAGCCTGATCGTTCTGATTCTGCTCGACAAGGTCGGATCTCATTGTAGGCAATCCTGCTTCTAATGGGATGACCGCTTCCATACCATATGCTAGTGAGAATGGCGTCTGACCTGTGGCTCGTCTGGGAGTCGTTCTGTATGCCCACAGGACATGTGGTAGCTCGGTAGTCCACGCGCCTTTTGCTCGTTCTAGCCGCTTTTTTAATCCAGCGATCACTGTTTTGTTGGAAGCCTCAGCTTGTCCGTTGCTCTGAGGATAAGCTACCGAGCTGAAGTGGTGCCTGATTCCGTGTTGGTCGCAGAAGTCCTGAAAGGGGCCACTTTCGAACTGTGTCCCATTGTCAGTGATGATGGTTCTGGGGATCCCGAATCGAGTGATTATATTTTCCATATGAATTTCATCATGTCAGCATCTCGGATGTTCGCCAGAAGTTCTGCCTCGATCCACTTGGTAAAGTAATCGGTGGCGACCAACAGGTATTTGCGATTGCCGGCAGGCTGGTGGACCATGGGGGCGTGAAGCTGGCATTTTAGGCATCTGCGGACATATACTGCGGAGTCCCTTTGCATATACGGCCACCAGTAACCTTCCTTCATTGCTCGGAAGGCTAGAGATCTTCCTCCGACGTGACTTTCGCAGATTCCTTCGTGAAGCACTGTCTCGACCTCGCCTGGGTGGACGCATCTAAGGTAGGGGCCGGAGAAAGATCTTTTATACAAGTCGCCTCCCGTGGATAAGTGAAAGCGAGCAGCTTTGACTCTTATCTGGTGGGCGGTCCTTTTATCATCTGGGAGCGTTCCGTTCTTCAAATAGCCTCTTAAGGGATCCATCCAGCTAGGGGCTGGTTCCAATTGGAGTATTTGTTTCGCTTTTGTTAGCTCGCGGTGAATGCTCGGGTAGCTAAGGAAATCGATAGGGATTATCCTTTTAAGGCTGGAATCAACTGCCGAGCTCAGGGCTGCCAAAGCGTCAGCGTGGCTGTTCTGCCCCCTGGGAAACTGCTGGATGTTGATTTCTTCAAATTTTGTCATCAAGTTTCTTACCAACGAGAGGTAGGCTTCCATCCTCTCGTCCTTCGCGTTGTAGTCTCCACTTATCTGATTGGAAACTAGTTGCGAGTCTCCGAATACCTGTAAATGCTTTGCTCCTAGAGTTTGCGCCCTTTGGAGACCTGCAATTAAGGCTTCGTATTCTGCTTCGTTGTTGGAGGCTGCAAATCCCAGCCTAATTCCTTGCTCGAGGACTGCATTTTCTGGAGTGATGAGAACAATTCCTACTCCTGCCCCCTTTGAGTTGGAGGCTCCATCAACGAATAGCTTCCAGCTTCCCCCTGTAGCCTGGCTGTTTTGTTCTGTTGGTTTAGGCTGGTCGAGAGGTTCTTCGCCCGTGAATTCAGCTATCAAGTCAGCGAGGACTTGACCCTTGATAGCTGTCCTTGGTTGAAATTGGATGTCAAACCGGCCGAGCTCGACTGACCACTTAGACAGCCTGCCTGACAAATCCGCCTTCCTTAGGACAGCCTTGAGGGGGTGTGATGTAAGGACGATGATCGTGTGAGCTTCGAAGTAATGCTTTAGTTTCCTCGATGACATTACTAGGGCGAATGCGAGCTTTTCCAATGGCAGGTATCTCTGCTCGGCGTCTAGTAAGGTTTTGCTCGCGTAATAGACTGGATGTTGTATCCCTGTGACTTCACACATTAGCGCTGAGCTGATAGTATGGCTGGATACAGAGAGGTAGAGGTACAAAGGGTCCATTTGCTGTGGCATGACGAGCAGTGGTGGGGAGCTTAGGTAGGATTTGAGCTCGCCTAATGCTTGCGCGCAATCTGGAGTCCATTCTACCGTTTTGCTGCCTTTTAAGAGTTGGAAGAAGGGCTTGCATCTCTCGGAGGATTTAGAAATGAAACGATTCAGAGCAGCGAGCATTCGAGTGAGCTTCTGTACATCGCGGATTGTGCGAGGAGGTTGCACCCGTTTAATTGCCTCAATCTGGCCCGGATTTGCTTCTATGCCACGCTTGCTGACCAAATACCCAAGGAACTTTCCTGACTGGACACCGAAGGAACACTTGCTCCCGTTTAGTTTCATTCGGTATATCCTGAGGATTTTGAAGGTACTTGCCAGGTCATAAAGGTGGTTTTCTTTCTCCTTGCTTTTGACGAGCATGTCGTCGATGTAGACCTCCATCGTGTTTCCCATCTGATTTTTGAACATTTTAGTAACCAGCCGCTGATAGGTTGCCCCTGCATTTTTTAGCCCGAAAGGCATGACCTTGTAACAGTATAAACCAACCGTCGTGATAAACGCCGTTTTATCCTGATCTGGGGCATATAAGGGAATCTGGTGATAGCCCGAGTATGCGTCCAGGAAACTCATTCGCTCGTGAGCTGCAGTGGCGTCTACTAGTTGGTCTATTTTTGGAAGAGGGAAACTATCCTTGGGGCAGGCTTTGTTGAGGTCAGTGAAGTCTATGCAAACTCTCCACTTACCGTTGCTTTTTGGAACTACCACTGGGTTGGATAACCATTTGGGGAACTGCACTTCCCGTATGGATCCTGCATCCAGCAGTTTTTCGACTTCCTGTTCTATTGCTTTGGCTTTCTCGGGAGCAGTTCGTCGTGCCTTTTGTGCTATCGGTTTGAATGTGGGATTGACGTGCAACTGATGGCAGACCATATTGGGATCGATCCCTGGCAGCTCGTAGGGTTCCCAGGCGAAAACATCTATGTTGCTTCTGAGTAAGGTTAACAAATCCTTTTGCTCTTCGTTAGTGAGTGAAGTCCCGATCAGGAAGACTCTGCTGTTATCGCCTTCCCTAGCAATGACTTCTACCAGGTCTTCTACAACCCGTTCGGAGGGGAGGAGCCTGGTCTCTTCCACTCCGGGCCTTCCATATTTTAATTGCTATTTGGAAGGGATTGCATCTTCCTCCACTTTCTCGCTGGTTCGAACGTCTTTTTTCTCTGGCTTCGGTCGGATAGCCGCTATGAAGCACTTTCTCGCCATCGCCTGGTCGCCATGTATCTCCATCACTCCCCGCTCGGTGATATATTTGAGTTTCTGGTGGTAGGTCGAGGAGACTGCCTTCATTGCATGGAGCCATCCCCTGCCGAGGATGGCTTGGTACGGTGAGTCGATGTCGACCACCAAGAATTCGATCATTTTTTAAACACTCCCAGCGAGCACTGGTAGTACTATCTTGCCCAAAGGCATGGTCATTTTTCCAGCGAAGCCGACCAGAGGGACAGTGGTTCCCTTAAGGTCGGCGATGTCCAACTTCAATTTCCTGAACAGGTCGATGTACATTACTTCGGATGAGCTTCCTTGATCGACGAGCAGTCTGTCGATATCAAAGTTGGCTATCCTGAGTGTAATGACTAAGGCATCGTGATGTGGGGTCCTCACTCCCACAAGATCTTCATCCGTGAAGACAATATGCTTGTTGTAGTTGATGTCCTCTGCTCGGCGGCGTTTTCCTGCCTGTGATTTCGCTGGATCAATTTGAAAAGCTTGCATTACTGCTGTCAGCTTCTTTACCTCCATCCGAGCTGAGTTGCCCTGGATTTGCTTAACATCGGATACTCCATGGATTACTGCGAATTCATGTCCGGTGTCGTCTTCTAATACGTTGTCGGGTTTTGCCTCCTTGTGGACAGTCACTCTCTCTACCTTCCTTTCCACAAAGTTATTCAAATGTCCGGATTGGGCCAACTCCTCGAGGTGGGACTTAAGAGCCTTGCAGTGCTCGGTCTTATGTCCCCCCTCTTTGTGGAAGGTGCATCTCAGCGCATTGTTTCTTTTCGATGGGTCTCCTCCCATTTTCCGGGGCCATTTGACGAACGGCTCATCCTTGATCTTAGCGAGAATTTTGTAAATTGGTTCTTTGAAGACGGTGTTGACTGCCTGGAATGACTTTGCAACGTCAGGGCCCCCTCCGTTTTTGGGGCCATTCTTGCTCCCATTCTTTCCTCCTTTTTTCTGGTTATCAACTTTCTCACTTCCCTTCGTGGCGAGCTTGGCTCGACCATTTTCACCTACGTTAAGGCGGGTGACATCTTCCACCTTTGCGTATTTCTCAATCCGGGCCATCAGGTCATCAATGTTGGTTGCTTCCTTCTTTGTCAAGGACTGGTAGAGGAGGGAAGAGCTAGGTAGCCCAATTTTGAATGAAGCCACTGCCACCTCTTCTGCGCAGTCTTCGACTTCGTTGAATAACTCCCAGTACCTTTTCGCGTAGTCTCGAAGTGTCTCCTGAGGAGTTTTCTTCATCGTCAATAGAGCATCCATCCTTTTGGGATGGGAGCTGCTGGTGATGAACCTGGCCGTAAAGAGCTCGGCCAGGGATTTGAAATTTCTGATGGATCGGTAAGGGAGTTTCTCGAACCATTTCTGGGCCACGTCATGAAGGCTCGAGGGGAAAATACGGCACATCAACGCATCTCGGTGATTCCAGAGGGTCATAGCCTGCCGGTACTGCCTGACATGATCAATGGGATCAGTCTTCCCGTCATAAATCTTGAACCTCGGAATAGCAAACTTTTTGGGAGCTTCTTCTTCTTCAATTTCCCTTGTGAAGGGCGATTTCATCTGGATCTTGAGGGCTCTCCTGGCGAGTTCTCTGGTTGACCTGGTGCCGCGGTGAGCTGGATGTTGGTCCATTTCTCTGCGGACCAGGTTCCGTATGTTGTCGTCGCTGCGAGCAGGGCTCTGATAGCGGCGAGCTTTTCTCAGTTGCTCGCGGAGGTCGTCGTCTGAGTCGCCACCTTCGAACCCTTGATGTTGCCGCCTAGGGCTCCTTCCTCGGCTGCGAGATTTGCTCGCCTGAGGGCTAGGAGTGTGATAGGGGCGTTTCCTGGTATCAGGACGTAGTTCTTTTTCCAGTTTTTCCAGTCTTCTTTTCAGGCGAGCATTCTCAGCCTCATACCTGCGAGAAGACTCCCTCTGCTCGTGGAGCCTTGCTTCGTATGCATCGATCAATCTGGATATCTGAGTGGACCTTGCTGGTCCTTGACTTTCTTCTGAGGCTGGCCTTTCTAAGCGAGCCCCTTGATCGGAACGTCGAATTTCAGACCTGATCCTGCGAGGAGCGGGTGGCTCCTGAATGTCTCCTGCTTGAGGAGCGTTGCTGCTGTGACCAGACATCTTAGATTTTTTTCTTCGGTGTGGGCTCTTCTCAAGGAAAGATAAACGCTTCCCACAGACGGCGCCAATTGTAGATGCAATTATTATGCAGCACAAATAAATATGAAAGAGGTGACAACCAAGAAAAAACAAATAAAAGACCAATCACACAACAACGAAGATACGTGGTTCAGCAAAGAAGTGCCTACGTCCACGGTGGTTCAGTCAGTGTTATTTCTCTATATTCTGAAGAGTAAGTACAGAGAATACAACTTGTCCTTTGCCCCGGACTTGGGGTTTAATTTATACATGTATGTGTTGGAGTAGTGGGGGTGATAGGTTCCTCTTTATTAGCCATCTCCCTTTCATGGGATCGTGTACCCCCACAACTT
Source organism: Sambucus nigra (assembly GCA_949130495.1). Lineage (NCBI taxonomy): Eukaryota > Viridiplantae > Streptophyta > Magnoliopsida > Dipsacales > Adoxaceae > Sambucus > Sambucus nigra. Next base: position 358,849,284 of record OX422217.1, on the reverse strand, counting down.
CTCTTCATGGCATCGTGGAGTAAATGGATGAATACCAGAGGTGATGGGCCTGGGTTTCGGGCCGCTGAGGATGGGCTACTCGTCCAGGCCTTATGGTGATAAAATCGGGGTACCCACACTTAGTATGATGGATATCGAGATATTTTTGCATTGTTGAGGTAAAAAGTAGTGCCACCTCTCTCTCTCTCTCTCTCTCTCTCTCTCTCTCTCTCTCTATCTATCTATCTATCTATCTATCTATCTATGTGTATGCGCACGCAAACAGAAGGAGGCTTGTGTGTAGCGGTAACAATTCATATCTTTGGGTCGTGTTTCAGGCAGATATGACAGACAAGGGTTTTTTGGACACTAGCAAGACACGACTCGACTTCGTGTTTTTTTACGCTAATACAACACGACGCGATCAACATGATTTTTTAAATTTTACAATCAAATAAACATAAATAGACACGATAACTTGAATAAAAATATTTGATAACATGACTCATAGTTTTGACATGAACATGACACGGCACGACTTCATGTCAAAAAGACCCGACATGAGCACGACGTGTCGTGTCAATTTCTAATCAATTTCGTGTCATTCAGTGTTGTGTTATTTCTAAAATTGTCACCACTACTTATGTGGTTAGTAAGTGGTCTAACTAAGCAGCCGGTACTAGGTAGGTGTTAAGGGTCGGGTAGCATAGCATTACTCTTTTGGAAAACTTTCACCTCACCCCACCCATTTTGAACATAAATATGCAACTCACCCACTGGGTGGGGTGAGTTTTTTAATTGTCTTCCAAACCAACTTTGGATTGAGATCACAATTTCGTCGACTTATCATACATTCCACCAAAACTTTAAAGCATGTAACCAATTGGATTTTAAATTATATATTTTCTCCACATGACTTTCAATTCTAAAATTTGATAGCATCATGTTCGTACACAATCCAACACGCATCAAATTAAAAAATCATATACTCAATTAAAAACAATAATCGAGGTACAATTTAAGAAATCACTTGTAAACTATCAAGGTACATCTTTCTTTATTTAGTTAAAACATTACTTTAAATTAATATATTAAATAAACATAACACTTTATTAATCCTCTTTTATTTCTTTGATAAATAAAAGCAGTTTTCTAATAAATAAAAAACAGTTTTTATTTAAGTAAGAAACTGTTTTTCATTTAAAAGAATCTATTGCTTCAAATAATAAACATTTTTTTGTTTTTAATTTAAATAATAAACGTTTTTTTAAATAAAAACAATTTTTAGTTTTTTAGTTTTTTTTATTTAAAACCATTTTTTGTTTTGTTTTTTTAATTTTTTATTTAAAAATGTTTCTTATTTAAAACAAAAATTGTTTTTTAGGGAAACATAAATCCTTGGACTCTTTAGAAATTAACGATAAGGACAAGATAAAAACAGTTTTTTCAATAAGTCCGCATGTGTTACAATTATTAATGTAAATACAATTACAGTTATTAATATAGGTAGAGTTACAATTGATGTTGTATCTAGATTAACAAGTGTAATTGCATCTACATTAATAAGTGTAACAATACCGTTTGTTTAATCGCTAATTATGTAAAAAGTTTATGGGTTTAAAATACCAACAAGATTACCGTTTGGACTGATCATATATAAATAGATATTTAAGAGATTTATTAGCTAATGCCCTTTTTTAATTATATTAGAAACCCCTTTTTATTTATTAAAAAATAAACGCAATTTAATAAAGGGTTTTAAGTAAATAAAAAAAATTGCACATCAATAGTTTACATATGATTTTGTAAATTGTTAGTCGATAGTTTTTTTTTAATGAGGTATATCAAACTTTTAATTGGATATGTGTGTTGGGTTGGGTTGGGTATGAACATGATGATATTAAATTTTGAAACTAAATTTAGTTTGGGAATAATATATAATTAAAATCTAACTAGTTGAAATGCAACTATATTTTTGTTGGAATGGATGGGAAATTGAGAAAATTGTAATCTTGGTTCAAAATTGGTTGGGAAGACAGTTAAGAAACTCAGCCCACCTAATAATGAGTTGTATGTTTATGATAAAAATTGGTGGGGTGAGATTAAGTTTTTCCAAAATAGGGGTAATACGAAGATTTAAGTGAGTGTATTCAAGAACTCCCCTATTTTATTAGTTTGATTGGAATTTCAACCCATCCAACCATTTACAACAAACAAAATCTTTAAAATGGCGTCACATATTCCTCTTCTGTAACTAACAGTGACCACAAGGATTCAAGGAACAAACTACAACGAGCATTGAAATGATAGGCTGTAACAGGTATTTCACGTACATGATCATAAGATGATTTGGTTGGCCAACTTTTAATGGAACGATAAAGAAAAAGTCAAAAAGACAACCACCCAACAGAAAAATATATATACATCGTACCACAAACAACTTAAAGAGTTGTTAAAATTGAAAATTTAGTGATTGCATTTGTATGTACAAGTATAACGAAGGGAGGTGATCTGTGCCTAGTTTATATTCTAATGTGACTTTTTACAGAATCTCTATTTGTTTAACTAATAGACCGGGTGGGTGAAACAAATCCTCTCTATGGCTGGACTATGCTGCCTAGAATTTTCAAGTCCTGTTTACTCATAACCTAATCTCTCAAAAGGCCCAAAAGCTCTCTAAAATAAATAAGACAAATAAAATTAAGAATGAGTTTCTATTCCCTCTCCAGTGTAGTATAAATAACTAATACATCATGCAATGTAAAACAATCATAACAACTTCAAAGTTGAGTCAAGAAAGGGATGAAAGTAAGAATGGAGGCTTATAGCAATTGTATGAAGACATGGTGCAAAGGCATCTTCCTCGGCCTTTTTATTACACTTGCTTTAATAGCATCTTTCGCGAATGCAGATACTCAATACCATGAGTTTATTGTATGTCTTCTTATCATCATCATCTTTTATCTTCCTCCTCCATACATTTTCATATAGATTATCACTTCCTTATCGCCTCAGGTTCAAGCGAGTCCAGTGAAGAGGCTGTGCAGAACCCATACCATTATCACAGTCAACGGGCAATTCCCCGGGCCAACTTTAGATGTACAAAATGGAGACACTCTCATTGTCAAAGTTCTAAACAGAGCTCCCTACAATGTCACTATCCATTGGTAATCTAAATTTATCGTCTACCCATGGTTGTGTGCATATATCTATACCTAAGTGTCTGTGTGTGCGCGCACGTGAGTACACAACTACGGGTGGCATTACTTGTCAACCAGCATCGAAACGAGCTGGGAGTATATTCCTTACACAATGAGATTGCTCAAACAGAATATCAAAACCACCTCCTCTGTAATATGAGCTCATGTGCATAATAAGTACATGAAGCACGTATGCTTTACATGAATTAATCACATATCAAACTACATTAGGGAATTTTATTTATTCATTGATCATCAACCTGGCAGAGCATATGGGGCAATATGTTTTGAATCCTAAGTATGACAATATGTCATTGAGAGTTGACTTGCATTCAACCAGCTACCACGTTCAAAACATAGTAGTTTATATTTACACATTAAAACTTCATGGAGTTTTATCTTAATTTTGATATTTATTATCACTGTATTACCTGTTAGGCATGGAATTCGTCAGATGCGAACCCCATGGGCAGATGGCCCCGAATATGTGACTCAATGTCCAATCCAACCAGGAGCCACTTACACATACCGGTTCACAATAGAAGATCAAGAAGGAACATTGTGGTGGCATGCTCATAGCAAATGGCTCAGAGCTACTGTCTATGGAGCACTCGTCATTCGTCCTAAATCTGGTTCTTATTACCCCTTCCCAAAGCCCAAGCTAGAACTACCAATTCTTCTTGGTAATGACTGATAACCTTCTATTACTTCTATGACTATGTCGAAAATCAAACACACAATGATCCTACTGATTTTGAGAATCCAATGTAAAATTGTGGTGATCATGAACAGGAGAATGGTGGGACAGGAACATTCTTGCTGTCCAAAGACAAGCAATTTTTACAGGCGGAGCTCCAAATGTTTCAGATGCATATACCATCAATGGTCAACCCGGCGATCTATACAGATGCTCTAGCAAAGGTTTTCTTTTACTCTTGACTATTCAAGACAATAACAACTAGTAGTCTTTAATCAGTGATCAACATTGATTCTTGACTGGAGACTCAAAGTAGGATACTTCATGACTTGGCAATTATGTATTAATTTGTGTTTTGAAGGATAAACATTACATTAGCCCCCACACAGTAATCAATGCACCACCATCATGTATTTCTCAAATTCAATGCAGATACCGTGAAAATTTCTGTGGATTCTGGTGATAAAGTTCTTCTCAGAGTCATCAATTCTGCCCTCCATCAACAACTATTCTTCACTGTTGCCAACCATAGATTAACCGTTGTTGCAGCTGATGCGGTCTACACCAAGCCATTCACAACAACCACCCTGATGCTGGGGCCCGGTCAGACAACAGATGTCCTCCTTATAGCCGATCAAACCCCAGCCCACTACTACATGGCAGCACGTGCGTATGCCAGTGCCCAAAATGCGCCCTTTGACAACACCACCACTACTGCTATCCTCCAATACAAATCTGCTCCTTGTAAGGGAAGTAACGGCATTCCGCCAAAACCATCCTTACCGAGACTACCAGCCTACAATGACACGGCCACAGTAACTGCATTCACGAGCCAATTAAGGAGTCCTTCCACTGTCAAAGTACCCATTGACATCACGGAGAACCTATTTTTCACAGTGGGCTTAGGGTTTGTCAACTGCATTCCTGGACCTAGATGTCAAGGGCCCAATAACACTCGCTTTGCCGCTAGCATGAACAATGTATCTTTTGTATTCCCACGAAGGACCTCCTTACTGCAAGCCTACTACCAAAATATCCCCGGTGTTTTCACCACAGATTTCCCTCCTGTTCCACTGGTGAAATTCGATTACACAGGAAATGTGAGCCGTGCATTATGGCAACCCGTTTTTCGGACTAAGCTCTACAAGCTGAAGTTTGGTTCCAATGTTCAAATAGTGTTACAAGATACAGCTATCTTCTCAACAGAAGACCACCCAATTCATCTTCACGGATACCATTTCTATATTGTTGGACAAGGTTTCGGTAATTTTAACCCAAGAAGAGATACTGCCAAATTTAACCTCATCGATCCACCACAGAGAAATACAATTGATGTGCCTGTTGGTGGATGGGCTGTCATCCGATTTGTTGCTGATAATCCAGGTATATTGCAACGAGTTCGATTTATCATAGAGTCATCAATCTAAATTTTTTAACCCAATTTCCTGTTTTACAACAGGAGTTTGGCTGATGCACTGTCACATAGATTCCCACCTCGCTTGGGGTTTGGCTATGGGTTTCTTGGTTGAGAATGGAGTTGGAGAATTGCAGTCCATAGAGCCTCCTCCAGCAGATCTTCCTCGATGTTAAGAGATCAAGAGAACAAATTAGAGACAAAATCAGCATTCCGGGTTACAAGAAAATGATGGAATAGTTTCTCGTTATCAACTTTGGCAGTCTTTGTTTTAAATTACATTTGGTGTCATGGTTTCCTCTGGGTTACAAGAATGTCTTATATGCATTTAATGCAAGTCAGAGGGCATTAAATTCCCCAAAATTTATATATGCAAAGATATTTGGACGAACAAGACATAACACGCAACCTATAGCTGTAATTTTGTCTCCAACTTCTCACTCTACAACACTTATTGCAAATAATTTTTTTATATCTCCACAAATGTTCTTCAAGAGATTTTGAGCATTTATGAAGCCCAATCATGACTTGAATCCATATTTATTGCACTCAAATCTAGCCAGTGTTTCCCTTGTCTCCAGCAACTCCTTGGGATGGATGGTAACTTCTGAAGGAAAAAAGAGAACTAATATTAACACATAAAATTTGAATCACTTAATGGAAGATGATAAACAAGCTGAATAAACAAAAGAGCCCAAAACAAAAATTACACTAGTTCAAGCTCCCCACAAGTTTAATCATTGACTTTACTTTGTTCTATAAGCTAGATTCATTCTGGTTCGTCAACTCTTTGATAACCCGACTAAAATTGTAAATCAAATGATTTATTTTTGTAAATAAAAAAAAGGAATACACAAGTTACATGTTTCCCCTCCTAGAGCAAGGCTTGGAAATATATATACTTGTCATTTCAAAAACTACACTAAAGTCCCCTGAAAGGGATATTTTGATAACAACTTCCCTATTGTATGAAATTAATTTCTCAAAATGTCAAGTTCAACCTTAACCATTATTTTTCCAATACTTTTAGTTAACTAATTCCATTTCAATTATGTCATTATGGATAATTTTTAATCTCTACCCTTATATGTAAATACTTTTTTAAAGTAATTACGTAATAATAAGTTCAACCTTTGGGTGTCAGGCACTTTAATAATTTGAACTTTCCATGTTTATCTTAGACATGGTTTCCTATAAACTCCAACAATCAATGCCTTGTTTTCATGTTAAGTATAGCAAACATAGATCAGGGCTACATTCTATGCAACCAGTTACATGTAAAGTTCAAAAGCACAAGAAAACAACACACTTAAACCACGATACAGAAACCCAAAGCCCAAATCTCAGGAACCATATTGTTAATTCTGCTTTACAAGAGGTAGCCAAAATTGCTCTATTTATAGGTCAAATAACTAAAGTCCTAATCTAATCAAATAACTAAAAGATAATCCTAGATAAACTCAAGTAAATTGAAAATAAATCCTAAACTGTCTGATTATTAATACTAATTATCCTAAATAACCAAGTAATAATAAAACCCAAAATTTTTAATATAAATCCCCACACCAAAATCCGGAAATTTCCAAGGCCCAACAATTAGCGTGATACACCTCTTATGCACCAAAAACATAAGCCATAATTGAATTTTGAAAATGTAACTTCAAAATATATATTGTTTGTGATAAAAGGCATATCGTGAAGTTGACGGGAAAGGGAACATACTCGTTTTAATCGATGTGTTGATTTTGTTCAAGCCTTGCATGCGGTCTCCTCAAAAGTTAAACCGATGGCAAAATCCTGCAAGAGTTGTACAATGTTTTGATAAAACTAATTACTGCTTGATGAGAGAATTACCTAGAGTTAAATTTTAGCTGCAATATATATTTTCGATTTGTTGAATTCGGTAGTAGCTTTCAAGTGTCTCATATAAGTGTTGTCCACGGGTGTGTAAATTTAGATTAATAACAAAGGAGGAAAAAAAACTAATTGCATCTCGTCCACGGTTTCCATTTCAACCTTAGTAACAGACATCATTGTCATAGACACCACTATTCACATATCAACTAGGTATAACCCGTGCGGATGACATGGCTGTAATTTTTCTCCCTTGTCCTTGCATTTGCAGCACACTCATGCCTATGACATATCTTGTTTACCGTGTCAACATTGTTGTTCGTGCATATGGCATGTCGGGTAATATTCATTTTACATCATGCATACAACACTACATATGGTAAGAATGCTCACAATATGTTCCAAAATCCTACAATTACTAGCCAAATTTCATTTGATCTTTTCTATTTCCAAAAATTAGTAGAAAAACAATACATCCAACCTTTACTTTTCTTATTTCCGATGCAATATCACAAATTCTTCCAATAAGCTCAAGTGCGTTTGATTCAATAAAGATTACACAAGGTAGGTATTGTTGAGTGAAGAGTTCAATATAACATAACAGACTAGCACATCACCATAAGTCCTCTTTATATTAAGCCCATCAACAAATCACCCTTCCAAATTAAGCTCAAAGACCCCTGACTTTCTTAATGAGGATGGCCTTATGTTTGCGTGCAAGGTCTTGGGATCGAATTTCGCACTCAAGCCTCTGTCGAGCCAGAACGCGCTTTTCAGAATTCTTAATGTGGTGTGTCTGCTCACGCTTTATCAGCCGTTTGATACCGCTCGATGTAACCTGCCTCTGCATAGACACCAGTGTCTGCTCCAAGTTGTTGTTTTGCACTTTCACTCTGATCCCTCAAAACTGATGAAGCTCTGAACTTAGCGAACTCATGGCAACATTTGGAGGCTTAAAGAGAGAGAATACAAGCCTGTCCATGGAGTTCATTCCTCGAGACAAGGATTGTACAACGTTAAATCAATGGAGGAAATCGTTGAATCAGTATATCCTCGATTCAATCGTTGAAGACGTAGCAGTCTGGAGTACGCCGTTTTGAAGCAAGAAAGTTGAAATCATCAAAATTCATTAAATTGAATAAGAAGGTTCAACAACAACAAAAATTAGAATAAAAATGAAAGTCGAACAATGAGGCAGCCTACAGTTCTAAACAAAAGGAAAGGTTCACGAACTAGTCCTCTACTGAACATTAGTACATGAATAGGATTTGAATACAACATGAACAAATTAGAATTTGAAGAATGATGGGGATCAAACTGAACATTAGACTTCATATAAGGTTGAGTTATTACCATTGATAGCTAGCTCAACTATTAATTTTCCTTTTAATAGTAATTTGAAGATACCTGTTCCCTGCCATGGAAATAGTGGCTCCCAACTGCCGATCCACCGTTGCCAGAAACTCTTCACTGCAGTTTTATAGCATTTTAATCCGAGGGTATATATCAAAGAGTCTCTCGAACTTTTTTTAATACACGTTTAGTTTAACATTTTTATTTTACATCAAAAAGTCCTTCACCATGCCATAAGTGATTTTTTAGTACAAAATAAAAGACTTGGACTAAATGTGTATTAAAAAATATTTGAAGAACTTTTTGGTATTTAATCATTTAATCAAACCTCTCCTACAGAATTATAGCATATTAATTCGAGTGTAATTGAAAATCATCATAACTTGGAGACCATTACATGAGAATTATTAGACCTGGTAAAATGAGGCACGACACGATAACACGACACGACACGACACGAAATTATAAGTTAATGGGTTTAGTCTTATCGGGTTTGGGTCATTAACGGGCAACACGGTAGAACCGTTATCATAACGGGTCGTGTTTGGGTTTGTACTCTTACACGATTAAACCCGTTTATACCCATTATCACCCGTTAGTCGTGTGACCCGAACCAATATTACACGGGTACTAACGGGTATTAACGGGTATTAACGGGTGCTAACGGGTACTAACGGATATTAATGGGTACTAACGGGTAATAACGGGTCACTCAACCCGTTACCTGTTTAGACCCGTTAATATTAACGGGTGTTAACGGTTCGGGGCGTGTACCCGTTAATATTAACGGGTCATGTTTGGGTATTATAATTTGACCCGTTAGACTTAACGGGTCGTGTACGGGTTAAGGGTATTTTCACCCGTTAACCCGTTAACACGACCCGTTAACACGACCCGTTGACAGCTCTAAGAATTATCAAGAGTTAGGAAGGCATTGATAATAATAGCAAGAATCTATGTTGCATATCAATTTCATATCTAAGAGGCTTTTACCAACATATATATATATATATATATATATATATATAGAGAGAGAGAGAGAGAGGATCAAATGAGGTCTCAGTTTGAGGATCTTGAATAAGGACCATCTTTTTAAAATAGTAAAAAAAAAATTGACTTTTTTTATGATTTTTAAACATTTCAATAGGACTATAAAAAAATAATCACCTCAAAATGAATTTTTTTGCTATTTTAAAAAATCGGTCAAACTTTGTCAGTTTTTAAGTTGTTAAAAACTGACAAAGTTTGACCGATTTTTTTAAAATAGTAAAAAAAATCATTTTGAAATGATTTTTTTATATGGTCCTACTGAAATGTTTAAAAACTATATAAAAAATTTAGCTCAAAAATATTTTTTTTACTATTTTATCAAAATTGGTTCCCGCCAGCGGTATGTAAACAGAGGTCCTCATGAGATCTTCTCTCTCTCTCTCTCTCTCTCTCTCTCTCTCTCTCTCTCTATATATATATATATATATATATATATATATATATATATATATATATATATATATATATAGAGAGAGAGAGAGAGAGAGAGAAAGGATCAAGTGAGGTCTCAGTTTGAGGACCCTGAATGAGGTCCATTTTTTTAAAATAGTAACAAAAATATTTTTGGGCTGATTTTTTTTTATGGTTTTTAAACATTTCGTAGGACCATAAAAAAAATAATCAACTCAAAATAAAGTTTTTTGCTATTTTAAAAATATTGGTCAAACTGTGTGAGTTTTTAAGTTGTTTTTAAGCTGTTAAAAACTGACAAAGTTTGACTAATTTTTTTAAAATGGTAAAAAAATTTGTTTTGAGCTGATTCTTTTTTTATGGAGCTACTGAAATGTTTAAAACCATAGGAAAAAAATTAGCTCCAAAATATTTTTTTTACTATTTTAAATAAATGGACCTCAAACAGAGAGACCTCACTTGATCCGATATATATATATATATATATATATCAAGAGTTACGAAGGCATTGATAATAATTATTTCGCGTTGGGTATTGTGAATATTTACTCAGCGTAGTTTATTTCTTGAAATTAATTATATATTGTTAATAATGATTGAGATTAGTTGTTTGGGCATTATAAAGTTATAAATTGTATAAAACTCGAAATAACCCCCCAAAAAAAATCCCCCCCCTCCAACCCCGGCACCACTCGAAACTTTCGCCCCCTTGACCAAAAATCCTGGATCCGCCACTATATATATTATAATATGAGCAAGGAAAATAGAATTACTTGATTAGAAGCATACATGTAAATATCCTTCAGCTTAATTGTTTCTGCCAGTTCAAAATGTTGCATGAAGGCAGTGGCTTCCTCCTGCTATGGTACCCTGTTTCAAAAATAGTAGCAAGAGGGAGAGTTTTTAAATCATAACATATTTGAATGTTAGAGAGAAATCATTAACTAGTAAGTGCTCCTCCAAAGTTAATTGCAGGATCTTTTGAAAGGGGGAAAAAAGGCAAGCGGTGAGTTATTAGCTTGCACATGTACTCTGGTAAATAGAGGTCGTAATTGGTGCGATGGCAGTGTCCTCGCCCGCCCTACGATTAGTCTCGATTTCGAGACATTGGAGCAGCATCTCTATATATGGGGTAAGGCGAATCGACATTCACCTCTTTCAGACCTGCAATTAAGTAAAGCCTCGTACACTAGGTACAACCTTTTTAAAAAGGTGCATATACCAAATAGTCTCTCGAATATTTTTTAATACTAATTTATAGCTTGTTTGGGAGTCTTCTTTGGAGTAAAAAGAAAGGAAAGGAAGGGAAATTATACTTTCTTTCCGTCGTTTGAGAGTTTACATAGGAGAGAAAGTGTTGTTTCACCATTTTCCGTCACTTGAGAGTTTAAAAGGAGAGAAAAGAAAGAAATTTTTTAAAAAATCCCTTCCTTTCTTTACAAAACTTTCCTTCCAAATCGGAAAGAAATTGAGAGAAAGGAAAGTTTTCTAAAGAATGTACCTTATTTTCCTTAAAAAAAATTCCTTCTAACTCTCAAACACTAGAAAAGAATATTATTTTATCTATTGGAAATTGGACTTAATAAAAGCTGTCCAGAATATTCTGGACAGAATTTTGAGTAACTTTGAGCTCAAATTTAGGTGGGACCCACACCACGATAATTATGGGCCCACATACGAATGTGTTCTCCTTCGCAAGGAGATTAACGTAGTATATTCATATGTCCAATTTCAATAAGTTATGAATGATAAATATGTCCCCAAAGTGACTCACAAAGTAATGAAAGTTAATGAATTGGGTATGTTTTAACTCTTGTTCCACATTGGAAGAGTAGTGGAAAAATGATGAGTTAATAAAACTCAAATGATGGACTAAGGCTTGGATGCCTTGGGGTATCCCAACTCTTTGAAGGGAAGATGGCCTACACTATGCATGTGTTAAGCTTGAGCCAAAAGCCCGCGCGCGTCGTCCGGCCGACTTGGGCTTGGGCTTATAAAAATCTCCTACATTTTTTTGGCCAAATTAATTAAACTTTTTGGACTTTTATTAATTAATTACGGAATTAATTATTAATTAACTGTTTGTCAGTTAATTACCAAAGGTCACAATTAACAAAATTAAAATATTGTTTTATTACAGAAATTTAATAAAACAGTTAATGTTACAGAAAATTAATTTCTACACTGTTTATATATTTTCGTTAGAAAATAAAAATTTATTTGTAATTTTTTTTGTTTTGTTAAATCTGCTTATATAAGATTTTACTTTGAAATTATAATTCTGTTTTGTACGGAATTTTTTTTATATTAAAAATAGTGTGACACATATTTTTTTTATCTTAGACTAGTATAAACTTGTGTTTATATTTTAGTTTAATTCTGAATATTATTTAGAATTCTTTTGGAATTCATTTATTGTTAATTATAATTGAGGAAATTAGTATAACAGAATTGTGTATTCTGTTTTGATTAATTCATTTATATATGAATATTATCGTTGATAAAAAATTATGTTTTTGTAACATAAATGGAATCGCATAGTACGAATACTATTCCTGCTAATGTGACTGTCACTAGCACAAATGTGACTGCACCCGTATCTATGCCACACGAGGAGAAATTGAAAAAGTTCAATGGGGATGACTTTGAAGCACCTTATACCTTTGACTTGCTTAAGTCTATATTGTATAAGTGCTCAACTAATTTGGAAATAGTGACAAAATTGGTTGTCTATCCTAGAATCCAAAGAACCTCAGAATCATTCTCTCTAATCCTCTTCAATAATCCAAGAAGGTATAAATTGAATCACACTACACACAATTAGAAGTGCATACATGTGTATATATTGCTTAAATTGAGTGTGTGTTAAATTCCCCTTAAAATGTTGTTTTAATAATTTTTTGGGAATTTTTAAACATTTTAAAACAATTTTAAAATAATGTTTTCATTAATTAAAATGTGTTTATAAAATTTGTGGGGTTAATTTTCTATTTTGAAAACTTCAGTTTTCATTGGAATGTTTGTTTGGGTAGAATGTAAATGCGCTAGAGACTTCAGGGTGCTGCCTATAATTAAGTTTGACGCGCCTTTATGAGCCACTCACAAGCCAACACTTGTCACTTGCCTGATGTATCTGTTTGTGTTTGTTATGTGAGAGGGTTGGATGGTGCATTGCTGATCGTTGGATTAAAACTTATCGATGGTCTGCATGTGTTTTTAATCAATCCTGGTGCTATCCCTATGAACCAATCACAATCATCTTAACCACCGCTATTTCATAACCCTTGGATCAAGTCAAAGTTAGAAAGACTTGATCTCAGCCCTTGATTGCCTTCGTCGTTCCAGAATCTTCCCTCACTCCTATATAAACCCTCCACTTCTCAGCCTTTCAAGACTTTTGGGCATTCGTCATTTCTGAGAGAAAAAAATAGAGAGAAGAGAGAAGTGAGAGAGAAGAGAGAAAAGAAAAGAGAGAAGAGAGAGAAAAGAAATTGTGTTAGCCAAACCCTAACCCTAACCCTAAACACTTCAAACTCTGAATCAAACCTTCGTTTATATAACACCCCAAACACAACCTTGAGTGTTTGAGAGAGAGTGGTTTGTTCATATTGAAGCTGTAACCACTTTGTCTATGATCTTGTTTACAACTTAAACATTCGTGTGAAGATCTGTATTTCTCTTTCATAGAAACTATAGATCTACACTCCGCATGTTACATTTCACTAGATCTGCATATTTCTTTCTTGATTTAAGAAAATCTTTACTGATTTAGTTTTGAAAATGTTTTATGGTTTCTATTCTTACGAAACTTAACCTTGACCTAATTGGATTCACACTTGGAGATTTTCAATCTCAAAAATATTTTTAAAACCGAGATTGATTAAGATCTTGACCGATTTAGAAGCGAGATATCCGTGGAATCTGGGTTATATTAAAGGTCAAAAAGGTTTTTAGTTCTGTAAGAAAGAAAGAAAACAAAATCACAGCATATAGTCTTTATATGTAATTTTTCTAGGACTGTCTGTAAAACTAAGTGTGTGTGAGTTCATGCATGTTGATAGGAATCACTTCACAAACACTTAACACACTACTACACTGGAAGTGTTGTGAATAAGATCACAGATTATTGAGTCGACGTAAGGAAGCTAAAGCAAAGGAAGTTATCAAACTGGAAGAACATCATCAACAATCAGATCTATGAGAAGTTAGAAGGACACCAAGTGGGGTATATTCCTAAACTTAGAATAGGTTGATTTGTGTGCATGTATGTTGGATTGTTTGTAACTATTATTTGTTGTTAGTGGATTTTTTACTTTTGTGACTTATAAGTCACCGTGGATGTTTCCTCTATTGGGAGAGGTTTTACCATGTTAAAAACTGTGTGTTATGATTATCTTCATCTCCTCATCTCAGTCTATAGTGTGCTGATTTTTAAAACTGTCTTAGTTTTAAAAACTGATTACAAAGTCTTGATTACTCTCGTACATAAGTTTTTGTAAACACATCTTGTTGTTTATAATTTTTATTTTTCAAAAGAAAAGGGTTTCTTCAACAAACATCTCGGAGTTGCTTATACAGTTTAATCTTGTATTAAACGGCATTAGCAACGTTTTTCAGACTTCAAACGTTAACAAGGACAAATGTATTTCTATCTCACTACCTGCCAACTGGGTAGGTTTGTATATGAAGATTGTCCCTCTATTCAAGATGGAGATGACTCGAAAAAGGTTGCTGTTGTTGATGCTTGGAAGCACTCTAACTATCTGTGTCAGAATTATATTCTGGCCTACTTGGATAAAACATTGTATCATGTCTACTGCATAATCAAGAAATCCAATGAATTGTGGAATTCTTTGGAAAAGAAGTACAAAACTGAAGATGCTGGGATGGAGAAATTTATCATCGGGCATTTTCTGGACTTCAAAATGGTTGACTCTAAACCAGTGATCTCGTAGGTGCAAGAACTCCAAGTGATTCTCCACAACATTCATGCTGAAGGAATGTCCCTTAGTGAAACCTTCCAACTTGCTGCAATTGTTAAAAAATTATCACCATCTTGGACTTTATTTAAAAATTATCTCAAGCACAAACGAAAGGAGATGAATGTGGAGGAGTTGGTGGTCAGGGTGAGAATTGAAGAAGAAAACCTTGAGTCTCAAAATAAAAGTGGAAAGAATCCAATGGAAACGAAAGTCCATGTTGTTGAAGGTCCTAAGAAAAACAAGCGAAAGCATGATGGGGAAGGCACTTCCAAATAGAATAAGAATAAGTTCAAAGGCAAATGCTACAACTGTGGTAAACCTGGACACTGCTCAAGCAAGTGTCGTAAGCCTAAGAAGTAAAATCGGAATAATCCTCAAGCAAATGTAACTGAGGGTGAAAACATCGCCAATGACTTGGCAGATATGAATCTTTCTGTTGTGGTCTCTGAACGTAACTTGGTTGGAAATTCCAAGGAATGGTGGGTGGACACT
This sequence comes from Sambucus nigra, assembly GCA_949130495.1. Lineage (NCBI taxonomy): Eukaryota > Viridiplantae > Streptophyta > Magnoliopsida > Dipsacales > Adoxaceae > Sambucus > Sambucus nigra. Next base: position 358,833,852 of record OX422217.1, on the reverse strand, counting down.
GGATCCACACGACACATTTATGCAAACAAATGGATGTTCTCTACCTATAAGCCTTTGAAAAATGAGGAGAACCTATTTATGGGAAATTCTTCCACTTCTAAGGTGGTGGGACAAGGAAAGATTACTCTAAAAATGACTTATGGAAAGGAACTTACCCTCAATAATGTTCTTCACGTACCTGAAATCAGAAAGAATCTGATTTCTGGATCTCTCCTAACTAAAAATGGGTTCAAGCTTGTGTTTGTGTCTGATCGCTTTGTGTTGTCAAAGAATGACATGTATGTAGGAAAGGGCTACCTAAATGAGGGGCTCTTTAAAATCAATGTCCTTACTGTAACCCTAAAAACAAATGTTTTAATGAATGAATTTGCAAGTTCTTCTTACTTAATTGAGTGACAGGGCCAACTCTAGGCATAGGCGGGTTAGGCCGCCGCCTAGGGCCCCTTTAGGGGGAAAAATTAGGTATAAAAAAAATAGGTTTAAAAAAAATTAGTTGTAAAAAAATTAGGCCCCCCCAAAAAAATTAGTTATGAAAAAAATTAGAGTTATCACTTAAAAAAATGCCCCCAAAAATAAATTTGTCCTATTTAAAATAAACTCATACACTAAACCCAACAACAACATAATAACCCACCCACACAGTAAAAAATAAACTCACACAATAAACCCACCAACCCAACCCAAACTCAGCCCAACCCATTTACTTATTATATTCTTCTAACCCTAACTCTCTCATTTCTCTCACCCACTTTCTTCTCTCACTCTTCTTCTCTTCCTCTCTTCTTCTCTCTCACTCACACTACTCTCTTTCTCTACTAACCAAAGCAAGAATAAATACTCTCCTACCCACCCCACCCCTCCAAAACCCTTAGCCGCCACTACCCCACCCCCCACTTGTGACAACCCGCCTACTAAAATAAGAGGTGGCCAACCCGATACTCCAATAATCACAGGAATCATAAATGGTCCATTCTTATCATCATTGTCGATTAAAATAATAGTATGAGATAACCGCCAATTATTTTAGAAAACGGGCTGTCAAATTTAATTTTGTAAGTAAAAGAAAAACACTTAGACAATCTCATTTGCAAAAACGGTGGATACCAAAAAACAACAAGCACTAAAATACAATATGCATAAATCAATAACCGAATAAGTTGTCGGTTAACAGACTAATACAAACAGGATACACCGAGTATTACAATTTAAATATCACAGTATAATAAATTATTACAAAGCTTGGGCAACAAGCCCGAATATATCAACTGAACATAACTAGAGTACAATGGAAAGAAGCGTCTATAACAAATATCCTACAACATCCGCAAAATGCTATAGCTCCAGGACAACAGGAATGGAAAGGTAAATACGGGCGTCCTTGCGGGGGAGCACCTGAATGGACAAAGAGATGCATGCAAAATAAAGAAATATAGACGGGTCAGGGCCCGATTTAATATGATTACCATGTGACTAAAATGCATGACAGATATGAGCATAATTATCTCTCGCAATTTAAATCATAACATTTCTCACCTCTCAATTCTAAAAGCACAACCTAGCGTAATATCAATGCTGATGCTCAATGATCATATAAGCATGGGAGAACTCATCTACATATACTCAAGGAGACATCAATACAATTATTCACAACTCCACATGCACAGTTCCTAGTTCTCTTTAGGAAATATATAAATGGCAATTCATTTTATCAAATATTTACCAATTAAATTTTATCTCGGAACTTTCTTTACAAAGTCTATTTCCCTTCTTTCATCCAGAAAATGTATTTAAAGCAGGTTTATTATCGTAAAAATGCTTTTACATATCATAACTTCTCATTTCCTTTCTTCCATCTAGTAAATATATTTAAAGCCATTTTATTATCATAAAATGCTTTAACATCAATAATGTCCCACATTATTATAAATAGTTATATTTCATATCATATAACGTTTCTAAGACTGTCCGTCCGGGTTTCTCCACTGTGCCCGCCCCTAAATGGCTATCATCTTCTAGGGCCATATGCCTGCGATCCTACAACGCAAGACGTCGGGAAGGGGCCATATGCCTGCGAGTGAGTCATAACCACACCCAGAATTACCTCACTGGCACAGAATAAACATACAATAAACGATCATATGGCCGAGGACTATATTCACCCTGCATTCAATAGCCAGGGGACTTCACCTCACGCGTGCAACTTTCCTTATGATAGCGATTTAGAGAGGTTTGTTTACATAAATTATCATTTATGAAAATCATTTCTTTTTCCATTTGAAAACATCCATATTTTACATTCTCAGAAATCATCTATTCTCAATGATGAAACACCAATTTTAGAATGTGCATTTCTTATTCTTAAAGTCATATTTTATTAATGACCTAAGACCCGAAGTGCCAATATCCTCAAACTACTCTCCAAGAGTCCACAACGATATCCTAAGTCATCAAAGTGAGTCTCCCTCAATAATTGTCTCCCAAAAGTCCCACCATTATCATTTTATCTTCTATTAATTTTAGATTAACTTCATATATCATTCGGACATTAACCTACATAAACTAACCCTTAGAATAAGCCCAATTAACCCCATACTTGCCTAGGATATTTATCTACCCAATACATACCTGTAAAACTCTTCATTACTTCCCAAAGGAAGGTTCCTAAACCTCGAACCTAAAAGAAAATGGACTAAATTAAAACTAGAAAATCTCACAAAAACAGGGCATCCGAATCGATTCGCCTAGGGCCGAATCGATTCGCCTCTGGTTTCGAATCGATTCGCCCAAAAGCGAATCGATTCGGTGAGAAAAACCAACATTCTGCCTCAGTCCAAATCGATTCGGCCTTAACCCTAATCGATTCGGCTTCCTAGACCTGTATCCTCCCCTGTTACCGAATCGATTCGCTGGGGAGCCGAATCGATTCAGCCTGGCAGAAATGCCCAATTTGGGCTACGGGTTTAAGAACCCTAATTTTCCCAAAACCTCAAATCTTCCATTTCTAACATCATCAACAACAACTAATTCTACCCAAACCATTCTGCACAACTACTAACTCATATTTTCTCTTCAAATCAAATTTAACTACAAGATTAAGGGTTAAATCACTAAAAACCTACAAATCCCAAAAATGGTCTAAATCTCCAAAAATATAACTATACATGCAATTTATCACATTAAATCATGATCTAGCAAGTAAGAAACTTGCCTCAAGGTTGTAGTCTCGGATTCTCCTCCGGTAGCAACGATTTTCGGCTACAAATCTTCATTTCTCTCTCTTTTCTCCCATTTCTCCCAAGCTCTCTCTCTTCTCTCCCTCTCTCTCTTGGCTTATAACAAAAATGAAGAAATAAAAGGGGTTGGGAGACTTATACGGGTCTTAAACATAAATTTCCCTCTTTTAAATGTTTATACACCATTAAAATGACTCGTAACTACATAATTGAGCCATAACCCGTCAAAAGTGCCCGAAACTTAAAAATACAACTTGGTACTTATTTTGATTATCTCGACTATTCCAAAACCAACCGCACCCCCTATTTTGGCATTCGGAGTAACATAAATTCATTTTAATTTATTAATTATACTACGACTTACATATAAGTCATAACCGTCATTTAAAGCACAACGGCGCAATAAAACACAATATATCGCTATTTACCCTCTCATAACGGTAAATAGGCAAAACATGGTAAATATTATCCCTTAACTCACGGGAAATAATATTTACTCTAACTTCCTCTATTTTATAAAATTTGCCCATCAGGCAAAATAATATAAAATAGTCGCTCAAAAGATTGGGTTGTTACACCACTCACCCCAAAAAAGCAATTTTCGGCACCCCCCCCCAAAAAAAAAATGAGCACCCCCTTCCCCCCCCCCCCCCCCCCCCTTTTCTTGAACTAACCTCATCAAAATAATGGTTAAAAATCTAGGGTTTCAATCTCTTCAATTTCAGAAAGTTAAGGCTTGATTGGAGATTGGTTAGACCTTGTTTGTGTAAGTATATATTATTCATTTACTTTGTTATATCCCACTATATAAATTTATTTGTGTTACTACTAATATTTGTGTTTTTTTTGTAGATTCCAATTTATTATTTGGGCATTTGCAAATTAAAATTTGAAATTGCTCTCAAATTGGCACTCAAATCATGTTCTATTGTTCCTCTTTAGCATTTTTCTTGAATATGGTTTGTCAATTTTATTGAGAATCTTGTGATTGTGTGATTAATTTTTATTTTTGAAAATTACACTTGTTGTTGTGTTGTGTGAATATGTCTACTCGCAAATTACACTTGTTGTTGTGTTGTGTTGTGTGAATATGTCTATAGATATTGCTAAAGAAATGGAAATTGAACTCGTATTTTGTGAAAAGCGTAATATTTATAGAAAAAAAACATTTTGATGAGAATTCGTGATGGGATTAGACATTAGTATATTAAATTTGATTTTCTATATAAAAATTAGTTTTGCATCGAAAAATGCGAGAAGAACACATTTTCTTTAATTTGATTTTTTTTTATACATAAGGGCCCCATTTTGATTTTTCGCCTAGGGCCCCGAAAACTATAGAGACGTCCCTGTTGAGTCATCTAATATTTGACATACTAGATTAGGACATGTTAATTTTGATACATTGCGTAGATTAATTAACTTGGATTTTTTGCCAAAATTTAATATGGATAAAAATCATAAATGTGAAATTTGTGTGGAATCTAAATTAGTCAGATTACCTTTCCATTATGTTGAAAAGATAACTGAACCTTTAGATTTAATTCACACTGATATTTATGATTTAAATATGTTCATACTAGAGGTGGAATAAAGTATTTTATTACTTTTATTGACGATTGCACAAAATATTGCTATGTATATTTTCTACATAGTAAAGATGAAGTTATTAGTGCATTTAAGCAATATAAAAACGAAATTGAGAATCAATTAAGTAAAAAGATAAAGGAAATAAAGAGTGATAGAGGAGGAGAATATGAATCTCCTTTTGAGGAATTTTGTTCTGAGCATGGTATAATCCATCAAACAACACTCCTTATTCTCCTCAATCAAATGGTGTTGGTTAATGCAAAAATCGTACATTGAAGGTGATGATGAACTCAATCTTATTAAGTTTAGGAGCTCCCCAAAACTTGTTGGGGGGGGGGGGGGGGGGGGGGGGGGGGGCTTACTTTCTGCTAATTACATTCTCAATAAAGTACCTCACAAGAAGACTCACAAGACACCTTATAAATTATGGAAAGGTCGAAGACCTTCCTATAAATATTTACGAGTGTGGGGGTGCTTAGCGAAAGTGATGGTTCCTAATCCTAAAAAGGTAAGAATAGGTTCAAAAATCGTGGATTGTGTGTTCATCGGTTATGCTACTAATAGCAGTGCATATCGATTTCTAGTTTGTAAATCTAAGATATTGGATATTCATGTTAATACGATTATTGAATCAATGGATGCTTCATTTTTTGAAAATGAATTTCCATATAACATGACCCGAGAATCTAGTCCTTCTAAAAGGACAAATCAAGATACTACAAGTCATACTAATAAACCTATTGACAATACTCTAATAGAGGATGAACCAAGATGTAGTAAAAGAGCAAGAACCTCAACTTCCTTCGGTCCGGATTTTCTAACATATTTGCTAGAAAATGAACCTCAATCGTACAAAGAAACGATATCCTTACCTGATGCTTCTAATTGGAGAGAAGCAATTAATAGTGAAATTGAATCCATATTACAAAATCACACGTGGGAACTAGTGGATCTTCCACCAGGTTCAAAACCATTAGGTTATAAATGGATATTCAAAAAGAAGTTAAAGGTAGATGGATCAATTGATAAATATAAAGCTAGACTTATAGCTAAAGGCTATAGGCAAAAGGAAGGGTTGGATTACTCGACACATATTCACCGGTAACAAGAATTACGTCCATATGAATGTTAATAGTAATAGTTGATATTAATGGACTTGAAATACATCAAATGGATGTAAAAATCGCATTCTTAAATGGTGAATTAGATGAGGAAATTTATATGGAACAACCTGAAGGGTTCAAGGCTCCCGGACAAGAAGAAAAAGTATGTTAGCTTGTTAAATCACTTTACGGATTAAAACAAGCACCTAAGCAATGGCATGAAAAATTTGATAATGCAATGTTATCAAATGGTTTCAAAACTAATGAATACGATAAATGTGTTTACTTTAAATACATTCAAAATGGATATGTCATTATATGCCTCTATGTTGATGATATGCTTATCATGGGTAGTAACTTGAAAATTATAAAAACTACAAAATAAATGTTAAGTAGTCGATTTGACATGAAAGATATGGGAATCGTCGATGTTATATTAGGAATTAAAATTTCTAAAACATTGGATGGACTTATATTATCTCAATCTCATTACATAGAGAAAGTACTTGAAAAATTCAAGAAGTATGATATTAGTCCTACCAAGACACCTGTAGATATAAATTTACATCTAGCAAGAAATAATGGTGAAAGCATATCTCAACTAGAGTATTCTCGTATTATTGACAGTTTAATGTATATCATGAACTGTACGCGACCGCACATAGTATACTCAATAAGTAAGCTAAGTCGATTTACGAGTAATCCAGAGAGAGATCACTGGAAGGCAATATTGAGAGTTTGGGGTTATTTGAAATATACTCAAAATTATGGACTGCACTACTCAAAATATCTAGTTGTTCTTGAAGGACATTGTGATCCAAATTAGATATCTGATACAAAAGACTCCAAGTCTACGAGTGGGTATGTGTTTACCCTTAGAGGTGCATCCGTATCTTGGAAATCCTCAAAACAAACGTGAATTGCTAGATCAACAATGGAATCTGAATTCATTGCACTAAATAAAGCTGGAGAAGAAGCTGAATGGATTCAAAATTTCTTAGAGGATGATCCAAATTGGTCTAAACATGTGCTCGCAATAAGTATACACTACGATAGTCAATTGGCGATTGGAAGGGTACAGAATCACATGTATAACGGAAAGTCACGACATATTCCTCGTCGACACAATACTGTTAGATAACTTCTCTCAAACGGAATTATCTCAATTGACTATGTAAAGTCAAAAGATAATATAGAGGATCCACTAACGAAAGGTTTAAACCGAGAGCAAGTTGAAAGATCGTCAAGAGGAATGGGTCTAAAGCCTATAAATAAATAAGAATCAATATAGTGGCAACCCAACCTAGCTGACTGCAGATCCTAAGATCTAGGTTCAACAGGCAAACCGAGCTATATTGTATTTAGTAAGCACTGGAGGATATTGAATCATATCCATTCCAAAGATGAGGCAGTGCACATCTGTCTCGAAATTAGGATAAGTTATGCTTTTAATGACATTCATATCTTAGTATGTCTAAGTGGGGTATTGCAGGATACTCTTTATGGAAGTCACCTATGTGATTAAGAAGGGGGCCACTTCTATGAGAATAATGAAAGGCGAATTCTCTAAAATACTCCCGAAACCAAGCGGTGTTCATGGCAAAAATGAACACAAACGTGAGAACCAACTGTGTTGAAGAATTATTGTGTGAATACTGTTGTCTAGGTTTAGAAACGATTGACGGTTCAAAGACGTGAAGTCTACTGATTAACCAAGTAAATTTGATGGTATATCACTAAGAAAAATTCAAGGTCACTAGGCTACTTCTCCTAATGCAATAAATCTTCAGTTTTACTCAACCTATGTCTGCATTTGCATTAGCATCTATTCTGTGTTATTTATAGTAATATATTATTCATGTGGAGGATTGTTGGAAATTGTACTTAATAAAAGCTGTCCAGAATTTTATGGACAGAATTTTGAGCAACTTTGAGCTCAAATTTAGGTGGGACCCACACCACGATAATTGTGGAACCACATACGAATGCGTTCTCCTTTGTAAGGAGATTAACGTAGTATATTAATATGTCCAATTTTAATAAGTTATGAATGATAAATATGTCCCCAAAGTGACTCACAAAGCAATGAAAGTTAATGAATTGGGTACGTTTTAACTCTTGTCCCACATTGGAAGAGTAGTGAAAAATGATAAGTTAATAAAACCCAAATGATGGAATAAGGCTTGGATGCCTTTGGGGTATCCCAACTCTTTGAAGGGGAGCTAACCTACACTATGCATGTGTTGGGCTTGGACCAAAAGCCCACGCGCGCCGGCTGGCTGGCTCGACTCGGCTCGGCTTGGGCTTGGGCCAAATTAATTAAACTTCTGGGCTTTTATTAATTAATTACGAAATTAATTAATTATTAATTAACTGTTTGTCCCTAAATTACCAATGGTCAACAACTAACGAAATTAACTATTTTGATAGTTAATTTCGATTTTGAATGTTCCCAACAATCAAAACCTTTGATATAAATAAATCTTTGCCCCTACAGTTTTAGACTAATGAAAAATCCCCTCCATAAATTTTGGAAAATCCTCCTACATTATCTCCTTACTCCAGAAAATCTGTCTCGTTTTTTCTGCATTACATATACTATTTGGTTGAGTAAAAACACAGAAAATGTGTTCGTCGAAATTAATTATTGTCGTGCTACATAATTAATTTGAAAAAATTCGTTCTGTCTTGAGAGACAATATTCATCAACCTCAGAGCACATTGAAGGGAATAAATTGTCTTAAAGACACTGTGTCAATTCACAGGGCTCGGATTCTTTTCTATTTCTATTAATTTTCTGCAAATTCAAGTGAGTCCTTTTATATTCTGTAATTTCACTTTATTTATGTAATTATTATAATTCGTATTTCTGTACTTTTATATTAATTAAATAGTAGACATAACATTATCTTCCTTCCTAAATCCTTTCTCTTCCCTTCCTTTCTTTTCTCTCTTATAATTTTCATTTCTATCCTAATAAAACTTTCCTTCATTTCCTTCCCCTAAAAAACTCCCAAACAAGCTGTTAGTCCAATTTTTTTTTTGTTCCAAAAAGTCCTTCACCATGCCGCTAGTGCGGACCTTTAAAAATAAGAGAATATTAGTTAAATGGGTGTTTGAGGGACTTTTTGGTACAAAATAAAAGGCTTGGACTAAATGTGTATTAAAAATGTGTTGAGAGCTTTTGGGTATTTGATCCTTTTAAAAACTCACATAATTTGACCCATTTTTTAAAATAACAAAAAAAATTATTAGTTAAATGGATGTTTGAGGAATTTTTTGGTACAAAATAAAAGGCTTTAACTAAATGTGTATTAAAATTGTTTTGAGGACTTTTGGGTATTTGACCCTTTTAAAAACTCACATAGTTTGACCCATTCTTTAAAATAACAAAAAAAATATTTTGAACTGATTTTTTTTGTGGAGTTCGTTGAAATGTTTAAACACCATACAAAAAATCAACTCAAAAATATATTTTTTACTATTTTAATATATATATATATACATATATATTTCATTGAGAAGTTAACTATATTTGTGTGTTTGTTTGACTACAAGGTTTGATCACTCTGTAATAAGAAATATTTTTATATTTTTTTGCTTAAATAAATGAAACAGTGATACTCAACTAAATTGATGATTTCATTATTTTATTTTGCAATAAGAATAAAAAGATCTAACGATAAAAAAAATATTATTTTATGTTATATCTCATTTCGTCACCATTAAGAATTAGATTGGTTAACGCTATGGCCAAATTACAAAATATGTGCACAAAACTATACGATTAGAATTATGTCCAATTTATTTTTAACACAATCCCCACAAAAAGAGTAGTATATCATAAAATGTTAGATACTATTTACTTGATATAAGTGAATTTCATGTCAATTAGTTTCTTATGCAAATTTAACTCTAATTTTTATGTAATTGCTAACTAATATAAAATTTTACTCATTAAAAATATTTTAATACATATTCTTATAATATTTGAATAATATATTTTTTTAATCTTTCTATACGAAGTTTTTAAAACGCTCGCGCATTGCGCGTAATTAAAATCTAGTACTATTTTAAAACGTTTAATAAAAATTAATTCTCCTTTCATAATTAAAGTGTCCACGTGAACATTCGCTCTTTAGCCTTTTATGACTCTCTCATTCCTCTCTGCACTAGAAAATAGAGCCAAACGCAATATCTCTCCTTTTCTGATCCCCAGGCGGCCCTCTCTCTCATCTAAAACGTCAATCGACACTAATCCCATTTGTTCCCCTCTCATCTATTCATCTTCCCAAATTTCCAATGCATTTTTAAATACCTAAAAGGGAAATGATATTGTAATCGAAATTTTGATCGAAAGTGGAGATATCGAATGAGGTGGAGTGCATCTATTAGTTAGTTTGTGGGGTCCACGTTAGTGGGATTAAAGATTCCACCACTAACATGCTGCCACGTGTTATTTCTGTCAAAATTTCTATCAAAATTCGAGTTACCATAGAAGCACTCTACCTAAAATCCTAATTAAACTCAAATATAAGGGCTCCGCTGGTGCAGACAGACAAAGACAAGTAATACAGATGACGGAGTCCATGATAAGGAACAAGCCTTGTTTCACCATTTGTAAGTATTTGCCATATCTATTTTATGTAGTTTAATAGAGTTGTCTATATTTTATAGTTTAGCGAGGGGGTAAATGAAGGATTTTGCTTTGTATAGGAGATGTTATGGACGAGAAGAAACTTATGGACCCTGTAAATGGAATTGAATATGTACCAACCTATGAGGATAAAAATGGGGACTCGATGTTAGTTAGAGATGTTCCGTGGAAGTAAGTTTCTCAATTTTTTTGTTAAACAAATTAACTTTTAGGATTTTAATTTTGTATTTGTTATTAAATAAATATGTATTTTCTCTTTGTGTTTCAGAATGTTTGTTGAATCTTGTAAGCGATTACGGGTGATAAAAAGCTCAGAGGCAATTGGATTAGGTAGCCTGCCTATGCCTTCTTTAATTAAAATTACATGATTGAAAATAGTAATGAAATCTGAAGTGATTTTTGTTTAATTGATGCAGATCCTAGAACACCAATAAAGTGTTCAAGTTACAGCTAAGAATCCATTGTTTGTTATCCATGGGCTTGATATTTGATGTGTACAAAGGCTTTTAGTTCACCTTTTTAAAAGAGGAACGGGTAAAAAGGAGATTAGGACTATAATACAAATCTGGCTTTAGTTAGCGATATATTATAAAAATATTTGTGTATTGGGATTGTAAATTGGTCAACAACATGCCCATCCTCAAACCCCGCCCAAATACTAGGCGAACTAGGCACTTGCCTAGGTCCCCAAATTGTGTTTTGGAACTTAGTATGTCTCTTCCACTTCTCTAGGCCCATTAACTCCAACTTTATTCAGTGTTTCAGACTTCAGTTTTAAAAACCACTTGAAGTTTCAAGTGTTGTTCAATAAGATTCAATCAATAAACCAACATTTATTCTCTGTTGCTACATGAAGAAAAAACCCATCTCTGCTGCTGCATCACTTTATTCATATTCAATCAAGAATCCTCCTGGACTTCCATCTTTACAAGCGTAAAAAAAAGAAAGTTAGAAACCAGTTAAGTTTTCAGTGTTTTTAAGTTTTATGTGTTTAAATTTTTCAGTACTTTATATGTGATATAATTTTAGTTAATTTTTCAGTTTTCAGTACTTTTTATATGATATAATTTTAGTTAAGTTTTCTTAGTTAGTATGTCAACTAGAAATCAAGAATCAGGGCACCAAAAACGTAAAAAAAAAAAAAAAAAAAAAAAAAAGAGATGACTTGGAAGAATCTCAAAAAGGAGCTATGGATGAATTTTGTATAAAGAAGAAGCAAAAACATACAACTACTGAAAATATTGAAAATCAACAACAACAAACTAGCCACTCAAATGAAGTAGAACATGATGAAACAATAAGAGAAAATGATGAAAATAATATTAGTACGATACATTCGAGGCCCTTTTTTCGCACTTCGCCTAGGGCACCATTTTGTCTTGGGCCAGTCCTGCCCATCCTCCAAGACGGACCCCTACCTAGCCGTTTTGCACCTGTCTGATACGCCCATTGAATTCCAAACAAAGATCCTATTGACTTTGCTATCGTCTTTGCTGCTTTGGGTACTTTCTCTTGGGTTACGTACCAGGTCGGCAAGTGCAACAAGATCTGAAGGTCTATTAAGGAAAAAAAATACCGGTGAGCTCTGTCCTAATGCCTCGTAAGATGTCAGTTTGTGTTTGCGAGCATTGACTTGACTAATGGTTTCGAATTAGAATTGAATCTAAATTAATTAAAATTTTGAACTACTATGAAGTCAATTCCAATTTCTAGCCATGACTTTCCTTACTCCCAAACATAGCTCAATGTTATTGTATCAATCACTGTTTCTTTTGGTTCCTGTTTGACTGTCAAGAGATGCTCTGTTTCTTTAGGATTCGAGCTTTGTTACTTTCCATGGAATTGTCTCTCTTATGAAGAAATAAAAATGTATCTAAAAAAACTCAAATACTAGCCTTCACTTAGATACACCGCATATCAAATTGGTATCTGGTCTACAACGAAGCATTGGACCATTTCTACAGGTATATTCTCATGTAAAAACAATATACATTTTACCTACTTTCTTTTCTAATTTTGTGTTACCTTCTTTTCTTATTTTGCCCACTATCTTTTCTAGTTTTGCATTACTTACGAGATTTTTTTCCTTTATTTATTTTGCATTCCAGAAGTCAACCTTTCTACGAAAAAAGAATAAAAAAATCCATTGGTCATCTATTTTTTTAGGTTGCAGTGTTCAAGTACGGAATTAGGATATAGTTTATAAAATTTTGAATACTTTATGTGTAAATTTCTTACATGTTTTATGAGTTACAACTAGGACATCCTCATTAGACTTTCTTCAAGTTGGGTTACTTTATTTATTTTCCATGTTAATACTTATTGGAGATTTAAACTAACAAATACATCTATGAATCTTCTAACACTATATTTGGTTGTTTTTGGTAAGTTGAATGTTTTGAAAGTAGATACTTTATTTATTTCACCCCGCGTGTTTGACAAAATTGGTAAGTTAGCATACCAATTTCTTTATTCTTTTTGTCTAAAAATTTGTACCAAGTGTGTACATTCTTTTTTACAGGTTATTCTTAAATGAGAATTTTAATATATTTCAGGAGTTGAAATTGTACAAATTTGATTTGGTTAAAAACAAAATGAGTGTTGGTTTCTTAGGTTTATGTTCAAAATTCAAAAAAGTCATTTTTCCGATAATTTGTGGGCTAAAATTGAAATGGGTGTTTATTTCTCGATAGGTTTGTTGAAAAACATAATGATTCTTAGTTTCATGCTGCACTTGGTAAAAAGTAATGGTTTTAAGTTTTCGATGGGTTTTTTGGAAGTTGGATTTGAGGGGTTCTTCAGATATGTAGAGTGCGTATTGATGGATTTGAGCCATTGGAGTATGCAGGTGATCTCGGATCTTAGGATGGTATATTCTTCAAATATGTAAAAAGTGTGAATGAAATAGTATATTGTTCATTTTTGTGGGTGTTTTTATATTTATGATTTTACCTATAAAATAAAATGAAGGCTTATTTTGTTATCATACATTAGATTTGTTACTTAGTGTTATTTAAAGAGATGGGAAAGTGAAATATGAGTGACATAAATAAGTGATTTTAAGTGAAAAGAATAAAACACATAAAATAATCACCCTTTTAGTAAGAAGCCTTTTTATCTCTTTTTCTTAGAAATTTGTTTATAATCATTTTTTTTCTTTGTAGTTACGAAATTTAAAAGTAAAAATCTTAATAAGAATATGTTCATCTGAGATAAAATAGAAAATATTTCGACGAGAACTATCAAAAGATATCCATGAAAGACTATATAAATATTATGCATTTGAATTTCTTCGATGACTGTTTCATATTCAAATATATTTCATGCATGTGCTTATTGTTCTCTCTCTTTAAATGACCCGGTTCTTCTCTCTCTCTCTCTCTCTCTCTCTCTCTCTCTCATCATTGGATTCTTACCGACCACCAATTACTTCACTCAGTCTGTTTCTGTCATGCTCATACACCAGTCCATATTCTTTACAAGAAAGGGGTTTAGTCTTTGTCCGATGTGTTTCAAGGGCTTCATCTTTACAAATTCTACCCCAAATATCTCAACAATCAAATTTAGGTCACAAAAAATCTAGGTTCTTATGGCTATGGTTGCCAAAGCCGACACGAAGAAACTCAAACCACCTGATTTGACTCATAAAGAGGGACCTCAGGAAAAATCATAAAAACACTTATATCAAATGTCCAGTACCAATTAGATTTCTTATATGTTATGTTCTATAATAATAGTTTTATAAATATTAATTTTGGTTTTTGAGTGCTAAACCCATTTGACTTCATAAACAAGAAGAAAATAATAATTTGTAAACCCATTTCTAATCATGAAATATCTCCATATAACCTCTTCCTTCCTCCATTAAACATGATAATAGTGCTCTATAACATAATAGAAATGCCCACTCACGCAAACATGCGTTTTGTAAATCCAAATCCAAATGCACATGATATTTTATAAATAATTATTTTTAGATTTTAGATCTTTTATTTTTATTTTTGATTGTTGAATATGTATAATATTCCAATGATTTTGAATGAACTTCAAGAGTTAGATTTTTGTTTTTTTTTGTTGTTGAATATAATTTTGTATTGGTTTGAAATAAATTCCAAGATTTAAATTATCTATATATTGTTTGAATAAATGTCTCAAAGATGTCAGTTAAAAAAATCTAATTGATTTAAAGTTTCTATCCTTGTTTTTTCTTATTACTTATTCCCCGCACATTGCGTCTCACCCACGCATCGCGCGGGTTTACGACTAGTTTATAGTAATAATTCGATATAACCTGAACACAATTTCCTCTTACTACATTTATTATTACTCAAAATTTATACTCAAACACAAAACAACACACCCCAAATATGGTAAGACTAATCCAAATTGTCACCCTTATTACACTCGGGACCGATCGTTTCTCCAAAAACCTACAAGAATTAATAGAAAGTTAATTCATAAATACAACACACCTTCTATAAATACAAACTTCTTACATATGTTATCGATCTCCCAATTCATAGTATATGCTTCCATTCACCATTTGTTTTAATAAGATAACAACACTAAACACAAATAAACAAATCAGATATGGAATTCAACTCTAACATAAATCACAAAGAAGTATTATAAATCAGTAACTACAAATAAATTAGAACTTAACTAAAGCCAACAAGTATCAAAATTTATAAACCTGAGAAGCACAAATAATTCTGATCAAACTCAAATATCACCCTATCACCTTGTAATTTAAAAGAATCAACCACAAGATCTACATAAAAATTGTTTTAACAACGTGATCAAAATCTTACACTAAATCATACCCCTTATCATTCAAAAATATACACAAATTCATTGCCATAAATACAAAATGCCTAAAATCTTACACCAAATCAACCCTACTTATCATTCTAAAATTTACACAAATCAATTATCATAAATATGCAGGGCCATAATTCTATTTTATGTTTTTAAATATAATTCTGATGAGAGTATCCTTTTGGTACACTTGTCTTTAAATATTGAATTATAATATTTTTGTGTTATTATCAGATTTTTCATAAACAACAAAAGGGTGTTTTCTAAATTTTGTTTTTTATTTTTCAACTCAGATTATCCATTCTTAATATTTTATGCATTTATACCTTAATATATAATATACATACATAATACATTAATACGTTTGTAATTCTAATAAATAAAAAATTTATATGTCCATGTACACAAAATTACATGTGAATAAGAAGAAAGCTCGTCCCATGGAATATATCAAACACGGGAATAAGAAAAAAGCTCGCCTTCCTTTTTGATCATTTTGATAGAGGGGGATGGAGAGCCAGGCCCAAACGCAAAACAGACTCGCATTTCTCATCGAATAAATACAGGAAAAGAAGAATATTGAAAACTATCCTAACCCAACCCCTTCCTTTATAGAGTTGTGTATTGTAAGTGATCCGAACCTGCCCGTCCGGAGGGAAACATTTCAACTTTTGACAAGTGTCATTTCATGTCATTCTGGGCGGGAAACATTTCCATTTTCGATTAATTTCATTTCATAATACGTCGGGCGGGAAACATTTTCACTTCTGACAAATGTCATTTCCTAATTTTCAAGAGAGGAAACTATAAATCATCCAAGTCTTACAGTTTAGGAAACAACCCACATTTTTAAAAAATCATCTAAGTGTTATAATTTGGGAAACCATCTAAGTTTCATTTACGACTTAAATTTTCATTATAATGTCTAAAGATGCAATGGACAAATTATTTATTGCGGTAGTTTCATCATCCAACCAACGTGTTCGGGCACATTCAATGGCAGCAACCGTGCACAATCAATTCTAAAGAAATATTTCCTTATCTCAAAATATCATGAATCTAGGAGAAATAGATGAACAAAGGATTATACATTGGAATAGGGAAGCTTTGCACAACCGTATAATAACGGACTACTTCGATGAAAATGCGATTTATTGTCCCGAACAATTCTGACGTCGATTCATAGGCGCCCACTGTTTACACGAATAATGGAAGCCGTAGAACAAAAAAATGATTTCTTTGTTCAAAAAAGTGATGCCCTTGGGAGAAAGGGCCTTTCTTGTGTACAAAAATGTGTCACTGTAATGCGCATGTTAGCATATGGGTGTGCCGCTGATATGACCGATGAATATATAGGCATTGGGGAAACAACAAATATCGAGTGTGTGAAGATATTTGCATACGCTGTAGTGCGAAGCTTTAACAAAGAATATTATCGTTCTCCTACTGCTGAAGATGTTTCACGAATGCAAGAAGAGAATGCAAAACGTGGATTTCTCGGGATGATAGGAACCATTGACTGTATGCACTAGGAATGGCATAATTGTCCTCACGCAATATAGTGGCCATGCAGGAGGTGCAACTATAATCCTAAAGGTTGTAACTTCCTATGATACGTGAATTTGGCATTCTTTCTTCGGGCTACCGGGTTCGTGTAACGACTTAAATGTTTTGGCCAAATCTACAGTGTTTAACGAAGTACTTGAAGGCAACACGACTCCTATAGAGTACGAAATAAATGGGAACTCTTACAATATGGATTATTACCTGGAAGATGGTATATACCCACCATACGCTACAATTGTTAAGAATTTCAAAAGACCAACTAGAAAACAAAATGTGTTTGCCAGATATCAAGAGGCAGCACGCAAAGATGTTGAGCGAGCATTTGGAATATTGCAAGAAAAATTCCATTTTATTAAAAACCCGACTAGATTATGGAAACACAATGACTTGAAGTTTATTATGAAATCATGTATAATATTGCATAACATGATACTAGAGGAGGAACGATGAGATCCTAATTTGCGTATTGAGTTTGATCCTATTAAAATGCCACCGATTAGCCGCGACACTCTAGGGAATGCGTGTGAGTACCGAGTGCGTGATACATTGATGTACAATAAGGAAAAACACAATCAGCTTAGGGATGACCTTATGAAACATATATGGAGTCTACATGCAGAGGCTGAAGTGGACGAGTGAAACGTGTAAAAAAATTAATTTATCGTTCTTTAATTCCCGTGTAATGAAATTGAAGGCAATGAATGATATTTCAATAAAGTTGGTTATTTTAATTATGAATACTGCTCAGTCTTGAAACAAGTATCTCATTAATTGGAAAATGAAAATATTAAATGACAATTACAGAAAAAAATTCAAATAAAAATAAACATTTAATTTCCACCGGATAGTGGGTTTTGTCGAGTTTCGGTGAGTCTACGCGATAATATCTGGTTTGTTTTCAATTCATGAAGTTGCAACTGAACTGGAGATAAGCGCGAGGTATCCATAAAAATTATAAAATTCTCAATCTCCGGTTTTCGTATAACAATTAGCTCCTCCAACTTCGAATTGAGCTCCTCTTGAGTGTGTTGGGTTGCTATGGAAAATTCCTTGTACGAATCAGTAAAACTCTCTGAATTCTCTATCAGTAGGGTGTGAGCTTTTAAACTTCTAGACACTGCCTTGCGTTTAAACCTCTGTTTTTCGGTCTTATGCCTGGTTGGTCGTTCCAGTGGGGTATGCATGGCTTTAAAGTCCTCACTTAACTCAACTTCCTCGGCCCCCGTTGATGTCCCTAAATCTTCCTTTATGAATTGGGTAGAAGTGTTTGCAAAATTGTACTCTGCACATCCTTAAAAATGTCAAAATAATGATCATATGCAAAATTTCTTCCAGTTTCCTTTTTAAAATCGTCAACTGCACGTTTAATCTTTCCAAAAATAACATGATAAGAATTAATTAATTGATAATAATAAAGGATGATAACACTAATTTTTAAATTAGAAATTAGTATAGAAATTAAATTTTTCGCATACCCACTCATCCCGTTATGTACCTCTCCTACGGATCGCAGCAAACGAACGAGTCATCATTGCGGAGTACAACATACAATCTCGATTAATAGCCATCCACTTGCCTTGCAAGACTTTTATTGATCGGTGATATAATACACCTTCGGTATTATTGAACTCCGTTTGAATCTTCTCCCACATCGTTCCGCCGCGTTGGTTAGTGCCCGATTTTTTTCTCGATGGAATATTTACAATACGCATGGCACAATACGACTTCTTCAAATGAGCTCACATTGGGAAGTCTCAATGTTTAAGAGGGAGAAGCCATATGGAATTGGTTATAATTTTTTGGAGTAAATAAGAGTAAGAAATTTGTGAAATTTAAGAGTGAAATTATATGGGGTAGAAAGTGAAATATTTATTGGGGAATAAGGTAAAAGAGCTATTTGTAGCGGTTGCCACCAGGCGGACAACTATTGTACGCCTGGCCATGAGACGGACAATAGTTGTGCGCCTGACATAGTACGGACAAAAGTCTCCCGCCTCTGCCACTCTACAGGATCCCATATCCCTCATCTCCGCTTATGGGACGCTAAGCGGCTCCCCTCCGAATTCTACCGAATATGCCGCCCACTATAAGTTAAAAATCATCAAACTAAAGGATCCACAAAGGTATTAGAGGACCCATTGTGGATGGCCTAAAAGTCCTAGTAAGTATGTTGATTAAGGTTGATGTAAAAAGGCCAAGAAATGATTGTGACGTCCTCGACCCCCGTTGATGTCCCTAAATCTTCCTCTATGAATTGGGTAGAAGTGTTTGTGAAATTATACTCTGCACATCCTTTAAAATGTCAAAACAATGATCATATGCAAAATTTCTTCCAGTTTCCTTTTTAAATCGTCGACTTCACGTTTAATCTCTCCAAAAATAACATGATAAGAATTAATTAATTGATAATAATAAAGGATGATAACACTAATTTTTAGTATAGGAATTAAATTTTTCGCATACCCACTCATCCCGTGATGTACCGCTCCCACGGATCGCGTCAAACGAACGAGTCATCATTGCGGATTACAATATACAATCTCAATTAATGGCCATCCACTTGCCTTGCAAGACTTTTATTGATCGGTGATATAATACACCTTCGGTATTATTGAACTCCGTTTGAATCTTCTCCCACATCGTTCCGCAGCGTTGGTTAGTGCCCGACTTTTTTGTTGATGGAATATTTACAATATGCATGGCACAATACGACTTCATCAAATGAGCTCAAATTGGAAAGTCTCGATGTTTAAGTGGAAGAAGCCATATGGAATTTGTTATAATTTTTTGGAGTAAATAAGAGTAAGAAGTTTGTGAAATTTAAGAGTGAAATTATATGGGGTAGTTAGTGAAATATTTATTGGCGAATAAGGTAAAAGAGCTATTTGTAGCCGTTGCCACAAGGCGGACAACTATTTTACGTCTGGCCATGAGACGGACAATAGTTGCGCACCTGACATAGTACGGATAAAAGTCTCCCGCCTCTGCCACTCTACAGGATCCCATATCCCTCCTCTCCGCTTATGGGACGCTAAGCGGCTCCCCTCCGAATTCTATCGAATATGCCGCCCACTATAAGTCAAAAATCATCAAACTAAAGGATCCACAAAGGTATTAGAGGACCCATTTTGGATGGCCTAAAAGTCCTAGTAAGTATGTTGATTAAGATTGATGTAAAAAGGTCAAGAAATGATTGTGACACGGTCAGGATTAATATAATGTGATTTTTGTCAGCACGCGCAGCGTAGGATGCGAATTTACGCGATTTTTATAGGACAATTGGAGAGGGATAAAAATAGTGTGACTACATATTTGGAGCCCTAAAAATATAAGGAAAAATACCATGTATAGGAAAAAATAAAATAAAAATAAAAAATTAATCTAGCACTTTTTGTCGGTGCGCGACACTGCGAAAACTCAACTTTGCGCGAATTGTTTAGGACAATTGAAGGGTCAAAAAAATAAAATGAGCATTTATATGATACCCTAAAAATACATATAAAAATTTCATGGGGTCCAAAGTCAAAAAATAAATAAAAAATATTTCTCGGCAAAAAATAAAAGTCCTCAGAAAATTATTAAAATCTCTAAATCGACGTAAAATTTAATTTTGAGCATCTTTTCCTTCCTCGAGGTCTACATGAAAAATCATTTAGACCTATTTTAGGTGGTTTTTTGGTCTAAAATATAAAAAAATTACTTTAAGTGTTGTCCCAAATTGTGGCCCTTGATTTGGACACTTGTCAACATCCTAAAGGTTCCAGAATGTGCCATTTCGGGTTAGGCTCTTGGACAGGGGGTTAAAGCGGATTACCTCATATGGTAATAGGTTTTTTTAGGCTTCCCATTTATAACCTTAAGTAGAAGGGCGGTGGTGAAAAACACTTTTGTTTTGTGGCCTCTCTCTCTCTTACTCTCTCAAGTTCCCAAGTCTCCTATGGAGGAAATACTTCTGCCCAAAATTGATCCCAAGTAATACTACCACTCCCATGACCACTATCCACCATTAGAGTCCACATCCAAGATCCCGGACACTTGTAGAAACTCTAGGACAACTTGTTAGGTGAAGAAGATGATGTTCTTGGTTTGTTTGATGGGTATTTGAGGGGGTAGTCTTGATGATGAAGATGGATTTCGTGGAGATAGAGGAATTTTTTAATGGAACATCAATGGAGCAGGCTTGGGAAGCGCTTTTTTTTGTAACCCCTTGAGGCCACCTTTGGAGGTGGGGGTTGCTCCTCTTACACCACCATCCCACCACCATTTTTTGGAGATACTTAGGTGGGATTTACTGACCTTGATTTGGGTTTAATGAGTATAAATTTCAGTTAATTATTTACATATATTAGGCATAATATATGTAGGATTTATCCAATTTACATCAAAATACGTAACTTCACTTTGTTTTCAAGTGTTATTTACAATAAAAAAAATACCTTTTTAAGCTCCAAACTTAACATGTAGGCATTTTTGTCACTATAACACTTTTTCAACTTATCACTTTGTCAAAAATCGCTTTTTTTGCACATTACCCCCCTTTAATACATAAAATCATGTTTTTCACATATTAAAGTCTACACACTTATTTATGAGTTTTAACACTGAAAACCCATGTTAGTCAACATTTACGCATTTGACACTTTACGTTTTAAACTTAGTGTTACACACTTTAACTATGAAGGCGGACCAGGGACTCGCTTTGGTAAGGACATTTCTTTTCTTCTCCGTTGATTACCTGGTTCTTTTCATTGCTTGCCTTATACTTGTTTCTTCTTACAGTTTTCGTCTGACTACTTTGTCCTTCACTGCAGTCAAGACAGACTGGCGATAAAAAATGCTGAACTTGAGGGGAGCCTGAAGACTGCCCAAGAAGCTCTTGCAACAGTTGAGGCCTTATTTGCCAAGGAGAGGGTCAGGGCTACCAGGGAGCTTCAGGAGCTCCGTGAGTCTTACAGGATGCTAGTGGCTAGCAAGTTCGCCATCACAAATGAGAACACGAAGCTGGCTGAGAAGGTGATGAGCTTGGAGGCAGAGGCGGCCACGGCTAGAAAGAACAACTACAATGAAGACTGGGAAGTCGCCTACGAAGACGCCGAGAAGCAAATTGAATACATCTATCAGGCGAACTTCAAGAAAGACTGGGATAGGGCCTTAATTGCTGCTAGAATCTGTACTGATTCTCCCCCGTTTGGCGAGCACAACCCTGGCCCCAAACCCTTAGTCGACGAAGCCCCAGCTGTGAGCCAACCTGCTCACTACAAGAAAAATTAGCTTTTGAGACGAATTTTATAGCAAGACAAAAAAATTTCGTTGCTAAAAGTATACTATTTGCAAGGAAATGAAAAATTTGTCTCTAAAGGCATGAAAGTTTAAAAACACTTTTGCAATGAATTATTTCTTTGCAATAAGTCATTTTTTGAGAGGAAATTTACAAAATTGTGGTTGAAACTAAGGGCGCCAATCTTAGTTTTACTAAAATACGTACAACAATGAATTTATTTATTTCATTGCAAAAGGCTTTTAGTTTTTAGATGAAAGGCCATCATTTAGCTAAAAAAGAGATAAGGTCTTCTTCAATACTAAACCCTTCATCATTCCACCAAACCGAGTGAAAATTTGGGGGAAACTTTGCGTCACCTCTCTACCACCGCCGACTTTAACTCTCTCTCTCTCTCTCTCTCTCTCTCTCTCTCTCTCTCTATATATATATATATATATATATATATATATATATATATATATATATATGTATGTATATCATTTTCCTCAATCACTGTGAGATTGGTAATGGTGATTTATTATTTGTGAAATTAGTTACACCGATTGTAAATCGGTTTGAATATTGACCCAATAATTGCATTTATTCATCACATGTTGTTGATAAAAAAAACTTATGCTTCTTGTATCATCACTAGCATTTGAGAATTTTGAGATGAAACTTCGATTAGTTCAATTTCTATCAATAATTGTTATTTTCTTATATTTTTTGGTTTGTTTGTAACATGTAATGTTGTTGTTGGTTTATTTGAGCAAGTCCCTTTTAGCCATCGCAATAAGAATCACGTTGTTTGGCCATAAAAAAAATCAGAATATTGAGATGTAAATATTACTCATTTTCTGAAATGGCATCTTACGATACACTAAAAATCAAAAAATTTATAGAGAAATTTTATGATCAAATGTGTCATTTACTAATTTCTACTAATATTTACATTAGGGATTGGGTTACAACAATAGTTTTATTGAGAAGTTTTATAATCAAATGTGCCATTTACTAATTTCTACTTATATTTATATTAGTCTTTGTGCTACAACAATAGTTTTACGGAGAAATTTTATGATCAAATGTGCCATTTACTAATTTCTACTAATATTTACATTAGGGTTTGGGTTACATTAGGATCTTTTAATTGTTTTTCTTTGAATTTAGTTCTACTTCTTTGTGCGTAATTTGTGTTTATAATTGAAAAGACCTGAGTTGGAAGAACATCATGATAATTATGACGATGGTGATGAGAATCAGGAGGATGAAGATGGCACATTAGAAGAATATTGCAGTGAAGACAATGATTATCATAGTGACGATGATGACAATGATTGAACTTTGAAGGAAGATGATATATGTTAATTTTCTTTTATTCTTAGTTTATTTTTTATTATGTATTGAATGTTTTGGAATTCTAGAAGATAACTTTTATGCTTTATCTTATCTTATATTATTAGTCTTTATAACAGTACGATGTCACTATCATTCACCTATTTCTTCATATAGAATGTTGTTTGAAATTACTTGAGTGATTTTCCCATTATTGTAAAATGTTTTTATTTATGCTTGCTACTTTTTTAAGTGCAATATTATGACTTTAGGCATATTATCCTATTTAATTTACATCATATTTGTATTCTTATTTAGAACAGATTCCATGGCACATGGTGGATGTGGACGTGGATTTAGAGGTGGAGGTAGAGGAGGAGGTGGTGGGAGAGGCTCTTCAATTGTTGTAGAGCCACCGAGTACATAGGGTTCAGCTGCGCATGACTCGACTACTGATGGGGAACAGATCTCCAATGAAAATCCACCTAAAACACTAATCTCCTCGGATGCAAGTTCTACAATGGCACCTAATATTAACGATATATAGTAATTGTTTTCTTTTTTTATGAATTTCGTTGATTATTTAATTTATAGCAGTTATAGATTTTTATATTAATAGGTGTATCGGTTTGGGCTGCTACTGATGTAGCATAACATGAACCGAACCAACTTCATATCTCATGTTCTTTATCTTGTCCGTGTGATTTCATTAGTCGGACTTGGTGCATGTCATGAACATACATGATTGTATTTGTTAGATTTAGTTCATGTTAAGGATGCACTTGTGTGTGAATTGAAGTAGAATAGACTTTAAATGATATTCGGTTTTGTTTCCTAATTTTGCTACTTCTTTTTAGCTTTGATTTATATGAGTCCAAGCTTGCTCGATCATGAGTCCTGTTAATTTGTTGTAGCCAAATACTTTAGTACTAATGCTACCATTCATTACGCTGTTTATTTAACATGTTCATAATCTTTACAAAGTTTATTATTCTGTGAATGTGTTGTTAACGCACAGAAATTATCTGAAGTATGTATGCTTTCGTAGGCTACTAAATGTAATCTTTAATGATTTGTAGGATTGTTAATGGTTTATTGCTTCATTATAAAATTATCAATGTTAGAATATAAATTCACTTGAAGAATGTCTATGATTGATTTTAAGTTCATTGAATTCATCATGTGTTGACATCCGAAATTCCTATCATGCTAAATTGATAGGCATTGGGGGCTTACTATGGCTATTGAGAGGTAGTTGATTTATACCATTCTTTTAGATTTTTGTGTAATATTGTATCATTGATCACATTTTGAATCGTCCATGAATGCCCCATGTCCCAACAATTCCATGCAAATAAACCACCTCCATGTAATGCAGACTTTCCCAACCTCCTATAGTTTTTGTGAAATTCGATTTCCGGGTATCGATAAACAGTTGCTCTCCGACGTCCATGAACTCAGTTTCTTTCGGGGGCACCTAGGGGATGATGTATATGAAATTAAAAATGCCCAGTATATGGAGATTATTTGTAGATTTAAAAAAGTGTAGGAAATGTAAGTCTACAACACGTGGCCACCCGAAGATGAATGCGTTACTGGGACTGGGGGTTTATATGGATCATATTTGGGTTCGTTGAATCCATTGGTGGAAATGTCAACTACATTTAGCATCACCATGGTTTCACCTAAACTGTGATCGACTACTGTCATACTGACTTCTTCATTCTTGTATTTTTCAACTAGCTATTGGACCTGAGGTAAAACCTTGTACTTCACAGAGAGAAGTGGCGCAAATTTAGTACGTATAATGTGATAAGATATATATGTCCTTGTATCTACAAACGATTGTATCCAGTGATTTTTTTGCCTCCATATTTGTTTTATTTGTCTCTTCAAATGTTTTTTCCCTTTTGTCCAATGGTGGAAGAAACTGGTATATTATGGAGATTTTGTGGATAGTCCCCTGCACTGGTAGGATTTTGTGTTTACTCCATGCGCTAAAAGGAGAGGTCTCTTATCATTTTTAGGTTATTATTTGTGGTCCCTAAATTAGTAATATAATAAATATTTTACATTGTGCAAATTGATAGTCATTTTGACAAATATGACAGTTATGGTAATATAACATTAATTGGTAGTTATGTTATACAGACGGGTTGCCATGTAACTCGAATTGCTAGTTATATTATGCAAATTGATAGTCATGTTGATATATGGAGTGTCATATTTTATAAGCCATATTACTCATTTGACTGTCATATATTAGTGTATTTATGACTTGATTTTGAAGAATTACATTATCTATTAGTACTTTTTAAGTTTATGTATAGTTACTAAAATGCCGCATACAAAGTATGAATACATGTATCTTACAGCTCACATAAAGTGTATATATAACCCTTTGTTGCATTCTATATAAAGTTATCAGGGTATATCCCATTTAGATGCCCTGTGTTTTGCTAAAAGACTACACACACCCTATGTCTTGTAAAAATAATTTACCTGTTATAAATTATATATAAAGTAATCAGTTAGTTTTGGTTTTGAATGTGGATTGTATTAAAATCAGTGTTATCTTGAAAAGCTTGTTTCAAGTTTTAGGAGTATATTTGCAATGCTATGTTAATAGGTTGTCAGCGCTGCCACTAATGCTAATATGGTATTCATTTATTAAGAAAATTGCTAACTTCCGAAATGTTGTCAGCATAATTTCTATGTTTTTATAACAACAAAGGATCCTGATAGAGATAATGGTTTGGCAAATTAATAATAGTAAATATGGTATAGAATTCACAAATCAGAGAACAGCTGAGTGCGATTTTGGTTCAAAGAAGTTAAAGCCGTGTCTAAATGAAGATATATAAGTCTACAAACCAAATACGGGATGAAAAAAAATGATATTTGCAATTCTTGATTTGATGTACTTATATATAGAGATACCAGAAAAATAAAATAAAATAGAAATCCAGCATGCAGCATCTTCTCATTTTCTACCAGTCATGTAAGAGCTTGTAGACTCCATGGTATGTGCATTATATGCAAGCAACATATAATTGAGAAATATAAGAGATCACACAAGTACTCTTCATGACACCAAACTATAATGATTTAAGTGTGTCTAAAAGACTTTTGTTTTTCCTCTTTTCTTTTTTCTCTACCATTTCTTAATTTTAATTGCGTTTCTCTTAGTGTCTCCATTGTATTTTTTGAGTCATCATTTTTCATATATTGTTTTATTAAAATTTGAAACTAGTTGTGTTCCTTGAAAAATATGGTGCTGAATTTTAGGAATATCTCATTCTTATTTATGCTATCATGTAGGGGTAGGTATTGGCAACCACCCAAGCAGGTATTGGAAAAGGTGAAAGAGATAGCAGGGGAACCATCATTTAGTCGTTATGGTATTGACGAAGGTATTCCTAAAGAGATAGTAGGGGATTTCTTCTTTACAATACATTGCATAACTATTATTATTCATAGCTCATGGATGATAAAATTCAAGTGCAACATACATAAAGTGAGATGGATTTGATGTCTGCTTACAAGGTGCATATACCAGTTACTATACTGCTATTTTTATTATCAAGTGCAAGGTACATAAAGTGAGATGGATTTGATGTATGGTTACAAGATGCATATCCCATTTTATATTACATAACAATATTGATATAATGAATAAGATTATATTATGTTGGCGTTCAACAACGACAAGACATTCCAGAATGCTTTTAATTCCTCTTTCAAAAACAAGCTCGGAGAAGCAAATCTCCGGTTCTGCCAAATCAGATAAACGAAACTGAATCATCATCGAAGTCGATTTCAATCCAGATCTCTCCCAATCAGTTTTCCAAATCTCTTCCTTATATATATATTTTGTTGAACATCTATGATTCAAATCTACCTCAGTCATAAGTAAATATGGTGTAAATATCATTATTCATAATGTAAATATGTAGTAGAACTGCCTAGTAGGCACGTGGCATGCCGTATATACGAAGCATACCTAAATCGTGAATACACCTATTAGATTTTAGAGTGACATAATTTTGCCAAATCATTTTGAAAACAAGCCTCTTGTGAGATTTATACCCTCAAAACTAGAATGATATCTTAAAAAATATGTCATCATCATCACTAGACCACAAGGAGTTCCATTTACATATATCCCAGGTCTTTTTCTCTAAAGTATACCTATTAACAACTCCCAAAGGCCTAACTTAAATCAATTCCTCTATCGAACAGACTCTAAGGGGTAGTACTTGAGTAAGCACTGTACAACAGCGCCTAACATACTTCAAGAGTAGCTCTGATAACT
This sequence comes from Sambucus nigra, assembly GCA_949130495.1. Taxonomy (NCBI): domain Eukaryota; kingdom Viridiplantae; phylum Streptophyta; class Magnoliopsida; order Dipsacales; family Adoxaceae; genus Sambucus; species Sambucus nigra. The sequence continues at coordinate 358,805,975 of OX422217.1, read as the reverse complement.
TGACACACTACCCAGTAGCCTAATAACCACCTACACTTGTATTTATTCCTAAAATCTGTTATATAACAGAGAATATATTATAAGTATAGACTTCTTTTGATGAAGTCAAAAGTATAAGATTGTATACATCATAAGTTATTCCCTTCTTCCTTGCATAAAGCTCTCCCAATAAGGCATGATACCAGCTGCTAACTTTTTTATTCCTACTTAGCAGAGTCATCATATATCTTTTATTTTTTAATCCTTCTATGGGTTGTCACAATTTATTTATCAGTAATAAATAACAGAAGAAATCCCTAAAATGTTTACAATGATATCATTACTTAATAAAACTTATAAGTTGTTAAATTTTAATTTACATTGATACATGTACTTATGTATTTTATTTTCATATGTTAATAGGCAGGCAATGCATATGAGACGCCAAAAGGACAAATTGAAGTAGTTTATGATACTCATTGGATGAAGGATAACTGATGGATTAGTGAAGAAGGAGAGTCTGACTATGTAAGTACATAAAAGAAAAAAAAATTACATGCTTAAACATAAGTCATTATTCCCAAGCTGTGCGGGCTTGATTGATTTTTGTTGAAATGGGTGGACGGGAGTTGTTGGATTATTGATTTGTGTCACAACAGGTTGGATTTCATGAATAAATAAAGGAAATTTTGCCGATTTTTTTTAAATAAAGTGAAATCGGTGGAAGGGACGCATTGATGATTTACTTGTATTTATAATTGTTAGATTAGTGATTTGTGTATCACAACATATTGGATTTCTTAAATAAACAAAGGAATATCTGTCGATTTTGTTTTTCAAAGTTTAAAAAATAGTTAAACCGATAGTGTAACATATTATTTTCTTTTTCTTTATAGAAAGAGATGATTGAATTGCAAAAAAGCTCGAAAGATTTTGATGAAGCATCAATTTGTCAAAACGTTCTTAGAAAGAGGTCGGGATACGTGAAGGTCTTGGTACCAGACCTTCGAAATCACTATGCAGGCAGAATTTTGATTTGGAAAATAAAAAGTTACAAACAGAGATCGTAGATTTGAAAATCCTAGTCTAAGGTCTTGTGTCAGAGATGGCTACAATGAAGGCCACCTTACTTCTAGATAAAGACACTGCTCCTGAGGAAGATGTTCCTAAAGGATCTTTCGTCCCATCGAATCAAGTTGCATGATGACAAGTGTTGATTTTTATCATTTTTTTTATGATGAGAAATGTAAGGACATATTTCTCATGTCCGATATCTTTCATTTGTATATGTCATACGCTGCTACAAAAGGCACATCAATTCACGATCTCACATGATGAACTCTATCCAAATTTTGGGAATCAAGCATTCAACATCTCCATCAAGTGTCCCACATCTGCCTCAACGACTTCACGTTCCACATTTTTAGGGACTTTATGCAAGTGGTATACAAGAGAAGTCAAAATAATGAAAGAAGGCAAGTTATGAAAATTCAAGGGCATTTTGGTAATTTTATAGCCACCGTTTGGAGGTCTAGTCAACTGGAAAGTTGAATACCTCGATGCCACGAAGATACTGGAAGAAACGGCACCTCAATCCGAGCTACGGTGAAAAAGTTATGGTCTTTTGAAAATGGAGAAAATTCTGAGAAAATCCTTGGAAGAATGCTGTGTGATTTTTGCCCCAAAACCAGCGAATTGAATGGTGAACCGGTTTGGGGGGCGAATTGGTTCGAGGTACAAGCTGAACCTGTTTAGGGTACCTGACGCTGGCAAGAGTCCCAATGACTTAAAATTCTTTTTGGTTTCCTTATAAAAGCCAACTTCGGGGGAGTTATTTTGCAAGACTTGGAGAGACTATTTTGAGAGTTCTATTAGCTCAAGTCTTCATATTTTTTAGTCCCAAAACTCATGTTTTGATTCACACATCATTCTCATACTTTTGTGAATCCTTTTGAAACCCAAGAACACTGCATTGCTTTTGTTCATACTTGTGGAGAAGCCGCTCTCTTCTTTATTTTTGTCCTCCTAGAAAGGGAAAATTCCTGCCGACGGATATGTGGAGAAGCCGTTATCTTCTTCATTGCTGACCATCTGGAGTTCTTGTGGGAGATTCCAGCCGACGACATCGGAACCTACACCTGAGGGTATTTCGTATGTCACTCTTGTTTTCATTGTAATCCGTGTAAACCGTTCTTTACAAATTATAGTGAAAATAAAAAGGTTTTGCTCTTTGGGGGATTTTTCCTGAAATTGTTTGTTTTATCCTGCATGCTTTATTTTATTGGATAATTCATCTAGATGCATGTTTTAGGGTTTAACTAAAATTTGGGATTAATTAAAATATGATTTTATTTGAGAAGTCGCAATATTTTCGTAGTAGCGATTCTACTAATTGGTATCTTAGGGTCCTATTTTTAGAAGAAGAATTAGAGGACCTTAAAAATTCGATGGTTTGTGTTTATGCCAAAGAGGATACAAATATTTTAGTTAATGAGTTTGTGGCACGTGAAGAGACTCTTAGGGAAAAGTTTGCTTTAATTGAGGGGAGCGAGATAACCTTCTAAGTTTAATTAAAAATTTGAAAAAAAAATCCATGTCTTTGGAAGAGTCTAATTCTTTGCTTGAGTAAAAAATTTTGAAGTTAAAAAATGATTTGACAGACTCGAGTAGATTTGATAGTGATGGTAATGGCTCATCTTGTTCTCGTGATTCTAGTGCTAAAGCCAAAACCATTATTTGTTTTAGAGGATCAATTAATCCCAAGGACATTAGAAAAGATCACACTTTAGGTAACATTCCTCCCATTTACACATGTTCACATTGTGGTAGGAAAGGTCACCTTAGGAGCTTTTGTTTTGATCTTGGAAAAAGTCCTAGGAAGTTTATGGCTAGTGTTTCCGTGGTTCCCAAAGCCCCCACACGTCGTTTCACATCTGTATGGGTTAGGAGATCAGTTTTAGAGGCACTACATTTTAGACAAGTTGATTCCCGTTTGCTTGCACATGATTCTTCTCTTGCCATATCATATAGATGATTGTGTTTGCTTGTTTGTCATACGTTAGTTTTTGTTTCATGATATTTATGTTTGCTAGCATTGTGACAGGTACTTTTTGTATAAATTTTTATTTTTGAAAAATACAAAAAGATTTTACTTTGATAAAATTTTTGAGAAAATCCAAAAAGAGTTTTGTATTTTGTTTCCACCTTTTATTGACGAACACTTAGGATGACCAAGTCACAACATCATTCCATTTTCATGTGACTATTTGATAGTGTTTTGAGACAATAGGTCAATTCATCCATGTGCTTTATAATGTTTGGAGTCATTGAGATGTAATTAAGTGTTACTTCCTACATGTTTGACTCATGATTTCCTTTATTACACACATGCCCGGATTTGTTTGATTATTGTGCTTGTCTTATCACATGTTGGTTGGGTGTTTTCACTTCAATCCTATCCTTAAAACGAACCAAGCGCGATAAAACTTGATAGAAAGTTGTGCATGTAAGAGCCGTTTGTGAGTTTGTGTGCTTTGTTTAAAAATGGTGAAGGGCTACGAAAGATTATCATTTATCCTTTTCGATTAAGCCGCCGTTTAAATTGGACCTAAAAAATTGAGGAATTTTATTATCCAGGGTCCAAAGAGGTTTAAAAGAGTCAGAAAAAATTTAAAGGCAATAAAAAGAAATTCATGCCAATTATGGGCCAACTAAGTTTTTGCACCAATTCTCCAAAGTTTGAGAATTTAGTTTAACACCTCTAAAAGAAAATATATATGAGGGAGTTTGCCTGGAGATTTTATAATGGGTTTGCACGTCCTTAAAAATCTTGAAAAAAGCGCTAAAAAGTTTTGGTCGTTGTTGGTGTGGAAACCACTTTGACTTTGATTTATTGATTTTCATAAGACGATGTCATCTAAATTCAACAATTTTTACACCTAAGGATACTTTTGATGTTCATTCGTTAGGAGTACACTATGCATCGTGCACATATGATTGATTGATTTTGTTTTCCTATCGAATGTGTTCACACCTATACATTCCATTTTCATGACTTGGATGTTTTTGTGTTCTTTCATGGTGTGATTCTGTGTTTTTTTTTGTGTGTGAAATTTTTTGAAAAATTCATAAATAGAAAGTTGTTTTTACCTTGTGACATTCTCCATTTGCATTTATTTCTGCTTTTCATTTCTGTCTATTTGGGGACATAATAAAAAGGGAGAGAAAGAATTATCATATTATGGGGTAGTTTTGAGATTTGTTTTATACTGGTATCTATGTTTATCTCATTTCAAACTCCATATGTTACGTGGTATTTTCTTTTTATCATGTGTGTAGGTACTACATTGATGATCATTGATTTGCACACCCTGATGAGAAAAGCTTTGAGATCTTTGAAGATTTGAAGAACAAACGATGAAGACTTATTCATTTGTACCTTTCCAGTTTTGGGTTCATGGGAGGGTAGATTTGTATAGGCAATTTGGTAATTGATAATTCAGATTTTTTATTTTGTACCGGCATAGACATAGAGAGAGATTTGTAAGGACATATTTCTCATGTCCGATATCTTTTATTTGTATATGTCGTACGCCGCTACAAAAGGCACGTCAATTCATGATCTCACATGACGGCCTCTATTCGAATTTCGAGAATCAAGAATTCAGCATCTCCATCAAATGTCCCACATCTACCTCAATGACTTCACGTTCCACGTTTTTAGGGACTTTATACAAGTGGTACGCAAGAGAAGTTAAAATAATGAAAGAAGGTACGATATGAAAGTTTAAGGGAATTTTGGTAATTATACAGGCACCGTACGGAGGTCTGGTCAACTAGAAAGTTGAATAGCTCGACGCTACGAAGATAGTGGAAGAAATGGAACCTCAATCTGAGCTACGGTGAAGAAGCTATGGTCCTTTGAAAATGGAGAAAATTCTGAGAAAATCCTTGGAAGAATGTTGTGTGATTTTTGCCCCAAAACCAGCGAAGTTTTGCGAACCGAAGGGTGAACCGGTTTGGGGGCCGAATCGGTTCGAGGCACAAGATGAACCTGTTTAGGGTACCTGACGCTGGCAAGAGTCCCAATGACTTAAAATTCTTTTTGGTTTCCTTATAAAAGCCAACTTCGGGGGAGTTATTTTGCAAGACTTGGAGAGACGATTTTGAGAGTTCTATTAGCTCAAGTCTTCATATTTTTTAGTCCCAAAACTCATGTTTTGATTCACACATCATTCTCATACTTTTGTGAATCCTTTTGAAACCCAAGAACACTGCATTGCTTTTGTTCGTACTTGTGGAGAAGCCGCTCTCTTCTTTATTTTTTCCCTCCTAGAAAGGAAAAATTCCAGTCGACGAATATGTGGAGAAGCCGTTATCTTCTTCATTGCTGACCATCTGGAGTTCTTGTGGGAGATTCCAGCCGACGACATCGGAACCTACACCTGAGGGTATTTCGTATATCACTCTTGTTTTCATTGTAATCCGTGTAAACCGTTCTTTACAAATTATAGTGAAAATAAAAAGGTTTTGCCCCTTTGGGGGATTTTTCCTGAAATTGTTTGTTTTATCCTGCATGCTTTATTTTATTGGATAAATCATCTAGATGCATGTTTTAGGGTTTAACTAAAATTTGGGATTAATTAAAATTGGATTTTATTTGAGAAGTCGCAATATTTTCGCTGTAGCGATTCTACAAGAAAACTAGTTTAAACTCTTCTCTTAGTTATGAAGTATTATTTACTTTTGAGCTTCATTATGACATGAACAACAGTACATGTATGTTTTTAATATAATATAACATCTTTTAATTATGTGTGTTTACTTAATTTTATTTTTATTGATTTTATTGTTTAATATAATTCTACAACGAAATAAATATTGCAATGAAAAGAGCGTTACAAAAGACTATTAGTAACGAAGAATTGACATTTGGCAAGGAATTTTAATTCCTTCAAAATATCTTTTGCGAGGATTTATTAGTATCTTTTGCAACGAAATATTCATTGTAAAATATTTTTAGTCAAAATACGAGAACGTTTTTGCAACTAAAAAGAGTGTTACAAAAGACTTCTAGCAATGTATAATTAACGTTTGGCAAGGAATTGTAATTCTCTCAAAAAATCCTTTGCAAGGATTTGTTATTATCTTTTGCAACGAAATATTTGTTGTAAACGATTTTTAGTCAAAATACTAGAACTTTTTACAAAATAATTTTAACAATGTACAATTAATATTTAGCAAGGAATTTTAATTCTCATAAAATATCTTTTGCGAGGATTTATTAGTATTTTTTGCAATGAAATATTCAATGCAAAAGCTTTTTAATCAAGACATGAGAACTTTTTTGCAACGAAAAATCTTATTTTTCCCAACGAAAAATTTCATTGGAAAATATTTTTAGCAACGATAACAAAATTTCCTTGCTAAAGATCTATAGCATGTCAGTGCGAGGAACGCTGCAAGGAAAAAAACTTTGCAAAAGGTGTTTTGCATACCTTTTGCAACGATTTTTTTCCTTGCTAAAAGCCATAATTCTTGTAGTGGTTGATCCTTGTTCTGATGTTCCTGTTGCTTCTGTTGTCGATGCCCCAGCACTTGGGGCAGAGCCGAGTGAGGTTGTTACTAGCAAAGGGAAAGAGCCAGCTGCCACAGAGTAGGCCGGGGTTGACCAATAGATTCTTAGGACTATTTTTGTATTTTCTCCTTTTTTTTCTCTTTCTCTTCCATTTCATGTATTTGTACCTTGCTGATGCCAATTTTTAATGAAGGGATTTAGTTTGCAATTTTACAGATACATTTTTGTTATTCTCGCTCCATGTCTTGTAGTTTATTGACCTTCATGATTACATTCTTGCCTCATCTCGTCTAGGCCAAATCCTTGGTTCTAATGTAAGTGACCAAGTTCGCCGAGCATTCCTCAAGATCTGTAAATGCCTTAGGACAAGGAACCAAGATTATAAGGAACAATCCGAGGTAGTAGCCAGGTTAAAGGATAGACTCGCAGAGATGGAGGAGGTTAGTGCCTCTGTTCAAGAAGAAACGGATACTTTTCTCTTGGATGCCTCTGAGATCAATTAGGTTGGAGAAATTATGCAGCAGGAGAATGATGCCTTAAGGAGGGAAGTCATGCGCCTCAGGGATAATGCATCAAGCATTTCCCCTCCAATAATACAAGGTTCTTCTTCGTCGACTAAGCAGCGAGCTAGGCCTAATGACAGTGGTTCAGCCAAGGAAATTGTCGAACTGCAAAGAGATGTTCGTAAGGCGTATGTGATAGATGTTGGGCTTCAAAGGGATGTCACCATACTATGGCACTTGTTCAATAAAGGTCCTAGGTAAGTATGGGTAGATGGGTATGACCAGGGTTGGACAGACACTCCCACGAAGTTAAAGGAGGTAGAGGATCTATCTTTTATCGGAGGGTGGTTGAGTGCCCTTAGGGAGTTAAAGGTGCCTAAGAACTCTATCCTTCGGTATAGACATGAGATCACTCCTTCGTCTCTGGAGAAAAATCCATTAAGAAGGAAAGATCGCTGGATCCCAATAGACGCAATCCCAAGGTAACTATTAGAGTCAAGCCCGGAAGAGGTCGATGAGGACTTTGCCCCTTACCCAGACGATGGTCGAAGGGCGTGAGTTGCTGATTATCTCACTCATTGACCTAGTCCCTCTTAGGATTCAATTTATTCTTTCTTTTTTTTCTATTTTATTATTGTTATATGTGTAACCGTGTAACCATGAGTAATAAAAAATTTATATTTTGAGCATTTGCAAACTAAACATGGTTTTTATTGATAATCTTTTAGTGATTTTGGTCTTCTTAGCCGACTAATCATGAGCTTATTTCTGAATGACTATTCTCCCAGTCCAGTATGTCATAGACGTACCATTTTACCTTGATTTACCTTTTAGATCGTTTCGTCACACTTCCTTAGGCCTAAGTAAGACGATGGCGAGGATACACCTGACTAGTGGAAAATCCACCTGGTCAGGATTTTGAATCCAATCTATGTTGGTGACCAACCTGGGTTGGACATATTGCCTAAGGATCCCCTACAGGTCTTTATTTGTTGCTGGAGCAACCTCAGAGTCTAGTTATGTAACAAACAATGGCCTGAGGAGGGTGATAAAGTATCAACCCTACTCGCTTTACTATGGCGAAGTCGAGTTGGTATAAGCCCGACTCTTTTTATGTAATCATAAGAGATTGTTTGTGTTGAAATAGTGAAGCCTGTAACTTGAAAATGGTGCATAGAATAACATACATTTGAGATAACCAACATCTATAGAATGCCCAAACCAACCGAGTTTTATTGATAGCAGTCAGAAACAAAAATGCAACATTAATTTGTAAATAAAAATTTGCCTAAACTAATAGTGCATGAGGAAATTTAGCAGCAGAATTTCTTTAGGTTGGCTGCGTTTTAGGCTCTCGGTATCTCCCTGCCCTCCAGCATTTCCAACTGGTAGGTTCCTTATAGGTTATCCCTTGTACCTTGAATGGTCCCTCCCAGTTAGGTCCAAGCTTTCCATATGATGGTTTCACCACACTACCAAGAACTTTCCTTAGGACATAGTCTCCGACCTGGAATTTCCTGGGCTTGACTTTTCTATTGTACTGTTTGGCTAGCTTTTGCTAGTAAGATGCCATCTCAGCTAGAGTCAACTCTTGTCGTTTGTCCACTAAGTCAAGCTCAGTGAGTAACGCTTCATTATTTTATCCTTGGTCGATCGTCGTCGACTTCATGATAGGAAGACCAGCTTCTAAGGGGATGATTGCTTCCATTCCATATGTGAGTGCAAAAGGTATTTCCCTAGTTGCTCGCCTTGGGGTGGTCTGATAAGCCCAGAGGATGTGGGGCAGTTCATTTTCCCATGCTCCTTTGGCTCGTTCAAGGCGCTTCCTCAACCCATCGATCACCATCTTGTTAGAGGCCTAAGCTTGGCCATTACTTTGAGGGCGTGCTACAGAGCTGAAGTAGTGCCTGCTCTATGATCACTGTAAAATATTTGGAAGGGGACACTCTCGAACTAGGTACCTTTATCGGTAATGATCATCCTGGGTATGTCAAAGCACGTGATAATATTCCTCCATATGAACCTTATCATGCCAGCGTCCCTGATATTCGTTGGCGGCTCTACCTCTATCCATTTTGTGAAGTATTCTGTGGCTACCAACAGATACTTTCTATTTTTAGTTGTAGTAGGCAGAGGGCCCACGAAGTCTAGGCCCCACTGGGAAAAGGTCCAACCCAGGGCTAGTTAAGGACTTTAAGTCGCTGGCGGGTTGGTGGACTAAGGGTGAGTGTTTTTTGCATTTATCGCATCTTCGAACATAGGTTCCAGCATCCTTCTGCATGTATGGCCACCAGTATCCTTCCTTTATTGCTCAGAATGCTATCGATCTTCCTCCTGCATGAATTCCATAAATACCTTCATGGAGCTCGTGTAGGACTTGCTCGACATCCTGTGGGTGGACGCACTGGAGGTAGGGATCACTGAAAGATCTTTTATACAGTTTTCCCTCAGGAGATAAGTGAAAGCGAGCAGCTTTGACTATAATCTGATGGGCTATCTTCCTATCACTCGGTAACTTATCGTTTTACAAATATTCTATAATGGGGTCCATCCATGTAGGAGCTTTTTCAATGTGGAGGATCTTCTTGGGGTTCTGCAACTCGGTATCCTTATGAATACTAGGTTGTGCAAGGAAATCAATTTGAACTGTTCTTATTATGTCTGAGTCTATTGCTGAGCTTAGGGTTGCTAGGGCATCTGCATGTCTATTTTTTTCCCTAGGGAATTGTTGTACAACAACTTGATCAAAGTGGTCCATTAATCCATTTACAATGGCGAAATAAGTTGCCATCCTTTCGTCTTTTGCATTGAAGTCGCCACTTACCTGGTTGGAAACTAGAAGCGAATCGCCGAAGACTTGAACATGCCTTACCCCAAATATCTTTACTTTGCATAGTCCGGAGATCAATGACACGTACTCTACCTCGTTGTTGGAGGCTTTAAATCTAAGTCTCAGTCCTTGCTCGAGCACCGTGTTCTCAGGAGTCACTATCACAATACCCACTCCCGCCCACTTGAGTTGGAGGCTCCATCAACGTATAATGTCCAAACACCTAAGCCTTCCTTTGGGTAACTAGTTTTGGGGTGATTGAAAGTGTGCTCCACTGTGAATTCCGTAATGAAGTCCACCAATACTTTCCCTTTGATGGATGTTCTTGGTTGAAAGTGGATATCAAACCTTCCGAGCTTGACTGACCATTTGGATATTCGGCCGGAGAGGTTTGCTTTCCTTAGAGCGCTTTAAGGGGGTGTGAAGTAACTATGAAGATGGAGTGAGCTTCAAAATAATTCTTTAGTTTCCATGAGGCTACCACAAGCACGTAAGTGAGCTTCTCCAGTGACAGGTATTGATATTCAGCCTCTAAGAGATTTTTTCTCGTGTAGTAGACTGGATGTTGGCTTCCCTCCCTTTCACATACTAAGGCAGAGCTTACCGCATGGTCTAACACTACTAGGTAGAGATATAGTGGATCGTTCTACCTAGGAATTATGAGCAAAGGGGGCCTACTCAGGTAGACTTTGAGCTCCTCTAGGTCCTTCAAGCAATCTTCATCCCATGTTACTCCCTTGTTCTTTTTCAATAATTGAAAGAATGGGTGGCATCGTTTTGAAGACTTAGAAATGAATCGATTGAGTGCGGCGAGCATTCCTATTAGCTTATGTGTGTCTCTTACTATTTGGGGAGACTGGACCTTGATGATGGTATCAATTTGGTCGGAGTTAGCCCCTATCCCTCATGCTGACTAAGTATCCAAGGAATTTTCCTGACTGTACTTGTGTTAAGTTTCATTCGGTACTTCCTGAGGGTTTCGAAGGTTTTAGTCAGGTCGGAGAGGTGGTAATCCTTGAGTTTGATCTTGACAAGCATGTCATTGATGTAAACTTCCATGGTATCGCCCGTCTGGTCCTTGAACATCTTCATTACCAGTCGCTGATAGATTGCCCCTGCTTTTTAAAGGCCGAAAGGCATAACCTTATGGTAATATAATCTAACAGTGGTTATAAAGGAGGTTTTATCTTGATCTGGCACGTGAAGGGGGATTTGATGGTATACCGAGTATGCGTCTAAGAATCTCATTCTCTCATGTGTAGCCATGGCATCAACAAGTTGATAGATCTTCGAAAGGTGGAAACTGTCTTTGGGACAAGCCCTGTTGAGGTCGGTGAAAATGATACAAACCCTCCACTTTTTGTTGCTCTTAGGAACCACTACTGTATTGGATAACCATTTAGAAAATTGAACTTCCCGTATGGACCATGCATCAAGTAGCTTCTCGAACTCTTTCTCTATTGCTTTGGCCTTCTCCGGGCCTGTTCGGTGAGCCTTTTGCACCACTGGCCTGAAAACTGGGTCCACATGTAGTTGATGACACGTGATGCTGGGATCAATCCCAGGTAGGTCGTAGGGTTCCCATGCAAAAACATCCATGTTGCTCTGGAATAAGGTAATTAGTTCTTTTTTCTCACCATCAGTCAAAGAGGAGCCGATTAAAAACTTCTTTTTGATCGAGTTGCTTCCAACTGCGACCTCTTTCAGATCTTCAATGACCCTTTCAGAGGGGAGGATCCTAGTTTCCTCCACTCCTGGTCGACCATACCTTAGCTGCTATTTGGAGGGCATCAATGCCTCCTATCCTCTTTCCTTGCCTTTCATTTTTTTTTCTTTCTTTTCTTATTTGGGGTATATGGATGCGATGAAACACTTCATCGCCGCAGCCTGTCCCCATGGATTTCAACCACTCCTTGATCAGTTACACATTTCAGCTTCTGGTGATAGGTCGATGGAACGGACTTCATTGCATGGATCCGCCCCCATCCGAGGATGGCTTGGTATGGTGATTCGATATTGACAATAAGAAACTCAATCATTTTGGAGATGTTTCCTACCCTGACTGGCAAGACAACTTTCCCCTAGGGATTGTGACCTTCCCTGCGAAGCCGACCAATGGGACAGTGACTTCCTTTAGATCTTCTATGCTTAACTTTAACTTCCTAAATAAGTCGAGCTACATTACTTCAGATGAGCTTCCTTGGTCAATGAGCAGCTTGTCGACGTCCCAATTGGCTATCCTGAGTGTAATTACCAGTGCATCATAATGAGGGGTTTTTACCCCCACTAAATCTTCGTCCGTAAAAATAATATGTTTGTTATAATCAATTTCCTCTGGCTGTCGCCGCTTCCCTGCCTGAGACTTGGATGGGTCAATCTCGAAGTCCTGCAAAACTGCGATAAGCTTCTTAACTTCCATTCGAGTTACGTTCCCTTAAATTTTTTTTTAGATCTGATGCCCCATGTATCACTACGAATTCATGACCATCATCTCCTTCGAGAATATTATTTGGTCGCTGCTCGCCGTTTGTTGCCACTTTATTTGTCTTCTTTTCCACGAACTCATTAAGGTGCCTAGTTTAGGCCAATTCCTCGAGGTGAGACTTCAGGGCCTTACAATGTTCAGTTTTATGTCTGCCTTCCTTGTGGAATGCGCATCTCAGTGCATTGTTTCGCTTTGACGGGTCTCCACCCATCTTCTTTGGCCATCTGATGAACGGCTCCTCCTTTATCTTTGCTAGGATATTATAGATCGGCTCTTTAAAGACTGTATTTATAGCTTGAAATGCTTTTGAGGCATTATCCTATTTCCATTCTTGGAGTCGTTCTTGCCCCTGTTCTTATTTCCTTTCTTTTATGGTTTAACCTTCTCACCCCTTACCTGTCTTCGTGTGATCATTTTCCCCTATGTTAAGATGGGTCACATCCTCGACTTTAGCATATTTCTCAATACGGTCCATTAAGTCATCGATGGTTGTGGCCTCCTTCTTAGTTAGGGATTGGTGCAAGAGGCAAGAGCTGGGAAATTCTATTTTGAAGGATTCTACAGCGACTTGCTCCGAGCAGTCTTCAACCTCATTAAATATCTCCCAGTACCTCTTTGCGTACTCTAGGAGGCTCTCCCATGGCTTCTTCTTCATAGTGAGCAAATCATCCATCCTCTTCGGATGGGAGCTGCTTGTAATGAAGTGAGCCGTGAACAGCTTGGCCAAGGATTTGAAACTCTTGATGGATCGGTGAGGTAACCTCTTGAACCACTTTTGGGCCACTTCATGCAAGCTTGAGGGGAAGATTCAGCACATGAGTGCATCATTATGATTCCACAGAGTCATTTCTTATCTGTATTGCCTAACATGGTCGATGGGATCTATTTTCCCGTCATAAATCTTGAACCTGGGATCGTAAACTTCTTTGGGGCTTCCTCTTCTTTTATCGCGATCTGAGTTTGAGAGCTCGCCTTGCTAACTCCCTTGTTGATCTGGAGCCACGGTGAGCTGGGTACTGGTCCATCTCTCTCCGGACCAGACTTCAGATATCATTATTTTGCCGATCGGGACTTCTGTACTTGCGAGCTAGTCGCGAGTGCTCAGAGTGGTGGTCGTCTGATCTAGGTCTTTCCATGCTTTCTGAACCATGTCTTGGGCTTCTTACTCGACTGTGAGATTTGCTCGTCTGAGAACTAGGAGTCCTATTGTGGTGTCGCCTCGTATTCCGATGGATCTCTCTCTCCAATCATTCCAGTCGCCTCTTGAGGTGGGCATTCTCATTTTCTCTTTGACGAGTGGCCTCCTCCTATTCTTGGAGCCTGGACTCATAGCGTCAATTAGCCTAGAGATTTATGTGGACCTGGGTGACCCATGACTTTCTTCAAAGACATGTCTCTCTTGGTGAAGTCTCGGGTTTGAATGGCGAATTTCAGACCTTACCCTTGTGGGGTTTAGCTGTTGTTGAATGTCTGCTGGTTGAGGAATGTTACTGCTATGATGTGACATTGCTGGTTCTTATTGGTAAGGGTTTTCGGGGGAGAAAGCAATCGTTCCCACAAACGGCACCAATTGTGGTGACAAAAATCTCAACACAAAACAATTTATCAAAAGAAAATAATCACCAGAATTAAAGAAAGAACAACAATTACACAACACGAGAATATACGTGGTTCATCAAATTGTCTACGTCCACGGAGAGGTCTACTATTTCTTATTTAGTATCTCTCGAACTGGTTTTTTCACATACCCTTTTCCCCGGGCCAGGGGTACAATATATATATTTTCCAAAGGAAAACGAAAGAGTGTTGGCAAGCAACACGTTAACCTAGTATCCCCTGAATATCTCATCCGAGATCTTGGGGATGGACTTGGTCACATCTTTTTATTATGATTGTCACTTTAAACCTATTATTTGGGTTGGGTCCCCCTTTCTCTTAGTTGGGCTTAGTCCGTCTACTCTTATGGGTTCTAGTGAGAAAAAAGGATACCCACAATATAAATATGATCATTTGATTTTTTTGACCTTTCAATTATCCTAAACAATTCCCGCAAAGTTGAGTTTTCATAATATCGTGCGCCGGTAAAAAGTGCTAGATTAATTTTTTATTTTATTTTATTTTATTTTTTCCTCTACATGGTATTATTCCTTATATTTTTAGGGCTCCAAATATGTAGTCACGCTATTTGTATTCCTCTCCAATTGTCCTATAAAAATCGCGTAAGTTCGTGTCATGCGCAGTGCGTGCTGATAACAATCGCGCTATATTAACTATGACCGCATCACAACCATTTCTTAGCATTTTTACATCAAACTTAATCGACATACTTACTAGGACTATTAGGACTTAAATACGCATCCATGGAAACCATGTAACGTGGGTACTTTTATCCTTAATTACTTTTTGTAATGCATCACTTTTCGTACCATTTGGCGTAATTCTCTTGTATATTTATTCCTTAAATTTTTCTTAAAATAAAATATTTCGATTATCATTAAATACTTATTTTTCTAGGGTGGGGTATTACATTCTTCCCTTCATAGGAAATTTTATCCTCGAAATTCATGCATCATCAACTTAGAATCAAGTTACCTACAATCGGTTTCCAATCCAAGAGCATCCTCAACACTATGGTCAAAACCTAAAGATTTTATTTTCATCAATTATATTCCTAACCCAATCATGGTGGACACTAAGGTCTTACTCGTAATCCCAATCATGCCTAACTTGTCCATTGAAATAATCCCTCGAATTAATTGATACTCACCAGATATCACAATCATCAGTAAACTCATCCACATGAATCCTTCATACATTAGGATTTACAAACCTACATTTCCTTACGTGCCTAGCCTAGGCTGATACAACCTCAACATTTCTAAACACACACATCAATGATCACAAAACAACCACCTTATCACATTGGTCTACCCAATCGATATCTCCTACGAGATCCTTACGCTAACCTAGAGCCTTGCCATGTATGACAATATAAATATACACAATCGGTTACATCCTCAAGCTTCATAACTCTTGATAGAGTGCAACACTACTGCCTAATGTTTCATCAAATTTCAATACCCACAATATTCTCATGTCACAACCTCGGGACACACGACCAAGTCATTACTAGCTATACCGGTTAACTAAAGAAACATGACAACCTGAAGCAATCAAGTACACATGCAACTACATGCAACAAACCGCGAGAACATGAATACACACCAACCAGTGTAAAATAAAGGTGATTTCGAAGCGTACTCATGTACCGTGATGCATCAACCTCATACCAACCTATCCCACATCACTACTAAGCTTATACAACACTACACCTGAATACAGACCCATAACTGACACAACAACTTCCCATCACCAGGATAAAAAAAGACATAATAAGATGCAATGGATTCGGTGACTGCCATGCCAGAATAAAGAAATTGAATTCGGGCAACGAATCATGCCACACGAAGTAAGAACCATAACGTACACTTGAAGTCTAAAATTTTACCGACCTACATGTGCATTAAAGTGTTAGCCATGGCACACGCCTTGGATTGAATCACTAATCACGACTACCTATTTTTAAAGACAACGGCTTGGGAACCGATTCACTTGGGAAACTAGAACGCTAGATGTTGATGTAAAAAACTAGATTTGATATAATTAATTAATCAAAGATAAATATGAATAAATAAATAAGACAAAGGATTTTTAAAGTGGTTCAGCCTTAATGAAATGGCCTACATCCATTATTTTGTATTGCTGGGTGTTTGGCTTTAATCTTGATTATCTTCGCCTATGATAGCTTACCCTGCCATGAGGGTATTACAATGTATTTATAGCCCTTTGGCTTCCCATATGAATAAAAAATACGCCGTTATTAAATAGGCATATACATCGGTACATAATAAGAATATTCATTGAATCTGTCTTGGTCGTTTAATCTTCCTAGTTAGTTGCTCAGTAAACTGAGTAGGTCGACGCTTTAAGTTACTCGGTATACTGAGTAGCTCGATGCTTTCGCAGTGCCATGCTGGATGACACGTGTCTTAGCATAACTGGTCCACGTCAGCTGACTAATTTTTGTATCAACAAAAGCCCCCAATGTTTCATAGTTGAGGTTGGATGTGAGAGTGTGGAATATTATACCTAAAATCTGCCCTGGCATACTTTCCATGTTCTGTTTGGTTATAGACCTTCAACACTTGTGAAATTTTCTTCTTAGCATAATAGTTTTGAGCGCGAAGTGGCAAACTTGTAAATATTTCGAATTTTTGGCAAACGATTGGGTGCTTGCGTCTTTTTCCTTGATTAGCCGCCGGAAATGCAATCGTCATCATCTGTGATCATTACTTTTCCCGTTTTCCAAAGCAGGGTATATAAAGGCGATGAAAGCAGATTATCTTCTACCTTTTGCCATCTAGATTCTCAAACTCTTTATTTTCTCGCTTTTCTTCTTACGATCATCTTCTCTGTCATTTGCCTTAGCTGATTTCTTAATTTTCTGTAAGAACTTCTTCCTTCTTCTTTCTTTGTTTTAGCCATCATGGTTTACCTTATCGAATTGTTGGATAAGTTTAAGGCCGATTTTAGGATTCCTTCTTGGGTTATTCTGGAAGAACTTTCTTACCCTTCTGATTTATTTTCTCTAGCTGAGGGACATTAGTTTCCTTCTATTTTTGTGGCCAAATATGGTTTTTCTTTCCTGCCTAATCCCTTCTATTTGGAATTTTGTCAGTATTTTGATATTGTTCCTGCAAGAGTAGTTCCAAATACATGGATGGTAGTTAATGGCGTACGTAGATTGAATCAAATTCATGGAATTCGTCTAAGGATTCCTGGAATTATGGACTGCTATAAATGGGTTACCAACGACACCACCTTGTATTTAAAACTAGGTTTTCTAACAGAGCTTTAGTGGTCAATCTCCCTGATGATAATAGGGATTATTGTAAACACGGGGTTGTGATGAAAAATTGGCAACATCCCCCCTAAAGGGGAAAGACGTGTACCAAGGTCCCAGATGTCCACTTTATGGCAATGGGATAGGTTGTTTTATTTTTCAAATTAACTCTATTTTTGTTTGATAAAATGCATCACTGACATTTATTTTTTATGTTGCAGTTGACAGCAAGAGAAAATCCCCAAAAGAGAGTGATATTAATATAAAAGATTTGAAATTTATCTAGGGTTTGCATCAAGCAATAGTTGGGGAACACGTGAGGTCTGCTTCCTATTTACTGAGATACAAGAACACCACTTCCTCTTTTATTGCTCAGCCTCTTGCTCCTCCTTTGGTGATTGATCTTGAGCAGACCCCAGTATCTTCTTCAATTATTGAAGAATCAAAAACATTTTGAGAACTATCCTGTGTCAGCTAGATCCATCACTAATAATGTAATATCAGCTTTAGCTGATTTATGCTCAGTCCATGTGTTTAAAGACAGATGTAAAGCTGATGATAGCTATGCTATATCTTGGTTCCAGATCAGAATCAAACAGGATCAAATAAAGCTTACAAAGTGCATCTGGTCAAAACCAGTTCAAGGATTGTTTAAGCTAAATGTAGATGGTGCTTCCCAGGGTAACCCAGGTCAAAGTGGTATTGGAGGTGTTTTAAGAGATTTTAAAGGGCATTTTGTAGGGGGATTCAGTAAATTCATGGGGGTGAGTACTTCTTTAATTACTGAAGCTAACGCAATTATGGAAGGTATTAATATGTGCAGGAACCTCAAGATCAATTTGGAGCTCGTTACGGTGGAATCTGATTCTAAAATCTTGGTAGATTTGATTGTAAACAAAGGTAAACCTCCATGGGCTATACAAGATATTTTGGATAACAATATCTCAGTCCAGTCTCTTAAGATTTCTCATTGTTGGAGAGAATTTAACACTGTAGCTGATTCATTGGCTTCGATGGTTGATTCTTCTCAGAACTCAGTTAATTATAGGTCATTTTCTTCTCTCCCTGTATTGATAAAGGGATTTCTGCAATTGGATAGAATAGGTATTCCTCATTTTAGGAAAATTTCTATGTAATGGGGTTGTTTATAAAACCCCAAATTTACTTTCCATCAATTCTTATTTCTTTGTAAAGGGGATATTTATAAATCCCCGAATTTATTGCATTCAAGCTAGAGCTTTGGGCTCAACCTCTAGTTTTATTTATGTGCGAGCTATTGCCTATTCTTAGGCTTAGTTGAATAATATTTGTGGGGGTTCTGTCCCTCTTCCAAAAAAAAAAAATTATTGAAGAATCTTCCTCTGATTTGGGCACTTATATTGCTGACCTGATGACGAAGAAGAGAAAAATGCATGATCTCTTTGCCAAGATTACCCCTGGTGTTGATGAGGCGAAGAAGAGCAAAGAAGATGTCCCAGCTGAAGGGACTAAGAAAAAGGATGTTGCTCCATCTTGGGGAGCAGTCACAACTATCAAGGAAGTCAGCAAGAAGCCCCCAGTTGCTCCAAAAGAGGCAGCACCTTGATTTTATTTTCCCAAGCAGCTTTGTTATCTGAGCAAGTTCAGCAGACAACAATCTCTACCGAGCAATGCCAGCTGCCCACCGAGTAACCAATTCCTTCTTCAAAACTAGCTGAGGATGTTGTTGGGAATAAGGAGAAGGTGTAAAGTTGTTCGATAATTTGTTACTTTTATCTGTTTCCCTTTTCTTTTTCACTTTTGGTTGTACCCTCTTCTCTTATGATCAATAAAATGGACTTTGTTATTTATTCTGAGTTTCTCCTTTCCAGTTATACTGTTGTTGATCTATTTTTACTTTTCTTTGCTAGTTTATTGTTAAGATAGAATTATTATCAGCTCATGATATAGATTTGATGAAAAAAGTGTACTGATTACTTCAAAGTTGGTCGTGCAGACTTCACTGAATCACAAATAATTGATATTCTTGGATCTGATGCCTCTGAGTGAGAAATTGATGCTTACCAATATTTAAAATGTTTACTTGATTAGGCTGTAGCAAATAATGTGGCTTACTATGAGATGATTGAAGATCTTCAAGGAATAATTGAAGAACTTCAACTTCAACACAAGGAAGCCACTGTTCTTTTATATAAAGGTTATGAGAAGAAGTACCAACAGTTGAGCATTGATCAGGGCTATGACAAATTTATCTCAGCCCATAATAAGAGAGAGAGTATGCTAAAGCTTGAGGTTGAAGATCAAAGAAATATTTCCAAGTTGCTGGAGGAAGAAAATAATGCTTTGAGAGAAGAATTGAGACAGCAAAAATCTGCTTCTTCCTCTGTAGCTCTGGTCCCAGTCAATGATGGACATTTTTCCTTTATGGAGACTGAAAATGCTTTATTAAGAGAAGAATTAGAAGTTTTGAAAAGATCCAGACCTACATCCTCTTCCCGGGGGTAGAGGAAGAGCTAGTCGGAGCAGCATCGAAGAGACTATGACTCAACAGGCTTTAGAAAACCAGGCTACTCAACTGAAGGCAAAAAATCAAGCTTTAGCTGAGATATCCCAAAAAATTCAAACTCTTACTAATCAACTTTCCATTCAGAGCCCTGCGTTGGAGAACAAAGAAAGTTTGGCGAAGAGGCTTCATCAGCATGTTGAAAGATTGACTTATCAATTCCACAAGAAACCTAGAGAGTTTTGGATGGGGGGATAAGACGAAGCTTTATGCCATCTTGATGCCAGGTTGAAGTAATCAAACAATGAGGGATACAAACAGGGATGGTTGAATTCCTTAACTGTGATGAAGGTTGAGCATGGAAATGAGTTGTGATATTGGTATGATCCCAGATTACTTGATCTTTCAGTACCTCCTTTTAAACTAGAAGTTAGCTTGATTCCAGTTAGATCCATTCCTCAGTGTTTAATGTCCAAATACCTTGGTGACTTCAATCTGCACAAAGATTTTGAGATATCACGACCTCCACATTTGCTTGAACGACCAAGTACGAGTAATACCAGAATGCTGCGAGATTTGAACTTTATCAATTCTTCTTTTGCTTTAGATGATCCTCCAACGGGAATGGATCCTGTACCTAAATCTGAAGGAAAGAAACCAGTAGAAAAGGCTATTTGTAGTTCATTAGTGATTATGTAACGAAGAAAAATCATCTTTTTGTAATTTTGTTTCCTTGGAAATAAATTAACTGTATGATTTTTATCTTATTATCTTGTCAATCATTATGAGATCAACAATAATAATTTTGTACTTGTCAGTCACTGAGTATATATATATATATATATATATATATATATATATATATATATATATATATATATATATATATATATATATATATAAATGGACAATTTGTCCTATGTTGATTTGGTTTCCTAAACAATGGAAGTTTGCCCCATATGTTTTCCAAGTTGTAGTGACTTATCACCTATAAGTGCCTAAGCAATGGAATTATTTTTATCCCATGTTCCTGCTTAGTTGTAACATTCATTTAAGTAAATAATTGCCCTGGTGCCTACGCAATGAATATTTTACCCATCTTCTTGCCTAGTTTAGTGCCACTTGGGTCACCCATAATCAAACAGGCCTTGCCTTGTTCGATTATTGTACCAATAATGTTGACTATGTTGATGCCGACCAACTTATAGTTGGTGATTGCTGATGCCGATCAACTTTGTTGGTATTTGTCCTGATCCCAGCCAACTTTTAGTTGAGAGAACAAAGGTTTGTGTTACTGCAAAGTGAGTTAAACAATGGGGTACATGTATAGTTACATTACTGGTAATACTTTCTCAGGTGCTCTGTATTCCAAGGATTTTTGAATTCTTCCCCATCTAGAGTTTCTATTTTGTAGGTTTCAGGTCGAACAACAGCTGTGACACGATAGGGCCCATGATAGTTGGCTTCCAACTTATTATTCTTTTGAATTACTTTCTTGATCACATAATATCCTTCCTTGAGATCGCACTTATTGACCCTTTGATTGTAGAACATGGCAGTCCTTTGCTGATAAGCTGCGTTTTGGATTACTGCTTATTCTCTGACTTCTTCGAGCATATCCAACTCCAAGCATCTAATCAAATCACTAACCGGAGAATTGAAATTGAGCACCCTATGATTAGGTAATCCTAATTCAGCAGGTATGACTGCTTCACTTCCAAAAGTCAACATGTAAGGAGAACCCCCAGTTATTGTTCGATAAGCCCATAACATTGAGTGTATCTCATTAATCTAATTCCCTTTAGCATCATCCAATCTTTTCTTCAACCTCGTCAGTAGAGTTCTATTCGTCACCTCTATTTTCCCGTTACTTTGGGGATGACCTGGAGTGGAATGGATCTTTTGAATGTTGGACTGTAGACAATACGCGATAAACTCATCATTATCAAATTGGGTACCATGATCAGTGATAAAAGCATGTGGCAGGCCATATCTGCAAATAATATTCTTTCAGATGAATTGATAGACCCTTTTATAGGTTATATCAATGAGAGGTTCAACTTCCACCCATTTCATAAAGTAATCAACAGCTACCACTAAATATTTGAATCATCCTCTTATAGTGGGTAGAGGCCCGACTAAGTCTATTCTCCACATAGAAAATGGCCAAGGTGAAGTGATTGGTGTTAACAGTGCCTAAGGAGTTCTTCGTATAGTAGAAAATCGTTGACACTTGTTGCATTTTTTGCATAAGCTATACAATCAGTGCGCAATGTTGGCCAATAGTACCCCTCCATATTTATTCTCTGTAAAAGAGTTCTACCTGCTACGTGATCTCCACAAGATCCTTCATGAATTTCCTCGATTAGATCTTTAACTTTTGTTGGATGAACACATCTTTACAGACCCACTATTACACCTCTTCTGTACAAAACTCCATTATTTAAGACGTATCAGGCAGCCTTAAACTTCAACCTCTTGGTTGCAAGGTGGTCTGCTGGTAAAGTTCCTTTTTTGATATAAGCCCTGATGGGATCCATCCAGGAAGGTCCCATGTCCAAAGCAGTAAAGTTCACCATTAAATCTTCATCAATACTTCTACTTGCAAGTATCTCAATGGGAATCATTCTTCATACCCCGGTGCGTGTAGCCGAAGCTAACCGAGCAAGTGCATCTGCCCTTGCATTCTTTAGTCTTGGTATTTTAATCACTTGGACAGCTGCCAAATTGGATATAATCTCCATATCTTTAGTTAAATACCTCGACATGAATTCCCCTTTTACTGCGTAAAGACTGAGCATCTGATTTACCACTAGTTGCGAATCATTGAACACCATAATTTGCTCTGCATTCAATGATTTAGCTAAGTTGAGGCCCACAATGACTGCTTCATACTCAACTTCATGGTTGAAAGCCTTGGATTGGAAACGTAGAGCATATTCTATATCTATTCCACTAGACTATTGGGAATACTTCCAACTTCTCAACCTGTTGCACACGAAGAACCGTCAATGTATAAATTCTATATAGGGATATTATTATCAAACCCTTCTTCTGATAAAATCCCTTGATGGAATATCTTGTCCTTCCTTTCTTCATCCCTTAACTCTGGACTCTTACCAAAAGATTCTGGTTGATCAGTTATCATCCCTTCTGGAAATTCTGCTGCTGAGAGTTGATCGGGGACAATTTCTATTGATCCTCCAGCATCCTTGAGTTGCTTTGCATTAGCCCCTATTGATCGGAGATATCTGGTTAGGTAAATTCAATAATGAAATTCGCCACTGCTAGCCCTTTGAGAGAGGATCTTAGCTCGTAGAAAATGTCATATTCCCCTAATTCCACTGCCCAATACATCAATCTTCCAGTCTTTTTCGGCTTGTGTAGGGCCTGCATGAGTGGCATATCAGTGTATACCACTATTGTATGAGCTTGGAAATATGGTCTCATCCTCCTGCTCGCCTCAATCAGTGCCAATGCTAACTTCTCTAGTTTTGGATACCTGATCTCTGCTCCCATAAACGCCTTGCTCATGTAGTAAACTGGTTTTTGCACTCCGCTTTCTATTCGTATCAAAGCCGAACTAACTGTACTTTTTAAAATAGCTAAGTACAAATATAATTTTTCTCCCGCCACTATCCAGGACAACAGAGGGGGTGTTCCCAAGAATCTCTTCAACTTTAAAAATGCCTTCTCATATTCGTCATTCCACTCAAAGGTCTTTCTGAGCACCTTGAAGAATGGAAGACATCTATCAGTTGCTCTGGAGATGAATCTGTTGAGAGCTGCAACACGCCCCGTAAGGCTTTGCACTTCATTTTTGGTGGTTGGGGATTGTAATTCTAGGAAGGCTTTTATCTTATCAGGATTTGCTTCAATCCCTCTTTGTTCACAATATACCCGAGAAATATGCCTTATTATACGTCAAAAATGCACTTGGTCGGGTTCAGCTTCATCTGGTACTTCTCCAACTAGTCAAATGTTTGGATCAAATCAGTTATATGGTCAGCTGCTTTCTTGCTTTTGATAAACATATCATCGACGTACACCTCCATATTTCTGCCAATCTCCTCTGCAAACACCTTGTTCATCAGCCGCTGATAGGTAGCACCTACATTCTTAAGACCAAAAGTCATAACATTGTAATAATATGTTCCTCGTGGGGTAATGAAAGAGGTACTTTCCCTGTCTTCTGGCTTCATTTTAATTAGATTGTATTCAGAGTAGGCATCCATGAAGCTTAGCAATTCATGCCCCAAAGTTGCATCTAGTAGATGATCTATCCTGGGCAGAGGGAAATGATCTTTTGGTCAAGCTTTATTCAGGTCCGTGAAGTCCACACACATTCTCTATTTGTTGTTCTTCTTCTTCTTCTTCATCATCACAACATTAGCTAGCCAATCAGGATATTTGACGTCTTCGATAAAAAAAGCCTTTTGTAACTTTTCCACTTCCTCTTGAGTAGCTTGATTCTTCTCCGGACTGAAGACTTTTCTTCGTTGCTTCACTGGTTTGATCTCTTTATTGACGTTGAGCTCGTGACATAAGAAAGCTAGGTTTATCCCCGATATATCTTTGTAACTCCATGCGAATACTTATTTTTTGTGCTTCAAAAATGCCATTAGCTCTTGCTTCAATACCGGATCAAGTGAAGCGTCAATCTGAGTTATTCTTTCTAGTTGCTCGTCATCCAGAATAATTCTTTCTGTTGCCTCCATGACCTAGCCTTTAATGAGTTCCGTTTCATCTCTTGGGTCTAAGGTTTCAATCTCAAACTCATCCGGTTCATGGACCACTTGATAAGTAGTAGTTTTTTTCCTGGCGTCCTCCAATTCTTCTTGCTCGACAGATGAGTAGTAACATTCTCGAGCTACCTTTTGATCGCGCCCTTCACAATTCTAACCCCAAAGTTGGTCGATAACTTTAAACACTGATGTACAGTGAATGAAACTACTTCAAACTTTTTCAAACCTAATCTCCCCATGATTATATTGTAGGTTGATTGGACATTTTTATCCATCATAAAAAAATGTACCTTTTCTGATCTGCAAGTAGGCCAGGTACCAATTAATATGTCTACGTTGATCGTCCCCAGCGAAAATACTTTTTCTCCAGAAAACCCAATGAGGGGCCTGTGATATGGCTCTAATTGACCAAGTTTTAAGTGCAAACTATCGAAGAAAGGATAGAACATGATGTCTGTCGAGCTACCATTATCCACCAGTACTCTTGAGATGATTACATCCTTCATTCTCATTTTGATCACTAGAGGATCGTCGTGAGGATACAAAACGCCTTCCAGATCATTTTTAGAAAAGACAATAACCAGTTTATCTTTTTTAACCTTCCTCGAGTGATCCTCTTTTACTAGATTTATCCGCTGTATATAAGAACAAGCTTGTGCCTCATTGAGGTAAACTTTCCTCTCAGCGGTATGATCACCCCCTCTTGCATCTACACCTGTAATCATGTTACAATCGAATGAACCAAAATGAATTGAAAATACCTCACGCTCAGGTTGTCTTGGCCTTTTGGGGAGATCGGGGGCATCTTCAGGGTCATCTTCATGTCCCTTTTCTTATCGTCTCTTAGTCGGTAAGGAGATTTGAACCTCTGTCAAGCTCTGTTGTTAGTCTTCACACCATTCTGATGATCAACGTACTTTTTTAGCTTTCCTCGTCTAATGAGTGCCTCTATCTCATTTTGGAGATCTACACATTGCTTGGTGGTCTGACCGTGATCCTTATAGAACTCGCAATACTTGGATTTATCCCTTCTTTCGGGAGCTATCCTCAATTTTTCTGGCCAATTAAGTTCATCGTTGTTCTTGATCTCTTGCACAACGTGGTTTATGTCCACCTTTAAGGGAGTATAATTTGCATACTTCCTTAGGTGTTCTAATGTTTCTCTGCCTTTCGACTGCTTGCTCCCACCATTATGCTTGTGATATTTCCTCTCCGATTTGCCTTTATCTTTAGTTTATTCCTTTACCTCAGCATTCTTCTTCACAGCTATAGATTCTTCGGCATTCATAATTTTGGCTGCTTTGGCCATCAATTCAACCATGGATTTAGGGGGGTCCTTGGCCAGAGTGTAGTACAGCTTATCTAGTAACATACCACTCATGAGAGCCGTGATGACTCACTTCTCCTCATAGTCAATGACTTTCAGTTTTTCGTTATTAAAGCGAGTGATATAGTCCCTGGTACTTTCTCCTACCTTTTGTCTTACACTCAACAGATGTGCTACCCTTTTGAACGACTTTGCTCCAAAACAGAAATTTCCAATAAAGAGATCGGCCAGTTGATGTAAGGTCACAATATTTCCCTGAGTAAGGTTGTTGTACCATATCTGAGCGGATTCAATAATGGTTCCTGAGAATGCCTTGCACCTCATTTCATCTGGGACTGCATGGATATCAGCTGTAGCTCCGTGCTGCTCTATGTGGAGAACAGGATCGGTTTTACCGTCATACTTGGGCATAACCACAGGAGACTTGAACTTTGATGGTGTGGATAAATCCATAATTGTTTGTACAAATGGAGATCCTCTGATAAAGGTTCTTTGGAGAGGGGTTCTGGCCTTAACCATTTCTCCTAATCTTTCTTCTAGTCTCTGAATAGACCCTTTCCAAGCATCATTTCCAACCTCTGATCTGTTTATATTCGCACGAGCAACAAATTGCCCAGCATTCTCCTCTTGGGATCTTTTTGTACGAGCTATAGGCCTGGGATTGGGATGTGACTGGGTTGAGACTTCCCTTAAATCATTTGGTCATTGGGAATTTCTCGACGCAATCCGAGGAGGATTTTTATTCCTCCTAGGGACCAAATTATCGAAAGGAGAAACTATGCTCAACCTTTCCAGAGCGCTTGTTCATTCTGGAGTTAGAGTAATATCTTCTTGAGAATCCAAAATTCTTATAGGTGAAGTTAAGCGAGGGTGATAGGACGGATCACTTGAATTCTCAGCATGACAGAATTTAGTGTGTCTAGATCGTGAAGACGGTGGGCGTATGCTTCTACAAATTCTTCGTTGTCTTGACTGGGTAGATCCTCCGTTTTGGACAATTTGAATGAAATGTCGCATGGTTTCCTGCATATTTGTTTGTCCCCTGGCTAAATTTTCCAGGATCCTAATGATATCATGTGTATTTGGAGGAGCAGAAGGGTTTAGAGGATTCCCGTCATTGTTTCTGTTACTTGATTAAAGGATATCAGCCATTTCTGATCAGTTTTTAGTGAAAAGTGCTACGTATAGTCGTTCCCATATACGGCACCAATCTGTTGATGTAAAAAACTAGATTTGATCTAATTAATTAATCACAGATAAATATGAATAAATAAATAAGACAAAGGATTTTTAAAGTGGTTCAGCCTTAATGAAATGGCCTACGTCCACTGTTTTGTATTGCTGGGTGTTTTGCCTTAATCTTGATTATCTTCGCTTATGATAGCTTACCCTGCCATGAGGGTATTACAATGTATTTATAGCCCTTGGGATGCCTATATGAATAGACAATATGCCACTATTAAATAGGCATATACATCGGTACATAATAAGAATATTCATTGAATATGTCTTGGTCGTTTAATCTTCCTAGCTAGTTTCTCGGTATACTGAGTAGATCGGCGCTTTAAGTTGCTCTGTACATATATTCATGCCATGTTGGATGACACGTGTCTTAACATAACTAGTCTACGTTAGCTGACTACTGTTTGTATCAATACTAGGCTTCCTTTCTCAAGACTGAGCTTACTTGTTATCCTTCTCATTAAAGCAAAGTTATATTTCTCATTTCTTAATGTTAGTCACTGACCTACATACTCAAGACTCCACAATCTCCACATGTGATTGCTAACTTTCAAACCTCGAGATCTTTCTCATCTAGTGAAACACAATACTCACATAATTTTACCCTACGGACCATCGCTACAATCCTTAGCAACATCCCGTGTGATCCCAAATCATATCTATCGGACTAGTTATAATAACACCTCGAATTTTTAAGCATTATCCATGCCTAATACCTAATGATTCTCCTCACTAGATTCATACTAAACCATACGGGTTTCACAAGTAGGTGCTATAATCAAGCCTAACACTCCATTCTGGGTGATATCTCTAAAAGCATGATGAACATCATCGTGTCCTAAGTCTCCCAAGTGTAAAACCTAACACGTATCAACCTATTTTCAATATTATCCACCAGGGTCATACCTTAAAACAAGTTTATCAACAAGCCATAACACTAACTACTAAGTACATCCACAAACGACACGGCTGAATAAGACTACAAACATCAACAGCCTATGCATCCACATAATAAATTTCCCAACGCTTTATGAAAGGACACCAATTCAATCATCTCCAATGATCATGCACATTCTAGAGTAGGAGTGATCACGACAAAATCATACCAAGTATAACAACCCATCATGGCCGTTTATTTAATTTTTTCGAGGGCCAAACACTAACCTAATTACTATGTGTTACATCAATTGTAACTTTATGTCCTTTACATCATAAGAAATCCCCAAAGTTCAAAGAGAGGCATCCTTGTTATCGTAATACACGAAGAGCAATTTAAAGTTCACCACTACTAGGGACTGTCTATCACTTGTACTAATAACTCATTAGTTAATCCATAGCACATATCTCCTAAGGCATTATTAGTACGGATTCACATGCTTGTCCATTACTATAACCCGAGATGAAACTCATCATGGAATATAACTAAACCGTATTGAACACTCAGCTATGAAAACTAACTTTTCTCACTACATAGACACCACACTCATTTGCTAGATCAAAAGCTATCACCACTATAAAACTTTTGGTAGGATACGGGGCATAGAGTACCACCTATAAAACTTTGGGCAAATACTTTTGACGCCACAAGAGATCATATTCCTCAATACTACTTCATTTTTCTAAAACCATAATTCAATACCACCATTTCTAACACTAAGTCCCAAAGACTATATATAGATTCATTCTTAAATTACCGTGAATCAATATGATTATCCAAACCCAAATCATAATCAAGTCACTTAGGGATTCTAATTTCCATAGAATTATTTATTCACTAGCCACACTACTTAGTCACTTGATCCCGTAGATAAAACCACAAGCATACAAGCTAAGATGCAACTGAAATCATTAAGAATTTCTAATCATCAAACTTCCACATGATACATCTCACACAAGCCTAAGGTGCCACCACCTAACGGCTTACACCAAAACCCGATACTTGCTAGCTAACACTACCGGAACAAATGCAGCGGAATAAGAATGTCTATTAACTTAGTCGATCACCAACTCAAATAGAAGAGCACAACGTGCTCAATACCTCGACTTTACCATCAAGGTACAATTCAAGACCATCACCAGGCAAGCGTGACCGACTTCAACCAACAACGACACAGACAGATCCACTAATGACCTCACCACATCACACCCGAAAGGAACATTGAACCTAAAGATTTGATACCAAGTTGTAACCCCTTGAGGCCACCTTTGGAGGTGGGGGTTACTCCTCCTACACCACCATTCCACCATCATTTTTTGGAGACATTTAGATGGGATTTACTAACCTTGATTTGGGTTTAATGATGAGTATGAATTTATGTTAGTTATTTACATATATTAGGCCTAATATACGTAAGATTTATGATAATTTGCATCCACGGGGTTTGTTAGTTGATTTCTATGATTTCAAGTGCAAGTGGATTTCAAAGAAGTGTTTTAAAATGGATTTTGAATTAGATAACAATTCAGATTACAATTTTACACCATTTAGGTATAAAAGTTGTAAGAAAATGGCTATAATGCACTTATGGGTTTACTAAGTGCACCCTTGATGTTTTGAGTAAAAAGGTCATTCAAGAGATGGTTTTAAATTAGTTCTTAAAGGGTTAAAATTTCTAGATTACTAGTCACATACATTTTATGAAATAAAATGGGTTAAAAGTGAATTTTAAATGAAGAGAATGTGATTTCCATGATAAGTGATGTCTTGAGCTTTTCCATGTAATTTGGTAACTTGAATATATGTTTTTCTAATTTAAATAAAGAGTTTTATATGTGAAGAAATGCTTTCAATTTAAATGGGTATTTTAAAGTTTATACATTCATCATAAGGAAATAAAGTGGGTTTAATGAGTAAACTGAAAATCTGTTACTAAAGTCGTTTAATAAAATTAAACTATTTAAGTAACTCCGAACAGTTTTTTGAAGAAACTCTTTTCTTAAAAACCAAAACAATTTGAACACAAGATGTGTTTAACAAATGTATGTACGAGATCTATTCAAGATTTGATTAACAGGTTTAATAAATTAGTTTAAAAACTTTAAACCCAGCACAACCAAGAATGAGATGAGGAGATGTAGAAAGATTAAGAACAAGATTTTTTACGTGGTAAAACCTCACCCAACTGAGGAAACATCCACGACTCCCTCTACGGAGTAAACAAAAAAATCCACTATAAACAAATTTTAACAGTTACAAACTATATAACAAACATGCATACAACTCAGACCTATATAAGTTTAGGAATGTACCCTCTGGTGTCCTTATAACTTCTCTGCAGTTCTGATTGTTGATGTTGTTCCCCCTGTTTGCTAACTTCCAATTTGTTCAAGCTCTTTACGTCGACTCTTGTTCTCAAGATCTTATTACCAACACTTTTAGTGTGGTAGAGTGAAAGTGTTTGTGGAGGTTCTCTCTAACACATGCATGCACACACACACTTATTATGTACAACCAGTCCTAACAAATTACATATAAGACTATATGCAGTGATTTTTCTTTTTCTCTCTTCTCACAAAACTTAACCTTTTTTACCTTTAAAACAATCACAGAATCCACGGCTATCTTGCTCAGAAGACGTATCAAGATCTTAATCAATCTCGGTTTTGAAAAGATTTTTGAGATTGAAAATCACCAAGTGTGATTCCAAACTAGGTCAAAGGTCTTGTTTCAAGAGAACTAGAAACATAAAACATTATTGTTGATTTCAAAGTTAAAAACATTTACAGAACAAGAATCAACAATATATTTCTCAAGCTGAGAAACTAAATATGCAAATCTTAGTGTAATATAACATGAAGAACTCAGATATGAAATTTCTATAAAGCAGAAAATAGATCTAAGACACAATGTTTAAGTTGGACACAAGATCTAAAGAACAAAGAGGTTACAGCATCAAATCAACTACCAAAAACAACTCTCAAAAACTCAAACACTCAAGGTGGTGTTTGGAATATACAGGACTTGGAAAGAGGTTTTGATTTGAAAAGGATTTGACGATTTAGGGTTAGGGTTTCTAACTCTTTCTCTCTCTTCTGGTTTCTCTCTTCTCTCTCTTTTCTCTCTTCTCTCTCTACTCTCTTTTTTCTCTCAAAAGGACGAAATGAAAAAAGTCTTCGAAGGCTGAGAGGAAGGGTCCTTTTATAGGAGGTTGAGAAGATTCGAGAATGAGAACCAAAATCAAGGGTCCAGATTTAGTCAAGGTTGATTGACTTAGATCCAAGGGTCCACGATATGCGGTGATTAAAACTCACCTGATTGATTCTTATGGGGTCCACAGGGATTATGAAAGGGTGCATGCAGATCGTTGATTACGGACGATCCAAGGGTTGTAAACACACAATGTTTTACTCTCTATAAACAAACACACTTTCCACCAATCAGAAGACAACAAATGTTGGCCAATTAGAAGAGATAAAACGCGCGTCTAAAATAATTAAAAACAAACCCTGAAGTCTCTGCCGCTTTCGGATTCTACCCAAGGCAACTTTAAGTCAATATAACCAGTAAGCCTTAATTGCAGAATGACCCCAAAAACTTTTAAAAACAAGTTTTAATTAATAAAAACTTATTTTTAAATATTTATAAAATCTCAAAAAATATTTAAAAAGCAATATTAGGGATTTAAACACACTCAACATATGTACACACACTTATATGCAATAAGAGATGTAATTGAACCATTCTACTGTGTGTGAGTATTGGTAATATGGTCTAGATCAATCAACCAAGAAGGAGAAATAGCAAACCAAGCTCTGGGGTTCTTTGGATTCTAGGTTAGACATAATTTTGTCACAATTTCCAAACTAGATGAACACTTATACAATATAGACTCAAGTGAGTCAAGAGTATAAGGTGCTTCATAAACATGTGAAACTAAAGTCTTCATGTAAATAATGAAAGTAAAGAAGACTAAGTGTGAATAAAATTACCAAGTTTGGATCTTTATTCAAAAATTCATAATTAAAGTGTGTAGCACTAAGTTTGAAACGTAAAGTGTCAAATGTACAAATGTTGACTAAAATGGATTTTCAGTGTTAAAACTCATAAATAAGTGTGTAGACTTTAATATGTGAAAGGCATGATTTTATGTATTAAAGGGGTTAATGTGCAAAAATGTGATTTTCGACAAAGTGAGAAGTTGAAAAAGTGCTATAGTGACTAAAATGCCTACATGTTAAGTTTGAAGCTTAAAAGGATGTTTTTTTCTAAATAACACTTGAAAACAAAAGTGAAGTTAGGTATTTGGATATAAATTGGATAAATTGGCAATTTAATTAAAGTGTAATATTTTTACGAAACAAAAATGTTAAAGAGTATTTTGACACGTATGTCAAAAGAATAAAATGAGTCCTTAAACGGAAATGATTTTCGGTGGAAAAATCAACGCATGCGTGAAAAAGAACTTTAATGGAATATAATGATTTTTTTCTAAATGAATAATGGAAAAATGGACGATTAAGTCTAAGACTTTGGCTTCGACTCGAAAAAGGCAAATTAATGTGGACAATATAAAAAATGTCGAACACATTGGCAAGATAATGATATTGGATGATCCCGGGTTAAATAATTAAGCACTGCTATGTTGTCCCTAGTGGTGAAAGACCCCAAACTAACTGCAGATTACTTGACGCTCAGTGTCGGGTGGTGAAATTCCGTGAAACCGTGGGTGTGCATTTGTTGTGATGGGTGGGTGAATTGATGGAATCCCAAAAAATAATGCTATGTAATGAATTAAATATTCATGAAAGAGGCATAAAGGAATGATATTGATTCATTGATTTATTAATGAAAGAATAGCGCATTAAATGTTTAATGTTCATGTCGTAACATGTGATGGTTAAATAAGGTGACTTAATGATTTTTAAACTCCTTAATGAGGTTTGAATCGTAATAAACACAAGCGTATGTCCTATGAGGCTTTCAAAGAAGGAGTATTTTCTAAACATGGTGTGTGCATGCGTGAATGAAAGTCCTATAATATGGTTAAGTAACTCTTCCATGAGTTAATAAACGTTGAGTTAATGAATGTTTGAAAGTAAATTTAAGGTTTTTCCCTAACAAATGCCATTTTTTTCACGATGTGAGTTAATGGGAAGGAATATGCTCGTTTTTACGCATAATGATACGAGGTGACTATTTTGTAAAAATAAGGAAGTATATTGGAGTAAATAACGTTTTTGAATAAAATGGTTCAATATATTGTCACATGTATTTTCAAAGGTATATACGTAGATATAGGTACTTTCACATGCATGTAGTTGTAGTGTGTGAGTATCATTTCTGCCATTCGTTTCTACCCTGCATTTGTATAGTTCTCACTAAGCATTCAACTCACTCACTCCTTTTGTTACGGCAGGTTGCATGCAATTTCATCTTTTGAGCACGTTATACAAGTAAGTATTTACTTGCCTTTACATTAGTAACTCTGTTTACTTGGCCTTGGGGAACCTCCTTTGGCTCATATCACGTAGTGATTGTAAATTGAACTCACATGCTAATAAGTTTAACGTTAAATAATAATAAAATTGGATTAGAAATATTATTTAGGGTGTTTCATTGCACTTCACAATTAACGCGCGAACCGGATCGGGTTAGTCCTTTAATAACCTTTGGTCGGGGCATTATAATATTATCGAGTATTTCCCATTACTCTAAGGTTTCAATCCCCCCCTTAATTTATTTAAGTTGTTAACACAACCATACTCTACTAGTATAAGTCATATGTTCCCTCGAAATCTCCGTGACTCGATCTCATTCCCCTAAATTCATTACATTACAATTTATGTCCATTTAGCCTTAACGCTTAAATTCTCCTCATATGATTAAGTCCCAATCTTACCAAGGCCTATTGTATCCCATAATGTCCCTCATTATGTTTTAAATATATCCTATTAGTGTCCTCAATAATCATTCATAAGTTCTGGGCTTAAATAAGAAAAAATGCCAAAATTCTGGGAAACCAAATCGATTCGCCCAAGGGCCAAATCGATTTGAAATGTACCAGTTCATCTCCTTCGTTTAGTTTTTGATTTTTCACCATTTTTAACATTTCAAGCCTCCATTACACTGTCCCAAACTCCCAACCAAACCTCCTAGACCCTATATTAACATGTATGAGCGAGTTCTAACGTAATCATCAATGAGGGTCATGTAAATCGAATTAATTATTCATTTAGATTTCAAAAACCCTATGTTATTCTTTTTCTTTAAGAACATCAACAAAATCTTAGATTTCTTCCAAGTTTTAATGTTCCAACCCTTAACTTCGTGTTACATACAAGAATTAAACATATCCATCAAGATTTTTACTCAAGAACATGAATTAAATCTTCCAAATTAAAGTCAAAATTTATATATTCATGAGATCATTCATCCTACACTAACATGGATGGTATATGTGTTAGAGAAGTAAACTAAAATCATGCTTTATGTAATTCTTTTAGTTATTGATTTATTATTATAATAAAATCAGTTATTCCTATTTGAATCATGTATGGACATAATGTTTGCATTATTTTATATTGTGGATGTATTTTATTCTAATCATTAGGTATTCTGGTGTGTAGAGTACGACTTACACACAGAGGATCAGATCACCAGTTCTTGTGGAATATAAGTTTTATCGTTCAGAGTCTTACATGGAACTGGACACACCATCAGTAGGGTTGTAGCACAATATTTTAGTAGGTCTATCTTGATTACGGGAAACTATATAGTTTCAACTTATTATGCTAGTACACTTTATGTGTATTGAATGGGACCAATTTGAGGTAATTATTTTTGTACTAATTTTATAAGACAATGTACACCTCGTGATTATTAAGTTTACTTAAGTCACTTAATTCGGATATGATTGATGGACACATGCATTAGTTATTTATTACTTTGACTTATCGGGTGAGATTCATTATTGGATCAATAATCTTGATAAATTAGGTAATGGCGATTAATGTATGGTGAAAGTCTTTTATGGATGGAATTCATGTCTCGGTATAGAGACTAATGATACCCCCTTGAGATTCTTATAAGTTTTGTATGTGTCAAACTCTGCAGGTGGATTCTGTTAATCCGACACTACAAATAAGTTAAGTTGGATCGCTCAAGAACTTAAAGAAGTTAATCAAATAAATTATCAGTAATTTATTTTATTAATGGGTATCTATAACCTTAACATGGGGAGAATTAAGTAATTAATAATGAGGAGCTCAAAATAAAATTTTGAGTTAAGGAGTGAAGTTGCAATTAGAATTATTTAGTGGTATTAATTATAATTAAGGGACAAAAATTAGGATCCGGGAAGGATTAGGTTTTCTCAGGCCCATTAGGAGCCATATCCTTATCTCTCCTTAAGATCCCTACTGTAGCCTATATATATGCACCTATGTCTCACTCTTTCATAACCTAGACAACACTCTTGGATACTCAGAACACCCGAGTTCGGACTTGTGAGAAAAAGAGGCAACAAAGAAAAAAAAGAGACAAGAAGGTGGTCACGAAATCGGATCCCACCCTCTACTCGTGACTGCCCATATCAGGAATACAGTAGAAGACTGTGAGGTGAATCGAGCCATCACACGTTCTATCCATGAAAAGACGAGATCAAATCAAATAAATCTCGAAAGGTAAATCCTAGTTCCGCCTTGTAGGATTTCATGTATGTGTAATATTTTTTGTAGTTCAATCTATACGCATTTTCAATAGACCCTTAGACTTCCACTCCAACAATATGCACTCAAAATTAGCAAGATAAATACTGGACTCAAATAGTAGGTCTGAATTTCTACAAAACAATAGTGGGATTGCCTTCCCCTCCTCCCGATCTGCACAACGGTGGTGGTGGTGGTGTAAGAATGGTGTGGGATGCTTTGGAACTTCTCTCCTTCCTACTGTGGTGGCCTCTCTCAAATTTTCTAACTTCTAACCCTAACTCCCTCACCCTACCAGATGATATATTCTTAAAATTTTCGTAGGTCCTTCTACTTCAAAAATCCCAAAGACCGAAATACTCTCCCAGGATGACGGTTTGGCCTAAAAATATCCCGGGACCCTATCCAAACCCCCGAGTACACTTTTCTGACTATTTAGACCCTTATGGACACATTGACGCACTCGAAATAACCATTTGGATTACCCATAATTAAGTCACATTTTATCTCATAAATACTCCCAACACGACTAACACGCGCGTCCCGACTAAATTATCGTAACCATTGTATTTCTTACTCACAACAATCATAATACATTATTACTAATTTATTACTCATTCACTACGTAATGCAAAGTTTCAAGGCATTCCACACCATTCTTACACCACCACCACCAACATTGTGCAGATCAGGAGGAGAGGAAAGTAATTCCACCATTCTTCTGCAGAAATTCAGACCTGCAATTTGAGGCAAATATTTATCTTTCTACTTTTGAGTGCATATACCGCCCATGTTAGTGTAGGATGAATGATCACATGAATATATAAATTTTGACTTCAATTTGGAAGATTTATTTCATGTTCTGGGGTAGAAATCTTGATGGATATGTTTAATTCTTGTATGTACCACGAAATTAAGGGTTTGAACATTAAAACTTGGAAGAAATGTGAGATGTTGTTGATGTTCTTGAAGAAAAAGAATAACCTAGGGTTTTTGAAATTTAAATGAAGAATTAATTCGATTTACATGACCCTCCTTAATGATTTAATGTTTCGATTACGTTAGAAATCGTTCATACATGTTAATATAGGGTATAGTAGGTCTGGTTGGGAGTTTGAGACTGTGTAATGGAGGTTTAAAGTGTTAAAAATGGTGAAAACACAAAAACTGAACGGAGGAGACGAACTGCTACATTTCTAATCGATTCGGCCCAAGGGTGAATCGATTCGGATTACCAGAATTTTGCCATTTTTGCTTATTTAAGCCCAGATCTTGTTATGATTATCGGGGACACTAATAGGATATCTTTAAAACATAATCAAGGAAATTATGGAATACAGTAGGACTTTGTAAGATTGGGACTTAGTCATATGAGGGGAATTTAAGGGTTAAGGCTAAATGTTCATAAATTGTAATGTAATGAATTCGGGAGAATGAGATCGTGTCACGAGGATTTCAAGGGAACAACTGACCTAGACCAGTAGAGTATGATTGTGTTAACTACTGAAATAAATTAAGGGGGGTTGGAACCCTTAAAGTAGTGGGGAATACTCGGTAATATACGATGTGAAGTAAAATGGTAAAATGATGATACATAGGATATCCATGAGTTATATACTATGTACGGGGCATATATTATAGGTCGTGTGCATACCTATACTAAATATGTATGTATATATAGGTTGTGTGAGTACATATTGTGTGACTTCTTATGTGTGTGAACATACTTAGGCGACTTGCTATCATGGGAGGTTTCGCTTCGTGGACAGTCTTATCCTGATGAGCCCATTGGGGGGGGGATTTATGACTTGTACCTCAGAACATACAACTTAGGGATTGTGCACTAATTATGTGTATGAGAGTGTGACCGGTCATTTGGGTGCGTTAGGTATGTGCGTAGCCCAAAGGCTTAGAACTATGTTCGCCTCCAAATTGTGTGAATTATGAATGTATGGTTCGAGAGTGATTCCGAACTAGAAGTCATATACTTAGTACGTGATGTACCAGGACTTGATAGAAGGGTATGCCCGCATCGCAGGTCCCCACCTAGGGATGCCATATTCGTATATATTATAAGAGTGGTGTGTGTATGTGTGTGTGTGTGTGTGTACGTGTAATTTATCCTACTACGTGTGCGTAAGTAGATCAAATAGATAGTGATCTAAAGTAACCTAAATATGCATAAATAAATACTTAATTTGTGAATTTAAAATGGCCAAAAGGTTTGGAAATTCGATAACGTATTGTATGGGCAATACGGGTAGGCTCAATGTATTAGTATGCAGATAGAGACTTAGTGGGACTAGTTAGGCGAGGTAGCATAACTAGGCTGGTTTATACGGATACGTTAGGCGTGCACAATAGTTGAGAGGTGAGGATATCAAGTGAGAGCACATAATGTTAACATGTATACAATATCTGCTCTTTATTGCATTTTAAATACTTGCAAAATATTTTCAAACTGTTTTACTTGGGCTCTGACCCGTTTCAAATCTATTTTTATAAAAACCTTTTTGGTGCCCAGCCACAGAGATGCCAGGCTTAAGAGTTCATTCATATTTGGCATGCTACAGGTTCTATGGACATTGCATGACCTCGATAGTAGACGTTTCCACTTCTATCAGTTCCATGCCTTCATATAGTTATCTCAGTCGGGCATGTCGCCCATCTTTAGCTAGTGATTATTTCAGAGATGATGTACTTCCATTTTATTTCTAGTGTTGGATTTGGTTTTATAATATGGACTATTGTATTTGGATTTCATTATTGAGTGTTTATTCTAGGAACCTTTATTTATCTCGTCGCATTATCATTTATTATGTTGTTTTCTGGAATGGTGAATATGATTTATTAGTTTAAATTATTTGCATGTTAATAACAAGTTTAAAATTTTGACATCGAGCCATTAGGGTATCAGTAATATAACTATGTTTCGACAGTGATGCTAAGAATGAAACCATTAATAATTCCTGTTTAATTTAATAATGGACTGATCACCTAGGATTAGAATAGGCGGGGTGTCACATGTATGTATGTATGTATGCATTCATGTATTATGTATGTATGTAAGTTTTATGTGTGTGTGTGTATATATATATATATACACGTATATATGTATAATATAAATATACATGTTTGCCAATTTTGCCAAATTTTCAGAAAACTGTATTTAAAAACAAGTTTACCAAACCCACAACAATATTTATAAATACTAAAAATTGAATTTTAAATTGTATTTAAAAATAATATTTAAATCGAGTTGTCTGCATACATAACCATTCGGGCCCATAGTGACTAAAATCTTACTATAAACCAACCTTGCTTTTTATTTGAAAATTTACAACACTTTTCATAGGAAGTGTGAAGATGTGATTCAAACGTCAGAGAAGAACCTAGCAAGTTACACTTTATTTGTAATCCTCCAACCAAGGAAAGATGGAAAAATGTTTGATGTCTTTGAGACATCAAATTTTTTGAAGTCTTGGATTCTGATTGGTCAATAGTGTTGGTGGGGACTCACATCATTTATGGAAATAGGTCCGCGACAGCGGCATTGACCAATCAGAATCCAAGACATCAAATTTCTATCTAGGAAAAATAATACAACAGTCTATATATTTATACCTATCATCGACATATATTGTGTAAGATGTGAAATCTTCAAAACCCTTAATTAAAATAAAGATATAGACTTTAAAGACAGTGCTGAAAGCTCATATCCTTCTTTGGTGCATACATACTGAGAAAATAATGCTCAACGAAGGTGATTCACAATCATATCATATCCTCTCATATAACTAATTATCATATCATATCATATAACTTCATATAATAATGAACGTTGCACACCGTATTATGCCACTTGTCATTGATTTCAATTATTTTGTCTCTTTTCAAATGTTTCTACGTGTTTTTGCTGTTAATTACCATTGTCACCTATCAATCACTCTTTACACCTGACTTGATGCATTAAAGAAAATTCAATGAAATTTTATGCATTTTTGATCTAATAAACGGGAGTGCATAATAATGACATTTTGTACTTCTCAAGTTTGTGTTATTTTTCAATTAAAATGTACTCTATTATCATTCAGATTCTTATTCTTCTGCAAAGAAAGATTGCTTTTTTTTTTTAGTTTAATGCGTACTTTGGATATATCCAGGACATGTATCTAAATTCCTTTTCATGTTAATTTATGTTGATCAAAGATCAATACATTCAATAATTGAATATGGAGCCTCTATATACACATATGTATGTAAAATTTATGTATTGCTTTTTATGTAGGATACATTTTATCTTATTTTCTCTTTCTCCTTAAATTTAGGATAAAATATATGAACTATTTCATTAAAATTACCAATAAAGGAAAAAAATTAAGTGTTGTTGTCAATCTGTATTTTAGATCTTTATTAAAATGTTGAAAGAGATCTTTGGCTTGCTACCTCTTGTGTCATGAATTTCCAAACAATAAAGTGTTATTTATTTTTTATTTTTTGTATGACGATTGTAAAAGAGATTTTTAGCTATTTAATCAAGGTTTCTAAACTGATCTTATCATGAGCTCTTTTTATCTTTGTTTGGGTGAAAAAATGGAAGGGATTCGTTGTCTTGGTATATATATATATTATGAATTTTTTGGTGTACTGAAAAGATTGAAATTTTGCTTTGCATTTGAAACTATTATTTAGCGTGGTAGAACGAGGTGCTTGGGGATATGTTGAAGCCACGCCTGGAAATTAGAATTTGAGTCTAAGTTAGTTTAATTTTTCAATTCATTTTAACACATTCAAATTCAAATAAATGCAAATAATTCCAAGCAAGTCTAGGAAGGGTTAAGAGGGATTTGCACCGATGTGAAGTTTGAACAGATGCAAATAATTCCAAGCTTGGGGGATTTCTTTCTCCATTTTTAGGCATCGGGGACTTGAATACCATTACCGGTCGCTTTTTCTTATGTATTATTATGGAATTTCAGGAAAAATATAAACAATGATGGGTGCAATTACATTTTCACCTTGTGAAGTCAATAATTTTAAGGTAAATTGAACTTTCTAATAAATTTTAATTTCCTACATTATTAATTGGAACAGAAAGATGAGGCACGTGAAGAGAACAATCTCCCAACATTTGAAGTTCAGGAGTGTCGTTGAAAAGTTTTGTAACATTTACTATACTGTTGTAATCTTTTGAACATTGTCAAAGTTAGTGATTTGTTTTGCACAACTGGAAATTTTAGGGGTGAACAAATTATCTTTTTAACATTTATAAGTTGTTGTTTAGTAGATGCTCATTTGTCAACTCGTAATTTTTTGTAGAAATGATATGCTCGGTCAATGCCCTTTTTTAACTTTTGAAATTAGTGACATGTTATTACATTAATATTACAAGGCGTTTTTATTTTATTGTTTTTGTAAGGACACAAATTTCCAATTGAGTCCTTTGTAGTTTTGGCTCAATTCCGGACAAAAACGTTTGAGTCATAGGATAGAGTATATTGATCATCCTCCAAGCTTATGATGTGTTTGTTGATGAAGTAGCGGCCAAGTGTATAAAGCTCCATCAAAATGCTGAGTTTAAGTGCCTCGTTTCTACGTCATCAATAGTGGTTCCATGCTCCCAAGGTATGAATGCATTACATATATATATAGGAGCTTGGAACGATTTATATTGGGTGTTAGGTTTTTAAAACTGTGTTTTTGTTTTCAGATGTTTTCTATTAAAACTTATATATAAAGCATATAAAGTTTCTGGGCTTAAAAAGAATTTTTGAACATTCTGTGAGTTCGTTCGAAGTGTCATTCGAACGAGATTGTCGTTCGAACCACAAGTCGTTCGAACGAGATTGCCAACGACTTCCCATTATGGCATACTGGAACTTCGTTCGAAATATCATTCGAACGAGATGGCCGTTCTAACGAGATTTCCAACGAGCTTCTAACGAGTTCATATTGGAACTTCGTTAGAAGACTCGTTCGAACGAGAATGTCCTTCGAACGAGATTTGGCGGGAACAGGTTTTTTTTGGCAGTTTTGCCCTCTTTCCCACTTGTTTTACCTCACTATCTTTTTGCTGAATATCTATGTGCGGGAATAACTTTTTCCAAATTAACTTTTTCATATCCTACCAACATCTAGAGAGTGTTAGAGATAAAAATTGTTTTTGAAAAGTTCATTGTTTTAAAGTGTCAATATACAAAGAAAAATGATTATACACTTTAGTTTACACCCATAGTTGTGTTTATCCAAGTTCATATATATACATCTTGCTTGAAGTTTTGGCACTGGGTTTACATCTCTACCGTTTCAAAGAGGAGTTTGGGTTTGCTTCTAAATCCCACAAAGAAGAAGAGTTTTTTGTGATTTATCCACTTGGAGAAAGGCTCCTAGTTCGGGTGACGGTGACCACATAAAGTCTGATCGGTGGATTCCGAGACCGCGGTGGAGCTCCAGAGTTATTCGCTAAGTGGAGGTGTTTACAAAAAGGAGCGTCGAGGCTTGAGAGGGATCGAGTCGTGTGATGTAAGTCTTTTGTCTTGTAATTGTAAATTCCATACTTAGTGGATTTGAGGCTGGGGCCATCCGAGGTTGTTTCCCGTCTTGGGTTTTTTCTCGTACATCGCGGCGTAGTGTGATTGATTTACTTTTATCTTGCATAATGACTTAGAAAGCATGCTTAGGTTAATTCAAGATAAAATTGGTTTTAACTGTTGATTAGTCGCATATTCTTCACATTTATCCCCTTAATTTCGGTATTTTTATGATCCCGTGCAGTGTATCTAGCTTGGATTTGTCTCTTATTTATGCTACTAACCTTTTTTGGCAAGTATTTCGTGTTTTGTGTATTTCTCATGTGTTTTACAGGTATTTCATGCAAGTTAGTGCGAAGGAGAACTCAAAACAGTGAAAGAAACCAAGAAATGGGGAGTTCAAGGGAATTTTCGTAATTTTTCAGCCTTAGTCCGAAGGTGGGGCCAACTAGAAAGTTGAAGAGCTCTAAATTACAAGAATACTGGAAAAAAAGGCACCTCAATCCGAGCTACGGTGAAGAAGTTACGATGTTTTGAAGTTGCGCGATAATGAAGAGTCTGGATGTGCGGATTTCTGTAATTAATTATGCATTTAATGCAGTGCAACTCTTGGAAAACTTGTGCCACAAGCGAAATTTGATGCCAAATTCGTGCAACTTGGTGCTATAAAAGACCAAGCCCTACCTCATTTTCAAAGGGGGGGTTGCTAGAGAGAGGCTAGGTTAGGAGTAGGTTAGAAGTGCTAAATTAAATTTTAGAGTTAGATTTTGAGAGCAAATTTTCTATTCCTTCAAGAGTTTTCATGAAGATTCCAATTCCATTTTTTGTTGCTGAATTCAAGTAATATCTTTCCATTCTC
The DNA here is from genome assembly GCA_949130495.1 of Sambucus nigra. NCBI lineage: Eukaryota > Viridiplantae > Streptophyta > Magnoliopsida > Dipsacales > Adoxaceae > Sambucus > Sambucus nigra. The sequence continues at coordinate 358,762,867 of OX422217.1, read as the reverse complement.
TATTTTTATTATTTGCAAATTATTTCCCATGTCTTGTAGATTCATAATTTTGTGTGTGAATTTATTCTTGAACCAAATCATGAGTAGCTAAATTCCCAAGGGTTGGGGTACATGAACTTAATCCAAGGCAAATTATTTATGTAGAAAATAGAGGTTAAATTAAAATATTGATTGAATCGTGAAAGCACCGCTTTATATTTATCTTTGATTTCGTATGGTGCGGGCTTGAACCTCATATACGTAATGCTTAGAATATATAAAGACTGGATTCATTCACCGCTTTATATCTATCTTTGATTTCATATGATGCGGGCTAGATCCCTCATATATGTAATGCTTAGAATGTATAAAGACCGGATCTAGTCAATAATTTTAATTTACAATTCTAGTATTTATACGTTAATTTGTTAAGGATTGAGGGATTGTACCCTACCCTATTTTCTCCCATTTGTCAGATCTAATTTCTTTTGCACTTTTCAGTTTGTTTTTCTTAAGTAATTTTTTAATAGAAATTTTCCCAATTATTAATCATCTTTTCATTTCTTTTACGAAATCATTTCAAGATTTAATAATTTTTCTTATTACTATTTGGCAATCTCGATCCCTGTGGATACGATCCCGACTTACCGGGTTTATTACTTGAGCGACAGGCTTACACTTGAGCCTAGATTGTACGCACTTTTGAGACAAATATTAAGTCGCGTCAAGTTTTTGGCGCCGTTGCCGGGGATTGAAATTGTTAAATTTTTAAGAAAGTTATTTTTATCTACAAGTGATTTCGAAAAGAAAAAAAAATAACAAAAATTGAAAAAAAAAATGGGTGTCACGTTCTTGAATTGCCCAATTTGAAATGTCTTATTTTAACTCTTTTGGTAGCTTTAATTCAAGATAAAATTGGTTTTAACTGTCACACTTAATTTAATTGGGTGCTAATTAAATTTAGGTAATTGTTTATTTAATTCAGGTCTATTGTTAAAACCAGTTTGGCCTAATTTGGAAATAATGATAAATATGACTTAGGAAAATTCTAGGACTTGGGTTAATTAATTGTGTTTAAGTGAAAGTTTTTTTGAACCATCACCTTTATGCTTCCGCATTTCTCAACAAGGAAATTGATTTTAGAGTAAAAGGATTTTAAAATAAAGGGGGGCTTTCAGTTTTTACGCCTAACTTTTGTTGTATTTGAAGCGGAATGAAAAGATTGTTGTGGTATTGTCATTTATTCTACAAATTATTTTTTTATAACAAATGCTTTTGAAGACTTTTTGTATATCTCTTGTATACGGTATTCCACCCCCTTAGGTGGCTATATTATAATACTCTGATTACTTATAAAAACATAATGTAAAAATAAAATGGCACAATAAATTCTAAATACTTTATTTTATATACCTCATGCATTGCACACAATATATTAATTTATTTGTGTAAATATATATAATATACACTTCACTACCAAGCCTGTAAAGAGCCTGGACTAGATTGTATTTATTGCAACATGTAGTTAATTGAAGTTGGTGGCTCTTACGTGTCAGCTGAGTTATTTCTTCCGACTACATTCACTTCTCTCATTATCAAGGTACTAAAAAACGCGGGGCGTGATCGAGGCGTGGAAGCCAAGACTTAAGCCTTAGAAGCCTAGGCGGACCTTAGGCGTAAAAATGCGTGAAAAGGCGTTTAGGCCTTCTTAATATATTTTAATATTTTCAACCATAACAAGGCTATTAAAATATAAAATTGTACATATCATAAAAATATGTCTGAATATATGCAAATTAAAATCATATTTGATTATTTTGGATGAGATAATGGCCCGGTTAGTAAAAAAAATTCTTTAAAAGGCGATATCATTTCATTAAAGCATTGTTTGTAACACCCCGCCTAATTAAATATCGGGTGACCAGTCCCATACCAAATTAAAACAGAATATACAGTTGGCTCATTCTTAGCATCACTGTCGAAAACATTAACTAATCACCCAAAACCCAATTAAGCTGGTGTTAAAAACTTTACAAATTTTAATTTCAACAAAATCCATTTTTAGTTTACGAATAACATAACACATATTATTCTCTAACACTAATAACTGAGCAGCTAATACAAAAGAATTTAAATGCAATTGGAATAAACATTCCCTAATAATTAACCAATACAGTAATCCCAACAATAATAAATGTATTAAAATGACACGAGTACAAGAGTATTTGACTCAGATGGAAAAGAGATAACTGAATTCCTTTGGACGACATGCCCTAACTAAAAGAATACTGTGAATCAAATGAAGATAGGCGTCTAAGCAATACTCCATAGCTCCATAGCTCGTCATAATCCACTAAGGTTGGCGTCCCTGCTGCTGGACACCTGATATAGAAGGTACAATAGAAAAGAGAATATGCAAGGAAACGGGTCAGAGCCCGATGTGAAAATGATTTTGAAAACAGCAAGTATTTAACAAGTGCAATAAAGTATTTATTATGTACATGTTAGTATCCAGACTCTCACTTGATATTCTCACCTCTCAGCTAGAGGGCACACTTAACGTTTCTATTAACCTCCTAGTTAATGGTTCCTCTTCACAAATTTTCATAATATGATTCCATCCCATATCATAACCCCGTATGTCCCATACGTAATATAATCATTCTTATACGTTTCTCCTTTATATGAATCATTTATCATTAATATGAATTAAGCTCTTCAATAAATATTCATTAACTTATTTCAATTCTTTTTCTCTATTCACCGTCATCTACAATTATCACACAGTAGATTGATCTAACCACTATATATACATTCATTTAATTCATTATATATATACATATATAATACAGCACCTCGAGTCACAGCTGCGGTGCATGCATTACTCTGCTATCATTTCCCAATATCGTTGGTCGCCGAATAGGGGGACTAAAGGTTCGGTAAGGATTCCTCAAACCACAAACAACAGCATAAAAATTGGAGACGAACATAGTTCTCATACCCACGAGCCATGCACATACCTACGTTGCCATAGTCAGCGGACTTATCAACTCACCGATAAGTCTTTCATAGACCTATGTTCTCGAGCGATAAATCAAAAAACCCATGGATTCATCAGGATATGACCGCCCTCACGCGCAAACCTCCCACTAATAGAAAGTAAGCTAGGTATGTCATACACATAAATCATCAATCAATCAAATAGGCATTATCATCTACCTATAATATAATATCAATAAGGTACTCACACTACCCTACGATAATTCCCAAACGTAGCATTACTTCTCTCAAATCCTACATATTAAAATATTATGACTTTACTTCTTTAATTTTATTATCCCAGAGTCTCACTCATTACTCAAGGTTTAAATAGGTTTTTCCCCAATATATTTATTCAGTAAGAAGTCACTAATATCATACTAGTCCATATCATCTTATCTCCCGAATTACTACGAATTAAACTCTCCTTTAATTAGGGTTAAAACCGATTGTTTCTAATCTCTTATAAACACATCTTCTATCAACTAGGATTGAATACCATCATCATATGGCTCATAGTCTATAGTGTTTCATTCACACTATATGACTTATCAAAAAAATCAACATCCTCGCAACCTATAACATCTCTCCACTCCCGACGTCGTTAAGGTTCATGCGCGGAGCGTCTAGCAAAGCGAAATCCAAACAAGGAACCCCTCCAATACACTACTACTTAACTTTGTCGATCGTGGAGGTCCGTCAACTTCAAATACGCAACCGGGATAACCTCATCCCCTCTTTCAACCAAATGTGGTATGAACTCCCATCTCTATCCAGGAGCCATACCACTAAGCACTTGCACTGCACTCAGTCCTTACGCAATCAATAGCGAGCTTAAACTCTGTCATTGATGCTCAAACTGTAACCCTAAGGCTACCCAGGTGTTATATTAAATCTCCCCTACTGTACCTATCCTTAATCCTCATGCATATAAATTAGAATCCAACACATGAATCTAGCAACCGAAATTTCTATAATTATCATAATTCTAATCAATTAAATCCCAATCAAATCAATTCAATTCTTAACTAGGGCTTACTGAACCTTCCTAAGTCCCATTATATCCAATTAATAATCAACAAAGATTTAGAAAAGGTTTGGAATACGAACAAGCATTAAAAAGAAATAACTTCAAGGATTCTGGGGAGGTCGATCGATCGAAGGCAGGGGGTCGATCGATCGATCGCCCAGATAACAACCCAGTTTTCTGCATTTCTTCTACTACGGGTTTCATCACTTTTGATGATTCAAACCTTCATATTAACTACCCAAATTCCTTATAAACCTTACTACATGATATAGTAACATATGTGAATGATTTCTAATGCTCAAAACATCCTAGAATCATCAAGAGTTTGAATTAAAAGAATATATTTATCCTCTTTTCCCAGAAAATTATATACATGATATCTTCAAGAACACAACAATGATTTTCAGAATTTCTTCAACAGATTGATGAATATTTCGTGGATTACTAACTACCTACAACATGAGTTTGATTCCTATATATTTTTAGATTCCAGAAATCCATTAACAACTCTATCTTTTCATCTTCCAAACATGTAAAATCTCATTTTTATAACTATCCTAACATGGACAATATACAAACTTAGATTGCAATTATCAAACACTTGCCTCTAATGAATGTCTGATCCTTTGTAGTTGTATATCACAGGTGGTTCTCCCCTTTCTCCGACCACTTCCGGTGGTGGTTGGTGGTGGTGACCTTTGGTCTTTAGTTCTCTTCCTTTCCAAGCAAGCTTCTCTCTTCCCAAGCAACCTTCACTCTTTCTCACAAGGTGACCTCTCAAGTTTGTGTAGAAGAGATGAATGAACCCACGTACAACTAATCTCCAAATATTTATAATAAGACAAAATCCGAAATGACTATTCATCCCCCTTATAAAAATGACCAAAATGCCCTTTTGGGTTGTCTTTTCATTTCCAAATGACCCGAGACCCAAAATTAACATCCAAATAGACTTTTCTGACTATTTCAACCCTTCCGGACGCAACGACGCAGTCGAAATGACTATAAGGTCGATGTAAAAATAATTTTCCTTTTTAATTTAACAAATTAGTCCCGACACGTCCCATACCGCGTCCGACTAAAAATTCAAATTACTGAATTAATAACTCACAGCAATATCAATAACATCCCATTCATATATTACCTAAATATCTTTAAGTAATATACAGAATCATTCATTTTAATATCCACAATTCGGATAAAACCCAAATGAATTAATTTATAATAAAATCCAATTAATCCATTAATTTAAAATATAACCCATTTTAAAAGTCATTAAAATCACGGGGTATTACATTATTGTTTTTAGAAAAAAGTGTGCCTTAAGTGTTTTACCAAGAATAAGGCGTAAAAAATTAAGGCGGGGCGTTTTTCCCAAGCCTTAAGCCTAGGCGGATTTTTTAGAACAGTGCTCATTATCAATCAGAATCACTCATTTTTTCTCTCACCCTCCCTATCCATTTAAAAAGATACACCACTATGTATGTCTTGTTCCCAAATGCTTGCAGGCCTTTAGTCTTGCCCTCCATTAAAGATTCATTTTCTCCCCATCTCATTCCATCTAAAACGACACACCCTATCTTGATCTATCAAGCCTTAAATCTCCATTAATAGGCGTGTTTATACCTCTCCAACCCTCTCTCTCTCTCTATCTGAAACCGATGTCATCCGCTCTGCCAACTATCCAAAATAAGTATTGCAAGAACTGTTCCATAAGGTTCACATTAAAAAAAATTCTTAGCTTCTATATACAAATTTGTGTTTCATTATTGCAACAACTCCTTTGATTATGTGTTTCCTTATACCCAATTAATATTGCAAAATCTATATATATATATAAAGGTGTATATATGAATTTACAATAACATAATATCAAATTATATTAAACGCACTTGCATCAATCAATTACAATGAGCCCGTGCATCGCACGGGTCATCAATGAGTATGATATAAAACACGAGCAATTTTCACATTGACATCAACAAGCCGAAACTAGTCTAAAGCAACGAAGGACTTGCCAATTTACATGAAAAAGATAAATGACATGTTTAAAACTACAAAACAATTGTTATGAAGGGTTATCCATCATAGGCCAACTTGCGGGCACCACATATTATCCCCTCTACCCCGAACAAGGCTTGTGAACACATAGATTACTCCCTACAGTTCGTGGTCCCAACTTTATGTTATTGGGGGTAATCAAACTCATGATCTCTGGGGGAAAGCCCCTTAGTCATGAGTGATCAACCACTCAACACATGCAGACCCACGACCTACACCAAGAACACACTCACTACAATGTACACACCCAAATTGGGAACTACATATCCAGCCCAAAACCACATATACCCAAACCCAAAAAAATATGTATATAGGACAGTATACATATATATAACTACACTGTACATTTGTAAAATATATACATTTAAAATATATAAAAAACATGTCAGAAATAGAAAAGTTTATAATTTATATATGGGATGTCTAGGAAAAAACTTTGGGTTAAAATAAAACTACCCAATAAGTTTCAAACATCATCACACCTAAATAACTTATACTTAAATGATAAATTTAATTCCCCAACTTGGGTTACAAAAACACTTATGCATTTTTATTTTTGTTTTTAGATGAAGCACTCAACAAACGCCAACTATATAAACATCCATAGTCCATCCACCCGAATATATCTCATTATTTTACAATTTGTGATCTAAAGCATGATTGTCGGAACATCATGGTGGTACTTTCTCATATGAATCTTCTTGTCGAAAGATTTGTCCCTTTACCTTAATCAAAACAATATTTTGTTAAATCTTATATTAAAGGGGCATTCACATTTAGATCCTATTAGACCTTTTTTTAGATATTCTAGTCCCACCATGTTTTTCCCTTACATATAAGTCCTACTCTTGAGATTTTGGAACTTTTTTTCACAATTTTACCCTTTTAAAATCAAACATGCGTAACTTCCATGAGGAAGTTACATAAGTGGTTAGAATTTTTTTTTAATCTTCAAATGATCATAACTTTTAATTGACATCTTCGTTTTTCGCAAAATTACTATTTTTAAAATCTGCTCGACAAGATCTATCAAACAAGATCCATGAAGCCTATATAATTTCAAAGAAAAAAATTACACAGACAGTAAACTTTACTGTATGCACCACAAAGAGAAATAGGTTTATATCTATAACATTTTCACAAACAGTAACATTTACTGTGCAAACACAGTATATACACACACACACACAGAGTGGATCCAAACCCTTTTTTTCAAAATTATCTTATTTTTGAAAGGTCCACGCTATCCAATAACCTTCATTAGAGCTTCGATTTGGGGTGGGTAGGGTTAGCATTGGGTTAGTTTATATTTGTAATATTTTCACAAACAGTAAAATTTACTGTGTTATAACATTGTGTGTGTATATATATATATATATATACGGTGGATCCAAACCTCTTTTTTCCGATATTATCGTATTCTCAATGCTCCGCGCTACCGGCATCCAATCCCCAATACCACCCACCCCCATTGTCGGAGCTACAACAATATTCATCAGAGCTCTGATTTGGGGTGACATAGGGTGCCGCTGGCGCGAACCTTAGGAAATAAGAGAATATTTGATAAATGGGGTTTGGATCAACTGAAGCTCCGGGTTAGGGTGGGTAGAGTTAGCATTGGGTTAGTTTATATTTGTAACATTTTTACAAACAGTAACATTTACTGTGTTATAACACAGTATATATATATATATATATATATATATATATATATATATATATATATATATATATATATATATATATATATACGATTGATCCAAACTTCTTTTTTCTGATATTGTCTTATTTTTAATGGTTCGCGCTAGCGGCATCCAATCATCACCACCACCCACCCCCATTGTCGGAGCTACAATAACCTTCATCAGAGCTCTCATTTGGATTGACATGGGGTGCCGCTGGCGCGGACCTTAGGAAATAAAAGAATATTGGACAAACGGGTTTTGGATCCACCGGAGCTCCATATATATATATATATATATATACGGTTGATCCAAACTGCTTTTTGCTGATATTGTCTTATTTTTAACGGTCTGCGCTAGCGGCATCTAATCCGCACCACCACCAACCCCAATTGTCGGAGCTCCAACAACCTTCATCAGAGTTCTGATTTGGGGTGACATGGAGTGCCTCTGGCGCGAACCTTAGAAAATAAGACAATATTGGATAAATGGGGTTTGGATCTACCGGAGCACCAGTTTGGGGTGAGTAGGGGTAGCATTGGATTAGGTTTATATTTGTAATATTTTCACAAATAATAAATGTTACTGTTTGTAAAAATGTTACATCGGCATCCGATACCACCTCAAATCAAAGCTCTGATGAAGGTTGTTGGAGCTCCAACAATGGCGGTGGGTGGTGGTGGGGATTGGATATTGCTAGCGCGGACCGTTAAAAATAAGATAATATAAAAAAAAAGAGGTTTGGATCCACCGTGTATATATATATATATATATATATATACTCTGTTATATGAACACAGTAAATGTTAATGTTTGTGAAAATATTATAGATATAAACCTAACCCAATGCCACCCCTACTCACCAAAACCGGAGCTCCGGTGGATCCAAACCCCATTTATCTAATATTCTCTTAATTTCAGAGGTTCGCGCCAGCGGCACCCTATGCCACTACTACCCACCCCAAATCATCGCTCTAATGAAAGTCGTTAAAGCTCCTACAATGGGGGTGGGTAGTGGTGGGGATAGAATGTCGCTAGCGTAAACCTTTAAAAATATGGTACTTTTGAAAAAAAAAGGTTTAGATCTACCGTGTGTATATATATATATATATATATATATCCAATATGCTCATATTTTTAAAGGTCTGCGCCACCGTCACCTAATGTCACCCCTACTCACCCCAAACCAGCGCTCCGGAGGATCCAAATCCCATTTATCCAATCTTATCTTCAAAGGTCCGCGCCAACGGCACCCCATGACACTCCAGTGGATCCAAAACCCATTTATTCAAAAGTCTCTTATTTTCAAAGGTCCGCGCCAGCGGCACCACATACCACCCCTACCCACCCAAAATCGGAGCTCTGATGAAGGTCGTTGAGGCTCCAACAATGGGGATAAGGAATGGATGCCGCTAGTGCGGACCTATAAATATAAGGTAATTTTGAAAAGAGAGGGTTTGGATCCACCGGATATATATATATATATACTGTGTAATATTAACACAGTAAATGTTACGGTCTGTTTGTGAAAATGTCACATATAATAAACTATTTCATTTTCTAGTGCATACAGTAAAGTTTACTGTTTGTGTAAATTTTTTTCTTTGAAATTTTATAGGCTTCATGGATCTTGTCTGATAGATCTAGTCGAGCGGATTTCAAAAATAGTAATTTTGCGAAAAATGAATTTGTGAATCAAAAGTTATGATCGTTTTAATATTAAAAAAATACAACCAATTATGTAACTTCCTAAAGGAAGTTACGGATGATTAGTTATAAAAGGGTAAAATTGTGAAAAAATTCCCTATATAGTTGGAATAGGACCTATATGATTGTTGAAAAGTCAATGGAACTTATATGTATGTTGACCTGACAAATGGGACTTAAATATAATAATGTCTATATTAAATCCATGCCCATTGAATAATGACTTGATGGTCACATGTTTTATTGAGAGTTGCTTGATTGATTTTACGTATCTATCTTAATGGGAAATTTGGAGATAAATATTAGGTTTTTAATATTCGATGCTTAAATCATTGTATATGACCCACTCATGGGATAATCAAGTGTCCGTCTTATGAAATTATTTAAATTTCTAACAGTTCATTCCTCCCCACCCCCCCACCCCCCAAAAAAAATGTGACACCCAATAAATCTAAATAAATACTATGAATATAATAACTTAAGTTAAAATTTTCTTAAAACTGAAAAGTATACAAGAAAAATAGAGAGGGATTCCCAAACACAACATGAAACGCATCATATACGCATATCCTATTTGAATGAGAATCTCATTAAATTATTAGTCAAGTCTCAATAATGACATATGCTTTTAATGTAAATCACTAAATAAAAACATCTTGTAGTGGCATCAAACAAACCAATAAATAATAATGTTAGAGAAATGTTTCTCCATGGGAATCTCATAATCTTAGCTTTGCTTTTTGATGATTCTAGTAAAACTTAAAAAATGAAAAGAAAGATGTTGATGTAAGAAATAAAACTCTATGGACACATATTTAAATACACTAAAAACTTTAAATTTGTAGACAAGAACATAAGAAACTTAATACCGGATTCAACCTATCTAACCACTAAAGATTTTTATATGTCACATAAAAATCATATATTAAGAGAAAAATATATCTTATATGAAAATTTATTTTAAAACTAAACCCTGATATGAGTATGAATGTCCAAACAAAATAATAATATGTTATATTTTTAGCCAAACTAATAAGCATAATTAATAAGAAATCTATAAGAAAAACATTCAACAAAAAATTTCAAAATGTAGACACTGTTAAGTAGGACTTTTTGGGTAAAATTGTGCATTGCGATATTTTTATCCAAACCACTGAAACCAAACTAATGTGAAATATCTGAAGCAAAACATCATACAAAAAATGTTTGGGAAATCACCACCGTGGGCATTATACACCAAAATATCATTGGTACACAAACCCAAATAGATAAGCCATGTAAAAAAGGGGGGAATCTTTACACGGAGAGAACATCGCAGCATAAGAAAACATTTACTGGAGAAAGATAAAGGAACCAACTACCAATTCATATTAAAAAGACTCAAATTAAATTATAGATTATGTACTTTTAGAATTTAAAATAATATCGATTATGGATATAGGACAACAAACATTTCGTTTCCATTTTTAGTTCCTATTTTCAAATTAAAGGAACACGGTGGCGTGTTGTGATTGATTGACATTTTATGAAAATGGATCCGCGCCAGCGGCTTTATTCAAAAATAGGGACTAAAACTATAAACAAAATGTTTATTGTCTCCCTTATATCTTACAACGAAATGTTTAGAAATAATACATGTATGAATATTCACAAATACCTGATATGCAATTGAATTCTCAGCACCTCAACTATTTATAGAAAAACCTACAAGAGGTACACTATAAACCAGATTACAATAAACCAAAGATATTAAGGGACATCAAAGCCTTAGAAAGTAAAAAACTTGATAAATGATAATTTGAATTTTGATTCAAGGTGTAGGCAATAAATGTGTTCTTATTTGTTCCTATAAATCCTAGAACCCAAATATTGTTACATACTCTTAGAAAAACACCCAACTTGTAATCACAAACAACATACTTCTAGAAGAGTTTTCTTTACGGGTTTGAGGTGATAGAATGTATGCCACAATGAAGATAGGCTAATGAATTTGGAGGGATTGTTATAATGGGTAGAAATTAATGGGGAATGACAGGTTTTATGTTTTGATATGAATCGTTTTCCATTGGGAGGTTTCTTAATGATTTAGGAGGCTCTTGATCTGGGTCAAAATTAATGCGGAGTAAATGTGTATATAGGATTTTTGTTGTTTAATCCACCATGTTAAGGGTTTCATAAGGGAGGATAGAGGGGGAGAAGATAAAAATGGTGCAAAATCATGAGAGGAAGAGGGTATAAAAGAGAAGAAGAGTGAATGGAATTAAATTAATGGTCAAAAGAGGAATTTTATATTATATGAGGTTAATTTGGTAATATGACCATTCCAAAATATTTATCCTATTTTTAGGTAGTAGAGAGAGTTGTTAAATAACCCAGGTCCGTCAGTTTGTAATTAGATCTAAACTTTAGGAAGATTATGATGGGTGCAATTATTCTCACATCCTTTTATAATCCCCCACACCCTTTACACGTATAAAGATATTACTACCCTTAAAACTTTTTTAACATCCCTTTCCTAAGCCACTCCACTTTAAACATAAATCAACTAATTTTTTTTATCTAAAGGGAATAAAATAGCAAACAATACATGTTTGTAAATAATTGGTATGAAATAAAAGTAAACCTTAAAATTAGGAATCACCCGAAAATTGAAGCAAACATTAGAGTTAAAACTATAGCAAAAGCTCTGTTAAAAAATAGAGACTCCAAAATGAGAATATATTACCCAAATAATAGTAAGGTTATCAAAAGTCTATTGAATACATCTAATTTCATTTTCAATTGATAAATAAGCACCTAACCACAATTTGCTCATCACATCACCAACATCATAAATAAATCTTCACAAAATTCAAATCTGCAAAAGAAAAAATATGGTTAAAATTTTACGCATTTACAATAATGTTAGTAAAATATAAATGTAATCAACAAAAAAGATTAAAACAAATTTATATAAAAAAACATGACATAATGCTTACCATGTATTTAAATCTACCATTTCCATTATGCTTCCATCGAGAACGTTCAAGCTAGTGTTACCAACCTTATCAGCACATGTAACGCCCGCCCTCGCGACTTTGACCGTACCCATGTGATTCGGTGACTTTATGTGACCCAATTGATCTTTAGACCTTGCAAGATTAATATGGGTCAAATTTGGGTACATAGTGTCCTTAATGCAATTAATTGGAATTGTAATGGACTTAAAGTTAATATTGGAAAAGTTCAGGTCATTCAAACGAGTTGATGAATCGTTCGAACGAGATCCCAATCTCATTCGAATGAGTGTTGGTCTTTCAAACGAGATGCTTCCCTCGTTAGAACGATTCTTCGAACGACCATCAAACGAAACATCTTTATTTAGGAAAACCCACTCTCGTAAGAACCTCATTCGAAGTATGTTCGAACAAGATGTAGTTCTCGTTCGAAGGAGGTTCAATTGGTTCGAATGACATGGTAGTTCTCATTCGAACGAGATCCATTCCAGCTCGATTGAGACTGTAAAAATCAATTTCTGCATATTTGAAAAGTGCTATCAAAATCCTGACCATTGGATTAAGACACGTGTCATGCTCCCATAGTAACAAATCAATTTGGGGCATGTATTCTTGGGAATTTTAGGGATTTAACCCGTAAGGGTTTTAGAGTATTTAACTGGGTTTTGGCCCATTTTAGGGAACTTTAAATCAAATTTTCTCTCTCTCTCTCTCTCTCTCTCTCTATATATATATATATATATATATAATACCCCGTATTTTTATGCTTTCTAAATTTGGGGATTTATTAAATTTAATGTGAGATATTAATTTAATATAAATCCGAAAATTAATTATTTTTAATAATTACAAACGTGATGTGAGTTAGTAAGTATGGGAAACTTGTTGAATATTACTAATGAGCAAAGTAATATATGATATTGGTTCTGTTAAATGTCACGAGTGAATAAAATGACAATTTTAGAAATTTAAGTCGGGACGCGCCTGTGTCGTGTCGGAACTAAATATCGATTGATAAAAAGTGAATAAATTATAAGTTGTTTCTATGGTCGTTTTGAGTGCGCCAAAGTTTTCAAAAGGGTCGAGATAGTCAGAAAATTGTACCCGGGGGTTTAGTTTGGGTCTCGGGGTGTTTTTAGGCTTAATTAGTACCCCGGGAGGGTATTTTGGACATTTTGTAATTTTGGGTAATTAAACCCACGAATTTACAAGGGTTATATCAGATGCTTAGGGTTATCTTCTAGGGTTAACACAACCAAAACCAAGTGGCGGCCATTGGAGAAGGAAAGGAAGAGGTTACCAAGGAGTTCTAGGCCGAAAACTCCTCCGTTTGCGCCGCCGTCGCCGCCAAACGATAGATCACGTCGCAAGGATCATAACCACACTGATTTTAGCACAAATCAGAGACCAAAAATCCCCATGCAAGTATTTATCTTGCTTAATTTCATTAATGCTTCATTCATGTTAGTTTAGGGTTGATTAGGATGAATTCTATGAAAGAAAACCCATGTTGGAGATTAGAAAATTTCATGTTTTAATGATATAAATGATAATCTAGAAATCCCCTTCATATGTAGAGGTTTAACCACGGATTTATGATGAATTAGAAGTAGAATTTCTGGATAAAGAATGAATTGAATTAAGTTAAAGAAATTTTTAGGGTTCATGAGTATTGTATGAATTTGCGTACTTTAAATCCATGAATCTTGATGAAAACTCGCATGCTTTACGTTAAATATTGTCCATTTGGATTTAGGACGTTTGTGGTATAAATTTCTGGGAGATTGGGAGTGAAAAATCTGGATTTGGATGTTGTTGGATGATAGAACCCGTAACTGGTTTTCTGCAGAATTCGTCATACCTGTTTGATCGATCGATCGAACCAGGAGTATCGATCGATCAACGCATCGATCAATCGAGCTCCTGCCATCGATCGATCGACCCCTCCTGGAAGACTCATATTTTTCCCTTCTAAATAGTTGAATTCAATATAAATGTGTAATAATCTTTGGACATCCTTATTAAAATATTTTGGGAGGTAAAGAAGATGATTAGGACTTATTAAAAATATGAAACCTTTAATGTAAGATAAGATTCACATTTTTGGGGATGTTTACACATAAGGGACGATGGAACTATGTACTAAAGAAAGAGACACGTAGGATAGTTATGTTGGATAATAAATGAGTACCTACTGAGATTACACTTGGGAGTATAGAAATTCACGAGTGTCACTTGATAAGTTGGAATAATCCCACAAATTAAGGAAAGAGGCAAACGTGTTACGTGATGACTAAATAATGAGTAAGAAGTACAAATGTCATAATTATGGGTTATGAGATGTACCTAAATTTGATATGGTAATAGTAGTATATTTATATGACTGTGTTTATGCATATACTATATACGTGTGAAAAGCATGCTCGCGCTACTTTCTATCCCTGAGGTTACCGCGCTGGGACAGTCTTATCTCGATGAGCCTTTATGGGGGATATTGACTCGTACCCTAGAAGATAGAAATCCTTCGGTACAGGCTATCGAATCGATAGTTCAGACGGTCCTAAGAGACATGAGGGCATGTGCTGACCTCTTAGAGACCTGGAATCTATGCTTCGCCTCAATATTATTTGTGTTTGTGTAAGTACAGTTCGAGAGTGATTCCGAACTTGTATTTCCCTTAGTACGAGTGATACGGGGATTGGATAGCAGAGTATGCTCGCACCATAATTTTTATGTGGGGTGCCGTTAGAATATATATATTATATGATTATTTAATATATATATTAAATTCTGGAATTTGGGAACTACCTACTGTGTTTATGGTAAGTAAGATATGAATAATTATTTCAATTTGGGAATAAGTGTTTGAAAAGTATAATATATTGCGGAGAGACTTTATTAGTAAATAAGGTTAAATGAGAACTATGTTGTTAAATGAAATGAACCTCTTAAACAGCTGAATTTTTCAGTTTAAATCTTACGAGCGACATAGAATAAGATAAGTTAAACCGTTGGGAAGGTTAGTACGATAGTCGTGCACATTAGAAGAGAGGTGAGAATTTCTCAAGGGAGTGTCGCACTAATATGTTGTTGCATTGGCCAGTAAACATTTAAAATACTTGCTAAACAAATTTTAAATCGTTTTTACAATTGGGCTCTGACCCGTTTCCATTTTCTTTTCTCTCTTGTATATATATATATATGTATATATTACAGGTGCCCAGCCACAGGGGCGTCTTGCATAGGATCCTTTGGAAGGAACACGTTGCAGCTTAGGTGGGAGTTGCAGGCCTCTTTCTTAGACGAACTCATTTCTTGATTCCACTTCTAGCATTTATTTTATCAGTTGGGCATGTGTCGCCCTTTTCCATTATTCAGTTGTTTTATTGGATATTGTAATTCATTTATTTCCAGTATTTGCACTTTGGGATTTATTATTGTCAGGATATTTTTCCTTTACGTTTTAATGTCGGAATTAATTAGTTGAATGTTTAATTCTTTGGATTATATGTTCCAGGATAGTTGTTGTGTGATTATTTAACTGTAAATTATGTAAAGTTTTAAATGGTGGTTTATAAAATAAAATTTGAAAAGTAATGTCTAAAAATGGTTTTGACACTTAGCTTAATTATTTAGGGTGTTTAATTTGGAAAAGTTACTTTTACGACAGTGATGCTAAGAATGAACCAACCGTTCACCTTGATTTTAATTTAATAAAGGAGTGATCGCCCGGTATTTAATTAGGCGGGGTGTCACAATATATATATATATATATATAGCTCTTGAGAGCCCCTCCACCACAAACCACCTTAAACCACCCTAACACCACCATCCCTCAACCCTAAATCACTATACTTTTACCATTTTCCACCATACTTAAGCCCATAAAACCCATCTACACCATTTATTTAATAAAAATGTAAATTCATGGAGATATTTTAGGGTTTTTTGAATAAGAAAAGTAGAAGAAATCATGGAGTTTGAACGGGGTTTTCATGAAGCATTTAAGAAGACAAGCTTGAAGGATCTAGGCAACCTCTTTAATGCCACCTTATTGTAACACCCCGTAATTTTGAAGATTTAAAATTTAATTATTTTTGGGAGAAATAGAAATATTTAAATTGGAGAAACTTAAATTTATGATTTGGAGAATTTAATTGAGTGGGGAGAATTATTTTTAATTGGCGACTTTAAGTTAAATTGTTCGAATTAATGTGCGTCGCATTTTTTAGGCAAATTTGAAAATGTTATAAAGTATTTCGGATGACAATTCTGACTGCGCGGTTGAGTCCGGATGGGTCGAGATAGTCAGAAAAGAGTACTCGGGGAGTAGTAATCAGGTCTCGGGGCATTTTTGGACATAGTCGGGCCCACACTAGGTGATTTGGGTCATTTTAATTAGGCCCGTATGGCCTAAAACGGGATTAGGGGCTTTAAACCTAATTGGGGAAAAAGTTGAACGGCAGTTAACAAATTCTAAACCTAGGGTTTGAGAGAGACACGGAGCAAAGCAAATCAAGAGCCAATTGGGGATTTTTAGAGCCAAAGTAAGGGACTAATTGGGGTGTTCTTCATCAACACCTTAACTACATCAACGGATCAGACCCTACGAACGATTCTAGGCAAGTGGTTAACTGTTATGATTCTAAATTTGTGATAATCAATTCATATTTTTGTGATGTGTAAACCAAAATCCGTTTTGGGAATAAATGGGTATTCGGGTGAAATCCGTATTTGGAAAATGGTATATCTTGAAGATATTTGGGATGACCTTAGTAGGTTTCATGATTCTGTAGTTTAGGAATATGAACCGTATGATTAAATCCAGCATGAATGGACATTTAAATTCTGATAGTAGAAATGTAAAGTGTTTGGGTGTTTGAAACCCAGGTAAAATCCGAATCTGTAAAACGTTAAGATTTGTGGAAATTGGTGATTGAATTAAGGCTTCGAGGTTGAGTAGAATCTGTTTTCATATGTTAATATGGTATATTATGATCAGATATTATTATGGAAGAAATTAGAAGCTCGAATGGGTTAACAATGGCTGAATAGCAAGCCGGAGAAGAAAGGGACCTGCTCGATCGATCGATCGACCCACGAGGATCGATCGATCGATGGTCCCAGAATTTTGGTAATTCGGATAGTTTTATATATATAAGGGAAATTAATTTAGGATTTAATCCCTACTTTTATTTAGTGATAAATTCATATGTGACACATATTCCTTAGCAATTATAAGGTGATATAATTGGGTTTAGGAGGGTGATAATTGTATGCCATGAGATGAATAAATTTTGAGAAATAATTAATGAGTATTGATTTTGGACCGAGGGAAAATATTCGGGTATTGTAGTTGAGAGGCACTACATTATTAAAGGAATTGAGGTGTAATCAATTAGTTATGGGGCAAAATATAGAATCGGGTATTAACGATGGTACGGGCCAAGTGAGCGAGTCCGGGTATAATGGTTGGGAGACACCAAGTGTTAAATTAATTAATGTGTAAATTAATTAAATTAGAGTCGTACTATAGACTCGGATTTGTATTAATTAATGTGTAAATTAATTGAATTAGAGTCGAACCATAGACTTGGATTGGTAATGATTAATTAATGTGTAAATTAATTAAATTAGAGTCGGACCATAGACTCGGATTGGTAATGATTAATTAATGTGTAAATTAATTAAATTAGAGTCGAATCATAGACTCAGGTAAATATTTATATAAATTAATGTGCAAAGTATTTATATAAGAGTCGGACCATAGGCTCGGGGAAATATTATATTAATTGACGTGTGAATTAATAAGTGAGAAAATTAATTAAGTTGAGTCGGGCCACAGACTCAGGAAATTACAGGCTAGTGTTACGGGATTTTGAGTACACGGCAAAGCCGGGATTTATATTATATATATACGGTGTAGTGATAGTATATATATACGTGTATATATTGTGTGTTATTAAATATGAGTGACTAGATATTTATTTAATTTATATACTCTAGTGATATCACGGGAGGTTGCACGATGTGGGTGAATCCCCTAGCTTGAGGAGTAGGGTGAGTATATCCCCAGGTCATAGCGTCCGGCATATGGGTGAGGGATTTATCTCACTTTCAGGGAAAGAATATGACCTCCTCCACTACGTTTATATTTTGGGCCAAGTTTGTGAGCGATTCCAACTCGGGTAACTAGGTTATGTGAGCACACCTAGTAAGATAGCACTTTAGAGGGAATCATCCGGTGAGGGTATACTCGGAGGGATGGATGTGCATATATATATATATGTGTAATTGTTCTTAGTAAAGGTATGTATATAATGGTAGTAAATATTATATGCGAAAAATAATACAGTGTGTGATGTATATACTTTTTATAACTTGTGTCAGAGTTATATGATTATTATTTAAAGGAAATTAATTAAATTAATCGGTGAGATAAATTATTAATCCAGGAATTATTATACTCGGGTTAGAGTAGTATGGCAAGGGGAGATTGTACCAGGACTAGTTTGACAGGGTAGTACAATTAGGTGGGGTTAAGGTAACCGTTAGGTGTGCACAATAGTGGAGGGGTAAGAATGTCCTCAAGAGAGTGCGACATTAACTTATATATGAAGAGCATTCATGCATTTTAAATTATTGCAGTTAATTAACTTGCCAACTATTTTCAAAATGTTTTGGGTTCTAACCCTTGCTATAAAACTATTTTCAAAACCTTTTACGTGTCCAGCCACAGGGACACCAGGATTGATATTCTATTCCAGGGACACGGAGCTGCGACATATGTGGATGCTAGCAGGAGCTTGGATTATACACATCGTTCTTTCATTCCTAGAGTATGAATCATTTATCAGCTCCAGTCTTATTTAGGGGATGTCGCCCAGACTTTCAGTTCATTTTTCAGATTTATTTTATTCCGGTGTTATATATTTATATTGGATTATTTACTTTGGTGACCGATGGTTTATTCGGCATGTAGTCATTATTTATTCAGTTGATTTAATTCTGTTGTGTGAATGGATTATATTTATTTTCGCATGTACTATTTGGTTTAATTAATAAGATAAAAATTGGCACCAGCTTTTGGAATACTAGGTGGTTAGTAAGTCTTAAAAAGATTTTTGACAGTGATGCTAAGGATGAACCAACTAGGATTCCTGTTTTAATTTGGTATAGGACTGATCACCTAGTATTTTATTAGGCGGGGTGTCACACTTACGAGGTAAGAGGTTTCCATCTTCTTCTACATTCATCCACCCATTTTAGGGCTTCAATAAGGTGAAAAAACTCTACTCTTAGTTTAAGAACTCTAATTTTCCATAGTATTGGTCTTGTAGATAAAGTTTGTAAGATTAGAATGCATATATGATTTAAGAAGGTATTTCTTATGGTTTTCTATAAAATGGCTTACAAAGGATTTCAAGAGTGTTGAGAAAAATTATATATTTTATGAAAATTTGGTGTTAAACATTTTATGGAAGAAAATATTTTGAAAACAAAATTATCTTGTTGAAGATATTTTATGAATAAATGCCTCTTGGTCTTGAAAAGCATGTTTTTCAAATATTATGAAATTTTTTAATAAATCACATGTTAAACTCATTTTCTTGAACTTTTTGACTTAAAATCCCACTTCCCACGTATATAAACTTGTAGTATTTTGACGATGAGCATATAAACAAGTTTAATGGAGGTTTTAGTGAGTTTTAACTTGAAATAAAGGAAGTGTAAATTTCAGGCCTTAAAGTGTGTGAATAGGTGTAGAAAATGTGATAAGTGTATGGTCTTAAGACTACTGTGACACCCCGCCTAATTAAATACCGGGCGATCACTCCTTTATTAAATTAAATCATGGTGAACAGTTTGGTTCATTCTTAGCATCACTGTCGTAAGAAGAAATTTTCCAATTAAACACCCTAAATAATTAAGCTAAGTGTCAAAACCAATTTTTTTTTTTTTTTTTAATTTCTACTTCCAAATTTTATTTAAAGAAAAGATTTATTTAATTTATTAACAAAGCTCAATGAATAAGACTCACACCACATTTAACTGGAACAAAAATCCAATATATAAAATATTCATCAACGAATGTCAACATGCGAGAAAATAAAGTAATACATCCATCCTGGACAAAAATCCCATAATAATGAACTAGGAAATACTGAAATAACAATGTCCCAACATAAAGAAATAATGGAAAGGGCTACACATGCCCATCTGAAAGGAAATGCTAAGAGTGGATCTGAATGAACGAAGTCGTCTAATCAAGAGACCTGCAACTCCCACTTAAGCTGCAGCGCGTTCCTTCCAAGAGATCCTAAGCAAGACGCCCCTGTGGCTGGGCACCTGAAATACATACACATATATACAAGGGGGAGAGAGAGAGAGAAAATGGGTCAGAGCCCGAAAGTGTGTATGATTTAAAATTAGTTTAGCAAGTATTTAAATTGATACAGGCCAATGCAACAACATATTAGTTCGACACTCTCTTGAGAAATTCTCACCTCTCTTCTAGTGTGCACGCCTATCGTACTAACCTTCCCAAATGGTTTAACTTAACTTACTCATAAGTTTTCAAAACCGAACAATGTCATTGTTTTAAAAAGGTTACTTTCAATTTGTAGCACAAGTCTCGTTTTAGCTTCATCAATTTATAAAGTTTCCCAGAGTCGTATTTTACTCTCATAAAATATGTATTTCCAATTTGATTCATCAAACATATCTTACTTACCAAAACACAGTAGGTAGTTCCAAGTTTCAGAACTTCATATATATTAAATACTCATGTAATATATATATATTCTAATGGCACCCCACATAAAAATTATGGTGCGGGCATTCTCTGCTATCCAATCCCCGTATCAATCGTACTAAGGGAAATACAAGTTCGGAATCACTCTCGAATTGTATCAATACAAACACAAATAATATTGAGGCGAAGCATAGTTTCCAAGTCCAAGAGGTCAGCACATACCCTCCCATCTCTTAGGACCGTGACTACCGATTCGATAGCCTGTACCTAGGAATCCTATCTTCTAGGGTACGAGTCAATATCCCCCGTAAGGCAACACAGGATAAGATCGTCCCAGCGCGGTAACCTCAGGGATAGCAAGTAGGGCGGGCATGGTTTTTACATGTATATAATATATGTACACACATTCATATAAATATACCAATTTCATCATATTACTATAGGTTCCTCTCATTACCCATAATTACAACATTTATCCTTAATTTCACATTATTAAGATTACGTATAAGGTTTCGTCTCTAACCTTAACATCGAAGAGATTTCTCACTAATTACGTGACACTCGTGGATTCTATCTATCCAAGTAACAAATTCAGTAGGTAGACATCTATTCACTATCGTAAGTATTCGACGTAATCTCTCACTTGAAATACGTAGTTTCCTCGTTCCTCAAATAAATGTCCCTAAAACACAATTATTGTCTCATAATGAAGTTCTCAACACTCAACCATATGTCCTACTGGTCACTCCTATATCCCAAAACATTTTATTCATAATGCCAAAGAATTATTCCACGATAAATTAATTAAACTAATTAAACATGGGGAAATAAGAGGCTGCCAGGAAGGGTCGATCGATCGACGGCTGGGGCTCGATCGATCGAACCTTCGATCGATCGACGCTCTAGGGTCGATCGATCGATCAAGCAGGTCTGCGAAATCCTGCAGAAGTGCAGTTACGGGTTTTACCAAAATTCTTCATCCAAATCCATATTTTCCAACACTAATCATCCCAAATCTTCTACTACAATCATGATAACATATTTCCAGATGTTTTTAACGTTAAGCATGCGTAAATCCATTATTAAACACGATTAAACAACCCAAAATCTCATCTAATCATCAAGAACCCTAAGTTTTCTTAACTTTTGTTCTAATCAGTTTTCTCCAGAATTTCCTTCTACATAATCATCAAAAATTCATGGGTTAATCATCTACATCATATAAGATTTCCAGAATATGGTTTTAATCTTTTCTACATGCAAATTCCTATAAAAAAGTGGGGTTTTCTTCCATAAATTATACTCCTAATCATTCCTAAACTAATATGAATATTGAACCAATGAAATAAGAAAGTTTAAACACTTGCCTGGGATTTCAGAGGTTTGGTTTCCTGTAGATATTGATGTGGTTGCGCTCTCCTCCTCAAGATCTACGCGTTGGTGGTGACGGCGGTGCAAACGGTGGTGTTTTGGGTCTTGAATCACCTTGAGAGCTCTATCCTCTCTTCTCCAATGGCCGTACTAGGGTTATGAATGTTCTAACCCTAAAAGGATAACCTAAATAGCTGCTAAGGATGGCTGAAATTCGTGGGTTTAATTACCCTATTTCGTAAAATGACCAAAATGCCCTCTCGGGTCACTAATTAGGCCTAAAACCACCCCGGGACCCAAACTAAACCCCCGGGTACACTTTTCTGACTATCTCGACCCTTCCGAACGCGTTGCCGCACTCAAAACGACCATACGAACAACTTATAAAATATTCACTTTTATATATAAATAATTAGTCCCGACGCGACACGGGCGCGTCCTGACTAAAATACCCAAAATTGTCATTTCATTCACTCGTGACATTTAATATAACCAATATCATATATTACTATGCTCATAAGTAATATTCAACAATATTATATAATTACTAACTCACGTCACGTTAATAATTATAACATAATTAATTTCTGGATTTTTATTAAATAATTTACTCTCATTAAATTTAATAAATCCCCAAATTAATATAGCATAAAAATACGGGGTATTACATACTCCCCCCCTAATAACGGAATTTCGTCCCGAAATTCGGAAAATAAGGCATACCTGGTAAGAACAAATCTGGATATCTCTCGCGTATATCTGCCTCGTGCTCCCAAGTGGATTCCTCCACATTATGATGTTTCCACTGGACCCGCACAAGTGGAACTATCTTTGACCTCAATCTCCTCTCACTATAGTCTAGGATAGGCACCGGTCTCTCCTCGTAAGAGCTATCAGGCTGTAAATCGATCTCATCTATCGCGATGTGAGTATGGGCCATGTCATCTCGAAGGAATCATCTCAACGACGAGATGTGAAATACATCATGAATGCGATGTAAATGTTCTGGCAGTCCCAATCTGTATGCAAACGGCCCAATCCTCTCAATGATGGGAAATGGTCCCACGTACCTCGGAGCCAACTTTCCCTTCTTCCCGAACCTCATCACTCCTTTCATAGGAGACACACGTAGCAACACTTGGTCCCCCCACGTTAAACTCCCTGAAGAACCGTTTTGCATCGGCGTAGCTCTTCTGTCTGTCCTGGGCTACTCGAATGCGACTCCTGATCATCTCAATCCTCGCAGAGGTCTCCTGAATCACCTCTGGTCCTAATAACTTGTTATCCCCCACTTCAAGCCGACAAGTTGGGGAACGACAAGGCCTACCATACAACGCCTCAAATGGAGCCATGCCAATCGTGAACTGATAAGAGTTATTATAAGCAAACTCTACCAGTGGAAGATGTGGCTCCCAACCTCCTCCAAAATCAAGAATCACACATGCGTAGCATATCTTCTAACATCTGATTAGTACGCTCTGTCTGTCCATCTGTCTGTGGGTGATAAGCTGAACTCATCCTCAACTCAGTACCCATAGCCTCCTGAAAGCTTTCCCAAAACGTGATACGAAAATCTTGTCTATATCTGACACAATATTCAGGGGCACCCCATGTAATCTGACAATTTCAGCGATAAACAACTGAGCATACTGACCCGTGGTATAATCTGTACGCACCGGCAGAAAATGAGCCAACTTGGTCAAACGGTCTACAATCACCCAGATAGAATCGTGGCCTCTCTGTGATGTAGGCAATCCTGTAATGAGATCCATGGAAATACTCTCCCACTTCCACGCGGGTACTTCCAATGGCTGAAGTAATCCTGTCGGTTTCTGGTGGTCCACCTTAACCAGCTGGCAAGTAGAACACTTAGACACAAACTCGGCAATGACCTTCTTCATCCCACTCCACCAGTATTGTCGCCTCATATCCTGGTACATCTTATCGCCTCCCGGATGTACTGCAAATCGGGACCCATGAGAATGAGTCATCACTTCATGACGTAACTCTGCTCCTTCAGGAACTACCAATCTCCCATTAAACCGCAAACCTCCATCAGAACTAACAGAATAGGACTCAGCACCCTCGGCTAGAAGTCGCACAATCTGCTCCTGGCAAAACGGGTCTATGGTCTGTGCCTGTATCACCCTCGAAACAATCTCGGATGTGACAGTCATAACGGATATGAAAGAATGGGCTACCACTACACCAAAATGGGCAAATTGTCACCTTTCAGCCGGCCAGACTTGTCAAGGTCATTGACCGTGACAAAAAAACACGCGTTTTGTGTCACGGTCATTGACCTTGACACGACCGTGACAAAGACTTGTCACGGTCTTTGACCGTGACAAGTCCGTGGCAAGTAAATTTGTCACGGTCGTGTCACGGTCAATGACCGTGACAAGTCGTGTCACGGTCAATGACCTTGACACGACCGTGACAATGTTCGCAGCAAAAACCCTACCCCCCTTCTTTTTTCCCTCCCGCGCCGTTCCCTCCATCTCTCTCTCTCTCTCTCGACGCTGCTCTCTCTCTCTCTCTCTCTCTCTACTTTCAGGTCCATTTTCTCTCTCTCTCTCTCTTCCATTTATATATATGTTTGTGTGTATATTTATGTGTGTATGTGTATATATATATGTGTGTATGTGTGTGCGTGG
Source organism: Sambucus nigra (assembly GCA_949130495.1). Classification (NCBI taxonomy): domain Eukaryota; kingdom Viridiplantae; phylum Streptophyta; class Magnoliopsida; order Dipsacales; family Adoxaceae; genus Sambucus; species Sambucus nigra. Next base: position 358,737,590 of record OX422217.1, on the reverse strand, counting down.
AGGGGGGCAGGGGGTGGGGGGTGGGGCGGGGTGGGGCAGGGTGAGGGAGGGGGTGGTGGAGGGTGGGGTGGGGTGTGTGTGTGTGTGGTGGTGTGTGGTGGGGGAGGGGGTGGGGTGGGGTGTGTGTGTGTGTGTGGTGGTGTGTGGTGGGGGAGGGGGTGGATGAGGGGTAGGGCAGGGGGTGGGGTGGGGCAGGGTGTGTGTGTGTGTGGTGGTGGTGTGGGGTGGGGCAGGGGGTGGGGTGGGGTGGTGTGTGTGTGTGTGTGGTGGTGTGTGGTGGGGGAGGGGGTGGGGTGGGGTGTGTGTGTGTGTGGTGGTGGTGTGTGGTGGGGGAGGGGGTGGGGTGGGGTGGGGTGGGGTGTGTGTGTGTGTGTGTGTGGTGGGGGAGGGGGTGGTGGAGGGGTGGGGTGTGTGTGTGTGTGTGTGGTGGTGTGTGGTGGGGGAGGGGGTGGTGGAGGACGAAAATTATTGTTGTAGCACTAAGAGAATAAATGAAAATGAATTGAAACTATGAAATTGTTATGGAATATAATAAATTTGGAACTATTGTCTTTGCAACCATCCAATAAAAGTTTTCCTTCATGGAATGTTAGAATTGTTTCTAGGATAATAATCCTACTATAAGTTTTCCTTCATGGAATGTTATTATACAACATGTATTATTTCGACGTGTAATTCTAAAATCTCACCTAGTTTTGTATACTATTTTTATAATCATACTATCAATTCACGAGACACTAAACAAGAAAGAGGGCATATTAATTTGGAAATGCTTGTTTTTCTTTCTAGATATCCGTGTCGTCAAAACTTGGTATTAGATACTTGCGTGGTTTTACCTAACTTGAATGAATTAATAAATGTTTCAGTAAAGGTTGAAGTGGACAAAAAACGTGTGAATTGATTAATATCCATAATGTAAATAAAAGGTAAAGTAAGTGTGTAAATGGGTGGTTGAGAAAGCTAAGAGGTCTAACCCATATTTAATACATAGGTGTGTTATGAAAGGTTTTCAAAGGGTAATTAAGTATTTTCAAATAATGACCCCGAAACATAGAAATTCAATCTCAAGCAATTTAATTTCAATCTCTACAAATTTATGCATGTATTCAAGGGATTTATGAAGGATTAATATTAAAATTCAATTCCTATACATAATCTAAAAATTATATGTGTGTGTGCGTGTGCGTGTGCGTAGGTGTGCGTGTGTGTGTGGCGGGGGGAGGGGGCAGGGGTGGGGCACCCATTTAATAACTCTTTAAATATTTGGAAAAAACATAATATTACAAAATTGAAACGAAATGGTATTGATGGAACTTACACATACGTTATAATATAGACGTAACATTTTTTTATCTGTACTAATAACATTTTTTTTTATCTGTACTAATAACATTTTTTTTACAGCAAAAATGTCTCCTTCAGATGTTAGGGCGAAGATGATGATGCTGTTTATGATGATGTCGTCGTCTGGGTTCGGTGGTAGCGGAGGCGACGAGGGCTCCTCCGCCCCTAGGCTCCCCAAATATGGAAAATTTGGGATTACCGTCGAAAACAAGTCGGAGCTTTTAGCGAGATCCCTCGAGCTGCTAAAGACGGTCATCGGCCCGGGGTTTATGAGTTGGAAGGAGGTGCCGTATGAGCTCAAGTTAGCTGTTTGGGCGGCACTACAGGTAATATTTATATGAATATTTCAATTTCAATTTATATTTATATTTATATTTATATTTATATTTATATTTATATTTATATTTATATTTATATTTATATTTATATTTATATTTATATTTATATTTATATTTATATTTATATTTATATTTATATTTATTCGCAACTAACATTGTATTTGTTGGACAGGAACAATTCAACTTGGATCCAAAGCTACGCGATTCCGTCTTTGAGCAGTTGAGGGAGCAACACAAGACGTGGAAAAAAAATATGCGGACACGGTACTTTGGAAAAACACGAGAGACCATTTTACAATGGCGCGGATCCGTCCCGCCCAAGGAGCCGATCTCATTGGCACAATGGCAAAAGTTCATTGACAATGAGCTCGAGGATCGACAATTGGCATCTCGCCAATCGGGGAGGGAAAATCGGGCTAAAAAGACGGACGTGCACTACTCCGGCCGGACCTCTTACGCTGAGCTGGAGCATAGGATGAAGGTAATATTTAATTTATCTATAACTACAAAAATATATTATTGGATATTATTTTACTTTGCGGGACCGATACTAATTTTACTCTACTTTATTTTATTTCAGGGGGTAGGGAGTGGGCCAGGGGGTAAGCCACATAGGCTCGATACTTATGTGGCTCTTCGGACGAAGAAGGGGAAGGACAAGGAGGTGTCCCCGAGCATCGCGGCCACGATTGTAAGTAATCCGACAGTTTAATTATTTTTAATTACGTTATAATTTTTTAGTTTACTTATTTTACTAATCATGTGCTTTTTGTCGTTTCAGTCAAAGCTTAAGGAAGTGCATGAGTCGCAGTCTGATGCCGACAAGGCATCTTTGTCCACAGACGCACTCAGCCAAGTGCTTGGCTCTGATCGCAAGGGGAGGACAAGGGGAGTGAGCTCGCGGGTGGCCAAATCTAGGATCATCGGATTGGAGACGAGCGACACCGGGTTGGCTCGAACGGTGGATTCACACGACGCGAAGCTGTCCCGTTTGGAGGCGACGGTCCAAGATATGTACGCATTCATGAAGCGTACGTTGGGTGGAGACCGTAAAGAGAAAGGTAATGGGAAAGGGAAGGAGAAGGCGGTGGAGGAGGAGGTGCGGGAGGACGAGGAGGTGCGGGAGGACGAGGCACAGAATGACGAGGATGTGGACCTCGCTGCTTCATCACCGACACGTTCGTACTTCGACGATCCACTTCCCTATTTGACGCCCTCCAACAGACCATTATCGACAATTGGTTGGCCGAGCGTGTTCATATTGGACATATTTGATGGCCAGCGGATAGGGCGGGGGTTGAGGGACCCGAACATCGTCGAGGGTGGAATAGTCCATGGACGTGTGCTTCAAGAGATGGAGTCCAAGGTGCTCGTCACGCATGTCATACCCGGGAAGGAGAACTCCCTATTGTGGTTGCGCGAACAATGCGGCACGACGTATATTAGTGGGTGCGTCAATTCGTATGTCGTGTGGCCTACTCACCTCCTCAGTTTTATCTAAGACATGTAGTAACATTATTTTTAAGTTTGTCCATTTTAATTATATTTGGATTATATCGTCATGTATATTATTTTTACTTTGAAGATTTGGATTATACTGTCATGAATATATATTTACATTATCTTTAGTTTGTGTTGGATATATGATGTTTTGGATCAGGTACAACGTTCCTATAACAGGTACAAATATACTGCTGGGCAGTGGCGGTGGCCATACTGCCCAGCAGATTTTTTTTAAATTCTGCCCAGAATTGTCACGGTCATTGACCGTGACAAGTCCGTGACAATATTTGTCACGGGCTTGTCACGGTCAATGACCGTGACAAATTTTTTTTAAAAAGGGTCACGGTTTTAAACCGTGACAAACGTGTCAAGGTCAATGACCGTGACACGACCGTGACACAAAACGCGAGTTTTGTGTCAAGGTCAATGACCGTGACACGACCGTGACAAAAAAAGTTGTCTCGCCTCGAAATGTCACGGTCATTGACCTTGACAAGGTGAATTTGTCAAGGTCAATGACCTTGACAAATGGGCAGATTTGGTGTAGTGTACTGCATCTTGGTGACCCAACTCCTTCCACTTTGCTTTCCAAACGTTTGCTACATCCTCTACCGGTCTGCGGCTCAACGCATCAGCAACTACGTTGGCTTTCCCCGGATGATACTGTATATCGAACTGGTAGTCTTTCACAAACTCTAACCACCTGCGCTGACGCATATTCAGCTCTCGCTGAGTGAACAGGTACTGCAGTGATTTATGGTCTGTGAACAAATGAAATTTCTCTCCCAATAGATAGTGTCCCCATATCCGCAATGCAAATACGACCGCCGCTAACTCCAGGTCGTGGGTGGGGTAATTCTTCTCAGGTGGCTTAAGCTTGCGGGAAGCAAAAGCTATAGTCTTCTCCTCCTGCTGGAGTACTCCTCCAAGTCCCTGTAAAGACGCATCGGTGTAAACCAGGTACTCCACACCCGATTTCGGTAAAGCAAGGACTGGTGCTGAAGTAAGCTTGTCCTTCAGCTCGTCGAAGGCTAATTGGCAAGCATCATCCCAAACATACGGTACCCCTTTTTGCGAGTCAGATTCGTCAATGGACCCGCTATCTTGGAGAATCCCCGAATGAATATCCTGTAGTATCCGGCTAACCCCAAGAAACTACGTACCTCTGTCGGTGTCGTGGGCTGTCCCCACTCCCTTACCGCTGACACTTACTCGGGTCAACTGCCATCCCCTGCTCAGAAACAACATGGCCCAAGAACTGTACTTCTCGCAACCAAAATCCACACTTCTCGTACTTAGCCTACAACTGATGCTCTCGTAAAGTCTAAAGAACCTGCCTCAAGTGCTCGGCATGCTCCTCCTCGGAATGGGAATATATCAAGATGTAATCTATGAAGACAATGACAAACTGATCCAAGAACTCTCTGAACACTCGGTTCATTAAGTCCATGAACATGGATGGAGCATTAGTGAGGCCGAATGGCATCACTCTGAACTCATAAGGCCCATATCTCGTCAAGAAAGCAGTCTTCGAAACATCCTGCTTCCTAATACGTAGCTGATGGTACCCCGACCTCAGATCTATCTTCGAAAAGAAGGTTGCTCCCCTCAGTTGTTGGAACAGATCATCGATTCGAGGCAACGGATACTTATTCCGTATCGTGACCTTGTTCAACTCCCGGTAGTCCACACACAACCTCAGTGAACCATCTTTCTTCTTCACAAACAAAACTGGAGCGCCCCAAGGTGAGGTACTCCAGCGAATGAAGCCCTGACCTAACAGCTGCTCTATCTGATCTCGTATCTCTCGCATCTCTGCCAGAGCCATACGGTACGGTGCGCGTGCTATAGGTCTCGTATCTGGTAATAGGTCTATAACAAAGTCTATCTCTCGACTGGGGGGTAGGCCTGGTATCTCCTGAAACACGTCGGAATACTCCCTAACAACTGGGATCGAATCCAAAGGAATCACAATCTCCTTAGAGGTATCCTCCTCTATGTAATACAAATGAGTGGTCGAGCCTCCCTCTGGGCGAGGCATCGCCACTACAAACATCTCTTGCCCCGGAATGGCAAAAATAATGCTCCCACCGAAGCAATCAATCATGGTTCTATAAGCTGCGAGCCAATCCATACCAATAATAACATCGTGCTCATGCATGTCTAAAACTAACATGTACGCAGGTAATACCAGACTACCGATCTCTATCCCCACTCCCCGGCATGTAAAGAAAAAAAAATGACCCACTCCCCGGCATGTAAAGAAAAAAAAGTGACCCACTCCCCAATGGTGAGTCTACACACGTCACTGTGCTCTTAGCTGTGACTAATAACCCTAAGGTATTCGCAAAATGAGTAGCTATAAAGTAGTACATTGCCTCAATATCAAACAAAACTCGATCCATAGTTTCATGTATAGAAAACATACCCTCAATCGCGGGTGGTGCCTGTGGAGCTACTTCCTGGTGGACGTTATGGACACGTCCGTATTGTAACTGTTTCTGCTGAACTGAGGCTGTTGGAAAGGGTGGTGGAACTGGCTTCTGAGGTTCATTACTAGAACCTTCCGGTCGTGGGGCCCTATCCTTCTCTGAGCAATCCTGACGTCTATGGCCATGTCTGCCACATTGGAAGCACCTCCCTCGAAACTGCTTCACTTCACTACATTGTTGACTAGTCTCGCTTTTTCCCTGATCTCGCTGACCTTGATGGAAAATTTGCGGAAGAACTATGTCAAGGTGAGTACAATCCCTCCACTTGTGACCCGGCTGTATACATTTATAGCAGAGTCCTGAAAGTTCTCCCTGGTTGGGTTGAAGTTCCTTCCCAGACTGATCCGAACAAGTTCGACGTTCATGACCATCCATACCACATTTGAAACACCTCTTCATGGCTTCACCTTGCCCCCGATTTTGTTGACCCTGACGCTTTCGGGTTTCCTTACACAATTTGTTACCTTTGTGGTTTTCACGTTCTTGAAGGGGTTGTGGTTGTGATCTTTGCATCTTTACGCACTTGTTATTTCCAGTCATGACAGACTGACTATACTCTCTAGATCTTTTGCCCCTCAAAATCTGTGTGCTGCGTTCTTAATACTGTAAGACTGCAGTGGTAACTGCCTGTGCCACAATACCAGCAAACTCGGCGGTTGATACGCTCTCTGGAGATATCTGAGGTGTAAGTCGATTTTGCTCGTTGACTCCCTGAACGGCATTAGCTAGTTCTTCTCGACGATCCATCTGAAAATTTAAGTAAATTTGGATGAGTTCATCATTCAAATAAACAAATCGCAGAAGCACGAATTCCCAAAGTATAGAGGTGAACACAACATTCCTAGTATTAGGGCTCTATATCAAAAATGTTAAGCTGAAAGCGAAATAAGCCGTACAGATCCTAAGGACACTAGAACCTGATGCTCTGATACCACCTGTGACACCCCGCCTAATTAAATACCGGGCGATCACTCCTTTATTAAATTAAATCAAGGTGAACAGTTTGGTTCATTCTTAGCATCACTGTCGTAAGAAGAAACTTTCCAATTAAACACCCTAAATAATTAAGCTAAGTGTCAAAACCAATTTTTTTTTTTTTTTTTTTAATTTCTATTTCCAAATTTTATTTAAAGAAAAGATTTATTTAATTTATTAACAAAGCTCAATGAATAAGACTCACACCACAAATAACTGGAACAAAAATCCAATATATAAAACATTCATCAACGAATGTCAACATGCGAGAAAATAAAGTAATACATCCATCCTGGACAAAAATCCCATAATAATGAACTAGGAAATACTGAAATAACAATGTCCCAACATAAAGAAATAATCGAAAGGGCTACACATGCCCATCTGAAAGGAAATGCTAAGAGTGGATCTGAATGAACGAAGTCGTCTAATCAAGAGACCTGCAACTCCCACCTAAGCTGCAGCGCGTTCCTTCCAAGAGATCCTAAGCAAGACGCCCCTGTGGATGGGCACCTGAAATACATACACATATATACAAGGGGGAGAGAGAGAGAGAAAACAGGTCAGAGCCCAATAGTGTGTATGATTTAAAATTAGTTTAGCAAGTATTTAAGTTGATACAGGCCAATGCAACAACATATTAGTTCGACACTCTCTTGAGAAATTCTCACCTCTCTTCTAGTGTGCACGCCTATCGTACTAACCTTCCCAAATGGTTTAACTTAACTTACTCATAAGTTTTCAAAACCGAACAATGTCATTGTTTTAAAAAGGTTACTTTCAATTTGTAACACAAGTCTCGTTTTAGCTTCATCAATTTATAAAGTTTCCCAGAGTCGTATTTTACTCTCATAAAACAAGTATTTCCAATTTGATTCATCAAACATATCTTACTTACCAAAACACAGTAGGTAGTTCCAAGTTTCAGAACTTCATATATATTAAATACTCGTGTAATATATATATTCTAATGGCACCCCACATAAAAATTATGGTGCGGGAATTCTCTGCTATCCAATCCCCGTATCAATCGTACTAAGGGAAATACAAGTTCGGAATCACTCTCGAATTGTATCAATACAAACACAAATAATATTGAGGCGAAGCATAGTTTCCAAGTCCAAGAGGTCAGCACATACCCTCGCATCTCTTAGGACCGTGACTACCGATTCGATAGCCTGTACCTAGGAATCCTATCTTCTAGGGTACGAGTCAATATCCCCCGTAAGGCAACACAGGATAAGATCGTCCCAGCGCGGTAACCTCAGGGATAGCAAGTAGGGCGGGCATAGTTTTTACATGTATATAATATATGTACACACATTCATATAAATATACCAATTTCATCATATTACTATAGGTTCCTCTCATTACCCATAATTACAACATTTATCCTTAATTTCACATTATTAAGATTACGTATAAGGTTTCGTCTCTAACCTAACATCGAAGAGATTTCTCACTAATTACGTGACACTCGTGGATTCTATCTATCCAAGTAACAAATTCAGTAGGTAGACATCTATTCACTATCGTAAGTATTCGACGTAATCTCTCACTTGAAATACGTAGTTTCCTCGTTCCTCAAATAAATGTCCCTAAAACACAATTATTGTCTCATAATGAAGTTCTCAACACTCAACCATATGTCCTACTGGTCACTCCTATATCCCAAAACATTTTATTCATAATGCCAAAGAATTATTCCACGATAAATTAATTAAACTAATTAAACATGGGGAAATAAGAGGCTGCCAGGAAGGGTCGATCGATCGACGGCTGGGGCTCGATCGATCGAACCTTCGATCGATCGACGCTCTAGGGTCGATCGATCGATCAAGCAGGTCTGCGAAATCCTGCAGAAGTGCAGTTACGGGTTTTACCAAAATTCTTCATCCAAATCCATATTTTCCAACACTAATCGTCCCAAAACTTCTACTACAATCATGATAACATATTTCCAGATGTTTTTAACGTTAAGCATGCGTAAATCCATTATTAAACACGATTAAACAACCCAAAATCTCATCTAATCATCAAGAACCCTAAGTTTTCTTAACTTTTGTTCTAATCAGTTTTCTCCAGAATTTCCTTCTACATAATCATCAAAAATTCGTGGGTTAATCATCTACATCATATAAGATTTCCAGAATATGGTTTTAATCTTTTCTACATGCAAATTCCTATCAAAAAGTGGGGTTTTCTTCCATAAATTATACTCCTAATCATTCCTAAACTAATATGAATATTGAACCAACGAAATAAGCAAGTTTAAACACTTGCCTGGGATTTCAGAGGTCTGGTTTCCTGTAGATATTGATGTGGTTGCGCTCTCCTCCTCAAGATCTACGCGTTGGTGGTGACGGCGGTGCAAACGGTGGTGTTTTGGGTCTTGAATCACCTTGAGAGCTCTCTCCTCTCTTCTCCAATGGCCGTACTAGGGTTATGAATGTTCTAACCCTAAAAGGATAACCTAAATAGCTGCTAAGAATGGCTGAAATTCGTGGGTTTAATTACCCTATTTCGTAAAATGACCAAAATGCCCTCTCGGGTCACTAATTAGGCCTAAAACCACCCCGGGACCCAAACTAACCCCCGGGTACACTTTTCTGACTATCTCGACCCTTACGGACGCGTTGGCACACTCAAAACGACCATACGAACAACTTATAAAATATTCACTTTTATATATAAATAATTAGTCCCGACGCGACACGGGCGCGTCCTGACTAAAATACCCAAAATTGTCATTTCATTCACTCGTGACATTTAATATAACCAATATCATATATTACTATGCTCATAAGTAATATTCAACAATATTATATAATTACTAACTCACGTCACGTTAATAATTATAACATAATTAATTTCTGGATTTTTATTAAATAATTTACTCTCATTAAATTTAATAAATCCCCAAATTAATATAGCATAAAAATACGGGGTATTACAACTACATATATTAATAAAGGAAAATGGTGTTTTTCTTGTAAAGTAGTCTTTAAAATGCTCAATGATTTCTTTGAAAACAAAAGTAATGAAATAAAGAGATTTTCAATTTAAAATAAGTGAGAACTCTAAAGTGTGAAATCAGTGTTAATAAGTAAAAATATTTAAGAAGTTATTGTGTACAACTTAGTAGTACTTTTGGGAGAATAACACTTGTCAAAATGGAGGAAATTGCAAGTTTGGAAATAAATGTGTAAAATGGTAATTTTACGAAAAGTGAAATATTTTTATGAAATGAAAATATAGGAGAAATGTGTTACACATATAGTCCTGAGATACAATCAATGCAAGCGTATAAAGAACAAGAAATGGTGATTTTCAAAGTGTAACACAAGGTGGGGTAAGATCCCGGGGTCATAGCTTTGGCCGGTAAAAGTGGAATAATGTGGACATTTGATAAAAGTTAAAACACTTCAATATAGACTCGGATGAGATTGGAAAAGAATTAAGAAGGGTCCCGAGTCCTAGAAAAGACTCAATAACACTAGACAGAGCATATGGAATCATAGCCGATGGTGTGGATCCCCTTAAAGTACGCAGTTATTTGAAGGATTTCGAGAAAAGATGGGATTCCCACAGAATGATTGTTTATTTATTCCGATTCGTTGTGTTCTTTCGGCTCCGGTAGTCGAGGATTGTATTCCTTCAGTTCCAATGGTTGAGGACCGTGCCCTTTTAATTTTGGTGGTCTGGTATTATTCCATGTTGATAGTTTGGTCATAGCGTGACTTGGCGTAGTATGAGTGCGGATGGACCTGGTGTGATCATTGCAGCTCGGCAATTAGGCGCGCTCTTATTTGAAATATCCCCTTGTTTGCATAAGTTATGTATTCATGTGGCTGCGCATTTTGTCCCACTATTTTCTCGTAGTATTTGCTTTCCTTAAGATTAAAAATCTTATGGATTGGTCGGTATGGCGATTAGCGGCTCTAATTGTAAAGAAAAGAATTATAATTTGAGGACATCGCAAAGTCTTATAACTTGAGGAAACATAGCACACAATGTTGTTTTGCCAAAGTGAGTGGATTAGTGTAATACTTAGGTGAGTGCTCCTTAATTATATGCCTAGAGTGATCCTAGGTTCATAAAGGGATCTTTGGAAGGTGTTAGTCGGATGCATGATGCGAGGTTAGTATCAAGTTTAAGTGAATTTGTGTGGTCAGGAGGAACCAAGAATTCCAGGAGACTCATGATATGTAGTCCTAAGAATTTAAGCAATTTACCATAACGGACTGTGTGTTAGTTTTATATCGTTTTGCTCTTGAGTGAGCAGCAATCATTAGAGAGTGTTACCCGATGGAGGTGCCGATATGCTTTGGGTTTTAACAAAGGATCCTTAGGACTTGATTGAGCATAATCATCGAGTAAGTTGAGACTCGAGGACTATTATGTGATTTTGATGGCTAGCCTGATAGTGAGCGTGAGAGCATATTGCGTGTCGAGCTCTTTGGTGATAGCCCCTTTCGAAAGGGCGTATGATGACTTTTTAGTGATTGAGGAATTCGATGACCTAGACTTGAAGGATTCTTATTACTTAGGATAATATTTGACAAACCCCCAGAACTTGAGGAATTGATGGATCGATAATTTCGATTACTAAATTTCTTAAGGAGGGAAGAATATAACACCCGACCTCGCAACGTTGACCTTAACCATGTGATTCGATGACTTTATTTGATCCAATTGAGCTTTAGACCCTGCGAGATGAATTATGGGTCAAATTTGGGTAATATAGTAACCTTGGGAAATTAATTGGAATTAGAATGGACTTGAAGTTAATCTTGAAAAGTTTCAAGTCGTTCAAACGAGTTGATGGATCGTTTGAATGAAACCCCGATCTCATTAGAATGAGTGTTGGTCGTTCGAACGAGATGCTTCCCTTATTAGGACAATGCTTCGAACGACCATCGCACGAAACATCCCGTTCGAAGCAAATACATTCTCGTTCGAACGATACTGTAAAAATCAATTTCTACAGATTTGGAGAATGCTATTAAATTCTTGACCATTGGATTAAAACACTTGTCATGCTCCCCTAGCAGCAGATCAATTCAGGGCACGTGTTCTTGGGCATTTTAAGGATTAAACCACTAAGGGTTTTGGAGTATTTAAATGGGTTTTGGCCCATTTTAGGGCACTCTAAATCAGATTTTCTCTCTCTCTCTCTAGCTATTGAGAGCCACTCCACCATAAACCACCTTATACCACCCTAGCACCACCATCCCTTAGCACTAAATCACTATACTCGAACCTTTTTCCACCATATTTAAGTCCATAAAACCCATATACACAATTTATTAGGCAAAAAATAAATTCATGGAGATATTGTTGGGGGTTTTGAAGAAGAAAAGTGTAATACCTCGTATTTATGCGTACTTAAAATTTAATTAATACGATAATTAATTCATTTTATTTTAAATTACACGAGTGAAGTAATTTAGTGAATTAAGTAATAATGTGATTATTAAACATTAATCGAGAGAGATATAATTATTAATATGATGAGATAAATTTACTAAGTAGATAGTAAATAAAATATTGAAATTATTACACGTCATAGTGAGGGATATTGACGTAATTGGATTTTATCTCAATCGGGAATCGCGCGTAGACGAATTAAGGTCGAGATGGGGATTTTTAATAGAGTGACTTGGATGATGATTTTGAGGTCACGGATGGTTCCAAAAGGGTCGAAATAGTCATAATAGTATACCCGGGGGTATTGTTTGGGTCCCGGGAAAATTTTAGGCTAACCGACACCGTGTGGGGGAATTTTAATCATTTAGTAACCTAGGGTTAAGAGACCTACGAATTTTCGAAGCCTTTATTAGCATATAGATCAGAGAGGATAGGGTTTAGAGTTTAAAAAACAAAGGGAAACCAATAGAGAAGAAGGAAAAGACATTTTTGTAGCTTAAGAGAGGAAACCTAAGACTTGCAACCTTGTTCTTGCACCATCATCAACCTTGGATTGTGGATTGGGAAGGGAGACAAACAAATCCAACACCAAATCACGAAATCAGACCTACTACCTAAGACAAGTGTTTATTTTCAATTTCTTTTGAAGTTATAATACCCATGTGGTTAGGGTTTCAAAATATATTGATTAAATTGATGTTCTTGGAAGAAAAGTATGATTAGAACTCATATTTTGGGTAAAATTTGCATGTAGTATGAGTTAAAATCTGTAGAGGATAATAAAGCAGAGGGTGTGTGATAATCACCATGATTTTAATCTAGGTTTTTTATTAAAATGGTTGAAGAACACCAAAAGGCTAAGGTTATGGTATTTATGGGATTTGATATATTCTTGAAGTGATCTCTAAAAGATTTAATGTGTTAAATATGTGAAAATCAATCCCTACTCATATATATAATGATTTGATATGTTGGTTGGAAGTTTAGAAGCCTTGTATGATATTTTGGTAAATTAAAAATGGAGAAAATGTATAAATAAAACAAAGAAGACGACCTGCTACAAAACGAATCGATTTGGCCCTAGGGCGAATCGATTTTGTTTGCCCGGATTTGCCTATTCTTCCTTTTTTTAAATCCTAGAGCTCTTATAGTTTTGTTGAGGAAACTTTTGGGACTTTATTAAAATATAATGAGGGGCTTATTACATTACAGTAGGACTATGATGGGATTATGACTTAGTCTTAATGAGAGAATTGAGGCGAGGATTCAACATGCTTAAATGGTGACTTAATTAGCGAGAGAGAGAGAGAGAGAGAGAGAGAGAGAGAGAGAGAGAATGAGTTGCGGGGATATCGAATGAATTTATTTTATGGACTAGTAGGTTATGAATAAGTTAACTATTGAATTGATGTAAGGGATAACTAGGACCCTTAAATAGAGAACAATACTCGGATTTATACGCTAGTGAGTAAAATTGCAAAATAATAAATATGACGAGTATTCGAGTGATACACCCTACGTACGAATGATAATATTTAGGTTGGGTGTATATACCTACTGAATATATATATATATATATATACCTATTATATGACTGGTGTTAAAATGTGAACATACTTATGTTGCCTGTTATCACGGAGGTTCTTGCGCAGTGGGCGATCCCATGTTGATGATTCCAATAAGGTATGGATTTATGCCCCATAATATAGAACTTAGGGTGGCTCGCTATGAGTCGTGTATTAGTGAGTCTGGTGGGCCATTTGGGTACGTTTGGTATGTGCGCAACCCAAAGGCTTAGAATTACGTTCGTCTATATTGCTTGTTATTTGATTTAGGGTTCGAGGAGACATGCCGAACCAATAGTCCTTTATGTAGTATGTGTGATACATGGACTTGATAGCAGAGTATGCCCGTATTAAATGTTGTGATCCTAAGGGACGCCGTAATTGTATATATTAGTGTGTAAAATACATACATGTATGAACATTCTACTTACGTGTGACAGTAGACAGTTAGATAATATATATCTAAAAAGAAGGTTAAGTAGAGAAACTTAATTAAATGATTAAATGATAACATATGGGAAATGTTACTTACGATATTAATAGCATACGAGAGATGTTAATTCGGATAACGTACTGTATGGGTAGTACGGAGACTTAGGCGTGTTAGTAGTTTAGATAAATACTTATGTCTAGTTACCTTGGGTAGTATGGCTAGGTGGGCTAAGTAGAGAATGTTAGGCGTGCACAATAGTTGAGAGATGGGTAAACTCAAGAGAGTGTACGTGAACCTAACATGTGTATCTAATAATTGATTTTTAAATTGTGATAAATACTTGCTAAATGTTTTTCAAATGTTTTGGGTCCTAACCCTTGCTATAAATATCTTTAAAACCTTTTAGGTATCCAGCCACAGGGACGCCAGACTTGATTATCTATTCCAGGGATGCGTAGCTATAGCATATCTGGATGCATGCAGGATTTGGATTAGACGCTTGAGTTTTCATTCCTAGTTTAGGATCTCCATATCTCAGTATATCATTTAAGGGCGTGTTGCCCTTTGCACTTTATTCAGTCATTCGGTTCAGACTTGTATTGGGATTTATTTATTACCTATTGGATTTATTATTTACATTTGGGATTTGTAGCCGATGATTTATTCGGAAAGACATTTATTTATTTATATCTTGTAGTGGTTTAGACTCTATTATTGTGTGAATGGTTAAATTTAGTTTTTCGCATATTATTATTCGTTAAATGAAAAGATATAATTTTGGCACCGGCTTAATTAATTAATAGGTGATTAGTAATTAAAGGTTTTCAACAATGATGCAAAGAATTAACCAAATAGAAATCTTGTTTAATTAATAAAGGAATGATCACCAAGTATTAATTAGGCGGGGTGTCACAGATGGTATCAGAGAATCAGGTTCTAGTGTCCATAGGATCTTTATGGCTTACTACAATTTCAGCGTAGCGGTCTTTTAATATAGAGTCTTATTATTATGACTGTTGCTTTTATCTTTACGGGTTTGAGATATTGTGACGCCCCGAACCGGATTTAAAAGTTATTATAGGATCGACCCTGATCCGATCCGAATGTTAAGTGTGGGGTGCAATGAACAACCTAAATAGTCTTACAATTCCAGTTTTATTATTAAATAAGATTACGCTTTTCTTATCATGCGATTCCAATATAAAATAAATTACGTGCATGACCCAAGGGAAGTGCCCCCAAGGCCAAGTAAATAGAGCTACTAATATTAATGCAAGTAAATATTACCTGTATAACGCTCTCAAAGTACAAAACCGCATACAACCTGTCGTAATAAAGAAGAGGGAGTAAGCGAAAGGCTCAGTTGGATTTATACAAATGCAACATAGAAACAAATGGCAGAAAAGAATACTCACTCACTATATGCTCATGAAAATATGTATATATCTACACATATACTTTTGAAAATACATGCTCCAATGTATTAAACCATTTTATTCCAAAAATATTATTTATCCCCGTTCTTCCTCTTTTTCTTTCCCAAAATAGTCATTTTGGATAATTTTTCGTTAAAAATCACATTCTTTCCCACTAACGCACATGATTAATCATTTATAAGAAAGCCCTTCCTTTTCTTGAAAATATTCATTTATTCAACGTTTATTAACTCACGCTAGAGTTACTTTGTCATTTGTAAGGACGCAAATTTCCAATTGAGTCCTTTGTAGTTTTGGCTCAATTCCGGACAAAAACGTTTGAGTCATAGGATAGAGTATATTGATCATCTCTCAAGCCTATGACGTGTTTGTTGAAGACGTAGCGGCCAAGAGTATAAAGCTTCATCAAAATCCATGGTTTATGTGCCTCGTTTCAACGTCATCAACAGTGGTTCCATGCTCCCAAGGTATGAATGCATCACACACACACACACACACACACACACATATATATATATATATATATATATATATATATATATAGGAACTTGGAACAGTTTATATTGGGTGATAGGTTTTAAAACTGTGTTTTCTTTTCAGAATGTTTTCTAATAAAACTTATATAAAGTATATAAAAGTCTCTGGGCTTAAAAAGAATTTTTGAAGCATTCTGTGAGTTCGTTCGAAGTGTCGTTTGAACCACAAGTCGTTCGAACGAGATTGCCAACGACTTCCCATTATGGCATACTGGAATGTCGTTCTAACGAGATTTCTAACGAACTTCTAACGAGTTCATACTGGAACTTCGTTAGAATACTCGTTCGAACGAGATGCCAGGCGAGAACAGTTTTTGGCAGTTTTAAGCAGTTTTTCTCCCACTTCCCCACTTGTTTATTAACCAACTTTTCTCAGACTTTATTATGTGCGGGAATAACATTTTCCAACTTAACGTTTCCATTTTATTTGATCTTTTAGAGAGAGTTTGAGAGCTAAATTTCTTAAGGAAAATGTTCTTGTTTTGAGTGAAATTCTTTAGAGAAAATTATACACCACTCTAGTTTACACCCAATTGTTTGTTTATCCAAGTTTCAATATATATACATCTTGCTTGGAGTTTTGGCACCGGGTTCATCTCTTTCGTTCAAAGAGAGGTTTTGGGTTTGCTTCTACATTCCTCAAAGAAAGAAGAACCTTTTTGTTGTGGCATTACCCACTTGGAGAAAGGCTCCTTGTTCGGGTGACGGTGACCATATAAAGTCCGATCGGTGGACTCCGAGATCGCGGTGGAGCTTCGTGGTTATCCGCTAGGAAGAGGTGTCTACAAGAAGAAGCGTTGAGGCTTGACAGGGATCGAGTCGTGTGATGTAAGCCTTTATGTCTTGTATTTGTAAATTCCGTATCCAGTGGATTTGAGGCTAGGGTTGTCCGAGGTTGTTTTCCGTTGTGAGTTTTTCCTCGTACATCGCGGCGTAGTGTGATTGATTTACTTTTATCTTGCATAATAACTTAGAACTCATGCTTAGGATAATTCAAGATAAAATTGGTTTTAATTGTCACACTGCATAATTAAATGTTGGATAAAGTTCATTTAATTCAAGTCTATTGATTAAAACTGGTTTTGACCTAATTTGGTAGTATTGTTAAATATGACTTAGGCAAATTCTAGGACTCGGATTAATTAATTGGTTTAAGTGAAATTTAATATTTGCGTGTGTTTAATTAATTTTCACTTCGGTTTAATTTTAATTTGAAATTAAAATTTTGTTTTAACTGAACCATCACCTTTTACGCTTCCGCATAGTAAACAAGGAAATTGATTTTTTTTAAAGTATAAAGACTTAGTTGATCTTACAATTTTAAAAGAGTTTAAAATCCGGGGATCCGTATCCGCATTCTTCAAATTGGTATCAGAGCCAAAGCGATAAATTATTTCATTAAGATCCTTTAAATATTTTTGGCTAAAATGGAATTTTCCCCATTATCTAAATTTCCTATTTTCGATGGTTAACTACGCGTATTGGAAAGCGCGAATGAAATCGGCACTAAAATCTATCAACGAGAGAGTTTGGATGTCTGTAGTTAATGGGTGGTCCCCACCAACTCACTTAGTTGAAAATGAACGTGTTCCCAAACCGGCCGATAGATGGACTGAGAATGAGTTTAAACTTTCTAATTTTAATTCCCGTGGTTTGAATGCCTTGTTTAGCGCTGTCACACCGGATGAATTCCGACGTATTATGACGTGTGAAATCGCTAAAGAATCTTGGGATATTTTACAACTAACTCATGAAGGAACTAGTGTCGTTAAATCTTCGAAACTCCAAAACCTCACCACTCAATTTGAAACTATCAAAATGAACGATAATGCAACTTTTGATGAATTTTATGCTAAACTTTCCGATATTTTAAATTCATCTTTTAATTTGGGAGAGAAAATACCCGACAACCGAGTTGTAAAGAAAATTTTAAGGTTCCTACCCGATAGATTTATTCCAAAAGTGACCGTTTTAAATTCTCTACCAACTTTAGTCTCTACGAAATTAGAAGAGCTTGTAGGTGATTTACAAACCTATGAACTAGACATGTTTCCCTCTAAAACTGAAAAGAAAATAGAAAAGGGCGTTGCTTTAAAAGCCCGAAAAGAGGCCAAACAAGTAGTAGAGAGCGAGAGTGATAGTGACTCAGAAGACATGGCTTTGTTTGCTCGTAAATTTAAAAAATTTCTTAAATTTAACAAAGATAAATTTAAAAATGATTTTAAGAAATTTGAAACTTCTAAGCATGACAAAGCCGAGAAGATCCCTAAACCTATTAATGAAAATTTAAATAGGTACGAGTCAAATAGGTGTTTTGGTTGTGAGGGTTATGACCATAGGGTTTCTGAGTGCCCCACTTAACTAAGGAAAGAGGTTAAATGACCCATTGCATATAATGTGACCCTTAGTGATAGTGATAAGGAAGAGGGACCCGATTCCCCCAGTAAGCCTAATTTTGTGGCTTTTATGGCTAGTCATGTGAGTGATAGTGAGAACTCATCGATTGATAAAACGTTAACACATGACACTTCCAAGGTCATAGTTTATGATTCTCTTGTTTTTTATGATAGTGAGAGTGGAGAAGAAAGAGAGTGAAAATGAAGAAGAGGTTAATGTGAGTGAACTTCAAAATGCTTTTCAAGAATTATATAAAGAATCAATTAAGTTAAAAAGAGCTAATTTGAAGTTAGAAGCTAGTTTGAAAGAACGTGTCAAGGTCGTTGATAATAGTATGTTGGTTGAAGACCTTAGGACACGAGAGAAAGCCCTTCTAGAGAAGCTTGAATATATAGAAGGCGAGAGAGATAGCCTTAGGGGTTTAATGGAATCCTTGAAAAAGGAGCTTCTTGCTTTTGAAAAGCGAAATGTTTTATTAGAGTCTAACATTTTAGAATTGCATAATAAATTAAAAGACTCTAGTAATGTCAAATTTGATTTGGAGTGTCGTTCGGAAAAATTAGATAAAATATTAGGAACGGTCCAAATTAAAAATGACACTTGTGGTTTAGGCTTCAACACTTGTAATGAATATACTCATAAAGCCAAGACCAACGTTTTAGGAGAATCTACTAGGAAAGCATTTAAAGATCACTTCTTAGGTAAATCTTTTCGACACATTTTTACTTGTACACATTGTGGTCGAAAAGGTCATCTTAAGAAATTTTGTTTTGATCTTAAACGAATTCCTAGAAAATCCCAACGTAATGCAACCAATGTATTTAGAACTCCTACACCCCAAGACAGTCATTCTTCATTAATTTGGGTTAGGAAATCCGACTAGGTTGCCTTGCAAAATAGGGTTTTTTATTCTCATTTACTTTCACATGCTTCCTCCCTTGCTAAATCTAAAGGATGAATGTGTTAGTCTTTGCATACTTTAGCTTCTGTGCTTCATGCTATATTATCATGCTAAACGTATGCTTATTTAATCATTCTCTAGTCCTTATTTTATATCATATCACATGCTAGAATAATGATTTTTGTTTATCATTTGAAGTTTTTATCTCTTGATAATTTAAGCTTAAAGAAAAATTCAAATGATTTTTGTTTGTCTTTTGAGTATATTTTTATTTTTGGTTAAAAAAAAATCAAAAACTCAAAAAGATTTTATTTTGTGTGTATTTTTTGTTTGACACACTTTAAGTGGCATATACTTGTGTTTGAATCCCTCCTTTAATGCTCCCATGTGGCTAGAACTTTTGGTTTAGTTTGTCAATCCTTAAAATGTTCTTTATCATATTTTTATGGAGTAGTTGGATTTTGTGTTGGTTAAATGGATTCTATTTTTATATGCCTCTATTCACACATGCACGAGCTCTTTTGAAATTTTAACTTCATATTTATATTTGAGCTATGTGAGGTGTTCTCCTTCCAATCTTGTCATCTACATATTTGTGACTTAGGAGGACTAGTGCATGTCAAAATTCGTTGCACGTGAGATTTGTGTGAAAAATGAAAAGATGATAAATATAAATGTGCACGGGGAAGGGATCCGAAAGGACTTAGTGATCCTTTGCGATTGTAAGCCACCGTTTTGAATGGACCTAAAAGAAATACGTGGTCCAAAGGCCTAAAAACAGAAAATATGCCATTAAAAGAAAAATAATTGTCGAGGCCTATGTTTGATTGATATATTCATTCAAAATTAATATAAATGCTTATTGAGGGAGATTGGATGGTATATCAACGGTTTGCACAATGTCCATTTATCCTAGTTGCGTATTTCATGTCATGACTCTATTGGTTTGTAGAATCATCAATATGCTAGGCTTGTATGCATTGTGTATGTTTGTTCATTGAGTTCAATCTATATTGTCACATGAGGTTATATTCAAATGTGATGAAGTTTGCAATCAAATGAGAACTCCGTGAACATGTTTTAAGTGATTGGGTCTAAATTTAATCGTTACTAGTTCACACCCCAACATTTCCGTTTTCATATGACACATTTTTGCCATATGAGTGTGAAAGACTCCTATTATATTGTGTGTGTCATTTGTATGTTTATATCTATATATGTGTACTTGCGTCTCTTTGGTATATATTATGTCTACATATATTTGATATTTTTTAGTCTTTGCCTTGATTTCTAATCCATATATGCTATAATTCATACTTGGTATCCATCTTCTTGCATTCTCTGTTGATATCACATGCTTAAAAAAATTTATATATCATATTGGTATCATTTTAGTGCATCCTAGTTGGTATCCAATGTTATTCCTTGGATTAGTTGAATCTTTGTTGCCCAAGTGCTTTAACGTTCTCATCACTATATGCATAACTACATGTTTTAGCTTGTTATCCCATTCTTGTTATCCCTTGCTTGGTCTATATGCTTTATTTTGAAGAAATAAGTTACTGTTTTGATTCTTTAACCTTTGTCTATTCCAGAACAAAAAGGGGGAGAAATGGTATCTAATCCTATTATTATCACACCTTAGTTTAAGGAGATTTATCTTAGGGGGAGACGTCTTTCTAAGTAGGTTTGTTTGATAAAGGGGAGAATTAATTTAGGGGGAGTACTTAGTTCACTTGCATTAAAAATATTGATATTCTCTATGCATGTAATGTGTTTGCTTAAGTGTGCAGGAATCATATTATAAGTGGCAACTTTCACCGGCAAAGATTATGATCGTTTGGGTTGTTTGAGTCAAACATTGTATTTTTATTTTAGGTGGGACTTTTTATTAGTCTAGTAGAGCTTGATGGCCCTTTAGGATTTTTGTATAGTTTTTGTCCCGGAACATCCAAAAGGGGAGATTTGTAAGGACGCAAATTTCCAATTGAGTCCTTTGTAGTTTTGGCTCAATTCCGGACAAAAACGTTTGAGTCATAGGATAGAGTATATTGATCATCTCTCAAGCCTATGACGTGTTTGTTGAAGACGTAGAGGCCAAGAGTATAACACTTCATCAAAAGCCATGGTTTATGTGCCTCGTTTCAACGTCATCAACATTGGTTCCATGCTCCCAATGTATGAATGCATCACACATATATATATAGGAGCTTGGAACAGTTTATATTGGGAGTTAGGTTTTAAAACTGTGTTTTCTTTTCAGAATGTTTTCTAATAAAACTTATATAAAGTATATAAAAGTCTCTGGGATTAAAAAGAATTTTTGAAGCATTCTGTGAGTTCGTTCGAACGACATTGTCGTTCGAACCACAAGTCATTCGAACGAGATTGCCAACGACTTCCCATTATGGCATACTGGAATGTCGTTCGATCGATATTGTCGTTCTAACGAGATTTCTAACGAACTTCTAACGAGTTCATACTGGAACTTCGTTAGAAGACTCGTTCGAACGAGAATATCGTTCGGATGAAATATCGTTCGAACGAGATGCCAGGCGAGAACAGTTTTTGGCAGTTTTAAGCAATTTTTCTCCCACTTCCCCACTTGTTTATTAACCAACCTTTCTCAGACTTTATTATGTGCGGGAATAACATTTTCCAACTTAACTTTTCCATTTTATTCGATCTTTTAGAGAGAGTTTGAGAGCTAAATTGCTTAAGGAAAATGTTCTTGTTTTTAGTGAAATTCTTTAGAGAAAATTATACACCACTCTAGTTTACACCCAATTGTTTATTTATCCAAGTTACAATATATATACATCTTGCTTGGAGTTTTGGCACCGGGTTCATCTCTTCTGTTCAAAGAGAGGTTTTGGGTTTGTTTCTACATCCCTCAAAGAAAGAAGAACCTTTTTACTGTGGCATTACCCACTTGGAGAAAGGCTCCCTGTTCGGGTGGCGGTGACCATATAAAGTCCGATCGGTGGACTCCGAGACCGCGGTGGAGCTTCGTGATTATCCGCTAGGAAGAGGTGTCTACAAGAAGAAGCGTCGAGGCTTGAGAGGGATCGAGTCGTGTGATGTAAGCCTTTATGTCTTGTATTTGTAAATTCCGTATCTAGTGGATTTGAGGCTAGGGTCGTCCGAGGTTGTTTCCCGTTGTGGATTTTTCCTCGTACATCGCGGCGTAGTGTGATTGATTTACTTTTATCTTGCATAATAACCTAAAACTCATGCTGAGGATAATTCAAGATAAAATTGGTTTTAATTGTCACACTGCATAATTAAATATTGGGTAAAGTTTATTTAATTCAAGTCTATTGATTAAAACTGGTTTTGACCTAATTTGGTAATATTGTTAAATATGACTTAGGCAAATTCTAGGACTCGGATTAATTAATTGGTTTAAGTGAAAACTAATATTTGCGTGTGTTTAATTAATTATCACTTGGGTTTAATTTTAATTGGAAATTAAAATTTTGTTTTAACTGAACAATCACCTTTTACGCTTCCACATAGTAAACAAGGAAATTGATTTTTTTTAAAGTATAAAGACTTAGTTGATCTTAAAATTTTAAAAGAGTTTAAAATCCGGGGATCCGTATCCGCATTCTTCATCATTATTTCAATATTCTCATTAAAACAATCTTTATGACACGCACACCTCGTGTTGAGAAAATATTTATTTTCATTGAGAAACTTATACTCCACACCTCACGAAATATTTATTGTTTCACAAAAACTTGTTTATTTCCCTTTTTCAACCTTTTGCAAATCTCAAGTCTTATTTGTATTGATTTCAAGAATATTCTCATTCTTCATTTCTTATTATAAAAATTTATCAATCTTTGCCTTGGAGTCTAGCCATTATTCCTGGATTTCACGGGATCTACACCATCGGTCTTCAGTCGCCATAGGCTCATCTGTACAGGCTTTGGAGTCTTTCACCACTAGGGACATCATGCCCTACTTAATTCTTGGCATCATGCAAGTATCATTTCTTATCTTTTTCATGTGTTTCAACATTATTCTCATTGTTCACAATTATTCTTACTTGGAAAATCAATTCTTTCCTTTTTCTTCCAAACTATTCATTGACATTTTTATTTCATAAAAATGTTCCTCTTTATGTAAATTTACCAATTTTACCCATTTCTTGTCAAACACGCATTTAACCATATCAAAAACTATATTTTTACCCATATTCCACACTTATCATTTTAGTGAAACTCATTATTTTCACTTAACAAAAATATATCATTAATCTCCTTTTATCAGACCTAATTAATACATTTAATTGTCAAATATTTTCTTGACAACATACTATTCATTGTATTTACGACATTGCTATTTGTTTCACACAATTATTATACTTTTAAATCGGTTTAAACATACTAATTTCGTCAAAACAAATTTATAACTTCTCAAAGTGTATTTCTGATATTTCCAACATAATTTTAGTAATAAATTCCAAATTTTATAAAAATACTTTATTTCCATTTATATTTCCAAAATAAGATGTACACACTTTAAATACCCATTTGGCAACTATCAACACATTAGTCTTCTTTACTTTCTTTAATTACACATAAGTATCAATTTAAAAGTAAGCATTTTATACTTTGATTATTTACATATCAACCCCAAGTATTTCTTATTATGAGTTTATGCAACACAAAAACACCCATTTAAGTAAAAGTCCAATTTCTTCTTCTACTTCATCATTTTGGTAAGAAAATCCCATTTTTATTTCGTAAAAATGACCTATATTAGCCCAATATTTTTCTAAACATGAAATTACATTATTTACCTTTGAAACATCATTTTAACACATTTTATTTCATAAATTGTTCAAGGTTAATATTATGAAATTTATCC
Source organism: Sambucus nigra (assembly GCA_949130495.1). Classification (NCBI taxonomy): domain Eukaryota; kingdom Viridiplantae; phylum Streptophyta; class Magnoliopsida; order Dipsacales; family Adoxaceae; genus Sambucus; species Sambucus nigra. Next base: position 358,713,362 of record OX422217.1, on the reverse strand, counting down.
ACCTTTTGAACCCATCAAAATTACTTCTTAAAAACTCATTTCTACACATCAAATGATGATATGATGACTAAACAACATAAGTTGTAAATTAGCTAAAATACTACATATATCAAGTCTACTATATGTAAATATCATTCTAAAAATTATCAAACTCTAAACCTCACTCAAAGTAATATTTTTTCACCTCTTAAGACTCCAAAATGGTGGTATAGGAGGAGCAACCCCCACCTTCAAAGGTGGCCTCAAGGGGTTACTAAATGTATCCTCCATGAGAGCTCTATATGTGCTCTAGGAACTCCTTCTTCAAGCTCCAAGAAATGCTCCAAAACTCCAACTCTAGCTCACTCTCTAACTCTTCTTAGTGTTTGATGTTTTTAGTGTGTTTACAATGAGAGAATTCAAGGCCTATTTATAGTTGTTTGGGAGTCACTATGACCGTTGAATCAAAATAAGATTGGATGGTTGAGATTAATGGTGTTCCACCAACCACTCCGTTATTGTAACCCACCAACCACTCCATTATTTCTTATTTTATTTTATATTTTACTATTTTCACAACTTAAAATAGCTCTAAAATAGGTCTAAATTATATTTTAGAAGATGTTGAAGATGAAAAAGTTGCTCAAAATTAAATTTCAAGTCAATCGTGAATTTTTCAGAATATTCTGAGCACTTTTGTTTTTTGACGAAAATAATAATATTTTATTTATTTATTCATTTTTTTACTTTTGACCCCATGGCACTCTTAAGCCTATTTTTAGCATCCCATAAATATGGTCTAATTATTTTTAACCTCAATAAAATGTCCTACAAAAATCATACAAGTTCGCGTCATGCGCGAGACATGCTGACAAAAGTCGCGTTATATTAAACATGACCGTGTCACAATCATTCATTGTAATTTTAGCATCAAACTTGACCTGCATACTTACTAGTACTATTAGGACTTAAATGCGCATCCATGCGAACCAAACAACGTGAAGATTTTTTTCTCCTTAATTACTTTTCGTGCCATTTTGGCGTAATTCTCTTATAGATTTATTCCTTAATTTTTTGCTTCGAATAAAATCATCAATTTATTATTCAATAGTTTTTTTCTAGGGCGGGGTATCACATTCTTCCCTCCTTAAGAAATTCCGTCCTCGAAAATGTTTACCCATCAATCTTAATCATTCAGTCATCTAAGCAAACCATTTCTAATTCTGAAGTATCCTGTTCTTTACAGTTAAAACTCGAAGATTCCATCCACATTAATTATCATCAAGTTAACCCGATCACGGTAAGGTTTTTCCTTAATAATACCCAAACTTGCCTAACTTATTCATCCCAACAAATTTTTCGAAACAATCGGTATTCCTCAAACGTCATGCCATCATTAATAAATTTATCATCACGAGTTAGGATTTACAAATTTATGTTTTCTCAAATTTTGAATCACGTCAAGACTATGTTAATACATCTGTAACACTTACTAGTCATTCATACTTAGCAATCTTAAAATTGTCCCTTTATCACATTGGCCAGAATGACCGAAACATCCCATGAGATCTTTATATTAACCTCGAAGCATCCTAGACATCATAATCCAAATTATATATATGAGTAACTATATCCTCAATTCGGAGTGTAAAATTTGCACTTAAGGTCTCATTAAGTCTAATATCCACATAATTCCTAAAACGTACTCTTGAACCTATGATCGAAAAGTTACTAGCTATACTGTAACTCCAAACTGTAACTAGTTCTATCGATCAACTAATAGGGTCGTTAACCTAAGATAACCGATTTACACAAGCAAACTACGAGCAACAAATCGCGAGACCATGCGCACACACAAACTAATGAAAATATTAGGTGCTTCCAACAAAGTGCGCACTCATTTACTACGATGCATCAGCCACAACCAGCCTAACCCGCGCCACTACTAAGCTTATGTAGTGTCACACCCAGATCACAACCGAATAATAACTTCCCATTACTGGGATCGAATGAAACATATGGAATCACAACGAATCAAGTGAATATCGAGTCAATGGATAACAATCGAATTTTGTAATCGAATCGTTCTTCGCAAAGTACGAACCCACAAGTGCTCTTAAGGTCCACAGCTTATAACCAATGTTCCTCCTATGTACATTGACTGATCCGACACAAATTTTCCATTCTCATTGAAGTATAAACTATTCCTTTCGAAAAGTTAAAACACAAGGTTTCCTAGGACTAATGTTATAGGTTACACTTTTATATTTGTGCGTACTGCGCTAATTCACGCGAGATCACCCTTCTCATCTTTTATCATAAATAGTCGATCCATCATACCTAGGTCTCCAAATGTCAATACGTGGTATCTAACCTCAATTTTCAAGTTCAACACATATGCAGAGTCTCAAACATCTGATTTACCAACAACTTCCTAACTCTTAGCAACTTCCTCTGCAATCCTGAATATCACACTTTAGTTGAAGTTGGCGCTTCTAATCTCACAGGTAGGATCTTTTCTCACCTTATCTTATCACTAAATATTTCTCTAAGTGAATAATTATTTTTGTTTACTAGAGTTACTCCAAACGCATCGGTAGCACAATAGGGAACTATGATTAAGCCAATTGCCACATTCCAAGAATGCTTCCTAAAAAATTGGTGCAATTATTTAGGTGCTCTAAATTCTCCTAATTGTATAACTTAGTGCTCACCATCCTATTTACAACACAACCCTCAAAGGTTACATTAAGACACGGTTTATAAATCATGGTGCTAATTCCAAGGCATTGCCATAAGTCAACATGTACGATAATGATTCATCAGCACCTAAACAATCCCTAACACTAATATTCTCTAAGGCTTATGGATAACTTTCGTAAATTTATAAATTTCTCTAAAGGTGAATACACAATCAAGTGTAAGAGTTGTTTGTCACACTAAAATCTTGTCACGCTCGATGTCCTAGAAAGTAATGTATAACTAAGCACATCCAAGTGCTTGTCACAATAATTAGATATAATTACTAACTTATATTCTTCCAATAATTATATCAAGACATGTGTTTACAATTAATTCATCGTGTTGTCACCAATTCTAAGGCATTTTCTCCACGTCAACATGATTTAGTCACTAATGACCTATTATTATTTTATGAAATCCTCCACACAATAATTCTCCCAAGCTTTAAGGTAACAACATAATATTTATCCAACACCATCATATGCGACCAAGTACAATAATTATTCCGTCACGACAGGAGATTATCGTATTAATGTCCCAAAACACTTTGCTCAAGCCAACCCAATTGTTTATCATAATGATTTGATTAAGGTCACTAATCTTCAATATCTTTATGTGGTAATCATTTATTTGATTCTTCAAACGTCACACCAATTATCTCCTATCATATACTAGGGAATCACCCAGGATATATTCTTGTGTCACCTTAATTTGTCATTTCTACGCAAGTAAATAACATGCCTATCATCGAGGAACACTAATCAACCTTAGCTTTATCTAAGATATACAACCCCAAAGGTATCGACTTGAAGTGATAATTACTTGTATTACTACTTTTTCTCAAATAACCTTAGCACTTACTCCTAAGAGCAAATATCATGGAATTACAAACTTATCAAATTACTAACCCGAAGTAAAAATCATCATATAAACCTCAATTTGTGTCTAATCATAGATTTAGCTTGTCTCCAATATGTTATCATCACACCACGCGGTAAATCATTCGTTGTTATTTACTAAAGACTAATGTAGGATCTAGGACGACTGGTAATGCCTATAAACATCCAAGACCATACTGCAAATGCCACAAGAGATCTTATTCCTCAATACTGTATTATTATAATCTCCCAAAATTATCAATTTGATACCATCATCAACATTGTGCCACAAGGACAATTTTATTAAACTCCTAGGTTACCTTAATTCATCATAATTATCTAAGTCTACATTATAACCAAAATATATCCATCATGGTATAATAAACCCCAGTCCTCAACCAAGGGACCTACTAATTTCTCATCACAAGATTAATACTCACAAATATACTACCCAAGATATACACCCAAATACATTAATCTGAGTCTTGAATTTAATACACTCTCACTACGAAGTCAACACTTATAATATACACTCAAGTCACCTAATCTCCAAAGTTAAACTCAACCAATCTTTCTAGATACAATTTAGCTCACACTATTTGGTCTATTAACTTCTCTTATTCTTTGTTACCATTATAATTTACATACAATATAACTCTTATATAAAGGAACTACGATGTTGCCGACATTAGCTTAAGTTGACGCTCGTAGTTACTAACACATCCATATCAGGAATGTGGAAGCGAATTATAATTATCAACTAGATCGTGTGCCACTTGGTACCAACTTACTTATCATGCTAACCTCTTTGACTATATTGACGAGGATACAAACTTTCACCAAACTAGCGTGACTGGCCCAAACCAACATCGACGTCGAAAGATCCACTACCGACCTCACCACGTCACACCCGAAAGAAACATTGAACCTAAAGCTCTGATACCAAGTTGTGACGCCCCGAACCAGACTTAAGGGTTATTATAGGATCGACCCTGATTCGATCCGAGTGTCAAGTGTGGGGTGCAATGAATAACCTAAATAATGTTACTATTCGAGTTTTATTGTTAAATAAGATTACGCTTTGCTTAGCATGCGATTCCAATATAAAAGAAAATACGTGCAGGACCCAAGGGAAGTGCCCCCAAGGCCAAGTAAACATAGCTACTAACGTTAATGCAAGTAAATATTACCTGTATAATGCTCTCAAACTATCGAACCGCATACAACCTGCCGTAACAAAGAAGAGGGAGTGAACGAAAGGCTCAGTGGGATTTATACAAATGCAACATAGAAACGAACGGCAGTAAAGAATACTCACTCACTATATGCTCATGAAAATATGTATATATCTACACATATAATTTTGAAAATACATGCTCTGATGTATTAAACCGTTTTATTCCAAAAATATTATTTATCCCTGTTCTTCCTCTTTTTCTTTCCCAAAATAGTCATTTTGGATAATATTTCGTTAAAAATCTCATTCTTTTCCATTAACGCACACGATTTATCATTTATAATAAAACCCTTACTTTTCTTGAAAATATTCATCTATTCAATGTTTATTAACTCACGCTAGAGTTACTTTGTCATTATTTCAATATTCTCATTAAAACAATCTTTATGACACGCACACCTCGTGTTGAGAAAATATTTATTTTCATTGAGAAACTTATACTCCACACCACACGAAATATTTATTGTTTCCCGAAAACTTGTTTATTTCCCTTTTTCAACCTTTTGCAAATCTCAAGTCTTATTTGTATTAATTTCAAGAATATTCTCATTCTTCATTTCTTATTATAAGAATTTATCAATCTTTGCCTTGGAGTCTAGCCATTATTCCTGGATTTCACGGGCTCTACACCATCGGTCTCCAGTAGCCATATGCTCATCTGTACAGGCTTTGGAGTCTTTCACCACTAAGGACGTCATGCCCTACTTAATTCTTGGCATCATGCAAGTATCATTTCTTATCTTTTTCATGTGTTTCAACATTATTCTCATTGTTCACAATTATTCTTACTTGGAAAATCAATTCTTTCCTTTTTCTTCCAAACTATTCATTGACATTTTTATTTCATAAAAATGTTCCTCTTTACGTAAATTTACCAATTTTACCCATTTCTTGTTAAACATGCATTTAACCATTTAACCCGTGTTGTTCCCATAATAGTTACTAACTTTCTAACTTAATTCTCAAAACACTTTTAACCACTTAACACTTATCAAAAACTATATTTTTACCCATATTCCACACTTATCATTTTAGTGAAACTCATTATTTTCACTTAACAAAAATGTATCATTAATCTCCTTTTATCAGACTTAATTAATACATTTAATTGCCAAATATTTTCTTGACAGCATACTATTCATTGTATTTACGACATTGTCACTACTATTTGTTTCACACAATTATTATACTTTTAAATCGGTTTAAACATACTAATTTTGTCAAAACAAATTTATAACTTCTCAAGGTGTATTTCTGATATTTCCAACATAATTTCAGTAATAAATTCCAAATTTTATAAAAATACTTTATTTCCATTTATATTTCCAAAATAAGTTGTACACACTTTAAATACCCATTTGGTCACTATCAACACATTTGTCTTCTTTACTTTCTTTAATTACACTTAAGTATCAATTTAAAAGTAAGCATTTTATACTTTGATTATTTACATATCAACCCCAAGTATTTCTTATTATGAGTTTATGCAGCTCAAAAACACCCATTTAAGTAAAAGTCCAATTTCTTATTCTACTTCATCATTTTGGTAAGAAAATCCCATTTTTATTTCGTAAAAATGACCTATATTAGCCCAATATTTTTCTAAACACGAAATTATAATATTTACCTTTGAAACATCATTTTAACACATTTTATTTCATAAATTGTTCAAGGTTAATATTATGAAATTTATCCACCTTTTGAACCCATAAAATTACTTCTTAAAAACTCATTTCTACACACCAAATGATGATATGATGACTAAACAACATAAGTTGTAAAGTAGATAAAATACTACATATATCAAGTCTGCTATATGTAAATATCATTCTAAAAATTATCAAACTCTAAACCTCGATCAAAGTAATATTTTTTCACCTCCTAAGACTCCAAAATGGTGATGTAGGAGGAGCAACCCCCACCTTCAAAGGTGGCCTCAAGGGGTTACTAAATGTATCCTCCATGAGAGCTCTATATGTGCTCTAGGAACTCCTTCTTCAAGCTCCAAGAAATGCTCCAAAACTCCAACTCTAGCTCACTCTCTAACTCTTCTTAGTGTTTGATGTTTTTAGTGTGTTTACAATGAGAGAATTCAAGGCCTATTTATAGTTGTTTGGGAGACACCATGACCGTTGGATCAAAATAAGATTGGATGGTTGAGATTAATGGTGTTCCACCAACCACTCCGTTATTGTAACCCACCAACCACTCCATTATTTCTTATTTCATTTTATATTTTACTATTTTCACAACTTAAAATAGCTCTAAAATAGGTCTAAATGATATTTTAAAAGATGTTGAAGAAGAGAAAGTTGCTCAAAATTAAATTTCAAGTCAATCGTGAATTTTTCAGAATTTTCTGAGCACTTTTGTTTTTTGACAAAGATAATAATATTTTATTTATTTATTCATTTTTTTACTTTTGACCCAATGGAACTCTTAAGCATATTTTTAGCATCCCATAAATATGGTCCAATGATTTTTAACCTCAATAAAATGTCCTACAAAAATCATACAAGTTCGCGTCCTGCGCGACACGCTGACAAAAGTCGCGTTATATTAAACATGACCGTGTCACAATCATTCATTGGAATTTTAGCATCAAACTTAACCAACGTACTTACTAGTACTATTAGGACTTAAATGCGCATCCATGGAAACCATACAACGTGGAGATCTTTTTCTCCTTAATTACTTTTCATGCAATTTTTGCGTAATTCCCTTATACATTTATTCCTAAAAAATTTCCTTCGAATAAAATCATCAATTTATTATTCAATATTTCTTTTTTAGGGCGGGGTATCAGAGATATCGTGCTTTTGCTATTAAATTTTGTATTTACATTGAACTCATACAATTCGATCTATTTTCAGATGCCACGCAAGAGAGAGTGGGAGGCGAGAGCAACGGCCACAGATGAGGTTAGAGAGGCTCAGCAGGAACAGGAGGTAACTCAACCACAGCCACCACCGGGTATGGTGACGAATGCACAGGTGGCAGAGATAGTGGCCCAGGCAGTTAATGCAACTATGACAACCATGGTCGTTCATTTCCCACAGGCCCAACCACAGCCGCCAATGGTATCAGTGATTCAGACCCAATCGGGGCCATTATCTTGGCAAAAAGTTAGGGAGGTATTTCAGAAAGTCCACCCACCGAAGTTTTTGGGGAGCTCAGATGTAATAGTAGCATGTCAGTGGAAGAAGGACCTACAGCATCACCTACGTATGATTGAGTGAGCGACACTCAGAAACAGATGATTGCCACATTCAGACTTGTGGAAATTTAATGATGTTACATAGGGGGACTGATCAGTGGATGATTATAAGGAAGAGTTCACTCATTTGGCTAATTTTGTGCCAGATGAGGTGAACACCGAAGAAAAGAAGAAGAACAGGTTCATGGATGGGCAAGCTTGGAGGATCAGGCAATATTTACTTGGAAACCCATCATTACAAGCTGATACAAAGGTCATTAATGTTGCACTTTTACATTGTCAAGACCACCGCTTCCACCTGAAGGGAAAAAAGATAGCAGGGGAGTCGGGCGAGTCATGTAAGACAGAAGGGAGTGGTGCCAGTGGGGCACCTCTGCAACAGGTAGTGAGACAACGGGGGTAGGATTCTTGGTAGGGGGAACAGGACAAGAGATTTAGGTCAGGTGGCTATCGATCGGAAGGTCAGGGTTCCAAGCAGGGCCAGCAGGGTCCTAATCAGCAGCAGTAGGTTCCCCAGGGCCATCAGGGCTAAGGGAGCAATGGAGGTGGCCAGCAGGGCCGAAGATATCAAGGACAGCATCAGGGCCAGCCTCGACAGGGCCATCAGGGCCAGAGGCAGAGGCAGAGAGAGTTTTTGGGGTAGTGCTTTATACGTGTCCAGTAGGGTCATAAGAGGAGAGATTCCACACAGTAGGGCAGGGCACAGCAGTAGGGTGCCCAGCAGGGGCAGAAGGATCCATTACTTCCAGCAGGGGCAACAACACCCCCAACCCCACTATAGTAGCAAGGACAGATGCAGTATGGGCGTGTGTCTAACGTTCGAGACGTAACCATGCCACCAGTACCTCAGGAGCCACTAGCAGTCAAGGGTATGTTTTATATTCATGGGCATGAGGGTAGGATTCTTTTTTATACAGGGGCGTCCTGTATTGCCACTAGATTTGCACGAGCAGCTAGTCTTTTAGAGATAGCCGACACTCGCCTTATGTGTGTAGAGTCATCGTTGGGTAATGGGTCACCTATACACTCGGTATGTAGAGGTTTAGACATAATGATTGGGAGACTGAGCTTAGCAAGAGACCTTCTTATGTTAGATATGGAGGGGTATGAAGTCATTCTAGGCATGGATTGGTTGGCGGGTTACAGGGCGACGGTAGACTGTTACGAGAGGACGATAATGTTCTCCATTCCGGGGCAGGAGATGTTTTTAGTGGCGATACCTCTTCCTAAAGGAGGGTCGCCCACTCATATATACTACATTGGGGAGGAGATATCACAGGAGGTAGATATCCCGTTAGACTCAATTCCTGTTGTGAGAGATTTTTTAGAATGTATCTCAGGAGATACCATGGTTGCCACCCAGACGGGAAATCGAGTTTGTTCTCAACTTAGCACCAGGTACCAGACTGATTTCTCGAGCACCGTACCACATGGCCCCTTCAGAGATGCGGGAGTTGAGGGAGCAGATTTAGCAGCTCTTAGGGAAGGATTTTATTCGGCAGAGTACATCATCGTGGGGTACGCAAGTGTTATTCGTGAAGAAGAGTAATGGTTTGCTTTTCTTGTGTGTAGACTACAAGGAGTTAAACAAGGTCATGATACCGAAAAAGTATTCATTGCCAAGGATCGATGACCTGTTTGACCATTTTACAGGGTCTGCATGCTTCTCCAAGATTGATTTGAGGTCGGGATATCACCAGTTGCGCGTTCGAGAGGAAAATGTTCCCAATATCGCTTTTCTGTCGCGATACGGGTCTTTCGAGTTCAGGGTGATGTCGTTTGGGCTCACTAATGCACCAACAATGTTCATGGATCTCATTAATAAGGTATTCATGGAGTTTTTGGACCAGTTCGTGATCGTATTAATAGACGACATCCTGATTTACTCTCGCACTGAGGAGGAGCATGAAGAGCAATTGCGTAGGGTTCCACAGACACTTCGGGACCACCAGTTATATGCTAAATTTGAGAAGTGTGGATTTTGTCTACGAGAGGTACAGTTTCTAGGCCACATTGTGTCCGAAAGGGACATTGTTATTGATCCGAGTAAGGTATCGGTGGTGAGGGTGTAGGGATAACCCACAACACCGACAGATTTTTGCAGCTTTCTGGGGTTGGCCAATTATTATCGACCTTTCATTAAGAGATTTTTGAATATTACGAGCTCGTTGATGAATCTGACTCGAAAAGGTGTATCGTTTGTGCGGAGTGATCACTGTCTGTTAGTTTTCGATGAGCTAAAGGATAAATTAATCTCAGCGCCTGTACTTGTATTGCATAAGGGAGGAGTAGAGTACCGAGTTTATATGGATGCATCCTTGTAGGGACTTGGGGGTGTATTGCATCAGGAGGAATAGGATATAGCTTATGCATCCTGCAAACTTAAGCCCCATGAAAAGAATTACCCCACACACGACCTTGAGTTGGTAGTAGTTGTGTTTGCTTTGAGGATATGGAGGAACTATCTTTTGGGCGAGCTGTTTACTCTATTCACGAACCATAAATCGCTTCAGTATCTCTTCACCTAGAAGGATCTGAATATGAGATAGAGTAAGTGGCTCGAGTTCGTGAAAGACTACCAGTTTGACATTCAGTATCATTATGGTAAGGCCAACGTGGTGGCAGACACATTGATCCGACAACCTGCAGGGGAGTTAGCGGAGGTCTGGAAGGCGAAGTGAAGGGAACTTCGACACGATGATAAGATCGCCAGAGATGGCATTTTAGTTCTAGCTGTCACTCCTGAGATTGTTATGCGGGTAATGAAAGCACAGTCGGAGGATCAGTTCCTCCAGGATAGGGTACGCCAGTTATAAGCTGAGGGGGCAGAGTCTTACTCGATCATCTTATAGGGAGGCCTACGTTTTAAGGGGAGACTTATGGTACCAGAGGATAAGGATTTGAAACATGCAGTTATGACAGAGTCGCACGGTTTAAGATTTACGGTACATCCCGGTGGGGATAAGATGTACCAGGACATGCGTAGACAGTGTTGGTGGGCAGGGATGAAGCGAGACATAACAGAGTTTGTCTCGAAGTGTGTTACCTGCTAGTTATTTAAGGTGGACCAACAGAGGCCTTCGGGGATGCTATAGTCATTGGAGATTCTCATGTGAAAGTGGGAGAGTATTTTGATGGACTTTATTATAGGTTTATTGACGTCACAGAGGGGTCATGACTCCATTTAAGTGATAGTGGATCGACTGACCAATGTAGCCCATTCTTGCCAGTTCGCATCGATTTTAGGCGATGCAGTATGCGCAGCTGCTCATAGCGGAGATAGTTAAGTTGCACGGGGTACCGGTAAACATTATGTCTTATAGAGATAAGGTCTTTTTGTCTAATTTCTCGCAGAGTTTTTAGGAGGCCATGGGCACAGACAGATGGACAAATTGAGAGGATTAATAAAATGCTAGAGGACATATTGAGGACTAGATAGTGAAGAGATGTACCGTACTTATATAGAGATATTTATTCTATGATTTGTTTTCTTCTTAATGATACTTGTTTCCCTTTGTAGTTCATGGAATCATGGTACAATCACTCCCTCTCTCATTAGCAAGACGTTTAGACTGAATATTATATATTAAAATGAGTACCCTTACACTATAGAGACATTTCGTAGTTACAACACTGTGCTTCATGAGATTATTGTTGGTCGAGTTACCATAAACGAGAAGAATGAATTAAAGTAAAAGTATCTCACGAAGATTTACTACATGCTCTATATGATGTTTTCTGACAGTGTTAATACTCGCCACTCTCCCCTCTGTCTTTTAGTTGCACGTTCTTGTATGTTCTTGGTAAAGTCTTGACTTTGGACATGGGTTGTCTCATGTACATGTCAATGTGTGATGTGATCACCAGGAAAGGGAAGAAGCGCCCCTCCATCTTATATGGTCTTTTCATTTCAAATGAGAACAAGGAAAACCCTAATAAAATTTTCACCTACACTTCATTCTATTCAGAAAGGAAGTAGTCTGCACAAGACGACAATGTGAGGGAACTTGAAGAAGTTGAAGGTCTCGCAGGTGAACAATGTTCTTCATCCCAACAGAGATCTTGAGATTCACGCTCACTACCTTCGGGTGGATTACGCATCCCCAATGATCATATTGCTCAGAAATCTAATAGGGTTGCACATCATCTCTTAAAACTTATATATGTCACTATAGCTCGAGTCATTCCAGCAGACTCAGACATTTTTGGGGTTTCAGTCTCAACACAGATGGAAGCTCTGCATCAATACCTTTATTTTGACTTATGTTTCTGATTGATGACTTTTGTTTGTTTCCTTTTGATGGTATTTTTTGTTTGGTGACTTTTGAATTTGACTTTTGATGGTTATTTAGTTTTGGATGTTTTATTTGTACTTGGTTGCTAACGTCCATTTTCGTGAAGCTTTTGTGGCAGAGCAATCTAAAAATATCATTATTGTGGCTCAATCTACACTATCCCCTATAATCCCATTGCAAGAACTGAGCAAAAGCAGAAAAAGCCACTTTGGCAAAGTACTCAGCACACTGGCTTGCCTTGTAAAGGGATTTTGAGCCTCCCGTCAATGCTCAGGTTCTGCTTTGGGTTCTTCTCCTTTAACATTATCATCACCTCCATCTTCAGGAAAATCAAAGGTCCAGAGAGTGAGGTTATCTCTTAACAACTGCATAATTAAAGTACTTCCCTTGTATGACTCCTCACTCGATGTGTCCAATTCTGGAATTGCCTCAGATCTTTCTTGTTGTTTTCGTTTGTTTTTTTCCTTAGTTTTATGCATCACACTTAGTATTGTAAGAGTTTACATTTTTATGTAGAATCATAGTTCATTCAGATTCTCATGAATCATTCGATTGTAATATATTTTGTTTGGGGCAAGTTGACTTCTTCTATGTAATCATTACTTACTTGGATAATTAGTTTTTTTTTTTATTTTTTTTATTTCATTCACGGGTTTGAATTGGCCTAAGAAGATATATTTTCCATTATATAGACTATAACGATAGATTACCTCATAAAAAGATTCAAACCGACTCAACCAAAGGTTCATTGCATACTACTTTGATAGTTAAGACTCAACTTCTTGCACTTTCAGCTCATTGAGGCTTTGAGTGTAACATTATGATAGAGATTGTGAGATGTCAAGCGGGGGGGTTAGGAAGACTTAAATTAAGTGACAGTAAATATTTAAGAAAAAACACTACCACTCTAACTCATCAATCGTGTTTGATTTGGTGCTTCTCTCTGGTATGGGTCACTTGACTGAGTACGGTTGTGACTGAGTAGGGTTTTGAAAAAAACTCTCATAAAATTACTAAAACTGAGATAAAAGTGATGTTATTTATGTCAGTTTTTTATGAAAATGTGACTAAAAACATGTTAAATATCGTAGTTTTTATGTGTGTTCTTAAAAACTAAGATAAATGAGATCTTATTGATGTTAGTTTTATGAACATTTATATCAGGGCTATATATGACAGTTTTAAAAATTTCTAAAACTGACATAAATTGTCATTTATGTCAGTTTTTGACTGGCATAAATGACCATTTTTCTTATAGTGCAAAAGTCTCAAAAGCATTACAATATCCAAAAAAATTATAAGGAAATATTATTTTGAAGGAGGGAGTACTTAAGTAGTCGTGAAAATAGACTATCCTTTAAAATAGTTTGTGTATTGTAGCATCATTAATTATGTGGAAACAACATATAACTAGATTAAAAATTGTAAGTTCGAAGAGAGAGAAAGAGATACCTTTAAGTCCATCCAGTGCATGAATAAGAGAACCTCGACTTGGCCTCGCGAGCTCAATAGGACACTAAAATCCACATTATCCCTAATTGGCAATTTTAAATAACGAGTAACTGCCAATGTTCCCACCAATTTTGTAACATAGCCAACATATGCCATGAAAAGAAACGGCTTCAAGTTAGCATTGCTCCATACATCCCCCATGGTTGTCACATCCGTGAGAAACCCAATGTATGCATAAAAGAAGGGCATCAACACCTCATTCACAAACGTCTCGGTCTTTTCCACAATTGTGGCACCAAGTGGTGGTCCATCGGGCACCTCTATCCCAAACCACATTGGTCCATTTGCAATCGCAGTCCCACACATATCCGTCAGAAAAGCCATCACCATTACACTCAGCAATATCCCTATTACAAATAACTGCTCCACCGATTTCCCCTCGGGCATTGATCTAACGATCAACAACCTTAACTGATGGATCACAACCGTAATCACAAATGTTAACACTACAACACGAATCAAATACCACAAAGCCGCTATACTCTTCATTTCCTCTTGAATTATGGCCTCGAATATAACAACCCCGATTATTCCGATAATGTCACTAATCAGCATTATCGATAGTGCCATCCGTCCAATGTCAGAGCTAATGAGGTTAAAATCTTTTATGATTGGGTATATAACTGATGGAAATAGAGGAACAAACCCCCCAAATCGAAGCTCCTATGGCGAGTTGTTTTGTAATTGAGCTTTTGAGTGCCAGTGCAACACATGTGTTTGTCGCCAAAGGAATGAATATCCCAACCACCACTATCCACCATTGTTTTCTCCCAGCTTTTTTAACGGTGTTGACATCCAATTTCACCCCATACAGGAAAAGGAAATACATGATACCAATTACTGCAAAGTTTTGCATCACGAAAATTGCATTATCCGGAAACACATGTGCGGCAAACTTCTTATTATGACCTAAGCCGGAAGGCCCCACTATTATACCGCCCTTCAAATCAACAAACCAATCCAACCTTAATTAACACACATGCACAAACATACAATGACAAGAGGAAAACTAAAAAAGAGATGAAAACGTACGATGATCTACGATACATAAGCGGGAAGGAGAATTATAGAGGGTTTTGTCCATAGAATATGCCAAAAGGGTGACTCTTGTGTGTCCTTCGACATATGACCAGACCTCGTTTGATTAGCTCCTCCTCCTCAGGGCCAGCACTCACCATTGCTAGGAATCCTCCAGAACCGATTTATTGTTCATCCGTCATAACAAAACCCAAAAAATGCGATCAACCGAGATCTGGTTTTGTCACAAGATAATACCCGAAATCAAATCATGTTGTTAGGATGGATGAATAGTAATCGCATTGTTAGGGTTAACTGTTGTCATCCTTAAGACTCGAGTGATTCAAACAAAAGTGTGACCTCAAGCTATCTAAGGCATTAATTATCAAGATCTAAGCTACCTAACAGCTATCGTAGTCACTCGATTCGTCAAGAATGGGTGCCTCTCCCAATCTAGAATCGCGATCTGATGATTTAGGGTCGAAATCGGTGTGAATTCACGAACCCAAAACTTTCGATGCGCCCTACAAGATTTTCTAGCACGGCAATTGTATTTTGGTGTCTGAATTAGTTTTCGTTTGGTGTCTGAGAAGAAGGTGGGTATCATTCATAGGATTAAGGTGCATAAATTGGTGGTTGGATTTGTCCGAGAAGAATGGGTATCATTCTTGTGGTGATTGGGTTAGTTCCAGTTTAGACGGTTCAATGGTGTGTGGCTTAGTTCCAATTTAGACGCTTCAGTTTTGAGTTATATTTGTTCAGCCCTCAGATTAGAAAATATTTTGGGTTATATTTGTTTGGTGCTGAGACGATTCAATGCTGAAATTGGTATGTTTTGGGGTAATATTTGTTTTGGTGATAGTTTTTGGGTAATATTTGCTGAGACTGGTATCACTATTTTGCAAAATGTCTAATGATAGTTTTGTTGGGTGTTGGAAAATATATTTACATATAATTTAAAATTAGTGTATAATTTGAAATTATTAAATTAAAACCCGCTTTGGTGTCGCACCCGCATTTTTAATTTTCTGAAAATTAATGCATTGGCGTACTCACACTCGCATTCGCATCTGCACCACTTTGCGTATTTGTGACTTAGCGTAGGCATCATCGTATACGAAAAGAAGTGAAAATATTCCTACAATTGACGCCTGAGGCTGAAGAGAGTGTGGACGAAATGGATTCCACGTGTACAACTCTAATGGGACAATCAACCAAGAAATGGATCAAGTCCCAAAAAAAAATGTTGCATCATTTTAAGATCTAAAGGCCGAAAAGAGCCCTATTGCCTGAGACTTTAACTAACACATATGTGTTGGTTCTAAAATATACACATTCAAATAAAACTATTTAAAATTAAATCTTAAAATTATTTTTTTAAATCAAATTAATTCTTAAAAATTATTTTTGACATATAAAAATTTATTTTATAATTTGGCTTTTTCAAAAAGTTGCATATAAAAATATTTTCAATAAAGATTAATAATGCCAACTAATACATGAAAAAAATTAATATGAGCAAATAATATGTGTGTGCATGTATTGTGCGTATGTGACACCCCGCTTATTAAAATAACGGGTGGTTAGCCTTCTACTAAAATAAAACAGGGATCTCATATGGCTCATTCTTAACATCACTATCAAAAGTTCAATTAATGACTAACCACCTAGTATTAAATTAAGTCGTGTATTAATTGTTTTCTCTTTATTCATGTGTTATAACACAATATAATAAAAACCATAACTCGTTCAAATAAATAAACCAATCCACAATCGCATAACTAATTTGAATACTGAAATCTATTACATGCCAAAATTTACCGAATAAACCATCGATATAACATCCATATAATAATCTCAATAAAGTGAAATAATCCGGAATAAACTATCGGATATGGGGAACATGCCCGACTAGTAAAGAGACTAGTCATATCTAGAATAACAAGAATGGAAAACAGCTACATCGACTCCCTACAACACTCCACAACTGTTGCAGCTCCGTTAACGCTTGGAATCGAGACTCATGCTTGGCGTCCCTCTGGCTGGACGCCTAAAAATTTTGAAATTAATTTTGATAAGGGTCGGAGCCTAAAACCTTTTAAAACTATTTTGCAAGTAATTAAAATGCATAATAATTATGAGTATTTTCTTCCATATTTAAATTGGTATCGCACTCATATGAGATCATGTTCACCCATTAACTATAGTGCACACCAAACATATGCATTTTAACCCCTAATTATACTTCCCACCTAACTAGTTCTTCAATATCTCTAAGTCCATACGCTATCCCATTCATGCGTAATTAATAAAATTAGTTTTCACATACAATTAATAATTATAATTCTTAATTATAATCTATTAATTTATTTTCAATAACTTCCACTAGTTATTACACCATTAGCCACAATTTATATTTTAATCCCGTATATATTTTCTACACATATCTACACGTATTTTCTGTAGCACAACAAGAGCACATGTCGCGTATAGCCGCCATCCCTCTGAGTAATATCTCGCTAGATGAGGGTCTCTAAAATGTTATCATGCTCCAGGGCATACAGACATCATCCTGGGCTACTGGGTCAGAATCTCATCATCGAACCCAAAATCGTAAACAGACTGGAGGTGGTCATAGTCTTGAGCCAATGACTCATGACCATACCAAAAATCACCTCACTGCGGATCCAACCTCACATAGGGTGGGCATGCATAGCCTTATCATACAATTTACGGTGAAGACGATATATATGGCGAACTAAATAGAATATTACATACCACCATCTTTTTATCTAAATCAATTGAAAATTTTCAAATTTTTTATATAAAAAATAGTTGGCTTACTACTATATTTTCCAGTCATTATACCATTATTAGGTGTGAGCCCTCTGTTCGATGAATTATCTAAAGAATCGTTGTGATTTTTTTTTTGTCAAAATATGTGTGTTTTAAGTTGTAATTAAGTAAACTACTACCGACTAAGCTCACTTGCTTTTACTATTTTAGGAAGTCTCCTTGAAGATAGTTATTTAAAATGATACTATGTTAATATTATATGATTTTATATGCAAGTCATTGCACCATTTACCACTTGACTTATCGATAATTTTTTCAAATTGAAAAATAATTTTCTATTTTTCTAATTTTTCACAAAACTGAAAAATCTTTTTTTATGTTTTCTATTTTTCTATTTTGAAAGGCACACCATATATTTCATAGCTCTCACTTAATACTAAGGCTCGTTATCGATCGGTAAAACGAGTTTACCAAAACCAAATCGACTTTTATTTATAAAAATCAGAATTAGCAATTATACCGGTTACAATGGTTTATAAACCAAAACCATACCACTCTAAACCACGGTAAAACCGGTATTTTCGATAATTCAAAAATTATTGTAATAACAATAATAGAAGGGAACTAAATGGGTCCCAAAACTTAAGTTCACCAAAAATTCTGAACTTACTTATAAAAGTTCATGACAAAATCTGCTAAACCTTTAAAAGTAAACTTAAGAAGACCATGTTGGGGAGTAGCATTATAGTAAGCTAGCAGCAAAAGGAGCTCTATCCTTTTCGATGCGGGACTTGAAATTTTTAGTAAGCTTGAGAGTTAACTTTCATTTTTTTATACCATTAACTTTGACAGAATGCATTAGCATGGAAACGATGTGGGAATGCATATATTTATGAAAAACTCACTTGTCCTTCACCTCTTTCTAACACATTTGTTTTCAAGCTACATAATATTTGTATACTAATATTACATGTAATATAAATATAAGGGTCATTTAACAAAAAGCACATAATATTTTTTATACATTATAATCCTATATGTTTGTAATTTTAAATGAAAATATAAAATAAAATATTCTACTCTCATATATGTGTATAAATTAATTTAGTGAGTTGAAACAATAATACCCATTTCATTTAATGGATGGTTGAGATCAATTTAAATGGATATATTTGGTATGACTAGTTTATAATTTAGGTATATTATCACAGTATTTTTTATATTTCATGTTTTGAAATTTTAAAAGCGGTAATTTCGGTAAATTGATTTTTAAAATGGTTAAACCAAAACCAACCACAAAAAATTCGGTAATTTCGATTTCGGTAGTTTCAGTTTTCGGTAAGTAAAAAATATAAACCATTACCACTTTTTTTCGGTACGAAACGATACGGTACGGGTTTTTACCGTACCGCGAACACCCCTACTTAATACACATGGAGACCCATTTCTCTCACCACATTTCTCGCATCTCATTTCTCTCATCACTGTTTAAACACCTCATTGCTCTCATCTAGGGTTTGATCAGAATTTTGACCAACTCAATCTCTCACCATATCTTGCACAAAGTTACCTAGGGTTTGTAATTATTGGTTGATTGGTTGATTTTATAGATCTATTTATTGTTTTGATTGGTTGATTTTATGAATTTGTAGCAATTTTGATCAAGTTCAAAGTGAAAATTATGTCTTATTGACCTAGGGTTTGTCCAATCTGAATATATACACATGCAATTTAGTATGTAGATTTATAATTTTGTTTAATCGACATTTTCAGTAGTGTATATGCATCCTTATAGATATAATTATAGTTTTGATTGGTTTATACTATGGGTTTATAATTTATTTTAATCGACATTTTCTAGTTTTTGAATTTTAACATGTAGAAAACGATTTCATATTTTTAACGAATGAACGCGTTCTAGTTTTCCAAAATTTTCCACAAAAAATGAAAAGTGAAAATAGAGATGAAAAATGAAAACAGAAAAATATTTTCCACAATTAAACAGCCCCTAAACTTTTGCCTACACCCATCTCTCTACATATTATAAATTATATAGAACGTGACAAAAAGATACTATTTTACCATATCCCCCACCAACCAAAAGAAAACAAAAGGACATAATCGATATCGGTTCGAAATTTTCAAAGACTCCCCAAATGGATCCATAAATTCGTATCGATTTAGACTACGGAATTCTCCTACAAGTAGTCATTTTTACAGGGACTTGAAGGGGAATGTGTATGATTTTTCAAATTGCTTTTTATTGTGGATCAATTTGAAAAAAAAAAATTGGCGGTGAATTTTTTTGGTAAAAACTTGTACAATGATCTTTTTGACATTAACTTTAAATTTTATGGCAGAAACTGTAGCGTGGGGTTGAAACTAGTTCTTTTTTTACATTTTCCTATCCCGCGCAGTAGCGGACCCACGAATTTATCGCGGTGTGGGCGAAACACACATGAAAAAAAAATGCAACATACAATCAAAATTAACATATATTGATAGCCAAATTGCCTTGCACAATTGCATTACAAACATCAAATTACATAAGATTTCTACAATAAAACTCTTCGGGTCTTCATTTTTTGGAAACGTTGAACGATATCTTCATTGTCAACGTCGGACAATGTTTCCGTCTCAATGTATGCCACCAAATAATCATTCATCGTCTCATCTCCCATTTGATTGCATAACGAAGTTTTAATGATTTTCATCGCAGAAAATACTCTTTCTACCGTCGCGGTTGCAACAGGTAGGAGTAGTGCCAACTTCACAAGCAAATAGGCCAATGTATATGTGTGATGCTTCTTCAATTGATGCATTTTTATAGCAAGCCCGCCAATCCCATTAACTCCAACAAATTGTTCATCAGATCGTAAATCCACAGTATAGTTATCAAGTTGATGTCCAAGAATCATTAATTCTTGACAAGGAAAGTCCGATGGATAAAACTCAGCAAATCAAAGTGACTTAATCTTATCATATGTGGAGAATGAATCGCTTGGATCAAGAGAAGACAGACATACTAACAACTCTCTACTATTCACCTCATTAAAACGATTATTCAACTCTTAAAGTTGCAAATCTATCACCTCGTAATATACTTCAACGCGATAATGATGAAGATTTGTGGCTTCTTCAGGGTTGCAACGTGATCTTCCTATAACAACAAACAAGTCTTCCATCTTTGGCACAGGAATCTCATACTTGACACAAAATAAAGAAACCTCACCCAACAACGACTCTCATCCATCTTCTCTCATTTGTTGTAGTTGTTACTTAGTTATTCTCACAAGATTCATGGCATTCACAATATCTTGGTCCTTTCTTTGTAAAGCTTGGGAGTCCTGCGTATTTGTCATTTATTCATGTGGTCAATCTTGTAAAAACTTGGAGCATATCTACTGTAACTTAATTAAGGTGAGTTGTATTCCAGGTTTTGTGGTAACATAAAAAATTCAAGGCGATTTTCCAATTATAGACTTGGTTTGTCTTTTGTATTTTGAGCAGAGTTGGTCCTCTCTTGTGGCAGTTGCTTAGGGCCTCACTTTGAGGAAGGGCCCCATTGTCTTAACTATATAGTGTATAAAAAATCTAAGGTAACCCTTCATACTGTGTCCATCTATCTAAATTCTATTTTATGATGTCTCTCCTCCCTAATTGTTTCTCAATTCCCTCTAAAGGTGTTCTAATTTTTGTCAATCTCTCACTCCCTATATACCTTTAAACTACTACTCTTAAAACTTTGAATTATTAAATTTTAGACTTTTATTCTCAAAGACTAACTTTTCTCCTGTAAAGTTTTTATCATTCACTCATTTTAATAATCAGTTATTCAGTTTTTTACTTGATGCATGTGATGATATTTGTCTGATATAAAATATACACATGGATCCAAAACACCATTACAAAGAGGAGATTAAATGAGTAATTAAATTTTAAAAAATGTACGTTACTAAAAGAACACTTTTTATAATGTAAAAGGGCCGACTTCTAAATGTTGACCTAGGGTCCACTTTCCCTTGAGTCACCCCTGATTTTGAGTCACTCCATATATAATGTAAACCCTCTTTATACCTTTTCTTTTCCGTCCATTACAAAAATTCTTTGGTTATTGGGGTTGGGGTGGCTTGGGATGCTTGCAGTCTTCTTGTAACCTATTATCAGTTTTATTTGGAAAAAATTAAATCATTATAATATAATAAGTTGGCTATTTCTACTTCTATTTCTAGTGCCGCTGCTATTACTATCCAATATTAATTAATCTCTTATATGAACAACCAATTGAGATTCATCAATTCATTTCAAGACGAGGGTGCAGAATGTTCAGTCTTAGTGATACTGTACAAATGAAAACTATGGCCGGCCAAATTTCTTATTGAATGTTCTATTCAAGGATACTATGAAATCTATTAGTCAAAACTTCTATTGGTAAAAGTTCTATAATTTAAACTACAATCAGTAATTAGATTTGTTTCAAGTACTCTTTAACAAAGGTAAGACACCATTTTCACCTACAGAAATGTCTACCAAAACCGTAGCTAACAACCACTGCTAAGTCGCCTAGCTTGCTCGGGGTTCACAATACGTACAGTTTTGTTCCTTTTCTCTCCTTTGGGGAAAAAGAAATAGACATAACAATGCTAACTTGAACATCTCGAAAGTCTTTGAATTAAACTACCTTCCTTTTCTTGGCCTCTTAAAATTTGCTGTTGCACAACTAATACCGAAGCTGTAGTGAGTAAATCCATGGAGGAAACAAAGTCCCCAACAATTCCAAGCTCGACATTCTCACTCCAATTCGACAGACCTTCCGTTAACACCGGGTTTATCCCTTGTTTCCTCCCCACAATCCAAAGATCAAAATAATCACAGTTCATTGCCTGAATTGCAGCAACTGTTTCTTCCCCATTCTTCACCACCACCTCCCTGTAAACCACCTTCTCATTCCCCTCATTCTTCACCCAAAACCATGTCACCAACCCATCATCCAACTTCTTCTCCATCTCATCATCCCCTTCACCGTTCAACGAAAGGAACCTTATAACTGTAAGTGACACCTCCGTGTTCCCAGCCATCCGGTCCGCGTACGCGAGGGCCTCTCGAGCATCCGGTCCTCCTAAAAACAACACAACGAAATGGTGTGTCGCTGTCCTCGTTGAAGTGTTGACAAGGTGGGTTCGAGAGGAGCCTTTATCCACGAGTATCCCAACCGAGCAAGGCGCGTTGAGTAACACATTCGCATTTATAGACTGAATACTTGTTTCCTTGGTGAAAGGTAAGATAATGAGAGAAGCTTTCTTTATCAGAGCGAGCTCACAGATGTCTCGGTACATGGTCCTCTTGGGTGTCACTGATGTAAACGAGTATATTCTAATAAATTCGTGGCGGGTTTCCTGAAATAGTTTGAGGGCATTGTGAATAGAATTATGGTTAGTGTGGTAGTTGGAGGCGGGGTCCTGGTTCTCATGGTCGATGAAGAGTGGGGAGGCGCGACCAATGAGCTCAACGAGACAGAGGGCGTAGACAGAAAATGGGCTGCTGAGGGTTGGGTTGGAGACTTCTAAGAGGTTGAGGAAACCGGCAACGCTTTCTTCGTCGTGGATGGAGACTACTATGTGGAGCTCTGTGTTTTGAGGGGTGTGTTGGATGTTTCTTCTCCGGTTAACCATGTATGGCCTTGTGGGGTCGTAGACTATGTTGATCAAGGGACTGAGTACACCAGTCACCACCAAAGTTAGCAGCACCATTAAGGTAAAATCTGGTCTCGTTATGATCTGCATATACACATTCAACACGTTTAAAGAATGTTAGGACACGATCTCGGAGTACCGTAACACTATTGTCGTGTTGAAACTAATCAAGTGTGAGGATCATTTGAGTAAATATGTGAAATGAAATTTAGTATAAAAAAGTACCAGGCTCGTTAACTCTGTTGAGTTAATTTTGTGAAGTAAAACAAATGTAGAAAATCAACTGGGTCATCAACCTGCTACAAACACATCCTTTAAACATGTAGGTATTGTACCTAGTGATACTCATGTACTAATTATGTCACATGTTTACTATGTGTATAACAGCATATGGGTATTACATGTAAAATACCTCTCTTCTAAATAAAGATCCTGTTTTATTACAAAATGAAAAAAAAAATCATATGGGTACGTCCTGTGATTTATATGCCTGGCAATCCTGTTGCAAAATTAACTAATAAATCAAACAACACTAGTCTTGGTTTGTGCCCACGATGTTTGATATATTTTTTTACCAAACCAGAAACTTTATTCAAAACGACGGTATTTTACAAAAGATGTTTCTTGCTGCTGACCGGACTAAAGTACAATGACTCTAATCACGAACCAAAAAAGAACGTAAAAAATTTGGAACACACTTAAAAAGTATCGAAAAAAACGACTCGACACAGACAAAGCAGCAAGGACATCTGCATACATGTTACCTTCTCTAAAATACAAACATAGGGTCACGTGCTGAAACCTCTGAATACCGTCATGGATTGCTTCGGTCAAATCTCCGTGGTCAGGATGCTAGGCTGTGTTCCTGTAGATCATATGGAATATTGTTTGACAATCTGTTTCGATTTCAATACAAGTTATGCCTGCATGAAAAGCTACATCTAAACCGGGTTTAACGGCCCAAAGCTCAGCAATCGTAGAAGACACGTAGTCAATATTACGGGAATACTTGAAAAATGAATTTGCCTTGAAAATTGCGGATTAGCCCATCAATGGAAGCTAGGCCCGAGATGTGGGATTTCGTTCCATCGGTATTACATTTATAGAACGGTGGCAAAGGAAGCGACCAGGATATATGAAACTGTGTGTCGGCCATTTTTGCTCGGGGGTATTGTTCTCGATTCGCATGAAGAAACTCTAAGATCTGGTCCGAGAGCATATGGAAGATCAAGGATTTAATAATTGGTTTGTGTCTAAAGAATGCTTCATTACGAGCAAGCCATAATGCGCAGAGAGCGAAAAAAGGTCTAATTGATTGGTACGTAAGCTTGGAGGTCCCACAGTCCGCACCTACTCGTCTAAGAAGGGCAAGTGCCGAAAGATCAGTCCCCTCGTGCAGCATGCGAACTTGGAAGAATGTCGGGCACTCATTAAAGATATGAGTGTTGGAGTCCAGCAAGTCGCATAAAGGGCACACAGGAGAAGGAATTTTATGGTAGTAAAAGAGATGGTCTGCTGTAAGCTTGATGGGAGAGAAACCAAAAGAAAGTCTTCAGCTTAGGAGGAAGTGCACACCTCTAGAGCCAAAACCATGGTAGGGCTGGCGTGTGTTGTTGAATTTGAATTAAGAAAGTGATGTAAAAAATTCTCAATTATTTAAAACTATTAAAGAGAGATATGGAGATTATTTACATATATTTGACATTTATGGAAGAGGGTATCGCACAAGGGAAATGAGAGGAACAATAGAATTGTAGAAAAATCATTATTTACAACATCGTGATGTGGTTTTAGAGCAAATAATACTTTTATGCTCCATGTACTTAGTTTATTTTTAAAAATTCACGTGATCTTATACAAAAATTATTTTTTTAGTTATTAGTCATGTTTCTATAAATAGGGAACATATATCATTCTCTAAAGAAATGAGGAGAGGCTCTAGAGGATTATTATAATTTAAAAATTAAATGGAATGAGTGTTCACTAAAACTTTGAAAACATTATTATAGCCTAAAAAATCTACTTTTATACAAGATCATGTATCCCAAAAACAAATAAAGGATATTATTACCTTTCAAGCGATATATAGTAAAAAAATTTATACAAGTTAACATTTATTATATCATTTTGATCCAAGAATTGAAAATAAGAAATTGTGGCGTATGACATTTAAGTAATACAAATTAATCGATATTTATATAAACTTTAATTTAAAGCTGCATGAATTGTCAAAATATACATTATTCAAGTCATCACGTCCACTTCTATCACATGAATTTATGTAAATAACTATATGGTTTATGTAATGATTACAGGTACCAATAATCATACATAAATACATACGTACATAGGCATGTATAACTAATTGCATATATATAAATAGTATATTATTTGGATAATAATGTAAATAAAAAAAGTACTATTATAATAATTATGACAAACATGTGCATTTTGCAATATATATATATATATATACACACACACACACACACAAGATTAATTACAAATTTAACCCTAATGTTTGAAGCGATTACCACTTCTTGTAATTTTTTTGCAATGTTAATTTTGATGTTTCAATTTTAAACAAATTTAGATATCTATTAACCGTCCGTTAAATTTTTGTTAAATCCTACATGGCACTGTGGGCCAACCCTTTGATTGATTACCAACAAATTATACCTTGACATGTGTTTCAACCTATTAAATAATTAAAAGAACAAAAAAATTTCAAAAGATATAAGGAAAAAAAGCTAAAAATAAAATTAAAAAAACAGCTTTTAAAAAAAAAACTAAAACTGCACTTTTTCTATAGAAACCTTATTTTGACCGTATTGAATAATTGAAAAAAACTCTTCAAAAGAAATAAAGAAAAAAAAAACTGTTTTTAAAAAATGTATTTATAAAAAAAAAAGACAGTAATTTCTTTTTTTAAAGTATTTTTTTTATAAAAACGGATTTTTTATAAAACTTTATTTTTATTGAAAAAAAGTGTATTATTAAAAATACTGTATTTTTTATAAAACTGTATTTTTTTATAAAACTTCATTTCAATACATGTTTTTTAATAATACAGTTTTTTTTTTATAAAAGTATAGTTTTTTTTATAAGATCCGCTTTTTATGAAAAAATACAGTTTTTTTAATAAAGAAATGCAGTTTTATAAAAATATTTAAAAATAGTGTTTTAGTAATACAACTTTTTTTTAATAAAAAATACATTTTTTTATAGAGAACTATAAATAACCCCCCGGGTAATAGTTTTTGAATATGTAAACCCATCTTAACAAAATTGTTAGGATACTGCCGTGGAAGGAGGGGGCGGTTGAGAACTCAAAATGACCATAAAGACATTGTCGAAATTTATTTTTGCAGATAGGATTACACCCATTTAATATGGATTCAAGTTTTGAACGGAAGCTTCATTAATGGGTTTGCACAAAAACCATTTATGTCAAAAGTATTTGTTTCATATGAAATATAATTTTACTGAGATTGAACCACTAGATGCCAAATTCTTGATTCTTGTTTGAGCAAATGTGTTGTATAAAGATAGTTTTTAGAAGAAAAAAAAAATCCTCATAAAATGTCTAAAACACAGACACAGATACTACACAGATACTCATGAGTATCTGATAAAAATACTAAACTAATTTGCTATTATTTTCAACCCAAACAACATGAGCATTTCTTGATTCTTATTTGAGCAACTGTGTTGTATAAAGATAGTTTTTAGAAGAAATACTCATAAAATGTCTAAAACACAGACAAAGATACTCATGAGTATCTGATAAAAATACTAAACTAATTTGCTATTACTCTCAACCCAAACAACATGAGCAGTTAATACCCATATGAGGATCTAGATACTCAATCCTGTTTCTGCTAAAAATTAGAGAAATAAAAAATAATTAATATTATTATACTTCGGAATGCTTTACAGGGGACAAAAAGAAAGAAAGAAAGTTGCAGAGACTTTGACGATCATAGATGGAAGATTTGAATATAAGAGAATATAGAGATAAAGTTGATTTGGTTAGCGTTATATTGGGAAGTTCAGCTATTGTAAAATTTGTTAATGGAATGAAAGTTGAGATAGGGGCTGGTTTGTTTTAAAAAAGTGAACATGGATCTATATGTATATATATCTTACACCAAGGGGTAATATGTACGAGCCTTTTTTTTTTATAAAAATTCATTTTTTATAAGAAATACAGTTTTTTATGGTCTTTTTAATTTTTTTTCTGTTTTTCTATATCTTTTCTATTTTTTTTTTTTTTGAAGAGTTTTTGTTTTGTCAATTATTTAATAGGTTGGAAATACGATTTTAATTAAAAAATATAGTTTTTGATGTTTTTCTGTTTTTTCTATCTATTTTATATTTTTCTTATTATTTCTTTTTTAACATACATTTTTTTTATATAAAAATAGGGTTTTTAAAAAAACAGTTTTTATTTTTTATGATTTTTCCTTTATTTCTTTTACAGAGTTTTTGTTTTTTCAATTATCTAATAGGTTGAAACAAATGCCAAGGTATAATTGTTTGGTAATCAATCAAAGGGAGTATCATGCAAGATTTAACAGAAATTCTCTAACGAATGATTAACGACAGTCCAAATTTGTTTAAAATCATAACGTCAGTAATAACATTGCAAACATTGAAAGAAGTGATCTAAAGTTCAAAATCATTCCAAATATGAGGATTAAATTTTCTGGTAACCCATATATATATATATATATATATATATATATATATATATATATATATATATATATGTGGGTACCCGGAAATTAGTACTATAGCCCGGACGAGTAGCCCAGCCCTAGCGGCCCAAAGTCCAGGCCCCTCATCTTTTTGTATTGATCCAATTACCCCACGATCCCATGAAGGAAAGTTATAGGGATGATGGCTAATTTGGAGGAACCCATCATCTTTACTAACTAACATACACATATATAAATTAAACCCTAGGTTCGGGGCAAAGGACAAGTTGTATTCTCTGTACTCATTCTCCAGAATATTGAGAAATAATACTGACTGCACCACCGTGGACGTAGGCACATCTTTGCTGAACCACGTACATTCGTTGTTGTGTGATTGGCATTTTATTTTTCTTTGTTCTTTCTTGGTCATTACTTCTCTCATATTTATTTATTTGTGTTGCACAATCATTGTCTCCACAATTGGCGCCGTCTGTGGGAAGCGTTCATCTTTCCCTGAGAAGAGCCCACGCCAAGAAAAGAATCTAAGATGTCTGGTCACAGCAGCAACGCTCCTCAAGCAGGAGATATTCAAGAGCCACCTGCTCCTCGCAGGATTAGGTCTGAAGTCCGACGTTCAGATCGTGGAGCTCGCTTGGAAAGGCCAGCCTCAGAAGAAAGTCAAGGACCAGCAAGGTCCACGCAGATATCCAGATTGATTGATGCATACGAGGCAAGGCTCCACGAGCAGAGGGAGTCTTCTCGCAGATACGAGGCTGAGAAAGCTCGCTTGAAAAGAAGACTGGAAAGACTGGAGAAGGAACTACGTCCTGATACCAGGAGACACCCCTATCGCACTCCTAGCCCTCAGGCGAGCAAATCTCGCAGCCGAGGAAGGAGCCCGAGGCGGGAATATCAAGGGGTCGAAGGTGGCGACTCAGACGACGACCTCCGCGAACAACTAAGAAGAGCTCGCCGCTACCAGAGCCCTGCTCGCAGCAACGAGAACATACGGAACCTAGTCCGCAGAGAAATGGACCAACATCCAGCTCACCGCGGCACCAGGTCGACCAGAGAACTCGCCAGGAGAGCCCTCAAGACCCAGATGAAGTCACCCTTCACGAGGGAAATTGAAGAGGAAGAGGCTCCCAAGAAATTTGCCATTCCAAGGTTCAAGATTTACGACGGGAAGACTGATCTCATTGATCATGTCAGGCACTACCGGCAGGCCATGACCCTCTGGAATCACCGGGATGCACTGATGTGTCGTATTTTCCCCTCGAGCCTCCATGACGTGGCCCAGAAATGGTTCGAAAAACTCCCTCACCGATCCATCAGAGATTTCAAATCCCTGGCCGAGCTCTTTACGACCCGGTTCATCACAAGCAGCTCCCATCCCAAAAGGATGGATGCTCTATTAACAATGAAGAAAACGCCTCAAGAAACAATCCGAGACTATGCGAAGAGGTACTGGGGAGTTATTCAACGAGATCGAGGACTGCGCGGAAGAGGTGGCAGTGGCTTCCTTCAAAATTGGGCTACCTAACTCTTCCCTCCGTTACCAGTCCTTGACGAAGAAGGAAGCTATGACCATTGACGACCTGATGGCCCAGATTGAGAAATACGCAAAGGTGGAAGATGTCACCCGCCTTAATGTAGGAGAAAACGGTCGAGCCAAGCTCACTACCAAGGGAAGTGAGAAAGTTGAGAACTAGAAGAAAGGAGGAAAGAGTGGGGGCAAGAATGGCTCCAAAAACGGAGGGAACCCTGACGTAACAAAATTGTTCCAGGCGGTCAACACCGTCTTCAAAGAGCCAATTTACAAAATTCTCGCAAAAATCAAGGATGAGCCGTTCATCAAATGGCCCCGGAAAATGGGAGGAGACCCCTCGAAAAGAAACAATGCATTAAGATGCGCTTTCCACAAAGAGGGAGGGCATAAGACCGAGCACTGCAAGGCTCTTAAGTCCCACCTCGAGGAGTTGGCCCAGTTTGGACATTTGAATGACTTTGTGGAAAAGAAGGTAGAGAAAGTGGCTGCCCACAGAGAGGCAAAACCCGACAACGTGCTGGAGGATGATGCCGGACATGAATTCGCAGTAATCCACGAAGTATCTGACGTCAAGCAAATACAAGGGAACTCAGCTCGAATGGAGGTAAAGAAACTGACAGCGGTAATGCAAGCTTTTCAGATTGATCCAGCAAAATCACAGTCAGGAAAACGTCGGCGAGCAGAGGACATCAACTACAACAAGCATGTTGTTTTCACGGATGAAGACCTAGTGGGAGTAAGGACCCCACATCATGATGCCTTGGTCATTACACTCAGGATAGCCAACTTTGACATCGACAGGGTGCTCGTCGATCAAGGAAGCTCATCCGAAGTAATGTACATCGACCTGTTCAAGAAATTGAAGTTGAGCGTCGCCGACCTAAAGGGAGCTACTGTCCCACTGGTCGGCTTCGCTTGAAAAATGACCATGCCCCTGGGCAAAATAGTACTGTCAGTGCGCGCTGGAAATGTTTCCAAGATGATCGAATTTTTGGTTGTCGACATTGATTCACCGTATCAGGCCATCCTCGGCAGGGGATGGCTTCATGCGATGAAGGCAGTCTCCTCGACCTACCATCAGAAGCTCAAATATGTTACCGAGCGAGGAGTAATGGAGATACAAGGTGACCAGGCGATGGCAAGGAAGTGCTTCATAGCGGCCATCCGACCGAAGCCAGAGAAAAAAGCTGATCAACCCAGTGAGAAAGTGGAGGAAGGTGCAATTCCTTCCAGATAGCAATTAAAATACGGAAGGCCTGGAGTAGAAGAGACCAGGCTCCTCCCCTCCGAGCGTGTCATCGAGGACCTGGTAGAAGTGGCGGCTAGGGAAGGCGACAATAGCAGAGTCTTCCTGATCGGAGCGTCACTCACCGACCAAGAGCAAAAGGAGTTTTCAACCTTACTCAGAAGCAACATAGATGTTTTCGCTTGGGAACCTTATGAGCTGCCAGGAATCGATCCCAATATGGTCTGCCACCAGTTGCACGTCGATCCCCAATTCAAGCCGATAACGCAGAAGGCACGGCGAACTGCTCCCGAGAAGGCTAGAGCAATAGAAAAAGAAGTCGAAAAACTGCTGGATGCAGGATCCATACGGGAAGTGCAATTCCCCAAATGGTTATCCAACCCAGTGGTAGTTCCGAAAAGCAACGGAAAGTGGAGAGTTTGCATAGACTTCACTGACCTCAACAAAGTCTGCCCCAAGGATAGCGTCCCTCTTCCAAAAATAGACCAACTAGTAGACGCCACCGCAGCTCACGAACGAATGAGTTTCCTGGACGCGTACTCAGGATATCACCAGATTCCCTTGTATGCCCCAGATCAGGACAAAACGGCGTTTATCACGACTGTTGGTTTATATTGTTACAAGGTCATGCCTTTTGGGCTCAAAAATGCAGGGCCAACCTATCAGCGGCTAGTTACTAAAATGTTCAAGAATCAAATGGGAGACACAATGGAGGTCTACATCGACGACATGCTCGTCAAGAGCAAGAAGAAGGAGAATCACCTCTCGGACCTGTCAAGTACCTTCGAAATCCTCAGGAAGTACCGAATGAAACTTAATGCGAGCAAGTGTTCCTTCGGTGTCCAGTCAGGGAAGTTTCTTGGGTATTTGGTCAGCAAGCGAGGCATAGAGGCTAATCCGGACCAGATTGATGCAATCAACAGAGTGCAACCTCCTCGCACAATCCGGGATGTACAGAAGCTCACTGGAATGCTCGCTGCTCTAAATCGTTTCATTTCTAAATCCTCCGAGAGATGCAAGCCTTTCTTCCAACTCTTAAAGGGCAGCAAAACAGTAGAGTGGAGCCCAGATTGCTCGCGAGCATTGGACGAGCTCAAGTCCTACCTAAGCACTCCACCACTGCTTGTCATACCACAGCAAAGGGACTCTTTGTACCTCTACCTCTCTGTATCCAGTCATACTGTCAGCTCGGTGCTAATGTGTGAAGTTACAAGAATCCAACATCCCGTCTATTACGCGAGCAAAACCTTATTAGATGCCGAGCAGCGCTACCTACCATTGGAAAAGCTCGCATTCGCCCTAGTAATAGCCTCGAGAAAGCTGAAGCATTACTTCGAAGCTCATACGATCATCGTCCTTACATCGCACCCCCTCAAGGCTGTCCTAAGGAAGGCGGATTTGTCAGGCAGACTGTCTAAATGGTCAGTCGAGCTCGGCCGGTTTGACATCCAATTTCAACCAAGGACAGCTATCAAGGGTCAAATCCTTGCTGATTTCATAGCTGAATTCACAGGCAAAGAACCCTCCGACCAGCCTAAGCCAACAGAGCAAAACAACCAAGCTACAGTGGAAAGCTGGAAACTATTCGTTGATGGAGCCTCCAACTCAAAGGGGGCAGGGGTAGGAATTGTTCTCATCACTCCAGAAAACAGTCCTTGAGCAAGGAATCAGGCTGGGATTTGCAGCCTCCAACAACGAAGCAGAATACGAAGCCCTTATAGCAGGTCTCCAAAAAGCGCAAACTCTGGGAGCAAAGCGTTTGCAGGTATTCGGCGATTCGCAACTAGTTTCCAACCAGATAAGTGGAGACTATAACGCGAAGGATGAAAGAATGGCAGCCTACCTCTCCTTGGTGAAAACTTAATTACGAGCTTTGCAGAGATCAACATCCAGCAGTTTCCCAGGGGGCAAAACAGCCACGCTGATGCGTTAGCAGCCCTGAGCTCGGCAGTTGATTCTAGCCTTAAAAGGGTTATCCCTATCGATTTCCTCAGTTGCCCAAGCATTTACCCCAACTGCGAGCTGACAAACGCGGAACCAATACTCCAATTGGAATCAGCCCCCAGCTGGATGGATCCCTTGAAGGACTATTTAAAGGACGGAACGCTTCCAGAGGACAAGAGAACTGCCCACCAGATAAGGGTCAAAGCTGCTCGCTTTCACTTATCCACAGGAGGCGACTTGTATAAAAGATCTTTCTCCGGTCCCTACCTTAGATGCGTCCACCCAGGCGATGTCAAGGCAGTGCTTCACGAGCTTCACGAAGGAATCTGTGGAAGTCATGTCGGAGGAAGGTCTCTAGCCTTCCGAGCAATGAAGGAAGGCTATTGGTGGCCATACATGCAAAAAGACTCCGCAGTATATGTCCGCAAATGCCTGCAATGCCAACTTCACGCTCCTATGGTCCACCAGCCCGCCAGCGAATTAAAATCCCTGACCAGCCCCTGGCCTTTCGCCCAATGGGGAATGGACATCGTGGGACCACTGCCCACCGCTGCCGGCAATCGCAAATACCTGTTGGTTGCAACTGACTACTTTACCAAGTGGATCGAGGCAGAACCACTGGCGAACATCCGAGATGCTGACATGATAAGGTTCGTATGGAGGAATATAATCACTCGATTCGGAATCCCCAGAACCATCATCACTGACAATGGAACACAGTTCGAGAGTGGCCCTTTTCAGGACTTCTGTAACGAACACGGGATCAGGCACCACTTCAGCTCGGTGGCCTACCCTCAAAGCAACGGACAAGCTGAAGCTTCCAACAAAACAGTGATTGCTGGATTGAAGAAGCGGCTAGAGCGAGCCAAAGGCGCATGGACAACCGAGCTACCGCATATCCTATGGCATACAGAACGACTCCTAGGCGAGCAACAGGAGAAACGCCATTCTCACTAACATATGGTATGGAGGCAATCATCCCACTAGAAGCGGGATTGCCAACAATGAGATCCGACCTTGTCGAACAAGGCCAGAACGATGAGGCTTTGCTCGCTGAACTCGACCTGGCCGACGAGCGCAGGGAACTTGCCCTAGTGAAACTAGCGAGCTATCAGCAACAGCTCGCGAAGCACTACAGCAAAAGGGTCAACCCGAGGAGATTCAACGTTGGGGACTATGTTCTAAGAAAGGTCCTGGGCAACACAGTGAAGCCATCAGACGGTAAGCTGGACCCAAACTGGGAAGGACCTTATAAGATAATTAGAGACGACCTGCAAGGTGCCTATCATTTGGAAACAATGGAGGGCAGGGAGATACCACGAGCATGGAACGCAGCTAATCTTAAGAAATTCTATTTTTAGGAGTTCTATTATTAAATCTTTTATTGTATTCGTTATGTGAAAGGACAGTTCATTTCCCATTTCACTAATGAAAATCTCTCAGTTGATCACTCCCTAATTAGTAACAGTTATATTTTATTACACATCCCTTCCAAATCACAGGCATAATGGTCGACATAGCAGGGGAACACCCCTCCTCAGGTCGTCGTCATGAAGCACGACAGACCTCTTAGCATTGCCCCTGGCAATATATGAAGCCCTACAGAGTATTCTTAGGCATCAAACCTACTTTGGTTAAACAAAATCCTGATCGGATGAAGACATCCAATACCAGGTGTGTCCTCGCCAATTGCCCTACTTAGGCCTAAGGGAGTGTGACGACACAACCTAAAAGGTAAAGTAAGGGCACAATGGTATTCTTGCATTATACTGGACTGGGGGGACACTCGCATGACAAAATAAAAAAGATTATGAAGCAGCGAAAATATAAAAATATTGGATGAACACGTTTAGTCGGCAAAATTGCCCAAAACGCGAACTTTTCATTAATCCTTTATATTTACAAACAATGATAATACATGTTTAGTCGGCGAAGCTCGCCCAAAGCATTTACATTATCAAAAAGAAAAAGAATAACAAAATCTCAAGGAGGTGGAAGCCTCCGAGCAAGATAATCAGCAACTTTAGCTCTCCTTCCATCATCAGGAGCGGGGGCTAGCTCTTCCACGACCTCATTTGCGTCCAACTCCAATAGTTGTCGGGGAATAGCATCAATGGGGATCCATCGATCATCCCGCCTGAATGGATTGGGCATCAGAGTGGAGGAAGACATCTCGTGTCGATACCATAACACCGAGTTCCTCGGGACCTGCAGCTCTCTCAGGGCACTCAACCACCCTCTGATGAAAGAAAGTTCTTCAAACTCTGATAGTATTGTGGGAGCATCCAACCAGCCCTGATCGTAGCCATCAGACCACACTTGGCGAGGGCCTTTCTTGAACAGATGCCGGAGTCGGGAAACGTCCCTCTGGAGCCCAGCAGCAATTACATAAGCTCGTCGAACATCGTCGCGCAGCTCCCCAATCTCCCTATCACGCTGTTCGACGGCCTCCCTGTTCCTACCCCTGCACTCCTGCCAGCACGCGGGAGGGGAGGCCGAGCAGCTCGCGACGATGAAGAGCCTTGCAGGACTGCCGAAACGGTGCTCGGCGAATGCTCCTTGAGCTTCAGGACTTCCCTCCTCAAGTCTTCATTCTCCTGCTGCAGGAACTCCCCAACCTGGTTAATCTCGGTGGCCTCCAGTAACCTTGCTCTCAGTGCACTGACTTCTTCTTGTACTGAGGCACCGATTTCTTCCATCTCCTGGAGCCTGTCCTTCAGCTTGGCCACCAGCTCGGACTGATCCTTATATTTTGGGTTCCTTGACTTAGCAAACTTGCAAAGTCTAGCAAAGGCCTGGCGAATTTCAGGGCTTGCATTAGGACCAAGAGTCTTACCCAGTTGGGAGGTAACAGGAATATAGTCATCAACATCAACCAACTACAAGTAAAAGAAAGAGAAGAGAAAGAGATCAGCGTAAACAAAAATGAAGTCTTTTCATAAATAAGGAACGACGTTACATCAAATTGAAAAAGACAAAATTACAAAGCAACCCTATCAATTAGCAACCTCGGGTGGCCCAGAGGTGGATGGTCTCTTGTCCTTATTAGCATTAGCAGGGGCATTACCCTCTGCAGAGGTGTCCTCTGTCCTCTCAACCAAAGGAGCGTCAACAGGAGTCGCCTGAGAGACAGGATCAGTGCCTTCAGCAGTTGGGGCAGGGTCCTCATCTACGACTGGCTTCGGCCCTGGATCGTGCTCGTCAAAGAGTGGGGATGCAACGTCCACCCCAGCAGCCACGAGAGCCTTATTCCACCCTTTCTTGAAGTTCAGACGGCTAATATAGCCTATCTGAACTTCAGCGTCCTCATACGCAGCAGCCCAGCCAGAGTTGTACGAGTCCTCCTTAAGGGTGGCTGCCTGGGCTTTCTCCGCCTCCAGTTGCTCGGCCAGAGCCCTGTTCTTCTCTGCAAGGTCCAGCTTGCTCGTGCACACCAGATCATAAGCCTTCCTCAGCTCGCCCAGCTCCCTGACCGCATCATCTCTCTCGCGAGCAGAATTGACAAGGGCCAGGTCAGATGAAACTCGAGTTGCATCAGCAGCCTTCAGGTCGGCCTCTAGCTGAGAGCCCCTGGCTTCCAGAGCAGATTTTTGATGTTCCAGCTCACCATTCCTCCTCACCAGCTCGTCGCGAGAGCGATAGAGCACAGCGAAGTCGGTCACAAACTGCAAAGAATAAAGGAGAAATCAAGAAGAAGAAACCATCAAGACTTGTTAAAAGAAATTGAGAATTATAAGAGAACTTTACCAAGGCAAGCCTCTGGCTAGCTTGCAGAGCCAGTTGATCGGACCCCAACGCCCTCTGACGATCCGCAGGAAGGACTGCTCTCTCGAGCAGCGCAGGGGCTAGCTGAGGAGAAGTGGCCACCGAAGCCCCCTCAGGCAAGGCAGATACTGGGACCAGGGCTTGACCTGTTTTGGTCCTCGATTCCATCTTCCTCCTCTCCTCCTCCTTTTCTCTCTCCCTTCTCTTTCTCTCCTCCCCTTTCTTCTTCTCTTCCACCTTCCTCCTCTCCTCCTTTTTCCTCTCCCTCTCTCTCACCTGCTCCTCCTATCTCCTCTTCTTCTCTTGCTCCTGAGAAGAAGGCCGAGAACCAGTAGCTATGACCCCAGATGCAGACTTCAGTTTCTTGGACCTCTGTGCAAGGAGCACGTCATCATCATCGTCATCATCTCTGATCAAATTCTTCCTGGGAGGCATCTCTTCACCAGAACTATTGGAAGTGCTCGACGATTCTTGGGCTTCAGAATTCTCCTCAGAATTAGAAGAACTGCTACTGACAGAGCTCCCTCCACCAAGATTACCGACAGGCTCACTTTCAGAGCTCCTCTCCTCTTCGTCCAACTGGATTAGCTCAGCAGTAGTCTCTTCGAAGGAAGCAAACTCTGGAACACTGTCCACAGGTCGTGCTATGAAGCTAGAGCCTACGTTCTTATACTCTAACAAGAAAGCGGCAGATCTAGGATGCTCGCCGTCACCCAAAGGCTCTCTGATGTTCCAAGCTTTAACCAACTCAGAAATTCGGACCTCGCTAAGAGCAGGCTCCAAGTTCCTTGACCTCGCTGTAAAAGAAAACGCAGAAAGGAGTTAGAAAAGTCATAAGTCAGCAGAGATTGAAGCAGCAGTACAAATATCTACCTATATATTCTTCCCCATAAAAGGGAACAGTGAATCTTTCAGACCTTGACCCTTCAGATTGGGGAGAGAACTGTCAATTCCTAACAAGAAAACCTTCCTGCCAGTAGTCCTTATGGGAATCAGGTAGATTTACTACCAATACCCTATCAGGGCTCCTAGCTTTGAGGTACAGGACACCTGAACTAGTTCGAGAGAAGGAGTAACAAAAGCAGACCTCAGCGAGCCCTAACCTTGTGCCATATAATTGATTCATCCTATGCACGCCGTTCACTATTTTCCATACATTGGGCGAACACTGTGCAAGTACAATACTAAAATAGCTAAAAAAATGCAAAAACAGATCATTAGGGGGAAAAGTAAGTCCCCCTGGGAAAGCAACAAAGCATGAATCCAGTGGGCATCCTCTATATCCCTAACATTCCTAGGAGGCGAGGCACAACACTCAATCTCCACCCACTCAGGAATGTTGTAGAATTTTCTAAATTCCGAGATTGACCTATTTCCAATCTTCGCCATTGGAAAATACAAGAAAAGCTACAAACCAAAGAGAAAATGCAAAGGGCACGAGAGACTTACAAGACAGAAGATCAGGTCAAATGACGAAGAAGCAACGAGAGTGGAGATCGAAAGTAGAAGGTACGAAGCGCAAGAGTTCTAATCATATCGCACAGTAAGCGAGGCGGCTGCCGCCAGAAATCGACTCTACAGCTCCCGAGGAATTGCAACACGGCTATTATGGCTAATCATTTAAATCTGTTGGGCCCACATGCATGGCACAACAAATTTAGGGGCAATTGTGGGTACCCGGAAATTAGTACTATAGGCCCGGACGAGTAGCCCAGCCCTAGCGGCCCAAAGTCCAGGCCCCTCATCTTTTTGTATTGATCCAATTTCCCCACGATCCAATGAAGGGAAGTTATAGGGGAGCACGATCCCATGAAGGAAAGTTATAGGGATGATGGCTAATTTGGAGGAACCCATCATCTCCACTAACTAACATACACATATATAAATTAAACCCTAGGTCCGGGGTAAAGGACAAGTTGTATTCTCTGTACTCATTCTCCAGAATATTGAGAAATAATACTGACTGCACCACCGCGGACGTAGGCACATCTTTGCTGAACCACGTACATCCGTTGTTGTGTGATTGGCGTTTTATTTTCTTTGTTCTTTCTTGGTCATTACTTCTCTCATATTTATTTATTTGTGTTGCACAATCATTGTCTCCACAATATATATATATGTGTGTGTGTGTGTGTGCGCGAGCGCGCGCGCACGTGCATGCAAATGACATTATTCTTTTATTGTACTTGGTTTCAAATTTTGTTTAAGAACTTATCACATAGATATATGTCATTAGAATATAAAAAAGTCCAAAATTATCATGCAAGGGAGAGTATAGGGTGTGGAAGAAATAGGAGGTGTCCAAATTTATAAAAAGAAACATATATCAAATGAACATGTGAGACTCTCAGCTTCAAGAGCCCATAATATATTTACATTACATGACTTTTGTGTTATAAAAATATTATTATAAATATTGATACATAATAAGTTACCAATTATCATTAAGATCTTTGTAAATATGTATTTATTTCAAAAATACTAATCAATAAATATAAAGTAAATTATATGAAACAATGAACTATTAGACTGCTTGCAAAAACCTCCCTAAACTAATAACTGTCCTAAAAACTCCTTGGACTATTTTATTACTTTCCAACTTCACTCTATCTTCGTTAAAAAGGGAATATTTGTATTTTTTTTTAATTTATGATATTCAAATATAGGCCGTATTGTAATTCGAGAGATAATTTAGTGTTTTATTTGTTATACTTCTCTCCTAGATATCCACTATCTATTTATCAATATTTGCATGAATTAAAAATATAAGATAGTTGATGTCCATTATTTACATTTTGAATTGATTTGAGTAATACTAATTGGTAATTGGAGAATTTTATTTTCTTAGTCAATTAAACTGGATTAAGTTGTCGTTTATGATTCCAGCTAAATGTCTAATTTTGGGTAATCTTTTCTTTAACATTCTTATTAACCGAATGCATAAAAAACACAAGTTTTATTCTTCTTTCTTTTCACTTAATTCACTTATTCTGATAAGATTATTGATTATCCGAGTCTTATATCATAAGAATCACCATCATCATATCATCCTTGCCTTAATCCTATCATATGGGATCGGCCACATGGATTCTCCTTTTCCATTCTAATATATAATATGCAATATTATCATTCAAATTTAATTCCTTAAGATCTCTCCTAATAATTTCCTCCCACGATCGCTTAGGGAAGCCACTTTTTCCTTTACCCTCTATTCCTAATAATCTTCCTCTTGTTATAGCTACATCTACTAGTCTACGCAACACATATCCTACCACCTAAGTCTATTTTCTCTTAATTTATCGCTAATGGGAGCAACTCCTAACTTTTCTCTCACGTACTGATTTTTAATTTTGTTCTTTTTAGTAATTCTAATCATCCATCGGAGCATCCTCATCTCACTCACATGGAGACTTTGTTCATGTTTTTTCTTTAAAGCGCAACACTCCGCTTAATATAGGGTCGTTGACCTAACAATTGTTCTATAAAAAATTTCTTTTAATTTATTAATTATCTTCTTATCGCATAGCGCCCCAATTGCTTGTCTTCATTTCATCCAACCAGTTGATATTCTACTCGTAACATCTTCATCAATATCCCTATTACTTTGTAACACTGAACCTAAATAACGAAATTTATTAGTTTGGTTTATCACTTTTTCTTCAATCTTTAACATTATGCTATCTGACGCCTCATTATTAAATTTACATTCCATAAATTCCATTTTATTTCTACTAATTTTTAGTCCCTTAGACTCTAAGGCTTTTCTCCAAGTATCTACTCTCGTCGCTAAGCGCTCCTTTGAAGTGTCTACTAAAACTATATCATCCGCAAACAACATAAACGATGAGACATCCTCTTGTATGTCCTTAGTAATTTCATCCAAACTACGGCACATAAGTAAGGACTTAAGGTCGATCATTAATGTAGACCCACTTTAATAGTAAAGTCATTAGTTTCTTCACATATAGTTCTTACTCTAGTTTGTGTGTTAACATACATATCTTCAATAACTTTAATACAACTCATAGGGATTATTTTCCTCCTTACGGCCCACCAAATTATATCCCTAAGTACTCTATCATAAGCCTTTTCTAAGTCTATGAAGACCATATATAAATTTTTATTCTTACTTCTATATTTCTTCATTAACTGTCGTAATAAGTAAATAACTTCCATGGTGGATCGCCATGGCATAAATCCAAATTGATTATTCGAAATAGTTGACTTATTTTTTAATCTTTGTTCTATAACCTTTTCCCATAATTTCATAGTGTGATTCATCAGTTTGATTCCTCTATAATTATCGCAGTTTTGTATCTCTTTTATTTTTATACAATGGTATTATGGTGCTTTCCCTCCACTCATCCGGCATGATTCATTCCCTTAAAATTTTATTAAATAAAGTTGTTAAACATTTTATCCCTATACCTCCAAGGGTACTCCACACCTCTATGGGTATTTTATCCGGGCCAATCGCTTTATTCTTTCTCATTTTTCTTATTAATATATCTACTTCTTTTTCAGTAATCGGACATACCATCCCTATATTCGGTTCAATGTTCTCGACATCTTTTTGGGGATAT
This sequence comes from Sambucus nigra, assembly GCA_949130495.1. Lineage (NCBI taxonomy): Eukaryota > Viridiplantae > Streptophyta > Magnoliopsida > Dipsacales > Adoxaceae > Sambucus > Sambucus nigra. The sequence goes on along the minus strand of OX422217.1, from coordinate 358,672,209 downwards.
TATTCATTCAATAATCCTTGAAAATACTCTTCCCATCTATCTAAAATTTCTATATCGTTAATTAATATATTTTGAATTATATCTTTAATACACTTAACTAGACTCATATCCCTTGTCAATTTATCTCTATTATTTGCTAATTTAAATATTTTTTTTTCACCTTCCTTGGTATCTAATTTATTTATTTATAAATTGGTTATTCCCACTCCATTATAATACTCGGTCCAAAAAGTGTGACAAAAGTATCAAAAGCCTTACAATATCCAAAAAAATTATAAGAAAAGATTATTTTGAAGGGGGGAGTACTTAAGTGGTGGTGAAAATACGCTATCCTTTAAAATAGTTTGTGTATTGTAGCATCATTGATGTGGAAACAACATATAACTAGATTAAAAATTGCAAGTTCAACGAGAGAGAAAGAGATACCTTTAAGTCCATCCAGTGCATGAATAAGAGAACCTCGACTTGACCTCGCAAGCTCAATATGATACTAAGAGCCACACTATTCCTAATTGGCATTTTTAAGTAACGAGTAACTGCCAATGTTCCCACCAATTTGGTAACGTAGCCAACAGATGCCACGAAAAGGAACGACTTCAAGTTAGCGTTGCTCCATACATCCCCCATGGTTGTCACATCCGTGAGCAACCCAATGTACGCGTAAAAGAAGGGCATCAACACCTCATTCACAAACGTCTCGGTCTTTTCCACAATTGTGGCTCCAATTGGTGGTCCATCGGGCACCACTATCCCAAACCACATTGGTCCATTTGCAATCGCAATCACACACATATCCGTCAGAAAAGTAACACCATTACACTCCCTATTACAAATATCTGCTCCACTGGCTTCCCCTCGGGCATTGATCCAACGATCAACAACATTAACCGATAGATCACAACTGTAATCACAAATGTTAACACTACAACATAAATCAGATACCACAAAGTTGCTATACACTTCCTTTCCTCTTGAATCATGGCCTCGATTAAAACAACCCTGATTATTACGATAGTGTCACTAATCAGCGCAATCGATTGTGCCATCCGTCCAATGTCAGAGCTAATGAGGTCAAAATCTTTTATGATTGGGTATAAAACCGGAAACGAGGTGATGGATTTAGCAGAACAAAACCCCCAAATCGAAGCCCCAATGGCGAGTAGTTTTGTCATTGACCTTTTGAGAGCTAGTGCAACGCATGTGGTGTGTCGCTAAAGGAATGAATATCCCAACCACAGCTATCCACCATTGTTTTCTCCCAACTTTTCTAACGGTGCTGACATCCAATTTCACCCCATACAGGAAAAGGAAATACATGATACCAATTACTGCAAAGTTTTGCATCACGTATATTGCGTTATCCGGAAACACGTGTGGCAAACTTCTTGTTACGGCCTAAGACGGAAGTCCCCACTATTATACCGCCGTTCAAATCATCTATCCAATCCAACGTTAATTAACACACATGCACAAACATACCATAACAAGAAGAAAACTAAAAAAAACAGGGAAACGTACGATGATCTCCGAGACAACTCTGTTTGAGTGGTTTGAGAACATAACGACCTATTCGGGTCATGATGATTACCAAAGAAATCTCTAATAACATAAGCGGGAAGGAGAATTCTAGAGGGTTTAGTCCATAGAATATGCCAAAAGGGTGACTCTTAAGTCTCTTGTGGGTCCTTCGACATATGACCAGACCTCGTTTGATCAGCCCCTCCTCCTCAGGGCCAACACTCACCATTGCTAGGAATCCGCCAGAACAGATTTACTGTTCATCCGTCATAACGAAACCCTAACAATGTGACCAATCGAGGTCTGGTTTTGTCATAAGATAATACCCGGAAACCAAATCGTGTTGTTAGGACGAATGAACAGAAATCGCATTGTTAGGACGAACAGTTGTCGTCCTTAAGACTCGAATGATTTGAACAAAACTGTTAAAACTACTAATCTTACAACTATAGGACAGCTGGCGGTGCTAGAACCTAAAGCTATCTAAGGCATTAATTGTCAAGAGCTGGCATAGGCATCATCGTATACCAAAAGAAGTGAAAATCTTCCTACAGTTGACGCCCAAGGCTGAAAAGACTGTGGACGAAATTGATTCCACATGTACAACTCTAACAGGACAGTCAACAAAGAAATGGATCAAGTCCAAAAAAAAACATTGCATCATTTTAAGATCCTAAGGCCGAAAAGAGTCCCATTGCATGAGACTTTAACTAACACATATGTGTTGGTTCTAAAATGTACACATTTAAATAAATTTGGTTAACATTAAGGGCTTGTTTGGTTTGCAACTATAATTCTGTTTTCTGTGTTTAAATACAATCCTGATAAAAAATTGTGTTTTGCAACCTGTTTTTAAACACTTAATTATAATATTTCTGTGTTGTAATCAAGTTTTTCAGAAAACAACAAAAGGGGGTTTTATAACTTTTGTTCTTTATTTTTCAACTCCGAATTATTCATTCTTAATATTTGAATGCATTTAAACCTTTATATATAATATACATACATAATACATTAATATATGTGCAATTCTTATAAATAAAAAATATATATGTACACGTACACAAAATTACCTATATTTATATTATTAAATTATATAATATACTACGATCCATATGTTAAATAATAATATGAATAGATACATGATACTTATATATAGTTTTATACATGTATTATTAATGTATTGAATAATATAAAATATACATATACTGCATATGTATTAAAAAATATTATCAATTCATGTATGTATATAATTTTATTGTGAAGTAGACATGCAATATCATTATAAGACACACACACACACACGTGCGTGTGTGTATAGTTAAACTCTCCAACATACCTCATTAAATATACATAAAAATACATGATATTAAATGTACATATATATAATTTATGATGTATGTATGTATGTATATATGTATACATTCATGTATCATGTATGTATGAAAGTCTTATGTGTGTGTTTATATATATACACATATATGTATAATATAAATATACATGTTTGCCAATTTTGTCAAATTTTTAAAAAACTGTATTTAAAAACAAGTTTACCAAACGCACACCAATAATTATAAACACAAAAAACTGAATTTTAAAACTGTATTTAAAAACAGCGTTTAAATCGAGTTTTCAGAATAGAGAATCAAACAGGCCCTAATTTTCCAAATCTTAAAATTATTTTTTAAAATCAAATTAATTCTTTCTTAAGATTTTTGCTTGAAGAAGCTCTCTTCGGCTCTACTAAGATCACCATACTCTTTGACTGCACTCCTCTTCTTTACACAAGTGTCCATCTAACGGGTTTTCAAGGACAAGTTTCTGGGGATTCTCCATCCTCTCTTTAGCCCGTAGTACCCTATTCGACAGGTCAGAGAATTGATCCTTATTCAACTTCTCCTTCTTGAGTCTTTTCCGCCTAGTACAACTTGAAGCTTCCCCTCTCCAAACCTCATCAACCAAAGTCAGAATGTAAGGGTGATCAACCCAAAAATGATAGAATCTGAATGGGTTTTTTTTCCTGAGCATATCTGCAAGTTTAATGATCATAGGAGAGTGGTCAGAAACCTAGGTTTCCTAGCAAAAGTAAGAACCTTTCGGGAGGTAAAGAGTGCCAAGTCTGATGGTTGCTTCTCTTCTTTCAAACCTATCGGAGTGTTATTAGAATATATTATTATGGAAGGAGAGGCCGGAGCTCGACCCGCAGGGTTTTCAATTAAGAAGGACTACCTTCGGAAATAAACTAAGAAGGTTTATCCCATGGATAGGCTAGTTTAAGGGACCTATTCACATATCAAAAAGAATCTGAATCCTTGCCTCTTGAACTCTTAGACATAATATCCAAGTACAGAGGTGAAATGACTAAGATCTTGGTAAACCAAAAGATAGAATCCTTTTGTTGAACTGGAGAGGCACAATAAGAATTAATTTGAGAAGTAATTTTTAAGAATTAATTTGATTTTAAAAAATAATTTTAAGATTTGGAAAATTAATTTTAACCAAATTTATTTCAATGTGTACATTTTAGAACCACAACATATGTGTTAGTTAAAGTCTCATGCAATGGGACTCTTTTCGACCTTCAGATCTTAAAATGATGCAACGGTTTTTTTTTACTTGATCCATTTCTTTGTTGACTGCCCGATTAGAGTCGTACATATGAAATCATGGTTCAAAGTCTCGGTATCGATCCCAGTATCGGCCACTCGATTTTCAACTCGGTCGCGGTATCGGGCGATACGCAAAGATACATTATTTAGAGAGCACAAAAAATTCCGAAAAAAATCTAGAAAATTTTTTAAAAAATACGATTAACAATGTGGACCAATCAGATAAGTTTAAAACTATCCTTTAATATAAATAACATTGTACAATTGATTATACTGACATGCTGCGAACTTGCCAGATTCAATGTTCCATAATAAATTAATGTTTTTTTGCATGGAGGATACAAATATTATGTTTTTACAAAGAAAAATAAATGTTACTTTTTTAGTAAGCGGATAATTTTTTTTTTTCAAGGAGGATACAACTACTATATTTTTAGTAAGAGAATACAAATGTGTTTTTTTAAGTATGTTATTTTTTTCTAAAAATGATAGAAATGTTTCTTTTTTAGTATTGTTATTTTTTTACAAAGATAATACAAATAGTAATTTTGACAAAACACTACATTTTTATTACAATCGTTTTTTACAAAAAGGATGCAAATGTTATTTTCTTACAAAAAAATGATGCAAATGTTATGTTTTTATAAAAGGAATGTAAGTGTTATTTTTTTTTTTGTTGTTGGGTTGCAAATGTTTTTTTTTAAATTGATGGAAAAGTTATTTTTTTACAAAAAGAATGTAAATATTTTTTTTTACTTGTGTTGCAAATGTTATTTTTACATAGAGGATGCAAATATTATTTTTACAAATGTTTAGAGGATACAAATATTATTTTTACAATAATTAAAGTTGTATATTTGTTTGTAAAAGAATAACATTTACGTTTTTTTATAAATAATAACATATTAAAATATAACATTGGGAACATTATTATAAAAAATAATAACAAATAACATTTGGATCATTTGCATTCTTAAAAAAAAAATGGCACATATACAACGCACTAAATTAAACTCACAGGATGACCAAATAACCCACACACACAACACACTAAATTAAAAAAACAATTAGCATTTCGTAACCCCCTAAAAAAACTACACTTACCAACACAACACTGGAGAGAGAGAGAGAGAGAGAGAGAGAGAGAGAGAGAGAGAGAGAGAGAGAGAGAGATTCTTAGTAACTTATACCATCTCGGCCGATATATCACTGATATGGGTCGATACTATTGTGATATCGCTGATATGGGCCGATTCCATCGCGATATCGCCGATATGGGCCGATTCCATTGCGATATCGCCGATACTATCGAGAAATTATCAATATAGGATCCATTCATATCAATAATTGAAAACTCAACTCGTAACTCGGAATCGGATCAGTGGGCACCGATACCTAGTCAACTCGGTCGTATTGTCGCGATGCGTGAAATCAATTTCGTCCTCGGTCTCTTCAGCCTTGGGCGTCAACTATAGGAAGATTTTCACTTCTTTTGGTATACGATGATGCCTACGCCATTTGTTCGGTAGCTTAGCTATTGACAAATAATGCCTTAGAGCAGTGGTGAACCCAAGAATTTATCGTGGTGTGGGTGAAACACACATGAAAAAAAAATGCAACATACAATCAAAATTAACATATATTGATAGTCAAATTGTCTTGCACAATTGCATAACAAACATCAAATTACAGAAGATTTCAACAATAAAACTCTTCGGGTCTTCATTTTTTGGAAACGTTGAACGATATCTTCATTGTCAACGTCGGACGATATTTCCCTCTCAATGTATGCCACCAAACAATCATTCATCATCTCATCTCCCATTTGATTGTGCAACGAAGTTTTAATGATTCACGGTTGCAACAGGTAGGAGTAGTGCCAACTTCACAAACAAATAGGCCAATGGATATGTGTGATACTTCTTCAATTGGCGCATCTTTATAGCAAGCTCGCCAATCCCATTAACTCCAACAAATTGTTCATCAGATCGCACATCCACAATATAGTTATCAAGTTGATGTCCAAGCAAGAATCATTAATTCTTGACAAGGAAAATCCGATAGATAAAACTCAACAAATCGAAGCAACTTAATCTTATCATATGTGGAGAATGAATCGCTTGGATCAAGAGAAGACAGACATACTAACAACTCTGTATTCACCTCATTAAAACGATTATTCAACTCTTGAAGTTGCAAATCTATCACCTCGTAAAATACTTCAGCACGATAATGATGAAGATTTGTGGCTTCTTCAGGGTTGTGACGTGATCTTCCTATAACAACAAACCAGTCTTCCATATTTGGCACAAGAATCTCATACTTGACACAAAATGAAGAAAACTCACCCAACAATGACTCCCATCCATCTTCTCTCATTTGTTGTAGTTGTTACTTAGTTATTCTCATAAGATTCATGGCATTCACAATATCTTGGTCCTTTCTTTGTAAAGCTTGTGACGAGTCATTTGCAACGCCTAAAATATTTTTCATCAAATACAAATGAAAAAAAAAATTCAAAGCATTGCATAAGTACCCATAAGTTCATGGCTTGAGCTCTATGCTTTCGATCTTTTGCATCTTCTTCAATAATGAAAAGAACATCCTTCACTGAGGAGAACAAGCAAACCAAATTCACAAGTGTGCCATAATGCGAACCTCAACGTGTCTCACGTGCTCGTTTCATTGCTATTTCTTGATTCAATCCCCGTCTTTTCAAAATATCTCCATCGCATATCCCTATTGTAATCTTCTCAAATTGTTTCTCACGGAGAATGTCTCTTTGTTTGCATGAGGCTCCAACAACATTTGTGAGTTGTGTGACAATTTCAAAGAATGTTGCAATTTTTTTATAATGTTCTAAAACAACAAGGGTTAAATTGAAGTTGGTGAGCAAAACAATGAACATAATAAGCTCTTCATTCTCACTTAAAATCAAACTTTTAAGCCCATTGAATTCTCCTCACATATTGCTAGCTCCATCATAGCCTTGCCCACGCAAACGTGAAATACATAATCCATTTTTGCATAAAAGTGACTCTATTGCTGCCTTAAGTGATAAAAGAAGATGTGCCACTAACATGTAAAAGGCCATGAAAACGCTCCATAATATACCCCTTTTCATCCACAAAACGCAAAACAACGGCCATTTGCTCCTTCACTGATATATCACGAGACTCGTCCACCAAGATAGAGAAATAATCATCTCCAAGTTCTCTAAGGATAACCTTTGTAGTCTCAACTGCAATTGAGTTAATAATATCCTTTTGAATTTTAGGCGATGTCATTATGTGGTTTTGGAGAGCCTGCCTTAGTACAACTTTCTTGATTTGTGGATTGTGATCGGCAAGAAATTGCAAGAGCTCAAGAAAGTTCCCCTTATTTAGTGATTTACTGGACTCATCGTGACCACGGAATCCCAACCCCTGATGCAAAAGAGACCTAATACAATCAATTGATGCAGTCAAACGATCACGATAGTCCTCTTGTATTTGGCTAGATTGCTTAGCCAAAGAAAATTCAATGTGTTGTTTTCTTTTCATAAGGTCCTCACCGGCACACCGACAATTGTTGTGTGTACTACTTGGTTCTCCAGCATGCACATTAAACCTGTCTTTCTTTCTCCAATTTTTAAAACCCTTCCCAACAAAGGAATCAAGACCACTTTGCTCGACTTTGAAAAGGTAACAATACAAACAATATGTCCTGTCTTTTTCTATATTGTACTCGAGCCAATTAGGGTGATCATTGAACCACGAAGGCCTAAATCTACGTTTCTCCTTAGAACAAAGACGCCAAGGAAAGTCGTGATTTTTAGGTTGAAAATGACCTTTCGCCAAGTAGTAACAGCGCACCGTGTTTCTGTCGTTAACATCATACTCTTGTATGGGTTTTCTCAACCCGGGATCAGCCAGGTACTCATCCAAACTGGGCTCAACATTGGGTTGGGGTAGAGGAGGGGGTGGCGAGGGGGCCAATGGTGTCGGTGGCGGTTGACTTGAACTATCTTCTCATATTTTTTTGAAATACTTCAACATATTGCCTAAATCTGAACCATTATTTCAAATTAGATTTTAGTTACTAATTAAAATTAACGTTTAACACAAATTAAAATTTCAGCAACAACTAATTTTGGGGACAAATCAAAATTTCAGCAACAAATTATTTTTTAACTGCAATAACTAATTAAAATTTCAGCATAGTAACAACTATTTTGGGGGCAAATTTCAACATACCAACAACAACAATTTCATCATATACTAACATGCTCCAAAAAATTTCAGCATACTCCAAAAAATTCAGCATACTAACAACTAAAAATTAATTAACAACTAAAAACTAATCAACTAATGAGATCTATTGAAAAAAAAACATACTCAAACGAAAGGGGGCTGCTCTCTTGTTTGTGGAGTGGACCCGTGGTGGATGAAAAATGAAGAGGGCGGCTTGCTTCACTGCTCTGCTTCGGCTGCCCAGCAGCAGCAGGGAGGGGGCTGCGTGAGGAGGGAGAGAAGGGAGAAGAACAGGGGCGGGAGGAGGTGACCATGGTTGAGGAGCAGGGGAGAAGAACAGGGCAGTCTGTTAAAGAGAGAAGGAGAAGAGAGAAAAGAAAACAAAAAGGTCGGTCGTGTGCTAAAAGAGAGGATCCGTTTTTTTTGGGTTAAAAATCTTTTGGTTATTTATATAATTGCCCCCATATCTTTACAAACTTATAAATAGGTCTAAAAAAAAATTTACAAATACTCACAGAAATTTTTCCGAAAAACCGTGGGTGCGACCGCCCCCATTCGGGATGAGGTAGGTCCGCCCCTGCCTTAGATAGCTTTAGGTTCTAGCACCGCCAGTTGTCCTATAGTTGTAGGTTTAGTAGTAGTTAACAGTTTTGTTCAAATCATTCAAGTCTTAAGGACGACAATTGTTCGCCCTAACAATGCGATTACTGTTCACCCGTCCTAACAACACGATTTGGTTTTCGAGTATTATCTTGTGACAAAACCACACCTAAATTGATCGCATTCTTAGGGTTTCGTTATGACGAATGAACTGTAAATCTGTTCTGGAGGATTCCTAACAACGAAGGATTCCTAGCAATGGTGAGTGCTGGCCCTGAGGTGGAAAATTCAGCTGATCAAACGAGGTTTGGTCATGTGTCGAAGGACCCACAAGAGTCAACCTTTTGGCATATTCTATGGACAAAACCCTCTAGAATTCTCCTACCTGCTTGTGTTATTAAAGATTTCTTTGGTAATCATAATGACCCGAATAGTTCATTATGTTCTCAAACCTCTCAAACAACCTAGAGTTGTCTTGGAGATCATCGTACGTTTGCCTCTCTTTTTTAGCTTTCTTCTTGTTATTGTATGTTTGTGCATGTGTGTTAATTAACGTTGGATTGGTTTGTTCATTTGAAGGGCAGTATAGTAGTGGGGCCTTCTGTCTTAGGTCGTAACAAGAAGTTTGCTACATGTGTTTCCGGATAACGCAATATACGTGATGCAAAACTTTGCAGTAATTGGTATCATGTGTTTCATTTTCCTGTATGGGGTGAAATTGGATGTCAGCGCCGTTAGAAAAGCTGGGAGAAAATAATGGTGGATAGTTGTGATTGGGATATTCATTCCTTTAGCGACAACCACATGCGTTGCACTGGCTCTCAAAAGCTCAATGACAATACAACTCGCCATGGGGGCTTTGATTTGGGGGGTTTGTTCCGCTATTTCCATCACCTCTTTTTCGATTTTATACCCAATCATCAAAGATTTTAACCTCATTAGCTCTAACATTGGACGGATGGCACAATCGATTGCGCTGATTAGTGACATTATCGGAATAATCGGGGTTGTTCTTGTTATATTCGAGGCCATGATTCAAGAGGAAAGGAAGAGTATAGCGCTTTATGTATCTAATTTGTGTTGTAGTGTTAGCATTTGTGATTACGATTGCGATCCGTCGGTTAATGTTGTTGATCGTTAGATCAACACCCGAGGGGAAGCCGGTGGAGCAGATATTTGTAATAGGGATATTGCTGAGTGTAATGGTGATGGCTTTTCCGACGGATATGTGTGGGATTGCGATTGCAAATGGACCAATGTGGTTTGAGATAGTGGTCCCCGATGGACCACCACTTAGAACCACAATTGTGGAAAAGACCGAGACGTTTGTGAATGAGGGGTTGATGCCCTTCTTTTAAGCATACATTGGGTTGCTCACGAATGTGACAACCATGGGGATGGATGGAGCAACGCTAACTTGAAGCCGTTGCTTTTCGCGGCATCTGTTGGCTACGTTACCAAATTGGTGGGAACACTGGCAGTTACTCGTTACTGAAAAATACCAGTTTGGGATAGCATGGCTCTTAGTGTCATATTGAGCTTGTGAGGTCAAGTCGAGGTTTCCTTATTTATGCACTGGATGGACTTAAAGGTCTCTCTTTCTGTCTCTTCAAACTTGCAATTTTTAATCTAGTTATATGTTGTTTCCACATAAATGATGCTACAATAACGTTACGTCAGTTAAAGTTTAAATGACATAAATATTTATATTTATGTCAATTTTAATTTAATAGTTAGTTTTTATGTCAATTATAATGAACTTGCTATAAAAATAGAATTATTTACGCCATTCTCAAATTCAAAACTGTGATAAATGAAAAATTGTTGGCGCCTTTTTTTCCCGCCACGTTGAAAAATTAAGTAAAGAAGCGGGGGATCTCAAGGTAACCCTTTCCTCAAAACTCCTTAACTCTCCTGCTCTCTATCGTATCTCTTATTCTCTCTCTCCAGAACCTGACGACGCTATAGATCTACCCTCCAACCACTCAAGACCCACTATCAGAGTTTCTCCCGGCCATTTGCGTTATCCCGAAGGCAGTGGAAGCTAGGGTTTATCCGCCCTCCACCACTCAAGACCCATTTTGCTCCCAATCTCCATAGAAGCATACAGAGGTAAGAAATCAAACTACATATTGTTCGTTCTACAACTTTTCTTGGGTTTATATTTGTGCATTTGCTCTAATAGGGTCTGAAGTTTTATAGTTAGTAGGATTTTCTGCAAATTAAATTGTAAGATTTGTTTATGCCCACTTGAGCTTGCATTTACACTAGTAATTTTCTTTGATTTTGTTGATACTGGTAATGAATATAGCTCGATTCGTGTGATTTTTTGTTTTTCTTTATCTACATCTACAATTTCATACAGAGAAAAAATAAGTTGTGGGAATCATGTTGAAAATGCATATAGATGATTCTATTACAATTTATGATAATGAATTGATTAAAAGAAATATGATATACATCTCTATAACCTTTTGAAATTTCAAAAACGCTGATGTGGTTTACGTGTTTCATAAAATTACCCAACATAACCATACACATTAATAATGTCGACTTCATGGGGTTGACGGTGATAGAATGATCTAAGAAAGTTTAATATTTGAATGTTATGTCTTGTGAGTAATTTAGATTTGGTGTTTTGTGATTTATTATCTTGTTCCAAATTTAATGTGTTTTCACTCTTTTTAAGAACGTTGGTAATGTTATTGGGAGTGAGTTCATTCATTAGAAAATAAATCGTTACACTTGTACATAAATAACTGATCTTACTTGTGGGTTTTGTGAGGAACATTGTTATTTTGACAATGACACTATTACTTGTAAACATGTGTTATTAATGAGATAGTGCTTTTGGTTTATATCATTTATAAATTTAATCACTAATGTTGTCTTTTGTATAGATGCGTGAGTGGTTTCCAAAGACCAATAGTCATTCTAATGACTCAAATAGCCATTTTTAAATTTGACATAATGTCAAAAGGTTTAGATGAGATAAATAAAATTTAAATAGTATCATTTATCACATTTTGAGTATGAGTATGATCTTTTTTTTGCCAGGCCTTCACCGAGTTGATCTTTAACACTCAACGACCATCTTAATCAGGCCTTCATCATCTCTACCTCTCTACTGCTACACACGGTGAGCTATCCTTTTCTATATTGTTTTCTCTATTGCTATACACGCACACATAGAGGCACACGCACACAATCGTGCTAAACATATATGTATGTATGTTCTGATATAGGACCTCAGTCATTCATTTCTTTAAATTTAACCCATTTGGGTCTTTGATCTTTGTTTTCTTATATTACATTAAATCTTTGTTATACTATTGTTACTACTTCAAAACGAGTTTGTTTTGATTAGGGGACTGGTTTAAGGAATGTGTTATACTTCTTTCTGAACTAAATTAGTTTAAGGAATGTATTTATTTTGAATGGACCATGTTTTACTTTCTTTGGTTCTTCCATTGTTAAATAAGAATGTATTCAAAATTCCCAATCATTTTGATTATCTTGGTTACTTTTGGTGTTGATTTGTTGTAGCATGTAGATGTCCATTTCTCATTTTTAGTATGAGAAAATGTATAGTTAAATTTTTTATGGGCATCTATTCAGTGTTTAGGTTTGTATTCCACTTGGTTAACAAAATGCCCAAGAAGTATTTTCATTATCTTGATGACTTTTAGTTTGGGCTTGTTGTAAAAGTCCTTATTTTTTAGCATATAGACACACGAGTACCAATTATTTTGAAGTCTCCTGTGCATATGGATTTTATTGCACCATTCATTATTTTTATGTGTGGAGTAATAATAAAATGGAGAGCATCGTTGAAAGCATTTAGAACATGACTATTTTGTTCACTACTTTGTCCTTTATGACAACATTTTTTTGCCTAAATAGAATATGATGGAAATAATCAAGATAACGAAAGACATATTTGTTTTATTTAATTTGCATATTTGTGAAGCTAGAAGGTTTGACATTTATATGTCCCAAGTTGTTGCTTCTAGTTTTTTATTTGGTTTATTGAAGATGTAATGAATGATAATATCTTGGAATGCCTTTTCTTTTTGTTTTTTGTCCTATATAATGACCCCATCTATTTGCAGGATACTGGAACATATTTTGAATGTTCTATTTTCTATCAACAAGTAATAATAGATCCTTACACTCTCTAAAATACTCTCGCCATTATTCTTTTAAATTGAGTGTGGGAGAAATGTTTGTAAGTGAAAGAAAAATTGGATCAGAACTTTGTCGGCAAGTACGCATTACGAAATCACTTTGATTGACATCTTATTTTACTTATTGTTAATATCATCATGATGATGATTGATTGATTTATCTAATATGCATTTATTTCATAAGTTTCATGTTGTGCCGCATAAGTTTTGTTGTCATAAGTTCTATTTTTTTACTTTTAGGAAATAGTTAAGGAATTATCTTTTTTGCTTCTTGGTTTATCCTTGTGTCTTTTATTAGAATTAAGACAGTTACCCTGTTGAATAGACTTTGGAATCAGATCTTAGAGGCTGACTCAGATATTTTTGATTCGTTGGGTCGAATCAGTATACTCTGTTTCATTTTAGTGTTCAAATGTTTTCATGGTAAACTATTTGGTATTCCGTAGTAGAATCCTTAGTATTATCGTCTGTATTTTCTATTAGGTCCTTAGTATTATCGTCCGTATTTTCTATTAGGTCTGAAGTTTGTACACAAATTTCCCGATGTTGATTTTCACGACTATCATCACCGGTTGCTCTATACCAAGTCCGGCAACTAGTCGTCTACTTTTTTTTACATGGACGGGTAAGTTTTTTATACTATTTAAATTGCCACTAAACTTCTTTGTCAATTTTAAAGATGCACAGAGATTACTAAACATTTTCTTCCCTGTACCATCCTTTAGTGCCCACATTTTATTTGTTGTTGTTTACTAGGTCAATTATGGCAAAGGCAACTAGATCTGGCCATTTGAATTTGACACTAAATGCTTGGTTTTGTAACATAATATGTTGTGATGATGGTTTACTTATTTGTATATTTTTTGTCAGGATATTTGGTCCTGATAAGGGTTACAGAAAATTGAAGGCACTAAAAAACAGCAGAGATGAAGCTCAAAATTAAAGGTAATAGAGAAATTTTGTGAAAACTGTTGGCACGACAAGATACGTTCTTCATCAACTAGCATCTTGCAAAAGGTCTCATTCGGCTCGCCGCTCTTCATCTTATGTGTAACTGCTTTATCTTTAGTTTGCTGTTATGATTTACAATGTGTAATCTAATGAATCAATTCCAAAGCTTTGGATTATATTGTCCACAATATGAATAGATAGTCATTATTCCAACCCCTCCAACGAGTCTTCATTATTCTCGAGTTGGTGAGAAAAATATTTATTATGATTTTTGTTGATGTTAAATGATTGACATGCCTTTTTGGTCCGAGGCTGAGGCTATGTCGGCTATGACCTTACCATTGAAGTGAGCCGAGGAAGGATAGTCCAGGGCAAGGCCCACATCAATGAAATGACTATCATCATGTTTGACAATAGGCCATTTGTTATGAAAACTAACTAATGATCTCTGTTAAAGAACAATTGAAAAATATTAAAGAAAAGCATTCCAATTCATATTTATTTTTTGTTTTTCTTTGTTGATCTATATTTTATTACTCGGATTTGTATAAGGTCATGACCATCTATTAGTTTTCAAAACCATTGACTTTGTAGCTTTGAAATAGAGAATAATATATTGTTTATGATCATCTAATACTGGCTTTCAAATATGCTTTAGAGGTATTTTTTCAATGTTCTTATCTCAGTATTGGTAATTGAGGACTAGATAGTGAAGAGATGTACCCTACTTATACAGAGAGATTTGTTTTCTTCTTAATGATACTTGTTTCCCTTTGTGGTTCATGGAATCATGGTACAATCACTCCCTCTCTCATTAGCAAGACGTTTAGACTGAACATTATATATTAAAACGAGTACCCTTACACTACATAGACATTTCGTAGTTACAACACTATGCTTCATGAGATTATTGTTGGTCGAGTTACCATAAACGAGAAGAATGAATTGAAGTAAAAGTATCTCATCAAGATTTACTACATGCTCCATATGATGTTTTCTGGCAGCGTTAATACTCGCCACTCTCCGCTCTGTCTTTCAGTTGCACGTTCTTATATGTTTTTGGTAAAGTCTTGACTTTGGACATGGGTTGTCTCATGTACAGGTCGACGTGCGATGTGATCACCAGGAAAGTGAAGAAGCGCCCCTCCATCTTATATGGTCTTTTCTTTTCATTCACTATCTACTTAAGAATCAGAATGTCCACATCATTTCGAATGAGAACAAGGAAAACACTGATAAAATTTTCACCTACACTTCATTCTATTCAGAGAGGAAGTAGTCTGCACAATATGACAATGTGCAGGACTTGAAGAAGTTGAAGGTCTCGCAGGTGAACCATGTTCTTCATCCCAACAGATATCTCGAGACGCACGCTCACTGCCTTCGGGTGGATTACGCATCCCCAATGAGCATATTGTTCAGATATCTAATAGGGTTATACATCATCTCTCAAAACTTATTTATGGCATTATAGCTCGAGTCATTCCAGACATTTTTTGGGTTTCAGTCTCAACACAGATGGAAGCTCTGCATCAATACCTTGATTTTGACTTAAGTTTCTGATTGATGACTTTTGTTTGTTGTCTTTTGATGGTATTTTTTGTTTGGTGACTTTTGATGGTTATTTAGTTTAGGATGTTTTATTTGTACTTGGTTGCTATAGTCCATTTTGGTGAAGCTTTTATGGCAGATCAATCTAAAAATCTCACTCTTGTGGCTCAATCTACACTGTCCCCTACAATCCCATTGTGAGAACTGAGAAAAGCAGAAAAAGCCACTTTGGCAAAGTACTCAGCACACTAGCTTGCCTTGTAAAGGGATTTTGAATGTCCCGTCAATGCTCAGGTTCTGCTTTGGGATCTTCTCCTTTGACATTGTCGTCACCTCCATCCTCAGGCAAATCAGAGGTCCAGAGAGTGAGGTTATCGCTCAACAACTGCATAATTAAGGTACTGCCCTTGTATGACTCCTCACTCAATGTGTCCAATTCTGCAATTGCCTCAGATCTTTCTTGTTGTTTCCGTTTGTTTGTTTTCCTTGGTTTGATGCATCACACTTAATATTATAAGCGTTTTTATGTAGAATCATAGTTCATTCAGATTCTCATGAATCATTCAAATGTAATATATTTTGTTTGGGACAAGTTGACTTCTGGTACTTAATCATTACTTACTTGGATAATTAGTTTTTTTTTTAGTTTTTTTTTATTTCATACACTGGTTTGAATTGGCCTAAGAAGATATATTTCCCATTATATAGACTATTACGATAGATTATCTCATAAAAAGATTCAAACCAACTCAACCAAAGGTTCATTGCATACTACTTTGATGGTTAAGACTCAACTTCTTGCACTTTCAGCTCATTGAGGCTTTGAATGTAACATTATAATAGAGATTGTGAGATGTCCAGCAGGGGGTTAGGAAGGCTTAAATTAAAAGACAGTATACTTAAGAAAAAACACTACCACTATAACTCACCAATCGTGTTTGATTTGGTGCTTTTCTCGGGTATGGGTCACTTGACTGAGTGGGGTTCTGAATATCTGCCCAACTATGTGTTTATATTTGGCAATTACCTTTTCACTATCAAGTAATTTTCCAATAATTTAAATTAATGTATAGGCCCACAAATCATATGAATGACATGTGTGTTTACTTCCTTTTGTTTTGCACAACAACTCGCTCAAATATTTAAAACTGTTGGAGCTTTTAAGGTGAAGCGAAAAGGTGGGAAAGGAAAGCAAATTTTTGGGAGGTGAGTTAGATATGGACAAACTGTCGAGCAGTTAATTTTTCTATTGTTTGTACATAAATCTCTAATACATGCTTATAATGGCAATGTTGCATCTCAAGATCTTGTTGACATAATCAAGGCTCAGCTACAGAGGTACTATATCCTTTCTATGTGCTCAACCGACATATTACACAGATACAACTGCAAGACTTGTTACTGGATTTCTGAACTTTTCAAAAGATCTTAATCCATAAGTGAATTGTAATTTGCTTGTACCTTATTTTTTTCCATTTATAGTAAAAGATTAATTTCGAATATTCCAAATATTTTATATAAAGTAGATTGCAATGAGGATAGTGCTAATTTGGTGTGAGCTTCTATATTCTGATAAATTTGCACTTATATGTAGTGATTGAGCCAAGCAGAAGGAAAAGCATAGCAAAGCTAGCACAACGCATGACTCACAACTTCTGCGCAACGCTGCACCAGTGGCAGGTTGTCCAAATTGGAAACATGGGCAGAGATTTGAGGCTATCCCACGGTGGTCCAATACAACAAATGATCCGAATTTTCAAGGGGCGTTATCATGGCAACAACATTTCTCTTTTATGCGCTATCGTGAGTGACTTACTATTATATTCATCTACAGATGATTGTTACAATGTTTGGGTCATTTTGACTTTTAGCTTCCAATGTTTAGGTTGATATTGACTATAGCCTCAAAGTATCCAGTTATTCGACTTTGGCCAGTCGTTGATGATCAAAAAATACTTATCAAAACAGTTTATATATATATATATATATAGCTAGATGTTAGAACATCATTTGATTTTTGGGTATGCATTTAGGTGCTTTGGTTTGGATACTCAATTGCTTCTTTTACATTAATTTTCTCCCACAAGTCACAATTTTTTACATTCTCAAGACTATATATAAAATTCAATTCTATCTTCAATTTTTTAGATGGGAAGATTGCTCGATAAAGCGACCTACACGTTGAATGAACTAAATGAAGTTCAAACGGAGTTCATTGAATTCATTACGGATTATATATATTAGGTACTTCCGAATAACTGTATTTTGTTATGTCATAATGACAATTTGTTGAGATGATTGTGTTTTGATGAAAACTATGTTGATTATATTTGATTGCAGGGTTACTCATTTTGGGTTGGATAGCGTCAAGAACAAACTTGATTGAGCATTACGCTCGACAACGCCCTAGCTTGAGTATTATTTTGGATTGTGGATTTTACGATGTAGTTCACATTGCTAGTTTTTGGATATTGTGATGTATCATCACTATTTTTAGGATATTATCACGTAGATAATTAGACGTTAGCTAATTTTTGGATATCATCATATAGCTCACACACTAGCTAGTTTTTGGATATGTTGTAGCTCACACCAATATTTTTTTACATTTAATATCTTGATGTATATCAAGTTAGTGATATTTATGACCTTGGTTATTATCTATTTACAATGGTTGATCTAACTTCAAATATTAAATAATAGTTGTCTATTGATGAAGTAATGATTTTTTTTTTATACCAACATTTATGTCAGTTTTGAAAAAACTCTCATAAAATTACTAAAACTGAGATACTAAAACTGAGATAAATGTGATGTTATTTATGTCAGTTTTTTATGAAAATGTGATTAAAAACATGTTGAATATCGTAGTTTTTATGAGTTCTTAAAAACCAAGATAAATGTGATCTAATTTATGCCAGTTTTACGAACAATTATATCAGGGCTTTATATGACAGTTTTGAAAAATTCTAAAACTGACATAAATGGTCATTTATGTCAATTTTTTTACTGACATAAATGACCTGACCATTTTTCTTGTAGTGCAAAAGTCTCAAAAGCCTTACAATATCCAAAAAAATTATAAGGAAAGATTATTTTGAAGGAAGGAGTACTTAAGTGGCGGTGAAAATAGACTATCCTTTAAAATAGTTTGTGTATTGTAGCATCATTTATGTGGAAACAGCATATAACTAGATTAAAAATTGCAAGTTCGGAGAGAGAGAAAGAGATACCTTTAAGTCCATCCAGTGCATGAATAAGAGAACCTCGACTTGACCTCGCAAGCTCAATATGACACTAAGAGCCACACTATCCCTAATTGGCATTTTTAAGTAACGAGTAACTGCCAATGTTCCCACCAATTTGGTAACGTAGCCAACAGATGCCACGAAAAGCAACGGCTTCAAGTTAGCGTTGCTCCATACATCCCCCATGGTTGTCACATCCGTGAGCAACCCAATGTATGCGTAAAAGAAGGGCATCAACACCTCATTCACAAACGTCTCGGTCTTTTCCACAATTGTGGCTCCAAGTGGTGGTCCATCGGGCACCACTATCCCAAACCACATTGGTCCATTTGCAATCGCAATCCCACACATATCCGTCAGAAAAGCCATCACCATTACACTCAGCAATATCCCTATTACAAATATCTGCTCCACCGGCTTCCCCTCGGGCGTTGATCTAACAATTAATAACATTAACCGACGGATTACAACCGTAATCACAAATGTTAACACTACAACACAAATCAAATACCACAAAGCCGCTATACTCTTCCTTCCCTCTTGAATCATGGCCTCGAATATAACAACCCCGATTATTCCGATAATGTCACTAATTAGCGTAATCGATAGTGCCATCCGTCCAATGTCAGAGCTAATGAGGTTAAAATCTTTGATGATTGGGTATATAACCGGAAAAGAGGTGATGGAAATAGAGGTACAAACCCCCCAAATCGAAGCCCCCATGGCGAGTTGTTTTGTCATTGAGCTTTTGAGTGCCAGTGCAACGGATGTGGTTGTCGCTAAAGGAATGAATATCCCAACCACAGCTATCCACCATTGTTTTCTCCCAGCTTTTTTAACGGCGCTGACATCCAATTTCACCCCATACAGGAAAAGGAAATACATGATACCAATTACTGCAAAGTTTTGCATCACGAAAATTGCGTTATCCGGAAACACATGTGTGGCAAACTTCTTGTTACGGCCTAAGACGGAAGGCCCCACTATTATACCGCCCTTCAAATCAACAAACCAATCCAACATTAATTAACACACATGCACAAACATACAATAACAAGAAGAAAACTGAAAAAGAGAGGGAAACGTACGATGATCTCCGAAACAACTCTAGGCTGTTTGAGAGGTTTGAGAACATAACGAACTATTCGGGTCATTATGATTACCAAAGAAATCTCTAATAACATAAGCGGGAAGGAGAACTCTAGAGGGTTTTGTCCATAGAATATGCCAAAAGGGTGACTCTTGTGCGTCCTTCGACATATGACCAGACCTCGTTTGATTAGCTCCTCCTCCTCCGGGCCAGCACTCACCATTGCTAAGAATCCTTCAGAACAGATTTAGTGTTCATCCGTCATAACGAAACCCTAACAATGCAATCCACCGAGGTCTGGTTTTGTCACAAGATAATACCCGGAATCAAATCGTGTTGTCAGGACGGATGAAGAGTAATCGCATTGTTAGGGTCAAGAGTTGTCGTCCTTCAGACTCGATGATTCGAACAAAAGTGTGACCTCAAGCTATCTAAGGCATTAATTTTCAATAGCTATGCTACCTAACAGCTGGCGTAGTCACACGATTCGTCAAGAATGGGTGCCGCTCCCGATCTGGCGATTTAGAGTCGAAATCAGTGTGAATTCGCGAACCCAAAACTTTCGATGCGCGCTTCAAGATTTTCCAGTACGGCACTCGTATTTTGGTGCTGAATCGGTTTTCGTTTGGTGTCCGAGAAGAAGGTGGGTATCATTCATGGGATTAAGGTGCGTAAAATTAGTTTTCGTTTGGTGTCCGAGAACTATTTTTAACCGGTGGTTTGCCTTCTACTAAAATAAAATAGGGATTTCATATGACTTATTCTTAAATTATTGTCAAAACTTTAATTAATTACTAATCACCTAGTATTAAATTAAATTGTGTATTAATTTTTTTCTCTTTATTCAAGTGCTATAACACAATATAATAAAATCCATAACTCGTTCAAATAAATAAACGAATCCACAATCGCATAACTAGTCTAAACACTGAAATCTATTACATGTCAAAATTTACCGAATAAAGCATCGATATAACATCCATATAATAATCTCAATAAAGTGAAATAATCCAAAATAAACTGTCGGATATGGAGAACATGCCCAAATAGTAAAGAGACTAGTCATGTCTAGAATAACAAGAATGAAAAACGGCTACATCGACTCCCTACAACACTCCACAACTGTTGCAGCTCCGCTAAAGCTTGGAATAGAAACTCATGCTTGGAGTCCCTTTGGTTGGATGCATAAAAAATTTTGAAAATAATTTTGATACGGGTCAGAGCCTAAAACCTTTTAAAAATATTTTGCAAGTAATTGAAATGCATAATAATTATGAGTATTTTCTTCCATATTTAAATTGGTGTCGCACTCACATGAGATAATGTTCACCCATTAACTATAGTGCCACCAAACATATGCATTTTAACCCCCTAGTTATATTTCCCTCCTAACTAGTTCTTCAATATCTCTAAGTCCATAGGCTATCCTGTTCATGCGTATTTTATAAAATTAGTTTTCACATACAATTAATAATTATAATTCTCAATTACAATCTATTAATTTATTCCAATAACTTCCACTAGTTATTACATCATTAGCCACAATTTATGTCTTAATCCCGTACATATTTTCTACACATATCTACACGTATTTTCTATAGCACAACAAGAACACATGTCGCGTATAGCCGCCATCCCTCTGAGTAATAGCTCGCTGGATGAGGGTCTCTAAAATGTTATCATGCTCCAGGGCATACACACATCATCCTGGGCTACCGGGTCGAAATCTCACCACTGAACCCAAAAATCGTAAACGTACTGGAGGCGGTCATAGTCTTGAGCCAATGAGTCATGACCATACCAAAAATCACCTCGCTACGGATCCAATCTCACATAGGGTGGGCATGCATAGCCTTATGACCCTGGGGCCGATACTACATCTGCCCAAATTCACTAGCAGAGATCACCTATGGCGTGCAACCTTCCTGATAGCACGAGAGAGGTACGTTCACAAAATTATATCATACACACAGATATAATGAACGCCCCAGCCCAAATTTATGAGTTACCCGTAGTCAATCCGGTCCGACCTGAGCGTTAGGTGTGAAATGCAATGAAACAACCTATATAATGTTACTAATCCAATTTTTATTTTAATTAACATTTCTCTTGTTTAGCATGCAATTTCAATTTCAAGTTCAAACTACATGAAGGACCCGTGGGAAGCATCCCCCGTGTCCAATCATACAGAGCTACTAACGTGAAATTAAATAAAACACTTACCTATATAACGCTCTCAAAATACGAACTCGCACCTAACCTACCATAACAAAGACGAGGGTGTGAGCCAAAGTCAGTGGATATATAAAAATGCAGTATAAAAGCGAACGTCCGAAAGAAGACTCTAACACGTTACACCTACGTACATATCCATCCACCTTGTATATATATATATATATATGAAACTGTTTTACTTCCGAAAATATTATTTAGTTCGATTAATTTACATTAATCTCATAAATGACTCCTTCTCTCTTAACTTGACATGCATACCTTTATTTAACAGCCACGTGACCAAGCGTAAATTCTTCCGAATTTAGCCCCTTAAGTTAGTAATTTTAATATCTCGAGCAAGGTAATTGAATCATTTTTAGTCCATATCATTCTATTGTTCGTTACTAACAAAATTCCTAGTTTTGTGTAATTGTGATAAAGATTTCAGGAATGGAATGCAATAAAAGAAAAGAAGAAAATTAGAAGAAATGTAAAAGGGCAAAAGTGTAAATTCCATTCAGAATTCAGAAGCAACGTCAAAAGTGAAGTTGAAGAGCATGAGTTCACGAGAGCATAGAACGAAACGGCAATCAAATTGGAGTTCTAGATCAAAAGATATGGTCAGTCAAAGTTTCAAGGAAAAAGTCAATCTAGAAGAATTTCGGACCGATCCGGTTTGGATCCGGATCCATCCGAATTGACAAAGTCCAGTAGCCCCCGGATTGATAAAGAACCGATGAAAGCAAAAAGTCCGGACCCATCCGACTAGGCCCAGACTGATCCGGTAAAAAGAAAAGAACCGATCCGGTGTATTCGGACCGATCCGAGGTTGAGCCGGACCGATCCGGTAGTGTGAAATGCTGACAATTAATTATTCAATTAAAGCAGAGCAACTCTTGGAAAAACGTACCAACAAGCATTATTGGCTATCAATTTCGATACTTGGTATTATAAAAGCTAGTGCCCTATATCATTTGAGAAAAGAATAGACCAACCAAGAAAGTAGAGAGAGAATTATAGCAATTTGTTAGTTGTTGGTAGATTACAAATTATCTAAAGAATTTGAGAGTTAGTTGTTGAGAGAAATATTCAGAAGTTTAAATTCCTTTCATAAGAACCTTAGTTTGTACTGCTGATTAAGGAGAAGTTATCTGGATTTCAATTTCAATTACTTTCCTGCTGCCGAATTCAAGTAATATCATTCTATTCTCTGTTACTTTATTATTTGCAGATTTATTTCCCATGTATTGTAGTTCCATAATTCTGAATGTGAATTTGTTCTTCAATCCAATCATGAGTAGCTAAATTTCCCAAGGGTTGGGGTACATGAACTCAATCCAAGGCAGATTATCTATGTAGAAAACAGAGGATAAATTACAATATTGATTGAATCGTGAAAGAAAATTTATACAAAAACTGTCAATCTTTTAATCTCTCTCGCCCTAGGTACTTGAGATGTTTAAGAAAGCTTTGCTAGTATAATTTATAATTCAATGCTTTATACCTATTTTTGATTTCATATGATGCGGGCTTGAACCTCATATATGTAATGCTTAGAAGTTATAAAGGCTGGATCTAATCAATTATTGTAATTTACAAATCTAGTATTCTCTATGATAATTTGCTAAGGATTGAGGGATTGTATTCTACCCTGTTTTCTCCCATTTGATTAAAAAGTTTTTCCTGCAATTTTTAGTCTGTTTTCATTAAAATTTCCAGTTTTCTTTTGTTAAGAAAAGTTTTATTTCGCTAGAAATCTTCCAAAATCATTAATCATCTTTTTGTTTATTTTAAGAAATCATTTTCAGATCTAATAAGTTTCCTGATTACTAGTTAACATTTTCTTTCCCTGTGGATTCGATCCCGACTTACCGGGTTATTACTTGAGCGATAGGTTTGCACTTGAACCTAGAGTGAACGCACTTTTAAGACAAATTTTAAGTTGTGTCACCACGATTAAATGCTTGAAACAACCACACTCTATTTAACCGAAAACCATTTCGTTACCGAAATTTTTCTTTTTATTTAAACCAAGGTACTTTAGTATTTTCATTTGAGAATCACCCTTTCAACACACGCGAACACCGTGTTAGAAAATACTTATTTAACCTTTGAAAATCTTTTCCAACACACCCTTCTGTTAATTATGGTCAAACCTTCTTAGGCTGCTTAACTCATCCGCTTAACCATTATACTTTATGGACACTAATCAATTTACACATTTTTTGTCCATGTTAACCTTTACCGGAACATTTATTAATTCATTCAAGTTAGGTTGTCTTAACATACTTTCACCACACAATTCATTTCTTGACATGTTCCTTATTCCTTTATCTTTTCTCGGAATCTTCTAGTAAGCCGCGTATTTTAAATGGCTCCACACCGCCGGCGACGCCACTATATGGTCTGACAAGTGGTTTTGGGTCTTTCATCCCAGGGCTCCGGTGTGAATCCCCGCCGATTTAAATATCGGGTGATCAGTCCTTTATAAAAATAAAACATGAATCTCATTTGGTTCATTCTTAGCATCACTATCGAAAACTATTTATATTACTAACTAACTACATTTTAAATAAACCGGTGCCAGATTTTATCTTTCATTAAATAATAACAACATACGGAAACCTAATTATAATCATTCACACAGTAATTGGGTCTAAAACAACACAAGACATAATAATTAAATACCGAATAAACCATCGGATCCAATTCTATTATAATATTCAACAGAATAAATAAACCTGGATACAAAGTTTGAACTGAAATAAATGTAATAGCTGAAGGACAACACGCCCAAAGTAAAGTACTGAATCACTGAACCTACTCTAGGAATGAATGAATGAAGCGTCTACTCAAATCCTATAAGCCTCCATAAGCACTGCAGCTACACATCCCTGGAATGAATCGTCAAGCTTGGTGTCCCTGTGGATAGACACCTAAAAGGTTTTGGAAAATAGATTTGATATGAGTTAGAGCCCAATAAAACCTTTTGAAAATATTTTGCAAGTATTTAAATCACAGTTTAAATCAGTTATTATATACACATGTTAGGTTCATGTACACTCTCTTGAGTTTACTCACCTCTCAACTATAGCGCACACCTAATGTCTTTTACTTAGCCCACCTAGCTATATTACACAAGCTAACTAGACCTCATAATATCTATCTAACTACTTAATAGGTTTTGCTTCCCAGTACTGCCCATATAGTACTCCACCATATACCATTATCTCGCATTAACCGAACATTATCTTTAAGTCAATAGTTAAGTTTTGCTTGAACTCACCCATACCGCCCATACAGCACCTTATCGTAAAATTAATAATTAACATTCCTCGTATGTTATTATTAAACCATCACTAACATTCACGTATGTTATCATTACTCTTCCATTAAGTTTCTCTACTCAAATTATTTAGATACATTCCCTCTATTCTCTATTATCACACATAAATAGAATAAGTATTTGTTTAGAAATATCCTATTTATACTCCCTACTGTTACACATTAGTAGGATAATTCACACAAGTGTATATATATATATATATATATATATATATATATATTTATTATAGCATCTCTCAGACTAGCCACCGCGATGCACACTTGTGTACTCTGCTATCAGTCCATGTAGCTCTCGTACCACATCAGGGACTATCGGTTCGGAATGTCTCCTCGAACCAAAAATCAAACAATATATAATGGAGGTGAACATAATAATAAGTCTTTGGGCTACGCACACACCTAACACACCCAAATGACCGGTCACACTATCATACACACAAGTAGTGCTCAACCATAAGTTCTATGTTCTGGGGCACAAGTCTAAAATCCCCCCCCCCCCCGCCCAATGGGCTCATCGAGATAAGACTGCCCGCGATGTGATAGCCTTCCGTGATATCAGGCAGCTTAGGTATGTTCACACACAATATCAAATCACAACAATAGGTATTCACACAACCAATATATATATATATATATATATATATATGCACATAACCTATAATTATAATCCGTATAGGTATACACCTAACCTACAATATAGCCCGTATAGGTATACATTCGACTTATAAATATAATCCGTATAGGCATACACCCAACCTATAATATAGTCCGTATAGTTATACACTCAACCTATAAATATAACCCGTACGTAATATATATCTCTCGAATACTCAACGTACAATCGATTCATAGTTATAATACCTTATTGCAGTTTCCCGAGTAGTATTTGCTACCCGAAGGGCCCTAGTTACCCCTTAAATTATTTCAGTAGTCCTTACACTCGTACACTACTGGTCTGCATCATGGGTTCACTCGAAATCTCCGTGACTCATTCTCATTCTCCCGAATTCATTTACATTTCCATTTATGCCCGATTAGTTTAGCCTTAAACTCTCGTATTCATGACTAAGTCACAGCCCTATCAAGGTCTACTGTAATTCATAATGTCCCCCGTAACAGTTTAAAGGTGTTCCAAAAGTCCCCCCATTAATTATTCACAACTTCGAGGTTTAATAAGGAAAATTTGGCAATTCTGGACAAACCGAATCGATTCGAACAATGGCTGAATCGATTCACCCTTGGGTCGAATCAATTCAAAAAGTAACAGGTCTTCTCCTTCGTCAAATTTTGCATTTTTCACCATTCTTCTTCAACACAACTTCCATGATTCATATTAAAACTATCATAAAATTTAGCCTAATATCTGGTATGAGTATATGAATAATTTATAACTAATTTTCATCACCAAAACATCATTTAAATCCATGTTTCACAAGATTAGATCTTTTTAGTCATGAAAACCCTAGTTTCATATTTCATACAAGTTCTTCATAAAACCCAGATTTCATTCTCTTATATCATGCCCAAAAATCAAGTTTCGAAATCCTAAACCCATAAATCAAAACTTCTAACATGCTTTCTAATCATTATCATTCATATAGTCCCTTATTTCGCCTTAAATCACGTGTTCATGCTAGATATATCAAACTTGTACCATGGATATTATAAATAATTAAAAAACATGCAAGATAAAAACTTGCTTTGAGATTGTAGGTCTGATTTGTGCAGAAAGATGGTAGAGTTGTCTTCCTTTCCTTCCGATCTAAACTCTGGTGGTGGTGGTGGTGGTGCAAAAATGGTGTGGGGAGCCTTAGAATCCTTCTCCTTCCTCCTCTAATGGCCTCTATCTATTTTTCTAACTCTTAACCCTAGCACCCTTAACATACATGTCGATATAACCCTAGAAAATTTGTTGGTCCCTTTACCCTAAAAAGCCAAAAGACCAAAATACCCTCCTGGGGTGTCGGTTTGACCTAAAAATGCCCCGAGATTCAATCCAAACCTCTGAGTACACTTTTCTGAATATCTTGACCCTTCCGGATACAATGGCATACTCTAAATGACCATTTGGATGGTCTATAAATAAATATTATTTTATTTCATAAATTTAAGTCCGGACAAGACTCACACGCGTGTCCCGACTAAATTACTGTAACCGCCGTATTTCTCACTTACGATAATCATAATGCATTCTTATTAATTTATTACTCGTTCACTAAGTAATACTCAATATAATTCATACAAATAAATATCACCCCTTATCACGTTAAGTAATATTTATTTTAATCTGGATTAATTTCCCTTTTTAATTTAATTAATCCCAATATAAAAATCATTCAAAATACGGGGTGTTACATACTTTCCCCCTTAGAAAGGAATTTCATCCTCGAAATTAGGACAAGCTCAGTACTAACAGTTTTAGATACTCCCTTGCACGATATCCACATCTTTCTAAAGTTGGGAACATTACGTTGTTCCCAGTACCCAAGGTTCTAAAAAACGCGGGGCGTGATTGAGGCGTGGAGGTCAAGCCTTAAGCCTTAGAAGCCTAGGCGGGCCTTAGGCGTAAAAAGGCGTGAAAAGGCGTTTAGGCCTTCTTAATATATTTTAATATCTTTTAACCAGAACGAGGCTATTAAAATACTAAATTGTACATATCATAAAAATATGTCTGAATATTTGCAAATTAAAATACTATTTGATTATTTTGGATGATATAATGGTCCGATTTGTAAAAAAAATCCTTAAAAGGTGATATCGTTTCACTAAAGCACTGTTCTTTTTAGAAAAAAGTGCGCCTTAAGGGTTTTACCAAGAATAAGGCGTGAAAAACTTAAGGCGGGGCGTTTCTCCCAAGCCTTAAGCCTAGGCGGGTTTTTTAGGACAGTGGGTACCCCTTCACTACTGGTACTCTTTAGTCTGGCGGTCTATACTCTACCATTCGAACTAATGATCAATCCTCCCTAATCACTTCACTGCGAAGTGCTCCTTCATTTTTCATACAGTTTCACATTGGCGCCTGCGAAACCAGTTAACCTTCTCCCAAGAATATTCCAACACGATTGGATCGATATTCTAACGGATATACCATTCGCTATACTAGGTAAAGGCCCCCACCTTCATAGGTACCAACTTCCCTCCTTTTTATAACATACAACTTCCTCCGTGGGAGATATATGCAATCATACCCAACTACTCACGTTAGACTTCTAAATTTTTAATTTGTTATGATGTAACTCTAGTCATATTACTCCTCTGCACAGAGTAACTCCTGATTTCCCTCTATAATCTACAATGTACATTCCTTATACTTTTTACCACTATAATCACCCCTTTCCGTCTACTCCTTGGTCCCCGGTGACACACCTTGCTCACAATGCAACTTCGTTTCCCTTCGTCTCGTTCTATTTATGCCTTTAATTTACCCATGCATTTACATTTATTTAATATGTTTCCACGTCTTCTCCTCGTGAATGATATTTGAAATCTCAACTAACTAGGGCGCCAATACACCCTATGTCCCATGCATTTCTGCACAAATCAACTGAACGTAATAAATTGGTTTTAAATTAAGCCTTGTATACTAGGCATGACTAAACAATAAGGTTATACTCAACCATCCTACTAATCGCAATTTAATTATTCTCACATCACATTCATGTGGCCCTATTGGCCTTAAATCGTAATATAACCATCATCTCTGTCAGTTATAACTATGTCCACGTATAATAACTAAGATACTAAACCCGTGTCCTAAAGGTCAAACATTTCCCATCTCCCGATGTTCACTAAGCTTCATGCATGGAATGTATCGCAAAGTAAAATCCAAACAAGGACCCCCTCGATACACTACTAACTAACATTGTCGTTCGTCGAGATCCGTTAGGCTCCCACAACACATAACCTGTACCCCCAAATACCTGTCTCCTGATATAAAAGTCTACTCGTCTACTCTCACATCACCAAAGACAATATACAATACAACGCTCTCACTATCGCTAGGTGCTCAGTGCTAAATTAATAACGAGCCCACTTTCTCCACTCAATAATAAACAAATATACCCTGAACGCATCAGTAAACGTCCCTACTCACCGAGATCAAATATAACAAGACAACATACTCACCGAAGTTTACGATACAATATATATATATATATATATATATATATATATATATATATATATATATATATCTGTGCAGGCTCAACCCTCTTTCAGGTGATGCCTCATAAAAATAATATATATCACTCTGGAATAATGAGGACGATAGTCTTATCACACATTCTACTACCGCTCCAACCCTCGGTATCCAGTCACTACAAATGATTACAATAAATTCTAGTTCCATAACTCTCAAAAGTAGTAAAACTAATTACATAATACAAACATCCTCCTAGTGCACACACTCGCTCCCCCCGCAGGTGACACCAAAAGTCTCGCTAACCAACTGTAAATACATTCATAAGAAGGCTGATATAGCCAATGCATCCATTAAACACGGCTCACACTCGAATTTTAGTGTTAAATAATCATATATTGTGATGCACCCATGTCACCCGAAACTTACGTCATACTCATAAGGATAAAACAAAGATTTTATCTCCATTTGTCATCTACTTTGTCTGGTTAATGGGTTCCTGAGCATAACTCTCGCGCTGGAACTGACCCATGATCTACTGTAATGGTTGTATATTCACACTACACCAAAAAGGCCAAATTATCACCTTTGAGCCAACCATCCTTTTCACGGTCATTAACCGTGATAAAAAAAACACGTGTTTTTTATCACGGTCAGTGATCGTGATAAGTACAGTTGTCACAGACTTATCACGGTCTTTGATCGTGACAACCTTAAAAAGTTATCACGATCAAAGACCTTGACAGGCCCGTGACAATTGTTTTAACAAAAAAAAACTACTCCCTCTTCTCTTTCCCCCGTTTCATTTCCCTCATTTTCTCTCTCTCTAAACCGCAACTGCTCTCTCTCTCTCTCTTTCCTTTATGAGTGTGTGTGTATATATACGTGTGTGTGTATGCTTCATATGTGTGTGTATATGATTTTTTTTGTGTGTGTGTGTGTGTGTGTGTGTGAGAGATTAATTTGGTGTTTCTAAAAATTGGGCACAAATCTGAAATAGGACCTTTTTGTCGTATAAATATGAAATTGAAATTGGGTGGACATCTTAAATTGGGCATATTATTTTGTAAATTTGAAATTAAAATTGAAATTGGCTATAAACCGAAAATTGGGTATAATGTTGTGTAAATTTGAAATTGGACCCCTTTTGTTGTGTAAATATGAAATTGAAATTAGATATAAATCTGAAATTGGGCATATTATTGTGTAAATGTTAAATTAAAATCGGTAGAAAATGGAAATTGGGTATAGTGTTGTGTAAATCTAAAATTGGGCCCTTTTTTTGTAAATATGAAATTAAAATTCGGTATAAATCTGAAATTGAGCATATTATGGTGTAAATTGGAAATTGGACATATTGTTGTGTAAATATGATATTGAAATTGGGCATAAATATGAAATTAGACCCCTTTTGTTATGTAATATATCGCATTATTATTTGCTTTGTTGTTTTGGATTCTTGAATTGTAATGAGGGTTGTGATGCGAAATGAAACATAACTATGTAAAAATCGAATATAAATAAGACATAATTAAATGAAAGATATTATAAATTTTAAAATCATGTTGTTAAACAATTAGTAATGCGAAATGATACATAATTATGTATAAATCATCACAATAAACATCATAACCGAATAAGTAACTATAATTGTGATGCGAAATGAAACATAACTATGTAAAAATCGAATACAAATAAGACATAATTAAATGAAACATATTATAGCCCTTACATATAGTGCACATAGATATTAGCCTTCTAGTTCTTATGCGTACACATTCAATATCCCTTAAATCCGTTCGAGAGTCATTACCCCTGTAATGAGATCTCTCGAATTGTCCCGTTTGGGACTGCATAATTTCTGTATAATAATATTCTTAATGGCTTAAAGTTGTTACTTTTGGGGGAAGTTCTGCTGTCATATCTTAATGTTCTCTGGGTACATACTAGATGATGCGATGTTAAGTGTTATTTCAATTGATAAATTAAAAGAACACTTACACTTGCGAATCTATGTCGTGTACTTGGAGAACTATGGGGATATGTTGCCGAATTTTCCTCAAATTTGAACAATGTGCATGAGTTGTTAAGTATATTACAAAAATATGTGGTCTTGAATGGGATAGGACCACTCACCCTTTAGAGGAGTTAGAGGAAATAGGAATTATATTATATTTATAATATAATACCGAAGAGATGAAATGTAAATCTTGTAGTAAATTATTTAATGGGAACTAAATGTTAACACTTTTGTTTATACCAATCCATGAATATACGCTTCTTACCCATAATAGGTGATTGTTTGTAGCAGCTGTGATGGGATATCCTAAATATTGTTTGTAGCAGTTGTGATGGGATATCCTAAATACAAAGAGTGGATGGGTGAGACAAATAAATTAGGGGACGTGTTTCGCAGAGGTGCTAATAAATTCGTGAAATACGCATAGAGATGTCAAAATGATGATCATGCAATTGGTTCCTCTATTGTTTAAGGGGCCTTTTTTTTATTATTGAGAGGGTAGGGCCGGTGGCATATAGCTCACCTTACTAGAGCATATACATGACGTGTTTCATGTATCATCGTTGAAGAAGTATCAGAGGAGTGAGGTGGCTTATTGGCACATTCCATTGGAGGGGATTGATTTGTAGCCCTATGTCTCGTATGAGGAGAGATCGATTTCTATATTGGATTGTAGCGAGCATAAGCTATGTTCTAAAGTGGTGCCCTTAGTTCGTGTTCTGTGGGGGACATCATAACGCCGACGAGTCGACATGGGAGCGGGAGGATGATATGCGTGAGAAATATCCTGAGCTCTTTATTCAAGGTATATTAGAATTTCAAGGATGAAATTCCTTTTCAAGGGGGGAAGTATATAACACCCCGTAATTTAGAATAGTTATAATTTGGCATTTAAATTACATGTGTGCATGTAATTAAATATAAATTTGAAAATAATGTGAATGTGAAATAAATATTAATTAGTGTGAAATGAATTAATATTTATCTGATTTAATATTTACTATTTTGTTAAAGTAAATAAATTAACGTCAAATGGTATTTACATTGTAAGTGAGTAAACACA
Source organism: Sambucus nigra (assembly GCA_949130495.1). Taxonomy (NCBI): domain Eukaryota; kingdom Viridiplantae; phylum Streptophyta; class Magnoliopsida; order Dipsacales; family Adoxaceae; genus Sambucus; species Sambucus nigra. The sequence continues at coordinate 358,639,443 of OX422217.1, read as the reverse complement.
GCGGGCTTTGATAGTATCTCAACTGGGATGCGTGTGTAAGCTATATTAGGTTGAGATGAGATAATTATGATTAGGACTCGAATGATGATTTTGAGTGGACGGTTGATCCATAATAGGTTAAAATAGTCAAAATTAAGTACCTGGGGTAGTGTTTGGGTCTCGAGGGCTTTTTAGACTAGTCGAGACTAGTATAGGGACATTTTGGTCATTTTAATAGAAGGTGAATAGTCAATTTTGGAATTTCAATTATATAATGAAAAGTAAGGTAGAGAAATAGTTAATTTTACGATTCCAAAGGTTTTAGTTGAGTTACACTAAGGGTTAAGGAGAAAGTGAAGAGAAATTAAAAGAAAAACTCAAGAGTCCAACAGGAAAGTGAAGAGAAAGTAGAACAAAACTCAATAAATCTATAGGATTGAAGAAATTGGAAGATATTCTAGGATTTTAATCATCTTCAAAGGATCTCTTCAACTGAATTCAGGCCCTACGAATATTAAGGCAAGTAATTATCTTGCTAAATGATTATGTTCAGGATTTATTTCATATCATGATTGGAAAATAGTTTTTGGGTGGGATTCATATACAAATGGGGTTTTAGAGAAATGATTTCATAATAATTTGTGTGATTTAGATGAATTGAGATATGGAAATTTGAATCCCTAGTAGATAAATGAATTATGGATATTGAAGATTGCGTAATTTTAATTTTTTATGATATGGTGAGAATGTCATAATATTTAGAGATAAATTCTAATTCCAATGTAGTGATCATATATACAGGAATTGTATATGTAAAACGAATCTAAGCCATATTTAGGATTCATGAAAATTTATAATCATTGAGGAAATATGTTTGGGATTGATGAATTGGGGTTAAAACCTTGCTAAAAATCGAATTGGGGATGAACTTTGTTATCTGTAGGGGTGAACCGGTTTGCCCTCAAGCCGAACCGGGTTGGTGTACCTATTATGGCCAGATTTGGTTAGCTGAGGTAATTTGTTCGTGAATTGATTTTGGCCTAAATTATGTTGTTCGGTGATGGTTTAGGATTTCTAGAGAAATGGTTAACATTGATAAAAATTCCTTGGGATGAATAGGAATATATCCTGGGTATTTATGGGAATATTTGATGGAATTCTACTTGGGAAAATTCATTAAGAAAATTCAAAATGAAAATTCGGGAAAATGGGGATACGAGCTAGTGGAAAATAATATGCATCTAGAAATAAAAATTAAAGAATCAATTAGTTAAACAAGTGAATGCTTAAATAATTGGGAATGGAAATGATGTTTGGAAATTATAGGCTAGTGCTAAGAGTGATATGCACAGTTAGTTGGGTTAATTGGGGATACATATATGGGTATTATAATACCATGCCCTAATATTTAATTTAAAATTTTATATAAATTTTAATGAAATGAGGTTTGATGACAATTGTAGAAAATTATGGGTAAGAATTAGAATTTTGAGAAAAGAATAAGAAATAAGGGTTCAAACGAGAGTGATGTCACTTGAAAGAGGTTTGGACCTCGTTCGAAGTAGGGGATCGAATGAGGTTCACGTGAGGTCCCACTGACTAACAGTTCCAGGTCATCTGAAGGTTGCTAGAAGCCATAAATCTAACGAGGTGCACATATCGTTTGAACGAGGCTTAACGTCGTTCGAACGACGTACTTCAAAAATGTTAAATTTGATTTTCCCTTGTGCGCTGTCACGTTTCTAGCTCTTGGATTATTGAGTTGTCAAAATCTGGTGAGCCCAGATGGGCAAAAACGAGATTTTTGATCTTTTTAGGGTTTTTATAAGGCTTAATTTGGGTAATTTGGGCATTTATAAGAGAGAAGAAGTTGATATGGAGAGAGGGGTGGTCTTCCACCATGGACAAGCTTCTATCCACCTCTCACCACCATAAATCAGCTTATTCTTCTAGTATTTTACAACATTCAAGCCTATAACACCAATTTCCACCATTGTTGAAGTAGAGCTTCGAATTTTGGATAAGCGTGAGAAGATGATGGAAGCTTTCAAGGAGATTGAAGGGATTTTTTGCTTGGAAGCTTAAATGGAGCACATATGGAGTGTTTTAGAGGATGCTTTTGGTAACCCCTTAAGGCCACCTTTGAAGGTGGGGGTTGCTCCTCCTACACCAACCTACTTGTCACCATTTCGAGCCTTTGGAGGTTGGAACAACCTACTCTTAAATTAAGACTTAATTTTATGCATATGTGGTCTTGATTGTTAGAATATTAAGAGTATGAACTTAGTGATGGGTTTTCTAGTAGAAAACTAATAATAATCATTTTTATGAAATAAAAATGTTAGAGAAATGTCATTTAATTAAGAATAAATGAAGAATAAACGTTTTCAAAGTTTTCTTGAAATAAATGGGACTTTCATGTAAATGGTATGCTTAAAGTTGGTGCTAAACATTTTTGTGGAATTAAAATGTTTTAAATGTACATTTTACTCTTGCCGAAGATATTTGGTAAATTTAGCTTGGTTTCTTGCAAAAATGAAGATTTTATAATAAAAAAAAGGGGGCATTGATTTGATTTTAAAGAAATAAAATGTTCTATGATCCTCCTCGTAACATCTCAACCTAAAATGGATGCCCATGTTTTTAACACCAAATATGTATCAACAACTTTAGTTAATAAATACATACACAGTATAATTATTTTCATTTGTAGACAATTTTAATTCAAACAAAACAACCTCGGATACAATAGCACAAATGCACATAGTATGTTAATAACAAAGTCCTAAAATAAATCATACAAAACATGAGGTTTTAAACTTGGATAGGAAGGAATTAGTCCAAATTAGCAAAATCCTAAAAACCAGCGAAATTAAACTAACTCAAACCATTAAATACGTCAAACCCTTAAAATAAATAGCAATAAATTAATTCAAACCATAATCCAAAATAAATAACAACAAATTGATTCAAACTCTAAATAACAACAAATTAATTTAAGTAACTAAAGTGGCCTAGTGGATGAAAGTGTGTAATATTTTTTTAAGGAAATATTACAGTTTTTTGTCTTCAATTTTAAAACATAAACTTTATACCCTTATACTAATTTATTTATTTTTTAAAATTCCTGGGGTGGGCACTTGCCCCCCCCCCCCAGCTACCAAATAGCTCCTCCCCTGTGGACACGATTCAATGGCAATTGAATCACAATAGTATAATGGTGTTTGTTCATAAACAAACATGAACGTGGCTATAAAAGAAAATGTATATTAAAAACAATCTAGGAATGTCTTTATAGCCACAATTCTTCCTGTGTTCTCTCTTCCTCTATCTATTGAGTGTTACTTAGTTCAATCCGAGTGCACACTTTGAACAAAAAAATTGATATTGTTGTATTATGTCCCAAGAGAAAATTTCTATTTAGTCCGTTGTGTACTTATTGTTGAAATTAGAAGGGCAAAAATATTGCGAAAAAAACGTTCTTAGAATGTGCTTTGTAACATTTGAATCGATTACAATTTCTAGTCCCATTATTTGTAACATTTGAATCATTTCGGTAAGAGAAGCAAGAGAAAATTACCTGATTTAATGTGAAATAAACTGAGCGGTGTAACAGAGAGAGAGAAAGAGGCGAGAGAGCGGTGTAACAGAGAGAGAGAGACGAGAGAACCCAAGAGGAGAGAAACGAGAGAAAGAAGCAGGTGTGGGCGGTATAGAGAAAGAGACGTGAGAGAGTTGGAGAGTGGGATATCCCACTTTTTTAAAAAAATTCTATTAGTAATGGATTTTGTCCATTACAAATATGTAACAGATAAAATCCGTTACAAATAGGGGGAAATTCGTTACAATTTTTCTCTTTTGGTGTAGTGCTTAGAATGCCAACGATGGTCGGTATGGTCGCCACATAAATTCAGTTTGGGTAGAACTGGAAAGTAAGCTTAGTGGCAATCTCGTGTAGTCAAAGGACAGGGTAAGGTGAACACCTTTCTTTAACTGAGTAATGCTTATGGGAATTTGAGGATTTCGATCATTGTATGAGAATGCGAACATTAACCTAGATGCAGTAGGTTGGTGGCATCGTCACCCGTGAATGGACAAGGTCAATGTAGACAAGTGTATTAGGCGTCTGCCAATCGGTGTGGTCCATGTGTGCTAATGATGCGAGGGGTAGGGCCTTACTCCCAAGGAGGGAAGTTGGGCATTGACTCCATGAAGAACTCAAGGTTCGTAGGTTTCTTCCGTATTGTGATAATGAATAGTTGTGATTTGATTCATCACGGTTGGTGACCCAAGATAGGATATGTGGCTAGGATTAGTACCCGGTGAGAACATCGAGAATCAGTTACATGACTTTAAGCATATGATGTAGGTTCGCTTTCGTAAATCATAGTCCAATGCTTATGGGAAGAATATCTAGAGATTATTTTTTATTCCTTTGGACTCTCGTGCATCCTTATCAATTTCGATAATCAGGGATTGGGATTCTCTCTTATGTGGTATCTCTAATTGTCACTATGTCATGGTACCACGCTATTGGGCCTAGTAGAGCGCGGTGGACCGGGTATGGTCAATGCAGATCGATAACTAGGTGTGCCCTCTCTGAGGTATTCTTGCTATTGCATAAAGTTTTGTGTACAAGTGGCTACGCTTTCGGCCATATGTTTTGCTTGTAGTTTTAGCTTTTCTTAAGATTGGTGGCCTTTCGACTGTCCAACATGATAGTTAGTGGCTCTGGTTCCAAAGAGCGGAATGATGACTTGAGGATATGGTATAATATTAGAAATCGAGGAAACTTATCATACATGAGATGCCTAGATTAGTACTAGGGTCATCAGAGCGACGTAACAAAAGGTATAAGCCAAGCTCACGGTGATGACTTGGTAAGAATATGACTTCTTGGAGTGATAAATTAGCATAGTATGGTTATTTCAAGCTCAACGAGTTGTGTAGTCATGATATCCAAAGAATTTATGGGACGCAGGGTGTGCAGTCCTAAGATGTAATTGACTTTGGTGATGAATACGATAATTTATTGTATTACGATTCACATTGGGTGAGTGTTGATTGTTAGAGAGGGTTGCCCATGGAGGCACCTGCATGCCTTGGGTACTATTATGGGTAGTATTGGAAATTGTTTGGACATGATCATCAAGTGAGTGAAGACTCAGAGTCGATTATGTGATGTTCATGGTTAAAGAGGTGGTGAGCGTTAGAGCATGTCACATGTTGATTACTCGGTGAAAAACCCCGAATGGGGTCGCATAGTGTGACCTTAGTACTAATAACTTCGATGATTTTTTCTTAGAGGATTTCTATGGCTTAGAATAAAAGTTAGTGAACCCCGTAACCTTAAGAATTGACGGACCGAGAATTTTGGGGATAAAATTCCCCAATAAGGGAAGTTTGTAATACCCTGCCCTAATATTTCATTTAAAATTTTGTATAAATTGCGATGAAGAGAGGTTTGATGACGTTTGTGGGAAATTTGTGGGTAAGAATTGGAATTTTGAGAAAAGAATAAGAAATTAGGGTTCGAACGAGAGGGACATCGCTAGAACGAGGCTTGGACCTCGTTAGAAGCAGATGATCGAACGAGGTTCGCGCGAGGTCCCACTACCTAACAGTCCCAGGTCGCTTGAAGGTCGCTAGAAGCCATAAATCAAAATAGGTGCACATGCCATTCGAACGAGGCTCAATGTCGTTCGAACGACGTGCTTTGAAAATGTTAAATCTGACTTGCCCTTGTACGTTGTCACGTTTCTGGCCCTTGGATTATTGACTTGTCGAAATCTGGTGGGCAAAAATGGGATTTTTGGTGTTTTTAGGGTTTTTATAAGGTTTGGTTTGGTTAATTTGGGCATTTGGAAGAGAGAGAAAATATGAGATGGAGAGAGGGTGGTCTTCCACCATGGATAAGCTTTTATCCACATCTCACCACTATTCTACCACCATAAACCACCTTATTCTTCTAGTATTTCACTACATTTAATCCTATAACACCCATTTCCACCATTTTTGAAGTGAAGCAACGAATTTTGGAGAAGTGTTGGGGGATTTTTGGAGAAGACGATGGAATCTTTCATGGAGTTTGAAGGTTTTTTTTTTCTTGGAAGCTTAAATGGAGCACATATGGAGAATTTTTGGAGGAGGCTTTTGGTAACCTCTTAAGGACACCTTTGGAGGTGGAGGTTGTTCTTCCTACACCAACTTACTTGCCACCATTTGGAGCCTTTAGAGGTGGGAACAAACTACTCTTAGATTAAGACTCAATTTTATGCATATGTGGTCTTGATTGTTAGAATATTAAGAGTGGGGTACTTATGAACTTATCGATGGGTTTTCTAGTAGAAAAATAATAAAAAATAATATTTTTATGAAATAAAGATGTTGGATAAATGTCATTTGGTTGAGAATAAATGAAGAATAAACTTTTTCAAAGTTTTCTTTAAATAAACGGGATTTTCATGTAAATGGTATGCTTAAAGTTGGTGCTAAATATTTTTGTGGAATAAAAATGTTTTAAATGTACATTTTATTCTTGCCTAAGATATTGGGTAAATTAAGTTTGATTTATTGCAAAAATGAAGATTTGTAAAAGAATGGGGCATTGATTTGAGTTCGAAGAAATAAAATGTCCTATGCCCTATAAAAGGTACATTTTGCAAGTATTATGAATTTCTAGAATGAAACATATGTTTAACCGACTTAACAGGATTTTAGGATTTAAAATCCATCTTCTCATGCTTACCAACTTGTAATGTTTTGATGATAAATACTTGAAAAGGTTTTAAAAAGTTTTATTGGGCTTAATTAAAAAAGTAAGAAAAGTAGAAATTCTAATATTCAAAGTGTGTGAAAATGGGATTAAAGGTGTGATGAATATAAGGTTGAAGACTACATGTATTCATAAAAAGAAAATGTTATTTTCTTATCAAAAGTAGTCTTCAAAAGTAATTAGATTTTTTGGATAAATAAAGCAAAGAAATGTCTAATTTGGAAAAATGGTTAATAAAGGTGTTGAGTACGTGTTAATGGTTAAACATTGAGAAGTTTGTGTGTGTGACTTAATAATGTTTGAAAGATTAACACTCATGAATTTGAAAAGGAAATAATGGAATAAATTGGTTTCTGACTTCAGAAGAAAGACACTCCAAATGTTAAAAATTTGTTAAAGTGTTGAAAGCCCTTAAAAAGTAGTATGAGTAACTAAAAAGTGCTTTGGGAAAATAACACGTAAAATGGAGAAAAATGACAAGCTTGGAAATAAATGGGTAAAATGATAATTTTACTTAAAGTGGAACATTTTTATGAAATAAAAATGTTAGAAAGGGTGCTACACAAATAGGTTCTAAATGAATATGATTCTAGAAACAAACCAAAGTTAAAGTATAAAGGACATGAAATGATAATTTCAAAGTATAACACGAATTGGGGTGAAACCCTAGGTTTGGCTTCGGCCGGGTAAAAGAGAAAAGAAGAAATAATGTGGACATTTGCAAAATATTAAAACACATAAAAGGAACTCGTGTGACATTGGAATAATTAAGGAGGGCCCGGATGTAACATCCCATATTTTTAACGATTTTTATATTGGGATTAATTAAATTAAAAGGGGAAATGAATCCGGATTAAAATAAACATTAGTTAGCGTGATAAGGGTTGATATTTATTTGTATGAATTATATTGAATATTACTTAGTGAATGAGTAATAAATTAGTAAGCATGCATTATGATTGTCATGATTGAGAAATACGGCAGTTACGGTTATTTAGTTGGGACGTGCGTGTTAGTCGTGTTAGGACTTAAATTTATGAAATAAAATGACATTCATTTATGGGTCATCCAAATGGTCATTTTGAGTGTGTCAGTGTGTCCTAAAGGGTCGAGATAGTCAGAAAAGTGTACTTGGAGGTTTGGATTGGATCTCGGGGCATTTTTAGGCCAAATCGACACCCCGGGAGGGTATTTTGGTCTTTTGGCTTTTTAGGGTAAAGGGACCAACGAATTTCTAGGGTTATATCACTATGTATGTTGAGGGTGATGGGGTTAAGAGTTATAAAAATATAGATAAACCATTAGAGGATGAAGGAGAAGGATTCCAAGGATCCCCACACCACTTTTGCACCACCACCACCAGAGTTTAGATCGAAAGGAGAGGAAGAGAACTCCACCATCTTTCAGCAAAAATCAGACCTACAATCTCAAGGCAAGTATTTATCTTGCATGTTTTTTAATTAGTTATAGTATCCATGCTAGAAGTTTGATATATTTAGTATGAACATATTATGTGAGGCGAAATAATGGACTATATGAAAAATAATGATTAGAAAGCATGTTAGAAGTTTTGATTTCTGGGTTTAGGATTTCAAAACCTGATTTGTGGGAATGATATAAGAGAATCAAAATTGGGTTTTATGAGGAACTTGTATGAAATATTAAACTAAGGTTTTCATGACTCAATTAAAGATCTAATCTTGTGAAACATGGATTTAAATGGTGTTTTGGTGATGAAATTTTTTTAAAAATCATTCACATAGTCATACTAGATATTAGGCTAAATTATATGAGAGTTTTAATATGAATCATGGAAGTTGTGTTGAAGAAGAATTGTGAAAAATGCAAAATCTAAATGAAGGATAAGACCTATTACTTTTCGAATCGAGTCGGCATGGCGAATTGATTCGACCATAAGGTGAATAGATTCAGTTTGCCCAGAATTGCCAAATTTTCCTTATTAAACCCTGAAGTTGTGAATAATTAACGGGGGGACTTTTGGAACACCTTTAAACAATTATGGGGGACATTACGAATTACAGTAGACCTTGGTAGGGCTGGGGCTTAGTCATAGATACGAGAATTTAGGGCTAAACTAATCGGGCATTAATAGTAATGTAAATGAATTCAGGAGAATGAGAACATGTCACGGATATTTCGAGAGAACCCATGATGAAGACTAATAGTGTATGAGTGTAAGGACTACTGAAATAATTTTAGGGTAACTAGGGCCCTTCGAGTAGCGAATAATACTCGAAAAAATGCAATAAGGTGTTGTAACTATGAATTGATAATACGTTGAGTATTCGAGAGATATATATTTGAGAATGCGCTTGTGTTCAATGTGTAAACTTGTTTAACTAAATTTCAATTTTATAACTAGTTTTAATAAACACCCTAAAACATGCTTCTAGTTGTGATTGACAGTAATATGAATTATATATATAGCATGCAAATCAAAACAATCAAAAAACAGATTTGAGAAAAAATCCCCAGCAGGGGCAAAAACCTTTTATTTCTCTATAAAACTGTAACTCTCCAACTTACGATTACATAGCAGAAATACACGTGACAACAAATACCCTCAGGTGTCGATTCGAAGTCTTCAACAAGAGATCCCGTAAGAGCTCCAATGGTCAGCAATGGAAAAGGCTTTCTTCTTCACAAGGTGCACTCCAAGAATGAGTAGAATGAATAACAGGGGTTTCAAATGATTCACATATAGATTTGGGATTTTTGGCGAATCAAAATAGGTTAAAAACCTAAAAGATGAAGTCTTAAATTCACAGTTGTTCTGCAAAAAATGGAGTTGGAAAGACTTACAAAACCTGATTGTGAAAACCTGAATTTATAAAAAATTTAAGTCGGTGGGGTCGTTTGAACGACAAGGGCATGTCGTTTGAATGACAACTGATGTCGTTTGAATGACTTGAGCATGTCGTTCGAACGATATGGCTTTGTCATTTAAACGACAGAAGCGTAAAAAAATATTATTTCTAAGTTCACCTACAGGTCTTCAAAAATTAATTTTGACTTAGAAAATTCGACTTTTTTTCTAAAAACATTTTATGAAAATTCCCAAATAAATATGTAACCGTAAGTAACTTTGATTAAACATTTTACCTATATCAGAGTGGAGTTCGTGGGAATGGTTGAAGTCGCATGTTGCACGTTGCATGATGTTGATGCATGACGCAAGTTTGAAGATGGTGGGTGCGTGATGATGATGCACAATACTTCAAATTCGGATAGAGGTCGTCATGGGTGAACGAGCTGGGACGTGCCAAATGCAACGGTATACGACATACAACGGTTATCTAGGACAAAACAAGAATTCCTAGATTCTATACGAATATTTATAAAATCATGTCTTTATAATATTATGTATGAGTTGTATTTATAGGTTAAGTGTATACCTCTACGGACAATATTATAAGTTGGGTGCACTACACCAAAACCGTCAATTAGTAACACTAGTGTAGTGGTACAAAAAAAATTAGTAACACTACTTTAGTGTTAGAAAAAAGGTGTGGGGAAGCAAACTACTGACACTTGTTTACTTTTACTAAATTATGTGTTGCTAACACAACCCTACTGTTACTAAAGTGTTACAAATTTATTCAAATCCTAACACACTTTTACCATTACCAATATTAATAACACATTTCTAACAAAAAAATATGTAACATTTAGTAACAGTATTAGTCTGTTACTAATTTAAAATAAATAAAAATAAACATAATATTTTTAATTGAAATATTATGTAAATTACTCGTAAGTCCCTCTACAAATGCTTCAGTTTTACACTAGAATTGTAAGGCAAAGGATTTTCCAATTAATAAAATCATATATTAATGTCGGTAGTGACGTCCATTTACACAAACATATACAAAGATATGTCAATATGAGTTTACTAATAACAAGATCTACAACAAACGTGTCTAAAAAACATGGAACTATAATACTAACTTTAATACAACAACAAATCATTTGCTTGACACCAAGGGTGAAAGGTAGAGCATGTTCATGAGTTTGAGCATCCTTATAAATACCAACTTCAAAACCTCCGGTAGTGGAGTAAATAATAAGGACATCACAATCGGCCTGTGAGGTACCAGTAATATTATTCTCGAACCTCTCGATGACACGCCTGTCAATACCTCCAAACTTGTAGATCAAGTGACTAGTGGTGGTTGATTTTCAAAAATCGACATGGCCAATGACCACGATGTTGATATGGAACTTTTTTTTAACCATTCTAGGACTTGAAATAGAAACCTGAGAGAAGAAAAAACTAATGAGTATCAAGAATCTCAACAATACTTAATAATTTCATTGAGATTCTAACGCAATCTTATATATGCTAGATTGACAAATAATATCAACAGAAGTTACGTAATTATACACATGATTCGAGTAAGGAATCCCACACAGGAAACTCTTGTGGTTATTGTGACACCCTGACTAATTAAATACCGGGTAGCTACTCCTTTATTCAGATTAATACAAAATGTCAAGTTGGTTCAGTTCATAGCATCACTGTTGAAAACATTTATTTAAACAATTACTAGCCACCTAATATTTTAAAAAGTGAGATGTCAATTTTAATTTACTTAGATTAACATGCAACCACTTAAATTATGAGCTAAAGGTAACACAATTACATCACAGTCGCAATATAATAATGGAATAAAATGAGTCTGGAGGAACACTCCTCAGAATAATCCAAATACTGAATAAAACCAAATAAAAAGTCTGAATAATTAATTAATTAACTCCAACACTGAAATAAACTGAGCATAATAAAATTGTCTCTAAAATAAATGGGGCGATATGCCCTAACAACTGAAGAAGTCTGAAATGGAATCAATATAGAATGTGGAGGCGTATATCATCAAGATCCTGTAACTTCCACAACAGCTACAACACGTCACTGAAATGGAACTCCTAAGCTTGGCGTCCCTGTGGCTGGGCACCTAAAAGGTTTTTACAAAAAAATAGATTTGAAAGCAAATGGGGTCAGAGCCCGATGTGAAAACAGTTTAAAAATATATCAAGTGTTTAATTGCATTAAACAATGAATATAAAGTACATGTTAGTTCCCTGCTCTCACATGAGTTTCTCACCTCTCAACTAACGTGCACGCTTAACTTATATCCATAATCCACCCTAGTTATGCCGCTACCTAACTAGCCTATACTGCAACCCATCCTCACATGATAATATAGGGGTTTGTTCAAGACATTCCAATCTAACTTATATGAATCTACTTTTTCATTTCTCAGATTAATTTATATTAAATCATATAGGATATATGAATCTACCTTTTCATTTCCCAGATTAATTTATATTAAATCATATAGGTAATTCCAAATTTTAACTTTACTCAAAGTGTCGCAACTATTCACACCCATTAATAAGCATATTCACCCACATTATCAAGGAATCTGTTATCATCACTAATATTAGAAATTTCAACATAATATTATACTTGGGGCACCCCTAGGCTAAGCTGCGGAGCTCACATACTCTGCTATCGAAACCCGGTACATCACGTACGTAAGGAATACGTATTCCGAATCTCTCAGGAACCATTTTAATAAGAAAAATCGCACATATTGGAGGCGAACATAGTTCACATACCCATGGGTCACGCACATACCTACGCTTCCATGGTCAGCTGACTTATCAACTCACAAATAATTCATTCACAGCCCTATGTCCTTAAGGTACCAATCTAAATCCCCCCGTAGGCACACAAGGATTAGATGGCCCAGTTCGAAAGCCGACCTCCGGTGATAACAAGTATGGTAGGTATGTTATACACATAAGTCTATATACTAAGCAATCACACCACTTAGATATCTTAAAATATTAAATAAGGTATATTCTACATTCCTATACCGTTATTCCAATTTGTACATCTTTAAGTTTCCGAATAATATATAATATAGACCGCCGACACATCTCTTGTCATAGTTTCACGTACCTAAAGCCTAACCCACAAAGGTTACCAAGTCTCCTATTATTCCCACATTTAAATCCACTATTCTTAAGGTCCTCATTTCTGCTAATAACCTTATATTATCCAACTATCTAAAACTTACTCATCAATTCTAAATCTCAAATAGTAACACACTCGTCGAGCCTTATTAAGTTTAATATAATTCCCAATTTGACTTCTAATTAAAAATTCGAGTCTCGCAAATATGCCTACTGGTCTTCCTTGAATCCAAGAGTATTCACAAAGTTCCCACTAATAATTCTCTAGGGTCGAAAGTGTTAAAATCCAACAAGGGAAAAATATAACCGATTCTGGGAAGGTCGATCGATCGACCTGGGAGTATCAATCGATCGAACGCACCAGATAGGTTACGACCTGCTTCATTTTTCAATCCAAAACTTATCCCAAAACTTCATTACAGGGTATGAAAATCTAATCTAACGTTATAGGCTCATCATACAACCAAAATACATCATTGTTAACGTTCCGAAACCTTTTAATCATCAATCATTGACATTATATGGATCAAAACTTCAATAAAAACCCTAGTTTTTTATTTTCTTCAAGAACAATGATAAATCTCCTCTTTAATTCGTTTTTAAATCATCAAAAGTTATATTTGGGGTACTGAATTTGTTTTTAATCTAAGTAAACTAAAATTGACATCTCACTTTTTAAAATATTAGGTGGCTAGTAATTGTTTAAATAACTGTTTTCGACAGTGATGCTATGAACTGAACCAACTTGACATTTTGTATTAATTTGAATAAAGGAGTAGTTACCCGGTATTTAATTAGTCGGGGTGTCACAGTTATTTTCTCATTGACGTCTACTTTTAATTTTTTTTAAGTCAGCCCTAAAAAAAAAAATTAGGCACAAACCTTTTCATTTTGATGAATCAATGAACTGCGATACAATTCAAAATTTGTATAAATAAAGTGATTATATATAATAAATTCAGAATGAAACTACAAATTTAAAACAAATAAGTAACTCAAAAAGATTTGTTGCTACCCCAAAAAAACCAAAGATGCTACGCACAAACATCATCACTATCCTAGTCTAAATGTCCCCAAGCTAAGAAACTACTTCACCTAGAAGGCACCAGGTTGTCCAACCCTGTCTCATGTACTCAAAGCAGCAGACGAAACCAAAACTTTCGAAAGAATTAAAGACAATGTAGATGGATATAAATGTATTCCTATGATATATATTGGACCATGTGCATATATAAGTTATTAAACGAACTGTCCGGACTTGTTTTCCTTGTTTACTTGGATGCGAAGACAAACGGCGAGGACTACTGTGTCGAAACAAGAGAGTACCCCTGAGAGAAAAGAGTTGAATGGGAATGATCCAATAATAGCCACGTAAACTACCTGGATGAGGGTAGTGAATACTGCAAAAATGACATAGAAATCAATAATCGTGAGGTTAGTGGGAGTGGCAGCATAAGCAGAACAGAGAGAATGAACGAGTGCTTCAGCATCCTTGGTCGCCGATGACTTCCCCATTGCTCTCAAAAAGTTTTTTTAGTACAGCTGATGTGATGACATGTTATTCATTCCAAAATCTCGAAGCTTTTTTGGCATGATTTCTGAGATTCATCCAAGTTAAACAAGAAAAGTAAAGGTGAAGAATTTAAGGAGTTCATTTACATGAAAAAAGAGGCAACAAGGAGCGTTGGCACAGAGCTAAAGTCCAGTTGTTATCAAGGGAAATTGGACAACTTATCGTTCTAAGATATTGCATTATATGCGTCACATGTTTGTTATCACACCATATGACCATTTTCTTTTTAGATTTATAGAAAATGCATCAAAAACAAATGTCAGCATACAATTTTCAATACGGACATATATAATGCCTCCAATTCATCTAGAGATAAAGTACCATCCATCAGCTGTTGATTTACTACTCATAAAATGCCTTATTACAAAAACTTCAATGCAGAACCTTTTACAGTCCCTTCAGCATGAATTCGTAAATATTGGGTCACATTGTAGATATGAGTAGTTCCCTAATGCTTTACGATCATCACTTCATTTGGAAAAATAAGAACCTAGATCATGGAAAAGTAAATGTCACTATATACCATGAGAAAAAGAGTTGTACAAGATCCTAAAATACATTAAACAAATCTATACATTTGCACTGACTTAACATAATAATATAGCTTTGCAAGTAGAAACACATAAATTAAATCCATATGTTTTCCTTGGAACACCTTATTTGGTTAATTAGAGCATAGGTCTAGCAAAAGCCATCCAAAAAAAGTTCTGACAAATGTCTGTGGGGTAACTCTTTGTGAACTGTTTTCTGAATATAGAAATATTTAAAAGAAAATGAGTTCGAACATTTTCACTTTCTTAACATAATGGTTACAGTTTCACCACTGCTAAAGTTTCAAACACAAGATTACCTCACCTTGTCACTAAAAAAAGGTAACAAATGAAGACTAAATCTATAAGAATTTTCAACTTTATTTCCTCTCTTTTTTTCGCTTGTTTTAATTGCCCCACTTACTCTCACTGACAAAAAAGATAAAAGAAGTTCATTCATGCCCATGAGAGTTAGTTCATCCAAACAATTATACTAATTGTATAGCAAGACAGAGTTGTCCGCGATAACAGTACAAAGAACTACAAGGCAAAGTTAATATAGACTTATCCGTTTGACATTAAAAATGACAATGTAAGGAGTTGATCATTCCCATGACCAATTATTTAAGACCAAATAAATGTAGTTAGCACATTTATATGATATTGATCCCATTGTAATCACTTTTAATTTGATATTGAATATGGTTTGATAGAGTTTAAACTTTACTTTTTATAGATCAGTGACAGTTACAGTGACCTAGAAGATATATTATCGAAATCAACTTGATTCGGATTGTCTCACCAAATTTAATACCAAAACGACAAAAATTATTGTTGATTTGCTGACCTGAGTTAATTATTGAATTTTCTTTGAGCCTGTAAATAAAACATCATTTTTCCTCAATCGCAATCGAAACTAGTAATGGACTGTCAAATCTTAAGGTCGACACTGTGTCTTAACTGTGCTGTAATTGTTTCTTTTGTGAAACCATTCTTTTTAGGGCCTTATCTCATGTCCTATTATTAAGTTGAGAGTTGATGTCGATGCGGATTTGGTTAAAAGAGAGATAAAGTACGACAAAACTAGTCTCCATATGCGATATTGTAGAATTTTTAGTTTAATTTTTTTTGTTTTTTAATAATATTTCAATTTTTTTCTATTTAGAGCCTTATCTTGTGTCCTTGATGTCAACGAGTATTTGCATAAAGGACACACATAGTATAACAAACATCAATTCAATATCCATATGTAATACTGTACTATAACATTCAAATAAAAGTAAATAAAGTACCATTAAGTATATGGGATCTCATACACATCATTCTTCCCCACTTGAGGATGCTCACCTCGAGCGGGAGAGGGCTGCAGCATGGGTGAAAAATAAACACCTTCAGTCTCCCAAATTTGAGTGAAAAGCTGTCCACAAAATTGTTTGGCATATCGGCTAGAAAAACTCGGCATACAGGTGACGCGAAATCCAATCCAGAGTCGAAGAATTCGAATTCAGCTCCTAAACTTTCCAGCCCAAGGAAGAGAACAATGGGCGACACTGAAGAACTAGGAAATAACAAATAAATGTGTTAACTACATTTTCATTAAGGGGACAACATATAAATGTATTAACTACATTTTAATTAAGCAAAACACACAAATACATTATATATATACATTTATATATATATATATATATATATATATATATATATATATATATATATGTGTGTGTGTGTGTGTGTGTGTGTGTGTGTGTGCGTGTGTGCACGTGTTTTCACGTGCTCGTGTGTGTATATCTACATGGATAAGCACATACATTGAAAATAAGATACTCACTTATGTACAACCTGACCTTTGGGAACCACTTTAAGTAAAATTAACTCAATGACCAAACACCACCTCACGTCTATAATAATAATGCCCATAGACAAAACAAAAAATAAAAGAAATATTAAAACAGAGATGCATTATCTTGAATCCCATAATAACAAAAAAAAATCTCAAAATCAGCACTAGCCTTGTGCTCTGTTGCCTTTCATTTAATCTGATTCATTATTTGTTTTCATATGCTCTGTGTGTTAACAGGTTTTAAGTCTGTATAAGTGAAGATACTTTTCACCATTTTAGGTTTCAACCAAGTGAAAAATATTTAACCCCAAACCAAACGATGTTTAAGAATGCATAATAAGCGCTCACATGGAATGCGCTTCCCTTTTGGTTTTATCTTGCTTGTGAGGATCTTGGGTTTAAGCTTGTGATATACATTCATTGGAATGCTAAAAAAAACATTGTTGGGCTGACGGAAAGAGGAAATCTGCTTAATTCCATGTTTATAAATCACATTTGAGCCAACCTCCTTAATCAGTATAACTTTTTGGTGGATATCAATACCAACTGCATGAACAAAACATGAAATGAATTTAAGGATTCTAAATCCCATAATCCATTAAATACAAACTTACAAACCTTCATATAATGAAAAGAGCTTACTAAAGTCTTCAGTAATCAGATATGCCTTAATGGTCAATAAAACATAGTTTAGGTAATTGTTAGTGAAAATTACTTGCATGATACCACTGGAAGTCGAAAAATACTAATAATGAAGAGATCTGAAATAGAATTAGTATCATTATTGATGCCAAATAAGATCCTTATATTGATCAGCATGCTAAAATTCAAATATAGGGGCTAAACCTTGAGCTTAGGATTGATAAGAATAACTGGACGGCTACCCGCAACATTAGTCATAGCTCTTAGATCTTGCATAATTCAAGCTCAGATATTTATACCTGTCATCAAAAAGTTATAAACTATAATCATAATGTGAATACACTATAATCATAACTTGAATACCTAATTATATCAATAATTTTTTACCCCCAATATATATATATATATATATCAAAATTAACAATATGTTATTTTTAATATTAATAACAATAAGTTAATAACAAATAATATTATTAACAGTAAGATTTAATATTAACTAATAACATTACACATTAGAAAAAACCTTATGTGAAACAAAACAACATTAAAAACAAAAAACTCTAAAAGAACAACATTTAACAGTTAACTAAATAAATGAACATTTGACTAACTAACTACTAAAAGCAACAACATTAAAAAATGAATGAAGAAGTCTAATGAAGTTTAACATTTAAGTTAAATGATTTAACAGCATTTTAAACAACATTTAAGCACTAACAACATTTAAGTTATATGATTGAACATCATTTAAAAAAAAGGGGGGGGGGGGGGTAGTTCTTCTTCTTACCTCTATCGGCTATGCAGGGGCGAAGCCATGCCCTGGCAGAGAGGGGCCATGGCCTCCCCCAAGATTGTCAATTTTTTATCTAGTGTATCGTTTTCCCTCTTTTATAGTTAAAGTATTTTTAAGTAGATATTTTTTGAAAGATCAGCATTACTATATTATGCTCTTAGAAGACCAAACTAAGCCTATGTGGTGTCTAGTTTATCATTTTCAATCCACTGTGTATTTGTTTAGTTTGTGTGAAATATTGATTAGTCCAAAAGTAAAAAAATAATTAATCATCCATTTTCTCTGTATAATACTAGTTCCAATTTCACTGCCTTACAAATAGATTTTCTTTCCAAGATTGTGTGTTAACTAAAAATTATCAACCATCATAAATGAGAACTTTAAATTTATATGAAATTATTAACTAATATATGTTTAAAGTTCTATCACAAATATTGAAAACAATTCCAACGAGAATCTAAAATGATCATCTACTCATAATTTCATATTAACAAAATCTCATATATTCTTTTTTAATAAAGAAACTAATAATTGCTAGTTTAAATCAGTCAAGACCCAACCAGTAAACCTCTACCAACAATGGATACGTCAAATGATCAGATCGATATCCAACCAATTGAGGTGAGGAGGGGACGCCAGAAGAGGTGAGGACAACAGAACGCAGAAGAGAGGGATCAAGGTTACCTGGATCCGATTTTAGATTTGAATTAGAACAGCAACAACTGCATTCGATTTGGTCCATGAATTCTCCCAAATTGAAATCTCCCACTTCAACCAGCCCTAGGTCGACAAATTCTCCTGCTTTAGTTTTTAGAGAGTCGGGTCAATGTTTTAGTTGAGGAGAAAATTAACTTTTTTTAAGAAAAAAATTACTTTTAAAATAAGGAACTAATAATACTAACACTTAGCTAAGATTAGTAACACTAATATATTGTGAAAAATAGTAATGGTATAATAGTGTTAGTAATACAAAAAATAGTGTGTTACTAAATGAGCGTTTTGGTGTAGTGGTGTATACCAATACAGATTCTATATATATAGGCCGAGTGTATACATATACGGACTATATTGTAGGTTGGGTGTATACCTATATGAATTATAATTATAAGTTGTGTGTGTATATATATATATATATATAAGTTGTGTGAATACCTATTGTTGTGATTTAATATTGTGTGCGAACATACCTACGCTGCCTTCTATCACGAGAGGTTATCGCTCCGTGGTCAGTCTTATCCTGATGAGCCCATTGGGGGGGGGGGGATTTTAAACTTGTGCCCCAGAATATAGAACTTAGGGTTGAGCACTACTTGTGTGTATGATAGGGTGATCGGTCATTTGGGTGGGTTAGGTGTGTGTGTAGCCCAAAGGTTTAGAATTATGTTTGCCTCCATTGTATGTTGTTTGATTTATGGTTCGAGGAGACATTCTGAACCGATAGTCCTTGATGTGGTACGAGAGTTACATGGATTGATAGCAGAGTACCCAAGTGTGCATCGCAGTGGCTAGTCCAAGATATATATATATATATATACTTGTGTGAATTATCCTACTGATGTGTAATAGTAGGGAGTATAGATAGGATATATCTAAAGAAATACTTATTCTATTCATGTGTGATAATAGACAATAGAGGGAGTGTATCTAAATAATTTGAGTAGAGAAACTATATGGAAGAGTAACGCTAACATACGTGAAATTTTAATGATGGTTTAATAATAACATACGAGGAATGTTAATTATTAATTTTACGATAACGTGATATATGGGCGATACAGGTGAGTTCAAGCTGAACTTAACTATTGGCTTAAAAATAATGTTCGGTTAATGTGACATAATGGTATACGATGGCGTACTGTATCGGTGGTACGGGAAAGAAAAACCTGTTAAGTGGTTAGATAGATACTATGA